>CP136062.1:24773524-26189960 GCA_032622095.1 Siphonodentalium dalli | reverse complement strand
ATCCAAGATGGCGTCCACCATGGCCGCTCTTAATCAAAAGAGACTCTGACTGAGGTTAATTCGATTATAGTGAGAACAAATGTTGCCATATGTATACAAATGTAAACATTTTTGAGAAGGTAGAGTATTATACAACCTATCTATAGAAAAATGAAACTCCTCGCCCCAGATGGCCGCCAAAATGGGGGCCTAAACTCGGAAATTTCAAGTTTTTGCCTAATATCTTAAAGATCAGTTCCTGTTGTTTGATAATGGTTCAGACTGGCAACTCTGGCTAGTCTTATTCATGTTAATTCAGCATTGGAGCATTGAAATATACCATAAATGGGGTCCCAGACTCATCCACAAACTCAAAAATTCGATTTTACAGAACGCGGTATAATATTCCACAAAAATCGCCATTGGGATTCCAGTCATATATCAACAAGAAATGGACAGAACTGTACAATGTAAGTTGGGCAAACCATTATCTATGAATACTCCAATTCAATGAAACCCAAATTGGCGCTTTGTCTCAAAATGGCTGCCAAAATGGCGGTAAAATATAGAAAATGGCGGATATTTAGAATGGTCGTCGTCGGGTTGGGCCCAGAAGGAATTGGTAAAGAGGCGGTTTTGGTGTATCTCGACGCGGGAAATCTCGTGTATAACATATCCAAAATCCGCTTTGTTGAAAATACAGAATTTAAGATGGCGTCCAACATGGTCGCCAATAATAATGAAAATAGCAAATAGGTAGCTATTCACGAAAACCCACTCGTCAAAACACCAATTCCGCACAAATACACATCATTGATTGAAATCAACATGATTATTGTGGGTATGAGTAGCCATTCACGATTCAAAATTATAAGATGGCTACCAAAATGGCCACCGAAAATTGTCGAAATTTAAGTTCTGCTCAGAGGAAAGCCGAAACAACACTTCGGTTGTCAGCTAACGATGACATAATCATGTTGCCAATAACCTACTACCATAATCATTTCAGCGCTTAATGTTCCAACGAAGTAGTATCTACTGCAGGATCCAACATTGTGTCCACTTATTACGAGGGACTATCTGGAAATTAATTAGAAAGAAATTTAATTAAATCTGGATTATTTGAAAACACATTGTAAATATTTCTACTTATAACGACTATTCGGAACAGCAAATATATGGGCATCGGTGATCTAGTTCGGAAGCATCAGGATATAATGGGTTTCCCAGTGATGGCGAAGCGGAACAGTGGAAATGACAGGAAGGAAGAGCGAATAATCTGGGGTTTACTTAATGGGTGGGCAAGTTGGTTATCGGAGCTAGGTAGTTTCCAATTAACATTATTTTCTTCAATATTAAAAGGAAAAATGAAAATTCCGCACGTACATTGTATACCCTTCACACTCCATGTGACAATTCCGTGTCATGCGACTCTGGGTATACACATGTGGATATAAACATTCTAGTAAATATATAGACGCACCGATATATACTACACATTGAGTGAATTTCATCAATGATATGTTGACACAATGTGCGCCACGGCTGGATCTGACCCATAGGCGTAAACGTATCAACCATTTAGTTTGATGAACTGGTATTTCAAGGTTGTCATTTGATAGAATTGCCACATGAACATGGTGATCAACAGCATGTTTGTCAAAGAAATGTGAAGAATGAACATGTTCTTTTCCGGATGCTAGACAATCAAACTGTCACATAAGGCTTTCATCCATGCTTATTACATGAAAACTATCTTATGCAGACGACGTACTCTAGATCTACGTCAAACGTCATTTCCTACTAACTTTTACTTTTACAGACGGTTTCGAGTTTTGAAAATCATACTTGTCCAAGAAGATCTCCACATACTTACCGAGTCGATGTGTAAACAATGTATGGGGATAGTTTCCTCATACATATGTGTTTGGCACACGCGTGTTCTAGGACATATGACATCACCATTTACCGGAGAGTTGATATCTGCGAAGAGATCATAGTAAAACCACTTATCGTACATGTCGAAATGGGGAATCCATGGGCTACATTTAGTTCCAGCTAGTTCCAAAAATGTGCGTTCACAATCCGTTTAGCGGAAATTTATTGTCATTATGTTTTACTATCTATGGAAACCGTCCAACTAAAGAGTTTTTTCAGTGTATCTCAACCTAGCTATAAATCGGACACGTTCCTGTTTTGGTAACATTCTTACGAGGCTGGATAATATGAATTTATATACATAGTCCAAATTAAAACAATACTGTATTCAATAAGATATATATATGCACGTAAACTCTTTTTTCGTAAAGGAATCAAAGAGCAAATATCCAATTTATGACTTATGTTGTTATCGGGGGGCCACATTGGATGCCATCTCGGATCTTAATGTTTTCCCAAAGCTGATTTTAACAGATATCCGATAGGGTATTCTGAAGTCAAAATCGCTCTATGCTTACTTATTCTTGATCAACCTCTTTTGCGACTATCGAGACCGTGTACCGTAAGTGACACGAAATGATGGCCGAGCCCGAATAGTTAATATTTCGTCGCATCAGTGCTATAATGTCGTAACCCACATTTTCAACTTTCCAAGAAAATGAAGGTTGAAGTTTTCAGACAAAATTTCTTCTAATGTTGAGAAAGCATGACGGACTGTTGTATTTATCCCAATGAAAACTGACATTAGCTGTCTATTGAACCACATATTGTTTTCTGTTTACTCCCTCGTTTTCTTTTAAAAAGCAATACCTTGTTTGGAGATACGCTTTTTTGCGTACGCCATCGACGATTCGTTTCCGTGCTGTAATGAAGTTGTGCTAATAAATGCAGATTAAGCTAAATATGGTGACACTCGCATGTGTCTGTGAACTAAAAAAGTGCGTATTCTACATTATGAAAATTCACTCAAATGATCACGTGACTAACATGGAAATACGACCTTATAGCACACAATTTAGAATTGACAAACACAAAACAGAAGTCATGTGGACAACCTGAAGCATCCGATTGGCTGCTATTGGACACACGACCTTATAGCACGAATAATTGTAAAGATCGTTGGAGATACGACATTTGTGCCACTGGTTTGTGAGAATATTTGCCATCCAATACAAAAACAGTTTGGCCCATCGGATTGGATTTTTTCTCACAATTCGAATGATATCAAACACTCATTTCCCGCCAAAATGGAGTTACGACATTATAGCACTGATGCGACGAAATTTTTCCAACCCGCTGGAAGCCACCAAAAGATAGAAATAGTTTTGATGAATATGAGCCACATAGATTAGCCAACTATCAACTGCATCCACTACTAAGTTTTTCCATAGAGCTAGCATAATGGCACCATAAAGAGGTATACATTGGTATTTATTTAGTCAATTTTATTCATCAACCACTAATTATAATGGATTGAATGACACAGTGAGCAATATCCGTCATTTTCCATATTTTGACCGCCATTTTGGCAGCCATTTTGAGACAAAGCGTCAATTTAGGTTTCATTGAATTTGAGTATTCATAGATAATGGTATGCCCAACTTACATTGTACAGTTCTGTCCATTTCTTGTTGATATATGACTGGAATCCCAATGGCGATTTTTGTGAAATTTTATACCGCGTTCTGTAAAATCGATTTTTTTAGTTTGTGGATGAGTCTGGGACACCATTTATAGTATCTTTCATTGCTCCAATACCGAATTAACATGAATAAGACTAATCAAAGCCGGCAGTCTCAACCATTATCAAACAACAGGAACTGATATTTAAGGTATTAGGCAAAAACTTCAAAATTTCGATTTTAGGCCGCCATTGTAGCGGCCATCTGGGGCGAGGGGTTCCATTTTTGCCATAAAGAGATGGCATAATATTTTACCTTTGCAAAATTGTATACATTTGTATACATATGACAACATTTGTTCTCACAATAATCGAATTAATCTCAGTCAGAGTCTCTTTTGACTAACGGCAGCCATGTTGGACGCCATCTTGGATCCTGAATTTTCCTCAAAGCGGATTTTAGCGAATTTTGGATATGTTATACACGAGATTCTCCCGCGTCGAATGACACAAAAACCGCTTCTTTACCAATTTAGTCTGGGTCGTACCCTCCGACGACCACACTAATATGACTATGACTCGAGACGGGAGTCCTCACATAAAATGTATTGCTCACATACTATTATTACTATACTAGGCGGAGGGGTTGTTTTGTGTTGTTTGTATTTTGTTTGCTTTGGGTACACGATAAATGGGAGTAAAATTCTTAGATTTGGTTGTTTTAATGAGTTACTGGTAATTAATAAGGTCATCACATAAATTGTAAGGCTAAATTAGAGCATTCGGATGTGCTCGGTTCAACCCACTCGGCGCAACTCAAGGGATACTAATAACGTACACATACAATGTCGTACCAAAGTGTGTTCAAATAATTTAACGAGTTTCAGATATTGGGAGCTATCGATGCGCGACAGTTTCACGATAATTTTCTAACGACGGGAAAGCTGGATAAAGTTGTGTGGACTATATATACATGTGTGCATACATGTATCTGAGCTTGAAGTTAAATTAAATTAAATGTATTATTCAAATTCATATGTACAACATCAAATATATATAACTTTTCTGTCAAAACCAAAGTGAGTGGTTCACCTCGGGGTCTGTGGTTTCCGGGCGTTGTCGTTTTACGTGTATACAAGGGGGATTCCAATGGCACTATTCTCATCAAGTTGATCAGTCTCAATGGCGATTAGTATAATGGCATACCGCAGTGCTATTGGAATCCACGATCTTCGCAAATGCAAGCGTGAGGTACACACAACTCGATACACACATGGCTTCGTTGTGAACTACAACACCATTCCTTTTTTGGCCGCCCTACACTTATTATGTCGTTCGATGTGCATCCAAATCCGGGTTCAATTGATCGAAACAACGAAAATTCGTTAGCTATATTTCACTATAATATCAGGAGCATACGATACAAATTGACAAAAATAGTTGATATGATTACCGATTTCGATATTCTCTGTTTCACGGAAACACACCTTGACCCGCCATTACCATCATCTGATATTATGATTGATGGATTTGGACCCCTTATCAGGAACGATCGCGATTCAAACGGCAGTGGGATCTGTGTCTATCTTTCTGACCAAGTATTGTCATAACGGCAGTCATCTCTCGAGTTTGACGACTCTATAATGTGGTTTAGAGTGATATCGAACAAAAATGAGATACCTTTTAGCAGTGTCATATAGATCAGCTCAGTTCTGTGCACCTAACTACTGGGACCTCCTGGAGACTTCACTAGAATTGGCTTTAAAAGTATCAAATTCCGTAATACTGGTAGGTGATTTGCACTCAAATGCTTTTGACCCTTCTTCGGATTTAAATGAAATGAAAGGCCGTCTAGTAATCAGAAATCTTATTAATGAACCTACACGCGTAACTGACAATTCGCAAACTTGTATAGATCCGATCTTGGTAAGTGATGGCATTGTGGCTATTGATTCTGGAGTTATAGACCCAGGGGTATCCGACCATTATGGAACTTATGCAGTTGTGGAACTCGATTATACCTTAAACCCCAATTTTGAACGGCACGTGTGGAATTATGGAGCCGCTGATTTTCAGCGCGCATCACAAATAATTAAACATAAGGACTGGCTTAAACTGACGAAAGGTTTTGGAGTAAACGAACCTGTTCAATAACGATTTTTTAACTATTATGAGAGAAACTATACCTAGTCGCGTCGTTCTCATCAGACCGAAAGATAAATACTGGTTCAACAGTGAGATTCGTAAGCAACTGAGAAAGCGTGATAAACTGAGGAAAAAGGCTATTCATATATAGCGGAAATTTAATTGATTGGAACACTTTTAAAAAGGCGCGAAATACCCTGAATAATAAGAAAAAACAGGCAAGAAATGAATTTGAAAACAATCTTCAGCATAATCTAACATCAGCAGACTCCCCGAGGTATTTTTGGAAAATGGTTAATAATATTCTGAACCGAACCAAAAACGGATCCCTACCCCGGTTAAGTTACCAACTGGGAACGATTCCTATGAAATTATGGTCGACGATTTTTCGAAGGCAACTCTGTTAAATGACAGTTTTATCGGCAACTCCGCGCTGCCCACCGCCAAACCAAACATTATTAAGGCTGTACCTCCCCCCACCATTAGTAATGTGCCTGTAAAGACGGAAGATATATTGGAATCTATTTCATCTCTTAAACATAACAAGGCACACGGTCGCGATGGAGTAAGTGCAAGAATGCTTCTTGAAACAAAATAGTCCATCGTTCAGCCCATCAAAATTATTTTCGAATTTTCTCAAAGAGTGTAAATTCCCCGATGAATGGAAAAAAGCTAATGTGATTCCAATATTTAAAAATGACGATCGCTCAAATCCTAAGAATTATAGACCGATCTATTTACTGCCGACACCAGGGGGGGGGGGTCGGAAAAAATTTCCAGGCACGTATGATGGGGTGGGTGGGTGTCTCTTGGGTCCAAAAAACTGTTTTTTCCATATGCCAAATTTTTTTTCCATTCCTGCTATTGAGTCTTATTTTGATGTGTTTTGAACAGAAACAGGTCATATATAGTTAATACAAATGCTATACTACATATAGAGGTTATCAGAAGTTGGATCAGTTGCACAATGGCCAACAATAACCCAAATTCAACTTGATAGAACTAGACACTGCGCTATTGGGAAAATAAAATTTTAATCAGGATTCCATCTACTGATACAACAAAATAAGAATAACTATGCAGAACTCAGCTGAAAATAAGCAATAAAATGAAAGCACACTTGACCATATGTGACTTGGAAATAAAGATATAACAAATAATGGAATAAAATAGACTTTTGACAACGTAAAACAAAATCTTAACAAATAAATTGAAGGCCAACCGGGCCAGCTTGAACAATTTCACATTGTTTTCCATGTTAATGTGGATCAGCTTGTAATGTTAATCACAGTAACGAAGATTTTATCGTCACTGATATAGTGAGCAAAAAAGAAGTAAAATTGGGCTTTCCATCCATATTATTCCCAATTATTACGAAGCCTATTACTTCAGGCAGTGGCTACCAGCCTGCCATTACATGCTATAACATGTTTCCTCAGTTCTGGTTTCTGAGATGCCCCAAGAAGAGTCACGCATGTATATCATGGTTATGTTTGGTATTAGCATTATTCTTCAAACTGGGATGAACTGGGATGAACAGTTGTATTTCCACATGTTTTGATAAACAATTTGATTCCAGCAATACAGTAATGCCCTAATTAAACGACTCCATAACCACAGCAGAATAATGGGTAATTTTCAGGATTTAGTCGGAAATTAAAATTAAAGTACCCATTATTCTGCTATGGTTATGGAGTCGATTAATTAGGGCATTACTGTATATCACATAGCAAATATCAAAAATATCAAATAATCTGAAATTTGTTGTACCGGTACCATGTATTCTGTAGAATACTCAAATGTGATTATGTGACTAGATCATGTGACTATATATTATGAAAATGAATGTTAATAAAAACCTTGGCACTCTGCCTATATATCCCTAGAAATGTGATTATGTTGACACATTTCTTGATTATTGACACTTATATGATAAATTCAAATAGTATAGTTATCTCATTATGCACTGTTCTATTCAAATATAGCGCAATAAATTATGATAATGCAGGATAATCAGCTATTTGGTTGCTCAATTGATAATTTTTCTCAAATTTAAGGGGGGTGGGTGTCCAAAACTGACCGGAAAAAACTTCCTGAAACGGAAAAAAAGGGTGGGTGTCCAAAATTGCCTGGAAAAAAAGGCCGGAAACGGAAGAAATTGGGTGGGTTGGTATTCCGAGGCCGGAAAAAAAAAATCATCATACGTGCCTGGAAAAATTTTCCGACCCCCCCCCCCCCCCCCCCTGCCGACACTGGCGAAAGTTTTTGAAAAAGTTGTTCTTAAATATCTCTTTAAGCATTTCGAGACCAAATGCTTCTTTTACGATTTCCAATCGGGTTTCCTTCCTGGGCATTCAACTATTTTCCACTGTTAGAACTTAACCATTCCCTTAGCCATGCCCTCGAGAATAAACTGCATACATGTGCTGTATTTTGTGATATATCTAAGGCATTCGAGAGGGTCTGGCACGAGGGACTGGTATATAAACTTGAACGATGTGAAATCTCAGGTCCACTTCTTGCTTTCATTAATGATTATCTCGCAGATCGAATACAAAGAGTGATGGTAAATAACACGTCTTCAGAATATAAAAAGATACTCGCTGGTGTCCCCCAGGGATATTTCTTGGCCCTTTCTTGTTCTTGGTATATATTAATGATCTCGCTGAAAATATTAAATCTTTCACTAGAATGTATGCGGATGATACTTGCCGCACTGCTAGCAATGAAAGTCTCCAGGACCTTGAGGATGGTGTAAATACTGATCTTAAATCCATAAGTAAATGGTCAAAACAATGGCTAGTAAAATTCAATAGTAGTAAAACTAAGTCCATGACATTTTCTTATACCGGTGCCCAGCCTGACATACATGTACATCTTTTTCTCAGTGGTGAACCTATAACCCAAGTAGAATCACACAAGCACCTTGGCTTGAACATACAGAGTGACCTAAACTGGGACAAACACATCAATGAGTTATCAAAGAAAATATATGGCCGCCTTGCATATTTAAGACAATTGAAATTTTCTTTAAATAGGAAAACATTAGACACAATTTATCGAGCGTACATATTGCCCCTGATGGATTACGCTGACGTTGTCTGGGACTCCGTCCCAGCAAATGTAATTTCAAAATTAGATCGCATCCAAGCGGACGCGGGTCGAATTGTTACAGGTCTCACGCGATCCGTTCCTGTGAAAAACTTGCTAGTAGAATTGGGGTGGCAAACGTTAACAAACAGAAGGAAATCTCATAGAATGAATATCATGTACAGAATAACTAATAACAAGACCCCTAAATATCTCAACAATCTCTTACCCACCCGCCCAGAATCAGCTGCTATATATGATTTTAGAGATAAAACATGTTTTCCTCCATATCTCATTAAAAATAACTGTCCATTTTGAACACACATTTTTCCCAAATACAACTAGGGAATGGAATACCCTGTCAAATAAAATAAAAGAATCATCCTCGAGTAGTATTTTTAAAACAAAATACCTAACGACTGGTCCAGTTCTTGCGCCACCAGACTATTTTAATTTCGGAAATCGCGCGATAAACATCATTTATTGTAAACTTCGAAATTACTGTCGTTGTGGTCACCCGGCCGAAGAAGCAAATCATTATTTTTTTGTTGTCCATTTTAAACAGATCAACGATGTTTGTTGTTTCACCAACTCGCTACCCTGTGTGTACAAACTATAAATATCGAGAAACTCCTCCTTGGAGATACTATTCAAGTACACAAAACCGGAACATATTTAGGGCTGTTCAATTATACATAACCTCGACATCGCGGTTCAAACTTTATTAAACACCTTAATGTGCAAACCTACGCTGCAAAAGTAACATGTTGTATTATCACTACATATATAGAAGGCGAAGACACGCCTGGGCCACCGACCTACAAGACGAACCACCCCCCCCCCCATAAAGTGAAATATTCACCGTTATTGTCACACTCGCGATTATATCATTATATTGTTATAAGTGAAAAGATGTTGTACATATGAATTAAAATGTTTGTGTGTGATTATATTTTATGACCATTTTGTGTAATACAATTATGTGGGGAGAGAGACCATTTGTAAGTTGTAAAACATTTGTCTCAATCCCGTTGCGATATTATTATGCAATAAAATATGTTTACACTAAATGACGAAAGAGATAAATTTGGGGCTTAAATTGGGATCGACTAAGATCGAAAGCTACCATTCGGCGCCTTCGATAATCCCGGGGTTAGCCCCCAACCATTCTCTTCACATAGCAAGCTACCTCTCGTAGCAGCACTACACCCCTTATACTTATATTATGGTTCTAATTAACCACATTGATTTACACGCTGAGCAGCTTTGTGGTGGCATGGGTGCATGATCTCACCCCAACTTTGTTCAAATCACAACTACAGCACGTGGATCGATATGATTACACATGTATCGATTACACATGCATCGATGTATCGTCCCATCACCAACCAACATGTCTCAATGAGGTGAAACATTTCTCATTATTTCCATTATATGCATTGGTTAGACAGCAATTTCAAAATCCCTATTTCTTGTACGCCCAAAGCTTCAGGCAGTTCTTATATACCGTAACAATTCCTTTATTGAAAATTAAAAGAAAAATATATATATTAAAGATACGGGCGGTGTTGGCAATGGGTATGCTGTTAAAATATTCACCTCCGTCAAAAACGGCCATAAACAGAAAGAACAGTAAAATATAGACAGACGTTGTTCTTATACCAATCAGAAATATGGCATAAAGAGTATGTTATTGTCAATTTGTTTCCTTTGTTATGTAAACAAAAGCAAAAAACGTTACATTTCCTGGCTTTTGTTTATATCCGATTATGTTAAACACAAAGAGCGTTAAGGTTACCGTTTTCCTGACATGGCAATAATAAAGAGCGTTTATATAATGTTTGTGCAATTAAACCAATATAATTGCGATGTGTTATGTAAACAGAAGCAAAACTTCTGTAACAAGAGCAGGCGCCTCTTTACGTACACCATGACGACAATATACTATTTACGCGCTTGTTATGTTTGGCATATGAACAAAACTATATATATTTTAATATTCCTTCTGTTGATGGCGATTTGAACAAATATGAATATTTCTGAAACGAACGCCGCCCGTGCCTTTAATTTTGAAAGGTATAATATATTTTACTGCAAATGTTAAAGCATGTTCTGTCATATAATGTTTCAGCCCACCTTCATAGACATTTCACACCATGTCAAAATCATGGACAAATGAATAGCATCTCAGAAATACCATTTGTACATTATTGCAATTCACAAGTCGATACCCCAGAAGTATCCTCTCATGGGTGGACATTTCACCCAACCTTAATGGACATTTCACCCCATGACAAAATCATGGACAAATAAATAGCACATCAGAAGTACCATTTGTACATTATTGCAACTCACAACTCGATATCCCCAGAAATACCATCTCATGTGGGGACATTTCACCCCACCTTTATGGACATTTCACCCCATGTCAAAATCATGGACAACTAAATAGCACATCAGAAGTACCATTTGTACATTATTGCAATTATTGCAACTCACAAGTCGATTTCCCCGCAAGTACACTCTCATGAGTACGTCCGCCCGTCCTTCCGTGCGTCCGTCCGTGCGTCCGGAAATGGTTTCCGGGTGATAACTTTAGTTTCGGTTATTAGATCAAAAGCAAATTTTATAGGTGAGTTGATCTGACCAAAATACAGGTCAAGTTCGGATATGGGTTTGCTCCGCCCATTTATGCGAGAGTTATGGCCCTTTTTGTACGTAGAAACTTGTAATTTTCTGGTTTCCGGACTATAACTTCAGTTTGTGTGATCATATCTGAACCAAATTTAGTATGTAAGTTTATCAGCCCTATATACAGGTCAAGTTCGAATATGGATCTTTGCGAGAGTTGTGGCCCTTTTTCGACTTGTCAATTTCTGGTTTCCGGATGATAACTTTAGTCTGTGTGATCATATCTCAATTAAATTTAGAATGATAGTTTATCAGCCCAAAATACAGGTCATGTTCGAATATGGGTTTGCTCTGGCAATTTTTGTGAGAGTTATGGTCCTTTAAGTCTTAGAATACTGTCAATTTCTGGTTTCTGGATGATAACTTTAGTTTGTGTGATCATATCTGAATCAAATTTGGTATATGCGTTTATCAGCTCGAAATACAGATCAAGTTCGAATATTGGTACGATCCACCAATTTTGTTCTGAAATTTAGTATCGGATTTAGGGTCCTTGTTATTTTTTTAAGAAAAGCTGATGCCCCCAATGAAACCACTTTTTCGGGGGACACTGTGGCCGGACGGCCTTTTATTACATGTTAAAAGCATATCACTCCCTCGTCAAATTTTTCTCATCAAATTAAATTAAACTATTCAAATATGCGATTATAGACACAACAGCACCCTATAATGTCTTGTTTCAAAATTTCTGATAACTCTTTTCTTGTCGACCCTTTTAAGTTAAACATTTTAACTTGTAACATTTTGTTTATATCACTAACTAGCAGGGTTACCCGGCGTTGCTCAGGTTAAAGGGGTGTGAAACCCTCTGCATATTGTGGGTACATGTGGGGATAGCGGATACTCTTGTTCAAAGTGTTACACATATTCTCATAAATGATTTATCCAAATAGCATAACAAAACACGATTCTTACAGACGGAATATAAGTAGTAGCTCAACGTGTCGGATCGGAGCGATTGTCATTTTGTTTATCGCGATTAATCCGTCCCACCAATAAAGAAATATTTATTTATTTGCAACTGCGTATACTTCAGACGTTATAACATGAACATCATAAACACATTAGTTAGCAAAAATAAAAGATTACAATTGGGTTATACATAGAGATGTATCAATCAATATAGTGGGTTTGACTAAGATTTGGGGACACCTGGTTATCAGATGAGATGTTTTAAAGAAATGTCCAGGTGCTGCTCTGTTCATTGTGCTATACACTGGCTAATTATTCTCAGTTTAAAAGAAATATCAGCTACATGTGCCGGACACAGAGCGAGATTTTGAGTTGTTTATGTTAGGCGATGAGTATGTTCTAAACCATGAAAGTTATTCTCTGTATACTGGGCAGATATAACCATGAAAAGTCATGTGCCATTGATTCCGTTTTCTTTTATCTCAGAAGAAATTATATTTGACGGCACATTATTGTTGAACAGGCCTTTGTTACATTTCTATATCTCTTGTAACTTTTTTGTGGAAACTATATTGAATGGGGTAGACTCAGTTGTGTTATAATATTAAAATGAGCTATTCTAATATTTTAACATACACCATTATCTTCCTCGTAAAAAGTTACCACTGTTAGAACGTCTTGGTGCTATCTCGATTGTACCCCGTGAAGTTATATATAGAACACATACAGACAGACATATATTTGCAAATATATCTAGGCACCAACTGTGACGTTTTTAACACGCACGATTTGATTCCTCGTATCATTTGAGAATTTTATGTTAATTGACTCTAAACATATTTCTATCACTTGCGGTGACCCGCCCGTCCCTACGTCGGACTCAAGCGGTGCCACATTTGACATCATTAAACCACAGACTCGTTATGAAGATGAATATATATAAAATTGGTGAAAATTGGCGAGTATACGAATTCGTATCAAATTTAGGGCCCCCATATCTCACCAAACGGCACCAATTTGGCGTATTTAAACCACACGATTAGATTCCTCGTATCACGTAGAAGAATATGTATAAGTCTGGTGGAAATCGGCGCTAAACATATTGTTTATCCATTTCTGTTTCGTTTCTCTCTCACCCTCTGTGGAGCTCTGTCTCGATTGGCACCACTTTTGACACCTTTAAACCACACAATTAGACTCCTGATATCATGGAGATAACTATTTATAAGTTTGGTGCTAATCGGCGACTAAACAATTTTTTAAATCAAATTTAGTGCCCACACCCACAACCCACGCCATCTCTCACACAAAAGGGGGGGGTGCAAATGGAAATATGCAAAAAGTTGTGTTGGTAAGATTCCGACTCAAGGGGGGGGGATGCAAATGGAATTATGCAAAAAGTTGTGTTGGTGTGATTACGACTCAAGGGGGGGGGTGCAGTTGGAAATTCCCAAGGTGGACACCCCCCCAGCGGAGACCCTCTAGCCACATCCCTGCCCACAACCCACACCATCTCTCACACAAACGGCACCAATGTAGCTTCTTTAAATCACATGATTTGATTCCTCGTATCATGGATAAGAATGTATATCAATTTGGTGGAAATTGGCGCTAAAAATATTGTGTATCAATTATGGTGCCCCTCACCTTTTCAGTGCACCCCTGACTCGAATGACGCCACTTTTATCAGTTTTAAGCCACACCATTAGACTCCTCAAACCATGTTGATGAGTTTGTATCAGTTTGGTAGCAATCGGTGACTAAACTAATTCTTATCAAATTTAGTGCCTACCCCCCCTCCCCCCTCCCCAATATCACATCCAAACGACACCAAATTTAGTGCCTACCCCCCTCCCCCCCTCCCCAATATCACATCCAAACGACACCAAATTTAGTGCCTACCCCCCTCCCCCCCCTCCCCCCCTCCCCCAATATCACATCCAAACGACACCAAATTTAGTGCCTACCCCCCTCCCACCCCTCCCCAATATCACATCCAAACGACACCAAATTTAGTGCCTACCCCCCTCCCCCCCCTCCCCAATATCACATCCAAACGACACCAAATTTAGTGCCTACCCCCCCTCCCCCCCCTCCCCAATATCACATCCAAACGACACCAAATTTAGTGCCTACCCCCCCTCCCCCCCTCCCCCCCCTCCCCCAATATCACATCCAAACGACACCAAATTTAGTGCCTACCCCCCCTCCCCCCCTCCCCCCCCTCCCCCAATATCACATCCAAACGACACCAAATTTAGTGCCTACCCCCCTCCCCCCCTCCCCAATATCACATCCAAACGACACCAAATTTAGTGCCTACCCCCCTCCCCCCCTCCCCCCCTCCCCCAATATCACATCCAAACGACACCAAATTTAGTGCCTACCCCCCTCCCCCCCTCCCCAATATCACATCCAAACGACACCAAATTTAGTGCCTACCCCCCTCCCCCCCTCCCCAATATCACATCCAAACGACACCAAATTTAGTGCCTACCCCCCTCCCCCCCTCCCCCCCTCCCCCAATATCACATCCAAACGACACCAAATTTAGTGCCTACCCCCCTCCCCCCCTCCCCAATATCACATCCAAACGACACCAAATTTAGTGCCTACCCCCCCTCCCCCCCCTCCCCAATATCACATCCAAACGACACCAAATTTAGTGCCTACCCCCCCTCCCCCCCTCCCCCCTCCCCCAATATCACATCCAAACGACACCAAATTTAGTGCCTACCCCCCTCCCCCCCTCCCCAATATCACATCCAAACGACACCAAATTTAGTGCCTACCCCCCTCCCCCCCTCCCCCCCCTCCCCCCCTCCCCAATATCACATCCAAACGACACCAACTTGACGTCTTTAAGTCATACAATTAGATTCCGTGTATCACGGAGAAGAATGTGTATTAATTTGGTGGAAATCGCTAAAATGTTGGAGCCCCTTTCCCTTTCAGTGCACCCCGACTCGAATGACGCCACTTTTGACAGAGTTAAGCCACCCCATTTGACTCCTCATACCGTGTGGATGATTTTGTATAAGTCTCTGTATAAAATTGGCGAGTATACAAATTCGTATAACATTTAGGGCCCCCATATCTCTCACACAAACGACACCGATTTGTGGCGTATCTAAATCACACGATTAGATTTGTCGTATCACTGAGAATATGTATCAATCTGGTGGAAATCAGCGCTAAACATATTGTTCATATGTTTTGTGTTCCTCTCACCTTCTATGCATCCTGACTCGAATGGCCAACTTGTGACAGCTTGTGACATCCTTACACATACACAAGTAGACTCCTGATATCATGGAAATGATTATTGGTAAACCAATTTTGATCAAATTTAGTGCTTACTAACCCCCATCTCTCACCGAAACAGCACCGTCATGGCGTCTTTAAATCACACGATCAGACTCCTCGTATTATGGATAAGAATGCGTATCACTTTGGTGGAAATTGGCTCTAAAGTTATTGCGTATCAATTTTGGTGCCCCTCTGCCTTTCAGTTCAACCCTGACTCGAATGACGCCACTTTTGACATATTTAAGCCACAACATTAGACTCGTCATACCATGGGGATGATATTGTATAAGTGTGGTGGCAATCGGCGACTAACCCCATTCTTATCAAATCGAGTGCCCCTCCCACAATCTTTCATCCAAACGACAGCAATTTGGAGTCTTTAAATCGCACAATTAGATTCCTTGTATCATGGAGAAGAATATATATCAATTTGGTGGAACATCGGCGCTAAAATTAGTTCTATCAATTTTGGTGCCCCCTCTCCCCTTCCGTGCATCCCAGACGCGAATGGCGCCACGTTTGACACATTTAAACAACATCATTAGATTCCTCATATCATGCGAATGATTATATGAAAGTTTCGTGGCAATCGGCAGCAAACGTTTTTTCTACCCCTCCCCCTTTACTGATCCTGACAACGGCGTCACTTTAGAAAATTCTTACCCGCACCATTATCTTTCTCGTAAAAAGTGACCCCTAGCAGACCGTTTGGTGCCATCTAGATGGTCCCTCGGCGCTAAACTTAGTTTATTAATGTTGGTGCCCCTCTCCCCTGCCGTGCATCCCTGACTCTAACGGCACCACTCTTGGCATATTTAAACCACACCATCAGATTCCTTATATCATGGGAATGATTATATATAAGTTTCGTGACAATCGGCGACAAAAAAAATCTGCCCCTTTTCTGCCCCTGACAATAACAGCGTCACTTTAGAAAATCCTAACCCTCACCATTATCTTTCTCGTAAAAAGTTACCCCTAGTAGACCCCTTTGGTGCCATCTAGATGGTCCCCTGTGAATTCCTATAGAACACAGACAGACAGACAGACATTCGCAAATATAGAGATATATATATTTGGAAAATGTGGAGAGCGCTGGCACAGGTCGGTTATCCGATTTCTTATGTAATTATTTCTATGGAACTAGCTAAATTTTGTTAGGTTGTGTCGGAAATTGACATAAAATATTGTGTTGAGCACAAACAAAGGATAATGATGTTGAAATTGCTAAAAAAAACTAATTGAACTGCGTATTAATCAAGGTCTGAGTCTAGATCGAACGAGCATATCTCTCAAACTGGGATTTTTCTTGTAGGCAATAATAACCCGTTTGTCGAGAGGCTCGGTCAATTTAGTGTTTAATAATGCAATTTTTTTTCTGAAAATGTTTGCGATTTCAACATTTCTACGATTGTAGATCAGAGGAAAGCACAAGAAATTTCGAGAAACACCTTTGTAGTCAATGTTAAGTCCGAACGGAAGATATGTTTTAAGTACGCCCATCCAATGATTTTCGCATTCTAGGCGTATTGAATCGGGTTGGTCTTCGTCGGCTAGAATTGGTGTCTGTTCTATTGGCTGAAAGCTGAAATGGGATTTAATGTCATGATTAGATGAGTTTAAATGATCGGAAATTTGCATGTCGAGTTTTTTGCGAACACTGGAAAGATGATTAGACATTCTAACTTTGAGAGAGGTTTTTGTTTGTCCAACATATTGTATACGCCATCTTTTGCATGTGATTAAGTAAATAACATTTTTAGAATCACTATATATATACCCGATATGACCTTGAATTTACCATTTTGAAGGTCAAGGTCGGGTGGGGTCCAACACCCCAAAAATGGTGGAAATCGGCCCAGCGGATACCGGGAAATCGGCCCAGCGGATACCGAGATACCCTATGCATCAAATTTCGTCCGTAAAAACCCGCCAGTTTAACCCGATTTGATTTCCACTGAAGTATATAAACGCGCCTCATATACACACACCATCGGTGCCCGAGATATCGCCGAGACGTCTGAAACAGTCAAATGCATCGGCCGGGTAAGAGTTAACGTGATCTAACTTTATGACCTCTAACGACGTCATAGAAGTTACGCATCGTTTTTACCCTGATAGAAGATCGTACCACTTCTTCTTAATAATTGAGGCAGATAACTAAAACGGATACATACATATTATATATCGTTGGAAAGAGGAAACGCCACAGATTCTAACCGTGCAAATTATATGACTGGCATTTTATTATTCGCGCTATACCGAATCGATTTGTGAGCACCGAACTGAAATATATTAGCGCAAAACGGCGTAAAAACAGATTTGACCTCGGCACGTGAAAAGTTGACCTCGCACGAACAAATTAATAGGCCTATGTTCATCGTGGCCCGAAAATACCCTCACGTACCAAGTTTCATCGAAATTGGCTTAGTCGTTTTCGAGTCCATCGATTACAGACAGACAGATAGACAGATACACACACACACAGATCTTTCAAAATATATAATAGATATATATATATATATATATATATATACTAGAAGGTGACCCGACTTCGTCCGGGCTTTGACCTTGAATTGTCTATTTTGAAGGCCAAGGTCAAGTGGGGTCACGATTTGACCCGTCCAAAACACAGTGCCCGAACAAAAGTACCCGTCGAAATCCATCCGGTTTTACCCGATTTGACCTTGAATTGACCATTTTGAAGGTCAAGGTCAGGTGGGGTCCAACACCCCACAAATGGTGGAAATCGGCCCAGCGGATACCGGGAAATCGGCCCAGCGGATACCGAGATACCCTATGCATCAAATTTCGTCCGTAAAAATCCGCCAGTTTAACCCGATTTGATTTCCACTGAAGTATATAAACGCGCCACATTTACACACGCTCATTAATTATCAAGTTTCAACGTAAAGATAAATTACCATCGGTGCCCGAGATATCGCCAAGACGTCTGAAACAATCAAATGCATCGGCCGGGTAAGAGTTAACGTGATCTAACTTTATGACCTCTAACGACGTCATAGAAGTTACGCATCGTTTTTACCCTGATAGAAGATCGTACCACGTCTTCTTAATAATTGAGGCAGATAACTAAAACGGATACATACATATTATATATCGTTGGAAAGATGAAGCCACACATATTCTAACCGTGCAAATTATATGACTGGCAATTTATTATTCGCGCTATATCGAATCGATTTGTGAGCACCGAACTGAAATATATTAGCGCAAAACGGCGTAAAAACAGATTTGACCTCGGCACGTGAAAAGTTGACCTCGCACGAACAAATTAATATGCCTATGTTCATCGTGACCCGAAAATACCCACACATACCAAGTTTCATCGAAATTGGCTGAGTCGTTTTTGAGTCCATCGATTACACACAAACACACACACCCACAGATACACACACAGATCTTTCAAAATATATAATAGATATATATATATATATATATATATATAAAGAGAGACAGACAGACAGACAGACAGACATATGGAAATAGAGTGGAAAAGAGACAGAGACACGAATCCCAGATTATCAATCGAGAATAACCCGGATTAGCTTCCCGGATTTGAACCAAGTCGATTGCTATGTATATCTGATTAATTTTAAAAATTAATACCCGATAAAATGACAGTTATTTAGAGAAAAACGCCTTGAAATACAAGGCATCGGGATGGACGAGCAAATGCGATGGAGGCAATACGAAACAGATAGTGAGAACTACAAATATATATCTATATCTATATTTGCGAATGTCTGTCTGTCTTCTATATAAATTTACAGGGGACCATCTATATGATACCAAATGGGTCTACTAGGGGTAACTTTTTACGAGAAAGATAATGGTGGGGGTTAGAATTTTCTAAATTGACGCCGTTGTTGTCAGTGGCAGAAAATAGTGAGGGGCAGACATTTTTTTGTCGCCGATTGCTACGCAACTTACATAAATTATTATAATCATCCCATGATATGAAGAATCTAATGGTGTGGTTTAAATATGGCAAAAGTGGCGTCGGGGATGCATGGAAGGAGAGAGGGGCACCAAAATTGATCAAACTAATTTCAGCGCCGATTTCCACCAAATTTATATATATTCTTCGTCATTTGGATGAGAGATTGGAGAGGGCACTACATTTGATAATTTGGGTTTAGTCGCCGATTGCCACTACACTTATACAAAATCATCCCCATGGTATGAGGAGTCTAATGGTGTGGCTTAAAGCTGTCAAATGTGGCCTCATTCGAGTCAGGGGTGCACTTGAAAGGGAGAGGGGCACCACAATTGATTCACAATATTTTTAGCGTTAATTTCCACCAAATTGATACACGTTCTTATCCATGATACGAGGAATCTAATCGTGTGATTTAAAGACGCCATATTGGTGCTGTTTTGGTGAGAGATGGGGAGGGGTGTTCACCAAATTTGATAAAAATTGTTTAGTCGCCAATTAGTACCAAACTTATAAATAATCATCTCCATGATATCATAAGTGTAATTGTGTGGTTTAATGATGTCACAAGTGGGGTCATTTGAGTAAGTGGTGTATAGAGGTGAGAGGGACACAAAAAATGATAACAATGTTTAGCGCCGATTTCCACCAGATTGATACATATTATTCTCCGTGATATGAGGAATCTTATCGTGTGGTTTAGATACACAAACAACGAACTTCTCCACGCAATGAGGTATTGCTCTTCGGAAGTTATTCTTTCATTACTTAATAGCTACTGGGAGACTATTCTCAACCACTATGGAGTGTTTGTATTTATCTTCATGCACGATTCTTTGAGCGACGAAGAACTTTCAGCACTGATTCTTGGAGGGAACATCCCAGGACAACCACACCATCTAATCGAGAACAAGCATACAATAATTCTGTTCTCCGCTGCGTATCTTCTTGCCGTGTGCTCCCTGATTAGAGGATAACGTATGACCACCAGCCGTAGATGATTCCACACGCCATCATATGTCAGGCATCAACCGCAACTTACCCAACTGTTACATGCCCTGCCACTCATCTTATAGATTGTACATTGTTCACACTTGTTATGTACACAATTGTAAATACCTTGCTGTAAATATTCTTCTCCAGAAATGGAGGTATTGAAAATAAATTCTAAGTGTGTGGTTTAACGGTGACAATATTTTTAGTACCAATTACCATCAAATTCAGACACGTTCTTCTCAAATGATACGATATATCAAAACGCAGTCAGTGGCACATTACTTTTCAGGATCCTCCAATACTGACATCTGACTAGGGTATATCTGGACGATACAGCGGAATTTTTAGAACAGACTCATCGACTGACATACACAACTCAAAATCTAACTCTGTGTCTGGCACAATTAGCTGATATACATGTGCAGCAACATTTCTTTTAAACTGAGAATATTTAGCCAATATATAGCACCATGAACAGTGGCACCGCTTGAGTTCAAAATAGGGACGACAGGGTCACCAACACTGATAAGCAATATGTTTAGTACCAATTACCATCAAATTCAGACACGTTCTTCTCAAATGATACGAGATATCAAATGGTGTTGTCTGTATTTATGTCTGTCTGCATGCGTTCTGTATATAACTTCACGGTGTGCAATCGAGATGGCACCAAGGCGTTCTAAGAGGGGTAACTTTTTAGCGCAGATTTCCACCGAATTGATATATTATTCTTCTCTATGATACGAGGAATATAATCGTGTGATTTGAAGACGTCAAATTGCTCCCGTTTGTGTGAAAGATGTAGGGGAGGTCATAACTATTCTAAGAATTCGTTTAGTTGCTGATTACCACCGAACCTATATATATAATCATATCCAGTATATCATGCATTCATGAGTCTAATGGACGTGGTTTAAATATGTCAAAAGTGGCGCCGTTAAAGTCATACATGAGGATGGCTTTCAAGAAGCTGATACAAATATATTTAGCACTAATTTCCACCAAATTTATACACGTGCTTCTCTAATAATACGATGAATTGAATCACGTTTTGGTGTCGTTTGGGTCACGGGTGGCGAGAGGATATGCACTATCATCGATAAGATTGGTATTCGCCGACATCCACCTATAAGTTATATATAGTCACCCAGGTCATCTGTATATCATTTTAAGGAGTTTTGGGCGTTCAAATTTCACAATCTCGACAAATGGTGACTAAATTAAGTTACTTGAACAATTTAATCTTCTCAACAGTCATATTTATATGGGGCAATCACATAATGAGTAGCATAAAGAAATACATTGAAGAAGAGATACACATATTCTAGCAAACTGAGAGACCACGAACCGTCAGAGGATTGCATACAGATTATAACACAATTGAGTCGGTTCCATTCAATACACTTTCCACAAAAATGTTACAATTTGATATGGAAGAGATATGGAAATGTATCGCAGGCCTGTTCAAAAATAGTGGTCACAGTGTGCAGTCAAATATATTTTCTTCTGATATAAAAGAAAACGCAGTCAGTAGCACATGACTTTTCGGGATCCTCCAATACTGACATCTGACTGGGGTATATCTGCACGATACAGTGCAATTTTTAGAACAGACTCATCGACTGACATACACAACTCAAAATATCGCTATGTGTTTGGCACAAGTAGCTGATATACGTGCGCAGTAACATTTCTTTTAAACTGAGACTATTTAGCCACTATCTGTATCTTCATGGATATATAATAGCCAGGTGTCCTCAAGATCTTAGTTCAACCCACTAGATTGATTGATACATCTCTAAATGTAAAACCCAATTGTCGTCTTTGATTTTTGCGAACTAATCTGTTTGTGATGTTCATGTATCATATTATAACGTCTGAAGTATACGCAGTTGTAAATATATAAATACTTCATTATTGGTCGAACGGATTAATCGCGATAAACAAAATGAAAATCAACAAGGTGAGCGACAACTTATAGTCCATGACTGTAAGAATCGTGTTTTGTGATGATATATGAATATACAACTTATGAGAATACGTGTAGCACTTTGAGCAAGAGTGTTCTCTATTCCCAACAAATATACACAACATGCAGAGGGTTTCACATCACTTTAACCCGGGTAACCCTGCTAGTATATATAGAGAGAGAGAGAGAGTGAGAGTGAGATAGAGGAGTTCATTGTTTATTGATAGGTGTTGTCTATTTATGGGCCAGAAACTGTAATCCCTTTATCTCATAGCTCTTAATTACCAGACAAACTAATTAATACACACTAATCAGTGTTCTTAGATGACCCGAGTTTCAAATAGTTAATCGAGAATAACACCGTTTTTCCAGGAACTGAACCAATGAAATTTGTAAGTGCATCTGCGCTCTGAACGATCAGGGGATGTTGAAAGAAAGAGAGAGGGAGTGAGAGAGACCGACAGAGGGAGAGAGAGAGCGAGAGAGTGGGAGAGAGAGAGAGAGAGAGTGATGGGGTCCGAGACCCGAGTCCAAGATTATCAATCGAGAATAAGCCGGATTCGATTCCCGGATTTTAACCAAGTCGATTCGTATGAACAGGGACTCATTAAAAAAGCGAGAGAGATAGAGAGGGGAGAGGGGGAGAGGGGTGACATACATACATTTTAAGTGAGAGCCAGAGGAGCAGGGATAGATAGCAACTAGCTAGCTCACCCCAATATGCTATGTTCAACAATAAGTACCTTGACATTAGAATAGCCAAATCTAAGATTATCAATCGAGAATAACCCGGATTCGCTTCCCGGAACTGAACCAAGGCGATATGTGTGTACATATGCACTCTGAACGATCGGGTGGTAACGAACGAATGAGGGAGAGAGGGGAGACGAGGAGATAGTAACAGACAGACAGACAGAGGAGAGAGAGAGAGAGTGGGGGAGAAAGTGACATAGACACGAGTCCCAGATTGTCGATCGAGAATAACCCGGATTTGCGTTCCGGAACTGAATCAAGACGACAGGTATGCACACGCGCCGCCTTTCGAATGAGTGTATTACCAAATTTCCATCAATGGATAATTAAAGATATAATGTTGACACTGACAGTTTGTATCAACGTTTACTGTGAAATTGAATTGGCCAGACTTCGCGGTTGACGAGCTACTATTCGTTGTCTGAAGTGAAATTGTTGCTCAAATTGATGTTATGTGTTTCGTTGCATACCGTTAATGTGACATATATTTTATACAATGACGCACACATCGGCTGCGCTCTGATTTAACAATAACATGTTTCAAGAGGTGGCCCCTGAATGAGACCACACATCGAGACCAGCTCTCATTGTGCATGTCCAATTTATTAAATATGTCTGATACATGCCTGCAATACAATTAAACTTGTATGTGTAACGTTTTGTGGTAACCGACGTACAATATTTCTTCCATACATTAGGTGAAAATTCCACGACTCAAATTCCCGCCAGTGACCCAGAAAGGGGCACATTTGCTAGTTTTAAGCTGCACAATTATCCTCCTGATAAAATGATACCGCTTTTTGACCAACTATGCTATATATGAAGACCATGGGGCCAGCCCCAATATGTTTGCCATGGACCTAGCCCACAATAGTTAGATAAGGACCCAGGTACCTACATATACGTGGTAATATGACCCATGCCCATGCCATAATAATGATATATATGAGCCAAATATTACGGCTTGTGTATTATATATAGGCCTCAATGGAGCGATGAGATGTCAATACATACAATAGTATACTCTATGGCATGGGCCAAGCCCATTATACATGTTATATGAAATCTAAGCTGCATGATCAAGGGTCATGGCACTGTTACATGGTACAAATTCCCAAGTGCCCATAGCTAGACCATAAACTCAGATACCATAGACAAAGTCACATGTATATCATGTCAATACACTATGAATTCAGGACCCTATATATATGTTGTATGAATACATGGGACATGTACTGTATGGTGACCATGGACCGAGGCACATATATGTAGAACATGGACCCAGGTCGAAATAGATATTCCATAGCATTGTATCATACCACGAGCAGGTGTCTATATGTAGTACATGGGTCCACCCCTTATACGTGATTTATCTGCACCAACGATCCAAGCGACTATAATTAAGTACGCATTGGATACAGGTGCATATACTGTAAAATGCTATTAATTCGTGGGGTCTGATATTCGTTGATTTCGTGGTTTTGCTCAACCACGAAATCAACAACCAACAAAATAATCGACTCTTGCGTTGAATGAACAAAAACTCAAATAATATACGAGATGGACATAAAGATCCGACATTAAGGTATATTGTAGTTATGTATAGAAAAACACAGACGACGAGATGAAGCGTAATCTTTTTTAATGCATTATCATTCATTCACCGAAACGAAATTGATATGCTACATCATCCGATCTCGGCTATCATAGTTTTTATAACAATGCTCAATGCATTGGTTCTTTAAAAGGCTATTTGTTTACCAGTAACCACGTGCAGACTACATAATACAATAAATACCTTCAGCCATATATGCAATATCGGAGAAGCATGGACTCCAGGCCTATATGTGTAAGTCGTGGACCGAAATACCTACAAATGCATGGATTCACGTCTCTACACATGCAAACTATATACGTACACCGATACATATATATTCGACCAACGCCCTGTATGATGCAGGCCACTATAGATAGGTCGTGTGAAACAACAGTTATAGCTTGACAATGTAACCAGGCTCATGTATGTAGTAAATTGACACAGGCCACTATGGACATCCATATATCCAGGCCGATCCAACATGATAACAGGCATCTACATATATATGTAAGACATTAATCCATCCCATTTATATCCAAACTACATGTATATCTAGGTTGTAATCCCAGCAACGCGTGAACCATGCAGTGCATATACACCTGTGCCTATATAGTTATGAAATGTATCCAGGTATCTACAACAAATTCATGGAGCCTGCCCTAAATAGTATACCATCAGTCCAGGCCACTGTCTGGACACAGTCACAGTAGCTAGGACACGTCATGGTCTAAAATCCCTACAGGTATGACATTCATCAACGCCCCTATATGCAGACCATGTATATACGCAAGCCCTAATACATATTGGACTGACGATCACATATGACAATTAGATGCAATTACATATAGATTGGCCATGAACCAATGTAACTATGGGTTGGTAATGTACCCTTAGGAGCACATATAAATAGGAAATTGACACCGGTTCCTAAAGGTAGTTCATGGTATCTCAATCTGAAATATATAGGCCATGGTCATTTCGGCCAATTTGGCCGGTTACTTCATGTGACTTTTTCATCTGACGTGTGTGTCGGAATAATGATATGGAGGATTTATGTAAATGTTAGCCCAAACTACATTTCCAAGTAACGATGGTTTTGTTGTTTATTTTGAGGATTAATACCACGTCAGATGAATTCAGCCCAAATATGTTAACAGTTGTCGTGTAAAACATTCGGCAGTAAGTTAGCGTTATTTAGTATTTGTGGATGTCCTTTAACATGGGGAAAATAGACTACTGCGCTTGAACGAGCATGTGAATTGTCGTTTTTAATGTATAGCAACTTTATAATCAATAACAGAGGCATTCTCTGTCAAATAAGGTCGCTCTATTTACGATACCAATTGGGGAACTTTGTAAATTAAATTACGCGTAAACTTAACCTGCTGCAAATAGAAAAGGTGTCGGAATCGGCGTACTCGCCCCATGGGCTAACTCGCCCAATCGGCGCGTGCCAACTCGGAATAAAAGGCCAACTCGGAATAAAAGATGCATACGGGGTGTTATATGGCGTTTGGTCCGTTGTTTCTCAATGAATATTATTGAAATTTGGTGTATATGTCCGGGCTGGGACATGGTATACAACAACGTTTGAATTGTTTATAAATTTACAAATTTGTTGATTTTATTCATTTTGTTTTCGTTCTGAAACACACTATAAAGTGTATATAATATAATAACGAACACGAGACATACATAATTTATGAACTGTTAACAAAAGATATCAAATTCAATACATGACAAAGATGACTCAGTGGAGTTTATAAAGTGAACATAAAAACATTGAGGTAAGAATCTGTTTAAGGAATTCAACTTTATTTAATGATAATAAACACATAAATTAAAATAACAAACATGAGACATACATGATTTATAAACTGTTAACAACAGATATCAAACTCAATACATGACAAAGATGACTCAGTGAAGTTTATAAAGTGAACATAAAAATATTAAGGTAAAAATCTTTTTAAGCATTACTAAACCGTTTAGCACAGTCCACTTCACTCATCCGATCATCACTAAACTTCATATTTATCTTGATATTGATCTATCAGATGAGAGCTATCAAATATTGTTTTAATTTTATAGGAAAAAATGGTCGCCAGCGGCCATATTGCATTTACGTTATATGTTATCGCGTCATGTCGATATCTAGTATTACTTAGAAATTTCACCTTTCCAGATTCATAATTGCTCCATTGACTGTAACAGATGGAATTATTCCCCTCTTCGGATAGAGTGTCACTGAAACTTTATTTTGTCAGTCTGTCTGTATAGTCACTGATTATATATGGCAATAATCTGTAATAAGATGTAGCACTATTTTATTTTATATTTACATGCAGTGCTGTTTTTATACAACAATTCTAATCCCCCCCTAGATCATCATGTGATCGACCATACATCGCGCGAGGACCTGGTTGAATTAAGGGGGGTTTTTATGGATAACTTCTGTCCTCAAGCTAGATTATACTTATGACATTTAATGGCATGTTTCTAACATGGAGGGTTAGATATGCGTGAGACACCACCACTCTTCAATTCACACCAAGTTATCAGCTGTCATATTCGGATATTAGAACCCATAGCCATGATATATGGTTTATTTTGTGTATACTAGTAATATTGTTATTTTCAGTACCTTTATATACCAGTACTGTGTATAACAATGCATATACATTAATCCATGTATACATGTATATTGATTCAACGGATTCAGTGGTTTTGTCCATCAGTCTATCAAATTTGCGGGGAAAACATGGCCACAAGCAGTACACCCTGTTAAATTTCGAATTTGAATCAATTGGCGCACCCTGCAGCCAGCTTTTATTGGAGAACTTTTTCTCATGTGGATAGTTTGGGTCACCGCTAGATGTGAGCCATGTTTTGTTCTCAAGCTGTCCTTGTGAAGACATCACTGCCAGCGGTGATCTTGAATTTTACTATTTTTATGGCTAAATAATTTGGTTGATCCTACAGACGACACCCCTTGTCCGATCGTCACCAGATTCCACAATGATCTTCTGGATAACCAGGGGGAGAGTAATCTAATTTTCCCGAATTTCGTTAAAAAACATTACCACAGGCAGCAATTTGGTATCTTACTGTTTGATCCTCTTTTGCGTGACTGAATTGTTTAGCAACTGTACAGTCATATCCCTCATCTGATAGTCACCACACTTTATATTGATCTTCGGGCTGACAACTAGATGGGAGCTATCGAATGCTTTGAATTTTTTTGGAAAACATTGTCGCCAGCAGTCATCTTCTATTTTGGTTTTTATATACATGTATATCTCTTCATTCGGATAGCCAGTATTACGTAGGTACTTCAACTTTCCGCATTCCTGTCATCATTTGAAATATAAAAATTTACCTGATACCATGCACCCTTCAAAATTTGTTTCGTCGTATCTATTTTAATGACCCGTATGGTAATATTGATACAGATATATTTGTCAAACATTTCTTTGTACAATATACAGGTATTTAGTTTGTAACTAAATCTAGAAATATATAATAGTAGCTGGTGGACCCTACTTCGTCCGGGATGTTCCCTTCTGATTTTCGGAGAATTGCGCGATTTAACCTTGAATTGACCATTTTAAAGGTGAACGTCATGTCGGGTCACGATTTGACCCGCCCAAAACACTCCCCGGACAAAAGTCACGACAAAAGTACCCGTCGAAATCCGCCCGGCTTTACCCGATTTGACAATTTTGAATGTCAAGATCAGGTCAGGGTCATAATTTGACCCACCCGAAACACTCCTGGGACAAAAGTAACAGTAGGTATTATATTTCGTTGAAATACTTCGTTTTACCAGATTTGACCTTGAATTGATCTTTTTGAATGTCAAAGTCAGGTCGGGATCAAGATTTGACCCGTCCAAATAGTCCAGAAACATGCCTACATCAGCACGTTCGAGAACATGGTCCCACGTGAAATTGGACCCGTCAATATTGCTCCCGGGATCGAAGTTTTTAGTCGGATCGGTCAAGGTCCAGAAACATGCCTATGAGCGAGGTCAAGTTGACACGTTAAATACCAAATCCGAGTCGGATCAGTCGAGCAGTGTTAGAGTCTATAACACATACACACATGCATTCATGCATACACACATACATACAGACAGGTGTTCCAAAATGTATAATCGATAGCTACAACAATTCTATGGTAGATAGTTCACGGCCGACCTGATGCATGCATCTTAGTTTTCTTGTGTACGACATGTATTGACATATCTGTAGTTACGGCATGGGTAGGTAGGACAAATGGTTAGTTCCATTCGTATAACAAATAGAATTTCGGATGCTACAACCCTGTGATAGACTATGCTGCACTGAACATATTTACATGTATGATTTTGTGATTTGATGGTGCTTTGTGTAGTGTCATTCAGAGCATAATTATTGCTATATGAATTATGGTTGATTTTGGTAGCTATAACATTTGGTGGAGATATTGTGATATTGTGATTGTGAAACTGCTAATCAATTTTATGAATGTACATTATTGTATGTGTATATTGGTGTTTAACCACATGTTACTTACAAGTACATGTATATGACGGGAAATTATCAAGCTCCCCAATATAGTTTGGCAAATAAACAATTAATGGTTTACACCTGTATAGTTCTCCCTCAGAAAGATTTTACTGATTCCGAACTGCCAATGAATAATCGTACGTTTATCTATGACTTTGCTGTGAATATACCTATATTGTTATTTCTAGATGAATTTTAGTTTGGTAGGCCGTAGTTAACTGAATGCTAGTCGGCATGGAATCAGGCTAAGCATATCATTACAATTAAAAGCTTTATAAATGAAAGGGAAAATCCATGCATGAGTACATACACCAGAAGGAAAGCTCCGATGGGAATTCAACATTATACTGGGTGTGTTATACATAATTATACAGAGAAGGAAAACTCTGAAGGAATTTCAGTTTTATATATTGGGTGTGTTAGACATACATATACAAGAAGGAAAGTCAGAAGGGGTCGCAGTTTTAGTTGACAATAATGGTTACATCTGTAGAGTTCTCCCTCAGGAACACATACATAAAACAGATACATATATAAATAAACACATAGATACCACAGGGTAACCCATACAATTGTAAACAAACAGAATGTGTCAGAAGATATTGAAGCTGATACAATCTCTCCATTCAACGCAAAGAATAGATCATCGTGGGAAAGAGATGAACAGAACATGTCACTCCCAATATAAAATCAGTGATGGTTTCGTATTCACTATCGACATTATTATGTAATTTGCTGGCCGTGCTTCGTGTTCTCCCTCCATTGGCCACGCACCACTCCAATTCGAATAAACTGTCTCTGGCTTTTGAAATAAGAACTTATGCATCCACGCATGTCAGTTTATATTCGTTAGACATGTCACGCTACCTTTTCGCCAATGTCAGTGTACACACATTACTAGGTGCACCTAAACTGATGAATAAGCTGCTGACAACAGGTTACAACATAACAGAATAGTTCCTTAGTTCAGTTTAACTCAATTGTAACGACGTTACGATATAGTCGGTCGTGGGTTGTGTAATGGCGCCTAATAATTGTGTGTTATATCCCAATACAGGGTTGAGACAACGTTTGACCCCCCGCCATGCCCGTTCATTAGTTAAAAATCCCGTTTAGCAGTTCAGCTGCTGCAGTTCAGTAGATACTCACGAACGCAGCTTAACTCATATACAACGATATCAGTAGGGTACAGGTTGTGCAAATGACGTGTAATCGATGGCCAAGTACAGGGAGGAAAACACATTTGACCGACATCCACCAAAGTTAAACAGTTCAAAATCCCATTCAGCACTGTATCGGGTACAGTTCAGAAGATTCCCCCGAACGCAGATTTACATATTTTTAACGAAGATGGTCGGATGTAGATAATGCTAACGAATTGTAATTGATGAATACCATTTCACCGACCTCCACCCAATTCAAAATCCCGTTTAGCACGTCATCGATTACAATTCAACAGATTCTCTCGAACGTAGCTTAACCGATTTTAACTAAGATTGTGAGGTATAGGTTATACAAATGACTAGCGTTAAATGGGCCATAACATAATACAGAGAGGGAACACAATTTGACGGACATCAACTCCGGTTCAACAGTTAAAAATCTCGTTCATCAATTAATCGGTTACAGTTCAGCAGATTCCAACGAACGCGTTTTAGCCGATATTTAATCCAGTTGTTTGTATTCAGACTCTCTCTGAAGTCCCATGTTTTCGGAACACCTTGCATCTTACTCTACCTCGATAGTACAATTAACACACCGCGGTTGTTGCTCCACCATCAAAAATACTAAAAGATACAGAATCCGAAACTGACAGAATTTTCAAAATCCCCCAAAATGCTTTATAAAATTTTGCACTAGATAACTTTGCATCATACACGCCCAATTTCGTGACTGTCGGACAGAGTCTGGGCATCTTTAGATGTGTAGTATGTATACCTCAAATGTATCCCCACCGAATCGAACTATTGTTTGGGGTAATGGTGTGTCAGTTGGTTAGCAACATGATGCATTCGGCTGGCATAAACAACCCAACACTGCCACGTTTGTTCGAACCATATGACATACAAACCATGCAATGTATATTATTCAAATTGACTATTCAGGACTAAAATAGACTACGAAGCACCAGTTCACCTATACATAGAGTACTCCCAATCGATGTCGATACCATGGAAGTATATCTGATTTGATGGAATCAAACCTCTACACTCTTAATATTATTGATTCCTAACTGATTTTGGTCAAATCGAATTGAATTTGATCAGAACCCATTGCTTTTGAGCCAATTATTCTGGTTTTGGTCAATAATTCTGGTTTTGATCAAATTCATCTTGGTTTTGAATCGGCGTTATTTGCCTTTGAACATACTCTTTTTGCTTTGATGAATTAATTCGTGACTTCAACAGATGTTTCTACAGTATCCGTATCTGTTATCCAATTATTTGTATTTAGCCAGAGCATTCCAATTCGTGGAATACCTGTTCAGTTACGTAATAACCTGCCCGCATGCACTCTCTTTCCTAGGGTATATTCATATTGCACACGCGCTGGCGATAAATCGTCGCATTTTTTAAGGTTGAGCGGCTATACATGCGTTCGATTGCATTCCTTCCTCCCAGTGTTAACAGTTTTTTCCTCCCCCAAAACATTCATATACATGGCTGGGGTGGGTGCGTGTTAAAGTAATTTTGGGTGGGGTGACCACATATATGTTGACACGTTTGAGGGAACAATTTATAATTAGCTGGATAAATATTTACTATAGGACTAACATAGAAATAGGGGGGTTCAATTCCATGAAGATGGGCATAAATATGCATATTTTACTTGTATTGTTACTACCACTCACAAATTTTGAGTCAAAATTATCAAATGTGTACGATTCAAGTGGTTCGATCAGATCTGTCAAAGTTTACTTATAGTTAGCTGAGTCTGACAAAAATCGTCTTTCTGTATGAAGCTAATTTAAAACAGTTACACTCAAACATATGATATCCAGTAAAAATTATTGGGGGAAAGAGGGGATGGGACCCCAATTTGTTGGAGGAAAACAACTAGATTTTCATGTAGGGAGGACGGTGGACCCATGGTTGGGAGGGATTTCTATGTTCAACCCTGTGTATAAACGATTTTTTTTTCAGAACCCCCCCCTCCCCATCATCGAGTGCTCATTTATATAGCAGGTGGCAACAATGACAATGCGACCCTAGAATTGATGAACCATCACGATTCAAATAAGTACACATGAGAATAAGTGATGGGACTCAGAATTCGATCATAAGAGTCACGCTCGCGTCATTTCACGTCGAATTCTGGCGCCATGCAGGATACTGTTCGCACGAGCGATTGATTTCACCTTTATCGTGATTCGCGACTTATCAGTGATCACACATGCTAAAAGGCACACGACTACCAATCGTGGCAAAATATTTCACCTTTTATGTGAATGGTCTACTACCAGTAATAGTTGATTCAGTTGCAAAATGCCGGCCAGTCGGTGTAATCTGTAGTCGAAAAACGTAATGAATTGCCTTGTGGTTGGCAGGAATGGCACACAAACGTTCTTTAAGCCAAATAAGATTTGAATTGTGTATTAGTTGTAAATGTTCCGACCATATGGATTGCATGATCTAAATATTTCCAAACAGTTGGCCATTTTTGGTTAGGAAAATGTCAACATGTATAAGGGGTTTGCATCGGTGAATAGGTTTTAAAGTGGTTTCAAATATACCCCAAAGAAAAAAAATGTCAACCCATGCAAGGGAGTGGGGTGAATAAAGATTCACGCATTTTGGAATTTCGGGTTCCAAGGGGGTGATGAAGATGGACATTCCAAGTGGACCACCTCCCCAACTGAGAATCTCTAGCAGTACATATATCCCCGTATATATATTCACAATCATGGGTACAGTTTTGCGCGATTGAATTCTACACAAATCACCATTGTTGCAAACTATACGTTGGTAACTTCGTTCCAAGCCATTTTCTTTTCGTACTTCATTTATTATCTTGTCGCCCATCATGAATAGGCCGTGGCTGTTTGAGGAAGGTAATTGGGCACGAATAGCTCTGTATTATGTTAACACGCACCTTAAAAAACGCGGCGATTAGTCGCCAGTGCGTGTGCAATATGAATAGACCCTTAATTATGCACCCTGCTGCGTTATCACTAAGGTTTCTTTGTGATGTTCTGATGAGCCACTTGAGGCTCATTTGAAGTTTGGCATAATAGCGGATGTGAGTGGTTGGAAGATAACTTTTGGTAAGTCATATATTTGTCTTATAGGTTACACACAACTAATTATTTCCCATAGGCGACAATACTAACGTTTGTATCATTTCTGCTGAAACTGGACCTATTTTCACCAAAACCTCATACTGAGCATGAAGTGGGTCTCAAGCCTGATAAATTAATACCATCAAACAGACAGGTTTCGGTATTTTTTCCCATTCAAATTTCACCGCTTCCCTGACTACCGAAGGTTAGCAGTAAATTCACAGCTATAAATAACACACTACTACAAATTTCTACTTGTGGTCAAATGGACACAATATTCAGCAGGCCCCCAAACACCATGCATTTTGTTTGTACAGCAGCTTAATTATATTATTTATTTATGTATTTATATTGTCAACATAATGCACCAATCAGTGGCCATGGGATGATTTTTATCTGATTCTAGTTTCCCTACACAATTTCAGGAAGCATAACGCTATTGAATTAGTTGTGTGTAACCTATAGCTCACTGAAGATCAAGAGAAATCAACCCAAGTTTTTACTGATGTTTTTCTATGAACATTTCCTTCTTATTAAAATATATATCAATTTTCATCCATCAATCTGTGTTGAATTATTTACAATAAAGTGACATACCCGTATTCAAAATAAACCAGGGTTGAATCTCTGATCCCAGACATGACGCGTTCAAATTATTCAGCGTCTCTAGCTACTGAGGGGACAGGAAACTCAATAGTCCATTATTTCAGGTCAACTGATATATGTTTATGTGAATTACATGTCAATACAAGTTGGGAAGTCAACATTAACCCTATTGCAGCCATAAATGTTAACCCTTTGGTTTTTGAAGAATATTAACACAAAAACAGTTTGTAAATTTTGCATATAACTGTCATTTATGTATATAATCTGAACAGCACCATTGGAAAAAGATCAGTTATATAGGCATATGTATACGCATAATTATCACTATGAGGAATTCAACCTTTCCGGTATGAGCATTCGTTAACCATTGACCACCAATTCCAGAAAATGGATAATTCAGCTGAGGCTGCCTCAGTAAAGAGGTGAATTCAGTTCACTGTGTCACTTTAAAACTCTGAGACTCAATAGTTTCTGTTTCAGCACATCTTCACCTGCAAAGTTACAATGAAAAACAATGCTTTATCTATACACAGAATCTGATAATTTGATAAGTTTTGTTTGACACTTAAAATTTATTGGGAAATTTGGCAGTAGGCAGAGAGTTAATATAAACAATTATATTAATTGTGCCCAGAACTAACATTTGATTCCAACACACACACAAAGCATTTCATATACCCTCAGAACCTAGTTACCTTTAGTTGATATAAAGTTCATACATTTCATGGAAAAAGGTTGGATTTCTCACTATGTGATTCATCATTTCTGGACAAAATGGGCAAAATGACCACAGAGAGGACATACACTGGCCGATTCAGATTCAGTAATAAAGTTGGTTTTAAACCTAGACATCAGTTAAATTCTAAACAGAAAAATTCACCAGCTACACAATTATAGAGAAAATGTTCCAAAATAATTAACCCTTTGACTGCCAATGGTGGTGAAAACATAACAACCAACACAATGAACTCACCAGACAGAGGAATCATGACAAGATCCGGATGCTGTCCACCCAAGAATCGAGATCAATTTAGTACCCCATTAGGAAAACAAAGGTATGTGTCATGTGTCTATACAGCTATATATTTTAATATAGATGCACTACTTAAAACCTGGCTGATCAAAGAAATTGGTCTGAGAATTGTTATTTAACCCTTCTCCACCAATATGAAGGGGCATAATTTCCCAATAAAGTATTTGGCAGTGTGAGGGTTAAACATCAGACATGTAGTGGTGCTAGGGGCTTCATTTATTGAAAATACAGCCGCTTATACCACATCCTATATTTTAAATGGTTACAGAAAAATTAAATAAGGCGGGTTTTACATTAATCACACAAGCCGGGTGGGGGGTGTATTTGCAGGGGAAAAAATATACTGCGTGAGATTGATAAATTTTTTGTTAGATTTCAATGTCTTAAAGAGGTCCATTTTGCCCTTTTCAGGTATGGGTCGCAACGAATACCTCTATCTACATGGGAAATGGAGAGCGACTCATATCGTACAGTTCATGTACGCCCAAATGCTGAGATGTGGAATACTGCATTTAAAGAACATCATGCCTCGCATCCAATTTGTGAAGGGTTCCTCCATTGGGATATGAAGTCCGAGGAAGCGAGAGGAGTCGGGTGTCGACAAAAAATGGTGTGTGATAAATGCAAATACAAATCAAGTATGTTCACCTTGTTCGAGGAGGTCCCGACTAAGAGACCAGGTCGACGTAGTGGAAAGCCGAATCTTGGGTTAGCAATAGGTCTTAGTAAAACACCAATAGCAGCACACAGCTTCCGTCGCATTTGTCTCAACTCTAATATCCCAGCACCGTCTGCTCCTGGCCTGCAGAAAACATCAAATAAGGTTCTCGTAAAGATTGTGGAAGAAAATAAGGCAGATATGGCGAAGCGACGTTCACGTCTTATATCGAATCAAAGGCATATGGGCAAAATGAACCCACATGTTATCGATGTTCAAGGCGATGCCGTGTACAATAACAGTATTTATTCCGGTGTCGGGAAAAATCCCTTCCAACCTGCGACTCAATCAATTTATACTGTGGCAGCGAATGTGACAAAAGACCATGACATTATTGGATTCGCTATCCATAACAAGTTGTGTTCGAAAGGACATCATCTCAAAGCAACACCGAGTCATGAGTGTTTCAAATGCGACTGCTTTGCTACGATACCTTTTGAACACAACATTGGTGACGAAAAGGCTCTCGCGAAAGAGGTTCTCACTAATCTTAAAGATACAAGTGGAATTCAGGTTGAGAACATTACCACAGATCCTGACTGTGCGAGTTACTTGGCGGCTCAGGAACTATTTGAAGATGACGTGACTAATGTTCAACCTTTTCACCAATTTGACACGACCCATGTTTCCCGAAATCATAGGAAATTTGTGAAAAATCACAAATATCTCAATAAAATCATTGTTTCGAAAACTGTAAGAGAAAGAACTAAAATGCAAGATAAATTTGCACTTGATTTTGCTGACCGGTGCAACTCTGAAATCAGAAAGGCAATAACACACCATAAAGGTAACATCCACAACATAAACAGCAGAATGTCATATGTTAAAGATGCGCTTGTGTTGTGCTATCAGGGGAACCACGCACTTTGTAAGAAATATTCGTACATGTGTAAAGCCAGCAAAATTTCTAATTGGATTAAGAACAGTTATCTGCTAGGCAAAAACTTTAAACTCAGTCAGAACGAGTGTACATCAACAATACTGCGCGAAATTGCTGACTATCGACTCGGGACATCAATGTTAGAAAAAACAAAGTTGAACACTAACACGCAGAAAGTTGAAGCTGTCAACAGGTCATTAAGAACTTCTCTTCCTAAAAATGTAACATTTTCGAGGAATCTTTTTGGGCGTGCACACTCAATGGTGCACTCGGTTAATTGTGGAACAGCGAATTATATAAGTGACTTATGTGAACATATTGGTTGTCCCATTACCAGCGGGAGTAAAGTCGATCGGTCTCTTAACAGCTACCAGAAGGCAGAAAATAACCGAAAGAAGCGAAAGAAGAAGTTAACTGTTAAAAAGATAAGAGTAAACAGGAGAGAAACGCTGTACAAACTTCACGCAGAACATCAGGAGGAACGATTGTATGAAAAGAATAAGCTTTTGCCTCAAAATAAAGAGAAAATAGAACATGGTTATAGCAAATTCCATGAGGGGCGAAGGGTTAACAGGAAAAAATGAACACAAATATATGTATATATATTATATGCACCTCCTGGAACTTATATAATGCATTCTGGTGAACACCCTAAACATTGTTCCAAGCTTCGGCATCTAATTCGTTGGTGGTTATGGAGATGGCTTTCAAATATCAAGTGCGCTATATTGATACAGGCCCTCTCCCCACACAAGTGACTACACTCGAGACTCTCCGGGCCACCATATACAGGAACTTGGTCCCTTGACAACCGATTCTGGATCATATAATTCAAGCGGTGTGTTGGCTGTGTAGCTGAATCATGTTCTCTTCTCCATATTGCTGGCCAATTCACTCTCATCTTCCCATATCCATCACTATCTTTGCTACCTTTCCATAAATGACACCCCCACCCCCTGAATTTCGGTTTTCTCATAAAGTCTGCGATTACACTCATAGTAGAAATACTCCATTTTATTATTTTAACCTTTATTGAAGTTATCCAATGAACTACAGCTTCAAATTTTGGGAATATAGCATTCTTGAAATGGACACCATCTGTAGCTATAGGTTACACACAACTAATTATTTCCCATAGGCGACAATACTAACGTTTGTATCATTTCTGCTGAAACTGGACCTATTTTCACCAAAACCTCATACTAAGCATGAAGTGGGTCTCAAGCCTGATAAATTCATACCATGAAACAGACAGGTTTCGGTATTTTTTCCCATTCAAATTTCACCGCTTCCCTGACTACCGAAGGTTCGCAGTAAATTCACAGCTATAAAAAAACACACTACTACAAATTTCTACTTGTGGTCAAATGGACACAATATTCAGCAGGCCCCCAAACACCATGCATTTTTTTGTACAGCAGCTTAATTCTATTATTTATTTATGTATTTATATTGTCAACATAATGCACCAATCAGTGGCCATGGGATGATTTTTATCTGATTCTAGTTTCCCTACACAATTTCAGGAAGCATAACTCTATTGAATTAGTTGTGTGTAACCTATATTCATAGTCTACAAGCAGCTTAAAGTGCCATATAGTTTGCAAAATTGTATTATAACTGTTTGTTGTATAACTGTGGGGTGGAGTAGAGTCAAGCGGTATAGTTGACTGATATATATTAAATGTCTAACGGGTCGTGTAAGTGAAGACATGATAAACATAGCGATTGTGGGTGTGGTGTGCTTCAACAACTCCCCAGTCGCAACCCAAATGTTCAAAAGTTGGAAAATATATGGTTTAAACCACACTGGACGTTGAAAATTCCAGACATCTAGATATATTCGAAAATTCATTAACAGCTGCGATGCCAATATCAGCTCATTTACTTCTTATGGTGATTTAAGTGGTATGCATATTGAAAGATAACATATTTCATGTATTACATATATCTTCAATTCCTCCATAAATGAAGATATGGAAACAAGTATTCATGTTTATTTCGGGATTATTGTTTCTGCTACATGGGCGTATAAGTGCTCCACTGCACACCCCTCAAAATCCGCACTGACCGTATATATACACACTGGCCCTATATACGTGTCTCATGTATACATACTACAACTCGCCGATGAGCTTTTTGCAGCACACGGACGACGAGTTTATCACCCATTGAGATCACTGGTAGATCAGTTGTAATTGTGCGGATTTCCCCTTCCCCTATAAACTGGCAATGTCGTGATGTGGCCTTAGTTACTGAAACCGACATTTAAAACCCCAATCAATCCAAAATCATAATTTGCAACAACGTGACGTCATGTTAATATCTAGTGAACCAATTCGCCGGTGAAGAAGAACTGTTTTTGGAATAATCTCGATATTCGCAAACTGAAACAAGGAGGAATGACTCTATCCAACACAGAGCTTCAGTAGAATTTTCTCCCCTGGTTAGACTTTTATACTGCAAACATTTTCGACTATGTTGTTTGGATATTATTTTGTGAAATTATTCATAGATGTCCTCTGAATGGTGTTCGGAACCAAAGCTAATAGTTAATACATAGATTATTGCTGGTCGTTGACTACACAGGTATAGTGACCAGTGGAGTTGTCGTATTAGACAATTAAATCATGAGAAAACTTATTTCATGCTTCTTATTTTAATCTCCATAAACCGGAAGAATGCAAACAAAATAATAATGAACTGGAACGAAAGTTCGAACCCGGAACCGGAATTGTCATCAGGTTTATATATACCACATATCTCCCCTCTTAAAGTTACACATTCAGTTTGTCGGGTGCTTTAATAGCATGCCTTGGTGACAGTGACTATCCAAATTCATAGCATATATAGTGTCGGGCACCATGGTACATACGCTACCTCCAGTCAATGGCTTTCGGTTGGATGTACATACACCATCTTATATACAAAATCGGCGAATAAAAATAGACACGAAACACTAGCTTACAGTGACTATCAAAATTCATAGCATATATAGTGTCGGGCACCATGGTACATACGCTACCTCCAGTCAATGGCTTTCGGTTGGATGTACATACACCATCTTATATACAAAAAAGTACCACCATCGTTATGCGGGACAGAACTGGGTGTTACATCTGAATCAACTTTTAACGGTTCCTCGGTATTAATGTCAGAACTTGGCGGCCAACTGAAATTTCAGGTGTAGTGCATCCCGAGCTCACAACTGGTAAGTAGTCATCTATATGTTGTTCAACACTGCATGTACGTTTCCGAATGTTATCCACATGCCGCTTGATCTTACGACCATCAACTAACTGAGCTACTACTGATTCCGGACCAGTCACCTCGATTACTACTCCTGGTAGCCAATGTGGTTGCTTCCATGGTAAGTTCTTAATGAAAACCGTATCACCACTATCGAAGGAACGGTCACGAGCACGACTATCGTGTTCTTTTTTCTGATCATATTGTTTATCGATCACTCGAGGGTTCAAATCAGGGAACTTTCGGTCAAGCTTGGACCTCAGTCGCCGACCCATCAGTAATTCAGATGGCGAAACACCTGTTGCATTTTTCGGCAGCCTTCTATATGTGAGAAGAAATCCATCAATACGCACTTCGATAGAGCGTGTTTTAAAGAGTTTAGCCCTTTTTTGAAGATTTGTACGCCACGTTCTGCCAAACCATTTAAAGCTGGGTGGTAAGGATATACACGTGTGTGGACTATTCCATTGAGTTCCATGAATTGCCGGAATTCCTCACTAGTGAACTCAGAACAATTGTCGCTTACTAAAGGTTGTTCCACACCGGGCGCGAGCGAGCGATTATAACGGCCGTTTTCTAACGTCCGTAGCAGTTCAAAGCGCGCGATTTTTATGTCCACACCGCAAGCGACTGAAACGCTTCGTCGCGCGCGATAGTCAGGTTATTATTCTGTGTGTACGCTAATTTCAGAGGAGTCAGGTGGCTGCATGGGGGATGCCCCCACCCCACACACTTATGACTAATGTGTAGGGTTTCTACAAACAATGTGTAGCCCTGCTACACAACCATTATTCATTTTTTATCTTAAACATATTTTACACAATAAATGGGTCAATTTATACACATGTATACACACTGGTGTGCATAAAATCAACACCTATGCCTTACACATGTTGTGTAAATTCTTACACATATATATAGTAGACAAGAATGTAAAGTTCAGTATTCCGAACTGTGGGTATATAGTATTCATGGTAAATGGAGATTTATATGTTAAAACTTTCATGGCGTACAATGGTACGTAATATTTTGCTCTGTCATGTGTGAGTTTTCGTTTTAAATGAACAAACCATGGTCGTGGCGTGGTTGCACGTGATTAGTATTAACGTATTACAACAATCATATAAACAAGAGTAAGAGCAGTATTCTTCATGAAAGTTTTAACAAATATATCCTCATATATCATTAATACAATACTCACAAGTCGGAATTCTGAACTTACATTCCTTGTCTACAATTTGTTTATTCTCGTCACTCAAAATTACATGGGTATTGAGACAGTAGTAAATTGTATTCAAAAACATATACTCAAACAATATCGTCGTCATGTAGCAGACTATGAAACTGAAGGCACGCAATGCGCACGATCTACATTCTTACACAAGTGTGTGTAATAAAATGTACACATTATGTGTGGAACGGCACTTGGTCAATGTATTTGTATGTAAAACTACACATTGCTATGTGTATTAACCGGGTTTACACATTTGATGTGTAATCGTTTCTACACATTAGTTATAATAGTGCTCCCACCCGGTACTACGCGATTATTATTAGTTGATGAATGCATTGTCTCATGTTTACCACAACGTCTTTTGGAATGAACTAGCCTCGTTATATTCTTTATCATTTCCCCTGATTATACCAAAATATAATTCACCAGCCAATGGAGCAGATTATACGGTCCATGATTTTAGTTCTTTACAAGGAATAAACTGAATATAGTAATCTAAGGTGGAATTTCAGTCACGAAAAATAACAAAAATAAATGGTTTAATTATTTGGTCATAGAGACATACAGTCATACAGACACACATGACATACATGCATACATACATATAGTCATACAGACACACACAGTCATACAGACACACATGCGCCATACATACACACATGTGTTGTACTTCGATTATTAGCCTCTCGCTAAAGTCCTCCATTATCGCGGCGACAAATCAGTGTGCCGTCATCAAATAGAAAAATAACGGTCGTATAAACACCTATTTGAGAGCCGTCCAATTATCTCGCTGGTTTGCAACATTCGGGACAAAATGGCGACAATTGACTAGTCGGAAAAAATCGCTGTCTGTGTTTTTTGCTTCGGGACGGGGTATATATAAGCCTGAACATGCCAAAATAGTATGAAGACAACAGCAGAACCTATACTAAGTATATCGTGAACAAAGGGGAGAACAGGTATACAATCTCAGAGAAATTTGCCAATAAATATCGAACTCCATATTGAAAAAAATTGTATTCAATAAATAGAACGGTAATCGGCAAAGAATGTCAACAAAGATGGCGGACGTGAAAGAAACCCAGCTCCCACAAGTTGACTCAGATTCAGCTCTTCTCACACAAAATAACAATCCTGCAAACCAAACGGATACATCTAAAATAAGTACTGACTTCAGTCAACCTTCCGACATGATTGCTATCGTAAATTCCAGTGACAAAGCTCTAAACTTAAATGTTTCACAAGTCGCCATGGATACAGTGTCAAATATTATAAATTCAGTTGCTGATGTCAGCTATGATTTCTCGTCAAGCCAGGGTGCTACTCCAAAGCCTACATTTGGTAAATCCATATTCGACTCGCCATGCCAGCCACCAAAATCGTACTTAGATACTTTAAATGTTGTGTCTGAAAATATGAAGTCCTTCAGATCAAGTGAAAAACAGAAACGTAAAACATTAAATGATGATTCTGATAACCTTGATGAGCACATAAATAGAACAATAAAAGATCAGATAAGTGTGTGCATGAAGACAGAATTTGAGACATTAACAAATCAGATGAGAAGCCTGTCAAACATTTTTGGTCAAATGAACAAAACCATAGAAGAATCAGTGATGACTAGCCTTACAAACACACAACAGGAGATAAATTCAGTGAGAGACGAAGTGACATCCATGAAAACTGAGGTACATACACTAAAAATGGAGGTACAACAACTAAAATCTGAAAATGCTGAACTTCAGGTTAAAGCTGCACAAAAATCAAATGTGAAACTGTGCGAGACAGATATTTCTTGGGTAAATTACCTAGTGGATAGAAAATTCAATGAGGCCGTAAAGCACAGTGACATCTTATTCGAGAAAGGAGAACAGTATAGCAGGACAAATTGCCTTAGGTTCCATAAGGTACCGGTCCCTAACCACATAACCAATCCCAAGGACATAAATGCCAAAAAAATCATCACAGAACTTTGTGGAGAAAAACTTGGAGTGATGCTGCACCCAACGGACATCAGCAATGCACACCCCCTTGGTGCCATAAAATCTGGAGCCTCAAAACAAAATGATTCTGCACCCACCTCTGCAAGAACATGTCAACTAATTGCTCGATTTAGCAATTGGTATGCTCGAAGAGATGTGTTTGCTAATAAGGAAAACTTAAAAGGCAAAAGCAAAATCATTATAACAGAGGATCTTACTGAATCGAGGCGTATGATTGTAAAAGAACTAGCAGACAAAAAGAAGGCCACAAAAATAGCAGCATACTGGACCTTCAAAGGGAACATCTACGCCAAGAAATCTGAAGAGTCAAACAAAGTGCAGCTAAAGACCATCGAGGAAGCAAAGAGCTTCTACTGAACTATTTGTCTCCATAAAATGTTAATAATCTTGTCTTCCACTACCTTCACTATCTACAACCTGAGTACGCGTCTACTCAACTGATATATATAAATCTGAATGAATATTCTTAAAAGACCCCACCCTTTATATCGTTCAAGATAAACGACATAGAATAAATAACCATATCTGCATTTATCCCACGAATACTTGCCAGTAAAAGGGACACTCAGCTCCCACTCAGCCCATCTGGGCCAAATAGATAAATCATCCAATTTAGTTCTAACAATAAAATTGACAACCTGACCCAAATTTAATTACATGAACTTAAAATCAGAAGATTTCCTCGTTAACTCCCAAACACTGCATGAAATCAGTATATTTACTAAACTGATAGTAAAGCATGTTAAACTAATATTTCCCATTTTAAAACATACAAATTGACTTAATAGGCCAAAAACCAAGTGAATATTTTTAGGATTGTGTATCTCTTTTGTGATTCTTCCAAGATCTTTCTGACATAAAATAAAAAACATCCATTACCCTGCAGGGAGCCCCACACATATATAGAAGCATATAGAAGAGTGTCGTCTGCTCATGTTTGTCTGGAGCTCTGTAAGGGTGAAATTATAAAATTGTTAAAGAATACAAGAACAAATTATTAAAATTGTAGAAAATTGTTAGGCCAATGCATTCTCTTATATATGCGAGGCGACCTATGGTCGACTCGCATATATAAGAGAATGCATTGGCACAGGGTAATTGTGCACTTATGATTATTTATAGTAGGAAGTATTCTTCCCGAGTATTGTTCAAATTGATGTACTATTAAACGTAGAACTGCCGCTTAATGAGGTGCATATAATAACAAGAAAAAATACAGTTTTTATTTGAATACCTGAAACATCTCATTCCTGTCTGGAAAGAAATATCGAATTCTCACTCGCGGCTTGCAGCCGCTCGTGAAAATCCGATATTTCTTCCCAGACACGCTTGAGATATTTCGGTATACAAATGAAAAGTGTAGGTATTATCTACTTATTGAAATAAACGCCTTGTAAGACAAAAACTCACAGCAAAACATCACACGGACTTGAGAGCGCTTCTCAATATCTTACCGTTCGTATTTTAGACTGCATATCAAAGTGTCTATGTCCAGATGAACCAGTTGGTTTCGACATATGTAGCTATAAAGGGTTGGTTGTGTTGGGTTTATAGACTGTATATCAATGTTTCTATTTCCAGATGAACCAGATGGTTTCGACATATTTAGCTAAAGGATTGGTTGTGTTGGGTTTATATATTATATTAATGTCTATATTTCCAGATGAACCAACTGGTTTTGATATATTCAGCTAAAGGGTTGGTTGTGTTGGGTTTATAGACTATATTAATGTTTCTATTTCCAGATGAACCAGCTGGTTTCGACATATTCAGCTAAAGGATTTGTTGTGTTGGGTTTATAGACTGTATATCAATGTTTCCATTTCCAGATGAACCAGCTGGTTTCCACATATGCAGCTAAAGGATTGGTTGTGTTGGGGTTCCCGTGTAACCAGTTTGGAAACCTCGAGCCGTTCGACAATCAGGAAATTCCACTAGTGTTATCCCACGTGCGACCGGGTGCGAAATTTACTCCCCAGTTCCATTTGTTCTCTAAAATAGAGGTGAATGGAAATCGTGCACACCCTATTTATGAATATTTAAAACTCAAACTCCAGCAACCGCACAACGAGGATCCCTATATTACCCGCGATTCACAGCAGATTACGTGGTCTCCAGTCACGAGATTCGACATGAGCGGGAATTTTGAAAAGTTTCTCGTCAATCACGATGGTCAACCTCTGAAGAGATACACGAATAAGATCGCGATGGAAACCACTAAGAAAGACATTGAATATTATTTGAAGAAAATTCCTCGCCTAGTGAGAGAACAGTATGGTATCCAGCCATTTGAGAAGTTTTACCTGTGAATAGTTTGATTTGTCAGTGGCCAAATTGGCTAATGTTTAATTTTATTGCAACCATCGGGGTCCAAGTAAGCGGCTTACGGAGCAACGTGAATTTTATTCCTCATTCCTTACTCCTTACTCATTATTCGTTAGTTATCAAGATATCAGAAAATGACCGGAATGCCCGCAAATTCATCCATAGCCACCTCGGCCAAAAACTTTGGGCAGAAAATATTTTGGGTCGAGCTTGAAAAAGTGGCATTTGGAGGAAATGACTCGGCGAAGTGGGACGAAAAATTGGGCCGAAAAATGTTTGGGTCAGAACTGAAAAAAAAGTCGAAAATAAGGAAGGTCGGGAAATTGACGGAAAATGACTGGGATAACTCACAAGTTCTTGGCACAATAGACACCCACCACACAAAGACACATATATAAGACTTATATATGTCTTTTTTATGGTGGGGGTCTATGGTACCAGGGACCTGTGGTATAAATCAGAATCGTTCATAGCCACCTCGGTCAAACATTTTGGGCCGAAAACAAGTTGGGTCGAGTTCGAAAAAGTGTTCCGATATCAGAAAATGATAGGAATTACCCCAAATTCGTTCATAGCCAACTCGGCTAAATACTTTAGGCCGAAATTGTTTTTCTTTTGTAGAGCTTGAAAAAGTGTGTCGAAAAGTGGTCCGAACGCTGATCGGGTCGAAAAAACATTTTTATTTCGGGGAAATGACTCTGAGAACGTACTCAGTGATATGGGGCGAAACATTGGCCCGAAAAACACCGGGATATCCCAGAATTGTTGATAGCATTCTCTGTTGTTTTATGTGGCCATCTAAATAACATAATTATTACATAAACTGTAATTCTTCTGATGGAAATACATAGCATTTTGTTGTGGCAAGGGCTGATGGGGTGGAGCGGGGCGATAAGTGGGAGCTACGAATTGTTTAGATGGGATGACACTGCAATAAACAATATCCGGGAGAAAATGATGACAAAACTGAAAACAGAAAATCAACTTTTTCCGTTCTATACAACAATCGTACTATCACCGGTGCGACTTCCCGTTCGTATTGCAGCTACGGTGTCAATGACACATTTTGCGTCATATATATGTGTAATTGACCCCTTTCGATAAGAGTGGACATTCAACCTGTACATAATGTCTGTTCAAACGACCTATCGACCAGCTCACCACGTTGAGGCGTCTATGGGATATAATTATAATCTCACTATAAGTGGTGGACATTGATGTGTATATTTATCGTGACTTCCAGAATTCAAAACTGGAGATCAGCGCATAGAGAGCACAAATCTGTTTATTTGGAAACAAATTTTGGTCACGTAAAGATTGATTACTATCAAGTCTGACATGCCCTGGTTCATCATAACCTTGGTTTGGCGCAAAACGATTGAGGAACGATGACTTCGACAACCTGCACATAACGTCGATCAAACTATGTACCTTAAGGGATTCGCCAAATTACAACGAGAATTTACGATAGAAAAATTTGACGATACACTAGTCTTAAATCTGTTAAGATGGCGAACATAAATTTGGTATTTAAGGGTTTTTTCGGTGCGCCAAATCAGATACAATTATTTTACTCCGATGACCCAAGTATGTGTCATTGCCACCGTTGCTACCACGCGCACTCGTATACATGTATTAGAGATTCAGGCCGTGTTGAGATAACCTAGCACTGTGTCCATGCCATTTTGTACTTAAAATCTACTAAAATAAAATATATTTTATATGTTTTTCCCCAATGTAATATATATCCCATGTATGCCCCTGTTAACCCTTTGAGTGCCAGGGGCCGATGTCATCGGCCCTAAACTTACAAAATAAGTCTGTTAAAGAATATAAGAATAAATTATTAAAATTGTAAAAAAAAAAAAAATATATATATATATATATTGTTAGGCCAATGCATTCTCTTATATATGCGAGGCGACCTATGGTCGACTCGCATATATAAGAGAATGCATTGGCACAGAGCCGTTCTGTTGGATAAAGGGTTAAGGCACTGAATAATTGTTGCCTGTCTCTACTATCACGGGAATGGTCACCGACCAGTTAATAAAGCATACAAACACTCAACCTCGCCACTGTGCCGACATTGCGATTCCATTCCATTATGGCCATTCTGTTTTTGTTTCTCCATTGATTGTTCGTTATAAGTGTTTATATATACACATTCTGTTTATTCATATTCAGTGTTAAAATTTGTCAGTGTATTATACCAGGGAGAGAGAGATATTCCAAGTTATTATAGCAATTTTCCTTCAATCCCTTTTGTCAAAGATCAATTTATGAACAAATAAAATATATGTTTAAACCAACATGCACGGGAATCCCTACATGTATTATTCTACAACTGTCCACCCCTACTACACCCATGCCATAACATTCATAACGCATAGCAAATTGTTTTCCGTTTGTCTTATTTACTGTATATAATTATATCTACATGTGCACTTAATCATACTGACCATTCGAAAACGCGAATCTGTGGCGTCAACCGCGCTTCTACGACGATACAACCGCGCATCTCCTAGTTTTATGTTGCAATCTGTATTACGAAATCGACAAAAAAAGAGTGTTTTAATTTATTTTGTATTACACGCTTGTTCCTAGAAGTACAGTGTTATTGCTGTTCCATATTTACAAATCCGTATGGAACGTACGTTCCATACACATCTCGTTGACGTAAAATGAGGTACATGACGTTCGCCTCAACCATGAAACTGGAACTATTTAAATAAAAGAATAATCACACATGACAATTACGCCCTGTATGAGCCTAAATAAACTTGCTAATCCTGTATTTTTAATGCACGGATTCTAGGACGCGAAGCGTGTAATAAACACAGAACGACACGATGTTTAAAAGGATTTCTCGATAAGGCACTCGTGCTGCCGCGGAAGGATAGAACTCGATGTGCAAGCGCCTCTCGTTCTATCCTTCCGCGACAGCACTCGTGTCGTATCGGCAAACCCATTTACACATCGTGTCGTTCTGTGTATGTACAGAATGGAAAGGTTGGTATAGTAGCCATATCTTCCTGCAACCACCTTGCGTTGAAATGAATATTCATCCGATCGCCAATTTCCATAATTTGATTAGATTTCGGAGCTGGTTATATCGAAAACTATACGACAACGCTTCTTTGTGACCAACAACCAACCATCTATGTTGCTGAATTCCCTTCTAATTATAACTAACATAAAATAAATATCGCGTGTATGTGCATTGTGTCCGATTCGATGTTTAAAGAGCGACTATTCGTTTCCGGAACTAGATGTAGCCAAATCCGTCTCAACTCGTGCTGTAATGGCACATTCGACAAACCATATTCAAATCAGGTGATACACGAGCCCCATACATTCTTGAAGCATGATATACTTGACAGGGAGCTGATTGTCCGGTATCGATGAGATCGTATTCATGGTTGTAGAATCGTGTTGTAAAGGACTCTGCTATAATTGAACAGATTTTCTTAGTCAAATTTATTTGCTTTAAATAATTTAGCATCTGAACGAATAAGCTATATATGTCAACGTGTACTGGTAGAGTTTCGCTCCCCAGACACTAGTAGTAAATAAATGTTATGCTGCTCTTATTTGTGTTGGGTTTGCCTGTGGTTTAGGTTACAATATGCACCTGCCTACTGGCATGTGTATAGCACCCATTACAACTAACACAACTGTAATATATGTACATGATTACATTAATTGGGGTTGCCGCTTTTGAATGGGGCTAATCACGTTTGACTCCCGTAAAATGGGTTTCACCACATATTGGCATAGCCACAAGCGTGTCCGTGTCCCGACACATTATCGAGAAAACTACGGTCGTCACATTGCACGTGTTAACCCTTTACCCAACAGAACGGCCCTGTGCCAATGCATTCTCTTATATATGCGAGTCGACCATAGGTCGCCTCGCATATATGAGAGAATGCATTGGTTTAACACATATTAAAAATGATAAAATTGTCAAAGAATGTAGAAAAATATTATAAAAATTGTTAAAATATGTGAGAAAAAATTTATAAAATTGTTAAAGAATGTGAAAAAAAGGGAATTTTTAGGCCAATGTATTCTCTTATATATGCGAGGCGAGCTATGGTCGACTCGCATATATAAGAGAATGCATTGGCACAGGGCATAACTGTAACCATCACAATGTGGTCAATGAACCGGTTCCAATGATATCCATATTTGTATGGTGTTATTAAGACAGACCGAAGATATTATAGGCTGTTGAAGCTTTATTTGGGCGTTTTTGGTCGTTTTGTTGGGTAAAGGTTCAAACCGATTCAATGATTTCAACAATGCGAAAGCGACATAGATAATATTTGGTTTTTACCAGCAAGTCAGGTGCTATAAGATGTCATTGCATTTTTCTTCATCAATTCCGAAATCAACTCAATTTATGGAAATCTAAAACATGTTGTAAGCTAAATCATAGGCAAATCTAACACAAACAACAGGAACACAAAATTAATGCTAGTATCTGAGGAGCGAAACTGCATCAGTATACACATGGACATGTATAAGTTATTCTTTAAAAAGCTAAATTCTATCAAGCAAATAAATTCGACTGAGAAAATCTGTTCAAACACAGCAGAATCCTGTACAAGACGTACCTACAAACATGCATACGACTCCATCGATACGGGACTACCAGCTCCTTATCAAATATATCATGATGCACCATGCAATAACATAATTATGTGAGTCGTTTATCAGCTGATTTGAATAATATGGTTTGTCGAATGTGTCATTTCACCACGAGATGAGACGGAATTGTGTATATCTAGTTCCGGAAACGAATAGTCGCCCTTTAGACATCGATTCGGACACATACATGTTGTGTTCTGGGTACAGTATATATAACTTAACGAGATGTGGATAGTGCGAGTGTTTATTAGCGTATCGCCCTAAGCGCGGGAACTGGTTTATATACCAGTTAGGTGAGCGGAGTCACGTGTTAGTGCAGCATGCATATACGATGGTAGTTAGTGTGTAAGTATACACAGTTGGAGATGTCCCGATATGTAACAATACACACCCGATATTTACTTTCCTTATAATTGGCCGGGAATTCTGCAACATACAATGTAGATGGTTGGCTGTTGGTCACAAAGAAGCATTGTCGTATATTGTTCGATATACCCAGTTCCAAAATCGACTCAATTTATGGAAATTGGCGCAGGGATGAATACTCGTTTCAACACAATGTGATTTCAGGAAGTTTTTCTATAGAAATCCGAAAACAATCGACGAGAAAATACTCCACTGTGTCGCTAAATTCCGATACATTTGTGGAAAAATCTGTTTCAAATGTAAGACCATTTCTACACCAATCCTTGCCGAAATATACATAATTGTATCGAATTCAACCCGACAAATGTCGAGTTATTGAGCGAATATAACTGCTACTGTACCAAACGTGCCATTTAGTCAAAAATATTAACACTCTCCATTTCTGTCGATTTCGTAGAACAGATTGCAACATAAAACTTGGAGATGCGCGGTTATATCGTCGTAGAAGAGCGGTTGGCAACATAAAAGCGCGTTTTCGAATGGTTGATGTGTTAATTGTTTGTTTCTTTCAATTTAAGAATCGGCGTGTATAGTATAGAATTTGACCACAAAGAAACTGATTGTAAGACGACGCGAAGCAAATATTTTTCGACCCGATCGAGCAACGTTCGGACCACTTTTCGCCCACTTTTCAAGCTCGACCCAAAATAATTTAGACAATTCTGGGCCGAGGTTGCTATGAAAAGAATTTGGGGTAATTCCGCTAATGTTTCGATATACATTGTATGACGAATAAGGAATAAGGAAAACATTCCCGTTGCTGCATACGGGGCCTTTTATTGTGAACACGTTGGTAATTTTGTTTATATATATATATACATGTACATGTACTGCTCCTGTTTACATTAAAGTACCAATCACTGTTGGCTCTGTCTTCACAATATGAAGCGGCACTCCGGGCACTGTCACTGTACCGGTACATGTATATTGTACATTGCACATGTATACTGGGACGGTTGTAAACACTGTTGACAATAGTTATTAAAAGCATTATATCTATAACGATATACTCTACTTAAAGTGCTGACGAAAGAGTGTTCGCGAATAGAATCTCGATGGAAACCACAAAGAATGATATTTGAGAATAAGTCTTGTTTCGATTAAGGTTACGTAGTTATAACCTAAACATTTGAAGATAAATTCAATAACCCGCGTAGCGCAGTTATTGATAATTTATATTCAAACTGTTCGGTTATAACTCATAACCTTAATCGAAACAAGAGTTATTTCTTATAATTGTATCCGTATTTTTCGCAAGAGAACCACCAAAATAAGAAGTTAGAAGTACATCGAGCATACTTTTATAACGAGCGTACTTTTATAACGAGCGTACAACATTGAGGCTATTTCCGACGACAAATACACATGAAGTTGAAAGAGACACCTGTCAGTCAAAACTTCGTTTCATATCAAAGTTTTCTCTTTATTCTCTATAGATTGGTAGTAAATACAATTTCGAACGTAATCAGTCACAAATATAGTTTTATTTATTAACAACTGTCCAATTAATGGTGTTGCTGTGTAGCAAAATTGTAACGAATATAGCCATATATAGGCATCGCTGACATTTTAACTAATTTCACTAATTTTGGTCTGAAACCATATAAAACCCTACCTACATGTAGTATAAGGTATATGCATCCAATTTTACCAAGAATTGTATACATATCCAATGAGATATCATTTTATCATGCAAAAAGTGTATATATATCCAGTGAGATATCACTTCATCATGCAAGAAGTGTATACATATCCAATGAGATATCATTTCATCATGTAAGAAGTGTATACATATCCAATGATATATCATTTCATCATGCAAGAATTGTATACATATCCAATGAGATATCATTTCATAATGCAAGCTATTACATCATGCAAGCTATTACATCATGCAAGCTATTACATCGTGCAAGCTATTACATAACGCAAGCTATTACATCATCCAAGCCATTACATCATGCAACGTGATTTTTGGCCATTTGGCTGTGATTATCTTTTAACTTAGTTTAAGCTGATAAAATTATCTCAGAACAGTGAACTCAATCTTGCCTTTTGAATCACAGCAAACATTGTAGTCATTTCCACGACATATCAATAGTTATGGTCCATGCACTGCAACTTTAATTGACATATTGTGGAATTAGATACATAGCGAAGTTATTTACCAGGCGCAATTTAAACTAGTACCAATTGCTGATAGCTACAAACCTATATCATTGTACAGGACACACACAATTCCATAATTTCTAACTAATTCCGGATTAGTCTGTCAACCAGATCACTATCTAGAATTATTCCTTGCCAATGTTGTTAGTCAATTGGAGCCATTACTATTGCACTAAATTAATTATTACTATAGCATGCAGTCTCTTTGAAAAGCAGACGACAATCATATATCGGATGAACGTCTCAAAAATTAACTTCTGCTTTGAAGGGATCCCCTCCATTCCATTGGAGAATGGCGCAGACTGTATTGGTATTGATTTCATTGGTTTACGGCATAACCGACCACTTCACGAATCTGAGGTCAATAACGCGCTGACAATTTCTCCACGCATTGTTAACCTCAACTATTGTTGGAAAGCTGAATACAGGCGATATATCCCTAATTCATTTTACTCATCGCAATACAGGAGACATCATCTTCGAGTTTTTATCAGTCAACAATATTAATGACTGATTATTCTTCCGCATCTTGCTGTTTTTATAACTATTTTTGAATAATACGATTCTCCCAATCATTTACTACGCCAGGAATGCACTCCATATTTGGAAATGGTTTATTACGTCATGCTGGGAATGCCGCGTCGTCGTAGACATATAATGGACACTTCCAGAGACGTACATCCGCTAGGACATATAATGGACGCTTCCAGAGACGTACATCCGCTAGGACATTCAAATAGACGGTATACCATGCAGAATTGGATATTAGATGTTGAGGGATTAACACAGTGTATACCATGCAGAATTGGATATTAGGTGTTGAGTGATTAACACATTGTGTACCATGCAGAATTGGATATTAGATGTTGAGGGATTAACACATTGTATACCATGCAGAGTTGGATATTAGATGTTGAGGGATTAACACAGTGTATACCATGCTGAATTGGATATTAGATGTTGAGGGATTAACACATTGTATACCATGCAGAATTGGATATTAGATGTTGAGGGATTAACACATTGTATACCATGCAGAATTGGATATTAGATGTTGAGGGATTAACACATTGTATACCATGCAGAATTGGATATTAGATGTTGGGGATTAACACATTGTATACCATGCAGAATTGGATATTAGATGTTGAGGGATTAACACATTGTATACCATGCATAATTGGATATTAGATGTTGAGGGATTAACACATTGTATACCATGCAGAATTGGATATTAGATGTTGAGGGATTAACACATTGTATACCATGCAGAATTGGATATTAGATGTTGGGGATTAACACATTGTATACCATGCATAATTGGATATTAGATGTTGAGGGATTAACACATTGTATACCATGCATAATTGGATATTAGATGTTGAGGGATTAACACATTGTATACCATGCAGAATTGGATATTAGATGTTGAGGGATTAACACATTGTATACCATGCAGAATTGGATATTAGATGTTGAGGGATTAACACATTGTATACCTTGCAGAATTGGATATTAGATGTTGAGGGATTAACACATTGTATACCATGCAGGCTTGGATATTAGGTGTTGGGGGATTAACACATTGTATACCATGCAGACTTGGATATTAGGTGTTTGGGGAATAACACATTATGTCCCATGCAGACTTGGATATTAGCTGTTGGGGGATTAACACATTGTATACCATGCATAATTGGATATTATGTGTTGGGGGATTAACACATTGTATACCGTGCAGACTTGGATATTAGGTGTTGAGTGATTAACACATTGTGTACCATGCAGACTTGGATATTAGCTGTTGAGGGATCAACACATTTAGTCTTCTGTGTTGATGGATGTGCAAACAATGCACTGATTGATTCGATGCATGCACCACAGTTATTGGCTATGTATTGGATAGATCATTGCAACGAGTGTCTTCAGAATTAAGAAGGGTTGCGTTTGTCTTGATTGGAAGTTATCAACTCTATTCGCGAGCGCGAAGCGCGAGTGAGTAGAGTTAGTAACTCCCAATCAAAAATAACGTTACACTTCTCAATTCTGAAGGCACGAGTGAGATAATCTATCAAATATAGACGATTCGTGACTACAATTATAATTCATGATTATATGCGATTCATTATTCCTAACTGTCACTATAATCGCAAAGTCATATTTCCAATATCTCCTCAGCCATCTTGATTAGGTATCATTGTATAGTTTATTTTCCGAATATATCTTAGACCTAAGTGATTACATCAAGGCATATTAATGTATGTTTTGCTAAAGTTTAACTTGGGTGGGCACTATTTCGTCATACCAATAATGCGGTGGTGTAAATTAAAGGGGAACTGTACAATAAATCCGGCCATTTATGGGACGATCTCCTTTTATAAACTCAACAGAATATATGCAACAAATGAATGAATTTCAGCCATGGGTGAGTGCAAAATACACTTATGTGCTCTAAGAACGATGTAAACAACATGGTAATTATAATGAAAATGAGTTATTAACTCGAGTCATAAACTCATTTTAATTATAATTACCATGTTGTTTGTATCGTCCATATAACACATGAGTGTATTTTACACTAATTCATGGACAACACAAGCGTAGTGTCTTCGCCATGCATTAATTGCCACATATAGAACACAAAAACTTAGGTTATGTATCGTCTAACACGGTAGATGATATATCATTTTGAAGAGAGATTACTCGCGGACATGTCACGTGATTAATCATATTCAGGAGTTTACATGAATACCCGGGCTCCACGTGTACATGAATACCCGGGCTCCACGTTTACATGAATACCCGGGCTCCACGTTTACATGTATAACGTCGTTATAATGAACGTCCGTTATAGAAGTGCAATAGAGTGGGAGTCGGTGCAAAAACAGCGTCATCCCTTACCGACATCCCAAGCTGTTGTGGACCGAGAATACGTCATCTAAGACACGTTAAGAGTTGTTACAAGCCTATGTTAGGGATTGTAAAGTATCAAGTAAAACATTTACGGGAGGGTGTAAACATGTGTCTCAAATGGCAGTTTTGACCACCCCGGCCTGCAAACCTTCCTATAAAAACAAAACTTACACCCCCATAATACATGAAAGTTTACTCTCGTTATATCCTCCATACACATTATAGGGTCCTTTCGAAAATACCGATTTATCATGGTATAGGCGGCCGAGCGTGTCAAGAGACGGCTGTGTCAGCCAGAGATGAGTCAACTCCTAAGTTATCGTAAACATTCTAGCTTCAGTCGTGTCGCAACACCACTGTACATTAGACGCATATTATATTGAACATAATAATGTATAAAATTCACCTGCTCTTCATTTTGGAGGAATACAGAATATTATTATTATACATGAGGGTGTAAATATTATATACATGTAGGTGTGAATAGTATATACATGTAAAGGTGAATAGTATATACATGTAGGTGAGATACTTTTGAAATACTTTTGTAGATTGGATTTGTTGGGAAACTGAGTTGAGAAATTCTGAATTATTTGATGTTAAACCAGGCCGTGAATATTTAGAGTATTTCTGCTGCCGCTTTGTATCAAACCTTACTCTCTAAAGCCGCGTCCAAACACTGGAAAATTTGCCTTGTATTTTTAGGATCTCGTCATAGAAAACCATAGTTATGGTGCCAGAATATGAGCGGCGACATGCGTATAACACGAGTCTTTACCCACCATGCGTATAACACGTGTCTTTACCCACCATGCGTATAACACGTGTCTTTACCCACCATGCGTATAACACGTGTCTTTACCCACCATGCGTATAACACGAGTCTTTACCCACCATGCGTATAACACGAGTCTTTACCCACCATGCGTATAACACGAGTCTTTACCCACCATGCGTATAACACGTGTCTTTACCCACCATGCGTATAACACGAGTCTTTACCCACCATGCGTATAACACGAGTCTATACCCACCATGCGTATAACACGAGTATTTACCCACCATGCGTATAACACGTGTCTTTACCCACCATGCGTATAACACGTGTCTTTACCCACCATGCGTATAACACGTGTCTTTTCTATAAAGCAGCATGAGATTTAAAATGTTTGTAGTTCAACTTATAACCACTGATAACGGTGCTACTGTAATGCCATCAGTTACCTGTATGTCTGGTTCTTGTGACATAATTGGATGCTATTTACAGTCAATGTTTTTACTTCTAATGTATAGTTAGCCGTGATACATGTATATTTTAAAGGATTTTATGCGTTTTTTTCTGGTGCAGTATATATAGCTTGTTGTATCGGAAAGTTTGCAAACACGCGAGTGTGTGAACCCGATCTAAAAGCAGGATTACTTCATTTTAACTTATCAGTGTACTATGTGTTCGTGTAACAACGAGGATAGAAAACTCTCACATATTTCTATAAATGGTCTGTCGATCCAACAGCCTGCATGGAATATTGCGTCAAATGTATTTTGACGAAGTCTCCGGTGGGGCTACAGTCACCACTCCTCGTTTGTCGGGACGTCCGCCCCTCTCGACGTCGATCCGTCCGTCCGTTCATCCATCCGTCAAGTTGCGTCAACAGTTTTTTAAACATCTTCTCCAGAACCATAAGTGCCATAACTCTTTCCCTCCATAGTAATTCTTAAAACGACTTATCCAGAAACATAAGACCGAATGGGTTCATATTTGATGTTGATGTTACCTAAGAGACTCACATTCAGATTTGTTAAAATGAGGTCACCATGTGACATAGTTGCGAAGCCATGGCCATAGCTCTTTCCCTCCATAGTAATTGTTAAAACGACTTCTCCAGAACCATCGGGCCTAGTTAGCTTATATTTGGTATGGAGGCTCCTTGGATTACTGGAGTTCACACTTATTAAAATGGGGGTCACTGGGGCAAAAATGGGCGGAGCCAGCATCAGAACATTATTAAAAGGAAAACAAAAATTATTACATTTTACTCTTTATAAAATATAACCACGTTATAAAATCCGCCAGGGTACCCCGACTAAGTACACGTACCCCTGTTACAAATGTTGTTCTTCACATTCATAATGCCACAATAATCATTGAGAAGTAATCTTTCTCACCGACTTCAATATATAGCTTATGCCACTCTCTCCGGTGTCTGCGTGGCATTTTCTTCAATGTCCCTTGAGTATGAAATGAGATCTGATCTTATCTGACACTGTTTGATAAACAAATAACAGATTATAGGCTTTTAACTCCTTTTCATCTTTGATAATGATGTGTCTATTTGTTATGCTGATGATTTCAAGAAACATTCACCAGAGGTGCCATGTTGCAACATTGAGAGCCCTCTTTAAATTAGTAACTTGTTTTATGGAAACTCAATTAAACTTTTATAATATACCCTTTGAAATTACAAGATGAATGGGACTCATAGATTGGGATTTACATTTGGTTAAAATAGTGGAAGAGATAGGAGATTCAACACTCCCGCACCAACTATATCTATGCTGTGAATTCATGTTTCGTACATATGTAATAATACCGGTATTATCAGTAAGGTGTTGATAAATGTCTGACAGGAGAGCTTGAATTACCAGTTGTAATTTAGTTTGGTCCATTTGGGAGGTAATGGGCAATGATCTATTGGGGGTCGGTGTGCAGTTAGAAATGTCAAGGTGGGCACCCCACCCCTCGCACCGTTCAACAAAGACCCTCTACAGTCTACATGTGTCCCTGTTTAGAAGTACGTGTTTTAAAGTGATCCGACAAGTACTGAATATTGTAGTCTTCGGAGTCCCATTCTCGTCAGTCTTTACAGTCTGGTGGGCGACTCCAGTCATTGATTCTATTTTCTTAGATCGAAGCCATCGCCTGTCTGGTATCCGTATTGACGTCCGATGAGTGTGTTGTATTTATAGATGCCCCACCCGATATTCAACAACAAATAAGATGCAATGTCCAAAAAACTAAGTTTTCCAGTCCGCTATAATGTAAATCCTATTTAAACGGACACGCATTGCTCATTCGAGCGTCAAAATTATGTCCACGAAATTTGGAAGGAGGTATAAGATAGGCTGACAAATACACAAACTATTTATACACCGCCTTCGTATGCTCTAAAAGTACCTCCCACGGTCAGAGCCATTTTCCGTCTGTTTTCAGACAGAAGTGAAATAAACGCTCTTTATTTCTACCATATCAGGAATAGACACGAAAGGAAATAAACGTTCTTTATTTATACCATATCAGGAATAGACACGAAAGTGAAATAAACGCTCTTTATTTCTACCATATCAGGAATAGACACGGAATTGAAATAAACGCTCTTTATTTCTACCATATCAGGAATAGACACGGAATTGAAATAAATGCTCTTTATTTCTACCATATCAGGAATTGACAGCACGGAATGTTCTTTTCTGTTCCGTGCCATGTAAATGTCTGTTTTTATTTTGGACCAAAAATCGTGTTCGATTTTTGAATTTTGTATTACTTCAATGCGTCGATCTTCCTGTGACATATAATGTTCCTACAGAAAGGTAATTCCAGTATTCATCGACCTATTTCGATACCGGCACAAATTCTGGAGCGCAGACGCCAAATGGCTTTAGGAACATAAAAATATTATATCTTACGATAATTATTTCGAGAACGATATGTTACATTTTGACGCCAATGAATCCATGGAATCCTCTTTTTTTCGCATACCCTGCCATTGCAATATAGAAAACTGAAGGGTCTATTTTCTACACCAATGATTTTCGGGTACATAAAACGTAAAATTAGTAGGTTTGTGTTGTCATATCGAACGAGGCACCTTCAAACTTGTTCCACTGGGCGGCTAATCGGTCCCCACTCGTTCTAGTATTCCACTTGGGCGGCTAATCGGTCCCCACTCGTTCTAGTATTCCACTGGGCGGCTAATCGGTCCCCACTCGTTCTAGTATTCCACTGGGCGGCTAATCGGTCCCCACTCGTTCTAGTATTCCACTGGGCGGCTAATCGGTCCCCACTCGTTCTAGTATTCCACTTGGGCGGCTAATCGGTCCCCACTCTTTCTAGTATTCCACTTGGGCGGCTAATCGGTCCCCACTCGTTCTAGTATTCCACTTGGGCGGCTAATCGGTCCCCACTCGTTCTAGTATTCCACTTGGGCGTACAATATACCGCGGGGTGCATCAAATAAATACGACATATTTAAGTATGAACAATATATATTTTCACAATAAATAATATACAATTTGCATGTTTTTGTTTGGCTCTCTTGACTATGTTATCAATGTTTATGTCGATAGTCGTGAGTGCTATATAGCAGTCTTCTTGTCACTTTTCGCATAATGAACTACTACTGATAATAACTGCGACTAGATAATATATATAGTAGTCTATTTGGGACACTCCAAAAAAACTTTTCCAGATTTGACAACTACGAGTCCCCCTTTTGTGAAACTTATTGTCACTCACAATAAGGTGACATAATTACGTGTGTCGTGATTGTTTTGTACTTAATATGTGGTGTTATCAGGTTATATTCAGTGGTAGTCTCTGCGATTGCATGCACGCAAAACTCCATGGTCCTCTCGCAACCGCAATCGTTACCACGAGTATGATAAAACGACTACCGATAGAAAGACCACACATTACAGTGACGTAATACCCTATTCGTAATTATTATCAGTAGTAGTTCATTGTGTGAAAGGTGTCTATTTCATCCTCTCCGCTCGATATGTGATATCCGAGATAAAACAAGTCACTGTCCCGGTGTAAACACGTCACGTGATGTGCTCTGAATGAGACTTAAAGGGGTACTGTACACTAAATCATGTCATTTATAGGACCATCTCCCTTTATACTCAACAGAATATATGCAACAAATGAATGAATTTGAGCCATGTATGTGCAAACTACACTCGTGTGCTCTATGAACTATACAAACAACATGGTAATTATAATGGAAATGAATTTATGACTCCAGTCTTAAGTTCATTTTCATTATAATTTCCATGTTGTTTTCATCGTCCATAGAGCTAGCACACGAGTGTATGTTGCACGTGGCAGTCTTCTTGTCACTTTTCGCATAATGAACTACTACTGATAATAATTGCGGCTAGCTAATATATATAGTAGTCTATTTGGGACACTCCAAAAAAAAACTCCAGATTTGACGACTACGAGTCCCCGTTATGTGAAACTTATTGTCACTCACAATAAGGTGACATAATTACGTGTGTCGTGATTGTTTTGTACTTAATATGTGGTGTTATCAGGTTATATTCAGTGGTAGTCTCTGCGATTGCATGCACGCAAAACTCCATGGTCCTCTCGCAAACGCAATCGTTACCACGAGTATGATAAAACGACTACCGATTGAAAGACCACACATTACAGTGACGTAATACCTATTCGTAATTATTATCAGTAGTAGTTCATTAAAATGACGTAATACCCTATTCTTAATTATTATCAGTAGTAGTTCATTAAAATGACGTAATACCCTATTCGTAATTCTTATCAGTAGTAGTTCATTAAAATGACGTAATACCCTATTCGTAATTATTATCAGTAGTAGTTTATTGTGTGAAAGGTGTCTATTTCATCCTCTCCACTCGATATGTGATATCCGAGATAAAACAAGTCACTGTCCCGGTGTAAACACGTCACGTGATGTGCTCTGAATGAGACTTAAAGGGGTACTGTACACTAAATCAAGTCATTTATAGGACCATCTCCCTTTATACTCAACAGAATATATGCAACAAATGAATGAATTTGAGCCATGTATGTGCAAACTACACTCGTGTGCTCTATGAACTATACAAACAACATGGTAATTATAATGGAAATGAATGTATGACTCCAGTCTTAAGTTCATTTTCATTATAATTGCCATGTTGTTTTCATCGTTCATAGAGCTAGCACACGAGTGTATGTTGCACGTATCCATGGCTCAACTTCATTCATTTCTGTTGCAAATATTTTGTTGTGTATAAAAGGAGATGGTCCCCAGAATGGGCAGATTTAGGGGTCAGTCCCCATTTAAAGTAATAGTTAATAGGACGACACAGTGTATGCATGTGATTGGGACCCTGACCCTAATATATCCCCTTTCTTTCATATACTTTGCAGACACTCTCCTCTTGTTCTTGACATCCATTACATTTTTGCTCCGCCAATATTATGTGGGTAAAATGACGAATATGTTTGAGGCGTTTTTCTTTCTTACTAAAACCTATTTTGACTAACAAATAGGCCATTTATGGTCTACCTGCCAGTGCCTCACTTTGACTTGTTTTCTGTCATTCTGGTGTGCTAGGTTTGGTGTTGCTTACCCTGGAACTCGTGTTACCTGGTCTGACACCCACTTACCTGATTGGTTACACATAAAAACTATTATAGTTAAATGAAATCATGATCGCCGCAGTATATACATGTGAACAATTCATATAATACTGTAAAATCATACCGACCAAGAAGACCGTAAACATAGATAGACATGATCGTCGCAGTAGATACATGTGAACAATTCATATAATACTGTAAAATCATACCGACCAAGAAGACCGTAAACATAGATAGACATGATCGCCGCAGTAGATACATGTGAACAATTCATATAATACTGTAAAATCATACCGACCAAGAAGACCGTAAACATAGATAGACATGATCGTCTCAGTAGATACATGTGAACAATTCATATAATACTGTAAAATCATACCGACCAAGAAGACCGTAAACATAGATAGACATTGTCTTTATGTTAATTACTAAGTGAATATTTAATGTGATGTTGCCTGTTGGAACATGTGCTACATGTAGGTGTTTTGCAGAATTTTAATGCTTCGGTGCTTTTATATTTTTCATGTTCACGATGTAATCATTTTATTTGAAAGCGATATTGCTGTTCGGAGTCAGCGTACAGAGAACACGACAATTTACATGTAGTTTAACAGGAGACGAGTGTACTTATAACACTGCTTTCAACGCACGACATAATAATTGTTACTGCATGATTATTTATAATGGAAATAAGACTATACGGTATTTATTTTTTCACGTTTGTATTGATAATGGTGATTTTGCAAACTTCAAAGTTATTTTACATACCCCCACTTCGAATGCATCCTGTGTCCATCATTCACATTAGAAAACGATGATGTCATGCACCCTATCCGACATAAATAACGCCACTGTTACGGCAATAAATTATAACTAACTATTTATATAATTTACGGTAATCAACGAGAAATATATAGTTGTATTAATGTATTACATGTACATGTATAATATATCCGAATGTTACGATAATAAATGAGAGGGATAGTTGAAATACATGTACATGCATAATTTCCCGAATGTTCCGGTAATTAATGATAAATAGATAGTTGTATTACATGTACATGTATAACCTCACCGAATGTTACGGTAATCAATGCAAAATAGATAGTTGTATTACATGTACATGTATAACCCACACCCTAAATCTAGTTGGATAAGAAGTTATCCAACAGTCAATCAACCGTTGAATGCCCACAGCACCTATCTACGTTGTGTGAAAAGTTGCATGACAATTTTGTTGGATACACTTTTACACAACGTTGCATATATATTTACTACCAACGGTTGCATGTTAATTATACAACGCGTTGGATGAAATTTCACACAATACTCAATCAACGTTAATTGCCCACAGCACCTATCTACGTTTATTGAACTGTTGGGTGTTGGGTAGAGTTGGATGACATTTGTTGATTGGAATATTTACCCAACGTTGATTGGAAAGTAAAATGGGGCAAGACGTCGTGGATAGCTTTGCCGGTGTAGTATACCTTTATAATTATTCTTTGTACGATACAATTATTATGTAAGCTGTATGTGTTCAGTGTATGAGTGTACGACTTTATTCAAATTAGTGCCGTCAGCAGTTGTGTAAATTTGTAAACTTCAAAATGTGGCAAATATAAAAATAAATATACACTCAATACATAAAGCCTACATAATCAGTGTAGCTATCCACGACGTCTTGCCCCATTTTCCAGTCGCTCGGGAGTTTTTTCACGCAGTCGTCCATCTTGTTTTGAAATATTTGGAGCCAAAATCTCACATGCTCGCCCGCACCGATAACGCGCTGCTATTGGATGACCCGGTCGCGTGACGGTTTTATCCAATGTGGTATGAAAGTGATACCACAGAAGACAGTTCACGCAATCAGTTGTTTACATCGTACTAAACTGTTGGATAATAAGTACACAACAAATTCGCACCCAACGAGTTGTATACCACGTTCATCCAACTAGATTTAGTGTGCAGTTCCGGAAACTGAGTATCAAACGAAAGACGCGGCCACGTATGCAATTCAAATGTCCCACGGAGTCCCTCATCTGAGTAGATCTATTACCTTTGGACGCAGGTGGATGGTTGATAATACGGAGATCATATTTTCATCTTCGAACACCATACCGGATCATATATACATGTACATCTGCGGAAACCATGTAAACCAGAAACGTGGGCTATCCGGTAATAATTTCGCAGATATAACGATAACGCTCGTACCATGTACATCTGTAATCGCGATAGTAGTACCCAGCACCATACAGCACCACACAGTTACGTGAGGTCCCTAGAGTCCCCCACCCGTACTGCCAATTGGTGAACATCGAGCTGCCGTCCGTATTGATCCAGCTCCCCTCGTGCGCCGCGTCGCTCCCGTCTATCCAGTACCATGCGTCTGTAATAGAGAATATAATGTGACGTTACTGAATGGGGTCGTATCCGGAGCAACACACTGGGCCTCACTCCCGTCTATCCAGTAACCTGTGTCTGTAATAGAGAATATAATGCGACGTTAACTGAATGGGGTTGTATCCGGAGCAACACACTGGGTTTCATTCACGGTTTAGGAATTTAATGAGAAATAAAAATGGGCGGATTGGGATGAGACTACGTTAAACTTCGCATTTCAATATTCAACAAACTATAACATTATAAAGGACCGGGCGATATCACTGCCATCTTCCCAGTTACTATGGACTATAATACGGACTATAATATGGCGCGTTTCAGATCACGTTGTCGTTTGGTTTTAACAATATATGTATGTCTCTCTCTCTATACCGATATTCATAAATACAATTACATGAGATATAATATACGTAAGAAAGAAACTAAGTCCTGTTTGAAGCATGTACGAGTAAGGTGTGTCGTCACTCGGATTCAATCGTGCATCTGAACAAGTTTGTCAGGTGTCCAAGTGGGTTGGTGGTTTCTATTGTTAAGTTGGTGATTTCTGGGTGTAATGAACCGACTAATTATGTCGCTTCTCCCCTTTCTGCATAGAACATTAACCAGACATCCAACAAAGTGTAGGGCGATCGCGTGTGGCAACTCGGTGGTTGAAAACACGTAGTAGAGTTGAAAACATTAGCATGTTATTCAAATATTTAATAAACTATCATGGAGCTACCAGTTAATTGTATGAAAATATCTCCATTTATTCTTAAAGAATGTCTGTCTCTTTGTATACATGTGTTATATCGTTATCAGGGTACACAATATTAGATGTGAATCGAGGAACCCTGTTTGGAAATGCTTCTATCGATTAATATAGATAATATTTCGAATATGTTCTGGTCTAAAAACGTGTGGTTGTTTAGCTAAGGAACAATATTGTTACTGTTAACAGAGAATTTGATAGTGTAATTTTGTCACAAATAAACGTTAATTAGACTCATTATTGCTAATAACTATATGTAATAACATAATACAAACAATCAATCTGGGACATTTTACGTTCGGAGTATAACGATAGGAACACCCTAATGATCTATATCGTATGAATGGTCTGCTCTAAAAGTAGATCAATAAAGTGTCCCACTGTATCGTGTCATTTTATAATAAAATATTCGAAATATATTCAATATTAATTGATCGAAGCATTTCTGGACAGGGATTTCCAACTCATACGCATTATTTCATACTCAGTAAGAGATCTAAAATATGTTATTTAAAGAGATAATCCATCTTTAATACGTAGGGGACAGAATGAAATTGTTTCTCTCTAAACGGATACATGTACGTGTGGTGTTGTAGCGGGTACGGTTGGAGCTACAACGGGATTAGACCGGAAGTCCAGAGGGTGCGAAAGGTTTGGTGCCCTAGATTTGGTATCACCTTTGAATCATCGCAGAAAACACATTTCTTAAGTGATGATACCGACCCCAGTTGGTGCCATTTCAGGAACGATAACTCTATCCGACATATATGCAGTACTCCAGTCTAGACAGTTTGACCTATATTCTCCGCCCACGCGTCGGTCTATTTGTACCGGTTGGACATGTCCGGACATGACCTGCTGGTTATATCCAGATTTCTCCATATGAATGGTATATTATCTACATGTATATCACGTGATGATCTCGGTGGGGTAGCTTCAGTCTTGAATATTAAAGGGATACTAGTCTCTCACGGGGGATGATTATTAAAGTGACACTCACTATGGATGAATGTTAAAGTAACACATGGCGCACACTGTGGGATAATGTTAAAGTGACACTCGCATTGAAAACTTCCAAAAAGTTCAAAAAGGTCAAAAAGTTCAAAAAGTTCAAAAAGTTCAAAAAGTTCAAAAACTTCAAAAACTTCAAAAATTTCAAAAAGTTCAAAAATTTCAAAAACTTACAACATTTCAAAAATTTCGAAAAACTTCAAAAACTTCAAAAACTTCACAAATTTCACAAATTTCACAAATTTCAAAAAACTTCAAAAATTAAACAAAATTCAGGATTTAGTCATAAATGTGACCCGCTATATCAAATCCAGTCGGAAGTCGGGATTTTTTATCCTGTGCCAATGCATTCTCTTATATATGCGAGTCGACCAGCCGCCGCCGCCTGTTGTTGTTGTTGGTGGTGGTGTTGTTGTTGGTGTTGTTGTTGTTGTTGTTGTTGGTGGTGGTGTTGTTGTTGTTGTTGGTGTTGTTGTTGTTGTTGGTGTTGTTGTTGTTGTTGTTGTGGCTGATGATACTGTTGTTGTTGTTGGTGTTGTTGTTGTTGTTGTTGGTGTTGTTGGTGTTGTTGTTGTTGTTGTGGCTGATGATACTGTTGTTGTTGTTGTTGTTGTTCTGAAGGCGTGTGTTTAACTTTGATATGACGCTTCAAACTATCTTGCCAAGCATAGACACTTAAGCACTCTTCACATTGATACTTCATTTTCCTATATAATCAGTGAAATCGAGCGTTCTTCTATGCACCTATATTTATATAGAACAGAAACAAGGGAAACGTGGTGGACTAGTTAACTAGTTCAGGCTGTCGTTCACAACGTCTCTTAGTGTTGTTTGTACTGGATACAAATTTATCACATTGGCTACAATACAACCTACCTATCCAAATGTCAATGCAATTATGAGTGAATTCAAAATGAGAGTATATATATAAGCATTTGTATCGACATCTCGTGAATCTATCGAAATATCTTACTTCTCTTTCCAAATTGCGTAATAATTATGTTGAGGTTCAGTGGGTACGTCCTATATATCCAGCTGAAGGCAGAATGGACAATTGCTTCCTCTGATGTACAGTTAGTTTGAATCAGTAAACATATGCACATGATTGTGTCTGTGCAACTTGAAACAATACAATTAAAATCTGGTCGTTTTCGGCGGCGGCCGTAATGCGCATGTCAACGCCGCGCCGCCGGCGGCGGAGGCGGCGGCGGCGGCGGCGGCGGCGGCGGTGGCGGCGGCGGTTAAGGATTTAGTCACAAATATGGCTTGTTTCCATTCATCGGAAAACTATGGGGGTAAGGTGGTGAGCGCCACCGAAAAAAGCAAGTGAGCGAGGGAAAAAAGAGAAAAATAACATGACAAGTGGTACATAGTACAATTTATTATATTAACTATTCACTGTCACTTTCGTCCGAATTGTCATCACTTTCGTCAGATGTGTCATTTGTTTCGTCCATGAACTTTTCTAGCAATGGTCTGTACTTTAATATATATATATATATATATATATATATATATACACACAATTGATATTAATATGTTTGCCAATAATTTACACATCCATGAATCGATCTGAAAACATTATGGTTCATTGTCAACATTTTTGACGAGTAGTTGTCAATATTTAGACATTCCTGGAAGAAATTATCCCAACTGCCTTCCCGTTCGACCCATTGGTCAGTGTATAATGTCACGATAGTGTGTGCCCGTGGCTCACAAATGACGATCGAGGTGCGGTAATATATTCATCGATATAAAGATAAGTGTATCAACATAATATTTCATTTCCAATCATGGAGTCGCATGAAGCAGTCTTGAGTGTATTTTGCCATTCTTTGTAACACCAAACGTCTTTGTATGGAACAGGTTTGAACAAGTCATCTTTATATTCGATTAATTTCTTAACAAAATATGTTTTACCACAACCACTTGGTCCCGATATGAAAATGTTACAGGGATGTTTGAACAACAATGATTCGTCCATCTTTACCCTGAGACAGATCATGTAAGACTGATTAGGATTGTTCGGAATCAACCTTTTTTAATTTTAATGAAGAATCACCATAACTCCATACTATTCCAAATGTCCATACGAGTTCATAATCTAAATCTGAAATAGGTCTAGTGTTTTTTACAATATAATCCAAAGACACTTTTTCTTCAAATAACTTTTCAACAGTGAAAATTGTACATGGTTCTCGGAGAATAATGTATCCATATATTCTCGTCACCTATTCGAATTTCAAAGTTTTTTCATTGAGAATCCTGTCTTGATATTCAGCAAAGCGAGTAAAATTATTTCCAACTAATTCACGAATTGCGTTTATTTCGTTTTTAGGAACACCATGAAATATCCAATAATCTGAAAACATTTGATCCAATATATCCATTAAGAAATCAGTTTCAAATTCTGATCTCTCAATCAAACATCTCAGTCGACTCTGTCCCTCAGAGAAATGTCCGTTCAGCAAAGTCTCCATTATAATTCTACTTTCCCTCAAAAACCAAGCTTGCTTAGCACTGATCCATTTTAAAGTTAATTATAATGGAGCTTTTGCTGAACGGACATTTCTCTGAGGGACAGAGTCGACTGAGATGTTTGATTGAGAGATCAGAATTTGAAACTGATTTCTTAATGGATATATTGGATCAAATGTTTTCAGATTATTGGATATTTCATGGTGTTCCTAATAAAACGAAATAAACGCAATTCGTGAATTAGTTGGAAATAATTTTACTCGCTTTGCTGAATATCAAGACAGGATTCTCAATTGAAAAAACTTTGAATTAGATAGGTGCGAGATTTATGGATCCAATTATTCTCCGAGAACCATGCTACAAATTTCACTGTTGAAAAGTTATTTGAAGAAAAAGTGTCTTTGGATTATATTGTAAAAAACACTAGACCTATTTCAGATTTAGATTATGACTCGTATGGACATTTGGAATAGTATGGAGTTATGGTGATTCTTCATTAAAATTAAAAAAGGTTGATTCCGAACAATCCTAATCAGTCTTACATGATCTGTCTCAGGGTAAAGATGGACGAATCATTGTTGTTCAAACATCCCTGTAACATTTTCATATTGGGACCAAGTGGTTGTGGTAAAACATATTTTGTTAAGAAATTAATCGAATATAAAGATGACTTGTTCAAACCTGTTCCATACAAAGACGTTTGGTGTTACAAAGAATGGCAAAATACACTCAAGACTGCTTCATTGCGACTCCATGATTGGAAATGAAATATTATGTTGATACACTTATCTTTATATCGATGAATATATTACCGCACCTCGATCGTCATTTGTGAGCCACGGGCACACACTATCGTGACATTATACACTGACCAATGGGTCGAACGGGAAGGCAGTTGGGATAATTTCTTCCAGGAATGTCTAAATATTGACAACTACTCGTCAAAAATGTTGACAATGAACCATAATGTTTTCAGATCGATTCATGGATGTGTAAATTATTGGCAAACATATTAATATCAATTGTGTGTATATATTATATATATATATATATATATTAAAGTACAGACCATTGCTAGAAAAGTTCATGGACGAAACAAATGACACATCTGACGAAAGTGATGACAATTCGGACGAAAGTGACAGTGAATAGTTAATATAATAAATTGTACTATGTACCACTTGTCATGTTATTTTTCTCTTTTTTCCCTCGCTCACTTGCTTTTTTTCGGTGGCGCTCACCACCTTACCCCCATAGTTTTCCGATGAATGGAAACAAGCCATATTTGTGACTAATCCTTAACCGCCGCCGCCACCGCCGCCCCGCCGCCGCCGCCGCCGCCGCCGCCGCCTCCGCGCCGGCGGCGCGGCGTTGACATGCGCATTACGGCCGCCGCCGAAAACGACCAGATTTTAATTGTATTGTTTCAAGTTGCACAGACACAATCATGTGCATATGTTTACTGATTCAAACTAACTGTACATCAGAGGAAGCAATTGTCCATTCTGCCTTCAGCTGGATATATAGGACGTACCCACTGAACCTCAACATAATTATTACGCAATTTGGAAAGAGAAGTAAGATATTTCGATAGATTCACGAGATGTCGATACAAATGCTTATATATATACTCTCATTTTGAATTCACTCATAATTGCATTGACATTTGGATAGGTAGGTTGTATTGTAGCCAATGTGATAAATTTGTATCCAGTACAAACAACACTAAGAGACGTTGTGAACGACAGCCTGAACTAGTTAACTAGTCCACCACGTTTCCCTTGTTTCTGTTCTATATAAATATAGGTGCATAGAAGAACGCTCGATTTCACTGATTATATAGGAAAATGAAGTATCAATGTGAAGAGTGCTTAAGTGTCTATGCTTGGCAAGATAGTTTGAAGCGTCATATCAAAGTTAAACACACGCCTTCAGAACAACAACAACAACAACAACAGTATCATCAGCCACAACAACAACAACAACACCAACAACACCAACAACAACAACAAACAACACCAACAACAACAACAGTATCATCAGCCACAACAACAACAACAACAACACCAACAACAACAACAACACCAACAACAACAACAACACCACCACCACAACAACAACACAACAACACCAACAACAACACCAACAACAACAACAACACACCACCACCAACAACAACACAACAGGCGGGCGGCGGCTGGTCGACTCGCATATATAAGAGAATGCATTGGCACAGGATAAAAAATCCCGACTTCCGACTGGATTTGATATAGCGGGTCACATTTATGACTAAATCCTGAATTTTGTTTAATTTTTGAAGTTTTTTTGAAATTTGTGAAATTTGTGAAATTTGTGAAGTTTTTGAAGTGTTTTTCGAAATTTTTGAAATGTTGTAAGTTTTTGAAATTTTTGAACTTTTTGAATTTTTGAAGTTTTTGAAGTTTTTGAACTTTTTGAACTTTTTGAACTTTTTGAACTTTTTGACCTTTTTGAACTTTTTGGAAGTTTTCAATGCGAGTGTCACTTTAACATTATCCCACAGTGTGCGCCATGTGTTACTTTAACATTCATCCATAGTGAGTGTCACTTTAATAATCATCCCCCGTGAGAGACTAGTATCCCTTTAATATTCAAGACTGAAGCTACCCCACCGAGATCATCACGTGATATACATGTAGATAATATACCATTCATATGGAGAAATCTGGATATAACCAGCAGGTCATGTCCGGGACATGTCCAACCGGTACAAATAGACCGACGCGTGGGCGGAGAATATAGGTCAAACTGTCTAGACTGGAGTACTGCATATATGTCGGATAGAGTTATCGTTCCTGAAATGGCACCAACTGGGGTCGGTATCATCACTTAAGTTTCGCAATCCTGGCGTTTAGGGCGTATAGGGGCATTCAAAAAAAACAAAAACAAAAACAATCAAATTCAATTACACTTTCGCGTACAACCGTCATTTTTGGTGTAAATATTAACTGATGTTCACTGATCATAAAAACATAACTTAAGAAACGATATTTCCTGGCGTTTAGAGATAAGTGGGGGCTTTTGGAACCACACCATCGAAACCCGATTTTCAATTTCTGTTTAGAATGACATATAGTTCAGGGTTGATAGGGTACCCCTGCACCCCATGATTACCTTCACTAGACTCATTTTCTTCCTTATTATGTCCATCAACTGTTAAGCAATGTTAACACGAAAAAGGTGGCCGCGTAGTCACCAGGCAAGATGGCATCCAAGAATGCCGCCGTTTTCAGACGAGTCATTAAGTCAGTTTGATGCAAATTATAGTGAGAAAATCTTTCCATATGTATACAAATGTATATAGTTTTGTGACGCTAAGTTATGTCACGTTTTAGGGTAAAATTGGAATTTCGCGTACAAGGTGGCCGCCAAAATGGCAGCCGGAAGTGGAAAATTTGACGTTGGTTTTCAATTTTCAATAATATGTTCTAGATAAATTTTTTGCTGTATGGAACTAGTTCAGAAATTTGATTTGAATTTGTATTTTGCATGTTAAATGATCATTGGAGAAATGAAATATGCCATTCATGGGGTCCTAGCCCCTTCTCGTTCATCAAAAACTTGACTTTACAGAGCGTGGTATAAAATTACACCAAAACAGATTACATTGGGGTTCTAGTCGTATTTCAACAATAAATGGACAGACCTGTGCAATGTAAGTGATGCATACCATTACTTATAAATATTCCAACTTAATGAACCAAAATAATCTCTTTTTTCTCAAAATGGCGGCCAAAATATAGTAAATATTGCCCCATCATGTTATGTAATTGATTACAGTTGTAGTTGATGATTTTGTCTTACATGTATATACATTGAATACCCCCTCTGATAATTTATTTATTCTATATCGGTAGGGGTGCGGAATCAATTTATTTCGAATCCAATATAAAATCGGATTGGGAGGGGGTGGTTACGCAAGTTACGAAAGTGTAATTGAAAGTGATTTTGGGGGATTTTGGAGTGCCCCTAGACCCTAAACGACAGGATTGCGAAATACGAAATTGCGAAATGAATTATCTTTGATGATTTAATGGTAACACCAGATCGGAAGCATCAAACCTTTCGTTGTGATATAGTGTAATTGAAACCACCTGGGCTCCATGACTGGATGGCATGACGTTGTTTATAGAGATAACGTTTGCTTTACAGGAGCATTTTTAGACAGCAGTTATGTAATACTTGACATTCAGAGATTACAGATACATCACATGCAATTTCATTTTCGGAGCGCAGGGGTCCAGAACGTTGTTTTCTCATTTTATCGTATACTAGTAATAAGCAGGAACAGACTAGATGGTCCCCCATGACATTTCCTACTGACCCCCCCCCCCCCCCCCCGAAGAGCAAACTCTCAGGTAAAACATTGCCGAATTCCATTTGCACCCCGCCAACTGGTGCCTCAAGCATTCCAACTGTTACAACCCATGACTTCCCCCCTCTATTATGTTGGATGGCTCAGGACACAGTGAAAACAATTCGATGAACAGCGTACATCTGTATGGTGCTGAAATAGGCCCATCGTGAGTATATTTGTTTTGTTTTTTGCTATTTATTTAATTATAATTTTTAGATACAAATTTTGATAAACAATCATCGTTTTAATAGATACGCAGGGGAAAGTATTTTCTCTAAATATACGTGTGTGATGTTGTTGTTGGTACTGTTGGAGCTACAAATACATCTGCTCCTTTTAAGCTAATAATAATGTCGTTGAAATATTAAAGTGTTACTAACAATTAATGAAATGCATGTCTCATGGAGCTACAAGCTAATTGTATGACAATATATCCATTTATTCTCAACTAGCTAAAACAGGCTCCATTCGGGAGCCTTCATTCAGCGTCGGAGGGGCCTCCATTCGGGAGCCTTCATTCAGCGTCGGAGGGGCCTCCATTCGGGAGCCTTCATTCAGCGTCGGAGGGGCCTCCATTCGGGAGCCTTCATTCAGCGTCGGAGGGGCCTCCATTCGGGAGCCTTCATTCAGCGTCGGAGGGGCCTCCATTCGGGAGCCTTCATTCAGCGTCGGGGGGGCCTCCATTCGGGAGCCTTCATTCAGCGTCGGGGGGGCCTCCATTCGGGAGCCTTCATTCAGCGTCGGAGGGGCCTCCATTCGGGAGCCTTCATTCAGCGTCGGGGGGGGCCTCCATTCGGGAGCCTTTATTCAGCGTCGCGTCGGAGGGGCCTCCATTCGGGAGCCTTCATTCAGCGTCGGAGGGGCCTGTGGCCTCTGTACAAATAGACATGCGGCCTCTGTGTGCGTTATATGCCTCAATAAATAAAACAATTACCATTACATCGCTGAAATTGAAGGTCATTATGATACAAGTGTCACGTGAGATTCCAACTCAGTAATGTCGGGGGCATGTTCAGGTGATGAACTCAATAAGCGAATCTACAGGTTGTTTGTTGATATCATTATCGAACATTCCCAGCGTAAATCGAACTTCAGCAGTTCACAATTCAGGTCAGTGATATTGATAGTAATATTTATATACTGTTACGGACATTGACAATCTACGTAACTAGATTACCTGTTTATATACTGCTACGGACATTGACAATCTACGTAATTAGATTACCTGTTTATATACTGTTACGGACATTGACAATCTACGTAACTAGATTACATGTCTATATACTGTTACGGACATTGACAAACTATATACGTAACTAGATTACCTGTTTATATACTACTAGAAGGTGACCCGACTTCGTCCGGGCTATTCAAAAACCAAATTTCAAGTCGATTGCTCCACCCGTTTCCTAGATCTGGCCTGCGCATGCACGTGCTCGGCGACCCGATAAAATTGGTATCCGGGGCAAGATACATTCACATACCAAATTTCAAGTCGATAGCTACACCCGTTTCCGAGATATATAGCCCAATGTCATTTGCGGATACCTCGGCCGGTGATGAGTTAACGCGACACAGTCAAATGCGTCGGCAGGGTGAGAGTTAACGTAATCTAACTTTATGACCTCTGACGACGTCATAGAATTTACGCATTGATTTTATCCTGATAAAAGCATCGTACCACTTGTACCTAATAATTGAGGCAGATAACTAAAACGGATACATACATATTATATATCGTTGGAAAGATGAAGCCACACAGATTCTAACCGTGCAAATTATATGACTGGCAATTTATTATTCGCGCTATATCGTATCGATTTGTGAGCACCGAACTGAAATATATTAGCGCAAAACGGCGTAAAAACAGATTTGACCTCCGCACGTGAAAAGTTGACCTCGCACGGACAAATAAATATGCCTATGTTCGTCTCCGGCCGAAAACACATCCAAATACCAAATTTCATTGAAATTGGCTTAGTCGTTTTCGAGTCCATCGATTTCAAACACACACACACACCTATACGTGTGCAAGGGGGGTCTCTGGGGACTTTGACATAATCCCGGGAAATGGGGACTCGGAGATAGATGTGTTGGAATCATTCCATTCCGTTGTACATTTGACACATTGGTCCGTGTCCTTATAGCACTGTCGAACTGTTGACATGTTGCCCGTTGCGACATTTTAAAAATAATGCCATAGAATGGGGACTTCAAAATGGGGACCTTGTCAACCGGATGTGCATGTGAATGTAACTGGGGACGTGCGTTTATCTTTTCGATAAAGCACACCTAACCATCCATATGGGGACCTTTGTCATACATGTATGCGTGTGAATGTAACTGGGGACGTGCGTTTATCTTTTCGATAAAGCACACCTAACCATCCATATGGGGACCTTTGTCATACATGTATGCGTGTGAATGTAACTGGGGACGTGCGTTTATCTTTTCGATAAAGCACACCTAACCATCCATATGGGGACCTTTGTCATACATGTATGCGTGTGAATGTAACCGGGGACGTGCGTTAATCTTTTCGATAAAGCACACCTAACCATCCATATGGGGACCTTTGTCATACATGTATGCGTGTGAATGTAACTGGGGACGTGCGTTTATCTTTTCGATAAAGCACACCTAACCATCCATATGGGGACCTTTGTCATACATGTATGCGTGTGAATGTAACTGGGGACGTGCGTTTATCTTTTCGATAAAGCACACCTAACCATCCATACGGGGACCTTTGTCATACATGTATGCGTGTGAATGTAAATATTATTTCCAAATTCACAACACACACCGTCATTCTTATATATTATTGAAATGCAGTGACTTTCGTTGGCGGAATCATTTTTGTAAATTTATCGTTGCATCCCGAATCTAGTCATAAATATTTACATTTGAGTGTAGTTCAGGCGATGTTTTCAATGGAGTGGTACGGTCGATTTGTTTCAGATTTTTGGCTCTGAGCCTCTGATAGTAGAGTGCTACATTCTCCCAGTTGGCATGGTGCCTGAATACTAACTTATCAGTTTCACGAGCCCGAACAAGTCCATAATATGTCTTTAATATATTAACTTTATAATGTTTAATAATAAAGGTTGTGTTAAACATGCTGCCTCATTACATTATTAACATTGGATTACCCGTATATGTCTGCCCGAGTCTCAATGATCTAGTCATTTGGACAGACATTTGTTTACTACAGTTCCTTATGCCAAATTTCTAATTTGTTTATGAATAGAACCTGGTGTGAAATTGTCTACAATGGAGGTTACGAGCAGTTTACCTCATCAAAATACAAACCATTAATAGAACCATGCATATATAGCATCAGTTCTGACCGTCGCTCGCAGACGAGTATGATTCGCCACACCGTAGCATTTCAACCAGGCTCTGCTCAATGCTCATAATTAATTTTGACCAAATGTATATTTGTTTTCAATATTTAATAATTTGTGCAATAATAGCAAATAAGTCTCAATAGAAATATGCATTTTTTCAAGACTGAGTTGACAATAATGAAATTGATCATCTGGACGATACAGACACCGTGAAATAACATCAACCGAAAGAACCAACAAAGAACATCGACATATTTAGCATATATGTACAACCCAACTAATAGAGCTATAAATATGACTTGTACGTTAAATACCGTAACGAATCAACACAGATATATATCTATTGGCCTATCATATATGTAAAGATAAGTTTATTGACAATCAAGTCACCTTCGTGAAGATTGGATGAGAAATGCGACATGTAGCCTGAACGGAAGAAATTGTTGACAGACAGACATACTCACAGACTTCTGCTCGATCGATGACAATGGGGATATCATTTAAGTCCGTTTGTTTGAGGTCCCCAGTCAGTGTAAAGTGACTAAAGTATAAAATCACATTGAAGTCCCCAGTTTGCACCCATATAGTCTTATATAATCAAATTACATGGTTACATCGCAAGTTGATTCTTTTGATATCGATAGAAAGTAGAAACCGACCGGTCTCCATGACTTGCATTTGTTATAAAATTATGACGTGATTAACTGTATTGTTATATCACCCATTACATTGTGTATTGAGACTGTGGTCGGTTATGGTAGGTGATATTCGGTATTCGTACGGATCACATTTGACATGTCAGATCGTGTGACTATATTTTCTACTTTCAATTTGAGGTGCGTCTGCGATGTGTTCAAATTGGAAGCTTTGATTATTGTTCTGTGGATTACTTTTACACCCGATATGGATAGTCATGTGCATTTATAATAATACCGACAGGTCACATATCATATTCAAGGTAAATAGTTTCGTTTAACGACACCTGTAAATGGCTGTATGTAATAAACTGGCTGATAATCATGCATTTATGGAGGTCACTTTTTGCTACCAAATTTTGTAGGGAATCTGCGATAATGAAAAATAGGCCCACTACATGGGCAGATGTGAACCCACATATAGGGTCTACTACAAGAACAAATTGAGACCACCACCGATTCAGGTACAGTGGTCCACAGTAATATCAAGAGTAGAGTTATTCCTCTTAGCTATATACAATAATTTTATTATCCAGAATTAAGCACTGGTCAGCTATATAGCATATAAGCACTTGAATTGGTAGATTTGGGTATTTGACCTTCAATCGACCAAATTTCAAGGTCAAGGTCATGTCGGCCAACTGTGTGGACATTCCCAAGTTAGTCCTCATATGATAGTAACCATATATACAATTTTTCTTTAAAATCCAGTGATATTTGGGCATTTGACCTTGATATGACCAGATTTCAAGGTCAAGGTCATATCGCACAGCGCTCATATTCGAACTTGACCAGCCTATGGACGAGACCTAACCACATACCAAATATACAGTTCATATCTCAAACGGTTCAAAAGTTATCGTCTTTCGTACAGACGGACAGACAGACGGACGGACGCCGTGACACACGACATATCACCAACTCAGATGCCGACATTATGTGGACCCACTTCTCCCTATTTCTCCTTCACTTCTCCCTGAAATTCCCAGAGGGAGAAGTCACTTCTCCCTATTGTCAACCTACAAGCTGAGGCCTGCTAGGGTGGGTGCACATAAAAATGGAGTATTTGTATCAACTAAAACTGAAAGTAGATAGGCCTATACTATAGTAGTATGGACAACGGTAGTGCAACATGACTAGAATACTACCGCTCACAAAGTTTCTCTATCGAAATCTATATAACTCGTCTTCGGTACGTTTCGAACTAGGACTACGGTATAAAAAATCCAAATATAAATTATAAATCATATTTAATAAATGGGCCTACTTTTGCGAGAGGTTGCGATCAAATCATGTCCGCCTGAAGACACCCTAAACAGGCAGATCACGTGATCAGACAGTAACAGTTGTGACTAGGCAATAAATGATTTTTTTATCACTTTATTATTATATTATAATTTAATTTATATCACTTAGCCTATCACTTAACACAATTTCGGCGGTTTAATACAAAATTCAGTTTTCTGTCATGTTTCAGGGGACAAAATCTGCTTTGGGGGAGGGGTAGATCCGAGGTATCTCTGAATCTGATCGGTGGCTAGGCGAGTAATCACAGCCTGACCCCGGGCTAGGGGAGTTGTAGCTAAATTTCAAAGTATCAGGTAGGCCTATCACTAGTGCAACATGACTAGAATACTACCGCTCACAGAGTTTCTCTACCAGGTCCTGGTCAACGCTCAATCGATCTAGTCCCAAATATGGTCCCGTTTTATACCGGGAGATATCGTTATGTTCCGTCTCCAACACACACATACAGCAACGGCGGAATATACCGTGATTGGCCGATGTAAATTATCGTCTGCAAACGATGTTATTTCGTTCTAAATGACGCACACACCATTCCGATAAATGAATACAGCATGAAGTTAGACATGTCAAATGTCAATAAACGTTCTCACCTAGGCATTGAGATGAACAAATATACAAAATTTGGTGATGATAGGATGATAAATCTGGCATGCAACCTGAACAAAACAAATATAGTGATACAAAGAACAGGAAACCAAAGATGGCTCAATGGCGGCCATTTTGGAACGGAACCAAAAGGGGACGCTAATCACTTAGGCATTGAGATGAACATAAATACAAAATTTGGTGATGATTGGATGAGAAATGCAGCCGGTAGCCTGAACAGAACAAATTGTTGACAGACTCAGACTGACAGACTTCCGCTCGACCGATGACAATAGCTTAGCTTGACTTTGTCAAGATAATCTAAAAAGCGGAAGAATCAAATTATTCATACAAAGTAGGGCCCTGCGAAGCTTCGAATCGATGTCGACATCGGCGATCTGACTGAATCGGGATCGACATAGAATCGGCTGTCGGCCCGTGTTGGGTATTTTTCTAATCGGGTAACATGCGATTTTGTCGGGAGATTTGCACATATATTAATATATATTAATATTGCATTGATAGGCCTATATGGTTGGTTACGTTCAATACGTTGAAATAAAACAAACAGAATAGATAATAATGGATAATAAGTCCGAAATTGGCATCCAAATATACGTGAATACGATAATAAGTTTGTCATTTTCCGGATTTTGTCCCGACTTTTACTTTTTGTCCCAATTCGTATTCGATATCGATGTCGACATCGGGCAGCCGATTCGATTCGAGATTCGAGGATGGAATTACCAATTCGCAGGGCACTAATACAAAGTATTACACAATCAACTAAATTATACATTGACATACTTGAAATACACAATCTCTTAAAGGTGCACAATGCAATGTTTTGTATGAAACTATGAATCCCAAGCATCTTATTGAGTTTTCTCGACTTGTCGACTGGCAGATTTCAGGATCGACTTTCCTGAAAATCCAGTCGAGGTAACCATTTCAAACAAATAAAGAATACAACTTTGAAATGAAAACCGAAGAAACTTATTAATAAAAGGTGTAATGTCAGTTTGTGGCTAGAGAACTTCTTCAAATAACAGAGTTTTGGCCAAAATGAGTTTTATAAACGGTTTAACCTTGATGTAGACCATTGTATATTGTCAACATTGAAGAAAGCCACCCCTTTTAAAAGAAATCAGAGAAAAAGTGGGGTTTTTTTTAAGTCGACCCTTGAAATATTGAAGAATTCATGAAAAGTCTGTGGGTGCGTGCAATGTGGGCGTTATGAAAACTTGATATCTTTCCTCTGTCGATTAATATCCCAATGCTCTGCAAACTGTAGCATAGCTCAGATATCTGTATCGTACCTATTTTTGACAATTAATGTTGTACATACATCTTTAATTATGCGCATTATCTTCACATAACGTCGGCTCAGTGCAATCTTGTTCTAACTTCTAAGTCCATAATGGCGGCAAAATGAGTTATTGGTACTCGTCGAGTCGTCATATGATTAGCCATCTTATGCACACTTGACATGGTGCAATATTGTGCACCAAATTTGAATGAGATGCCATGCAATCTTGTTCCAAGACCGAAAACCCACATTTCGGTAATGCTATAATGTCCTATGTCATTTTAGCCATTGAAAAGGGCGAGCGCTACCATGTGACAACTACACAGCGAATGACAATACACAAAACAACTGCACTTAGTAGCTAAATATAGCACAAGTTTACACCGTTAATTCTATAATGTTCTAAGTTCATGTATAGTGCTGTATATATACCGGTATGGCTCTAAATTGACGGCTTCATTGCTCTAATACTATTGCACATATGTATGTAATGTATAATCGTTTAGAAATAAATAATATACAGAGACGTGAATGTCGACATATTCGATCATTTATAATCGCTATAATAAAACAGAGATGTGTACGCAAACGTTGCAAAACGATTGGGTGCATTTGTGGAATAAGACAATTCGATTGGTCGGCAGCTTATAGGACATTATAGCATTAACGCGAACAACTAAATGTAGATGAAATCGGTCGCAAATTGTTCTATCTCCAAACACATTTTGTGGAATATATTATGCAGACTACTGACATATATCGCATGGAATTGTGCACACATTACCTTTTCAATACCACGGACCCAACAACACCACAGTATGGAACCAACGGTGCGCGCCCTTATACCCAAACCAGGCAGTCAAAACTTCAAATCGCGTTTACCAAGAAATGCAGATTACCGACTTAGAACAAGATAGCACTAAGCCGACGATAAGTTACTACATTTAGTCAAAAGATCACGTTGTGTAGATGCTTTGATTTTGTGAAAGGTCATTGCTTAAATGAAGCCCTGTGTTGACATAAAACAAGGAAGTAGTGACACTGCCAAGGTCATAATATGCATATTTAAATAATATATATTTATACCTAGTCCGATTTTGCCTGACGCTCCTGTTTTAAAATCTGATATTTATCTGGGAGCATCAGATTTCGCTCCATAGGCCTGGCCGCCTCTGTGTTTTATAGCTAGGAATTTGTTTGCCAAACGTTATATCAGTTATATCATCGACACATCCATACATCAGCATTAATCTGTGCTGTGCGACATGTGCTCAGTGTGATGTTATGTATCTATAAATAGCGTTGATGCATGACTCCGTAAAGCAAGCCGAAAGGTAAATGACTAATATTGGTCTGAAAATTGCGCTATCTTCGTCTATCCACTATCGATTTGCAACTTATAATTTCGATGGCCCGATGACCTCCTATGGCCCGATGACCAGGATGCACCCCGTGGCTTTTCAAGGAAGAAGAAGTTGGTAGCCTAGTACTAGGCTACACCTACAAAAACTGAGAAACTTCAGAAAGGACTTAATTCTGTAGCAGAATTTATTATTCAATTTATTGCATAAATACTCGAGTGTACACACCTACTGACCTAGTATTGTTCTAAATTAAATGAGACACCCATTAGCTGCACACAACCACAACAGAAAGAAGAAATAATCGCGATTAAAAAAAATCCAAGAGTTTTTCGAATTCCATTGCATCTTCGGCAGTGAATATATGTCAGGGAAAATTTACTGATTTTCTTTTTTACGGTCACGAAACGTAACCGGAATATAAAAAAATGCCTGGATAATTAATCATTCGGGCGGCCCATGATGTGGGGCTGCAACTCTGCATGCAGTTTGTTGAGGTCCCCAGTGTTAGTGTAGAGTATAATTAATATCACATCGAAGTCCCCAGTTTTACATGGTGATGTTATTTAAAATATCAACTAATTGCGAAGTTGCGAACGGAAATCAGGGCGATACATTAACATTTCCTCCACGTTCTTTTAACTTTAAGGTCGTCGATTTACACGACCCGCTGTAGGCCTACATATGTTCGCAATCAGAAATTTAAGAAAGCATAAAAAGAGAATTTTCTATCTTTTCTGAGTTATAAATTTTTGGCCACAAGATCGAAATGCCAACACCTCGAATTTTAATTTTAACACATCGGGGGTTTAAATATCTAATCTATAGACCTAAACGCTTATTGAAAATTATATTAATGGACACATTCGACTCTAGTCTAAATTCAGTCAGGCTAATTAAATGTATAAAAGTAACAAAACTTACCGAAATGGCATCCTAATATGATAAATATCCGAAAATTCACCGAGCGCGCCAAGAAAACATTGAGAAATCGTCGTGACGTATCATCATAGGCATCTAGGTGCGCATGCGCAGTCATTTGACATGTAGGCCCTATGCGCATGCGTAGTAACTTGACACGTGTGTGAATGCGAACTGTGCTAGCGAGACACACTCCCAGCGTGAGGATGGAGTCTGAAGGTGTCTGACTGAAATCATAAACTGGGGACTTTTTTAATTTTAGTTTTTTCTTGTTCAAGGTCCCCATTTGTGTATTTCAAAGTGGGCAAAAAAATGGGGACCTCATTTAGGTCCCCATTTTTTTTTAGGTCCCCAGTGCAAGGCATAAAATCAGGTCGACGTCCCCAGTTTGACGTAGTCGCGTACGCACAAACACATACACAGATCTTTCAAAATATATAATAGACTAGAAGGTGACCCGACTTCGTCCGGGGTTTGACCTTGAATTGTCTATTTTGAAGGCCAAGGTCAAGTGGGGTCACGATTTGACCCGTCCAAAACACTGCCCGAACAAAAGTACCCGTCGAAATCCATCCGGTTTTACCCGATTTGACCTTTTAACCCGATTTGATTTCCACTCAAGTATATAAACGCGCCACATTTACACACGTAAAGATAAATTACCATCGGTGCCCGAGATATCGCCAAGACGTCTGAAACAGTCAAATGCATCGGCCGGTTGAGCGTTAACGTGATCTAACGGTATGAACTCTAACGACGTCATAGAAGTTACGCATTGTTTTTGCCCTGATAGAAGACCGTACCACTTCTTCTTAATAATTGAGGCAGATAACTAAAATGGATACATACATATTATATATCGTTGGAAAGATGAAGCCACACAGATTCTAACCGTGCAGATTATATGACTGGAAATTTATTATTCGCGCTATATCGAATCGATTTGTGAGCACCGAACTGAAATATATTAGCGCAAAACAGCGTAAAAACAGATTTGACCTCGGCACGTGAAAAGTTGACCTCGGATCTGAAAATCAATAGGCCTATGTTCGTCTCTGGCCGAAAATACCCCCATATACCAAATTTCATCGAAATTGGCTTAGCCGTTTTTGAGTCCATCGATTTCAAACACACACACACACACACACACACACAGATCTTTCAAAATATATAATAGACTAGAAGGTGACCCGACTTCGTCCGGGCTATTCAAAAACCAAATTTCAAGTCGATTGCTCGACCCGTTTCCTAGATCTGGTCTGCGCATGCGCGAAGCTGGTGTCGCACGTGCTCGGCGACCCGATAAAATTCGTATCCGGGGCAAGATACATTCACATACCAAATTTCAAGTCGATAGATACACCCGTTTACGAGATATATAGCCCAATGTCATTTGCGGATACCTCGGCCGGTGATGAGTTAACGCGACACAGTCAAATGCATCGGCAGGGTGAGAGTTAACGTAATCTAACTTTATGACCTCTGACGACGTCATAGAAGTTACGCATTGATTTTATCCTGATAAAAGACCGTACCACTTGTCCCTAATAATTGAGGCAGATAACTAAAACGGATACATACATATTATATATCGTTGGAAAGATGAAGCCACACAGATTCTAACCGTGCAAATTATATGACTGGCAATTTATTATTCGCGCTATATCGTATCGATTTGTGAGCACCGAACTGAAATATATTAGCGCAAAACGGCGTAAAAATAGATTTGACCTCCGCACGTGAAAAGTTGACCTCGCACGGACAAATAAATATGCCTATGTTCGTCTCCGGCCGAAAATACCCTAAAATACCAAATTTCATCGAAATTGGCTTAGTCGTTTTGGAGTCCATCGATTTCAAACAAACTTACACACACACACACAGATCTTTCAAAATATATAATAGACTAGAAGGTGACCCGACTTCGTCCGGGGTTTGACCTTGAATTGTCTATTTTGAAGGCCAAGGTCAAGTGGGGTCACGATTTGACCCGTCCAAAACACTGCCCGAACAAAAGTACCCGACAAAAGTACCCGTCGAAATCCATCCGGTTTTACCCGATTTGACCTTTTAGCCCGATTTGATTTCCACTCAAGTATATAAACGCGCCACATTTACACACGCTCATTAATTATCAAGTTTCAACGTAAAGATAAAGCGGTGCCCGAGATATCGCCAAGACGTCTAAAACAGTCAAATGCATCGGCCGGGTGAGAGTTAACGTGATTTAACTTTATGACCTCTAACGACGTCATAGAAGTTACGCATTCTTTTTACCCTGATAGAAGATCGTACCACTTCTTCTTAATAATTGAGGCAGATAACTAAAACAGATACATACATATTATATATCGTTGGAAAGATGAAACACCACAGATTCTAATCATGCAAATTATATGACTGGCAATTTATTATTCGCGCTATATCGAATCGATTTGTGAGCACCGAACTGAAATATATTAGCGCAAAACGGCGTAAAAACAGATTTGACCCCGGCACGTGAAAAGTTGACATCGGATCTGAAAATCAATATGCCTATGTTCGTCTCCGGCCGAAAATGCCCCCATATACCAAATTTCATCGAAATTGGCTTAGCCGTTTTTGAGTCCATCGATTTCAAACACACACACACACACATACACAGATTTTTCAAAATATATAATAGACTAGAAGGTGACCCGACTTCGTCCGGGCTATTCAAAAACCAAATTTCAAGTCGATTGCTCCACCCGTTTCCTAGATCTGGTCTGCGCATGCGCGAAGCTGGTGTCGCACGTGCTCGGCGACCCGATAAAATTCGTATCCGGGGCAAGATACATTCACATACCAAATTTCAAGTCGATAGCTACACCCGTTTCCGAGATATATAGCCCAATGTCATTTGCGGATACCTCGGCCGGTGATGAGTTAACGCGAAACAGTCAAATGCATCGGCAGGGTGAGAGTTAACGTAATCTAATTTTATGACCTCTGACGACGTCATAGAAGTTAGGCATTGATTTTATCCTGATAAAAGATCGTACGTCCACTTGTCCCTAATAATTGAGGCAGATAACTAAAACGGATACATACATATTATATATCGTTGGAAAGATGAAGCCACACAGATTCTAACCGTGCAAATTATATGACTGGCAATTTATTATTCGCGCTATATCGAATCGATTTGTGAGCACCGAACTGAAATATATTGGCACAAAACGGCGTAAAAATAGATTTGATCTCCGCACGTGAAAAGTTGACCTCGCACGGACAAATAAATATGCCTATGTTCGTCTCCGGCCGAAAACACATCCAAATACCAAATTTCATTGAAATTGGCTTAGTCGTTTTCGAGTCCATCGATTTCAAACACACAAACTTACACATAAACTTACACACACACAGATCTTTCAAAATATATAATAGACTAGAAGGTGACCCGACTTCGTCCGGGCTATTAAAAAACCAAATTTCAAGTCGATTGCTCCACCCGTTTCCTTGATCTGGTCTGCGCATGCGCGAAGCTGGTGTCGCACGTGCTCGGCGACCCGATAAAATTCGTAGCCCAATGTCATTTGCGGATACCTCGGCCGGTGATAAGTTAACGCGACACAGTCAAATGCATCGGCAGGGTGAGAGTTAACGTAATCTAACTTTATGACCTCTGACGACGTCATAGAAGTTACGCATTGATTTTATCCTGATAAAAGAGTCGTACCACTTGTCCCTAATAATTGAGGCAGATAACTAAAACGGATACATACATATTATATATCGTTGGAAAGATGAAGCCACACAGATTCTAACCGTGCAAATTATATGACTGGCAATTTATTATTCGCGCTATATCGTATCGATTTGTGAGCACCGAACTGAAATATATTAGCGCAAAACGGCGTAAAAATAGATTTGACCTCCGCACGTGAAAAGTTGACCTCGCACGGACAAATAAATATGCCTATGTTCGTCTCCGGCCGAAAATACCCTAAAATACCAAATTTCATCGAAATTGGCTTAGTCGTTTTCGAGTCCATCGATTTCAAACACACACACAAACAAACACACACACACACAGATCTTTCAAAATATATAATAGACTAGAAGGTGACCCGACTTCGTCCGGGCTATTCAAAAACCAAATTTCAAGTCGATTGCTCCACCCGTTTCCTAGATCTGGTCTGCGCATGCGCGAAGCTGGTGTCGCACGTGCTCGGCGACCCGATAAAATTCGTTTCCGGGGCAAGATACATTCACATACCAAATTTCAAGTCGATAGCTACACCCGTTTCCGAGATATATAGCCCAATGTCATTTGCGGATACCTCGGCCGGTGAAGCGTTGAGTTAACGCGACACAGTCAAATGCATCGGCAGGGTGAGAGTTAACGTAATCTAACTTTATGACCTCTGACGACGTCATAGAAGTTACGCAGTGATTTTATCCTGATAAAAGATCCCCGTACCACTTGTACCTAATAATTGAGGCAGATAACTAAAACGGATACATACATATTATATATCGTTGGAAAGATGAAGCCACACAGATTCTAACCGTGCAAATTATATGACTGGCAATTTATTATTCGCGCTATATCGAATCGATTTGTGAGCACCGAACTGAAATATATTAGCGCAAAAACGGCGTAAAAATAGATTTGACCTCCGCACGTGAAAAGTTGACCTCGCACGGACAAATAAATATGCCTATGTTCGTCTCCGGCCGAAAACACATCCAAATACCAAATTTCATCGAAATTGGCTTAGTCGTTTTGGAGTCCATCGACTTCAAACACACAAACAAACACATACACAGATCTTTCAAAATATATAATAGATTACGGACATTGACAATCTACGTAATTAGATTACATGTTTATATACTGTTACGGACATTGACAAACTATACGTAACTAGATTACCTGTTTACTGTCAACACAATTCCACGACATTCCGCGTACACGGGCTTCTGTTTTCATTAGGTTAGATAAAAACGTACCTGACATTCTAGTGCTCCAAGAAAAAACTATCAACCTATGACGGGTGAAATATTTCCCCATTGCACCGGAGACATGTATATAATATGTATATACCAAATCATACTATTTATGTTATCTTTGTAATTCTCTATATATTCATATGAACTCGAGAATAAATCATCATCGCCCCTGTGTACGCTTCGCGCACATGGCAGACAGATCCTACTCTTTTATGTATATACTGATCATATTATTATGCTATTTCAATATATCCTCGGGAAAATAAGTTCATATTAAACCTAAATATTGATATTGATTCATATTCACCCACGTGTACGTGATATCGTTAAACCCGAGGGTATCAACAAACCAGACCATGCGGTTTTGATAAATGAACAAATCTTCCTTCAGATGAATCTATATATATCCCAGTTAAATGGTGATATCCTCTATTCAAAACATAAATTCGCAAAGCGGAATGTTCCTTCAATTGGACAGAGACCATAGCTTGCTCTCCTCCCGATAAATTTAATAGAAATTCCGGCTCATTTCCGATTTCATCATAAATAGTAGACACCTTTTGACGTTAGGCAGTTCGTTTGAAACATAATTATCAGCCATAGATGCCTCAAGCATTCCAATGCGTGTATCAATAGCCTGCAGAGCGGTTCACAAAAATACTATCTGCTTCCAAGTGTGGGTACGCAACCTAATCTCGGGTATCAAAGCCGCAGATCAATCCTGCGATGAGATGTCACCAAACCAGATATGTGATGTCAAAGATGCGAATAATATACTTCACATTTTTACCGTTTCTGCTTGAAAATATCCCAATTATCATTCGGACAAGCCGGCACATGGATCATCTTTAGGGTGGGGAGCATGTGCAAGGGTGAAAACGTGTATGTTTGTTTGTGTTTTATGTTTTATGTTTTATGTATAGGCTATTCTGTGTTATTCGACACCATAGGCCCGGAACTGTACAACGAATGGAAATATTAAATCAGTGTAAATCATGAGTTAGCAGGGACATGTAGTCTCTTAGTGCACCCCCTTCCAGTAACTTCTGTTTACACCCCATGTCAGGTTCGAGTTTTCCAACTGTTGATTACGACAACCCCTAAGTTTAGATTTTTTCATCTGGTGACCATTTCAGTTCTCAAATATGGCAGAAATTATTTAAATTATCTAAATATGCGGATTTTTGTCTGAAACAATTTTACACAGTAAATACTAAACAAAATTGATTTTTTTTTTTTGGAATTAAATTTCCAACTGAGGTTGCGTCGGGCAAGAGATTTCCAAATGTCGAAAGTGTTGACCGACGTATGGGGAGAGGTGTTATGTTACACCAACATACCACTGCCACAACCCTATGAATTATCTGACTAAGAGAACAGAACATGTCATCTTCGGCTGTAGCCCAGTATGTTCGTGGATATAGAGCACGCATAATTATTTATCTTTTCTTGCGATGATTTGTATCAGAATTATCATTGCAAATTGCTTGCTGGATTCCACCACGTGCTAGGGTATACCATTTTCTCTGTTGAATGGTTTGACCGAGGTTGAGAGATACCCCCCCCCCCCCCAACAAAACAAATCATGTCCCTAAAGACAAATGCATTTACGATGCATGAAAATGCATTCACAATGCATGAAACAGCCACTCCGCATGTAATTACCGGACGCGGAAGGCTTAATTGTATTATAATTAATCCCTTAATCAGTCCATTCAACCGGTCCTTAACCCTTTTTTAAACAAAATATTTTTAGCGCCGCTTTCCACCAAATTGATATATTAATCTTCTCCACGATAAGAATATAATCGTGTGATTTAAAGATGCCAAAATGGTGCCATTTGGATGAGAGATGGGGCGGGGGTAATAACACATTGTTTAGATGCCAATTACCTCCAAACTGATATATACTCATCTACATTATATCATGTATAAGACTACGAGGTTAAATATATCAAAAGTGGCACCGTTCAGGGGTGGCGCCAATGGGGGGAAAGGGGGGGCTACAACCCCTTGTCTGGGAGCTCTAGCCCCCTCGTCGGGGAGGACTTGTCGGGGATTTTCTATATGTAAGTCGGTTGTGTGTATAAGACGAAGTAATCATGTACAGACTGTCAGTGTGGGAAAGTGTCAGAGAGAGAACATACAGCGGAATATATCCCACACAAAATATTCATGGCACATGTTCCCATTAAATCCGGGGGGAGGGTATTCCCCTGTATTGTTACACCAACAGCGTTTTAGTGGTACCGGTAATGAAAATCTATTGAAACATGTGTGCTTTATCATTGCTGGCTACTCCGGCATTCGTCACAATGGCCACATTGGTCTATAGAACCATTGAGTACCTACAGTATGGCCACATGTTAGCTATATCCCCGACAGTGAAACACCATGCTTGCACTTGCAACTAATGAAATTAGAAATTAGAACTGACACAGAACTTCAGAAGACAAGTGGCCTCCCTAGAATATAGGAATTTTCACAACAATTCATGGGTTTTAATCTTCGAGTTATCTCATCTGCAGATCTATTAGAATTCTCCAGGCTCCAGCTAAGAGACTATAATTACTTCAATATGGTTTTGTTCATTGGTTCGCTACACACATTATGTGCGCTCATTTCACATACCAACAGGCAATATGGTCTAATTTAGTGTAGCCCCCCTGTCGGGGATTTTCTGGTGCCACCCCTGGCACCGTTCAAGTCATGAATGAGGGGGGGGGGAGTTGCACCAAATTTGATACAAATATATTCAGTAGTAATTTCCAACAAATTCATACACGTTCTTTTCTAATGATACGATTAATTAAATCACAGTTGGTGCCGTTTTGGGATGGCGAGAGGAGATGCACTAGCATTGATAAGATTGTTCTATTTTCCGATATCCACCAAAAGTTTTAATAGTCATCTCCCAGGCAATCTCCCCATCGTCCCAAGGAGTGTTTGGAATTCAAATTTCACAATCTCGACAAATAGTGACCGAACTAAGTCACTTAAACAATTATATCTTCTCAACTGTCATATCGAGATGGTAGCTGGCTGGTGGGCCCGACTTCGTCAGGGCTGTTTCCCCTATGCTTTCACCCGGACTTCAGATACCAATTTTCAAATAGCTTTACCCGTCGAAAACACTCCGCGGACAAAAGTACCCATAGGTATAAAATTTCGTCTAAATCCGTCCGTTTTACTAGATTTGACCTTGAATTGACCATTTTTGAAGGTCAATGTCAGGTCGGGGTCACGATTTGAAAGTAAACATAGATATCAAATTTCGTCTAAATCCGTCCGGCAGTTTTCCCGGCCATTGCAATAGAAAACAGACAAAGAGAAGTCCCAAATATATATATTAGATGAAAATCAGGGCATTCACATAATGCGCTAGCAGAACAGATACGTGGAAGAGATACATATAGTCTTGCAAAATGAGGGACCTTGAACTGTCAGAGGATAGCAGGTGTCCTCAAAATCTTAGTCTAACCCAATATATTGATTTATACATCTCTATGTAAAACTACATGTAATGTGTTTATGGTGTTCATGTTTTGATATTAAAACAAAACAAAAACAGGTCAATTTCAACCACATCGACTGTATACGAATTAAAAAAATATAACGTCTGAAGTATACGCACAGATGTAAATAAATACTTCTTTATTGGTGGGACGGATTAATCGCGATAAACAAATGACAATTGCTCCAGGCCGACAAGTTGAGCCACTACTTATATTCCATGTCTAAGAACCATGTTTTGTGATGCTATTTGGATATACAATTTATGAGAATACATGTACAAGTATTGAGCAAGAGTATTTTCTATTACGACCAAATATCCACAGCATGCAGAGGGTTTCACATCACTTTGACCTGGGCAACGTCGGGTAGCACTGCTAGCATTTCATATTGATAAGGTAATATAAAGTAAATTAAAGTTAAAGAGCTCGTATGAATCCGAGATTGGTACGAACTAGTATAGGTCAATAGAGGGTGATGTTGGCCACACTCATGTCACATCAAGTGTTTAATACCAAACGCTGAGAATATCCAGCCAATACGCCAATGAGTATATAGCAAACTATATGTAATCGGGGTTCACGATTATATGGCTAGTGGCATATAATCGCGAGCACAGGTGGCACGTGATGCTCGATTGAATATCAGAATATTGGATATCATATAATCCAATATCCCATAATATGTCAAATATAGCGAATTATCGAAATATGAAATACAACGAAAAAGCGAAATAGCGAAATAGATCGAAATAGGAAAGTACAGCGAAATAGCGAAATATATAGCGAAATATAGAAATAGGAAGTTATTTTTATAAACGAAATAACGGAAATATTTGAAGAAGTGTTTCAAAGAGCGTAACCCAAACATCCACCGAGCGCACCCACCCGATAGAAGAATTTGACTTATATTTCACCAGAGTTTATATATTGTGGTGTTGCAATTTCTAATACAAATCGCCGTTTTTTCGTTAAAGTACATTCTTTATAGAGTTGTTACCCTTCAGATTTAATATGATATTCAATCGAAACCACGCGTGCCTCCCGTGGTCGCGATTATATGCCAATGGCCATCTAATCGTGAACCCCGATTGACTATATTTTGGTAGTCAAACGTGCGAGTATTAGGTGGAATATCTCACCCGTGATCAATCAGGTCATAAGACACGTTTCTAGCAGAGGGCACACTTAATGTCCATAACACAAACTGTCATAATTATATTTGGAAATTTGATTCAACTTTGGTTTATATAATAAGGTGTGGAAACATGAAGGCGGATAGCCCCGGTGCTTGCTATACAATTTTATAATTGAATTGTGTTATATGGCATATATATTAGTGAATGCGTTCACATTGTGAATCCCATTTACTCGGAGGGGTGATCGTCATCTCGCTAAATCGCGAGATCACAGTTCTATAGTCAATAATTATATGTTTTTGTGTTACATTCTGGAATGCATCTGTGAACTACATTAAAGTAACGGGTTACGATATGTATAATCATATTAATTATCCTTCAAATTATGTCCTATCGACTACTATATATGTTATTTACCGAACTGGATGGTGGCTCTATGTAATGAAGGTATAATTCACACTATACCTGGGTAGGATAAAATATGACACATCGTTTAGCGATAACAATAGAGGTGCCACGTTATACCCGGGTAAGATCAAATACGACGCACGGTTTATCGTTAAAGTTATAAGTGTCACGCTATACCCGGGTAAGATCAAATACGACGAACGGTTTATCGTTAACGTTATAAGTGTCACGCTATACCCGGGTAATATCAAATACGACACACGGTTTATCGTTAACGTTATAAGTGTCACGCTATACCCGGGTAAGATCAAATACGACGCACGGTTTATCGTTAACGTTATAAGTGTCACACTATACCCGGGTAATATCAAATACGACGCACAGTTTATCGTTAACGTTATAAGTGTCACGCTATACCCGGGTAATATCAAATACGACACACGGTTTATCGTTAACGTTATAAGTGTCACACTATACCCGGGTAATATCAAATACGACGCACGGTTTATCGTTAACGTTATAAGTGTCACACTATACCCGGGTAATATCAAATACGACGCACAGTTTATCGTTAACGTTATAAGTGTCACACTATACCCGGGTAATATCAAATACGACGCACAGTTTATCGTTAACGTTATAAGTGTCACACTATACCCGGGTAATATCAAATACGACGCACAGTTTATCGTTAACGTTATAAGTGTCACGCTATACCCGAGTAATATCAAATACGACGCACGGTTTATCGTTAACGTTATAAGTGTCACACTACACCCGGGTAATATCAAATACGACGCACAGTTTATCGTTAACGTTATAAGTGTCACACTATACCCGGGTAATATCAAATACGACGCACAGTTTATCGTTAACGTTATAAGTGTCACGCTATACCCGGGTAAGATCAAATACGAAGTACAGTTTATCGTTAACGTTATAAGTGTCACACTATACCCGGGTAATATCAAATACGACGTACAGTTTATCGTTAACGTTATAAGTGTCACACTATACCCTGGTAATATCAAATACGACGCACAGTTTATCGTTAACGTTATAACTTATAGGTGTCACGCTATACCCGGGTATTATCAAATACGACGCACAGTTTATCGTTAACGTTAAAGTGTCACGCTATAACCGGGTAATATCAAATACGACGCACGGTTTATCGTTAACGTTATAAGTGCCAAACTATACCCGGGTAAGATCAAATACGACGTACAGTTTATCGTTAACGTTATAAGTGTCACACTATACCCGGGTAAGATCAAGCACGAGGTCACAAGCTTCCCGGGTAATATCAAATATGACTCATCGTTTAGCGATAACAATAGAGACGCCAGACTATACCCGGGTAAGATCAAATACGACGTACAGTTTATCGTTAACGTTATAAGTGTCACACTATACCCGGGTAGAATCAAATACGAGGTCATAAACTACCCGGGTAAGATAAAATACGACGCACCGTTTAGAGATAACAATAGAGGTGTCACGCTATACCCGGATAATATCAAATACGACGCACAGTTTATCGTTAACGCTATAAGTGTCACACTATACCCGGGTAAGATCAAATACGACACACGATTTATCGTTAACGTTATAAGTGTCACGCTATACCGGGTAATATCAAATACGACGCACGGTTTATCGTTAACGTTATAAGTGTCACACTAATGCACTATACCCGGGTAAGATCAAGTACGAGGTCACAAACTACCCGGATAAGATCAAATATGACGCACCGTTTAGAGATAAGAATTGAGGAGTCACACTATACCCGAGTAAGATCAAAGATGACGCACATTTAGAGATAATAATTGAGGTGCCACACTATATTCGGTTGTGATAAAATATGACGCACCGTTTAGAGTTAACAATAGGGGAGTCACGCCATACCCGAATAAGACCAAATGCGACGTTTCGCTATCGATAACAGCAGAGGCGTCACATTATACCCGTGTAAGATCAAATATGCCTCATCGTTTATCGATATCAATAGCGGCGTCACACTATACCCGGGTAAAACTTGAAATGACTCGGCATGGTAATAGGATCTATATATTCGTATTGAACATTGATGAATCAGTGAACGTCACTGATAAAATAATATGTTAATCGAGTCGACTTGTACTGAACTGGAAACAAGCGAGATGAAGCGTGTCAAAACAATAACATTTTACAGCGATGGCGTGTATTGTATCATGTCGCTGTGTAAATATAAGGAGTCAATTTAACTTAACCGGACAATGCGTCACCGGTGGTACGTGTAGATAAGATTAAAATGAACGACATCGTGGGTATGCTCGATTCCCAAGGTTGAACAATCTCACATTCCAACTGATCAGATATCCATGAATATTTGAATGATTAATCACTCTGTGCGTGTTCCATAGGTGGGATTATGTACAGTACAACACAGTATGATCCCCGTGCCACATCACTCTTATAACTAATGTGTAGAAACGATTACACATCAAATGTGTAAACCCGGTTAATACACATAGCAATGTGTAGTTTTACATACAAATACATTGACCAAGTGCCGTTTTACACATAATGTGTATATTTTGTTACACACAATTGTGTAAGAACGTAGAGTATGCGCAATGCGGTGCATTCAGTTTCATAGTCTGCTACGTTTGTTAAAACTTTCATGGCGATTACTGTCCTTAGACTCGTGTTATGATTGTTGTAATAATACTAATATTATGCATTCACGCCTCGACCCTGGTTTGTTCATTCAAAGCAAAAACTCACAGTACTACAAAATACTACATACCACTATGCGCCATGAAAGTTTTAACATATAGTTCTGCATATATCTTTAATACTATACCCACAGGTCGGACTACTGAACTTGCATTTCTTGTCTACGAACTGTGTGTGTAAGAACCTACACAAAATGTGTAATGGATATGTGTTGATTTTATACACACAGTTGTGTATAAATGTGCAAATATTTACCCCTTTATGTGTAAAAATTGTTACACAATTTGTGTACGAATATGAAACTACACATATACTGCACAAATATGTTTAAGATCAAAATTGAATAATGATTGTGTAGCAGGGCTACACATTTTGTGTAGAAAACCTACACATTAGTCATAAGAGTGCATATAACCACGAATATATTGAAGTATTGGCGGAAGATCAATTCGCACGAGTATTTAGCACACCTGCTCGCATCTCAACATATCATCTTTATGGCCCGTGCTATACTCACTCGATCTAAGGTGACCACGAAGCATGGTCCGGTTAGGTTTATTATGGCGATTCGTGCTATACTCACTCGATCTAAGGTGGCCACGAAGCATGTTCCGGTTAGGTTTATTATCGTGATTCGTTATATACTCACTAGATCTAAGGTGGCCACGAAGCATGGCCCGGTTAGATTTATTATCGTGATTCATGCTATACTCACTCGATCTAAGGTGGCCACGAAGCATGGTCCCGGTTAGGTTTGTTATCGTGATTCGTGCTATACTCACTCGATCTAAGGTGGCCACGAAGCATGGCCCGGTTAGGTTTATTATCGTGATTCGTGGTATACTCACTCGATCCAAGGTGGCCACGTAGCATGGTCCGGTTAGGTTTATTATCGTGATTCGTGCTATACTCACCCAATAGATGGCCACGAATCTCATTTAACATGTCTGAGTTTACTATCTTAAGCAGATGTCCTCCCATGTTTGCGCATTCCTTCGTAGCCGCAGCATGTGTCTCCCCAGTCGTACTGACGTAAATACATGTCCCCGAAGTAGCCAACCACACTCTATTATGTCCGACGCACACTGTAACAATATGGACGATCTATATATGTGTATGTATTATTTTCATTATCAGAGATATTGAGGGTTGTTCTTTAGAAATAATGTGTGCCTGTTTAGCTCACTTGTCATTGCGAAAGAAGACATCCGAATCTCTTTTATAAATGCGAAGTGTGGGGTGTTACGATATATAAATGAAATGGAAATACTACAATTGACGTTTTTTAAATATATATTTTAACATGAAATCGACAACCCCAGATCCGATAGTCTCTGCATGCATTGTGAAATACCCCTTTGCACCCCTCGAATTTAAATAGAAACCTATGGAATAAATATAAATACTAATAATTAAGAACATCCTTTGTCGAGTCACATCGAAAGTATGTTAAACAAAACTGGACTATAATATACACCATCACCCTGTTGTGTATAATATAGCAATGCCAACATGTAACAATGTTGTCAACGCCAGGAGACTATATCTAAATTGATTATGGTACCCCTCATGGCATAATCATATTCCATAGAGTGAATGAACGAATATGAATCTTATCATGGAGAGGTTATATATTACACAGTGATATCATATATACATGTATCATTTTGCTTCGTGTGTATCAAAAGCGGAATCCTCACCCTTCGCCCAAATGTCGAATACAATCCATGTGCTAACTGACAATGTGAATATACAGAGGTTCTCTAATGAGTCATAATTATATATGAAATTTATTAACCGAGTGCATTAATTCGATTCGAGCCAAGCTTTAACGAGGCCCGAATCGAATTTAGTGGACGAGGTTAATACAGTTTGTATATAAGTACGACGAATTTGAGATCCTTTTATCACATAATTACATTTTAGCAAGGAAAAACGATGACGAATTGACTGAATTCAAATAAATTAATATTGATGTCCTCATCACAACCAAAGAGGAAGTAAAGTCACATTCACGAAAATATATAGTTCCGTTTTGAATATATCTTTTCATGTTGACAGAATTGTTCAACCATCATTGTCATCCATCTTTATCTCACAGTCAATACTAACTAACCCAACAAAAAATAGTTTAAATAGCATTGATCGATATTATTGCGCTAAGCTGTTATTCACTGCGTGTGCCGATAATACACGTGTGTTTTACTAAAAAAAAATATGAGGCCGGGTAGAGGGGCTAATTATGTGATAAATAGATGTATATCAAATATCAAAAATAAAGAGAAAAATAATAACTAGAATCAGTAAGGGGAAATATTGGCGGGATGGTCAGTAATCAACCGTGCAAATGGATTGAGCGAATGTCATGTGCATTGTGGTTTTCTGTTCCGATGCTGTGTGATTCGAGGAAGTGGATCTTTAATTTCGAAAGATGTTTGAAATACGCTGCATTACGGGACGTATAACGACAGGGAACGGCGTGTGACAACGGACGCATCCAAGTGTTTATAGAGTGTTAATACTGTATATCCCATGGCATAACGACAGGGAACGGCGTGTGGCAACGGACGCATCCAAGTGGTTATAGAGTGTTAATACTGTATATCCCATGGTATAAGTGGTTATAGAGTGTTAAACTCCGATATGATTATGAGCAACAATTTTCTACGTTTTAAAATATATCTGGATTTGACGGGAGCCAGTCGTGATCGGCAGATGTTTAACCCATACCTTGGCGATACTAAATTGCTATGATCGGAATGATAATCTAGCATTGTTGTTTATGTTGAATGTGTTAAGTGGTGATTGACAAAATACTTGTTTTAATTTGAAAACGAACCATAACTCCGTAAACAAGAAATACAGCTTGAAGCTGTACATGGCATATTGACTGGTCTACATTATCTACCGGCTTTCGATGTGTATCTCTACTCTTAAAACGAAATGCATGTTTCACGACAATGGTAATCCAGGCAAACGGAATTAACTAGATGAATTATCGTGACGTAGATATTGAGATAAAGTTAATCTTCCCTTGACCATAAACTTGAAGGCGATTCTCATATATTCGACTTTATTAACTCAAATAGAATGATAGCTATTCACAGACGTTCTATATATATCGACCACAGATGTTCATAGCCAGGTCACTTAAAACTTTTACTGTGTTTAAACTATAATCTAGGCATAGTGTATATATTTGATACAGCTGCATGTTATATGTACGTGTCTCCGAGACATGCCGAGAATTTTACTTTGTACATGCCTGGGACTATACGTGTATAACACGCATGGCGCCGAATTTATAAGCTGCATGGGTTTTTGAGACATTGTTTTGGATTGGGTGGTATTCGAACTCCGACCCATGACGACGAGTACGCATTGTAACCTAAAATCCGACTTAATACCACACGACCACCGAAGTGACCCCAAATATATATGCGTTCCTGTCTAGCGTATACTTCCTTTAATATATAGGTGATGTACGTGTAGTGTATGGTGGCTTCGTAAGTCCCACTCTCCTGTCAGTCTGTCGGGAAAACCACACAGTGTAAAGCGACGTGTAAAATTAATTTAATTATTGCAAATATATATAGGGCTATACTAGTGAGAAAGAAGATCAGTAATGAATCTCGATCACGAACTGTCTGTTAATAGCATTTGGTTTATTCAACAATATTAGCGTTATATCAACAGGAATCACTAACGTCGCAGAATCTTAGAATTATGACCATCACGTACACTTGTTTTAAATCATTAACCTAATCGTGTTTGAGACATGCTGCATTATCAGTGTAAATACGGCAGAGTGTTAAAAACACGTATACCGACAGAGAACGGCGTGTGTCAACGGACACACCCAAGTGGTTATAGAGTGTGGGTACTGTATATATCATGGTATTAGCGCAGCTAAACGTATAATTAACATATCAATTACACTTTTTAAATGTAACAGCTGCATTATACAATATGGGGAGGATCGTATATCGACTACAATTCCGCAGTATTTAGATTCAGTGTAAAAATGTACCTGGACACGGCGCATTCAAGCAATCCATCAATTCGGTACCGTTTCCCTGACATCCATGTCCTCCGTGCTTTGGTGTGGGATTACTACATGTTCTTGTTCGGGTCTGCATGCCCTCACCGCAACTGACATTACAGGGAATGGATATCCATTCCGACCAAGAACCATCAACTGGAGTTCTAGATAAGAGTTTATCATAATCACGAAACACTGAAGCACTGATCGAGTGGTCTGATGTTTGTCAGCCTGGAACAAGGGACAAAGGCTCGTTACCCTTTACCAAATCAGCGCTCGTCTATACACGATTCCCGTTTTATTGTTCCAATATATGAGATCGATTTCAAAACAAGTATAACGTTATTGAGTGTTTACGTGTCATACAAAGTCCGTACATGAGTAGTTAACTTATTAATCCACCTATTCTTATTCCCGGAACCGGACATGGATATAAGTTCATAAAACAAATAATGTCAAGTTTGAACTAGACCGCAACGGGGATTTAATAACTGAAAATCGTACACTGTTTCTCAAATACATGCACTTGCCGGGAAAAACATGAATACTTGATATTAACTACCCGAAATGCATCACCGTTCGATAATAAGCATCGCACATAACTCCAATACGATTATGAACAACCATTTTCAACGTTTTAAAATAGATGAAACAGATCACAACGACAACATAGTTTTCCAAACAACCGAAGAATGATTCTGGACATTCTGGCTTGGTGCACTGTGGGGAATTAGTCCTGGCGATTTGGTATTTTTGAGCAACGATTTCGATTATCTATCGAGCAATCGGCGGAATAATCGTCAAAAACAACATTAGAACAGTGTTACGTAGGTGTCATTGTGAAATTATGGTCACTGACTATCAGTATGTGTAAATAAAGTTAAAAACTAATCCCGAAATGCACAGAGATTGACTTTTTATTTTCCGATTATCTGCGAATAACTCGCCTTATATAAAGTAGTGCATGTCATCATCTTGATTTCTATACCATTTCTACATAAGTAGTTATAAAACTGATATTTGGTGATAGGCGGCACTGACATATATAGGTATTCAGGTCAATTAGCACATCCGATATAATGCAGCTGGACACAATCAAAGCATTAGTTACAATTACAAACAAAGTTTTGAAATTTACCCGATGTATCTCCCTATATATATAGTGTCCTAAAATGATCACTAATTTTAAGATGAAGATGCAGCCAAAAATGGCAAGAAATTTTCAACAAAGAATTGCTCTGGATCTATAAGGCGATCAATCTTGAACTGCTCGAATAATTAATAATTTCACACAACATTCCAATCACCAAAATAGTTAATTGGCGTGGCTCCATCAGAGGTGGCTTCATTTGTATCATTATGTGAGTTAGATTTTTAATTGCATCATATAGTGGCATACCACCATATATTATAATGAAGTATAAAGCAGTCACAAATATTGCAGCCCAATGAAAACAAATGTCGATATGTAGTGTGGTCAAATCAAGCAGTACACACTCAACTGGAAAAAGGCCACAGTGTTAAGATATATGGCGGTCATCTTTAACTTGGTTATGAAGCCATGACCCAGAACTCACCTCGGCCCAATTTTCCATTGAACAACATGCATGACTTGAAGATTCTCAAATATAGAAACTTATTTGTGGGTAGTATTCTTTCTAAGTGAAAATAATCATAACATTTCATGACAATATGGTATTAACATGCAAGTACGTGCACATTTTCAGTTTGTTGCTCAATGACACATGGGTACTCTATCTTTAAATGTATTCATTATACTGCAATTATTTGCACAATTGCATAACTTTTCCAAGCTAGGGAATATATAGTTCTCTTACTTAAAGTTACATACCTGATGAGAAATTTATTTATTTATAAAAATGAACAAAAACCATAAAATACACCCAATCCCTCCTTCTCAAATAGCTTCAGTCTATCTCTTTACTAACATCTTTCTTATTATGAAATACATTTATGTATACAACAGTTTCCATTTGTCTGTTTGTCATATTTCAAATTTATATTATGCCATGTCGATAGATATAATGTCAATGAACTCTCGGGGTATGTGCGATCGCCAGAAGAGACGAGATGTATTTGACTATTTAAAAAGTAAGACATTTGACATAATCTGCTTACAAGATGTGCACTTCGGAAAAAATCAGGAAAATAATATAAATTTTGAATGGGGATACGAGTGTTACATTAACAGTTATTCTACATCATCGAGAGGTATCGCTATTCTATTCCGAAATTATTTTTGAATTAAGATCCATGACATCAAGCGTGATGAAGTAGGGAATTAGATATTGAAATTGAAAATAAGCGTTTTACGTTATTAAATATACATGGGCCAAACACAGATCAACCTAAATTTTATGAAAAGCTTAGTGAATATATGGCCACTGTCGAGTTAAACTTTGTTGTATGTGGAGATTTTAATATAGTGCTTAATCAGAATCTTGATTCCGTGAACTATGTGAGACATAATAATCCTCTTGCTCGTAAAGCTCTTTTGAAGGCTATGGATCGTAACGGTTTAGTTGATATTTGGCGAGCATTAAATCCGGAAACAACGCGTTATACACGGAGAAAGAAAACACCTATACAACAGGCTCGTTTAGATTACTTTCTTGTATCCGAATGCATGCTTTCACTCACCAGAAATGCAGATCTATACCCAGGTTATAGGACAGATTATTCTATTATCTCATTAAATTTGAATTGGACAGAATTCACCCATGGCCATGGATATTGGAAATTCAATAACTCTCTTCTGAAAAATACAGACTATGTCAATGAAATTAACAAATTAATTGAGACCATAGAATCTCAATATTTTGACGAAAAGGGACAACATCTAGAAATTAATGACCAACTTTTTTCGAAATGGTGCTTATGGAAATACGAGGTAAAACTTTAGAATTATCATCAAAAATTATAGCTAAAATTTAAAACAGATGGAAAAATATCAAACTAGTTTAGAAGAAATAAGGAAACATAACCTAGAGGGGGTGATGGTAAGATCTAGAGCAAAATGGATCGGCGAAGGAGAGAAACCGAGTAAATATGTATTAAACATTGAAAAACCACACCATATAAATAAATCTATAACTATGCTACAAACACCAGATGGTGAAGTGTTAGAAAAACAAGAAGATATTTCAATGGTATTAAATAAGCTTCCAAATATAACATATGCTAAACTAGATAGTCCAATATTAGATGTTGAAGCTTTCTAATTTTTGAAAAAGTCCAGGTTCGTCTGGGTTCTCAGTGGAATTCTATAAAATGTTTTGGGGCAAGCTAGGTCATTTCTTAGTACGCTCTTTGAATTATGGTTTGGCCAGAGGGGAACTATGTGTAACACAGAAACATGGCGTGGTAACTCGTTTACCAAAAGACAACAAACCACGACAGTTTTTAACAAATTGGAGCCCGATATCGCTCTTAAACGTAATCTACAAGATTTTATCAGGAATTCTCGCTGTCCGTTTAAAATATGTTTTACCAGACTTGATAGATGAGGATCAAACAGGCTTCATACGTGGAAGATACATTGGAGAAAACATTCGCTTCGTAGCAGATTTGATACATATTACACACACAAAAAAACATTCCTGGCCTCTTGTTGTTGCTTGATTTTGAGAAAGCTTTTGATTCTGTATCATGGACTTTTATGTCTCAGGTTATGAACACTTTTAATTTCAGCAACACTTTCATAGGTTACATAGAAACTCTATATAGATGAATCAGCTCAAATCTTAACATTAATGGAAATGTGTCTCCATATTTCATGATACAACGTGGTTGTAGACAAGGTGACCCAATATCACCATATATGTGTTTAATATGTGCAGAAGTATTAAGTATAGCAATAAGAAAATGTAAGAAATTAAAAGGGATTGAGATCGGTAAATATGAATTCAAGTTTGTCAATATGCCGATGACACAACTTTATTCCTCAATGGCGATGCACAGTCCCTGGACAGTACATTTGAGCTACAAGAATATTTTTACTATATATCTGGGCTAAAAATCAACTATAACAAAACCTTTACAGTTTGGATTGGGAGCAAACGTGATTGTACAGAAGCTATATGTGACAAGTGAAAAATAACATGGAATCCAGAACACTTTCGGCTTCTAGAGATTAACTTTAACTTATCCGATGGTGACTTATTTACTGCAAATTATGATAAAGTGATGAGTGATATAGATAGAATTATCAATTCCTGGTCATGCATAAATTTTACCTCACTCGGACGGATAATTGTTTTGAAATCTCTTATTTTATCCAAGTTATAATTTCTTGTTCAAACCTTACCAAACCACAATGTAGAATACATTAAAGGATTAATAAAGAAAATCTACAAATTTATTTGGCAGAAAAAGCCAGATAAAATTTCGCAAAGACAGCTACAACAAACTTGCTCATTCGGAGGTTGCAAAATGGTTGATATAGAACAATTCATGAATTCAATGAAAGCGATATGGATGAAAAAAACTTATTTTCCAAAGTTGCAAACGGCAGAAACTATTTAAATGTTCTTTTGATAATCTTTCAGAAAACTGGTTTCTAGCAAGCCCAACAGCATTAACAAGACACAGCGAAATCATATCTTGTAAATTTTGGACCCATGTTATTGAAGCATGGTCAAATTCTACAAAGCTATAATCCCTGAAACAATTGACAATATAATCAGTAATAAACTGACGGACAATCCTAAAATTACCGTCAAAGGGAAAATGTTAATGTCCCATGTATTAAAAACAAATGTATTTTATTTGCTGATGATTTACTGGCCCATGATGGCCATATAATGTCTCTGGACGCGCTGGAAGTAGAATATGATATAAAACTAGATTTTTTGACATATCACACAGTTTATTCAGGTGTAAAACTTTGTATAGATAAATTCGGCTTATTGTTCCACGCAAGAAAGCTTCAACAACCAATAGTGCCTTCAACAATCTTCATCTAAAAACATATATATTAAAATATGTGGACAAGATAAAACAGTTAAACCTTTCATGAAGAAATGGGAATTTGAATTAAATGATATGCTTACAGATGAATGGGCTAAGATTTTGATTTCTCCATTTCACTGTTGCGTGGAAACCAAATACAAATGGTTTCAATAACGAATTAACACAAGATTTCTAGGTACTAATGAACTTTTGAAAACGATTAATATAAAAATCTCGGACGCATGCTTTTTCTGTGGTAAAGCCAAGGAAACAATAAAACATCTTGTTTGTGACTGTCCTATAATTAATTTACTTTGGCATGAAATTCAAATGTGGGTTTTGAGACAAACTGGATATACAATAGATTTGTTACCAAAAGATTTAATTCTTGGAAGCTCTGAAAACTTTGACTTAGCCCAATTTTTGATAATTTTTGCTAAGTTTTATATATACAAATAAAAAATGAGGGAAAAAAATCCTGATTTGAATGAGTTTAAAATAGATTTAAAGTTATATTATAATGCTTAATTTTTTTTTTTCAATCAATGTCTTTATAGAAAATTTATGGATCGTTGGGCTGGCTGGGAGCGCTTGGTCAAATAATAGGAGAATCAAAGAGGTACTAAATTATAATATATGATGGATTGCTTCTACTGTTAGCTTGGCTGAGTTTTTATGAATGATCTGTTGGATTTAAATAAATATAGAATGCCTAAGTTCCAGTTCTGCCTCATACAGTAAATTGTACTGAACTTTCCTTTACGTAGCTCAACATAAAATGTTGATCAATATACTGTATGGAGTTTAACTGAGAGAAAACAAAATAACAACAACCCCCTGAATAAATCAGAATTCTAATCAACAATATTAAAAATCTGATAAAAACTCAAAGCCAATCCTAGAGCCTTGATATAGAACAAAAATGATAGTAGCTTACTCATATTCCATTATTCTAAGATCATAAAGAACAGCAATATGAAAACAAACATATTATCTTTTAAAATGTATTTCTCCACACTCTATCTCTTTTTCTTTTACTAACCTTTCGCCTCCGATTTCAACTATCAAACTCTATAACTGACTTTACTAATTCCCCTTTTCTATTTTACATACAGTATGTGTATTATATCACCTATATATCTATTTTTGTTGACCTAATAACAATATTATAAAAAAAAATAAAAAATTCATGAATCAAGAAAAATTAAGTCTCCTCTCATGACTTTCAGATATGATATCATGGATATATGGACCGCACTTTTGAAACAAATCTAATTTACAAAGTTCTTGGTACCTGAAAACGGTGACATTTTAAATATTGTCCATCCCATAAAAGTGAAGTAAATGAGTTTATAATAACTGATTGTTCGATTGTTCTTAAATATTGTATACAATAATCGCTTGTAACAATTTTCACAAATATATTCCTGACATATTTTGAGAAAATCCATTTAGAAATACCAGGACATTTTGGCCTGACCCTTAAAGCCACCTGGTGGTTACGCTCCAAAATATACTTATAATATAAGTTACCGGACACTTAGTGGTCGGATATGGTGTCATGTGAGGCGAAGTGAGATCAATATTAGGCGAGGCCGTAGGCCGAGCCTAATATTGATCTCGCTGAACCTCACATGACACCATATCTGACCACTAAGCGTCCCGTAACGTATTTATTATGTCAGTGGACAACATCCGACATATCCCTTTAATTAATCGTCGCTGTAATTTATTGTAATTTGGTAAGATAATTGAGTCGTCTATGGCATTAACTTAATTAGCGTCACAGTGACGCGTCAAGACGTTGAACGTCAACGCATTGTGTCAATGGCTAATTACCAGAAGCAGGACAACTTGTTGAGTTTGGTAGTTAATATATGAGTCTTTATAATTCCTTAAATATATCGCATGCAGGTTTTGGTACATGATACTATGTCTTTAAATTCACAGAATTTTTTTTTCTCCGATAGATATCTCCTTTCTTGATGCCAAAATACATCAAAAATATTCCCGAGGCGACTGAGTTTCTGAAAAAACAAGATGGCGGATAAGCACCTAATATTGATTTCATATTAGGTCACCGACCTAATATAGGTTCATATACCGTCACTATATATCGACGCTGATTTGCTAATTGCAATAGCTGACATAATAATGATTTATGTGGAGTCAATAGTCCACCTGGATACGGGATATTCAAGCACCACTTGACCATTGACCATCTCGGTTTGGGCACCACGACAATAATTCCCTGCATTCTTTGGTGCAGGACTGCTGCACGATCTACTCCGAACGTGGATGTGCCACATGAATGATAATTTATTTAAAGTTTTTTGTCAGTTTTCAATTGCATCATAATGGCAAAATTGTTTTATGACATTTTGTCAAATTTTGTGTCAACTCGCATCGGGTATGTTTAGCCATTTTAATGATCTATTTGGGTCAATCGTTTACACATTACCTGAACACGGATTATTCAAGCAATTGACTATCTCGGTTTGGTTTGTCCATGTTCAGCATGAAATTGAAATACATCAGTGGAATCAGGGAAACATAGCCTTTAAATGGGAAGTGGGCATTAAAAAATCGGGCTCACGCTGTGAAGCCTATATTATGATTTAAAATATATGTATTTTATGGCGGTCATATATTTGCCATGAGTCTATATTTGCTGTTCAGTGGAAATTAAATAATGCATATGCATTGACATCCATCCCTGATTAATTCTACATATAACCCAGAACACTTTCATTTAGACAGCGAGGAGGATGATACAGCCACACAAGGTGGATCTGTCGGTCGGGTATAGCTGTGGTACCTGGACATGATTACCGGAGAGGTTTGGGCGTCGAATGCTATAGGTGCGTTGCCTGGACATGGAGAATGGTGTGGTTTGGGTGTGGATGCTTATATGTTTCGGAGAGGTTTTGGTGTTGGTGGGCATAGGCGTGGTACCTGGACACGATGACCGGAGAGGTTTGGTGTGGATGACTAGGTGCGTTACCTTGACTAGATGACCGGATAGGTCTGGTTGCGGATGGGTATAGGTGCGATACCTGGACGTGATTTCCGGATAGGTCTGGTTGTGGATGGGTATATGTGCGGTACCTGGACGTGATGATCGGGGAGGTTTGGGTGTGGATATATACCAATCATGCGGTACCTGGACATGATGACCGGGGAGGCTTTGGTGTTGGTGGGTATATGTGCGGTACCTGGACGTCATGACCGGGGAGGTTTGGTTGTGGATGTGAAAAAGGTGCGGTACATGGACGTCATGACAGGGGAGGTTTGCGTGTGGATATATATACCAATCATGCGGTACCTGGACATGATGACCGGAGCGGTCTGGTTGTGGATGGGTATATATATAGGTGCGGTATCTGGACGTCATGACCGGGGAGGTTTGGTGTGGATATATACCAATCATGCGGTACCTGGACATGATGACCGGAGCGGTCTGGTTGTGGATGGGTATATATATAGGTGCGGTACCTGGACGTCATGACCGGGGAGGTTTGGTTGTGGATGTGAAAAAGGTGCGGTACATGGACGTCATGACCGGGGAGGTTTGGTGTGGATATATACCAATCATGCGGTACCTGGACATGATGACCGGTGAGGTTTGGTTGTGGATGGGTATATGTGCGGTACCTGGACGTGATGACCGGGGAGGTTTGGTGTGGATATATATACCAATCATGCGGTACCTGGACATGATGACCGGTGAGGTTTGGTTGTGGATGGGTATAGGTGCGGTACCTGGACGTGATGACCGGGGAGGTTTGGTTGTGGATGGGTATATATATAGGTGCGGTACCTGGACGTGATGACAGGGAGGTTTGGTGTGGATATATACCAATCATGCGGTACCTGGGCATGATGACCGGAGAGGTTTTGGTGTTGGTGGGTATAGGTGCGGTACCTGGACGTGATGTCCGGGGAGGTCTGGTTGTGGATGTGTAGATGCGGTACCTTGACATGATGACCGGGAGGTTTGGGTGTGGGTGTGTAGGTCCGGTACCTGGACATGATGACTGTTCACAGAGGGCCAAATCTGTATCTGAGTCTGGGCAATCTTTCCCGCCGAATGCCGGTGTCGGTTGTGTACATGATCTGCTCCGTCGCTGCTTCCCTAAGCCACACGTAGAACTACAGCCCCCAGCATTCCAACCAGTCCAACCTCCGTCCACTATAAATTAACAAGCAATTAGCCCTTTCACATGATATTTATATTAGATCGAAGCAATCAGCCCATTAATATGATATTTACATTAGATCGAAGCAATCAGCTCATTTATTTGATATTTAAGTTAGATCAAAACAATCAGCCCATTGATATGATATTTACATTTGATCGAAACCAATGAGCCCATTAATACCATATTCTGACTGTCATACATCAACTTTCGAAAGATGAAGTTTTAAATCATTTTCATTTTCTGTTCAGCCTACCAAAGTTCTAAATAATAAAGGCCATCGCTTTCTACGTAGGCCTATGCCTTAATGGTAATTGTGTACTTTTGAGATGCCTGTTCTACTTGAATTATAACAATGTAAAGGTTTTTTTCAGTTTTCTTTTGCATCGTGATGGGAAAATTGATTTATGATATTTGACAAATTTTGTCTCAAATCCGATCGGGCATTTTTAGCCATTTTAGCGATTTATTTGGGGTAAATCATTTATACATTACCTGGACACGGAGTATTCAAGCAATTGACGCTCTCGGTTTGGTTGCCCTGGCAATAATTCCCTCCGTAGCTTGGTGTGGGACTGCTGCATGATCGGCTCCGAATCCGGATGCCTTGTCCACAACTAGCCATACAGTCACCATTGGTCCATTGCGACCACGAACCGTCAACTGGAATTTGATATATTGTGCATGGACATGAGAATATAAAGCGTTCACGCTAATAGTCTTAATTTACAAACAAAATAACAACCGGTCTAAATTAATAATCGGTCATATATGAAGAACATTATCATACATAACAGACATAATACGGACAAGTAACAGAGTGTTGCCCTAAAGGAATGACTAAAGATTAGTTGAAGTAGAATTACATGTACATATACACGGGTCAGTTGTGTGATTGTGGCATTGCGTTTTGATGCTTTTATCGTCCACGCTGTCCAGTAGGAACTTGAAATGCATCAGTGGAATCGGGAAACATAGCTTTTAAATGTTAAGTGGACATGCAAAAGTCGCAATCGCGTTGTGAAGCCCATTTTATTACTTCAAATGTATTTATGTTATGGGGGTAATGCATTTGCCGTGAGGCTATATTTACAGTACAGTGATAATTAAATAATTAATATGGATTCATATCCATCCGCGCTTTATTTGTTTGGGTGTGAATGGGTATAAATGCTGGAAACGTCTGGGAGTATAGATGGGTATATGTGTTATACCTGGACATGATGACCGGAGAGGTTTGTGTGTGGGTGGGTATATGTGCGTTACCTGGACGTGATGACCGGAGAGGTTTGTGTGTGGATGAGTGCGGTACCTGGACATGATGACCGGGGAGGTTTTTATGTGGATGGGTATAGGTGCCGGAGATCTGTGGTTTTGGATGTGTATAGGTGCGGTACCTGGACGTGATATCCGGAGAGGTTTGGTTGTGTGTACGTGCGGTTCGTGGACATGATGACCGGAGAGGTTTGGTTGTGGGTGGTATATGTGCGGTACCTGGACATGACGACCGGACAGGTTTGGGTGTGGGTGTGTAGGTGCGGTACCTGGACACGGTATCTGTTCACAGAGCGCCCAATATGCATCTGAGTCTGTGCAATCTTTCCCACCGTATGCCGGTGTCGGTTGTGTACACGATCTGCTCCGTCGCTGCTTCCCTAAGCCACACGTAGAACTACACTCTCCATCATTCCAACCAGTCCAACCTCCGTCAACTATAAATTAACAAGCAATCAGCCCATTAATATAATATTTACAGTTGATCGAAGCAATCAGCCCAGTACGATGATAATTTACATTATACCGGTACATTAGATCGAAGCAATCACACCTTTAATATGATATTTACATTAGATCGAAGCAAGTTTTATATATACAAATAAAAAATGAGGGAAAAAAATCCTGATTTGAATGAGTTTAAAATAGATTTAAAGTTATATTATAATCCTAAATTTTTTTTTTTTCAATCAATGTCTTTATAGAACATTTATGGATCGTTGGGCTGGCTGGGAGCGCTTGGTCAAATAATAGGAGAATCAAAGAGGTACTAAATTATAATATATGATGGATTGCTTCTACTGTTAGCTTGGCTGAGTTTTTATGAATGATCTGTTGGATTTAAATAAATATAGAATGCCTAGGTTCCAGTTCTGCCTCATACAGTAAATTGTCCTGAACTTTCCTTTACGTAGCTCCATGTACATATACACGGGTCAGTTGTGTGATTGTGGCATTGCGTGTTGATGCTTTTATCGTCCACGCTGTCCAGTAGGAACTTGAAATACATCAGTGGAATCGGGAAACATAGCTTTTAAATGTTAAGTGGACATGCAAAAGTCGCAATCGCGTTGTGAAGCCCATTTTATTACTTCAAATGTATTTATGTTATGGGGGTAATGCATTTGCCGTGAGGCTATATTTACAGTACAGTGATAATTAAATAATTAATATGGATTCATATCCATCCGCGCTTTATTTGTTTGGGTGTGAATGGGTATAAATGCTGGAAACGTCTGGGAGTATAGATGGGTATATGTGTTATACCTGGACATGATGACCGGAGAGGTTTGTGTGTGGGTGGGTATATGTGCGTTACCTGGACGTGATGACCGGAGAGGTTTGTGTGTGGGTGAGTGCGGTACCTGGACATGATGACCGGGGAGGTTTTTATGTGGATGGGTATAGGTGCCGGAGATCTTTGGTTGTGGATGTGTATACATGTAGGTGCGGTACCTGGACGTGATATCCGGAGAGGTTTGGTTGTGTGTACGTGCGGTACCTGGACATGATGACCGGAGAGGTTTGGTTATGGGTGGTATATGTGCGGTACCTGGACATGACGACCGGACAGGTTTGGGTGTGGGTGTGTACATGTAGGTGCGGTACCTGGACACGGTAACTGTTCACAGAGCGCCCAATATGCATCTGAGTCTGTGCAATCTTTCCCACCGTATGCCGGTGTCGGTTGTGTACACGATCTGCTCCGTCGCTGCTTCCCTAAGCCACACGTAGAACTACACTCTCCATCATTCCAACCAGTCCAACCTCCGTCAACTATAAATTAACAAGAAATCAGACCATTAATATAATATTTACAGTTGATCGAAGCAATCAGCCCAGTACGATGATAATTTACATTATACCGGTACATTAGATCGAAGCAATCACACCTTTAATATGATATTTACATTAGATCGAAGCAATCACACCATTAATATATTTACATTAGATCGAAGCAATCAGCCCAGTAATATAATATTTACAGTTGATCGAAGCAATCACCCCATTAATATATTTACATTGGATCGAAGCAATCACCGCATTAATATATTTACATTAGATTGAAGCAATCAGCCTATTAATATTATATTTACATTTGATCGAATCAATCAGCACATTGGTCGAGAGTGGCTAATATTTCAGGGGCATAGGTTCCCAGACAAAAATTGACATCACTCCAATAATACTTAATCCTATAGGATTAAGTATTATTGGGTATGATTAAATTTTGTTCTTGGGACCTGTGGTCAGTGGGGCTGATATAGCTTATTTCAGTATTAATAGTCATCCGCATTTATAACTAACAAATCTACCATAAACAAAGCCACATCTTCAAAATTGTGGATTCATTGAAAAACTAGAAAAATTATTTAGTAAGGGGTGTAACTCTATGGTGTATATAACTTTCCAAATAAGCAGCAGGTTACAGACAACTGATTATTTTCCATATGCGACATTGTTAACTATAAGTCACGACGGTCATAGGTTAAACCTATTTGAACTACAAGTGGTCAGTTTTCCCTTAGAACATCATCCGATGCGCCAGTCTGTGACAAACAATAATCTTGCATTTCCACAACTACCCATTTTATTGCACATAAATCAGCAGCATAAAAATACCCAGACCACTTCCGTAAATTAGGAACCCCACCAGACTCTTCATGGCCACCTAAACAAAAATGATCGCCATATTTACGTTGGCTATGATTTTCTGTGCCTGATTAGGGAAATTTCCCTCAATGATAATCAACCAATCAGCAGCCATATTTTGTTTATGCTGACATGTCTACCATCTTTGTGAACACCACCAAGAAGCGACGATAATAGTATTGGTTGAAAACTACCAGGTGCTAGTTAGTGAATGATGCCATAGAGTAACCATTTGATTGGTCTTAAAAATAACTATTTCTTTTAGTTATAATAACACGTGATATAAATTGGCTAAACTTCGACAGGATAATGGTCATAATCTAGCTAAAATCATTGTTTACTAAATAAAATTAACTAAATGTTATTTAGAGTGTAAGGCGATCTGGGCATTCGAAAATTAAGTGAGCCTTTAACAAACATGATTTCATATTTATCATTATATATTTATTCATATACATGTCCTTGTATGCGTGTACGGGGAGTTGTCATTCCCGATAATATGCATCACAGAAGTTGTTATATAAATATATATAAACATGTACTTGTATGCGTGTATACAGGGGTCCTTGAGTAAAGTGTAGTTTACGTCAACATAGTAATAAAACTAACACTGTCATGTGGTTTGGACTTACTTGGCCAGCTGGGCTTGATAAAACATAGTGAGGGAGAGAACTCTATCGTGTAGCTTTGACTCACCTGGACAGTCTGGATTTCGGCAAATCGCCGTCTGTATAGATTTTCCATCGCACTGTTCTCCGCCGTTATATGGGGGTGGGTTGGTGCAGGTCCGAGTGCGCACAAGGTAACCATGGCCACAGGTCACTAGACACTCTGATTCTTCCCAGTAAGACCATTTGCCGTTGACTGCATAATAATACAAGTATAGTATAGTAGCAATAGAAACGCCATCTATCACATTGTTTAGAGCATACACCCATTTCTACAATCCATCCCTAATTCTTTGGTGAAGCACACGAGTTCCAAGGACGTGTTCAATGTCAGCCAGTACACAGTTGTTTGTTGTTGTCAACACACGCTCAGTGGCGATTATCCAGTTAATCACACTGGTTGTGTCAAATTGAACTCTAAGTCGATAAGAGCACGCAAAGCGTTTTTCACCAGAATCAATCTCGTTTTCGACAACATTCATTCTGGTCAACAATTCTTCGCATGCTCTAATCTCACTTAGTAAGACATAATTATATTAAGGAACATCAAATTTTAAAAGACGGTATCAAGGTATACCATCACCACAACAGCGCTTTGGAAAACAAAATGAAGATGGCCCCCATTTTTACAAAATAAAAAAACAATTGTATGAAAGCTGTTATCGTACCATTTGAGTGGAAACGAAAAACCACACATTTTCATAAACCGAGGCTAACATAATTATTAATAGTTACTCACGGGATAGTGATCTATATAAGTAAATAACCCAGGAATACACATTGACAGTTACTCACATGACTAAATCTCGGAAGGCATTAACCCGAGCCGACACATTAACAGTTACTCACGGGATATAGCTCGGTAGAAGGCATTAACAGACCGACACATTTATAGTTCCTCACGAGGTAGCACTCTATAGATGGCGTTAACATGGGCCTACACATTAACAGTTACTCAATGGATAGCGTTCTATAGAAGGCATTAGCATAGGCCTACACATTAACAGTTACTCACGGGATTGCACTCTATATAACACATTAAAACAGAACTCATTTATTTACAGAATAGATAATTTATTTACAGAGCAGATAATAGCAAATCATTTGATATGGGGATAAAGGTATATCAGATGCACAGAACACTACTTTTGTCCGCCTTACCCAATCTGGCGTTGGTTTTTAAACAAACCCATTTAAAATAAAGTCAATTTCGTCATTCAATAATAGAACACACTGAATTTCAGGCTTGTCTTCGTTAACAAATTCGGAATTACAGATGATAACCCGACACGCACAGCCCACACACATGCTGCACTGTTATCTATAAACATTTTGTGCTATATCGGTTATGTATTGTTAGGTATATTTCTGATTGTATATCAGGATAGCCGCACGTTTTAAGTTTAAGAGTTGAATTCCAACATATATTCTATTTCTCAGTGTAACAGAATATGAACAAAATAGCTGTGAAATCATAAGCAGTTACCTGGTTGTTCCATGTACTCCGACTCGACGAGATAGGCTGTGAAATCCCCGTGTTCTACGATGATATGACGTTGTGAGGTTGCCTGTTCCCGTGGTGTCTCGTCGGTCGTTGAGGTGTGACATTGTGAGGTTGCCTGTTCCCGTGGTGTCTGGTCTGTCGATGATGTGTGAGTGGTTGAGTTTTTCGTTGATGCCATTTTAATCGACGCAGCGTCGGTCGGGTTTGTATTCGAGCTCGTGTTGTACGTTGGTCGGTGGCCATGGCCGTATCCGCCAACCAGCAAGATGAAGCTTGCCGCTATGAATAATTGCATCAGCATCTTAAAACGAAATGTAGATAATATCGGTTAGAATGCAATGACTCGGTGATGACCGTCTGAATCGTGGTCCTCGTGTGACCGATGCTACTGAAAAACGATGAATCGGTGCAGACGGCAATTGACAGCGCGATCACAGTTTGAATGACGAACCTCGTGTGACCGATGCTACTGAAAAACAATGAATCGGTGCAGACGGCAATTGACAGCGCGATCACAGTTTGAATGACGAACCTCGTGTGACCGATGCTACTGAAAAACAATGAATCGGTGCAGACGGCAATTGACAGCGCGATCACAGTTTGAATGACGAACCTCGTGTGACCGATGCTACTGAAAAACAATGAATCGGTGCAGACGGCAATTGACAGCGCGATCACAGTTTGAATGACGAACCTCGTGTGACCGATGCTACTGAAAAACAATGAATCGGTGCAGACGGCAATTGACAGCGCGATCACAGTTTGAATGACGAACCTCGTGTGACCGATGCTACTGAAAAACAATGAATCGGTGCAGACGGCAATTGACAGCGCGATCACAGTTTGAATGACGAACCTCGTGTGACCGATGCTACTGAAAAACAATGAATCGGTGCAGACGGCAATTGACAGCGCGATCACAGTTTGAATGACGAACCTCGTGTGACCGATGCTACTGAAAAAAAAAAGAATCGGTGCAGACGGCAATTGACAGCGTGATCACAGTTTGAATGACGAACCTCGTGTGACCGATGCTACTGAAAAACAATGAATCGGTGCCGACGGCAATTGACAGCGCGATCACAATTTGAATGACGAACCTCGTGTGACCGATGCTACTGAAAAACAATGAATCGGTGCAGACGGCAATTGACAGCGCGATCACAGTTTGAATGACGAACCTCGTGTGACCGATGCTACTGAAAAACAATGAATCGGTGCAGACGGCAATTGACAGCGCGATCACAGTTTGAATGACGAACCTCGTGTGACCGATGCTACTGAAAAACAATGAATCGGTGCAGACGGCAATTGACAGCGCGATCACATTTTGAATGACGAACCTCGTGTGACCGATGATAACGAACAAAACCCAAATACTTGGGGTCGTATGTAGACTATATCTGATTTTGTGATGTCACCAATTATTATCTAATACGACGCTGCTTTTCTGAATTTGTGCGAGTACTTTTCTCGTACTTGTTACTGTGTCTTTCTATTACTGGTATTGCACATGAGAATTATGAATACTGAATTACAATTTATGTTCATTCCTAGTGAAAGGTTACCTTTTATTGAGAAAATATGACATAATAAATAACGTGTACTATTAACTACAGTCTACACCCTGATGGGCGAGTGAAAAGTGATCGAAGTGTGTGATGCGAAATATAATAAGATACACATCACGAATCTACCGACCTACTGTGCGATGGTGGGCCTTTAATGTACAACACATTGTACTGTACGGTACTGTGCGCAACGAAAAAGCATTATATTTTATATGTAATTAATTGTTAATAATGCTAGATAGTAAGGGGTCTGAATCGTGGTCCTCGTGTGACCGATGCTACTGAAAAACGATGAATCGGTGCAGACGGCAATTGACAGCGCGATCACAGTTTGAATGACGAACCTCGTGTGACCGATGCTACTGAAAAACAATGAATCGGTGCAGACGGCAATTGACAGCGCGATCACAGTTTGAATGACGAACCTCGTGTGACCGATGCTACTGAAAAACAATGAATCGGTGCAGACGGCAATTGACAGCGCGATCACAGTTTGAATGACGAACCTCGTGTGACCGATGCTACTGAAAAACAATGAATCGGTGCAGACGGCAATTGACAGCGCGATCACAGTTTGAATGACGAACCTCGTGTGACCGATGCTACTGAAAAACAATGAATCGGTGCAGACGGCAATTGACAGCGCGATCACAGTTTGAATGACGAACCTCGTGTGACCGATGCTACTGAAAAAAAAAAGAATCGGTGCAGACGGCAATTGACAGCGTGATCACAGTTTGAATGACGAACCTCGTGTGACCGATGCTACTGAAAAACAATGAATCGGTGCCGACGGCAATTGACAGCGCGATCACAATTTGAATGACGAACCTCGTGTGACCGATGCTACTGAAAAACAATGAATCGGTGCAGACGGCAATTGACAGCGCGATCACAATTTGAATGACGAACCTCGTGTGACCGATGCTACTGAAAAACAATGAATCGGTGCAGACGGCAATTGACAGCGCGATCACAGTTTGAATGACGAACCTCGTGTGACCGATGCTACTGAAAAACAATGAATCGGTGCAGACGGCAATTGACAGCGCGATCACATTTTGAATGACGAACCTCGTGTGACCGATGATAACGAACAAAACCCAAATACTTGGGGTCGTATGTAGACTATATCTGATTTTGTGATGTCACCAATTATTATCTAATACGACGCTGCTTTTCTGAATTTGTGCGAGTACTTTTGTCGTACTTGTTACTGTGTCTTTCTATTACTGGTATTGCACATGAGAATTATGAATACTGAATTACAATTTATGTTCATTCCTAGTGAAAGGTTACCTTTTATTGAGAAAATATGACATAATAAATAACGTGTACTATTAACTACAGTCTACACCCTGATGGGCGAGTGAAAAGTGATCGAAGTGTGTGATGCGAAATATAATAAGATACACATCACGAATCTACCGACCTACTGTGCGATGGTGGGCCTTTAATGTACAACACATTGTACTGTACGGTACTGTGCGCAACGAAAAAGCATTATATTTTATATGTAATTAATTGTTAATAATACTAGATAGTAAGGGGTCTGAATCGTGGTCCTCGTGTGACCGATGCTACTGAAAAACGATGAATCGGTGCAGACGGCAATTGACAGCGCGATCACAGTTTGAATGACGAACCTCGTGTGACCGATGCTACTGAAAAACAATGAATCGGTGCAGACGGCAATTGACAGCGCGATCACAGTTTGAATGACGAACCTCGTGTGACCGATGCTACTGAAAAACAATGAATCGGTGCAGACGGCAATTGACAGCGCGATCACAGTTTGAATGACGAACCTCGTGTGACCGATGCTACTGAAAAACAATGAATCGGTGCAGACGGCAATTGACAGCGCGATCACAGTTTGAATGACGAACCTCGTGTGACCGATGCTACTGAAAAACAATGAATCGGTGCAGACGGCAATTGACAGCGCGATCACAGTTTGAATGACGAACCTCGTGTGACCGATGCTACTGAAAAAAAAAAGAATCGGTGCAGACGGCAATTGACAGCGTGATCACAGTTTGAATGACGAACCTCGTGTGACCGATGCTACTGAAAAACAATAAATCGGTGCCGACGGCAATTGACAGCGCGATCACAATTTGAATGACGAACCTCGTGTGACCGATGCTACTGAAAAACAATGAATCGGTGCAGACGGCAATTGACAGCGCGATCACAATTTGAATGACGAACCTCGTGTGACCGATGCTACTGAAAAACAATGAATCGGTGCAGACGGCAATTGACAGCGCGATCACAGTTTGAATGACGAACCTCGTGTGACCGATGCTACTGAAAAACAATGAATCGGTGCAGACGGCAATTGACAGCGCGATCACATTTTGAATGACGAACCTCGTGTGACCGATGATAACGAACAAAACCCAAATACTTGGGGTCGTATGTAGACTATATCTGATTTTGTGATGTCACCAATTATTATCTAATACGACGCTGCTTTTCTGAATTTGTGCGAGTACTTTTGTCGTACTTGTTACTGTGTCTTTCTATTACTGGTATTGCACATGAGAATTATGAATACTGAATTACAATTTATGTTCATTCCTAGTGAAAGGTTACCTTTTATTGAGAAAATATGACATAATAAATAACGTGTACTATTAACTACAGTCTACACCCTAATGGGCGAGTGAAAAGTGATCGAAGTGTGTGATGCGAAATATAATAAGATACACATCACGAATCTACCGACCTACTGTGCGACGGTGGGCATTTAATGTACAACACTTAATGTACTGTACGGTACTCTGCGCAACGAAAGAACATATATTTGACATGTAATTAATTGTTAATAATACTAGATAGTACATATATGCGTCTGATAATCCATAAAAATCATTATATTTTCTGGAATCGACAAGGGGTGTCAAACAAGTTTCTTCAGGCACGTATGCCAGGGTGGGTGGGTGGTCGAAGGGACCAACAAACAATTTGTTTCCGCAACTCAAAATTGTTTTTCCTGCAAGTCTTTTTGACTGTTTTTGCAATGAGTTTGGCTTAAAACACCTTAGAATAAGAGAAATAATGTAATTCTAACTGCTAAACTGACTGCAGGCAGTTATCGTGATATCCGACCAAAGGTACGACCTGTAGCCCGTGCCAAAGGATTTAGTCATGCAAAGAGTAAAATACAAGATGGCTGCTGGCAGCATGGGACCATTTACTGAAGAGATTGTCATATACGAAACATAACCTTTGACCTCCAACAGCCTGGATTCATTCACAATAATCGATATAAACATATGAAACGTTGCCTTAGATATGCATGTTGAACACCATTTGTGTGCAAAGTCTCAAATACACAATGGTCCAGGGGTGTTACCTACACGTAGCTGTTCAGGGGTGTTACCTACATGTAGCTGTTCATGGGTTTTACATACATGTAGCTGTTCAGGGGTGTTATCTACATGTAGCTGCTCATGGGTGTTACATACATGTAGCTGTTCAGGGGTGTTACCTACATGTAGCTGTCCAGGGGTGTGACCTACATGTAGCTGTTCAGGGGTGTTACCCACATGTAGCTGTTCCCTCAAATACACAATGGTCCAGGGGTGTTACCCACGTGTAGCTGTTCAGGGGTGTCACATACATGTAGCTGTTCATGGGTGTTACCCACATGTAGCTGTTTCCTCAAATACACAATGGTCCAGGGGTGTTACCCACATGTAGCTGTTCCAAAATACACAATGGTCCAGGGGTGTTACCACGTGTAGCTGTTCCCTCAAATACACAATGGTCCAGGGGTGTTACCCACATGCAGCTGTTTCCTGAAATACACAATGGTCCAGGGGTGTTACATACATGTAGCTGTTCATGGGTGTTACCTACATGTAGCTGTTCAGAGGTGTTACCTACATGTAGCTGTTCAGTGTGTTACCTACATGTATCTGTTCAGGGGTGCTACCTACATGTAGCTGTTCAGGGGTGTTACCTACACGTAGCTGTTCAGGGGTGGTACCCACATGTAGCGGTTCAAATAAACAATGGTCCAGGGGTGTTACCTACATGTAGCTGTTCAGGGGTGTTACCTACATGTAGCTGTTCAGATGTGTTACCCACGTGTAGCTCTTCAGGGGTGTTACCTACATGTAGCTGTTCAGGGGTGTTACCTACATGTAGCTGTTCAGGGGTGTTACCTACATGTAGCTGTTCAGTGTGTTACTTACATGTATCTGTTCAGGGGTGTTACCTACATGTAGCTGTTCAGGGGTGTTACCTACACGTAGCTGTTCAGGGGTGGTACCCACATGTAGCGGTTTAAATAAACAATGGTCCAGGGGTGTTACCTACATGTAGCTGTTCAGGGGTGTTACCTACATGTAGCTGTTCAGATGTGTTACCTACATGTAGCTCTTCAGGGGTGTTACCTACATGTAGCTGTTCAGGGGTGTTACCTACATGTAGCTGTTCCCTCAAATACACAATGGTCCAGGGGAGTTACCCACGTGTAGCTGTTCAGGGGTGTCACATACATGTAGCTGTTCAGGGGTGTTACCCACATGTAGCTGTTTCCTCAAATACACAATGGTCCATGGGTGTTACCCACATGTAGCTGTTGCAAAATACACAATGATCCAGGGATGTTACCCACATGCAGCTGTTTTCTCAAATACACAATGGTCCAGGGTTGTTACCCACATGTAGCTGTTCCCAAATACACAATGGTCCAGGGTTGTTACCCACATGTAGCTGTTTCCTCAAATAAACAACGGTCCAGGGTTGTTACCTACATGTAGCTGTTCCCTCAAACACACAATGGTCCAGGGGTGTTACCCACATGTAGCTGTTTCCTCAAATACACAATGGTCCATGGGTGTTACACACATGTAGGTGTTCCCTCAAATACACAATGGTCCAGGGGTGTTACATACATGTAGCTGTTCAGGGGTGTTACATACATGTAGCTGTTCAGGGGTGTTACCTACATGAAGCTGTTCAGGGGTGTTACCTACATGTCGCTGTTCAGTGTGTTACCTACATGTATCTGTTCAGGGGTGTTACCTACATGTAGCTGTTCATGGGTGTTACCTACATGTAGCTGTTCAGGGGTGGTACCCACATGTAGAGGTTCAAATAAACAATGGTCAAGGGGTGTTACCTACATGTAGCTGTTCAGGGGTGTTACCTACATGTAGCTGTTCAGATGTGTTACCTACATGTAGCTGTTCAGGGGTGTTACCTACATGTAGCTGTTCAGGGGTGTTACCTACATGTAGCTGTCCAGGGGTGTTACCTACATGTAGCTGTTCCCTCAAATACACAATGGTCCAGGGGTGTTACCCACGTGTAGCTGTTCAGGGGTGTCACATACATGTAGCTGTTCAGGGGTGTTACCCACATGTAGCTGTTTCCTCAAATACACAATGGTCCAGGGGTGTTACCCACATGTAGCTGTTCCAAAATACACAATGGTCCAGGGGTGTTACCCACGTGTAGCTGTTCCTAGCTGTTTCCTCAAATACACAATGGTCCAGGGTTGTTACCCACATGTAGCTGTTCCCAAATACACAATGGTCCAGGGTTGTTACCTACATGTAGCTGTTCCCTCAAACACACAATGGTCCAGGGGTGTTACCCACATGTAGCTGTTTCCTCAAATACACAATGGTCCATGGGTGTTACACACATGTAGCTGTTCCCTCATATACACAATGGTATTTGATGTTACCTACATGTAGCTGTTCAAATACACAATGGTCCAGGGGTGTACATACATGTAGCCGTTCAGGGGTGTTACATACATGTTGCTGTTCAGTGTGTTACCTACGTGTAGCTTTTCAGGGGTGTTACCTACGTGTAGCTGTTCAGGATTATTATCTACATGTAGCTGTTCAGGGATGTTACCTGTATGTAGCTGTTCACGGGTGTTACCTACATGTAGCTGTCTCAAATGCACAATGGGCCAGGGATGTTACCTACATGTAGCTGTTCAGGGGTGTTACCTATATGTAGCTGTCTCAAATACACAATGGTCCAGGGGTGTTACCTACATGTAGCTGTTCAGGGGTGTTACCTACATGTAGCTGTTCATGAGTGTTACCTACATGTAGCTGTTCAGGGGTGTTGCCTACATGTAGCTGTTCAGGGGTGTTACCTACATGTAGCTGTTCAGGGGTGTTACCTACATGTAGCTGTTCATGGGTGATACCTACATGTAGCGGTTCGTGGGTGTTACCTACATGTAGCTGTTCAGGGGTGTTACCTACATGTAGCTGTTCAGGGGTGTTACCTGCATGTAGCTGTTCAGGGGTGTTACATACATGGAGCTGTTCAGGGGTGTTAACCTGCATGTAGCTGTTCATGGGTGTTACCTAAATGTAGCTGTTCCAAAATACTTGTTGGCGTCATAATTAAGGCTAATGTATCATGGTATGCACAATCATTTAGATAATGCTGCATCAAACAGTGCGGGGACATTGACAAAAACTAACTGAAAAATAACAAACCTGATTATTCTAGGTATCAAGACCCCTGTCCCAGTTAATGGAACGAAAAACCACACACATATGGCGGAGTATGTAAAGAAGGGAGTATGTAAACTAAAGAGGCAGACTGCTTTCATTCATAACGAGAGGCCGATCATGATCGACATTATTATATTTAACCAATCCCTTGTACCAAGAAATTCATGAAAAGGAAAATGTACAAAATAATACAAATTATCAACTTATTGAAATTATGGGTATTAGTACCAATTTTGCACTAGTGGTGTCACTTTGATATCAGTAGGCATATACTAACATTGGAATACCATAGGACACCTGACCGCAGTTACATGTGCATACTCCATACCATGGTGGTCAGTATAGCTCGCAAGACAATATTTTAGACCATAAATTTTTTTATGTATAGAATGTTTATACAGCCATAATATGCTGAGGATACTGGCCCCTAACTCGCTAACTCGAAACAGATATCACAATTCATATAAAATACAGTACGCAGCCCTCAATAAAATATGGTTTCACACATGACAATGTTTTACATCCACGCTAACATCCATAGCATCAATTGTTAACCTTCTAAGAGTTATGTGTCCCAAAAAGTCAATCAACCGTGACAATATGAACAAATTGGAAAATATGGTTCCTGGAAATAATCCACACCAACACCTGCCATCTTTGAATGGAGAAAAAGATTAGTTTTTTTCAAGTACTTGTTTGATTTTTAGTGTTATGATAATTTTGTTGACTCATGTCTTGGAGCACACGAAGGCCCTGACATTATAAACTGATAACAACCCTAAATGCTCTATAGTAATCAATATATTTGTTTCATACATAGAACAGCATTGATTTCTGTTCTTGAGATGTAATCTATGAAAACCCCATAGCCCTCCATGTTAAAGGATTACACTGGTGTAGCTTTTCTCAGTTATTATTGAAGCCCGCTAATCCACTGAGCACGTTGGCGAAAATCTTTGTAATAGGCTGCCCGTAACTGAAGGTATGCCGATTCATGCGATTGCATATTCCATTTAGGAGATACACATACCCTGTTGAGTTCTACATTCTGGGATTCGAGCATGAAAACAGTTTGTGAGAACGAGCCGGCTTGACTCGTGAAAAGATTCGTTTTTTCGATGTACCTCTTCCGGACCACAGTTACTAGAACATATATTTTTGTTATAGAACACTATTTAAAAAATACAGTAAAAATTCGAAGAACATGACTATTGTCAGTGTTACTATTCATTTAAAAAATCCCATAACTATGATTGTACATAGTTTATTTCGATTTGTTACTATTACAACCCGCATATAAAATTATCCATCAGAAAAGTGGTACAGGGTAGAACATTTTTCATAGATGTGGAGATAAGTAGACTGGGTTTGGGGCAGACTCATCTCATCTCCACAATCGATGTTAAAAAGATTCAACAGTAATACACCGGGGCATCATTTAGAAAAATGAGGGGGTGGGGTCAATTGTTTATAATAGTTTCATTTTAAAACCATTCTGGTCACGTTTTGCATAAATCCAGCCAAACATAACGGGTCTGTGAAGTTCTATCGAAGTTCGAAGTTCGAAATTCGGTGGAGATTCGCGTGAAGTTAGACTGAAGTTCGAAGTTCGAAATTCGTTGGAGATTCAACCCCCACTTTTTTTTTGCCTCAAGTTCATTGTTGTGTTCCAATTCGTGCTCCCATGTTCGAATTTTGGGTGGAATTCGGTGGAGATTCGTTCGAAGTTCGAAATTCAGATTTAAATTCTACCACCACTTTTTTTTTTACTCAAGTTCATCGTTGTGTTCCAATTCGTGCTCCCCTGTTCGAATTTTGGGTGAAAAGTGATTTTTTTCACTTTTTCTGCTGGACTTAGAAAATTTAGCCACGGCGCTGGACTTCGAAATTTTCGCCTTCAATATTAAGGTGCCGAAGGGAAGTGGCACTGTTTATAGCTGGATCGGGCTGAAACTTAGCATTTGTTATACTTTCCGTAAGACAATCCAGCAAACTAACGCTCAGCTTCGAGAAATTACTTGATCTATAGGTTTGAACTTCAATCTGAGCGTTCGAAATTCGGTGGAGATTCGTTCGAAGTTCGAAATTCAGATTGAAATTCGACCCCCACTTGTTTTTGCCTCAAGATCATTGTTGTGTTCAAATTCGTGCTCCCCTGTTCGAATTTTGGGTCAAAAGTTATTTTTTCACTTTTTCTGAGAAAGTGCTGGAATTAGAAAATTTAGCCGAAGGGAAGTGGTATTGTTTATGGCTGGATCGAGCTGAAATATGGTATGTTTGATACTTTCCATAAGAGAATCCAGCAAACTAACGCTCAGCTTCGAGAAATTACTCGATCTATAGGTTTGAATTCAATCTGAATTTCAATCTGGGACAATTTCGATCTGGATTGAAGTTCGAAATTCAGATTGAAATTCAACCCCTAATTTTTCGTTGCAAAATTCCCTATGTATACATAACCACGGGGCTATCCTTTTGGATTCTTCTTATGCCGCCAATAGTCCATCTATAAATCATAAAACAGATCACATACATGTACGCCCGTCCAGCTGTTCAATTGGGCGTAAGTCTTGCGTGGGGTCAAAATAATGAAAACAAGGTAAATTATCGTTGCTAAATCGCCTGAATAGGTATAACCATAGCAGCCACGGGGCTATCCTTGTGGATTCTTCTTGTGCCACCATTAGTCCATCTAGAAATAAAAAACCTAGTCACATTGCGCTTGTCCAGCTGTTCAAAAATTGGGCGTAAGTCGTGCGTGGGGTCAAAATAATGAATAAAATGTCCTAGTTTTACCCCACGCACGACTTACGCCCAATTTTTGAACAGATGGACGGGCGTATTACTATTTCTAGATTTGTGATTTCTAGATGGACCAGTGGTGGCACAAGAAGAATCCGCAAAGTATAGGCCCGTGGCTGTTGTGGTTATGCATGCATAAGGAATTTAGCAACAAAAAATGGCCTGTTTTTACCCCACGCACGACTTTCGCCCAATTTTCGAACAGCTTGACAGGCGTATGTGACTATGTTTGAGATTTCTAGATGGACTAGTGGTGGAGCAAGCAGAATCCACAATGATAGCCTCGTGGCTGCTATGGTTATGCCTACTCTGGCGATTTAGCAACGAAAAATTATATTGCTTTCATTATTTGGACCCCACTCACGACTTACGCCCAATTTGTGAACTGCTGTTCAGGCGTATGTCAACTAGTTTGTGATATCTAGATGGATTAATGGCGGCAGAAGAATAACCCACAGACTTACGCCCAATTTTTGAACAGCTGGACGGGCGTATGTGACTTGATTTGTGATTTCTAGATGGACTAGTAGTGGCACAAGAAGAATCCACAAGGATAGCCCCGTGGCTGCTGTGGTTATCCATACATGGGGAATTTAGTAACGAAAAAATGGTTTATTTTACCAGAAGCGCGACTTACATGTACGTTCGATTAGTGGATAGCCTCGTGGCTGCTATGGTTATGCCAACGCAGGCGATTTAGCAACATATCCTCGCACAAATACGCACATAATCGACCTATAATTTTAATTACCTACATTAAGTGATTATTTGATTCTGAAATAAGCAGATAATGGAGTCATAGTCGTCATTTAATTTTATGGCATGAGCCACAGTGAAAACACATGTTAATGAGCGTACACCTGAAAAGTCGTGGATTGGCTAATTTGTGTCATTGTCCGCACACAATCTGCTTAGAATCGCCTCTATATGAGTCGATACTTTGTCTAATCCGGTCTCATTTTTAGCACACTATCGACTCAAAATGAGGCTATTCTAAACAGATTATCTACCTAAAATATTTTTCCTTGTAAGCAAATAATGTGCTGGTTTTCATGAGAACAGGCTGGATTAAGCAACGAAAAATGACCTTTTTTCATTATTTTCACACCACACACTACTTACGACAAATTTTTGAACAGCTGGACGGCCGTAGATGACATAGTTTGTGATTACTAAATGGACTAGTGGCGGCATAAGAAGAATCCAAAAGGATAGCCCCGTGGCTGATGTGGTTATATATACATTGGGAATCTAGCAACGAAAAATGGCCTATTTTTACCACCTAGTACAAACGCTATCGCATGCCAAATGGGGTGGGATGCTGAAAAATCGCAAGCCAATTTGCGCGCGATTTAGTTTGCCGTGTCCCGCGTGACTCAGCATCGCATGCGAATATGTTTCGATTGTAAAATTCAAAGAAATGTAACTCTAACATACCCGTTATTTAGTAAAAAATCATACCAAAAGAATGACACCACAAAGAGACACGTTTCAAAAACACTGTTAGGAAACACAAAATTCAAACTGTTATTGAAGCGCCGCAGGCGCGTTAAGCAACGTCACCCCTTTTTCAAATTGATATCGAGGCAGTCAGGTCGCGCCAGCGACCGCTGCCGCGGGGGCCTGATGGCTCATAAAAACAACTCTATATATAAGCGCCCGCGGCTACCACTTTATAGCATCAAGGGTAGACTGAGCAAATCGAGACGGGATGCTGGTCCCGCCAAACTCTCCAGACGGCATCGACATATCAAAACGCATGCGATTCTCGCCTATCGTATCCGTATTTGGACGAGATTGTAAGACCATAGCCTGATTTTTACCCCACGCATGACTTACGCCCAATTTTTGAACAGCTGGACGGGCGTATGTGACTTGATTTGTGATTTCTAGAGATGGACTAGTGGTGGCACATTGCAAGAAGAATTCACAAAGGATAGCCCCGTGGCTGTTGTAGTTATGCATACATAAGGAATTACCAACAAAAACAGGGGGGGGGTCAGGAAAAAAAAATTACGGATATAAGGTGGAAATTTGGTGTTTTTCAGTTTTGGGGACCCACCTCCCCGGGAGCGTAAGTCTTTTCCACCCAGATCTGGGACACCCACCCGGGACCGTAAGTTTTTTCCATCCAGGTTTGTGACACCCACCCCCAAAATTGATGAAAATCATGTAAATTGTACTAAATAATGTGTTGTTGGCAGGGTAAGGGTCTCTCATTGTGTCTGCACCAGAACTGAGAGAACGCTGATCAAGTACACCCACAAAAAATAAACAAACAAAGCACATGGCTGAAAAATATGCCAACAAAACCTTTAAAACCCCAAATATTTATGGTTATAAAGGTAAAATACCCACTTTAACAACATAGTTGTGTCACTCATTAGCAATAGGTTAAAATGTGTGCATGTGTAAAGCAAAAAACACCATCAATTTGATTAAATAAACACAGTTCCAATCCTCTCCCAGTGGCGGATCCAGGAAATTTGAAAGGGGGGGGCGCTATGTATTATTATATATATGATGCGTAGCATCATCCGAGCCGCGAAGCAGCGAGTGTGGAAGAGCAGGAGAGGGGGGTCTAACCCCCTTCTCGTAAGTGGTGGTCCGGGGAAATTTTTCGTTAACTACATTCAAAACGACGTGTTTTCCTGTGTTCTGGACCCATTAATATATTGCTTTACATTAGGCCTATATATGGAACGGGTAACAATAACCTTCAGTACAATTACGGTGTACTATGGAAGGTTAGTGATGAAATATCAAAGCTTCTTTGAACAGTGAACTTATCTTCTGAAAGTCTGTGCAAATGTGAATTATCTGGGCGACATGGTGATTTTGGCGCGCCGGACATGCCCACGGAATAAGCCCCCGGAATCACCGGATGTCTATGCTTTGGGCTGGTGCATGGGAGAATATTTTGTAATTCAGAATGAATACTCGCAATAATGACTTCTAGTCAGTACCAGTATAGAGGTATTTCGGCTGGTAATACAATGCATTTATCCAACCTCTTAATCCCTCCATTAACCATGCTAATTTTTTCAGTTTTACTTCTAATCGCCATCAGCTTCATGACACACCAGCAACATAAGTCATCAATACAAGCCAAACGGGTGGTCAGATCACACTCCAATCACGTACTCGTTTTATTAGTATAAACACAGTTTTCACCAAAAATTATCTGACACGAAACTGAGTAACTAGTATTCCAATCCCTATTCATTTACATTCTGGTTGCATCCATAATGTTAATTAAAATATTGTACGTAAATTATTATCTGTTGTGTAAATGTTTGGGTTATGAATAAATATATGTTCAGTCAATCAGCTGACTAATGACGATAAGGACACATGGAAACCGATGCTTTGAAGGACTCGTGTCAGACTGTTTATTATTAAGCAATGGAAGATGCGTATTTGTCGTGACCTGAAGATGTCTTGTTATCATACATTCGGTCCAATTAGGGTGCCACAACATGTGATGGAATATATAACCAATTTTAAATGCCATGCATATATACCATTGGAAACGAACCAGCAATGTATTTCTATAATATAATTCGAAAATATACTATATGTATACGGTACATGTATACCATAGTAGTATGGCGTATGTGCCTTTAGATAATCTCTTTACGATGATACTGCCGCCAGTACGCGTTATAGTCCGGGCGTTGATCGGACTACATTGTATAACCTATAGAGTGCACTGTAGACGACTCATGTTTATCATTCATTCGTTCTTTACATATAGATGGAATTGTTTAAATTTTGACTCCACTTTCAGAATTGCTATCTTTCTTTTTGATAGAAATATTCAGTGTTGAAACTTCGGGCGCACAAAACTTGGCGCCGAGCGAGATATTCTCCGATATAAAATGTCGCAGAAACTGTTTGCTCTGCATGGCGAAAATAGCCTGCGGACCTTCATCTCGGGATGTTGGATTCGCCCCTTGCATGGCTATACGGTCATATCGTGAAATACCAAATTGAAGTCATTTCAACCCACATTTAAAAAATATATATACGTTTGAGCAATGTAAACATGGAAACCGCTGTATTTGCATGCGCGTTAGCAATATTCAGTGCGGAATCTTCGGGCGCCCGATACAAATGGTGCAAGGATCACCTCGCAAAAAAATCCTTGCTCTGGCGAAAATAGGGGGGGGGGGCGCCCCCTTGGATCCGTTTGTCTCCATGTGGGAAATCACTGATGAGCAATGAGGAGCTCCCCTTAAAATCATTCTAGGCGAGTGGCGGGTAGCTCTCATAAAAAAGGCCTGAGGTGGAAGTATGGGAGGGGGTCAGGAGGCTTCCCCCGGAAAAATTTGAATATTAGATGCTCTGAGATTGAATCTGGAGCCTTTTAATGATCCAATCAGTGAACAACACGTTATTATGTGACTTAAGTCACTGTAGTCATTTATCGACATCGGCCATGTACTTCAACCACGTGGTCACTGTATTTATCGTTTATTCAATATATTGACTAATATCATTAATATAAACAAATGACAGTATATCAATCTAATTAACGGGTCATACATTTTGAATGAATTCCTCGATCTATTTTAGTAAATAGCGCATATAATAAAAAGAAAACATTCATGTTTTTAGTGAATATCGGAATTACCGATCACAGTGAGATACTGGAATCATCACTCGGGGTCATGGCCTAAAGGCCACTCGTGATGATTCCAGTATCTCACTGTGACCACTCATGACATACTTCCGGTATTCACTCAAAAAACGCAAGTAACCTCTGTATAATAAGTTTAAAAAGCCATGATAAACTATGAGAAAAGATGCGAATGAATCTTTTTTATTGCAATTTTTTTCCTCGACCAAAACCGGACCCACCCCATGGTTTCAACTGTTGAAGGGAGAAATTGTGGACAAAAAATTGAAATATAGAGCCCCCCCCCCCCTCACTTGTATAGGGCTATATCATGCACTACTATATGAATTTGATTGTTTCAATTCATTTTGAAGCTGTAATTTGTCTTAGAAATAATTTTGGAAAAAATCATCAGAAAAAATCTGCATTCCGGGCTCGGAGACACCCACCCACCCGGTCCTTGTATCCTGTAATTTTTTTCCGACCACCCCCTGTATAATATAATAAATAATGAATGGCTTGTCGTTGACTATGCCAAACTAGTGGTCCTCGAGGAGGAATAGTCCACTCGCCCGCGGCTCGTGGACTATTCCTCCTCGAGGACCACTATTTTGGCATAGTTAACTCCAAGCCATTCATTATCTATATAATAGTCTCAAATTTTACAATTTACGGCAATCTTTTGACGATGGCAGGGGAGCATAGCTATGTTATTAGTTACATCCAACAACATCTCTTCGTGATTCATGCATTTATTTCTCCACATACTTCATTAGCAAAGACAATTTGGCGAAATTTTAGAAGTTAGCTTGCTTAACTTCGATTAAAACGGAAAAGGATGTTATAAATAACATCCACTGGTATTACAAAATTAGGACTGGCCGCTTGCCAACTAAATGTGTCAACTATTAAATACATTGGCTAGCTATGATCGGACATTTGTAAGATCATTACAATTCACCAATAAATATAATGATATACCGATATTGCAACAACTATCGTACAAGGTTTAGTTCAAGATTGGCCGTATCTTCAGGCTGCAACCCGATTTCAGAAACGAGTTTGTTGCTATAAATAGAAAAAAATAGTAGGCATGTACGAATCGTACTGGGGTACTATCGTAAAATAGTATAGCTGTGTGCAGCCAATCAGAATGCGAGAAAGTCACGTGAGATATAATATAACACAATAATATATTCTTCAAATACATATATTTACATACACCTAATATCGCTTCCGATTTCACCATAGCGTTCAGTTACTGTAGACACGCCGCCTGAGTCAATGTGTTCATAAACCTATTAACGTAACGTGAGGTCAATTTCAATGTCGTGCATAGGTTTATGAACACATTGATCCCGGAAATCACCGGGGAATGTCGGATATGAGCGATTTTCTTGAGTATTCAGCACGTCCGGATTTGGCAAAAAAATTGTTTTAGTCTATAATCAATGTTGTTACCCTGCCCCTAAAACTCATCTCCTCTGATTACACAACCCACATCTCGACAACTGTTGCCATGTGTTCATAAACCTATGAACGTAACGTGACGTCACTTTCAATGTCGTTCATAGGTTAATGAACACATTGATCCCGGAAATCACCGGGGATTGTCGGACATGAACGATTTGCTTGATTATTCAGCACGTTCGGATTTGGCAAGAAATTTGTTTTAGTCTATAATAGATGTTGTTACCCTGCCCCTAAAACTCCTCTCCTCTGGTTACACAACCCACATCTCGACAACTGTTGCCATGAGAAGTACAACGCGCGGAGATCTCTCACATCACAACTATCTTATAATAAAAGGACCACACTCTGTTTATAACCCCAAAACTTTCGAAACAACGCGAACAATGGTGTTTGGTCATTTGCATAGTTATCGATTGTAAGTTGCAATCAAACTGCTTTATGCGTATATAGTGTTGCGATCGACGTAAATTCGTTTTATGGTGTAGGGTTCCTATTGGGTCTTCTTACATGAGCACCCTGGACCACATAATTGCACAATATCATTATACTGCAGCTAATACTGAAATACCGCAGACAAATTCACAACCGAGCGACCATACAATAAGTTTCGTGTTACTAACAGTAAGCGTTGATGTTCAAATAACCGCGCTGCTCAGTGGAGTTTGATAATTTTCCTTGCCGCTGCAAATATTCCCCCGACCTCACAAATATATTATTATGGAAGAATGGCGTGTTGTCAATTTCTTATCTACAGCCGAAACTTAATTGTTAGTTTCAGATATTATCATTCTTGAAATCAACACGTCAACATGCATTACAGGCTAAACAAGACATTTCGTCATTTGTTTAGACTTTACAGTGAAATTGCGTTTTTTCCGCTCTCCGTCAACGGATTCTCACAATGTTTGGTGTTCTAAAAAGCGAGGATTCGAACTATCTGAACTGAACTCCATGCGTTCATTTAAAGTTGAATAAATAGGGAAAGACAGAAAATCCTATTTCATAATGAATTTAATTATATAAATATAAATAATAAACGGCGGATTCAACGTGGTCATGGGTTTTGACCGCGATAAAAATTCAGCAAACTCCGCATGAACCCCTGGGGTTCATGCAGTTTGCTGAATTTTTCTCGCGGTCCAATCCCATGACCACATTGAAACCGCCGTTCAGTTCTTATGTAAACTCTTCAAATAAAATGTAAATAACTTTATAAAAAACCATAACAAAATAAAACAAAGGTGTTAAAACAAACTGTGACCGATTCAACGATTTGGTATATGAGTCTAGGGTCACCTCTAGATGCGAGCTGTCAAATTTTAAAGAATTTTGGATGAAAAACATGGCCGCCGGCAGCCATCTTGGACTTTACTCTTTGTATGACTGAATCCTTTTACACACCTTACAGGTCACAGTTTTCATCCAATCGTCACCAAACTTCACATGAATCTTCGGGGTGACATCTAGATGGGAACCTCCCATTTTCCCAGAAATTCGTTACAAAAATAACCCACATGAATTGGATAATTGTTTTGAAACTGTACAGCCTTGTTGGTAAACATGAAGTAGGAATGTTTCTATAGTTATGATACGGAACATAGATCGGATCAGATCAGGAAAACTGAGTAAAATACATAATTGAAGCAGTTTGAAGGGGTGGGTCCCTATCCCAGAATCGGAAAATATAGCGAGTGACGGGTACCCATAGGCGGGGAACAACATTGCGTCTAGTGTCCGTAAATTGTTTCCTGACCGCCCCCCCCCCCCCCGATGGCATTGGGGACAAAATCTGCTGTCGGGGCTCAGATCCATCCACCCGCCGGGACTGTATACTGAAATTTATTCGTAATACATTTTATAATAATAAGTTATTCCAGGTGGCTGTTGGATAATCGAGAGACAAATAGGGGAGGTGATGAGGGGAAGAGGTAGTAAACTTACCTTGTTTGGTTTCTTTGAAGATCAGTGAAGAATTGATAAACACGTCCGAATAGTTTGAGAGATGTGTGGTCAATACGCCCCCCGATTTGTTAGTGCAGTTTAATATACGTTCGCCGCGCTATTGGGTCAGTCATCCGATCCACATAACGTTTTACACCCATCGCATTGTTTTCGTAAGTTGATATATACCACGAGTTATTAGGATTTGGTCAGGAATCCGATCCAGCGAACAATGATAACAGTTTTACGCAGCGGTTTCACGGAACATGGTGACGTGCTGAACTGATTCGTAATGGCTGACTGTTGTCTAGGTTACACTGGTGTACATGTTTTCCATAGGCCTCAGTGCTAACGTTTTAGTGTGTACTGTTGGCAATATACATTTTGGGTCCAAAATTTTCTTTAAATCTGAAAAATTTACATTTGGGGAAACTTTTTACGCAAAAAAATCAAGTCTGTCTAGCAGGGAATTCGCATTTAAATCTTGTGTTTTCGTAACTAGTGTCAGAACCGCATAAAAAAATACTGTCATATTTTAGACCACACCAAAAAATTCAAACTTCACTACAAAGGGTTAATTCCTGTGCCAATGGCTATTTTACCTATGGGAAATCATAGGGAAGAGGTGTGATGATTTTGTTATGCAACAAGCACACAAGGCTATCGACCAATCAGGGCCCAGTGTCTATTTTATTTTCTCCTACATGTATATATTCCTCCCGCATCCGCTAGATGTAACTCCGTAACATATTTACACCAGTAGTCAACTTCCTTATGTAATTAACCTGGCTTTGTTCGGTAAAAGCAATATTAAAGTGGATTTGTATTGGGTTTACTATTTTATGATTGACTTGTTTCCAGCTTTAAATTTTCCGGAATCTGATAATAAAGAGGATTTTCCAATTTAAAGAGCGTTTCGCTTATTAAAAAATAAAAAATTGCTCATATAAGGATATTTTTGTAACCTAAAGCGATAGCCCGCTTTTCGCGGAATAATTGTAACTTTAACACATTATTCATCAAAAAAGCACAATTGTCTACCTCATGTTCAGGCCCCATTTTCACACAGTTTTTGGGGTCTGGTGTTGCAAACTTCGATCAGCTATGGGAGACTGTACAAGATTCTTTCCATGAGAGAACTTCTGTTGATGTGATGTCATTGAGTTCATATCTGATCAGCTGAGCATCAAGCACATGACTTTATCAGCACATGGAAGACTAAAATGTGACATTTTCAGGTCTGCAAGGGAGGGCCAAGATAACTGGATATGGGTGTATATTGAATTAGTTGAACAAAGATATGCTCTCTTTGAACTGCTGAAGCATTTTCTTAAATGTGTCCAAGTTTTAGTGCTATTAACCTTCAAGTGGCCATACCCACCAGTGAACATGACACACTTTTATGATATATATCTGTATATCACTGGCTATAAATTTCAAAATACTTATTAGATTAGCTTCTTATAACAATTGATATGTGTGCCATTGACATGCTCATGTTATGGGTCATTTGCATTATCATGTGACTATTACCACCTTGAACAAATTTTAAAATACCTTGAAAAATTGGGATTTTTTTTAAATGGAAAATCACACTATTTTTTTGGCTGATGCAAGTGAAAGAAGTCACCAGCAGCAAGAATAGCCACACCATACATGAGAGATTTATTGGACTGAGATACGAAGCTGTGCAAAAATGCATTAAAAAACTTTAAAGTGACTCCCATGAATTAAAAATGCCAAAAAGCTCATTTTCCCCCTTTAGGTTACACTGGTGTAAATCTTTTCCATAGGCATCAGTGCTAACGTTTTAGCGTGTACTGTTGGCAATATAAATGTTGGGTCCAAAATTTTATTTAAATCTGAAAAATTTACATTTGGGGGAACTTTTTACGCAAAAAAATAATGTCTGTCTAGCAGGGAATTCGCCTTTAAATCTTGTGTTTTCGTAACTAGTGTCAGAACCGCATACAAAAATGCTGTCATATTTTAGACCACACCAAAAAAATTCAAACTTCATTACAAAGGATTAATTTCCGTACTCCGTACCCTATTTACACCAGTGTACCCTTGAAGCCATTGAGAATGTATGCCACGAGTTATTGGTCAAACTCCAGGCAGAGTTATCTCCCATCGCTCCGCTGAGATATATCGCAGTGATAACGTAGAGGGCGCTGTATGGAGTTTGGTTATTGGTATGTGTAACTATATTATAGAATCAGGAATCCGATCCAGCGGATGTAGATAGCAGCTCTCCGTACAAACACAGCGTCCGGGAACACTGTGACCTGCACTAACTCTACTATGTGCATGGCTCTAATCTACGAGAAGTACCATAACAACTCCATCACGCATGGTCGCTAATATATCCATGAGTTGAACTGCATGGCGCCTCCATTATACAATTAACGTACATCCAAAATACTCAACAAAAAAAAACAAAGCTATATTAGCTTGTTGTCCAATCCTTTTTCTCAATCTCTCTGTATCTATGTGTTACATATTATGTTTGATTTTTGAAGTAAATATTGTTTACACCAAAACACATAACGAAATCTCAATTGGTGTCAACACAATCATATCATGTTGATATATATACATTTTCCCACTATGATACTTTCAAACAAATAAGAAAAGCGGAGTCCAAAACACCATCATGACATGCTTGGTGGAGTCCAAAACTACAGATTTTTCCAGACACCATACGAGGGTGGGTGTGTCGTGGCCAGACAGAATGAGTCTGGGTTCAGTGAGACCTGCTCCAACTCGTAGTAGGTGGCTCTACATAATAGTCTACGAGAAGAACAACAAACTGCATCATGCATGGTCACTAATATTCCCATTAGTGGAACTGGCGGCTCCATAGTTGTCTACAGTTAACGTATACCCAAAATACTCAAAATACATAATGAAATTTCAAATTGTGTCGATAAATATCAACAATATCAACAACACCATAATATATTTAATTATTCCAAAAATGTTGAGAACCAAATATGACATACTTTTTTTTTATAATTTATTTATATTTTTGGTTACAGTATACTCATAATTATGATATTACAAATTTTAATGAGTTTTATACATTAATACAAAATGCAAATAAATTGTGTTTGCTTAAAGGCCCACTTAATTTTCGAGTCGCCGATTATTATTTTTTGTAGTGACTTGATATACGGTCTTAATAGCAATTTCTGCCATAAAATATGATTAAAATACCATAACTCATCACCATTTGAAACATCTGTGTCTCAGAAGATGCCCACAGAGAAATAGAAACCAGCTGAAATCATAGAAAGATTCCCCCCATTTGGCTCCCATAATGCAAGACAATTCAAACTAGAGATGTATTTTCAATGGAAGAGGAATAACTTTATCTTTAAGATATAGAATTATTCCCCCTCCATTGAAAATAATGCACTCTTTACTACTCTAGATGACAAAAACACGTCGGTAACTCAATAAAAACAACATGTTCACAGTTTATTACACTGGATAAGTTGATATTACAATGTTTTTGGAGCTTTCTCTTTCAAATGGTATATAACGTGACAATTATATTTTATATATATGATCTGGGGGGGGGGGTGGTTCGAATATTAAGAGGGCCTTTAATGTCATTTATTGTGTTGATGTAACCCTCTTCATCTTACAATGCCAATTCAGACAAACCCTTACTTGGTCTTGGTGTGTATCATCAGCCAGTTTCAACTTTCTGCAAGATTACAGATAATTAAATTATGTCCATGAGACACGATGAGACAGTGCATATATGTGTACAGCGCCTATATAGCATTGTATAAATGTACTAGCAAGGTAACCCGACTTCGTCCGGGCTGTTTCCCCTCTGCTTTCGAAAACCTCCGTGGATCTAACATAAAAATCCGTCGAAAGTTGCGATTTGACCTTGAAATGAACATTTTGAAGGTCAATGTCCGTTCGGGGTCACGATTTGACCCGTCCAAAACACTCCCCGGACAAAAGTATCCCTAGGTATCAAATTTCATCGAAATCCCGTCGAAAGACGCGTTTTGACATTTAATTGATCATATTGAAGGTCAATGCCAGGTCGCGGTCACGATTTGACCCGTCCAAAACACTCCCCGGACAAAAGTATCCCTAGGTATCAAATTTCGTCGAAACCCTCTGTGGATATTTGGTGGGAATAGAGAATACTCTTGCTCTCAATGTGTTACACGTATTTTCATAAAATGTATATCCAAATGGCATCACAGAACATGATTCCTACAAATGGAATATAAGTAGTGGCTCACCTTGTCAGGTCGAAGCGATTATCAGTTTGTTTGTCACGTTTAATCCGTCCCACCAATAAGGAAGTATTTATTTATTTACAACTGCGTATACTTCATACGTTATAGCATGAAACAGGAACATCATAAACACATTCGTTCGATAAAATAAAAGACGACAATTGTGTTTTACATAGAGATGTATTAATCAACCAATCAATCAATCAATCTAGTTTATCATATCTTCATGAAGATACAGATGTTTTAAAGATACGTCCAGGTGCTCCTCTGTTCTGGAGCTATATACTAGCTAATCATTTTCAGTTGAAAATAATGATGTTATGCACGTATTGCAGCTACATGTGCCAGACACAGCGATATTTTGAATTGTTTATGTTAGGCGATGAGTCTGTTCTAAAAAATGAAAGAAATTATTACTTTTCTTCCAAGTGGGGGTATGGTATGATGTATACATGTAATTTTAAGATCACAGGACTTGATCAACATACCATAATCAAATTTCCACACAAATAATAAATGGTAGGTATCATGCACAATCAAGGTTCCCAATGGGTGTACATCACAATATTCACCATTTGGGATATTAATCTGAGTCCTATGTCTCCCATAGCAGATGAGATTCCAAGAGGGTGAGTTTAGTGATGCCAGCCCGCTATGTGGGGTAGCGTAACTAAATTCACCCTATGGGGACCTCATTCTGCAAATGAGGTGCACACTAATCTCAGACTTGATGTGCCCCAATATGCCACTGCTGCGGTGCCCTGCACTTAATTGTCACTGGCCAAATGTACAGTAATGCCCTAAGTAAATTGACTCCTTAACCGCAGCCGAATTATGGGTCATTTTTCAGGATTTAGTCGGAAATATGGCTTAATCCTCTGTATCGGGCAGATATACCCTTGTCAGATGTCACTATTGGAGGATCCTGAAAAGTCATGTGCTACGGACTGCGTTTTCCTTTATTTCAGAAGTAACCATATTTGACTGCACACTGTGACCACTATTTTTGAACAGTCCTGCTCTACATTTCCATATCTCTTGGCAATTGTAACTTTTTTGTGTGGAAACTATATTGAATGTGACAAACTCAATCGTGTTATAATATATACATGAACCATTCTAATATGCAATCCTCTGATGATTCAAGGTCCCTCAGTTTGAATGAATATATGTATATCTTAAATAGATTGATATACATATACTTTTAATGCTTTCTTCTATGTATCTGTGTTGCTAGATCATTATATGAATGCCCTGATTTCCATCCCATATAAATATCACAGTTGAGAAGATATAATTGTTCAAGTGACTTAATTCGGTCACCATTTGTCGAGATTGTGAAATTGGAATGCCAAACACTCCTTAGTATGACATGGAGATGGCCTGGGAGATGACTATATATAACTGTGTTGAATATCGGCGAATTGAACAATCTTATAAATGCTAGTTAATCTCCTCTCGCCACCCATGACCCAAACGACCCCAAATGTGATTTAATTCATCATATCATTAGAGAAGAACGTGCACGCATTTGGTGGAATCAGTACTAAATATAGTTGTATCAACTTTGGTGCAACTCTCCTCATGCATGATTTGAACCGCGCCACTTTTGTTATATTTTAACCACGTCTATTAGACTAATGTATGCACTATATGATGGAGATGATTGTATATAAGTTTGGTGGTAATCAGCAACTAAGCAAATTCTTATCATAGTTATCGCCCCATCTCTCAAATGGCACCAATTTCGAGTCTTTAAATCACACGTTTATATTCCTCGTATCACGGAGAAGAATAATATATCAATTTGGTCGAAATCTGCGCAAAAAATAGACCCTCCCCTGACACAAACAACGTCACTTTAGAACATTTTAACCCGCACCATTATCTTACTCGTAATAAGTTACCCCTGTTATACCGCCATGGTGCCATCTCGATTGTACCCTTAACGTTTTATATAGAACACAGACAGATATTCGAAAATATTTGATTCATTGTTTGATTTGAGAAGAACGTGTATGAGTTTGATGGTAATTGGCACTAAACATATTTTTATAAGTTTTTGGTGACCCTCCCGTCGGACTCAAGCGGCGCCACTTTTGACATAATTAAACCACACACTTTGACTTATTATAAAGATGAATATATATAAAATGTATGACAATTGGCGTGTATACAAATTCGTATCAAATTTAGGGCCACCATTGCATATCTCTCACCCATAAAGGCACCAATTTGGCGCATTTAAACCACACGATTAGATTATTCGTATCACGGAGAAGAATTTGTATCAATCAGGTGGAAATCGGCGCTAAACATATTGTTTATCAATGTTTGTGTCCATCTCACCCTCTAGGCACCCCTGACTCGAATGGCCCCACTTTTGACATCTTTAAACCACACATTAGACTCCTGATATCATGGAGATTATTATTTGTAAGTTTGGTGCTAATCCGCGACTAAACCATTTTTAATCAAATTTAGTGCACACCCCACCCACCACATCTCTCACCAAAGTAGCACCAATATGACGTCTTCAAAATCACACGATTAGATTCCTCATATCATGGATAAGAATGTGCATCAATTGGGTGGAAATTGGCGCTAAAAATATTATGTAACAATATTGGTGCCCCTCTCCATTTCAGTGCACCCCTGACTCGAATGACGCCAATTTTGACAGCTTTAAGCCACGCCATTAGACACCTCATACCATAGGGATGAATTTGTATAAGTTTCGTGGCAATCGGCGACTAAACCAATTCTTATCAGTATAGTATCCACCCACCGCCCCCCCCCCAATTTGGCGTCTTTAAATCGCACAATAAGATTCCTTGTATCATGGAGAAGATCTCAGAAGAATTTGCATCAATTTGGTGGAATTCGGCGCTAAACTTATTTTGATAAATTTTGGTGCCCCTCTCCCCTTTGGGGCATCCCTGGCGCGAACGGCGCGACTTTTGACATATTTAAACCACACCATTAGATTCCTCATATTATGGGGATGATTAAAATATAAGTTTGGTGGCAATCGGCGACACATTTTTTTTCTGCCCCTCCCCCTTTTCTGCCCCTGACAACAGACAATTCTCAATTTGGTATTCCCGCGAAAGACACTGGTTGGCACATTTTACTGACAGCTCGGTCTTATTTTTGTATCCCGTTATGTAAATATGACATATTAGCTAATGTGCCAGAATTCGTTTGGGCAATTTAGGGATTTCTTTGATTGCGTCCGTCTGGACAGAATATACAGCGTCCGGACAAACCATTGTTCGATAGGTCCAGAAACATGCCTATATGAGCGTATATCAGCGAAGTCACGGTCAAGGACACGGTGGCACGTGAAATTGACCAACCCATATTGTTCCCGGGATCAAAGTAGGCCTACATACCAAATTTGAGTCGGATCGGTCGAGGTCCAGAAACATGCCTATATGAGCGTATATGAGCGAGGTACAGTTCAAGGTCAAGGACACGGTCGCACGTGAAATTGGACCCGCCCATATTGTTCCCTGGATCAAAGTAGCCTGCATACCAAATTTGAGTCTGACCGGTCGAGGTCTAGGAACATGCCCATATGAGCGTATACGAGCTAGGTCAAGTTCGAGGTCAAGGACACGGTCGCACGTGATATTTGACCCACACGTATTGTTCCCGGGATCAAAGTAGGGCTACATACGAAATTTGAGTAGGATCGGTCTAGTAGTTTTAGAGTCTATAACACACACATGCATACACACAGACAGAAGTTCCAACATATACATGTATAATAAATAAATAATCTCTCTAAAATATCGAAACTGTATGAAATAAATGCATGGAAAAATCAAAATCAAATCAAATAGCTTCCTTCGTGTATATATCAAGCAATTCTCATTCCCAGCATGTTATTATATACGCTAGAATATAAAGAACAAAACAGTCAACGACTGTTGAATCGCTCACATGACTATAGATTGAGAAGACTTACGCTGAAGACCAAAGCAGTCAGAACTTGTCAATATCACTCAAGCAAGCGATCGGTAACTGTTTGTGTACAGGATGACAGTTGGACAAGATAAGCTAATTAATATCGTAGTTTTCCTCCTCAATACAGCATGTAAAGAGAAAACAATAACTTATTATATATATACCGATGTGTCCTGATGCCACATATATTTATTAGATGTGCACTCTCCATCGTCACACCTTATAATTTCACTGCGTGTGTTATTGTCACCTAATTTCAGCCTACCGGTACTTTGTCTTTGTTTTGGACAATATCTCTATATCTCCAAATCACTGCTCATGATGTCTGTGGACCAACAACTCCCCATCGGCGATGTAATAAACCTTATTTGAGAAAGGAAGGTTGACATGCAAATTCAGAGTCAAAGTTTCAAGTCACTAAAGGATGACACTGGGTCGATGAGATCTGAAATTTCAACGATAAACAATAACATTTCTTCGATTCAATCAGATGTTTATGAGAACAAATGTGACATAGAGCATCTAAAAAGTGTCGAACTGAATGACAATGATGTCCTGCCCACCACATGTCAACAACTAGAAGATAACATAAGCCAGTTGACAGTAGATTTCACCAAATTCATTATCGGAAGTATGACCTGCTTCTTATGGGATCATAATGACCACAATAAGGACACCTATGTAGTTGTTGACACCTTCATGGCCAATGACTTGAATATTAATGCACAACAAGCATCTGCAATAACATATCGACTGATAAACTGTCAAATCTACCACCCGTACCCTCAGGCAGCAAAGAGACGGATCAACACCAGACCATATCATTATAGTCTGTGGTACCCACATGCAGCAAAGAGACGGATCAACACCATGCCATATCACAGTAGTCTGTGGTATGGATAGAGACAAACACGCAGTTATTGCAGCCATTCAGTATGACACTTGCCCGATTCATAAAACAAAGAAGAGAGTTCACAAAACCTCCCTCCAGATCTAAAAGGTGAAAGAGGTAAATGTGCCACAAATGCATTCTAAATTAAAAAGATAAAGAAACCGAAGACCAGAATAAAACTTGTTGGCACTCTGCTTAAGCTGGAAGTACGGTCAAATAACTCTGAGAAAATGGAGAATCTTCAGAAAATAAGTATTCGGTGAATCTGTGATTTCTCAAAAATGAACGGTTACAGTACCGGTTACCTGTAATGTCACTGTTGATTGATTTTCAGTACATTCTAGCATTAAGCCAAAGCCAAAATAATTTGTGGTTCGGTTTTAGTTGGATACGTTTCATGGAGCATGTTAGTGCTTTTGTCTTGAGTTCGTTAAATTTAACATTTAGAAGAGCAATCTTGAAGTTTCTCGATATCCTGTTGTAGCAATATCGATCCAGTATGAGGGCCATTGGTAGTAAATGCAAAGGACGTGTCGTCGGCAAAGAGGCGACCATAAATGTAATATTTGCAACAATGTCAGTTATAAATACAAGAAAGAGAATATGGACCAATACAGGGGCACTCCTGTTGTGATCTGCGGTGCGTAGGACGACACGCTGCTGACGGTTAGTCATAAATGATATGAATCAGTGTAATAGATGCCATGAAGTTGTTTAAATAGTAAACCGTCGTGCCAGACTTTGTCAAATGCTTTACTAATGTCGGCAAAATAGTAATCGAATGTCATGCCCCTCGTTAAGTGAATTACTGATATTATTATATATTTCACATGATAAGAAGTTTAGTCAGTGGGTATGAAGTCAGACTGATGTTCGGTTTAAATGTGGTTTGACTGGAGATAAGTCATAAGATGTCTGGCGATGCATTTTTCAAATAATTTGCTCACACAACTCAGAAGTGAAATAGGACGACCATTTTTCTGGATTGCTACGATCGCCTTTCTTGTGTATCGGTACCACGTTCGCTCGTTTCCATTCCAGGGGAAAGTATGATTCGCGGAGAAAACAGTTGAACATCTACGAAAGAGACTTGTTCAAGCTTTTACAGTTCTTCGCTAATCGCGGGCATATACAATCAGAACCAGATGCCTATATCAGGCTGTATTGCCTTCGGTGCGATGAAAACTTCTAGCTCAGTTATTTCTATACAATTCCGTGTAGAAAGATCGGGTTCATCTAGCTACTGGATCGGGGGTTTACATGACATATCAATGGATGGGATGCTGCAGAAATAATTATTGAGTACCTCTGATTTTTCCTCATCGGCCGACACGATGTTGCCTTGCCAATTTAAAGGTGGCACATTGTCAGCTAAATTGGTGGAAAGACGAATAGAAGTTATCCACCACTTACTGCCCGTTGTCATTGGATCATGTTGGATTTCTTGTACCATTGTGAGATGTATGCGTTTGGCCGCTCTCACTTCATTAATTACATCGTTGCGAATTTTACGATATTTACACCAGACTTCGGGGGTATTTCTTATTTTTCAATTTTGTGTATTCTTTTTCGTTGCCTAATTAAAGACATATTATGGACTTCTTCGGGTGCGTGAAACTGATAAATTAGTACGCAGGCGCTATGACAACTGAGGGAAATGTAGCATTCTACTAACATCGCAGAACATTTAAAAGAATTCGACCATACCACTCTATAGAAAAAATCCTCTGTACTGCTCTCAATTGTAAATATTTATATCTGGATATTCGTGACGCCACAACCGGAGATAAATTAATGCATATGATTTCGCCATCGAGACTCATTGTATTTAATTAATGTATAAGGACGACGGTGTTTGTTGTAAATTTGGATTAATATTCGTAAAAAATAACTACTTTGAGCAAGATTATTCTCTATGTCTATTTGATCGCCCATACCGAAATGTTTCACATCAATTTAAGTACTTAATCCGGGGGTTCACCCATTCAGGTTTGTCTCTCCTACAGTCGATTGTTTTGTGTGGAACGTGCTTTTACATGAGATCAGTCAGTTTTTATATCAAAGTACAACATATATTTTCGACTGCTATGTATTTGAACAATTATGGCGACTCGGAAGATTCTATTTCATAGTTAATGGCAGTAAAATCTGCTTGTTCGTACATATAGATTGTGCGTATGGCAGGCTCATTCGGGTTTGACGTAGACCATGACGCCAACCCCCCTGTATCGGTGTCAGGTCTATCCCTACGCTCGGGATCATGACATCCTAATACGTATATATTAGTCGTTTGTGTTATGTTTTGGTCCAAGCCAGGACTCCATGAAACCACACACATCGTAATTTTGTTTTTCAGTGGAAAGAACGTCTAAACTCTGCAAGTTCAGGTGGATAACTGATAGTTCAGTATATGGTCCATGACCGGGGTTCGGCAATTCATTGCCAGATATTATTAGTAATTGTTTGAACCATGTTGATATTCCAATTACGTTCGTAATTGTGTATGCAAATGTCAATTTAGGTTTTATATTTTTGTGTAATAGTATATGAACTCGTCGTCCAATTCCATAGTCGATACAATCAATAATATGCGTAAGAGTTTGATTAGGTTCGTTCCGTTGATTGATAGGTTTATGAATTAGAGGAGAAGTTTAGATGTATGTGGATCACATTTACATTTTGCGTATCGCGCGCGACTGTAGAATAAGCCTACCCGTGATGTATGGTAGTTATCCGGGATCATTGTGGTATGTACGGCATTTCGATAAAACAGTTGGTGGGCGGGCTTCCTCGTTTGGGGCGACTTTGATCAGATGCAAGGTTGCTATTTAAGATATATAAAAACAGTGAGTTGCAGGGTATATATAAAATAAGTAGTACTGATAAAAGAACATAACAAATAACGTATTCGTGTTACAGAATAAAACGGTCCTTAATGGGTAAGTTCAACGTATATGTGTATGATTTCGTGTGGTTACGTGGGCATTGTAGTATGACATAAATGCATTGTGGTATGTACGGCATTTCGATAAAACAGTTGGTGGGCGGGCTTCCTCGTTTGGGGCGACTTTGATCAGATGCAAGGTTGCTATTTAAGATATATAAAAACAGTGAGTTGCAGGGTATATATAAAATAAGTAGTACTGATAAAAGAACATAACAAATAACGTATTCGTGTTACAGAATAAAACGGTCCTTAATGGGTAAGTTCAACGTATATGTGTATGATTTCGTGTGGTTACGTGGGCATTGTAGTATGACATAAATGCAACAATTCTCAACTCAATGTCGCACAAGGATTTTCATGTTGATTAAACAGGATTACTAGGCCAAGAGGCCATGATACCATTAAAACAATAAAAAAAATAAAACATATCCTTATGAGATGTAACGATTCTCTGCAATTTGTCATTATTATGGTCCCATTCAGGCATGGAACCCACATTATTATGGTCCCATTCAGGCATGGAACCCGAAGTATAGTCAAACCTGACCGCCATGTGTTTTCCTGTAGTGACCATACATAAAACGTTTCGCTGAGTTTAGTATAACTGCCGCCGGTATCATATGGCAATTAAGAAACACGACCAGACAGACACGCGTGCGGATGGATAGACATTCCAATCGATGAACTTTTCAGAATCCTCGTCGAGGAATTTGCAAGATGGTTTAGGACATTGATTCAGTCGTGACACAAACAAAAATAAGCAACTGTGGAACCTGGCATCATTTCCAGTAACACGAAACAATGAGTTATTTATGACTCTCATTATATCATAGTATTCTTTTCATGATAATGATATGAGTTATATTATGTGTATGAATGATATTCAATAATGATAGCGTGGCTGTATGTGGTTTTGGCCAAAAAGCTAGTGGCGATAATCGTTTGTAGGTTAGGAGCGATAACTCTATCCAATTGTTGCAAACTCGGCAAAACATTCGGGCGAGATTACTATATTCTTCTGTTTTAACTATTTATCACTGGCAGATTGAAATGGAAAATAGTGTTGTGACGTTCTAAATTCTTGCAGTGTCGGTGAATGGGTACAATTACAATGCAAATATGAGGGGCGCGCGGTATGGGGGTATAATCGAAGTACAACGTGCATGGGATTCTTTTCGGGTGGTGGGTACAGGAATGGTATCTTTTAGTACTATGGCTGGGGGTATAGCCAATAATAGCATGCATGGATACTCTTTTCACGTGTAGTTTAACAGATTAACAGCGTTTCGGTGTACTTTAGTGCTTATTATGAACATTTTAATATAAATATTATATGACAGTTTGGTAAGTGCGTATCTTGGCCGTAGAATTTGGATTTAGATTGTAATAGGAAGTTTACGCGCTGCCTGGTGCGATTGCTATTCTAGTTTCGGTATTGTGTTGCGCAGAACTGCTCACCCCTAGATGGGACATTTCACACACAATATTGCAACGGAAGGATCGATTTAAGGACGATAGTTATAGTGTGTGCAATCGCACCAGGATCACACACTCCATAATGAATGCATACATAGGAAGACATATGTGTATATCGAAGAGGGGGTCGCTTGTTGGTTACCAATATTTACGTGAGTGTTCATATTTTCGAATAATATGTTGTAAATATATAGTGTAACTAACATAACTTTGGATGTGGGGTGTGATATAACTGAACTGATATGAATTAGTATATTTTGTGAACGATTGACTGCACATTAAAGTTTAATATGGTAACGTATGAACTAAATAATAAAGCCGTGTCAACTGGTGACTCAAACACATGGTAATAGCAGATTAAGTGTGGGTCATTAGTCAGGAATTATAGAGCGCCCGGCCCGCACTTTGACGGACGGGCTTACCTAAGTTACTTAACAACAAATACCGACTTCAAATTAGCCTTCTCAAGTTAAATTATATTGTGTATATATGTCACCAGTTAACTCTTGCATACATATATCTTAGTACATATATACGAACAGGGTAGTGGCTAGACATATTGAATAAGCACTGATTCGCCAGCATTGTCCTATTTTGAAACGACAACGCAGTAAATTATTATACATTCATTAAAACAGTTTACACCATTCTGGAAGCTTATCATAATTGTTTTGATAATAAAGCATGTGTGACTTTTGTGGAATTGGTATCCATACACAGGCGAGCAACTGTTACTCATTTATTCACATCCAACACCGAAGTATATTCACGCACAGGTGTAGTATGCGTATTCCCACATATATTACATAACCTATAACGCATGGTTGGTACATCGTTTCGAAGTATATACATAGTTGCACAATTGAGGAACAGATGAGGGAGAGACAGTTCAGTCAGTTCAGACGTCTGAGAGCCGGCGATGATCCAATTTATGAAAGTGTAATAAGGAGGAATCAGTGCACGGGTGATACACGGAGCCTTCGCATACAGATAGTCGCTGTCCAATATGTTGCACACAGCCCTCGCATGCAGATGGTCGCGTACTATCTGATGTGCATTTGGGCGGATTAGTCCATGGGTGACGATATGCGCACACAAGATCCCGAATCTGTACTTTAAAACTAATAAATTATGAACGACGAGAGTTTGGCCAACGACAGCGTGAACCCATCATGTGGACACTCGACTCTGAAGTAGCATATATACGAACAGGGGTGTGGCTAGTTGGTTTGTTGGGTATTTTCCCAATCCATCAGAGGAGCAGATCATGGAGATATTTCCCGTGCATTCTCTCCAAAAGCTTCTCATATCATGAATTGAAGGCAATCGCAGTGCCTATGCAAATCGCCACCAAGATATCCCCAAAGATAGCAATGTGGTAATAAAATGATTCGCCATAATAAATTACAGTTAATTTGCTCAATAAGATCAACCAGTTAGAGTTATTTCCATAGTGTCCCTTAAATACACAACCTCTGTATTGCCATAACACCACGATATGGTCCGCATCATGTGTGTCATAACGTGTATATCGACACTGTTCATTTCACAATTCTAGTTCAGCTGGATGAGTTGTGTCAGTTCAGGAGGTCTCCTTTAGTCAGTTTCTTCACATCGAGGCATCAATGTGGATTTATTCTCAAACTTTCCGTAGAGCAGCCCCTCGTGAAAATTCGATATTTCTTGCCAGACACTCATGAAATTTAGGACGTTCAGTTCCTACACGTTGAGGCATCAATAATGCTGATATTTCACAATTCTTTGGTGGAGCAGATAATGAAGATATCGCCAATGAAGCCTTAAACATGTTGCTCGTATCATGAACTGAAGGCAGTCACAGAGCTTATGCATTTCAGATCCATATTTCTCCAAAGATCGCTATTGAGGTAATAGATGATCCTCAACATCGTGACATACTCAATCAGATAAAGAAGATAATGATGTGTTCCACGTAGCCTCCAAAAGCTTGCTCATATAATGATTTGAGGGCATTCACATTAAATGTGCATTTAACATCCCATGCAGATTTCCCCAGAGTTGTTTGTGGTTATTATTGAAGACACCCATGCAACTTCATAAATTACTCAATAAGATACAAAATGTTCAGTTAGTTCGATAGATTGCCCCCAAAATAAGATAATTCTTGGATTGCCTCACAGTGCGCCCTACTGTGTACATGTATATATGGGCACTTTATGTTTCCCAGTAACTGTTACAGTTCGACTTGACTAGTATCTATAAATGTCCGACAATTTTCGTTGGTCAGTTCCTTCAATTTGAGGCATTTTACTGATAATGAATATCCCCAATACATCTGAGGAGCAGGGGTAGGGTTCTCTATACCGAAGGTCCTCTATTCCGAAGGTTATCTATTCCGATTGTTCATTCGCTATTCAGAAGGTTTTCAATTCTGGCGCATTTAGCCAGAAATGAAACCAAATATACTGGCTCCCCCACAAAAACCACACGAGGAATGAAAAATACTATTACACGCTAGTTTTCACATATAGTGCATTTACACACCCCATTATAATTTCCAAATTGTCCCAAATGCCGGTTATTAATAGCACGAAGACAGCACCAGTTTGTCGTTTATTATGGGAAGTTCAAAACACGATGAGTGCATGAGTGAAATAAAATACATGTACTGTACACAAATTTCAAAGACGAGCATTCTATTTTAGCATTCTGGCTCTTCTGCCATCTGCAACATAGTCTTATTATCGTCGGTTATTTCATATATAATGGAAATCTGGTGACTTTAATTTCATGAAGCAGAGAATATATAAACCAACAACAACAGTTGAGTAGTGTCTGTCTGTAATAGAAACTTAAATTAACCATTTATATAATACTAGCCGATGAGCCCGACGTTGTCCGGGCTATTCAAAAACCAAATTTCAAGTCGATAGCTCTACCCAGCCCGACGTTATCCGGGCTATTCAAAAACCAAATTTCAAGTCGATAGCTCTACCCGTTTCCGAGATCTGGTCTGCGCATGCGCGAAACTGGCGTCGCGCGGGCTCGGCGACCCGATAAAATTCGTATCCGGGGGAAGATACATTCACATACCAAATATCTAGTCGGTAGCTCCACCCGTTTCCGAGATCTCGTCTGCGCATGCGCTAAGCTGGCGTCGCACGGGCTCGGCGACCCGATAAAATTCGTATCCGGGGCAAGATACATTCATATAGCAAATTCCAAGTCGATAGCTCCACCCGTTTCCGAGATCTCGTCTGCGCATGCGCGAAGCGGGCGCCACATGGGCTCGCCAATACGACAACGACGACCGCCTGGTCAAACTACACACACGTACCAAGTTTTGTCCCGATCGGTCTAGAATTGTAGATTTGTATTAATGACAGACAGACATACAAACATACAGAGGTCTTAAAAATATGTATGAGATACATGCAACGTATATACATTGTATTATTCGCGTGCTGCATTTGTATGCATTACATTGTTATTTATATATTTATTTATTTATTAATTGTATTATTTATCTCGTTTATTGAATATATTTATATTATATTGCGTAACGTAAATATGTATTGAGAAATAACGTCGTACGTAATTACATTTAATCTTATGGAAACCCACAAAAACAAAAACAAATCAAATTTGTTTTTTTTAATGGTTATTTCCATCATAAAAAGAGTCTTCCGGATAAAGAACGCTCTCAGTACTTTAGAATATAGAATTAACCTTTAAAATAACCAAAACTTTCGGAATAGCGAACCTTCGGAATAGAGAACGTTCGGTGTAGGGACATAAAAATATTAAAAATATATAAATAAAAACAAAATAATTCAAAAGGTTTCGGACAAACGCCGCCGGTGGCGGGCTAACCTGCTAGTCTCATATATATTTTGAAGACCTCTGTCTGTATGTTTGTCTGTCTGTATGTTTGTCTGTCTGTATGTTTGTCATTAATACAAATCTACGATTCTCGACCGATCGGGACGAAACTTGGTGCGTGTGTGTAGTTTGACCAGGTGGTGGACGTTGTCGTATTGGCGAGCCCGTGCGGCGCCCGCTTCGCGCATGCGCAGACGAGATCTCGGAAACGGGTGGAGCTATCGACTTGAAATTTGCTATGTGAATGTATCTTGCCCCGGATACGAATTTTATCGGGTCGCCGAGCCCGTGCGACGCCAGCTTCGCGCATGCACAGACGAGATCTCGGAAACGGGTGGAGCTATCGACTTGAAATTTGGCATGTGAATGTATCTTGCCCCGGATACGAATTTTATCGGGTCGCCGAGCCCGTGCGACGCCAGCTTCGCGCATGCGCAGACCAGATCTCGGAAACGGGTGGAGCTATTGACTTGAAATTTGGTGTTTGAATAGCCCGGACAACGTCGGGCTCATCGGCTATTACTATATATTTTGAGACTTCCGTATATATATATATATATATATATATATATATATATATATGTGTGTGTGTGTACTTTATAGATTCGAAAACGACTGCACCCATCGAGCTCAAATTTCGTATATACATGTAAGTGTAAAAACCCACGAACACCGTAGTTGTCGCGTTTTTTAACATCAGTGAGCATTATTGTCATGAAAACTCCACACCTGCTTACTATTGTGAGTTGGGAACACGTAGGCGAAGAACTTTCCTTGTACCATATCCAAATAACAGTCCCCCAAATCCAAAATGGCGCCCACAATGGCGGACAGAATTTGAAAAATTACCGAAATTCCCTCATATTCACATCATTGGGCATTATTGTCGAGAGAACTCCACCCATGCTTACATTTGAGTTGGAAATACTGAGGTGAGGTAATTGCATTACATGTCATGCAAGAAATAATTTTCCAAATCGAAGATGGCTGCCAAAATGGCGACCGAAATTTGAAAACAAGTCTACATTCCTTTACTTTCTTAGGATGGGCGTTATTGTTTAGCGATTTCTATCAACCATTACATGTTGATATGGAATAGTGACATTAGGTAGTATTCATTAGGGTTTGGCAATTGATACTCACGGCCAATATCGCTGCTAAATTGGCGGCTAGAAATTGAAAAGATATCGATATTTTCACATATTAATTTCAACTATTTGTCATAATATCGGTATGTATGGACGAAACTGTAAACAAACCATCTACTAGTTCCACTTAAAGGTATCAAAACGCATAACATAGCTCGTATCATTCTGGAAAGATGAAAAACCACAATTAATATCGCGATGTGGCATTTCGATATCCATTCTCCACTTAGCGCCGAAAATGGCCGTAAGCTTAGGTGCGCCGAATATTTATATCGGAACAATTACCTGATAACATATTCTGATTTGCCACGTCACGTCCATAATTATCTGGACCAGCTTCCATTGTTTTGTCTGATAAATCTAGGTCGCTCACACCAACAAAGTATTCACCACTTCCTGGGAGTAGGGTCCCTCTAATCATAACGTTTCAAACAATTCATTTTCCGGTGTCTAGCTTACGATTTTAAATATTTGCTAAATATGATATTTGTGCGTCATCTTGAACTAGGAAGGCATATGACCGATGAGTATACAAGCTTACAGAAGGTCATCTCCATGTATGTGTCTCATACCCCATTGGGATAACGACATGTACACCTGGCGAACCAGTTAGCTAGTCACTTCTCAATTGATGGTTCGTCAACTCACAAACTCAGCGAACGCATTGGCATATGTGGACAACTTCGACAGTGTTTCGAAAGTTGCTAGCTGTCTCATTCCCTTGGACAGATGTATATCTGCTAAGGAGAAGACCATAGTGTAGAGACTACCCACACTTCTTGACCATGATCCGAAGCAAACTGTGTGATGCCCCGCAGTTGTCTCGTCGAATATCTCCCAGCAGAGAAGAACAATGCTCGCGGTGCTAGTTTGTGGACATGCGCCATGATAGTGAGAATGAAATGGCCACGGTAACACCACCCCTACACCTGGTGCATGTCATGCGTGTCGGTTTTATTTCTGGTGAGGTAAGATTGTATTTCCACATCCGTTTCGAAGCCTTTCTGATTCAACTACGTACATTTTTGTCTGGATAATACTATGCTAGCCTCCCTCAAAACAGTCGGATGGACTAAAGGATAATGTCTTTATAGCATGAATGTATGCGTTTTTTTGTTATCCTCTCTCAGTATGTGGGCGGTATTATTCAAGAAAATGTCAGGAACTGTGGTGCATTTATTTCACTATGTTTTTAAAGAACAATTTACAGTCTCGATGGCAATGGCTGTCGCGGTGGACGTTGGGGAACGCGACCTTTATGATCATATAACTTTATATATATATAACTTTAGAATATAGTAGTAAATGTCTCATGCAGGAAAATGGTCGCAATGGTGATGTTACCAACAAATCACTTGGTGTACCAACGTTTGTTGAACTGAATGCAAGAGCTCATCAACGTAACAGTCCTCTGGATGTTCTTCGCGTTGAATATTTCACCCTTTTGTTGGTGGCATTTGCACTTTCTTGAACCATACCACCCAGCGTGAGTATGACATATCAACCAACTATCAAAGGTATCGCCTTTAAGACAACACCCCAGTCTTGGTGGGGCTTATACAGCAGTAGCCAATGGCACACGTCTGATCAAGTTGTTTAATAACGGCTTCCAAACGGATCGGTGCATACAATCTTAGCATACAAGGAAAGCAAAGCCACACATGAGATCCTGTCTGAATCGAAAACATAACAAAATAAGGGGCGGTGCAGTCATGGTCCAATTTCATTTCCACTATCATGACACATGCCCACAAACTAGCACCGTGTGTATTGTTATCATCTGCTTGGAGCTGTTCGGTGAGACGATTGCTGGACGCCAACAAGCTTGTTCTTATGATCATGTTCAAGGAGTTTGGGTATATTATGCATTATGGTCAATATTAGAAGCCATATACAGAAGTTGTCCGGGTACGTCTGTGCATTAGATGAGTATGTGAATTGATGAACCATATATTGAGAAGTGGCTATTTGGGAAGATCACCAGGTGTACACGTTGTTATCCCCATTAGGTCACCAAAGCTGACAACACGCAGATAGATAGGTCCTCCTCAAAGCTAGCAAGCTAGTATACGCATCGACCGAATACCTTTCTAGTGGATCGAATAAGATTACGCCTATACCCCATATGTAGCATCTGAATTACACCACAAGATATACCACGAATGAAGCTCGCTAAGAATTCCAAGCTTTCGAAACAAACACGTGAGCTGGACACCGGCATATGTATTGTTTGAAACATTCCGATTAGTGGGACCCTTCTACAAAGAAGTGTAGTAAACTGTTGTTGTGAGCGAGATAGATTAATCTGAAGAAGAGACTGAAACGGGTCTAGATAATGCTGAATGTGGCAATTCAGAATAAGCTCAGGTACTGTTGTTTTGATTTTTGGAAGTCATAATATGACTATTCGGCGCACCTATATACGGTTACGGCCAGTATGAGCCCTTAGTTGTGAATGGATTTTGAAATGCCACATCGCGATTGTGGGTTTTAATCCTTCCAAAAGGCTACGACTTACGTTGGAATTAATATATAACTTATATTATGTACCGTTTCGTCTATACAAATCGATATTATGACAAAAAGTTGAAATTAGTATGTGATAATATCGGCTTCTTTTCAATTTCTGGCCGCCAGTTTGGCCGCCATATTGACTGTGAGTATCACTTGCCAAACCCTAATGAACAATTCATACATATCAACATGTAATGGTGGGTAGAAATCGCGAAAGAATAACGCCCATCCTAAGAAAGTAAAGGAATGTAGGCGTGTTTTCAAATTTCGTTCGCCATTTTGGCCGCCATCTTCAATTTGGAAAACCTTTTCTTGCATGAGATGTAAGGTAATTACTTCACCTCAGTATTTCCAACTCAACTGTAAGCATGGATGGAGTTGTCTCGACAATAATGCCCAATGATGTAAATATGAGGGAATTTCGGTGATTTTTCAAATTCTGTCCGCCATTGTGGGCGCCATTTTGGATTTGGGGGACTTTTATTTGGATATGGTACAAGGAAAGTTCTTCGCCTAAGTGTTCCCAACTCACAATCGTAAGCAGGTGTGGAGTTTTCATGACAATAACGCTCACTGATGTTAAAATAAGCGATTTTCGGCATTTGTTTTTCTTCTGGTGGCCATTTTGGCCGCCATCTTGGATTTGAGTAAATATTCCTCAACTCAGGTAAAAGAGGAATCCTAGCTCGAGTATCTCCTGCACATATATATGCATGGGTGTTGTTATAATAGCAATAACATTCATTGATTCGAAACATTACATCGCGTTATTAACGTCGATTCGGCTTTGACCTATTATACCGTATTTGGGAAAACGTGATATCGGACAAAATTACCCCGCAATGAATGTATATTATGGTCCCCATGTGGTCGCCAATGACTCCTCTATATGATAAATGTATAACATGAAGCAAAGATGCCAACATTTTCCCACAGATACAAACGAAAGGTGGTAACATGTAAGAAAAATAGCATATTTTCACATTTCGGCGGCCATCTTGGCCGCCATATTGGATTCTGGTGTCTGATATTTGGCTAATTTGTAAGGGTTGTATATTAGAATAACGAATCGAACGGAAAACAAGACCGCATGTGATACCATCTTTACTATAACGGCGATCAAAGAGACCTGGTGCATTTAAAAAAAATGGCCGCCATGATGGACGCCATCTTGTCTGGAGTCTCTGCGGCCACTTTTTTTTTCTTGTTAACAAGTGAAAAAAATTAGAGGAGACCTTAAGGAAGAAAATTAGTGGGGTGAAGTTGATTCCTGGGGGGGGGTGCAGAGGTCGACCAATATCTCCTGGACTATGGGTGGTAAACGGCGTATACCATGTGATTGCCTCCAATGCATGCTCTGAGAAGCTGCTGGATTGAACTGTACATGTGTAACATACAGAGCCCATATACATGTATAGATATATGTATATTTAAAGGTATGTGGCGCGGGCTCAGTGGAATAAATAACTTCCTTCTTTTACTGTCCTTCAAGTTGATGAACATTAAATGTGAGTCACCCCTGCGTGCTTGCGTTGAGGGCTGATTTAAATGCTTAGCTGGGGAGTCATTTAAGCATACCGATGCTGGTAAATAAATTACGAAATTGCCATTAAATAAATAAACAAAGGTTAAAGGGACACTTTGATTATTGCGACATAACCAAGATGCGGGCCCCGTTGGTTCAGAGTGCCCGGATGAAGATAATTAATCGAGTGTGCTTCTCATAGTACGAGCTAACTGCATGGCCTCCTAATAGCTATAGCCTGATACCGGAGTACGATGCGTATGTCTCTTTGGAAAGCAGACGAAATTCATAAACGATGTACATCTGTTAGGAATTTCGTCGGCTTTTCAAAGAGACAGGCTATATGGCCATGCGTTTGTCACAACATACCTGTTTCTTGCGTCCATGCATAATTCGTGTTTTATTGATAGTAATGACGAAAAGAGTAATGGCTTGTATTAATCGAATAATATAAATGAAGTTAGTTTGCCGCATCGTAATCAGGATGGACTTTATTTTACCTGCAGCTACGGACTGTTCATTCTTGAAAGTGCAGCCTATACTCGTATAGTAAAACTCGAAATTATGCTTTCAAGATTCATATCAAGGCGATGTCCAGTCGCGGGATGTTGGTCAGTTTCTGTGCCGAGGCTAGGGACGTACACTAGCGATGGCGGGGTTGTTGACGGGGTGTCACGCGTGCAAAGATATACATGTAGTGACATTAGCACTAACCTTTACTAATAAAAATAAATTGAGTTCGTGTGTCTGTCCGGAAAAAGGCGACAAAACGACTTAACCCCTCTGAAAATGTGGACATAGTGTCATATCATGCACGTAACCCGGGGATTAAGGGCGCTAATAATGTTTATGACTTTGGCTATATATATAGGCGATCAAACGGAGTGGCAGATCGGCAGATTAAAAAAAAAATCGAAATGTTTTTTGAATTTGGGAATAGATTTTTACAATTTGTTTTGCTTCATCCTATTTTATTGATGTTAGTGTTGAAGACTATTATAATATTTAAAGAAGGGGCAGTCATGTCATCAAATTTGGTATTTTTAACAAAAATTGATTTTGAAGTCATTTTCACCAAGCTTGGTGTTATTTCTTTAAAATGGGGAATTTGACCCTAAAAATAATATAATAAAAAAATTCCCGGACCCCTGTGTCTTATATATATGTACTTTTAGTATTATGACCAATTTGTGCCAGGGGCCAGTGGTAGTACTATTCATGTGTGTTTCCGAATACGTTGTTCGAATAAATAGGATTATCATTATTTGTGTCTGAGACATGAGAAGCTGCATAATTTGATAAATAAAACGCTATTTCAGAATGCATTTTAGCTCAAGCTGCTGAACATGAAAATTCAAGTTGAGATATTGCCAATTTTCCATGGGTTGGTATCCATCGCCAGTAAGTGACTTTGGTGATCACTGTTATTAACTCGAGTCATCAACTCACTTTAATTATAATTACCATGTTGTTTGTATCGTTCACATGAGCATAGCGCACATGAGTGTATTTTGCACTAATTCACGGCCAACACAAGCGTAGTGTCTTCACCATTAATAGCCACATATAGAACAAAAACTTGGTGTATGTATCGTCTAGATGAAATATCATTTTGAGGAAAGATTAATCGCGGACATGTCACGTGATTAATCACATTCATGGGTTTACATGAATGCCCGGGCTCCACGTTTACATGTAGAACGTCGTTTGAATGAACGTCCGTTATAGAAGTGGAAAAGATTGGGAGTCGGTGCAAAAACAGCGTCATCCCTTACCGACATCCCAAGCTGTTGTGGACCGAGAATACGTCATCTAAGACACATTTAGAGTTGTTACAAGCCTATATTAGGGATTTTAAAGTATCAAGTAAAACATTTACGGGAGGTTGTAAAATTGTGTCTCAAATGGCAGTTTTGACCACCCCCGGCCAGCAAACCTTCCTGCAAAAACAAAACTTACACCCCCAGAATACATGAAAGTTTACTCTCGTTCTATCCCCCATACACATTATATGGTCCTCTCGAAAATACCGGTTTAGCATGTTATAGGCGGCCGAGCGTGTCAAGAGACGGCTGTGTCAGCCAGAGATGAGTCAACACATAAGTTATCGTAAACATTCTAGCTTCAGTCGTGTCGCAACACCACTGTACATTAGACGCATATTATATTGAACATAATAATGTATAAAATTCACCTGCTCTTCATTTTGGAGGAATACAGAATATTATTATTATACATGAAGGTGTAAATATTATATACATGTAGGTGTGAATAGTATATACATGTATAGGTGAATAGTATATACATGTAGGTGAGATACTTCTGAAATACTTTTGTAGATTGGATTTGTTGGGAAACTGAGTTGAGAAATTCTGAATTGTTTGATGTTAAACCAGACCGTGCATGGATCTTTAGAGTATTTCTGCTGTCGCTTTGTATCACACCTTACTCTCTAAAGCCGCGTCCAAACACTGGAAAATTTGCCTTGTATTTTTAGGATCTCGTCATAGAAAACCATAATTATGGTGCCAGAATATGAGCGGTGACATGCTTATAACACGAGTCTTTACCCACCATGCGTATAACACGCGTCTTTACCCACCATGCGTATAACACGTGTCTTTATCCACCATGCGTATAACACGTGTCTTTTCTATAAATCAGCATGAGATTTAAAATGTTTTTAGTTCAAATTATAACCACTGATAACGGTGCTACTGTAATGCCATCAGGTTCCCTGTATGCCTGGTTCTTGTGACATAATTGGATGCTATTTACAGTCAATGTTTTTACTTCTAATGTATAGTTAGCCGTGATACATATATATTTTATAGGATTTTATGCGTTGTTTTCTGGTACAGTATATATATAGCTTGTTGTATCAGAAAGTTTGCAAACACGTGAGTGTGTGAACCCGGAATAAAAGCAGGATTCCTTCATTTTAACTTATCAGTGTACTATGTGTTCGTGTAACAACGAGGATAGAAAACTCTCACATATTTCTATAGATAGTCTGTCGACCCAACAGCCTGCATGGAATGTTGAGTCAAACGTATTTTGACGAAGTCTCCGGTGGGCTACGGTCACCACTCCTCGTCCGTCGGGACGTCCGTCCCTCTCGACGTCGATCCGTCCGTCCGTTCATCCATCCGTCACGTCAAGTTGCGTCAACAATTATTTAAACATCTTCTCCAGAACCATAAGTGCCATAACTCTTTCCCTCCATAGTAATTCTTAAAACGACTTCTCCAGAACCATAAGACCGAATGGGTTCATATTTGATGTTGATGTTCCCTAAGAGACTCACATTCAGTAGTTGCGAAGCCATGGCCATACCTCTTTCCCTCCATAGTAATTGTTAAAACGACTTCTCCAGAACCATCGGGCCTAGTTAGCTTATATTTGGTATGGAGGCTCCTTCAATTACTGGAGTTCAGACTTATTAAAATGGGGGGTCACTGGGGCAAACATGGGCGGAGCCAGGGTCAGAACATTATTAAAAGGAAAACACAAATTATTACATTTTACTCTTTGCTCAATTATTTTTTTTATAAATATTAATTTTATAACCACGTTATAAAATCCGCCAGGGTACCCCGACTACTAAGTACACGTACCACTGTTACAAGTGTTGTTCTTCACATTCATAATGCCACAATAATCTTTGAGAAGTAATCTTTTTCACCGACAACAATATATAGCTTATGCCACTCTCTCCGGTGTCTGCATGCCATTTTCTTCAATGTCTCTTGAGTATGAAATGAGATTTGATCTTATAATTATGACACTGTGTGATAAACAAATAACAACAACTGCTGGACAATGTGTATTTCTGTTTATATAGGCTTTTAACTCCTTCTCATCTTTGATAATGATGTGTCTATTTATTATGCTGATGATTTCAAGTAACATTCATCCGAGGTGCCATGTTGCAACATTGATAGCCCTTCGCTAAATTTGTAACTTGTTTTAAGGAAACTCAATTAAACTTTTATAATATACCCTTTGAAAATACTAGATGAATGGGAAGCATAGATTGGGGTATACATTTGGTTCAAATAGTGGCAGAGATAGGAGATTTAACACTCCCGCACCAACTATATCTATGCCGTGAATTCATGTTTGGTACTTGTATATAGATTCCCATATTACATGTACTAATACCGGTATTATCAGTAAGGTTTTGGTAAATGTCTGGCAGGAGAGCTTGAAGTACCAGTTGTAATTTAGTTTGGTCCAGTTGGGAGGTAATGGGCAATGATCTATTGGGGGTCGGGTGTGCAGTTAGAAATGTCAAGGTGGGCACCCCACCCCCTCCCACCGTTCAACGAAGACCCTCTACATGTGTCCCTGTTTAGAAGTACGTGTTTTAAAGTGATCCGACAAGTACTGCATATTGTAGTCTTCGGAGTCGCATTCTCGTCAGTCTTTACAGTCTGGTGAGCGACTCCAGTCATTGGTTGTATTTTCTTAGATCGAAGCCATCGCCTGTCTGGTATCCGTATTGACGTCCTAGGAGTGTATTGTATTTATAAATGCCCCACCCGATATTCAACAACAAATAAGATGCAATGTCCACAAAACTAAGTTTTCCAGTCCGCTATAATGTAAATCCTATTTAAACGGACACGCATTGCTCACTCGAGCGTCAAAATTATGTCCACGAAATTTGGAAGGAGGTATAAGATAGGCTTACAAATACAAAAACTATTTATACACCGCCTGCGTATGCTCTAAAAGTACCTCCCACGATCAGAGCCATTTTCCGTCTGTTTTCAGACAGAAGTGAAATAAACGCTCTTTATTTCTACCATACCAGGAATAGACACGAAAGTGAAATAAACGCTCTTTATTTCTACCATATCAGGAATAGACACGGAATTGAAATAAACGCTCTTTATTTCTACCATATCAGGAATAGACACGGAATTGAAATAAATGCTCTTTATTTCTACCATATCAGGAATTGACAGCACGGAAGGTTCTTTTCTGTTCCGTGCCATGTAAATGTCTGTTTTTATTTTGGACCCAAAATCGTGTTCGATTTTTGAATTTTGTATTACTTCAATGCGTCGATCTTCCTGTGACATATAATGTTCCTACAGAAAGGTAATTCCAGTATTCATCGACCTATTTCGATACCGGCACAAATTCTGGAGCGCAGACGCCAAATGGCTTTAGGAACATAAAAATATTAAAAATAGGCTTAAAAATAATCTTACGATAATTATTTCGAGAATGTTACATTTTGACGCCAATGAATCCATGGAATCCTTTTTTTTTTCGCATACCCTGCCAAAACTGAAGGGTCTATTTTCTACGCCAATGATTTTCGGGTACATAAAACGTAAACTTAGTAGGTTTGTGTTGTCATATCGAACGAGGCACCTTTAAACGTATTCCACTGGGGCGGCTAATCGGTCCCCACTCGTTCTAGTATTCCACTTGGGCGGCTAATCGGTCCCCACTCGTTCTAGTATTCCACTGGGCGGCTAATCGGTCCCCACTCGTTCTTGTATTCCACTGGGCGGCTAATCGGTCCCCACTCGTTCTAGTATTCAACTTGGGCGGCTAATCGGTCCCCATTCTTTCTAGTATTCCACTTGGGCGGCTAATCGGTCCCCACTCGTTCTAGTATTCCACTTGGGCGGCTAATCGGTCCCCACTCGTTCTAGTATTCCACTTGGGCGGCTAATCGGTCCCCACTCGTTCTAGTATTCCACTGGGGCGGCTAGTCGGTCCCCACTCGTTCTAGTATTCGATACCATTGTAACTCGTACAATATACCGCGGGTGCATCAAATAAATACGACATATTTAAGTATGAACAATATATATTTTCACAATAAATAATATACAATTTGCATGTTTTTGTTTGGCTCTCTTGACTATGTTATCAATGTTTATGTCGATAGTCGTGAGTGCTATATATCAGTCTTCTTGTCACTTTTCGCATAATGAACTACTACTGATAATAACTGCGACTAGATAATATATATAGTAGTCTATTTGGGACACTCCAAAACAACTTTTCCAGATTTGACAACTACGAGTCCCCCTTTTGTGAAACTTGTTGTCACTCACAATAAGGTGACATAATTACGTGTGTCGTGATTGTTTTGTACTTAATATGTGGTGTTATCAGGTTATATTCAGTGGTAGTCTCTGCGATTGCATGCACGCAATACTCCATGGTCCTCTCGCAACCGCAATCGTTACCACGAGTATGATAAAACGACTACCGATATAAAGACCACACATTACAGTGACGTAATACATATTCGTAATTATTATCAGTAGTAGTTCATTAAAATGACGTAATACCCTATTCGTAATTCTTATCAGTAGTAGTTCAGTGTGTGAAGGGTGTCTATCGTATCCTCTCCGCTCGATATGTGATATCCGAGATAAAACAAGTCACTGTCCCTGTGTAAACACGTCACGTGATGTGCTCTGAATGAGACTTAAAGGGAGACTGTACACTAAATCATGTCATGTATAGGACCATCTCCATTTATACTCAACAGAATATATGCAACAAATGAATGAATTTGAGCCATGTATGTGCAAACTACACTCGTGTGCTCTATGAACTATACAAACAACATGGTAATTAGAATGGAAATTAATTTATGACTCCAGTCTTAAGTTCATTTTCATTATAATTACCATGTTGTTTTCATCGTTCATAGAGCTAGCACACGAGTGTATGTTGCACGTATCCATGGCTCAACTTCATTCATTTCTGTTGCAAATATTTTGTTGCGTATAAAATGAGATGGTCCCCTAAATGGGCAGATTTAGGGGTCAGTCCCCATTTAAAGTAATAGGTAATATGACGACATGGTAATAACAGTTTGTCTATTATAGTTAAATGAAATCATGATCGTCTCAGTAGATACATGTGAACAATTCATATAATACTGTAAAATCATACCGACCAAGAAGACCGTAAACATAGATAGACATTGTCTTTATGTTCATTACTAAGTGAATATTTAATGTGATGTTGCCTGTTGGAACATGTAGGTGTTTTGCAGAATTTTAATGCTTCGGTGCTTTTATAATTTTCATGTTCACGATGTAATCATTTTATTTGAAAGCGATATTGCTGTTTGGAGTCAGCGTATAGAGAACACGACAATTTACATGTAGTGTAACAGGAGATGAGTGTACTTATAAGATGTAGTGTAACAGGAGATGAGTGTACTTATAACATGTAGTGTAACAGGAGGTGAGTGTACTGATAACACTGCTTTCAACGCACGACATAATAATTGTTACTGCATGATTATTTATAATGGAAATAAGACTATACGGTATTTATTTTTTTCACGTTTGTATTGATAATGGTGATTTTGCAAACTTCAAAGTTATTTGACATACCCCCACTTCGAATGCATCCTGTGTCCATCATTCACATTAGAAAACGATGATGTCATGCACCCTATCCGACATAAATAACGCCACTGTTACGGTAATACATTATAACTAGCTATTTATATAATTTACGGTAATCAATGAGAAATATATAGTTGTATTAATGTATTACATGTACATGTATAATATATCCGAATGTTACGATAATAAATGAGAGGGATAGTTGAAATACATGTACATGCATAATTTCCCGAATGTTCCGGTAATTAATGATAAATAGATAGTTGTATTACATGTACATGTATAACCTCACCGAATGTTACGGTAATCAATGCAAACTAGATAGTTGTATTACATGTACATGTATAACCTCACCGAATGTTATGGTAATCAATGAAAAATAGATAGTTGTATTACATGTACATTTATAATCTCACCGGATGTTACGTAATCAATGTGAACTATATTGTTGTATAACATGTACACGTATAGTTCAGTGCATTTATGGTTTCACCCCGAACTAATTGCAACACAATTTTGTTTTGCTGGAATAGGAACATAAACACCGCTCATATACAACATAATGATATTCAGCAAAATCAGGAAAGGGGAATTGGTGAATTTCGTGAAATAAATTGTGGAAAATTCGGTCATATTAGCCAAATGTCTTATTTTTTGTTTAATTATTTTTAAGAACTAGAGCAAACTGAAGGGCTTTATCAGTGTGATTTTCTCACTAAATTAAACACAAAATTTGATTAATATGTGCATCTATGATTAAGAAGAACAAAATATTCTCAAACAAAATGTGTGTTCCATTGGATGGACTTAGCCAAATTTGCCTCTGACACAGAACTCGCGTGATGAAATGCAATATTCGACGTCGTGTAACTCAACAAATGTATAAGAATATATGCTCTGCTTTTCTCATAGCCGTTTGAGAATACTGATTAAACAAAATGTGAAGGAATTTCCAATTGCACTGGAGACGAAAATAAAATTATGGCCCTATGAACTCTTAGTCCAGCCTCTTTTCCGAAAATCCTATTGTGGGGCATTTTTTGTAATTTTGTATTAATACCTTTACAATTTGTTCAAACTAGTATACTTAAAAGGTTATAATTAGGCAGGGCATAATTTATGTATATCAAATTATTGAGTTAAATTACCTCAAGTATTGCATTTCATCACACGAGGCAAATTTGGTAAAGACCATAAGATGGGACACACATTTTGTTTGAGAATATTATCTTCTTGACCATAGAAGTACATATTAATCATGTTTTGTGTTTATTGTAGTGAGGAAATTACTAAAACACTGAAAAGGCCATTCAGATGGCTCTAGTTTTAAAATAATTAACCATAAAATACGGATTTGGTTCATTATGCGAAAATGAGGCTCCGAAATCAGGTAAACTCCCGTTTTTGATGGCACACACAAATTTGCTTTTCTTATATACAACCATGAAATTGGCATTAATATCCATAAATTGATGATTTGACCACATTTTCCCAAAATTTATTTCATGAAATTCACCAATTTACAATTTTCCGATTTTTGCTTATTTGTATAATGATGTTTATAATCTCTCCGAATGTTTCGGTGATCAATGAGAAATAGATAGTTGTATTGTATGTACATACATAATCTCACCGAATGTTACGGTGATCAATGATAAATAGATAGTTGAAATAAAATCATATATAATCTCTCCGAATGTTACAGTAATTAATGCGAAATAGATAGTTGAAATAAAATTATGAATAATGTTTTCGCTCATATAACTATATGCATATGTACATCTGTAATCGAGATTATCGTACTGAGTACCAGACATCATCACAGTTATATGAGGTCGCGCGATTCCAATTATACTCCGAATATCGTTTTTGTGTGTTTCTTTAACCAGTTTAGCAATGTGATGGTTTCGGAAACTGAGTATCAAACGAAAGACGCGGCCACGTATGCAATTCAAATGTCCCACGGAGTCCCTCATCTGAGTAGAACTATTACCTTTGGACGCAGGTGGATGGTTGATAATACGGAGATCATATATACATCTGCGGAAACCATACCGGATCATATATACATGTACATCTGCGGAAACCATGTAAACCAGAAACGTGGGCTATCCGGTAATGATTTCGCAGATATAACGCCCGGCATATGATGTACATATGGCACCGACATAGTAGTGCCGAGAACCATGCAGCACCACACAGTTATATCGGGTCCCGCCATCCCCGGATGCCCAATTGGTGAACATCGAGCTGCCGTCCGTATTGATCCAGCTCCCCTCGTGCGCCGCGTCGCTCCCGTCTATATAGTAATATGTGTCTGTAATAGAGAATATAATGTGGCATTAACTGAATGGGGTCGTATCCGGAGCAACACACTGGGTTTCATTCACGGTTTAGGAATTTAATGAGAAATAAAAATGGGCGGATTGGGATGAGACTACGTTAAACTTCGCATTTCAAGATTCAACAAACTATAACATTATAAAGGACCGGGCGATATCACTGCCATCTTCCCAGTTACTATGGACTATAATACGGACAATAATATGGCGCGTTTCAGATCACGTTGTCGTTTGGTTTTAACAATATATGTATGTCTCTCTCTATACCGATATTCATAAATACAATTACATGAGATATAATATACGTAAGAAAGAAACTAAGTCCTGTTTGAAGCTTGTACGAGTAAGGTGTGTCGTCACTCGGATTCAATCGTGCATCTGAACAAGTTTGTCATGTGTCCAAGTGGGTTGGTGGTTTCTATTGTTAAGTTGGTGATTTCTGGGTGTAATGAACCGACTAATTATGTGGCTTCTCCCCTTTCTGCATAGAACATTAACCAGACATCCAACAAAGTGTAGGGCGGTCGCGTGTGGCAACTCGGTGGTTGAAAACACGTAGTAGAGTTGAAAACATTAGCATGTTATTCAAATATTTAGTGAACTATCATGGAGCTACAAGTTAATTGTATGAAAATATCTCCATTTATGCTTAAAGAATGTTTGTCTCTTTGTATACATGTGTTATATCGTTATCAGGGTATACAATATTAGATATGAATCGAGGAACCCTGTTTGGAAATGCTTCTATCGATTAATATTGATAACATTTCGAATATGTTCTGGTCTAAAAACGTGTGGTTGTTTGCTAAGGAACAATATTGTTACTGTTAACAGAGAACACAAATTTGATAGTGTAATTTTGTCACAAATAAACGTTAATTAGACTCATTATTGCTTATAGCTATATGTAATAACATAATACAAACATTCAATCTGGGACATTTGACGTTCGGAGCATAACGATAGGAACACCCTAATGATCTATATCGCCAAATGGTATCGTATGAATGGTCTGGTCCCACTGTATCGTGTCATTTTATAATAAAATATTCGAAATATAATCAATATTAATTGATCGAAGCATTTCTGGACAGGGATTTCCTACTCATACGCATTATCTTATACCCAGGAAACGATCTAAAATATGTTATTTAAAGAGATAATCCATCTTTAATACGTAGGGGACAGAATGAAATTGTTTCTCTCTAAACGGATACATGTATGTGTGGTGTTGTAGCGGGTACGGTTGGAGCTACAACGGGATTAGACCGGAAGTCCAGAGGGTGCGAAAGGTTTGGTGCCCTAGATTTGGTATCACCTTTGAATCATCGTAGAAAACACATGACTTAAGTTTCGCAACCCTGGTGTTTAGGGCCTATAGGGGCATTCACAAACACAAACAAAAAACAAAATTCAATTACACTTTCGCGTACAACCGTCATTTATGGTGTAAATAGTAACTAATGTTCACTGATCATACAAACATAACGTAAGAAACGATATTTCCTGGCGTTTAGAGATAAGTGGGGGCTTTTGGAACCAACCCATCGAAACCCGATTTTCAATTTCTGTTTAGAATGACATATAGTCCAGGGGTTGATAGAGTATCCCTGCACCACCATGATTACCTTCACTAGACTCATTTTCTTCCTTAGTATGTCCATCAACTGTTAAGCAATGTTAACACGAAAAAGGTGACCGCGTAGACACCAGGCAATATGGCATCCAACAATGCCGCCGTTTCCAGATGAGTCACTAAGTCAGTTTGATGCATATCATAGTGAGAAAATCTTGCCATATGTATACAAATGTAAATAGTTTTGTGAAGCTAAGATATGTCACATTTTAGGGCAAAATTGAAATTTCGCATTCAAGGTGGCCGCCAAAATGGCAGCCGGAAGTGGAAAATTTGACGTTTTTTTCTCAATAATATGTTCTAGATCAGTGTCTGCTGTATGGAACTATAGTTCAGAAATTTTATTTTATTTTGTATTTTGCATGTTAAATGATTATTGGAGAAATAAAATATGCCATTCGTGGGGTAACAGTGTGCGATCCGTGCATTTGTTTATAACCATTAGTGGTGGGTAGGTACCCCCTCACCCTTCCCGCCAAAACCCGAAATTTGATTTTTAATGAAATGTTCTAAGTCGAATGTCGAATGTCGAACGCCGAACTCCACACATACACCTCTAATTGTGAGCGAAGATAAAATGTACACTCCGATAACATTTCAAGTGAAAAAGAGCAGACTCGATTTCCAATTCCAAGTATTGGATAGATCAGTGTCTTCATAATTAAGACGGCCGGAGTGCGTCTTGTTTTGAGAGTGATAAACTATACTCACGAGCGCGGAGCACGAGTGAGTAGTGTTTATCACTCCCAAACAAGACACACTCCAGACGTCTTAATTATGAAGACACGAGTGAGTAGTGTTTATCACTCCCAACCAAGACACACTCCAGACGTCTTAATTGTGAAGACACGAGTGATATGATCTATCCAATTTAGACGATAAAAATATAATCCCAGTGATAACGGGACGATTAATTAAATTTGTTGCACGGGATTAATATGAACTCGCCAGTGTACAAGTCATTCTGTCGAAAGTAACCTCATTGATGGTCAACAGTAAAACGCCCAATTCTGCGATAGTGGCTGGAACAAATATTGCGGTGAGCAATGTTATATTTAAAACGTATTTACAGGGACCTACTCTACAATGTCTCCGTTGGGGTGTAATACTTGGCATTTATAACTGCACCTCCTTTCGACAATTTCCTTAACTTGGGAAATTATATTTGCACCCTCTATCTACCTGTTGGAAATTTCGAATCGCTAACCGGGCACAACTCTTAGGTTAGGAATTTCCAACTGATACCAATTTAGTCACGACCAATTTCACACCACTATAAACAGTGGTTGAAATATTAAACGATGAAATCATTTGCAACCTATTTTCGATGCGAAATCTCCAACTGCATGATGGTGTGTTAGGCTTGAAACGTCCAACCAAATGTTGAATATTTTTAGCAAAGTTGGGGGGGGGGGGGGTGTCACCGCATATGTGCGTATATACATGTAGAACCCATTTCGTCAATGTTTTAATGTTTCTCCAGCTGCTGGATACATGTAAGTTGCATGGAAGGGTGTGCCCACTTACTATATTGTTCAGCCCAATAGCAGAACATTCTGCAAAAATATAAATTGTATTAATTTATGGGTGAGAAATCGAAGTGACATTGACGAAATTAGTTCAATATACAGCTTTTTCATCGAAGTTAGTTTTATTTTGTTCGACCCCCCCCCCCCCCATTTCCCCATACAGAAGAATGTAAATTGCAACAGTTCCGTGTTGTGGTTAAGACAGTCGCGCTTGCTTTATGCACGTAAGCAATCAACGGACAACCTGATAGTTGGAGCGTCGGTATAACTCACTCATACTTTGCAATCGTCTGTTTTTCAATGCTCGAATGCTGGTTCGTTGGTGTCTTGGTAAGACAACACAAGCGCAATGGCTTAGCCATTAAGAGCCACCAAAAGAACAAAATAAAGTAGGGTCTGTATCGTCTACACTGACAATATATTCGGTTTTTGTTGGTATTGATCAATACCAAATCTGATTACTTGGTTTTGATCAAAACCAAATCTGAATCCCTTGGTTTTGAGGACATGTTCAATACCATATATTGGTTTTTACCGATAGTCTTCAAGAGTTATCGTTACTGTTTCCGTGTAGCACATGGCCAGATTTGAGGTCGCCATGCTATTTCGAAGCGACTGAAACACATTCTAGTGTTAAAATCACAGCAAATAACTTAGACTGGTTCAATGGGCGATCACAGATATGTTTCCTGATGGCCGGACAATCTTATCTTCGGGAATCTTGACATGTATGTATCTACTAACTATTAATTATAGGATGCTTTCGGTTTCGACTTCAACTTTACACGAAATATTCACACGTATTTTGTATCAGCACACAAGCTCATATATGGGCACCAACACGATAGAGAAGTGACAGAACATTTCAAACTCAACAAATAAGATTATGCCTTTGTCAATGGATAAGATGTAACAAATGTTCATCAAAAATACTTCAAGTTGAAAAATAAATTTCTCAGTATATTTGATAACAATTTGTCATGCTGTTTGAAATTGTTCATGTCCACAGTAATTTATCAGGTTTAGAACTTTAGGTCATGTTTATGGAATGGCATGTACTTTTACATTTATTCCTTATTTTCGCTTAAGCTTAAATCACTTACGTGTAAATGCAAATTATTTATGCTTAAATGCAAATCATTTACGCTTAAGCACGAAAGGATCATATTTTTCATATTTAAGCTTAAGTGCAAATAAGAAGTAAATATTAAAACCATGTCCCATATTGTATGGGAGTTCAAATTTACATTTAATAGCAAATTACGCTTAAGTGTAATGCATTAAGACATTATGCTTGAGCGTAATTCAGATTTACATTATGCGTTTCAAAGCATAACCTATTAAACTTAAGTGTAAAGCCATTACGCTTAAGCGTAATGTCGTTATGCTTAAGCGTAATGTCAATACGCTTAAGCATAATGTCAATACGCTTAAGCGTAATTCATATTCTATATGTGAAAACTCCCCTGAAGCTGAAATGGATGCAGCCAATTCCTGACGCTAGTAACTTTTGACAAATATCTAGCTTAAATGATATCATTATATGTAAGGTAATAAGGCTATGAAAATATGGCAGTGCGCTTAAGTGTATTTTTCAATTTTCAGTGCTTTATGACTAATTGGATTCTCTCTATATTAAATCTATTTTGAGCCCTGAATATGCTTAAGCATAATTAGCTATTAAATGTGAATTTGGCCTCCCATACCAATATGGGTGAACCACAAATCAATCTTTATTTAGACCGATCTGTCAAAATGTGTTGGCCAATCAGTCTAAACAGATTGAAAGTTGACAATTTGCCAATAGATAAGACATAAAATTTTCATAAAAAAAAATCTTAAAGTTGAAAAAGACATTTGGAAGTTTATTTGACAAAAAATTGTCATTCCGTTTGAAAAGTATCATGATTCATGGAAATTTATCAGGTCTATGTGAATAGGTGTATGGGAGGCCATGCGCAAATTACTTACACTTTAGAAGCGAAAAATTATGGACCATATTTATGCTCAAGCGCAAATAAGGTACAAATGTTAAAATCGCATCCCATATGGGTGAACCACCGAATGTTCTTTATTTGACCGATCGGTCTGAAAAGTCTTGACCAATTGGTCTAAAGTTTTCCTGTCAGTACCTTCTCTGACACCGGTCTAACTAAATTGTAAGAGAAGGAAAGCATTTTCACATTTATTCATTATTTGCGCAAAAGTGCAAATTATTTACTCTTAAGCACAAATTATTTTCCCTTAAGCGCAAATTATTTACAAATGAGCACAAATCATTATCATTTATTCTTAAGCACAAAATTGACAAATGGGTCACCCGGACCTGTTTTAATTTTATAATATTTCATTAATTAATCATATAATCAAAATGAAGATATTATGTCACAACACAGACATAAAAATTTACTAAGGCCAAGGGGTTACTTATACCACCCCCCACCCACTGAATAATTATTGTTTTAAATATAAAAACTTCATGCTAACAACAGCTGTAGATGTATGATGTTATATTTATATGGACATAAATGTACGTCGTTCAATAAATGGACCCGATATTTACGACCTATTTTAATCATGCAACAAATTAAAAAATTATTTGCATGTATTCGTATCTTCGAATTATTGAAAATTATGAAATTAGCACATGCTGCACACCCACTGAGCCTCACTTGTGTCTACTTAGTGCCCACGGAACCAAACAGGTAAAGTCATATAGGCAGAAAATTACGGCATACAAACTGATTACCGGTATAATTTTCCTTTAAAAAAGTGATGAAATAAATTACCTCGAGGCACAGGCTCCGATCAGATCCGATCAGACGCTCCTAAATTACTATTTATCCTATTTACTTATAAAGAGTACAGGTAAATAACTAGCCACGAAAGTAGCGATGTTCCCACTGCATACCTAAAATGCCATATTCGGCGCAAGTTCCGGTTTGGTAAAGGCGGATTATCATAAGAACATCTGGAGCATAATGTACTCGGGTACGAAAATAAAGGTGTGTTCAAATTTGATTGGTCCAGTTATCTCCCCAATAAAACAATTGCCTTTGTCACACATTTAAGCATAATTCAATAATAGGGTGTCTACTATTTTATTTATTTATCAAAATGAAAAAAAAACGCCAGTTGACTAACTGAATATGTTGAATGTAATCATGTCTAATGTAACCAAATGCTGGACGCGAAATGTCTCCTTGCGCCATACCAAACGCCCTTGAACTTCAGCAATAGTAGGGCCGCTGGGGTTGTTTTGCGTACAAAATCCAAAACTCTGTCCAAGGCTGGAACAGCAGGTCGATAATCGAACAGACCTGGATCAATCAGATAGTCAACCGAGTAGACCCATACAGCAGCAATTGCCGTACGTTTTCAAAATTTTATTTCTTCCAAATATTGTTTTTCAGGAACAATGTGAGTACGGTGAATTAGGTAATATATATATTGGTGTATTGAAGTATATATTAGCATATATGCATATAGGCAACTTATATGTGTGAGTGGTTAAAACAATTTTTTAAAATTTCGTGATTTCTGCTACATAATTGCTTATATACCTGTACTCTTTATAAGTAAATAGGATAAAATGTTCATGAAAAAGGTATATAAAACTACCAAAGCCTGTGCTCGTGGCAGCTTTTAGTTTCCCTCATGGTCTTTCGGCAGACATATATTCTCAAAATATTTGTCTCCACATTGATATAATGACCACAACACAATGAAGTCACATTGAATGTCATTTCAATGATGTTAGAGTAAGAACATGTAGTCCGTCATGTCACTTAGGGGCTGTTACATGAGCCGGGACAACTCTGTTAGTTGAGACAACCCGGTCTGTGGGGACAAATCAATCATGCTGTTATGTGAGCTGAGACAACTGGGTTAGCTGGGACAGATCGGTAGTAGAGGTGCCACGATTATTTATTTTGATAATCGATAATCGGTCGTCAATAATCGACTATAATCGATTAATCGTACATAATAATAACATCAGTAGAAGTATTCCGTAATATGGCCTATTGCCATATTAGCTGGATGCTGGTTAACTGCTTTCGCTGCTTGTTTGAGGCTTCGGCTGATGTAATTTTTGTGTTAATAAAGTGCATCATAAACCACCGGTAATGACTAATGAGCACAATGTGTTCAATACAAGCACAGTTCTCGGCGATGTCATGGTTATAATATTTGTGAGTTCATTGGAACAAACGTAGCGATTAATTTAACAGCCAAACATACAAGCAATATAAAAGTAGGAATGCACGACGGACCGACGGTGGTTCCTAAAAAAAAGGAATCTAATGTTACGGAAACTATAAGTTTCAGCGAACTTCCAGAGCATGTATAACAATTACAAAGGTGGGCCCCTGCCCGCAAATTTCAGGACTAAAAATAATAAGTATTTGGTAATAGTTAATTTCATTTAGCAGTCACCACACTATAAGCGATAGCCTGTACTAGTAACATCTAAGTATACTTATACAAACAAAGTATACTTGCTGCAAATGACACCGCCGAGAATATCGCTGATTAAAATGCCGTAGGTTCCCTGATATCGAGAGAATGTCAATCAACTCCCCTTTGGTCCAATGAGATTCAAGGGCGAGGGCATTCAGTTCACTGACAGTCAGTCCATTTCAAAGACGTAGTGCCGCCTTTCTTGTAGAAATATACAACGATGTCGGCATACATGTAAGTTCAAAGCTGCAGTGCCGCCATCATGGCGCCATGCAATTTGAAGAATATACAATGACTCGAAGAGTAACCATGTCATCAAATGAACTGCCGGCTGTTTGCAACATATACTAGTAGTACTCAAGTTGTCGGAATCTCTTTGATACATGATCAAATGTTGTTAACCCCTCAGTTGTATATTAAACTGTGAAAAACAATCAGGGTATTCAACAATAACCGACATTTTCCAACATCCGAAATAAATAACGCAGATTAATCGACGACGGAAATGGTAATCGATTATCGGCTTTATCAACGGTTCATCGATTATACGATTAATCGTGGTACCCCTAATCGGTAGTCAACGTCAACCGAGTTGTCCCAGCTAACCGAGTCGTCCCAGCTAACTCGGTTTGCCGAGTTGAACCGGCTCATGTAATAGCACACCATTATTTTAGTGAGAAAGCACAGATGACCTAGGCACCTGGCAGACCGGGTTGTCCCGGCTAACCGAGTTGTCCCTCTCATGTAACAAGCCCATAAATACAGGGCACTCAAAGAATTCTTGGAAAAATGACCACATCATGCTTGATTCTAGAGGCCCCCCACCCCCTTTTCGTACGCCGTATTCCTTGCCCTGTTATGAGGTACGCCGTATACCGGCCCCTCTGTTAGGAGGTATTCGGTATTCCAAATATACCAGTATTCGTACGCCGACCTTCCAAAAAATGAAGTTTTCATATATTTTTATGTATTCCATATGGCTGTTAACTGGTATTCCGTATTCCACCCTCTGTATTAAGTGGTATTCCGTATTCCATGGGGGTGGGGGTGGGGGCCTCATTCTAGTTCGCAATTTGGGAACTACGCATTCGTCAATATTTAACACATTTACAATGATTTTTCACAAGCAAATTCTTGATGAATATATAACAATTAAACAGTGATTTATTTACAAACATCAATTTCAATGGAAAACTACATTACTTCCGAATGGACACTCGGAACTATCGGATCGTTCAATGAAAATGTTCCGTTGCGCTGTGGAAGGCGAAAATAAAATTATTGGCGCAATCAATAATCGCATTGAAATCACACCAAATTTTATTGTAATTGACCCACTCTACCCGCTGTCAGTTCATAATCTAGCTAATCCACATTACTTCATGATTGGGAAATCATCAGATAAAAATAATGTAATTGTTCTTGCATAGAATTGAATATTTCTCAAACCAGTTGGTGGTGGGGGGGGATTTTTTTTCAGGGCACGTATGCCGGGGTGGGTGTGTGGTCGATGGGACCAACAAACTTTTTCCGCAAATGTTTTTTCCTGCATGTTTTTTTTTTACTGTTTTTGCAATGAGTTTGGCTTAAAGGTACTCAATGCGATCAGACGCTCCTAAATTACTATTTCTTTGGCTTCGGGGTTATTAAGTGGTTTAAACAGAAAACTCGAGTGGTAATAATTTACCACTCCATTTTTTCTGTTTAAACTCTAGTTTCTGGCCCAGAAACAATTTAAATAACTAACTTGAAAAATCTATATCTGATCACGCTGAGCTTTGACAGGTAGGTTCCTTGACTCGATTCAAATATATTTTAACCCCGAAGCCAAAGAAATAGTAATGTAGGAGCGTCTGATCGGACTGAGTACCTTTAAAACACATTAGAATAAGATAAATAATGTAATTCTAACTGCTAGACTGGCTGCAGGCAGTTATCGTGTTGTATTTTGTTGCAAATTTTGAAATCCAAGATGGCAGCCATGTTTTTTTTAGCCGAATGACCCCAAAATGACACATTCCTATTTACATGTTATGTTAACATCCATGAATGCACAGAAATTCATATACAGCTGTTTACATTGAATCCCCCCCCACCCTCGCAAATCTCTGTTTTATTGATAAAAGGCGGGTTGGGTGTCCAAATATGGTCGAAAAAACTGCCGAAAACAGAAAAACAATTTGGATGTGAGAGTCAGTGAGTCCCAACTAGGGTCGAAAAGTAAAAATCGGCATACGTGCCTGAATTATATTCGAGCTCACCCCCTTACCCAGTTAGGATTCTCTCTTAACCAAAATATGGTAATACAGACCAAATAAGGAATTTACTATGATAGTATTGTGAGTTGTAAGTTGCAGATGCACCAAACACAAATCTAAATATAAGGAAACGATGCATTATCGTGACTCTTATAAACAATTCACTGCTCTTTTTGCTCGACTTGCATTTTCTCTGACACAAAGCGTGTTTTGTGAATAATATCACATTCATATAATAATTATGCTATACTATATAATAGTATCTTCTTGGGGAAATTATCATAATTTGATAAATGTTATTTCTAAACTATAACCTAAATGAAGGCCGCCCGCCCCGAATTCATGAAGAATGTGATTACTCACACCCCCACCCATGATGGGTATTTCACCTGTCATCAAAACATGCTACACGTATGACATGCATGCAATAATGTTTTCTTTGTTTGAAATCCTATATGTCGTGGCCAGTACATTGAACATATTTATATCCAGAACAAAATGTGATATTTTAAGTAAATCTATAGATGTACATGTCATTTCATATACTAGTGCATGTCCAAGCCTTGAAATTGTGTGCCTGTCATTTGCAGAATGAGGTCCCCAGAGGGTGAATGTATTGATGGTACCCCGCACAGTGGGCTAGCATCACCAAATACACCCTCTGGAGAGCTCGTGCTGCTTACACCTGAGCAGAAGGAGGTTCACAGAGGGTGAATTTGGTGATGCTAGCCCACTATGTGGGTTACCATAACTAAATTCTTCCTCTGGGGACCTCATTCTGCAAATGACAGACACACTATTTCAAGGCTTGTTGGTATCATTTTATAAGACCTGTATGTTATATTTTACAGAGGACGGTCAGCTAGAAGTCTTGCTGTGGAAGTAAATTGACTGGAAGACATACACTGGACCAAAGTTGGAACTTGGTTGTATTCAATTTACAACTGTAAGTTTTTATATATCACTTAGAAGATGTATAATCTGATTTGACGCCCCCTAAATTACTATTTCTTCAGCTTCGGGTTTAAATAATATTTTATTTGAGTTGAGGATCCTATCCCTCAAAGCTCTGAGTTATCAAATCTGTTAATTTTATCAACCTCGATTATTTGTCAGCCTACCAAACATTCCACTTACTTCTTCTAGAAATATGCAGATATACAAGATATTGAGAGGTCTCACAAGGTCATCGGAAATCAATTTCGGAAGATAACATGATGAAAAGTAATGTTGGATGACTATTGGCTTTCGGTGTAAATTTCCGTTGTTGTTCATGTTGTAACTGGATGATCCGGGGACAATCAGCTCAGATTGTGCACCTTTAACAAAAAGCCTTATGTTGTATGTTTGTTGAATTTATGTCTAAATTACGTACCCATGGAAAAGAGTCCAAACCAATAATGTCTAGCAGATTGTGTACTTCTAAGTGTCATGGTATGGAATAAGACTAAATAAAATAATACCTGTGAAGGGTAACTGGAGATTAAAAAAACAGGGGCAATTGGGGGGGGGGGGTGAATATTCACCGCATTTTGCACTTTAATTCACAGAATACTGATGACACTATATAAACCATAGTCATGATAGCCTTATAAATGGCCTGGTAAATATCCAATAACCTGATGTGCTTTTAAAGACAAATTAAAGTGATGTGAAACAATCCAGTAATGTGTTCCCAGACCTGCTGATGTGAATGTATCTTGCCCCGGATACGAATTTTATCCGGTCGCCGAGTCCGTGCGACGCCAGCTTCGCGCATGCACAGACCAGATCTCGGAAACGGGTGGAGCTATCGGGTTGAAATTTGGTATGTGAATGTATCTTGCCCCGGATACGAATTTTATCGGGTCGCCGAGTCCGTGCGACGCCAGCTTCGCGCATGCGCAGACCAGATATCGGTAACGGGTGGAGCTATCGACTTTAAATTTGGTTTTTGAATAGCCCGGACAACGTCGGGCTCATCATTAACTCATTGGAAAAAAAATAAAAAAAATTGTTTTAAATTAATTAATTTTTTTTTAAATTGTCATGTTTATGACGATTGCCGCCAGTTGCGGGCTAACCTGCTAGTCTATCTATACTATATATTTTGAGAACTCCGTATATATGTATATATGTGGGTACTTCATAGAATCCAAAACGCGTGTACAGATTGAGATCAAATTTCGTATGTAAGTGTAAAATTACACCGACACCGCCGTGGTCGCGTTTTTGAGAAGCTCAGAGCACCCTTTATCCACTCCCAAATCACCGTAAAGGCACGGCGGGGGTTAATCAAGTGATTATTTAATGAGCGTTTGTTTTTGACGCATCGCTATAAAGAGCGTCTGTTTCCCATTCAACGTTATTAGCATCTGCAGAGTTATACGGGGAAATTGAGTGCATTTCCTATGCGGGGAGATTTATTGGATGCCATACTCTTACAACATCATTGTTATAGTATGTATGACACTTAGGTCATGGCTTAGGGGGTAGTTATAGGCATAATGCTTCTCAGAAATCCCGGTTACAAACCAACACTCACAATTTCGTATCGCAATCTGCACTTCGGGATTAATAGCGTTGATATATAAAGAGCGTTAGTTTTCCGCAGTGTCTATATAAAGAGCGTCGTTTTCGCTATCTACTTATCTGTATGACGGGCAATTCAATGCAATGTTATCGCTCGAAATATTATGCAGATAGAGAAGCGTTTGTTTTCAATGAAATACCGGATTCGACATCAAGCGTGAACGTTATCGCTCGAAATAGCTCGAAATATTATGCAGAGAGATTGCCTGTTGTTCCTAGGAACGGGGGACATGTTTACAATTCAACAAAACGTTACGGGATTCAGCAAAACGTTATCGCTCGAAATGGTTAGGACGGGTACCATGAATTAACTCATTGAAAGTCGTTCCTAGGAAGGGGGATTTCATTGACCCGCTCGAACGGGATTCAACAAAACGTTATCGCTCGAAATGTTTAGGACGGGTACCATGAATTAACTCATTGAAAGTCGTTCCTAGGAAGGGGGAATCATCGGATTTTTCCGCCAGAAACAAAAAAAATTTAACAATAAAATAAACAATTAAAAAAATATTACATTTAAAAAACATTAAAATAATATTAAAATGTCATGTTTCGAACAAACGCCGCCGGTGGCGGGCTAACCTGCTACTCTATACTATATATTTTGAGACTTCGTATATGTGTGTGTGTGTGTGTGTGTGTGTACTTCATAGAATCCAAAACGCGTGTAAAGATTGAGCTCAAACTTCCTATGTAAGTGTCAAATCCCACCGACACGAACGTGGTCGCGGTTTAGAGAAGCTCAGAGCACCCGTTCTCCAATCTAAAATCACCGCATAGGCACGGCGGGGGTTAATCAAGTGATTATTTAATGAGCGTTTGTTTTTGACGCATCTCTATAAAGAGCGTCTTTTTCCCATTCAACGTTATTCGCATCTGCAGAGTTATACGGGAACGCAAACGTTATCGCTCGAAATTTATTCCCTGCGAGCACGGATGGCGCGCTCTGTTTTTACAGTATATATACCGAAATCATCCCAGATAATCACGAATATAGCATCAGATTTCTCCCCAGATATACCGTTATAAAGCTACTGGAATCTGCCAATCTACGGGAAATTCCAGGGAATGCCGATTGAGCTCAAACTTGCTACCTACGGGAAGTGTCATATATATGAGTGTGTCCTTTATAGACTCTAACCGATTGAGCTCAAACTTGCTAAATAAGAAAATAGCCCCCAAGCCGTAAATATCAACAACAACGACATTGCTACCTACGGGGAACAACGTTATTAGCATCTGCAGAATTATGCAGAGAGAAAGTGCTTTCCTATTATTAGAACGCAACACATGTTTACGTTGCGTTGGTGATTGAGGTTCACAACGGGGTTAATTGACTGTCCGCTCTTTGCGACGATGAGGTTCACGGCGGGGACTATTGACCAACACTCACAATTTCGTCTTTTGCATCAGATACCAACACCTCGACCGATCGGGACGAAACTTGGTACGTGAGTGTAGTTTGACCAGGTGGTCGTCGCTGTCGTATTGGCGAGCCCGTGCGACGCCCGTGCAGCGCATGCGCAGACGAGATATCGGAAACGGGTGGAGCTATCGACTTGAAATTTGGTATGTGAATGTATCTTGCCCCGGATACGAATTTTATCGGGTCGCCGAGCCCGTGCGACGCCAGATACGCGCATGGGCAGACCAGATCTCGGAAACGGGTGGAGCTATCGACTTGAAATTTGGTTTTTGAGTAGCCCGGTCCTGTACGGGGTTACATTGAAAAACTAAAATTAATGGATCGACCAAAGCCATGGGACGAATGCCGCCAGTGGCGGGCTAACCTGCTAGTCTTCTATCTCATATATATTTTGAAGACCTCTGTCTGTATGTATGTATGTTTGTTTGTTTGTCTGTCTGTCTGTCATTTATACAAATCTACGATTCTCGACCGATCGGGACGAAACTTGGTACGTGTGTGCAGTTTGGCCAGGCGGTGAACGTTGTCGTACTGGTGAGCCCGTGCGGCGCCCGCTTCGCGCATGCGCAGACGAGATCTCGGAAACGGGTGGAGCTATCGACTTGATATTTGGTATGTGAATGTAACTTGCCCCGGATGCGAATTTTATCGGGTCGCCGAGCCCGTGCGACGCCAGCTTCGCGCATGCGAAGACCAGATCTCGGCAACGGGTGGAGCTATGGACTTGAAATTTGGTATGTGAATGTGTCTTGCCCCGGATACGAATTTTAACGGGTCGCCGAGCCCGTGCGACGCCAGCTTCGCGCATGCGAAGACCAGATCTCGGAAACGGGTGGAGCTATAGACTTGAAATTTGGTTTTTGAATAGCCCGGACAACGTCGGGCTCATCGGCTAGTACTATATATTTTGAGACTTCGTATATATGTGTGTATGTGTGTACTTCATAGAATCCAAAACGCGTGTACAGATTGAGCTCAAACTTCCTATGTAAGTGTCAAATCCCACCGACACGACCGTGGTCGCGGTTTAGATAAGCTCAGAGCACCCGTTCTCCAATCTCAAATCACCGCAAAGGCACGGCGTGGGTTAATCAAGTGATTATTTAATGAGCGTTTGTTTTTGACGCATCTCTATAAAGAGCGTCTGATTGCCATTCAACGTTATTTGCATCTGCAGAGAGATATACGGAACATACATCAAATTTAAAAAACATTTGTTTCTGACCAACCCTGCGAGCACGGATGGCGCGCTTTGTTTTTACAGTATATAATTATATACCGAAATCATCCCAGATAATCACGAATATAGCATCAGATTTCTCCCCAGATATATCGTTATAAAGCTACTGGAATCTGCCAATCTACGGGAAATTCCAGGGAATGCCGATTGAGCTCAAACTTGCTACCCACGGGAAGTGCCATATATATGAGTGTGTCCTTTATAGACTCGAACCGATTGAGCTCAAACTTGCTAAATAAGAAAATAGCCCCCAAGCCGTAAATATCAACAACAACGATATTGCTACCTACGGGGAGCAACGTTATTAGCATCTGCAGAATTAAGCAGAGAGAAAGTGCTTTCCTATTATTAGAACGCAACACATGTTTACGTCGCGTTGGTGATTGAGGTTCACAACGGGGTTAATTGACTGTCCGCTCTTTGCGACGATGAGGTTCACGGCGGGGACTATTGACCAACACTCACAATTTCGTCTTTTGCATCAGATACCAACACCTCGACCGATCGGGACGAAACTTGGTACGTGAGTGTAGTTTGACCAGGTGGTCGTCGCTGTCGTATTGGCGAGCCTGTGCGACGCCCGCGCAGACGAGATATCGGAAACGGGTGGAGCTATCGACTTGAAATTTGGTATGTGAATGTATCTTGCGCCGGGTACAAATTTTATCGGGTCGCCGAGCCCGTGCGACACCCGTGCAGCGCATGCGCAGACGAGATCTAGGAAACGGGTGGAGCTATCGACTTGAAATTTGCTATGTGAATGTATCTTGCGCCGGGTACAAATTTTATCTGTTCGCCGAGTCCGTGCGACGCCAGCTTCGCGCATGCGCAGACCAGATCTCGGAAACGGGTGGAGCTACCGGGTACAAATTTTTCTTATTGAAACGCGTGGAGCTAAAAATTAAAAAAAAAAAAAATTTTAAATGTCATGTTTCGGACAAGCCGCCGGTGGCGGGCTAACCTGCTAGTACTATATATTTTGAGACTTCCGTATATATATGTGAGTGTGTGTACTTCATAGAATCCAAAACGCGTGTACAGATTGAGATCAAATTTCGTATGTAAGTGTAAAATACCACCGACACCGCCGTGGTCGCGTTTTAGGGAAGCTCAGAGCACCCTTTATCCACTCCCAAATCACCGTAAAGGCACGGCGGGGGTTAATCAAGTGATTATTTAATGAGCGTTTGTTTTTGACGCATCGCTATAAAGAGCGTCTGTTTCCCATTCAACGTTATTAGCGTCTGCAGAGTTATACGGGAAAATTGAGTGCATTTCCTATTCGGGGCGATTTATTGGATGCCATACTCTTACAACATCATTGTTATAGTATGTATGACACTTAGGTCAGGACTTAGGGTGGTAGTTATAGGCATAATGCTTCTCAGAAATCCCGGTTACAAACCAACACTCACAATTTCGTATCGCAATCGGCACTTCGGATTTAATAGCGTTGATATATAAAGAGCGTTGATTTTCCGCATTGTCTATATAAAGAGCGTCGTTTTCGCTATCTACTTATCTGTATGACGGCAAATTCAATGCAATGTTATCGCTCGAAATATTATGCAGAGAGAGAAGCGTTTGTTTTCAATGAAATACCGGATTCGACATCAAGCGTGAACGTTATCGCTCGAAATAGCTCGAAATATTATGTAGAGAGATTGCCTGTCGTTCCTAGGAACGGGGGACATGTTTACAATTCAACAAAACGTTACGGGATTCAACAAAACGTTATCGCTCGAAATATTTAGGACGGGTACGATGAATTAACTCATTGAAAGTCGTTCCTAGGAAGGGGGATTTCATTGACCCGCTCGAAATATTATGCAGAGATATTTCACGACGGGATTCAACAAAACGTTATCGCCCGAAATGTTTAGGACGGGTACCATGAATTAACTCATTGAAAGTCGTTCCTAGGAAGGGGGATTTCATTGACCCGCTCGAACGGGATTCAACAAAACGTTATCGCTCGAAATGTTTAGGACGGGTACCATGAATTAACTCATTGAAAGTCGTTCCTAGGAAGGGGGATTCATCGGATTTTTCCGCGAGAAACAAAAAAAAATTAACAATAAACAAAAACAATTAAATTATAAAAAAGAATTAAATATTAAAAAATTGAAAAAATACATAAATTAAATTTAAAAAACATAAAATTAATATTAAAATTTAAAAAATAAATAAAAACGAAATAATTAAAAAAATGTTATCTTTCTGTTATGTTTCGGAACAAAATCAGAAAACAAATATATTACAATTAAAAAACATTAAAATAATATTAAAATGTCATGTTTCGGACAAACGCTGCCGGTGGCGGGCGGGCTAACCTGCTAGTCTATCTATCTATCTATACTATATATTTTGAGACTTCGTATATATGTGTGTATGTGTGTGTGTGTGTACTTCATAGAATCCAAAACGCGTGTACAGGTTGAGCCCAAACTTCCTATGTAAGTGTCAAATCCCACCGACACGACCGTGGTCGCGGTTTAGAAAAGCTCAGAGCACCCGTTCTCCAATCTCAAATCACCGCAAAGGCACGGCGTGGGTTAATCAAGTGATTATTTAATGAGCGTTTGTTTTTGACGCATCTCTATAAAGAGCGTCTGATTGCCATTCAACGTTATTTGCATCTGCAGAGAGATATACGGAACATACATTAAATTTAAAAAACATTTGTTTCTGACCAACCCTGCGAGCACGGATGGCGCGCTTTGTTTTTACAGTATATAGTTATATACCGAAATCATCCCAGATAATCACGAATATAGCATCAGATTTCTCCCCAGATATATCGTTATAAAGCTACTGGAATCTGCCAATCTACGGGAAATTCCAGGGAATGCCGATTGAGCTCAAACTTGCTACCCACGGGAAGTGCCATATATATGAGTGTGTCCTTTATAGACTCGAACCGATTGAGCTCAAACTTGCTAAATAAGAAAATAGCCCCCAAGCCGTAAATATCAACAACAACGATATTGCTACCTACGGGGAGCAACGTTATTAGCATCTGCAGAATTAAGCAGAGAGAAAGTGCTTTCCTATTTTTAGAACGCAACACATGTTTACGTCGCGTTGGTGATTGAGGTTCACAACGGGGTTGATTGACTGTCCGCTCTTTGCGACGATGAGGTTCACGGCGGGGACTATTGACCAACACTCACAATTTCGTCTTTTGCATCAGATACCAACACCTCGACCGATCGGGACGAAACTTGGTACGTGAGTGTAGTTTGACCAGGTGGTCGTCGCTGTCGTATTGGCGAGCCTGTGCGACGCCCGTGCAGCGCATGCGCAGACGAGATATCGGAAACGGGTGGAGCTATCGACTTGAAATTTGGTATGTGAATGTATCTTGCGCCGGGTACAAATTTTATCGGGTCGCCGAGCCCGTGCGACACCCGTGCAGCGCATGCGCAGACGAGATCTCGGAAACGGGTGGAGCTATCGACTTGAAATTTGCTATGTGAATGTATCTTGCGCCGGGTACAAATTTTATCTGTTCGCCGAGTCCGTGCGACGCCAGCTTCGCGCATGCGCAGACCAGATCTCGGAAACGGGTGGAGCTACTGGGTACAAATTTTTCTTATTGAAACGCTTGGAGCTAAAAATTAAAAAAATTTTTTTTTTAAATGTCATGTTTCGGACAAGCCGCCGGTGGCGGGCTAACCTGCTAGTCTATTCTATACTATACTATATATTTTGAGACTTCGTATATATGTGTGTATGTGTGTACTTCATAGAATCCAAAACGCGTGTACAGATTGAGCTCAAACTTCCTATGTAAGTGTCAAATCCCACCGACACGACCGTGGTCGCGGTTTAGATAAGCTCAGAGCACCCGTTCTCCAATCTCAAATCACCGCAAAGGCACGGCGTGGGTTAATCAAGTGATTATTTAATGAGCGTTTGTTTTTGACGCATCTCTATAAAGAGCGTATGATTGCCATTCAACGTTATTTGCATCTGCAGAGAGATATACGGAACATACATTAAATTTAAAAAACATTTGTTTCTGACCAACCCTGCGAGCACGGATGGCGCGCTTTGTTTTTACAGTATATAGTTATATACCGAAATCATCCCAGATAATCACGAATATAGCATCAGATTTCTCCCCAGATATATCGTTATAAAGCTACTGGAATCTGCCAATCTACGGGAAATTCCAGGGAATGCCGATTGAGCTCAAACTTGCTACCCACGGGAAGTGCCATATATATGAGTGTGTCCTTTATAGACTCGAACCGATTGAGCTCAAACTTGCTAAATAAGAAAATAGCCCCCAAGCCGTAAATATCAACAACAACGATATTGCTACCTACGGGGAGCAACGTTATTAGCATCTGCAGAATTAAGCAGAGAGAAAGTGCTTTCCTATTATTAGAACGCAACACATGTTTACGTCGCGTTGGTGATTGAGGTTCACAACGGGGTTAATTGACTGTCCGCTCTTTGCGACGATGAGGTTCACGGCGGGGACTATTGACCAACACTCACAATTTCGTCTTTTGCATCAGATACCAACACCTCGACCGATCGGGACGAAACTTGGTACGTGAGTGTAGTTTGACCAGGTGGTCGTCGCTGTCGTATTGGCGAGCCTGTGCGACGCCCGCGCAGACGAGATATCGGAAACGGGTGGAGCTATCGACTTGAAATTTGGTATGTGAATGTATCTTGCGCCGGGTACAAATTTTATCGGGTCGCCGAGCCCGTGCGACACCCGTGCAGCGCATGCGCAGACGAGATCTCGGAAACGGGTGGAGCTATCGACTTGAAATTTGCTATGTGAATGTATCTTGCGCCGGGTACAAATTTTATCTGTTCGCCGAGTCCGTGCGACGCCAGCTTCGCGCATGCGCAGACCAGATCTCGGAAACGGGTGGAGCTACCGGGTACAAATTTTTCTTATTGAAACGCGTGGAGCTAAAAATTAAAAAAAAAAAAATTTAAATGTCATGTTTCGGACAAGCCGCCGGTGGCGGGCTAACCTGCTAGTCTATTATATATTTTGAAAGATCTGTGTGTGTGTTTGTTTGTGTGTGTGTGTGTTTGAAATCGATGGACTCGAAAACGACTAAGCCAATTTCGATGAAATTTGGTATTTTAGGGTATTTTCGGCCGGAGACGAACATAGGCATATTTATTTGTCCGTGCGAGGTCAACTTTTCACGTGCGGAGGTCAAATCTATTTTTACGCCGTTTTGCGCTAATATATTTCAGTTCGGTGCTCACAAATCGATTCGATATAGCGCGAATAATAAATTGCCAGTCATATAATTTACACGGTTAGAATCTGTGTGGCTTCATCTTTCCAACGATATATAATATGTATGTATCCGTTTTAGTTATCTGCCTCAATTATTAGGGACAAGTGGTATGATCTTTTATCAGGATAAAATCAATGCGTAACTTCTATGACGTCGTCAGAGGTCACAAAGTTAGATCACGTTAACTCTCACCCTGCCGATGCATTTGACTGTGTCGCGTTAACTCATCACCGGCCGAGGTATCCGCAAATGACATTGGGCTATATATCTCGTAAACGGGTGTAGCTATCGACTTGAAATTTGGTATGTGAATGTATCTTGCCCCGGTACGAATTTTATCGGGTCGCCGAGCACGTGCGACACCAGCTTCGCGCATGCGCAGACCAGATCTAGGAAACGGGTGGAGCAATCGACTTGAAATTTGGTTTTTGAATAGCCCGGACGAAGTCGGGTCACCTTCTAGTCTATTATATATTTTGAAAGATCTGTGTATGTGTTTGTGTGTGTGTGTGTTTGTTTGTGTGTTTGAAATCGATGGACTCCAAAACGACTAAGCCAATTTCGATGAAATTTGGTATTTGGATGTGTTTTCGGCCGGAGACGAACATAGGCATATTTATTTGTCCGTGCGAGGTCAACTTTTCACGTGCGGAGGTCAAATCTATTTTTACGCCGTGTTTGCGCTAATATATTTCAGTTCGGTGCTCACAAATCGATTCGATATAGCGCGAATAATAAATTGCCAATCATATAATTTGCACGGTTAGAATCTGTGTGGCTTCATCTTTCCAACGATATATAATATGTATGTATCCGTTTTAGTTATCTGCCTCAATTATTAGGTACAAGTGGTACGATGCTTTTATCAGGATAAAATCAATGCGTAATTTCTATGACGTCGTCAGAGGTCATAAAGTTAGATTACGTTAACTCTCACCCTGCCGATGCATTTGACTGTATCGCGTTAACTCATCACCGGCCGAGGTATCCGCAAATGACATTGGGCTATATATCTCGGAAACGGGTGTAGCTATCGACTTGAAATTTTGTATGTGAATGTATCTTGCCCCGGATACGAATTTTATCGGGTCGCCGAACCCGTGCGACACCAGCTTCGCGCATGCGCAGACCAGATCTAGGAAACGGGTGGAGCAATCGACTTGAAATTTGGTTTTTGAATAGCCCGGACGAAGTCGGGTCACCTTCTAGTACTATATATTTTGAGACTTCCGTATATATATGTGAGTGTGTGTACTTCATAGAATCCAAAACGCGTGTACAGATTGAGATCAAATTTCGTATGTAAGTGTAAAATACCACCGACACCGCCGTGGTCGCGTTTTAGGGAAGCTCAGAGCACCCTTTATCCACTCCCAAATCACCGTAAAGGCACGGCGGGGGTTAATCAAGTGATTATTTAATGAGCGTTTGTTTTTGACGCATCGCTATAAAGAGCGTCTGTTTCCCATTCAACGTTATTAGCGTCTGCAGAGTTATACGGGAAAATTGAGTGCATTTCCTATTCGGGGCGATTTATTGGATGCCATACTCTTACAACATCATTGTTATAGTATGTATGACACTTAGGTCAGGACTTAGGGTGGTAGTTATAGGCATAATGCTTCTCAGAAATCCCGGTTACAAACCAACACTCACAATTTCGTATCGCAATCGGCACTTCGGATTTAATAGCGTTGATATATAAAGAGCGTTGATTTTCCGCATTGTCTATATAAAGAGCGTCGTTTTCGCTATCTACTTATCTGTATGACGGCAAATTCAATGCAATGTTATCGCTCGAAATATTATGCAGAGAGAGAAGCGTTTGTTTTCAATGAAATACCGGATTCGACATCAAGCGTGAACGTTATCGCTCGAAATAGCTCGAAATATTATGTAGAGAGATTGCCTGTCGTTCCTAGGAACGGGGGACATGTTTACAATTCAACAAAACGTTACGGGATTCAACAAAACGTTATCGCTCGAAATATTTAGGACGGGTACGATGAATTAACTCATTGAAAGTCGTTCCTAGGAAGGGGGATTTCATTGACCCGCTCGAAATATTATGCAGAGATATTTCACGACGGGATTCAACAAAACGTTATCGCCCGAAATGTTTAGGACGGGTACCATGAATTAACTCATTGAAAGTCGTTCCTAGGAAGGGGGATTTCATTGACCCGCTCGAACGGGATTCAACAAAACGTTATTGCTCGAAATGTTTAGGACGGGTACCATGAATTAACTCATTGAAAGTCGTTCCTAGGAAGGGGGATTCATCGGATTTTTCCGCGAGAAACAAAAAAAAATTAACAATAAACAAAAACAATTAAATTATAAAAAAGAATTAAATATTAAAAAATTGAAAAAATACATAAATTAAATTTAAAAAACATAAAATTAATATTAAAATTTAAAAAATAAATAAAAACGAAATAATTAAAAAAATGTTATCTTTCTGTTATGTTTCGGAACAAAATCAGAAAACAAATATATTACAATTAAAAAACATTAAAATAATATTAAAATGTCATGTTTCGGACAAACGCTGCCGGTGGCGGGCGGGCTAACCTGCTAGTCTATCTATCTATCTATACTATATATTTTGAGACTTCGTATATATGTGTGTATGTGTGTGTGTGTGTACTTCATAGAATCCAAAACGCGTGTACAGGTTGAGCTCAAACTTCCTATGTAAGTGTCAAATCCCACCGACACGACCGTGGTCGCGGTTTAGAAAAGCTCAGAGCACCCGTTCTCCAATCTCAAATCACCGCAAAGGCACGGCGTGGGTTAATCAAGTGATTATTTAATGAGCGTTTGTTTTTGACGCATCTCTATAAAGAGCGTCTGATTGCCATTCAACGTTATTTGCATCTGCAGAGAGATATACGGAACATACATTAAATTTAAAAAACATTTGTTTCTGACCAACCCTGCGAGCACGGATGGCGCGCTTTGTTTTTACAGTATATAGTTATATACCGAAATCATCCCAGATAATCACGAATATAGCATCAGATTTCTCCCCAGATATATCGTTATAAAGCTACTGGAATCTGCCAATCTACGGGAAATTCCAGGGAATGCCGATTGAGCTCAAACTTGCTACCCACGGGAAGTGCCATATATATGAGTGTGTCCTTTATAGACTCGAACCGATTGAGCTCAAACTTGCTAAATAAGAAAATAGCCCCCAAGCCGTAAATATCAACAACAACGATATTGCTACCTACGGGGAGCAACGTTATTAGCATCTGCAGAATTAAGCAGAGAGAAAGTGCTTTCCTATTTTTAGAACGCAACACATGTTTACGTCGCGTTGGTGATTGAGGTTCACAACGGGGTTGATTGACTGTCCGCTCTTTGCGACGATGAGGTTCACGGCGGGGACTATTGACCAACACTCACAATTTCGTCTTTTGCATCAGATACCAACACCTCGACCGATCGGGACGAAACTTGGTACGTGAGTGTAGTTTGACCAGGTGGTCGTCGCTGTCGTATTGGCGAGCCTGTGCGACGCCCGTGCAGCGCATGCGCAGACGAGATATCGGAAACGGGTGGAGCTATCGACTTGAAATTTGGTATGTGAATGTATCTTGCGCCGGGTACAAATTTTATCGGGTCGCCGAGCCCGTGCGACACCCGTGCAGCGCATGCGCAGACGAGATCTCGGAAACGGGTGGAGCTATCGACTTGAAATTTGCTATGTGAATGTATCTTGCGCCGGGTACAAATTTTATCTGTTCGCCGAGTCCGTGCGACGCCAGCTTCGCGCATGCGCAGACCAGATCTCGGAAACGGGTGGAGCTACCGGGTACAAATTTTTCTTATTGAAACGCTTGGAGCTAAAAATTAAAAAAAAAAATTTTTTAAATGTCATGTTTCGGACAAGCCGCCGGTGGCGGGCTAACCTGCTAGTACTATATATTTTGAGACTTCGTATATATGTGTGTATGTGTGTACTTCATAGAATCCAAAACGCGTGTACAGATTGAGCTCAAACTTCCTATGTAAGTGTCAAATCCCACCGACACCGCCGTGGTCGCGTTTTAGGGAAGCTCAGAGCACCCTTTATCCACTCCCAAATCACCGTAAAGGCACGGCGGGGGTTAATCAAGTGATTATTTAATGAGCGTTTGTTTTTGACGCATCGCTATAAAGAGCGTCTGTTTCCCATTCAACGTTATTAGCGTCTGCAGAGTTATACGGGAAAATTGAGTGCATTTCCTATTCGGGGCGATTTATTGGATGCCATACTCTTACAACATCATTGTTATAGTATGTATGACACTTAGGTCAGGACTTAGGGTGGTAGTTATAGGCATAATGCTTCTCAGAAATCCCGGTTACAAACCAACACTCACAATTTCGTATCGCAATCGGCACTTCGGATTTAATAGCGTTGATATATAAAGAGCGTTGATTTTCCGCATTGTCTATAAAAAGAGCGTCGTTTTCGCTATCTACTTATCTGTATGACGGCAAATTCAATGCAATGTTATCGCTCGAAATATTATGCAGAGAGAGAAGCGTTTGTTTTCAATGAAATACCGGATTCGACATCAAGCGTGAACGTTATCGCTCGAAATAGCTCGAAAATATTATGTAGAGAGATTGCCTGTCGTTCCTAGGAACGGGGGACATGTTTACAATTCAACAAAACGTTACGGGATTCAACAAAACGTTATCGCTCGAAATATTTAGGACGGGTACGATGAATTAACTCATTGAAAGTCGTTCCTAGGAAGGGGGATTTCATTGACCCGCTCGAAATATTATGCAGAGATATTTCACGACGGGATTCAACAAAACGTTATCGCCCGAAATGTTTAGGACGGGTACCATGAATTAACTCATTGAAAGTCGTTCCTAGGAAGGGGGATTTCATTGACCCGCTCGAACGGGATTCAACAAAACGTTATCGCTCGAAATGTTTAGGACGGGTACCATGAATTAACTCATTGAAAGTCGTTCCTAGGAAGGGGGATTCATCGGATTTTTCCGCCAGAAACAAAAAAAAATTAACAATAAACAAAAACAATTAAATTATAAAAAAGAATTAAATATTAAAAAATTGAAAAAATACATAAATTAAATTTAAAAAACATAAAATTAATATTAAAATTTAAAAAATAAATAAAAACGAAATAATTAAAAAAATGTTATCTTTCTGTTATGTTTCGGAACAAAATCAGAAAACAAATATATTACAATTAAAAAACATTAAAATAATATTAAAATGTCATGTTTCGGACAAACGCTGCCGGTGGCGGGCTAACCTGCTAGTCTATCTATCTATCTATACTATATATTTTGAGACTTCGTATATATGTGTGTATGTGTGTGTGTGTGTGTACTTCATAGAATCCAAAACGCGTGTACAGATTGAGCTCAAACTTCCTATGTAAGTGTCAAATCAAACCGACACGACCGTGGTCGCGGTTTAGAAAAGCTCAGAGCACCCGTTATCCAATCTCAAATCACCGCAAAGGCACGGCGTGGGTTAATCAAGTGATTATTTAATGAGCGTTTGTTTTTGACGCATCTCTATAAAGAGCGTCTGATTGCCATTCAACGTTATTTGCATCTGCAGAGAGATATACGGAACATACATTAAATTTAAAAAACATTTGTTTCTGACCAACCCTGCGAGCACGGATGGCGCGCTTTGTTTTTACAGTATATAGTTATATACCGAAATCATCCCAGATAATCACGAATATAGCATCAGATTTCTCCCCAGATATATCGTTATAAAGCTACTGGAATCTGCCAATCTACGGGAAATTCCAGGGAATGCCGATTGAGCTCAAACTTGCTACCCACGGGAAGTGCCATATATATGAGTGTGTCCTTTATAGACTCGAACCGATTGAGCTCAAACTTGCTAAATAAGAAAATAGCCCCCAAGCCGTAAATATCAACAACAACGATATTGCTACCTACGGGGAGCAACGTTATTAGCATCTGCAGAATTAAGCAGAGAGAAAGTGCTTTCCTATTTTTAGAACGCAACACATGTTTACGTCGCGTTGGTGATTGAGGTTCACAACGGGGTTAATTGACTGTCCGCTCTTTGCGACGATGAGGTTCACGGCGGGGACTATTGACCAACACTCACAATTTCGTCTTTTGCATCAGATACCAACACCTCGACCGATCGGGACGAAACTTGGTACGTGAGTGTAGTTTGACCAGGTGGTCGTCGCTGTCGTATTGGCGAGCCTGTGCGACGCCCGTGCAGCGCATGCGCAGACGAGATATCGGAAACGGGTGGAGCTATCGACTTGAAATTTGGTATGTGAATGTATCTTGCGCCGGGTACAAATTTTATCGGGTCGCCGAGCCCGTGCGACACCCGTGCAGCGCATGCGCAGACGAGATCTCGGAAACGGGTGGAGCTATCGACTTGAAATTTGCTATGTGAATGTATCTTGCGCCGGGTACAAATTTTATCTGTTCGCCGAGTCCGTGCGACGCCAGCTTCGCGCATGCGCAGACCAGATCTCGGAAACGGGTGGAGCTACCGGGTACAAATTTTTCTTATTGAAACGCGTGGAGCTAAAAATTAAAAAAAAATATTTTAAAAATGTCATGTTTCGGACAAGCCGCCGGTGGCGGGCTAACCTGCTAGTACTATATATTTTGAGACTTCCGTATATATATGTGAGTGTGTGTACTTCATAGAATCCAAAACGCGTGTACAGATTGAGATCAAATTTCGTATGTAAGTGTAAAATTCCACCGACACCGCCGTGGTCGCGTTTTAGGGAAGCTCAGAGCACCCTTTATCCACTCCCAAATCACCGTAAAGGCACGGCGGGGGTTAATCAAGTGATTATTTAATGAGCGGTTTTTTTTGACGCATCGCTATAAAGAGCGTCTGTTTCCCATTCAACGTTATTAGCGTCTGCAGAGTTATACGGGAAAATTGAGTGCATTTCCTATTCGGGGAGATTTATTGGATGCCATACTCTTACAACATCATTGTTATAGTATGTATGACACTTAGGTCAGGACTTAGGGTGGTAGTTATAGGCATAATGCTTCTCAGAAATCCCGGTTACAAACCAACACTCACAATTTCGTATCGCAATCGGCACTTCGGATTTAATAGCGTTGATATATAAAGAGCGTTGGTTTTCCGCATTGTCTATATAAAGAGCGTCGTTTTCGCTATCTACTTATCTGTATGACGGCAAATTCAATGCAATGTTATCGCTCGAAATATTATGCAGAGAGGGAAGCGTTTGTTTTCAATGAAATACCGGATTCGACATCAAGCGTGAACGTTATCGCTCGAAATATTATGTAGAGAGATTGCCTGTCGTTCCTAGGAACGGGGGACATGTTTACAATTCAACAAAACGTTACGGGATTCAACAAAACGTTATCGCTCGAAATATTTAGGACGGGTACGATGAATTAACTCATTGAAAGTCGTTCCTAGGAAGGGGGATTTCATTGACCCGCTCGAAATATTATGCAGAGATATTTCACGACGGGATTCAACAAAACGTTATCGCCCGAAATGTTTAGGACGGGTACCATGAATTAACTCATTGAAAGTCGTTCCTAGGAAGGGGGATTTCATTGACCCGCTCGAACGGGATTCAACAAAACGTTATCGCTCGAAATGTTTAGGACTGGTACCATGAATTAACTCATTGAAAGTCGTTCCTAGGAAGGGGGATTCATCGGATTTTTCCGCGAGAAACAAAAAAAAATTAACAATAAACAAAAACAATTAAATTATAAAAAAGAATTAAATATTAAAAAATTGAAAAAATACATAAATTAAATTTAAAAAACATAAAATTAATATTAAAATTTAAAAAATAAATAAAAACGAAATAATTAAAAAAATGTTATCTTTCTGTTATGTTTCGGAACAAAATCAGAAAACAAATATATTACAATTAAAAAACATTAAAATAATATTAAAATGTCATGTTTCGGACAAACGCTGCCGGTGGCGGGCTAACCTGCTAGTCTATCTATCTATCTATACTATATATTTTGAGACTTCGTATATATGTGTGTGTGTGTGTGTGTGTGTACTTCATAGAATCCAAAACGCGTGTACAGATTGAGCTCAAACTTCCTATGTAAGTGTCAAATCCCACCGACACGACCGTGGTCGCGGTTTAGAAAAGCTCAGAGCACCCGTTCTCCAATCTCAAATCACCGCAAAGGCACGGCGTGGGTTAATCAAGTGATTATTTAATGAGCGTTTGTTTTTGACGCATCTCTATAAAGAGCGTCTGATTGCCATTCAACGTTATTTGCATCTGCAGAGAGATATACGGAACATACATTAAATTTAAAAAACATTTGTTTCTGACCAACCCTGCGAGCACGGATGGCGCGCTTTGTTTTTACAGTATATGGTTATATACCGAAATCATCCCAGATAATCACGAAAATAGCATCAGATTTCTCCCCAGATATATCGTTATAAAGCTACTGGAATCTGCCAATCTACGGGAAATTCCAGGGAATGCCGATTGAGCTCAAACTTGCTACCCACGGGAAGTGCCATATATATGAGTGTGTCCTTTATAGACTCGAACCGATTGAGCTCAAACTTGCTAAATAAGAAAATAGCCCCCAAGCCGTAAATATCAACAACAACGATATTGCTACCTACGGGGAGCAACGTTATTAGCATCTGCAGAATTAAGCAGAGAGAAAGTGCTTTCCTATTATTAGAACGCAACACATGTTTACGTCGCGTTGGTGATTGAGGTTCACAACGGGGTTAATTGACTGTCCGCTCTTTGCGACGATGAGGTTCACGGCGGGGACTATTGACCAACACTCACAATTTCGTCTTTTGCATCAGATACCAACACCTCGACCGATCGGGACGAAACTTGGTACGTGAGTGTAGTTTGACCAGGTGGTCGTCGCTGTCGTATTGGCGAGCCTGTGCGACGCCCGTGCAGCGCATGCGCAGACGAGATATCGGAAACGGGTGGAGCTATCGACTTGAAATTTGGTATGTGAATGTATCTTGCGCCGGGTACAAATTTTATCGGGTCGCCGAGCCCGTGCGACACCCGTGCAGCGCATGCGCAGACGAGATCTCGGAAACGGGTGGAGCTATCGACTTGAAATTTGCTATGTGAATGTATCTTGCGCCGGGTACAAATTGTATCTGTTCGCCGAGTCCGTGCGACGCCAGCTTCGCGCATGCGCAGACCAGATCTCGGAAACGGGTGGAGCTACCGGGTACAAATTTTTCTTATTGAAACGCGTGGAGCTAAAAATTAAAAAAAAATATTTTAAAAATGTCATGTTTCGGACAAGCCGCCGGTGGCGGGCTAACCTGCTAGTACTATATATTTTGAGACTTCCGTATATATATGTGAGTGTGTGTACTTCATAGAATCCAAAACGCGTGTACAGATTGAGATCAAATTTCGTATGTAAGTGTAAAATTCCACCGACACCGCCGTGGTCGCGTTTTAGGGAAGCTCAGAGCACCCTTTATCCACTCCCAAATCACCGTAAAGGCACGGCGGGGGTTAATCAAGTGATTATTTAATGAGCGTTTTTTTTTGACGCATCGCTATAAAGAGCGTCTGTTTCCCATTCAACGTTATTAGCGTCTGCAGAGTTATACGGGAAAATTGAGTGCATTTCCTATTCGGGGAGATTTATTGGATGCCATACTCTTACAACATCATTGTTATAGTATGTATGACACTTAGGTCAGGACTTAGGGTGGTAGTTATAGGCATAATGCTTCTCAGAAATCCCGGTTACAAACCAACACTCACAATTTCGTATCGCAATCGGCACTTCGGATTTAATAGCGTTGATATATAAAGAGCGTTGGTTTTCCGCATTGTCTATATAAAGAGCGTCGTTTTCGCTATCTACTTATCTGTATGACGGCAAATTCAATGCAATGTTATCGCTCGAAATATTATGCAGAGAGGGAAGCGTTTGTTTTCAATGAAATACCGGATTCGACATCAAGCGTGAACGTTATCGCTCGAAATATTATGTAGAGAGATTGCCTGTCGTTCCTAGGAACGGGGGACATGTTTACAATTCAACAAAACGTTACGGGATTCAACAAAACGTTATCGCTCGAAATATTTAGGACGGGTACGATGAATTAACTCATTGAAAGTCGTTCCTAGGAAGGGGGATTTCATTGACCCGCTCGAAATATTATGCAGAGATATTTCACGACGGGATTCAACAAAACGTTATCGCCCGAAATGTTTAGGACGGGTACCATGAATTAACTCATTGAAAGTCGTTCCTAGGAAGGGGGATTTCATTGACCCGCTCGAACGGGATTCAACAAAACGTTATCGCTCGAAATGTTTAGGACTGGTACCATGAATTAACTCATTGAAAGTCGTTCCTAGGAAGGGGGATTCATCGGATTTTTCCGCGAGAAACAAAAAAAAATTAACAATAAACAAAAACAATTAAATTATAAAAAAGAATTAAATATTAAAAAATTGAAAAAATACATAAATTAAATTTAAAAAACATAAAATTAATATTAAAATTTAAAAAATAAATAAAAACGAAATAATTAAAAAAATGTTATCTTTCTGTTATGTTTCGGAACAAAATCAGAAAACAAATATATTACAATTAAAAAACATTAAAATAATATTAAAATGTCATGTTTCGGACAAACGCTGCCGGTGGCGGGCTAACCTGCTAGTCTATCTATCTATCTATACTATATATTTTGAGACTTCGTATATATGTGTGTGTGTGTGTGTGTGTGTACTTCATAGAATCCAAAACGCGTGTACAGATTGAGCTCAAACTTCCTATGTAAGTGTCAAATCCCACCGACACGACCGTGGTCGCGGTTTAGAAAAGCTCAGAGCACCCGTTCTCCAATCTCAAATCACCGCAAAGGCACGGCGTGGGTTAATCAAGTGATTATTTAATGAGCGTTTGTTTTTGACGCATCTCTATAAAGAGCGTCTGATTGCCATTCAACGTTATTTGCATCTGCAGAGAGATATACGGAACATACATTAAATTTAAAAAACATTTGTTTCTGACCAACCCTGCGAGCACGGATGGCGCGCTTTGTTTTTACAGTATATACTTATATACCGAAATCATCCCAGATAATCACGAAAATAGCATCAGATTTCTCCCCAGATATATCGTTATAAAGCTACTGGAATCTGCCAATCTACGGGAAATTCCAGGGAATGCCGATTGAGCTCAAACTTGCTACCCACGGGAAGTGCCATATATATGAGTGTGTCCTTTATAGACTCGAACCGATTGAGCTCAAACTTGCTAAATAAGAAAATAGCCCCCAAGCCGTAAATATCAACAACAACGATATTGCTACCTACGGGGAGCAACGTTATTAGCATCTGCAGAATTAAGCAGAGAGAAAGTGCTTTCCTATTATTAGAACGCAACACATGTTTACGTCGCGTTGGTGATTGAGGTTCACAACGGGGTTAATTGACTGTCCGCTCTTTGCGACGATGAGGTTCACGGCGGGGACTATTGACCAACACTCACAATTTCGTCTTTTGCATCAGATACCAACACCTCGACCGATCGGGACGAAACTTGGTACGTGAGTGTAGTTTGACCAGGTGGTCGTCGCTGTCGTATTGGCGAGCCTGTGCGACGCCCGTGCAGCGCATGCGCAGACGAGATATCGGAAACGGGTGGAGCTATCGACTTGAAATTTGGTATGTGAATGTATCTTGCGCCGGGTACAAATTTTATCGGGTCGCCGAGCCCGTGCGACACCCGTGCAGCGCATGCGCAGACGAGATCTCGGAAACGGGTGGAGCTATCGACTTGAAATTTGCTATGTGAATATATCTTGCGCCGGGTACAAATTGTATCTGGTCGCCGAGTCCGTGCGACGCCAGCTTCGCGCATGCGCAGACCAGATCTCGGAAACGGGTGGAGCTACCGGGTACAATTTTTTCTTATTGAAACGCGTGGAGCTAAAAATTAAAAAAAAATATTAAAAAAATGTCATGTTTCGGACAAGCCGCCGGTGGCGGGCTAACCTGCTAGTCTATTATATATTTTGAAAGATCTGTGTGTGTGTGTGTGTGTGTGTGTGTGTGTGTGTGTGTATCTGTCTGTCAGTAATCGATGGACTCAAATACGGCTGAGCCAATTTCGATGAAACTTGGTATGTGGGGGTATTTTCGGGTCAGGACTAACATAGGCCTATTAATTTGTCCGTGCGAGGTCAACTTTTCACGTGCCGAGGTCAAATCTGTTTTTACGCCGTTTTGCGCTAATATATTTCAGTTCGGTGCTTACAAATCGATTCGAAACAGCGCGAATAATAACATGCCAGTCATAATAATGACACTACGAGAATCTTTCGTGTTTCCTCTTTCCAACAATATATAATATGTATGTATCCGTTTTAGTTATCTGCCTCAATTATTAAGAAGAAGTGGTACGATCTTCTAGCAGGGTAAAAACAATGCGTAACTTCTATGACGTCGTTAGAGGTCATAAAGTTAGATCACGTTAACTCTTAACCTGCCGATGCATTTGACTGTTTCAGACGTCTTGGCGATATCTCGGGCACCGATGGTAATTTATCTTTACGTTGAAACTTGATAATTAATGAGCGTGTGTATATGAGGCGCGTTTATATACTTGAGTGGAAATCAAATCGGGTTAAAAGGTCAAATCGGGTAAAACCGGATGGATTTCGACGGGTACTTTTGTTCGGGCAGTGTTTTGGACGGGTCAAATCGTGACCCCACTTGACATTGGCCTTCAAAATAGACAATTCAAGGTCAAAGCCCGGACGAAGTCGGGTCACCTTCTAGTCTATACTATATATTTTGAGACTTCGTATATGTGTGTGTGTGTGTGTACTTCATAGAATCCAAAACGCGTGTACAGATTGAGCTCAAACTTCCTATGTAAGTGTCAAATCCCACCGACACGACCGTGGTCGCGGTTTAGATAAGCTCAGAGCACCCGTTCTCCAATCTCAAATCACCGCAAAGGCACGGCGTGGGTTAATCAAGTGATTATTTAATGAGCGTTTGTTTTTGACGCATCTCTATAAAGAGCGTCTGATTGCCATTCAACGTTATTTGCATCTGCAGAGAGATATACGGAACATACATTAAATTTAAAAAACATTTGTTTCTGACCAACCCTGCGAGCACGGATGGCGCGCTTTGTTTTTACAGTATATAGTTATATACCGAAATCATCCCAGATAATCACGAATATAGCATCAGATTTCTCCCCAGATATATCGTTATAAAGCTACTGGAATCTGCCAATCTACGGGAAATTCCAGGGAATGCCGATTGAGCTCAAACTTGCTACCCACGGGAAGTGCCATATATATGAGTGTGTCCTTTATAGACTCGAACCGATTGAGCTCAAACTTGCTAAATAAGAAAATAGCCCCCAAGCCGTAAATATCAACAACAACGATATTGCTACCTACGGGGAGCAACGTTATTAGCATCTGCAGAATTAAGCAGAGAGAAAGTGCTTTCCTATTATTAGAACGCAACACATGTTTACGTCGCGTTGGTGATTGAGGTTCACAACGGGGTTAATTGACTGTCCGCTCTTTGCGACGATGAGGTTCACGGCGGGGACTATTGACCAACACTCACAATTTCGTCTTTTGCATCAGATACCAACACCTCGACCGATCGGGACGAAACTTGGTACGTGAGTGTAGTTTGACCAGGTGGTCGTCGCTGTCGTATTGGCGAGCCTGTGCGACGCCCGTGCAGCGCATGCGCAGACGAGATCTCGGAAACGGGTGGAGCTATCGACTTGAAATTTGCTATGTGAATATATCTTGCGCCGGGTACAAATTGTATCTGGTCGCCGAGTCCGTGCGACGCCAGCTTCGCGCATGCGCAGACCAGATCTCGGAAACGGGTGGAGCTACCGGGTACAATTTTTTCTTATTGAAACGCGTGGAGCTAAAAATTAAAAAAAAATATTAAAAAAATGTCATGTTTCGGACAAGCCGCCGGTGGCGGGCTAACCTGCTAGTCTATTATATATTTTGAAAGATCTGTGTGTGTGTGTGTGTGTGTGTGTGTGTGTGTGTATCTGTCTGTCAGTAATCGATGGACTCAAATACGGCTGAGCCAATTTCGATGAAACTTGGTATGTGGGGGTATTTTCGGGTCAGGACTAACATAGGCCTATTAATTTGTCCGTGCGAGGTCAACTTTTCACGTGCCGAGGTCAAATCTGTTTTTACGCCGTTTTGCGCTAATATATTTCAGTTCGGTGCTTACAAATCGATTCGAAACAGCGCGAATAATAACATGCCAGTCATAATAATGACACTACGAGAATCTTTCGTGTTTCCTCTTTCCAACAATATATAATATGTATGTATCCGTTTTAGTTATCTGCCTCAATTATTAAGAAGAAGTGGTACGATCTTCTAGCAGGGTAAAAACAATGCGTAACTTCTATGACGTCGTTAGAGGTCATAAAGTTAGATCACGTTAACTCTTAACCTGCCGATGCATTTGACTGTTTCAGACGTCTTGGCGATATCTCGGGCACCGATGGTAATTTATCTTTACGTTGAAACTTGATAATTAATGAGCGTGTGTATATGAGGCGCGTTTATATACTTGAGTGGAAATCAAATCGGGTTAAAAGGTCAAATCGGGTAAAACCGGATGGATTTCGACGGGTACTTTTGTTCGGGCAGTGTTTTGGACGGGTCAAATCGTGACCCCACTTGACATTGGCCTTCAAAATAGACAATTCAAGGTCAAAGCCCGGACGAAGTCGGGTCACCTTCTAGTCTATACTATATATTTTGAGACTTCGTATATGTGTGTGTGTGTGTGTACTTCATAGAATCCAAAACGCGTGTACAGATTGAGCTCAAACTTCCTATGTAAGTGTCAAATCCCACCGACACGACCGTGGTCGCGGTTTAGATAAGCTCAGAGCACCCGTTCTCCAATCTCAAATCACCGCAAAGGCACGGCGTGGGTTAATCAAGTGATTATTTAATGAGCGTTTGTTTTTGACGCATCTCTATAAAGAGCGTCTGATTGCCATTCAACGTTATTTGCATCTGCAGAGAGATATACGGAACATACATTAAATTTAAAAAACATTTGTTACTGACCAACCCTGCGAGCACGGATGGCGCGCTTTGTTTTTACAGTATATAGTTATATACCGAAATCATCCCAGATAATCACGAATATAGCATCAGATTTCTCCCCAGATATATCGTTATAAAGCTACTGGAATCTGCCAATCTACGGGAAATTCCAGGGAATGCCGATTGAGCTCAAACTTGCTACCCACGGGAAGTGCCATATATATGAGTGTGTCCTTTATAGACTCGAACCGATTGAGCTCAAACTTGCTAAATAAGAAAATAGCCCCCAAGCCGTAAATATCAACAACAACGATATTGCTACCTACGGGGAGCAACGTTATTAGCATCTGCAGAATTAAGCAGAGAGAAAGTGCTTTCCTATTATTAGAACGCAACACATGTTTACGTCGCGTTGGTGATTGAGGTTCACAACGGGGTTAATTTACTGTCCGCTCTTTGCGACGATGAGGTTCACGGCGGGGACTATTGACCAACACTCACAATTTCGTCTTTTGCATCAGATACCAACACCTCGACCGATCGGGACGAAACTTGGTACGTGAGTGTAGTTTGACCAGGTGGTCGTCGCTGTCGTATTGGCGAGCCTGTGCGACGCCCGTGCAGCGCATGCGCAGACGAGATATCGGAAACGGGTGGAGCTATCGACTTGAAATTTGGTATGTGAATGTATCTTGCGCCGGGTACAAATTTTATCGGGTCGCCGAGCCCGTGCGACACCCGTGCAGCGCATGCGCAGACGAGATCTCGGAAACGGGTGGAGCTATCGACTTGAAATTTGCTATGTGAATGTATCTTGCGCCGGGTACAAATTTTATCTGTTCGCCGAGTCCGTGCGACGCCAGCTTCGCGCATGCGCAGACCAGATCTCGGAAACGGGTGGAGCTACCGGGTACAAATTTTTCTTATTGAAACGCGTGGAGCTAAAAATATAAAAAAAAATATTTAAAAAATGTCATGTTTCGGACAAGCCGCCGGTGGCGGGCTAACCTGCTAGTACTATATATTTTGAGACTTCCGTATATATATGTGTGTGTGTGTGTGGGGGGGGGGGTACTTCGTGGAATCGAAAACGGTTGAACAAATTGAGCTCAAATTTCGTATATTAGTGTAAAATTCCACGGACACCGCCGTGATTTAGTTTTGGAGAAGCTCAGAGCACCGTTTCTCCCTTCCCAATCATCAAAATCACCACAATCGGCACTTCGGGGTTAATAGCGTTCATATATAAAGAGCGTTCGTTTTACGCAGTGTCTATATAAAGAGCGTCGTTTTCGCTATCTACTTATCTGTATGTATGACGGGAGTCTGTAGCCTGTCGCTAATTATGCAGAGAGATTTCACGACGGGAAGCGTTTGTTTTCAATGCAATGCAATGTTATCTCTCGAAATATTATGCAGTGAGATTTCACGACATTAGGACGGGTACGGCATACTCGAAATATTATGCAGAGATATTTCATGACGGGAAGCGTTTGTTTTCAATTCAATGCAATGTTATCGTAGAGAGATTTCATGACGGGAAGCGTTTGTTTTCAATTCAATGCAATGTTATCACTCGAAATATTATGCAGAGATATTTCACGACATTAGGACGGGTACGGGCAGGTTAAAAAAAATAATGCGTTGTCTGTCGTTCCTAGGAAGGGAGGAATTCATCGGGTAAATGCCAGAAACAAAAAATTTAATTAAAAAAAAAATTAAAAAGGCAGAATTAAAAAAAAACTAAAATTAAAAAAATGTCATGTGTGAGATTTTTTGGGTAGCCCCGAGCCGTGATGTCAACAACAACGACCCGAAGCCCTGAATGCCAACAACAACGACATCATCGGGTCAGTTTTTTCTGCCCGATGTACCTTAAATCATACCTCTTTTAGGGAGGGTACAATAATTTATCTTAAAAAGGCACGATTAACTCATTGAAAAGCGAAAAAAATGTCATGTTTCAGACCAACGCCGCCAGTGGCGGGCTAACCTGCTAGTCTATCTATTATATATTTTGAAAGATCTGTGTGTGTGTGTGTTTGTGTGTGTGTGTGTGTGTCAGTAATCGATGGACTCGAAAATGACCCAGCCGATTTCGATGAAACTTGGTATGTGGGTGTATTTTCGGCCGGGGACGAACATAGGCCTATTGATTTTCAGATCCGAGGTCAACTTTTCACGTGCCGAGGTCAAATCTGTTTTTACGCCGTTTTGCGCTAATATATTTAAGTTCGGTGCTCACAAATCGATTCGATATAGCGCGAATAATAAATTGCCAGTCATATAATTTGCACGGTTAGAATCTGTGGCATTTCATCTTTCCAATGATGTATCACACGCCTGTGTACGTTTAAAGTTTCTACGTTAATTATCGGGAAGAACGCGTGACCATGCTTCGCTCATCGAAAATCATTGCGTAAATATATTACGCGATCAACATATCTTGACGTGATCGCGTTAACTCTTAACAGGCCGATGTCGCGTTAACTCATCACCGGCCGAGGTATCCGCAAATGACATTGGGCTATATATCTCGGAAACGGGTGGAGCTATCGACTTGAAATTTGGTATGTGAATGTATCTTGCCCCGGATACGAATTTTATCGGGTCGCCGAGCCCGTGCGACGCCAGCTTCGCGCATGCGCAGACCAGATCTCGGAAACGGGTGGAGCAATCGACTTGAAATTTGGTTTTTGAATAGCCCGGACGAAGTCGGGTCACCTTCTAGTACTATATATTTTGAGACTTCGTATATATGTGTGTATGTGTGTACTTCATAGAATCCAAAACGCGTGTACAGATTGAGCTCAAACTTCCTATGTAAGTGTCAAATCCCACCGACACGACCGTGGTCGCGGTTTAGAAAAGCTCAGAGCACCCGTTCTCCAATCTCAAATCACCGCAAAGGCACGGCGTGGGTTAATCAAGTGATTATTTAATGAGCGTTTGTTTTTGACGCATCTCTATAAAGAGCGTCTGATTGCCATTCAACGTTATTTGCATCTGCAGAGAGATATACGGAACATACATTAAATTTAAAAAACATTTGTTTCTGACCAACCCTGCGAGCACGGATGGCGCGCTTTGTTTTTACAGTATATAGTTATATACCGAAATCATCCCAGATAATCACGAATATAGCATCAGATTTCTCCCCAGATATATCGTTATAAAGCTACTGGAATCTGCCAATCTACGGGAAATTCCAGGGAATGCCGATTGAGCTCAAACTTGCTACCCACGGGAAGTGCCATATATATGAGTGTGTCCTTTATAGACTCGAACCGATTGAGCTCAAACTTGCTAAATAAGAAAATAGCCCCCAAGCCGTAAATATCAACAACAACGATATTGCTACCTACGGGGAGCAACGTTATTAGCATCTGCAGAATTAAGCAGAGAGAAAGTGCTTTCCTATTTTTAGAACGCAACACATGTTTACGTCGCGTTGGTGATTGAGGTTCACAACGGGGTTAATTGACTGTCCGCTCTTTGCGACGATGAGGTTCACGGCGGGGACTATTGACCAACACTCACAATTTCGTCTTTTGCATCAGATACCAACACCTCGACCGATCGGGACGAAACTTGGTACGTGAGTGTAGTTTGACCAGATGGTCGTCGCTGTCGTATTGGCGAGCCTGTGCGACGCCCGTGCAGCGCATGCGCAGACGAGATATCGGAAACGGGTGGAGCTATCGATTTGAAATTTGGTATGTGAATGTATCTTGCGCCGGGTACAAATTTTATCGGGTCGCCGAGCCCGTGCGACACCCGTGCAGCGCATGCGCAGACGAGATCTCGGAAACGGGTGGAGCTATCGACTTGAAATTTGCTATGTGAATGTATCTTGCGCCGGGTACAAATTTTATCTGGTCGCCGAGTCCGTGCGACGCCAGCTTCGCGCATGCGCAGACCAGATCTCGGAAACGGGTGGAGCTACCGGGTACAAATTTTTCTTATTGAAACGCGTGGAGCTAAAAATAAAAAAAAAATATTTAAAAAATGTCATGTTTCGGACAAGCCGCCGGTGGCGGGCTAACCTGCTAGTACTATATATTTTGAGACTTCCGTATATATATGTGTGTGTGTGTGGGGGGGGGGGGTACTTCGTGGAATCGAAAACGGTTGAACAGATTGAGCTCAAATTTCGTATATTAGTGTAAAATTCCACGGACACCGCCGTGATTTAGTTTTGGAGAAGCTCAGAGCACCGTTTCTCCCTTCCCAATCATCAAAATCACCACAATCGGCACTTCGGGGTTAATAGCGTTCATATATAAAGAGCGTTCGTTTTACGCAGTGTCTATATAAAGAGCGTCGTTTTCGCTATCTACTTATCTGTATGTATGACGGGAGTCTGTAGCCTGTCGCTAATTATGCAGAGAGATTTCACGACGGGAAGCGTTTGTTTTCAATGCAATGCAATGTTATCTCTCGAAATATTATGCAGTGAGATTTCACGACATTAGGACGGGTACGGCATACTCGAAATATTATGCAGAGATATTTCATGACGGGAAGCGTTTGTTTTCAATTCAATGCAATGTTATCGTAGAGAGATTTCATGACGGGAAGCGTTTGTTTTCAATTCAATGCAATGTTATCACTCGAAATATTATGCAGAGATATTTCACGACATTAGGACGGATACGGGCAGGTTAAAAAAAATAATGCGTTGTCTGTCGTTCCTAGGAAGGGAGGAATTCATCGGGTAAATGCCAGAAACAAAAAATTTAATTAAAAAAAAAATTAAAAAGGCAGAATTAAAAAAAAAAAAAAATTAAAAAAATGTCATGTGTGAGATTTTTTGGGTAGCCCCGAGCCGTGATGTCAACAACAACGACCCGAAGCCCTGAATGCCAACAACAACGACATCATCGGGTCAGTTTTTTCTGCCCGATGTACCTTAAATCATACCTCTTTTAGGGAGGGTACAATAATTTATCTTAAAAAGCCACGATTAACTCATTGAAAAGCGAAAAAAATGTCATGTTTCAGACCAACGCCGCCAGTGGCGGGCTAACCTGCTAGTCTATCTATTATATATTTTGAAAGATCTGTGTGTGTGTGTGTTTGTGTGTGTGTGTGTGTGTGTCAGTAATCGATGGACTCGAAAATGACCCAGCCGATTTCGATGAAACTTGGTATGTGGGTGTATTTTCGGCCGGGGACGAACATAGGCCTATTGATTTTCAGATCCGAGGTCAACTTTTCACGTGCCGAGGTCAAATCTGTTTTTACGCCGTTTTGCGCTAATATATTTAAGTTCGGTGCTCACAAATAGATTCGATATAGCGCGAATAATAAATTGCCAGTCATATAATTTGCACGGTTAGAATCTGTGGCATTTCATCTTTCCAATGATGTATCACACGCCTGTGTACGTTTAAAGTTTCTACGTTAATTATCGGGAAGAACGCGTGACCATGCTTCGCTCATCGAAAATCATTGCGTAAATATATTACGCGATCAACATATCTTGACGTGATCGCGTTAACTCTTAACAGGCCGATGTCGCGTTAACTCATCACCGGCCGAGGTATCCGCAAATGACATTGGGCTATATATCTCGGAAACGGGTGGAGCTATCGACTTGAAATTTGGTATGTGAATGTATCTTGCCCCGGATACGAATTTTATCGGGTCGCCGAGCCCGTGCGACGCCAGCTTCGCGCATGCGCAGACCAGATCTCGGAAACGGGTGGAGCAATCGACTTGAAATTTGTTTTTTGAATAGCCCGGACGAAGTCGGGTCACCTTCTAGTACTATATATTTTGAGACTTCGTATATATGTGTGTATGTGTGTACTTCATAGAATCCAAAACGCGTGTACAGATTGAGCTCAAACTTCCTATGTAAGTGTCAAATCCCACCGACACGACCGTGGTCGCGGTTTAGAAAAGCTCAGAGCACCCGTTCTCCAATCTCAAATCACCGCAAAGGCACGGCGTGGGTTAATCAAGTGATTATTTAATGAGCGTTTGTTTTTGACGCATCTCTATAAAGAGCGTCTGATTGCCATTCAACGTTATTTGCATCTGCAGAGAGATATACGGAACATACATTAAATTTAAAAAACATTTGTTTCTGACCAACCCTGCGAGCACGGATGGCGCGCTTTGTTTTTACAGTATATAGTTATATACCGAAATCATCCCAGATAATCACGAATATAGCATCAGATTTCTCCCCAGATATATCGTTATAAAGCTACTGGAATCTGCCAATCTACGGGAAATTCCAGGGAATGCCGATTGAGCTCAAACTTGCTACCCACGGGAAGTGCCATATATATGAGTGTGTCCTTTATAGACTCGAACCGATTGAGCTCAAACTTGCTAAATAAGAAAATAGCCCCCAAGCCGTAAATATCAACAACAACGATATTGCTACCTACGGGGAGCAACGTTATTAGCATCTGCAGAATTAAGCAGAGAGAAAGTGCTTTCCTATTTTTAGAACGCAACACATGTTTACGTCGCGTTGGTGATTGAGGTTCACAACGGGGTTAATTGACTGTCCGCTCTTTGCGACGATGAGGTTCACGGCGGGGACTATTGACCAACACTCACAATTTCGTCTTTTGCATCAGATACCAACACCTCGACCGATCGGGACGAAACTTGGTACGTGAGTGTAGTTTGACCAGGTGGTCGTCGCTGTCGTATTGGCGAGCCTGTGCGACGCCCGTGCAGCGCATGCGCAGACGAGATATCGGAAACGGGTGGAGCTATCGACTTGAAATTTGGTATGTGAATGTATCTTGCGCCGGGTACAAATTTTATCGGGTCGCCGAGCCCGTGCGACACCCGTGCAGCGCATGCGCAGACGAGATCTCGGAAACGGGTGGAGCTATCGACTTGAAATTTGCTATGTGAATGTATCTTGCGCCGGGTACAAATTTTATCTGTTCGCCGAGTCCGTGCGACGCCAGCTTCGCGCATGCGCAGACCAGATCTCGGAAACGGGTGGAGCTACCGGGTACAAATTTTTCTTATTGAAACGCGTGGAGCTAAAAATAAAAAAAAAATATTAAAAAAATGTCATGTTTCGGACAAGCCGCCGGTGGCGGGCTAACCTGCTAGTACTATATATTTTGAGACTTCCGTATATATATGTGTGTGTGTGTGTGGGGGGGGGGGGTACTTCGTGGAATCGAAAACGGTTGAACAAATTGAGCTCAAATTTCGTATATTAGTGTAAAATTCCACGGACACCGCCGTGATTTAGTTTTGGAGAAGCTCAGAGCACCGTTTCTCCCTTCCCAATCATCAAAATCACCACAATCGGCACTTCGGGGTTAATAGCGTTCATATATAAAGAGCGTTCGTTTTACGCAGTGTCTATATAAAGAGCGTCGTTTTCGCTATCTACTTATCTGTATGTATGACGGGAGTCTGTAGCCTGTCGCTAATTATGCAGAGAGATTTCACGACGGGAAGCGTTTGTTTTCAATGCAATGCAATGTTATCTCTCGAAATATTATGCAGTGAGATTTCACGACATTAGGACGGGTACGGCATACTCGAAATATTATGCAGAGATATTTCATGACGGGAAGCGTTTGTTTTCAATTCAATGCAATGTTATCGTAGAGAGATTTCATGACGGGAAGCGTTTGTTTTCAATTCAATGCAATGTTATCACTCGAAATATTATGCAGAGATATTTCACGACATTAGGACGGGTACGGGCAGGTTAAAAAAAATAATGCGTTGTCTGTCGTTCCTAGGAAGGGAGGAATTCATCGGGTAAATGCCAGAAACAAAAAATTTAATTAAAAAAAAAATTAAAAAGGCAGAATTAAAAAAAAAACTAAAATTAAAAAAAATGTCATGTGTGAGATTTTTTGGGTAGCCCCGAGCCGTGATGTCAACAACAACGACCCGAAGCCCTGAATGCCAACAACAACGACATCATCGGGTCAGTTTTTTCTGCCCGATGTACCTTAAATCATACCTCTTTTAGGGAGGGTACAATAATTTATCTTAAAAAGGCACGATTAACTCATTGAAAAGCGAAACAAATGTCATGTTTCAGACCAACGCCGCCAGTGGCGGGCTAACCTGCTAGTCTATCTATTATATATTTTGAAAGATCTGTGTGTGTGTGTGTTTGTGTGTGTGTGTGTGTGTCAGTAATCGATGGACTCGAAAATGACCCAGCCGATTTCGATGAAACTTGGTATGTGGGTGTATTTTCGGCCGGGGACGAACATAGGCCTATTGATTTTCAGATCCGAGGTCAACTTTTCACGTGCCGAGGTCAAATCTGTTTTTACGCCGTTTTGCGCTAATATATTTAAGTTCGGTGCTCACAAATCGATTCGATATAGCGCGAATAATAAATTGCCAGTCATATAATTTGCACGGTTAGAATCTGTGGCATTTCATCTTTCCAATGATGTATCACACGCCTGTGTACGTTTAAAGTTTCTACGTTAATTATCGGGAAGAACGCGTGACCATGCTTCGCTCATCGAAAATCATTGCGTAAATATATTACGCGATCAACATATCTTGACGTGATCGCGTTAACTCTTAACAGGCCGATGTCGCGTTAACTCATCACCGGCCGAGGTATCCGCAAATGACATTGGGCTATATATCTCGGAAACGGGTGGATCTATCGACTTGAAATTTGGTATGTGAATGTATCTTGCCCCGGATACGAATTTTATCGGGTCGCCGAGCCCGTGCGACGCCAGCTTCGCGCATGCGCAGACCAGATCTCGGAAACGGGTGGAGCAATCGACTTGAAATTTGGTTTTTGAATAGCCCGGACGAAGTCGGGTCACCTTCTAGTACTATATATTTTGAGACTTCGTATATATGTGTGTATGTGTGTACTTCATAGAATCCAAAACGCGTGTACAGATTGAGCTCAAACTTCCTATGTAAGTGTCAAATCCCACCGACACGACCGTGGTCGCGGTTTAGAAAAGCTCAGAGCACCCGTTCTCCAATCTCAAATCACCGCAAAGGCACGGCGTGGGTTAATCAAGTGATTATTTAATGAGCGTTTGTTTTTGACGCATCTCTATAAAGAGCGTCTGATTGCCATTCAACGTTATTTGCATCTGCAGAGAGATATACGGAACATACATTAAATTTAAAAAACATTTGTTTCTGACCAACCCTGCGAGCACGGATGGCGCGCTTTGTTTTTACAGTATATAGTTATATACCGAAATCATCCCAGATAATCACGAATATAGCATCAGATTTCTCCCCAGATATATCGTTATAAAGCTACTGGAATCTGCCAATCTACGGGAAATTCCAGGGAATGCCGATTGAGCTCAAACTTGCTACCCACGGGAAGTGCCATATATATGAGTGTGTCCTTTATAGACTCGAACCGATTGAGCTCAAACTTGCTAAATAAGAAAATAGCCCCCAAGCCGTAAATATCAACAACAACGATATTGCTACCTACGGGGAGCAACGTTATTAGCATCTGCAGAATTAAGCAGAGAGAAAGTGCTTTCCTATTTTTAGAACGCAACACATGTTTACGTCGCGTTGGTGATTGAGGTTCACAACGGGGTTAATTGACTGTCCGCTCTTTGCGACGATGAGGTTCACGGCGGGGACTATTGACCAACACTCACAATTTCGTCTTTTGCATCAGATACCAACACCTCGACCGATCGGGACGAAACTTGGTACGTGAGTGTAGTTTGACCAGATGGTCGTCGCTGTCGTATTGGCGAGCCTGTGCGACGCCCGTGCAGCGCATGCGCAGACGAGATATCGGAAACGGGTGGAGCTATCGACTTGAAATTTGGTATGTGAATGTATCTTGCGCCGGGTACAAATTTTATCGGGTCGCCGAGCCCGTGCGACACCCGTGCAGCGCATGCGCAGACGAGATCTCGGAAACGGGTGGAGCTATCGACTTGAAATTTGCTATGTGAATGTATCTTGCGCCGGGTACAAATTTTATCTGGTCGCCGAGTCCGTGCGACGCCAGCTTCGCGCATGCGCAGACCAGATCTCGGAAACGGGTGGAGCTACCGGGTACAAATTTTTCTTATTGAAACGCGTGGAGCTAAAAATAAAAAAAAAATATTAAAAAAATGTCATGTTTCGGACAAGCCGCCGGTGGCGGGCTAACCTGCTAGTACTATATATTTTGAGACTTCCGTATATATATGTGTGTGTGTGTGGGGGGGGGGGTACTTCGTGGAATCGAAAACGGTTGAACAGATTGAGCTCAAATTTCGTATATTAGTGTAAAATTCCACGGACACCGCCGTGATTTAGTTTTGGAGAAGCTCAGAGCACCGTTTCTCCCTTCCCAATCATCAAAATCACCACAATCGGCACTTCGGGGTTAATAGCGTTCATATATAAAGAGCGTTCGTTTTACGCAGTGTCTATATAAAGAGCGTCGTTTTCGCTATCTACTTATCTGTATGTATGACGGGAGTCTGTAGCCTGTCGCTAATTATGCAGAGAGATTTCACGACGGGAAGCGTTTGTTTTCAATGCAATGAAATGTTATCTCTCGAAATATTATGCAGTGAGATTTCACGACATTAGGACGGGTACGGCATACTCGAAATATTATGCAGATATATTTCATGACGGGAAGCGTTTGTTTTCAATTCAATGCAATGTTATCGTAGAGAGATTTCATGACGGGAAGCGTTTGTTTTCAATTCAATGCAATGTTATCACTCGAAATATTATGCAGAGATATTTCACGACATTAGGACGGGTACGGGCAGGTTAAAAAAAATAATGCGTTGTCTGTCGTTCCTAGGAAGGGAGGAATTCATCGGGTAAATGCCAGAAACAAAAAATTTAATTAAAAAAAAAATTAAAAAGGCAGAATTAAAAAAAAACTAAAATTAAAAAAATGTCATGTGTGAGATTTTTTGGGTAGCCCCGAGCCGTGATGTCAACAACAACGACCCGAAGCCCTGAATGCCAACAACAACGACATCATCGGGTCAGTTTTTTCTGCCCGATGTACCTTAAATCATACCTCTTTTAGGGAGGGTACAATAATTTATCTTAAAAAGGCACGATTAACTCATTGAAAAGCGAAAAAAATGTCATGTTTCAGACCAACGCCGCCAGTGGCGGGCTAACCTGCTAGTCTATCTATTATATATTTTGAAAGATCTGTGTGTGTGTGTGTTTGTGTGTGTGTGTGTGTGTGTCAGTAATCGATGGACTCGAAAATGACCCAGCCGATTTCGATGAAACTTGGTATGTGGGTGTATTTTCGGCCGGGGACGAACATAGGCCTATTGATTTTCAGATCCGAGGTCAACTTTTCACGTGCCGAGGTCAAATCTGTTTTTACGCCGTTTTGCGCTAATATATTTAAGTTCGGTGCTCACAAATCGATTCGATATAGCGCGAATAATAAATTGCCAGTCATATAATTTGCACGGTTAGAATCTGTGGCATTTCATCTTTCCAATGATGTATCACACGCCTGTGTACGTTTAAAGTTTCTACGTTAATTATCGGGAAGAACGCGTGACCATGCTTCGCTCATCGAAAATCATTGCGTAAATATATTACGCGATCAACATATCTTGACGTGATCGCGTTAACTCTTAACAGGCCGATGTCGCGTTAACTCATCACCGGCCGAGGTATCCGCAAATGACATTGGGCTATATATCTCGGAAACGGGTGGAGCTATCGACTTGAAATTTGGTATGTGAATGTATCTTGCCCCGGATACGAATTTTATCGGGTCGCCGAGCCCGTGCGACGCCAGCTTCGCGCATGCGCAGACCAGATCTCGGAAACGGGTGGAGCAATCGACTTGAAATTTGTTTTTTGAATAGCCCGGACGAAGTCGGGTCACCTTCTAGTCTATCTATACTATATATTTTGAGACTTCGTATATATGTGTGTATATATGTGTGTATATATGTGTGTGTGTACTTCATAGAATCCAAAACGCGTGTACAGATTGAGATCAAATTTTGTAAGTAAGTGTAAAATCCCACCGACACCGCCGTAGATGTGTTTTCGAGAAGCCCTGAGCACCCTTTATCCACTCCCAGTCATCGAAATCAGCTCAAACGGCACGGCCGGGGTTAATAACGTCATTATATATATATATGAAGTCAGAGTCTCCAAAGTTATACCGGAACAAACACGTGTTTACGTCGTCTTGGGGGTCCACGATGGGAGTCTGACTTCAATGCAATGTTATCGCTCGAAACACGTGTTTACTTCGTGTTGAGGTTCACGATGGGAGTCTGACAATTGTTATCGCTCGAAATAGTACATTAGGACGGGAACGGCTGGACAGATTGAGCTCAAACTTCCTATCTGAAGGTAAAATAACACGTACGATGTCGTCCACGCGTTTTCTAGAAGCTCCGAGCACCCGTACTCCACTCCCAGTCATAAAAATCAGCTCAAACGGCACGGCCGGGGTTAATAACGTCATTATATATATATATACGAAGTCAACGTTATTAGCATCTGCATTGAGTGCATTTCCTAGAACGCAACACGTGTTTTACGTCGTCTTGAGGTTCACGATGGGAGTCATTTCAATGCAATGTTATCGCTCGAAACACGTGTTTACTTCGTGTTGAGGTTCACGATGGGAGTCTGACATTTCAATGCAATGTTATCGCTCGAAATATTATGCAGAAAGGCAGATCTCGGAAACGGGTGGAGCTATCGACCTGAAATTTGCTATGTGAATGTATCTTGCACCGGGTACAAATTTTATCGGGTCGCCGAGCCCATGCGACGCCCGTGCAGCGCATGCGCAGACGAGATCTCGGAAACGGGTGGAGCTATCGACTTGAAATTTGCTATGTGAATGTATCTTGGGCCGGGTACAAATTTGATCGGGTCGCCGAGCCCGTGCGACGCCAGCTTCGCGCATGCGCAGACCAGATCTCGGAAACGGGTGGAGCTACCGGGTACAATTTTTTCTTATTGAAACGCGTGGAGCTAAAAATTAAAAAAAAATATAAACAAATGTCACAATTAACTCATTGAAAAACAAAAAATGTCATGTTTCGGACAAGCCGCCGGTGGCGGGCTAACCTGCTAGTACTATATATTTTGAGACTTCGTATATATGTGTGTATGTGTGTACTTCATAGAATCCAAAACGCGTGTACAGATTGAGCTCAAACTTCCTATGTAAGTGTCAAATCCCACCGACACGACCGTGGTCGCGGTTTAGAAAAGCTCAGAGCACCCGTTCTCCAATCTCAAATCACCGCAAAGGCACGGCGTGGGTTAATCAAGTGATTATTTAATGAGCGTTTGTTTTTGACGCATCTCTATAAAGAGCGTCTGATTGCCATTCAACGTTATTTGCATCTGCAGAGAGATATACGGAACATACATTAAATTTAAAAAACATTTGTTTCTGACCAACCCTGCGAGCACGGATGGCGCGCTTTGTTTTTACAGTATATAGTTATATACCGAAATCATCCCAGATAATCACGAATATAGCATCAGATTTCTCCCCAGATATATCGTTATAAAGCTACTGGAATCTGCCAATCTACGGGAAATTCCAGGGAATGCCGATTGAGCTCAAACTTGCTACCCACGGGAAGTGCCATATATATGAGTGTGTCCTTTATAGACTCGAACCGATTGAGCTCAAACTTGCTAAATAAGAAAATAGCCCCCAAGCCGTAAATATCAACAACAACGATATTGCTACCTACGGGGAGCAACGTTATTAGCATCTGCAGAATTAAGCAGAGAGAAAGTGCTTTCCTATTTTTAGAACGCAACACATGTTTACGTCGCGTTGGTGATTGAGGTTCACAACGGGGTTAATTGACTGTCCGCTCTTTGCGACGATGAGGTTCACGGCGGGGACTATTGACCAACACTCACAATTTCGTCTTTTGCATCAGATACCAACACCTCGACCGATCGGGACGAAACTTGGTACGTGAGTGTAGTTTGACCAGATGGTCGTCGCTGTCGTATTGGCGAGCCTGTGCGACGCCCGTGCAGCGCATGCGCAGACGAGATATCGGAAACGGGTGGAGCTATCGACTTGAAATTTGGTATGTGAATGTATCTTGCGCCGGGTACAAATTTTATCGGGTCGCCGAGCCCGTGCGACACCCGTGCAGCGCATGCGCAGACGAGATCTCGGAAACGGGTGGAGCTATCGACTTGAAATTTGCTATGTGAATGTATCTTGCGCCGGGTACAAATTTTATCTGGTCGCCGAGTCCGTGCGACGCCAGCTTCGCGCATGCGCAGACCAGATCTCGGAAACGGGTGGAGCTACCGGGTACACATTTTTCTTATTGAAACGCGTGGAGCTAAAAATTAAAAAAAATAAAAAATTTAAATGTCATGTTTCGGACAAGCCGCCGGTGGCGGGCTAACCTGCTAGTCTATCTATACTATATATTTTGAGACTTCGTATATATGTGTGTATATATGTGTGTATATATGTGTGTGTGTACTTCATAGAATCCAAAACGCGTGTACAGATTGAGATCAAATTTTGTAAGTAAGTGTAAAATCCCACCGACACCACCGTAGATGTGTTTTCGAGAAGCCCTGAGCACCCTTTATCCACTCCCAGTCATCGAAATCAGCTCAAACGGCACGGCCGGGGTTAATAACGTCATTATATATATATATGAAGTCAGAGTCTCCAAAGTTATACCGGAACAAACACGTGTTTACGTCGTCTTGGGGGTCCACGATGGGAGTCTGACTGCAATGCAATGTTATCGCTCGAAACACGTGTTTACTTCGTGTTGAGGTTCACGATGGGAGTCTGACAATTGTTATCGCTCGAAATAGTACATTAGGACGGGAACGGCTGGACAGATTGAGCTCAAACTTCCTATCTAAAGGTAAAATTACACGTACGATGTCGTCCACGCGTTTTCCAGAAGCTCCGAGCACCCGTACTCCACTCCCAGTCATAAAAATCAGCTCAAACGGCACGGCCGGGGTTAATAACGTCATTATATATATATATACGAAGTCAACGTTATTAGCATCTGCATTGAGTGCATTTCCTAGAACGCAACACGTGTTTTACGTCGTCTTGAGGTTCACGATGGGAGTCATTTCAATGCAATGTTATCGCTCGAAACACGTGTTTACTTCGTGTTGAGGTTCACGATGGGAGTCTGACATTTCAATGCAATGTTATCGCTCGAAATATTATGCAGAAAGGCAGATCTCGGAAACGGGTGGAGCTATCGACCTGAAATTTGCTATGTGAATGTATCTTGCGCCGGGTACAAATTTTATCGGGTCGCCGAGTCCGTGCGACACCCGTGCAGCGCATGCGCAGACGAGATATCGGAAACGGGTGGAGCTATCGACTTGAAATTTGCTATGTGAATGTATCTTGCGCCGGGTACAAATTTTATCGGGTCGCCGAGTCCGTGCGACGCCAGCTTCGCGCATGCGCAGACCAGATCTCGGAAACGGGTGGAGCTACCGGGTACAAATTTTTCTTATTGAAACGCGTGGAGCTAAAAATTAAAAAAAAATATTTAAAAAAAGTCATGTTTCGGACAAGCCGCCGGTGGCGGGCTAACCTGCTAGTCTATCTATTATATATTTTGAAAGATCTGTGTGTGTGTGTGTTTGTGTGTGTGTGTGTGTGTCAGTAATCGATGGACTCGAAAATGACCCAGCCGATTTCGATGAAACTTGGTATGTGGGTGTATTTTCGGCCGGGGACGAACATAGGCCTATTGATTTTCAGATCCGAGGTCAACTTTTCACGTGCCGAGGTCAAATCTGTTTTTACGCCGTTTTGCGCTAATATATTTAAGTTCGGTGCTCACAAATCGATTCGATATAGCGCGAATAATAAATTGCCAGTCATATAATTTGCACGGTTAGAATCTGTGGCATTTCATCTTTCCAATGATGTATCACACGCCTGTGTACGTTTAAAGTTTCTACGTTAATTATCGGGAAGAACGCGTGACCATGCTTCGCTCATCGAAAATCATTGCGTAAATATATTACGCGATCAACATATCTTGACGTGATCGCGTTAACTCTTAACAGGCCGATGTCGCGTTAACTCATCACCGGCCGAGGTATCCGCAAATGACATTGGGCTATATATCTCGGAAACGGGTGGAGCTATCGACTTGAAATTTGGTATGTGAATGTATCTTGCCCCGGATACGAATTTTATCGGGTCGCCGAGCCCGTGCGACGCCAGCTTCGCGCATGCGCAGACCAGATCTCGGAAACGGGTGGAGCAATCGACTTGAAATTTGGTTTTTGAATAGCCCGGACGAAGTCGGGTCACCTTCTAGTACTATATATTTTGAGACTTCGTATATATGTGTGTATGTGTGTACTTCATAGAATCCAAAACGCGTGTACAGATTGAGCTCAAACTTCCTATGTAAGTGTCAAATCCCACCGACACGACCGTGGTCGCGGTTTAGAAAAGCTCAGAGCACCCGTTCTCCAATCTCAAATCACCGCAAAGGCACGGCGTGGGTTAATCAAGTGATTATTTAATGAGCGTTTGTTTTTGACGCATCTCTATAAAGAGCGTCTGATTGCCATTCAACGTTATTTGCATCTGCAGAGAGATATACGGAACATACATTAAATTTAAAAAACATTTGTTTCTGACCAACCCTGCGAGCACGGATGGCGCGCTTTGTTTTTACAGTATATAGTTATATACCGAAATCATCCCAGATAATCACGAATATAGCATCAGATTTCTCCCCAGATATATCGTTATAAAGCTACTGGAATCTGCCAATCTACGGGAAATTCCAGGGAATGCCGATTGAGCTCAAACTTGCTACCCACGGGAAGTGCCATATATATGAGTGTGTCCTTTATAGACTCGAACCGATTGAGCTCAAACTTGCTAAATAAGAAAATAGCCCCCAAGCCGTAAATATCAACAACAACGATATTGCTACCTACGGGGAGCAACGTTATTAGCATCTGCAGAATTAAGCAGAGAGAAAGTGCTTTCCTATTTTTAGAACGCAACACATGTTTACGTCGCGTTGGTGATTGAGGTTCACAACGGGGTTAATTGACTGTCCGCTCTTTGCGACGATGAGGTTCACGGCGGGGACTATTGACCAACACTCACAATTTCGTCTTTTGCATCAGATACCAACACCTCGACCGATCGGGACGAAACTTGGTACGTGAGTGTAGTTTGACCAGATGGTCGTCGCTGTCGTATTGGCGAGCCTGTGCGACGCCCGTGCAGCGCATGCGCAGACGAGATATCGGAAACGGGTGGAGCTATCGATTTGAAATTTGGTATGTGAATGTATCTTGCGCCGGGTACAAATTTTATCGGGTCGCCGAGCCCGTGCGACACCCGTGCAGCGCATGCGCAGACGAGATCTCGGAAACGGGTGGAGCTATCGACTTGAAATTTGCTATGTGAATGTATCTTGCGCCGGGTACAAATTTTATCTGGTCGCCGAGTCCGTGCGACGCCAGCTTCGCGCATGCGCAGACCAGATCTCGGAAACGGGTGGAGCTACCGGGTACAAATTTTTCTTATTGAAACGCGTGGAGCTAAAAATAAAAAAAAAATATTTAAAAAATGTCATGTTTCGGACAAGCCGCCGGTGGCGGGCTAACCTGCTAGTACTATATATTTTGAGACTTCCGTATATATATGTGTGTGTGTGTGTGGGGGGGGGTACTTCGTGGAATCGAAAACGGTTGAACAGATTGAGCTCAAATTTCGTATATTAGTGTAAAATTCCACGGACACCGCCGTGATTTAGTTTTGGAGAAGCTCAGAGCACCGTTTCTCCCTTCCCAATCATCAAAATCACCACAATCGGCACTTCGGGGTTAATAGCGTTCATATATAAAGAGCGTTCGTTTTACGCAGTGTCTATATAAAGAGCGTCGTTTTCGCTATCTACTTATCTGTATGTATGACGGGAGTCTGTAGCCTGTCGCTAATTATGCAGAGAGATTTCACGACGGGAAGCGTTTGTTTTCAATGCAATGCAATGTTATCTCTCGAAATATTATGCAGTGAGATTTCACGACATTAGGACGGGTACGGCATACTCGAAATATTATGCAGAGATATTTCATGACGGGAAGCGTTTGTTTTCAATTCAATGCAATGTTATCGTAGAGAGATTTCATGACGGGAAGCGTTTGTTTTCAATTCAATGCAATGTTATCACTCGAAATATTATGCAGAGATATTTCACGACATTAGGACGGATACGGGCAGGTTAAAAAAAATAATGCGTTGTCTGTCGTTCCTAGGAAGGGAGGAATTCATCGGGTAAATGCCAGAAACAAAAAATTTAATTAAAAAAAAAATTAAAAAGGCAGAATTAAAAAAAAACTAAAATTAAAAAAATGTCATGTGTGAGATTTTTTGGGTAGCCCCGAGCCGTGATGTCAACAACAACGACCCGAAGCCCTGAATGCCAACAACAACGACATCATCGGGTCAGTTTTTTCTGCCCGATGTACCTTAAATCATACCTCTTTTAGGGAGGGTACAATAATTTATCTTAATAAGGCACGATTAACTCATTGAAAAGCGAAAAAAATGTCATGTTTCAGACCAACGCCGCCAGTGGCGGGCTAACCTGCTAGTCTATCTATTATATATTTTGAAAGATCTGTGTGTGTGTGTGTTTGTGTGTGTGTGTGTGTGTGTGTCAGTAATCGATGGACTCGAAAATGACCCAGCCGATTTCGATGAAACTTGGTATGTGGGTGTATTTTCGGCCGGGGACGAACATAGGCCTATTGATTTTCAGATCCGAGGTCAACTTTTCACGTGCCGAGGTCAAATCTGTTTTTACGCCGTTTTGCGCTAATATATTTAAGTTCGGTGCTCACAAATCGATTCGATATAGCGCGAATAATAAATTGCCAGTCATATAATTTGCACGGTTAGAATCTGTGGCATTTCATCTTTCCAATGATGTATCACACGCCTGTGTACGTTTAAAGTTTCTACGTTAATTATCGGGAAGAACGCGTGACCATGCTTCGCTCATCGAAAATCATTGCGTAAATATATTACGCGATCAACATATCTTGACGTGATCGCGTTAACTCTTAACAGGCCGATGTCGCGTTAACTCATCACCGGCCGAGGTATCCGCAAATGACATTGGGCTATATATCTCGGAAACGGGTGGAGCTATCGACTTGAAATTTGGTATGTGAATGTATCTTGCCCCGGATACGAATTTTATCGGGTCGCCGAGCCCGTGCGACGCCAGCTTCGCGCATGCGCAGACCAGATCTCGGAAACGGGTGGAGCAATCGACTTGAAATTTGTTTTTTGAATAGCCCGGACGAAGTCGGGTCACCTTCTAGTACTATATATTTTGAGACTTCGTATATATGTGTGTATGTGTGTACTTCATAGAATCCAAAACGCGTGTACAGGTTGAGCTCAAACTTCCTATGTAAGTGTCAAATCCCACCGACACGACCGTGGTCGCGGTTTAGAAAAGCTCAGAGCACCCGTTCTCCAATCTCAAATCACCGCAAAGGCACGGCGTGGGTTAATCAAGTGATTATTTAATGAGCGTTTGTTTTTGACGCATCTCTATAAAGAGCGTCTGATTGCCATTCAACGTTATTTGCATCTGCAGAGAGATATACGGAACATACATTAAATTTAAAAAACATTTGTTTCTGACCAACCCTGCGAGCACGGATGGCGCGCTTTGTTTTTACAGTATATAGTTATATACCGAAATCATCCCAGATAATCACGAATATAGCATCAGATTTCTCCCCAGATATATCGTTATAAAGCTACTGGAATCTGCCAATCTACGGGAAATTCCAGGGAATGCCGATTGAGCTCAAACTTGCTACCCACGGGAAGTGCCATATATATGAGTGTGTCCTTTATAGACTCGAACCGATTGAGCTCAAACTTGCTAAATAAGAAAATAGCCCCCAAGCCGTAAATATCAACAACAACGATATTGCTACCTACGGGGAGCAACGTTATTAGCATCTGCAGAATTAAGCAGAGAGAAAGTGCTTTCCTATTTTTAGAACGCAACACATGTTTACGTCGCGTTGGTGATTGAGGTTCACAACGGGGTTAATTGACTGTCCGCTCTTTGCGACGATGAGGTTCACGGCGGGGACTATTGACCAACACTCACAATTTCGTCTTTTGCATCAGATACCAACACCTCGACCGATCGGGACGAAACTTGGTACGTGAGTGTAGTTTGACCAGGTGGTCGTCGCTGTCGTATTGGCGAGCCTGTGCGACGCCCGTGCAGCGCATGCGCAGACGAGATATCGGAAACGGGTGGAGCTATCGACTTGAAATTTGGTATGTGAATGTATCTTGCGCCGGGTACAAATTTTATCGGGTCGCCGAGCCCGTGCGACACCCGTGCAGCGCATGCGCAGACGAGATCTCGGAAACGGGTGGAGCTATCGACTTGAAATTTGCTATGTGAATGTATCTTGCGCCGGGTACAAATTTTATCTGTTCGCCGAGTCCGTGCGACGCCAGCTTCGCGCATGCGCAGACCAGATCTCGGAAACGGGTGGAGCTACCGGGTACAAATTTTTCTTATTGAAACGCGTGGAGCTAAAAATAAAAAAAAAATATTAAAAAAATGTCATGTTTCGGACAAGCCGCCGGTGGCGGGCTAACCTGCTAGTACTATATATTTTGAGACTTCCGTATATATATGTGTGTGTGTGTGTGTGGGGGGGGGGGGTACTTCGTGGAATCGAAAACGGTTGAACAAATTGAGCTCAAATTTCGTATATTAGTGTAAAATTCCACGGACACCGCCGTGATTTAGTTTTGGAGAAGCTCAGAGCACCGTTTCTCCCTTCCCAATCATCAAAATCACCACAATCGGCACTTCGGGGTTAATAGCGTTCATATATAAAGAGCGTTCGTTTTACGCAGTGTCTATATAAAGAGCGTCGTTTTCGCTATCTACTTATCTGTATGTATGACGGGAGTCTGTAGCCTGTCGCTAATTATGCAGAGAGATTTCACGACGGGAAGCGTTTGTTTTCAATGCAATGCAATGTTATCTCTCGAAATATTATGCAGTGAGATTTCACGACATTAGGACGGGTACGGCATACTCGAAATATTATGCAGAGATATTTCATGACGGGAAGCGTTTGTTTTCAATTCAATGCAATGTTATCGTAGAGAGATTTCATGACGGGAAGCGTTTGTTTTCAATTCAATGCAATGTTATCACTCGAAATATTATGCAGAGATATTTCACGACATTAGGACGGGTACGGGCAGGTTAAAAAAAATAATGCGTTGTCTGTCGTTCCTAGGAAGGGAGGAATTCATCGGGTAAATGCCAGAAACAAAAAATTTAATTAAAAAAAAAATTAAAAAGGCAGAATTAAAAAAAAACTAAAATTAAAAAAATGTCATGTGTGAGATTTTTTGGGTAGCCCCGAGCCGTGATGTCAACAACAACGACCCGAAGCCCTGAATGCCAACAACAACGACATCATCGGGTCAGTTTTTTCTGCCCGATGTACCTTAAATCATACCTCTTTTAGGGAGGGTACAATAATTTATCTTAAAAAGGCACGATTAACTCATTGAAAAGCGAAAAAAATGTCATGTTTCAGACCAACGCCGCCAGTGGCGGGCTAACCTGCTAGTCTATCTATTATATATTTTGAAAGATCTGTGTGTGTGTGTGTTTGTGTGTGTGTGTGTGTGTCAGTAATCGATGGACTCGAAAATGACCCAGCCGATTTCGATGAAACTTGGTATGTGGGTGTATTTTCGGCCGGGGACGAACATAGGCCTATTGATTTTCAGATCCGAGGTCAACTTTTCACGTGCCGAGGTCAAATCTGTTTTTACGCCGTTTTGCGCTAATATATTTAAGTTCGGTGCTCACAAATCGATTCGATATAGCGCGAATAATAAATTGCCAGTCATATAATTTGCACGGTTAGAATCTGTGGCATTTCATCTTTCCAATGATGTATCACACGCCTGTGTACGTTTAAAGTTTCTACGTTAATTATCGGGAAGAACGCGTGACCATGCTTCGCTCATCGAAAATCATTGCGTAAATATATTACGCGATCAACATATCTTGACGTGATCGCGTTAACTCTTAACAGGCCGATGTCGCGTTAACTCATCACCGGCCGAGGTATCCGCAAATGACATTGGGCTATATATCTCGGAAACGGGTGGATCTATCGACTTGAAATTTGGTATGTGAATGTATCTTGCCCCGGATACGAATTTTATCGGGTCGCCGAGCCCGTGCGACGCCAGCTTCGCGCATGCGCAGACCAGATCTCGGAAACGGGTGGAGCAATCGACTTGAAATTTGGTTTTTGAATAGCCCGGACGAAGTCGGGTCACCTTCTAGTACTATATATTTTGAGACTTCGTATATATGTGTGTATGTGTGTACTTCATAGAATCCAAAACGCGTGTACAGATTGAGCTCAAACTTCCTATGTAAGTGTCAAATCCCACCGACACGACCGTGGTCGCGGTTTAGAAAAGCTCAGAGCACCCGTTCTCCAATCTCAAATCACCGCAAAGGCACGGCGTGGGTTAATCAAGTGATTATTTAATGAGCGTTTGTTTTTGACGCATCTCTATAAAGAGCGTCTGATTGCCATTCAACGTTATTTGCATCTGCAGAGAGATATACGGAACATACATTAAATTTAAAAAACATTTGTTTCTGACCAACCCTGCGAGCACGGATGGCGCGCTTTGTTTTTACAGTATATAGTTATATACCGAAATCATCCCAGATAATCACGAATATAGCATCAGATTTCTCCCCAGATATATCGTTATAAAGCTACTGGAATCTGCCAATCTACGGGAAATTCCAGGGAATGCCGATTGAGCTCAAACTTGCTACCCACGGGAAGTGCCATATATATGAGTGTGTCCTTTATAGACTCGAACCGATTGAGCTCAAACTTGCTAAATAAGAAAATAGCCCCCAAGCCGTAAATATCAACAACAACGATATTGCTACCTACGGGGAGCAACGTTATTAGCATCTGCAGAATTAAGCAGAGAGAAAGTGCTTTCCTATTTTTAGAACGCAACACATGTTTACGTCGCGTTGGTGATTGAGGTTCACAACGGGGTTAATTGACTGTCCGCTCTTTGCGACGATGAGGTTCACGGCGGGGACTATTGACCAACACTCACAATTTCGTCTTTTGCATCAGATACCAACACCTCGACCGATCGGGACGAAACTTGGTACGTGAGTGTAGTTTGACCAGATGGTCGTCGCTGTCGTATTGGCGAGCCTGTGCGACGCCCGTGCAGCGCATGCGCAGACGAGATATCGGAAACGGGTGGAGCTATCGACTTGAAATTTGGTATGTGAATGTATCTTGCGCCGGGTACAAATTTTATCGGGTCGCCGAGCCCGTGCGACACCCGTGCAGCGCATGCGCAGACGAGATCTCGGAAACGGGTGGAGCTATCGACTTGAAATTTGCTATGTGAATGTATCTTGCGCCGGGTACAAATTTTATCTGGTCGCCGAGTCCGTGCGACGCCAGCTTCGCGCATGCGCAGACCAGATCTCGGAAACGGGTGGAGCTACCGGGTACACATTTTTCTTATTGAAACGCGTGGAGCTAAAAATTAAAAAAAATAAAAAATTTAAATGTCATGTTTCGGACAAGCCGCCGGTGGCGGGCTAACCTGCTAGTCTATCTATACTATATATTTTGAGACTTCGTATATATGTGTGTATATATGTGTGTATATATGTGTGTGTGTACTTCATAGAATCCAAAACGCGTGTACAGATTGAGATCAAATTTTGTAAGTAAGTGTAAAATCCCACCGACACCGCCGTAGATGTGTTTTCGAGAAGCCCTGAGCACCCTTTATCCACTCCCAGTCATCGAAATCAGCTCAAACGGCACGGCCGGGGTTAATAACGTCATTATATATATATATGAAGTCAGAGTCTCCAAAGTTATACCGGAACAAACACGTGTTTACGTCGTCTTGGGGGTCCACGATGGGAGTCTGACTTCAATGCAATGTTATCGCTCGAAACACGTGTTTACTTCGTGTTGAGGTTCACGATGGGAGTCTGACAATTGTTATCGCTCGAAATAGTACATTAGGACGGGAACGGCTGGACAGATTGAGCTCAAACTTCCTATCTGAAGGTAAAATAACACGTACGATGTCGTCCACGCGTTTTCTAGAAGCTCCGAGCACCCGTACTCCACTCCCAGTCATAAAAATCAGCTCAAACGGCACGGCCGGGGTTAATAACGTCATTATATATATATATACGAAGTCAACGTTATTAGCATCTGCATTGAGTGCATTTCCTAGAACGCAACACGTGTTTTACGTCGTCTTGAGGTTCACGATGGGAGTCATTTCAATGCAATGTTATCGCTCGAAACACGTGTTTACTTCGTGTTGAGGTTCACGATGGGAGTCTGACATTTCAATGCAATGTTATCGCTCGAAATATTATGCAGAAAGGCAGATCTCGGAAACGGGTGGAGCTATCGACCTGAAATTTGCTATGTGAATGTATCTTGCACCGGGTACAAATTTTATCGGGTCGCCGAGCCCATGCGACGCCCGTGCAGCGCATGCGCAGACGAGATCTCGGAAACGGGTGGAGCTATCGACTTGAAATTTGCTATGTGAATGTATCTTGGGCCGGGTACAAATTTGATCGGGTCGCCGAGCCCGTGCGACGCCAGCTTCGCGCATGCGCAGACCAGATCTCGGAAACGGGTGGAGCTACCGGGTACAATTTTTTCTTATTGAAACGCGTGGAGCTAAAAATTAAAAAAAAAATATAAACAAATGTCACAATTAACTCATTGAAAAACAAAAAATGTCATGTTTCGGACAAGCCGCCGGTGGCGGGCTAACCTGCTAGTACTATATATTTTGAGACTTCGTATATGTGTGTGTACTTCATAGAATCCAAAACGCGTGTACAGATTGAGATCAAATTTCGTATGTAAGTGTAAAATCCCACCGACACCGCCGTAATCGTGTTTTCGAGAAGCTCTGAGCACCCTTTATCCACTCCCAGTCATCGAAATCAGCTCAAACGGCACGGCCGGGGTTAATAACGTCATTATATATATATATGAAGTCAGAGTCTCCAAAGTTATACCGGAACAAACACGTGTTTACGTCGTCTTGGGGGTCCACGATGGGAGTCTGACTTCAATGCAATGTTATCGCTCGAAACACGTGTTTACTTCGTGTTGAGGTTCACGATGGGAGTCTGACAATTGTTATCGCTCGAAATAGTACATTAGGACGGGAACGGCTGGACAGATTGAGCTCAAACTTCCTATCTAAAGGTAAAATACCACGTACGATGACGTCCACGCGTTTTCCAGAAGCTCCGATCACCCGTACTCCACTCCCAGTCATAAAAATCAGCTCAAACGGCACGGCCGGGGTTAATAACGTCATTATATATATATATACGAAGTCAACGTTATTAGCATCTGCATTGAGTGCATTTCCTAGAACGCAACACGTGTTTTACGTCGTCTTGAGGTTCACGATGGGAGGCATTTCAATGCAATGTTATCGCTCGAAACACGTGTTTACTTCGTGTTGAGGTTCACGATGGGAGTCTGACATTTCAATGCAATGTTATCGCTCGAAATATTATGCAGAAAGGCAGATCTCGGAAACGGGTGGAGCTATCGACCTGAAATTTGCTATGTGAATGTATCTTGCAACGGGTACAAATTTTATCGGGTCGCCGAGCCCATGCGACGCCCGTGCAGCGCATGCGCAGACGAGATCTCGGAAACGGGTGGAGCTATCGACTTGAAATTTGCTATGTGAATGTATCTTGGGCCGGGTACAAATTTGATCGGGTCGCCGAGCCCGTGCGACGCCAGCTTCGCGCATGCGCAGACCAGATCTCGGAAACGGGTGGAGCTACCGGGTACAATTTTTTCTTATTGAAACGCGTGGAGCTAAAAATTAAAAAAAAATATAAACAAATGTCACAATTAACTCATTGAAAAAAAAAAATGTCATGTTTCGGACAAGCCGCCGGTGCCGGGCTAACCTGCTAGTACTATATATTTTGAGACTTCCGTAGATATATGTGTATGTGTGTGTGTATGTGTGGGTACTTCATGGAATCGAAAACGGTTGGACAGATTGAGCTCAAATTTCGTATATAAGTGTAAAATCCCACGGACACCGCCGTGATTTCGTATTGGAGAAGCTCAGAGCACCGTTTCTCCCTTCCCAATCATCAAAATCACCGCAATCGGCACTTCGGGGTTAATAGCGTTCATATATAAAGAGCGTTCGTTTTACGCAGTGTCTATATAAAGAGCGTCGTTTTCGCTATCTACTTATCTGTATGACGGGAGTCTGTAGCCTCCCGCTAATTATGCAGAGATATTTCACGACGGGAAGCGTTTGTTTTCAATGCAATGCAATGTTATTGCTCGAAATATTATGCAGAGAGATTTCACGACATTAGGACGGGTACGGCATACTCGAAATATTATGCAGATATATTTCATGACGGGAAGCGTTTGTTTTCAATTCAATGCAATGTTATCGTAGAGAGATTTCATGACGGGAAGCGTTTGTTTTCAATTCAATGCAATGTTATCGCTCGAAATATTATGCAGAGATATTTCACGACATTAGGACGGGTACGGGCAGGTTAAAAAAGAAAAGAATGCGTTGTCTGTCGTTCCTAGGAAGGGGGGATTTTATCGGGTAAACGCCAGAAACAAAAAAAATAATTAAAACAAAATTAAAAAAGGCAGAATTAAAAAAACAATTAAATTAAAAAAATGTCATGTGTGAGATTTTTCGGGTAGCCCCGAGCCGTGATGCCAACAACAACGACCCGAAGCCATGAATGCCAACAACAACGACATCATCGGGTCAGTTTTTTTCGCCAGATGTACCTTAAATCATACCTCTTTTAGGGAGGGTACAATAATTTATCATAAAAAGGCACGATTAACTCATTGAAAAGCGAAAAAAATGTCATGTTTCGGACCAACGCCGCCAGTGGCGGGCTGACCTGCTAGTATATATATATATATATATAGCAATAGCTTCAACTTGATAAATACACAATCATAAACTCCTCTGTCACCATACAAAACTGTAATGAGTATACTTTCAGCGAGGAGTTATATAACAATAGCTCAATAAAGCGAAGGTCCACCCAAGTGGAACGAGCTAGCAAGTGTAACGTTTCGACGTGTGAGGATTCAAGGCAAACTTAATCGGGATAACACACAGACCAATAGTCCAGGAGATATTGGTAGACCTATGCACCCCCAGGACTCAACTTCACCCCACTAATTTTCTTTCTTAATGTCTCCTCTAATTTTTTTCGGTTGTTAACAAGAAAAACAGTGGCCGCAGAGACTTCAGACAAGATGGCGTCCATCATGGCGGCCATTTTTGTTATATGCACCGGGTCTATTTGATCGCCGTTATAGTAAAGATGATATCACATGCGGTCTTGTTTTCCGTTCGATTCGTTATGGTAATATACACCCCTTACAAATTAGCCAAAAATCCGACAGAAAAGTTTAATATGGCGACCAAGATGGCCGCCGAAATGTGAAAATTTACTATTTTTCGGACATTTCACAAATTTCGTTTGTCTCTGTGGGAAAAATTGGCACCTTGACGCGATTTTATACATTTATCGTCTAGAAGAGTCATTGGCGAACACATGGGGACCATAATATACATTCCTTGACGGATATTTTTGTCCGATATCACGTTTTCCCAAATGCCGGTATAATCCGGTCAAAGCCAAAACGACGCTAATAACGCAATGTCTGTTTCGAATCAATGATTGTTATTGCTATTATTACTCCAGCCATGATTATATATGTGCAGGATATACTCTGGCTAGGATTCCTCTTATACCTGAGTTGAGGAATATTCTCCACCAGAAATAGAAAAATCGCCGAAAATCGCTTATTTTAATATCAGTAAGGCCCGTTCCAAACGACGGATTTTTGTCGACTCGAATCTAATTGTATTAAATCCGTCGGTGATGCGTCTGCGGCCAATTTTGTTTCAGACGGGCCATAAGGGCCATAACTCTATCATATTTTATTGGGCCAGGCTGGTTTTCGAACTCGTCCAGGATATTATTGGAAGACACTTATATACCAAATTTTAGTTGAATCGGATGACGTTCGTTGAAGTTATCGCGCTAACGAGCTGAAAATTCGTGAAAAATGACTAATTAAGGGCCATAACTCTATCAAATTTTATCGGACCTGGCCGGTTTTCGGAATCGACCGAGATATTCTTGGGAGACACATATATACCAAATTTCAATCAAATCGGATAACGTTTGTTGAAGTTATCGCGCTAACGAGCTGAAAATTCTTGAAAAATGACTAATTAAGGGCCATAACTCTATAAAATTTTATCGGAACTGGCCGGTTTTCGAACTCGACCGAGCTATTCTTGGGAAACACCTATATACCAAATTTTAATCATATCGGATAACGTTTGTTGAAGTTATCGCGCTAACGAGCTGAAAATTCGTGAAAAATTACTAATTAAGGGCCATAACTCTATCAAATTTTATCGGACCAGGCCGGTTTTCGAACTCATCCGAGATATTCTTGGGTGACACCTATATACCAAATTTCAATCAAATCGGATAACGTTTGTTGAAGTTATCGCGCTAACGAGCTGAAAATTCGTGAAAAATGACTAATTAAGGGCCATAACTCTATCAAATTTTATCGGACCAGGCCGGTTTTCGAACTCGTCCGAGATATTCTTGGGAGACACCTATATACCAAATTTCAATCAAATCGGATAACGTTTGTTGAAGTTATCGCGCTAACGAGCTGAAAATTCGTGAAAAATGACTAATTAAGGGCCATAACTATATCAAATATTATCGGACAGGCCGGGTTTCGAACTCATCCGAGATATTCTTGGGAGACACCTATATACCAAATTTCAATCAAATCGGATAACGTTTGTTGAAGTTATCGCGCTAACGAGCTGAAAATTCAAAGGGCCATAACTCTGTAATAAATGTGCGGACGAACCCGATTTTTTGTCCGCAGCTTACGTGCATGGATATGTACTCACACACCAATCCGTCAGTAAACGGTTGAGTTATAAGCAAAACACGTCGCCCGCCCCACCGTCCCTCATCAAACTATAAGTCGAGTTTTGGAAAAAAAACTCGACTAAAAAGGCGCTACAAATAAATGTTAGATCGTGCAACCAATTGCCATATATGTGTATACCATGCATGTAAATACAGATATACAAGAATTATTATAAATCAGAGACTACCACCCCTACCCTTATAATAAGGAATACCGGAATATATGAATTATTATAAATAAGAAGTTAACACCCCTATACCCCTCATAATAAGTAATACCGGTATATATGAATTATTATAAATAAGATCAGTGGTACCACCCCTACCCCTTATAATGAGGAATACCGGAATATATTAATTATAAATTATAAATCATAGGCTACCACCTATATATCCTTTATAATAAGGAATACCGGTATCTATGAATTATTATAAATCATAGGCTACCATCCCTACCCCTCATAATAAGTAATACCGGTTTTTATGAATTATTATTAATCTGAGGCTACCACCCATACCCCTTATAATAAGGAATACCGGTATATATAAATTATTATAAATCATAGGCTACCACTCTGCCCCTTATAACAAGTAATACCTGAATATATGAATTATTATAAATAAGAGGTTACCACCCCTTTACCCCTCATAATAAGGCCCGTTCCAAACGACGGATTTTTGTCGACTCGAATCTAATACCAGACCCACAATTGTATTAAATGCGTCAAAAATGCGACGTTTGAAACAATTAGATCCGTGTCAGACGCATCACAGACGAATCTCCGTCCAATTCAGACGAATCTTCGTCGGTGATGCGTCTGAAATCCGTCTTGGTTTCAAACGACGGATTTTTGACGACTCGAATCTAATACATGTGACGAGAAGAGCCGAAAGTTGCCGAAAAACGAATGCAAATGATATGATAATGATATGATAATGGGATAATAATGAGGGGGTTCCCCTTATCTGCGGAAATACCCACATGACGTCATTTGTCGCACGCTATCTTTGTTATAAAAAAAGATATATCTATAACCATTGCTTAGGTAACATTGTGCAAATTGTAATTATTTTGGTAGTTTGATTCTTCAACGAACATGGCATGTCACTGACTCACATCTTATAATGGATATAGTATCAATGATTTATAATAATCCATATATACCGGTATAAGGGGTAGGGGTTGTAGCAACTGATTTATAATAATTCATATAGACCGATATTCCTTATTGTAAGGAATAGGGGTGGTAGTCTCTGATGTATAATAATTAATATGTACCGGCATTACTTATTATAAGGGGCAGAGGTGGTACCACTGATTTATAATAATTCATATATACCGGTATTACTTATTATGAGGGGTATAGGGGTGGTAACCTCTTATATATAATAATTCATATATTCAGGTAGTACTTGTTATAAGGGGCAGAGTGGTAGCCTATGATTTATAATAATTTATATATACCGGTATTCCTTATTATAAGGGGTAGGGGTGGTTGCCTCAGATTTATAATAATTCATAAGAACCGGTATTACTTATTATGAGGGTAGGGATGGTAGCCTATGATTTATAATAATTCATAGATACCGGTATTCCTTATTATAAAGGATATTGGTGGTAGCCTATGATTTATAATAATTAATATATTCCGGTATTCCCTATTATAAGGGGTAGGTGTGGTACCACTCATCTTATTTATAATAATGCATATATACCGGCATTACTTATTATGAGGGTATAGGGGTGGTAACCTCTTATTTATAATAATTTCATATATTCCGGTATTCCTTATTATAAGGCTAGGGGTGGTAGTCTCTGATTTATAATAATTCTTGTATACCTGTATTTATATGCATGGTATATACATATATGGCAATTGGTTGCACGATATTACATTTATTTGTAGCGCCATTTATAGTATATTATGTTACTATATGTACTATATACATCCTCATATACATATGCACATATATATTCGCGCTGCAATCGCGCATATATTTTACATAATTTATACTGTATTTTAGTATATATATGTATAACATACCGGTATATAGAGGCCTCTATATCTACGCGTGACCATTTTGTGACGGTAACCGGGAATCCACCTTTAAATAAATGGACCGATGTATTAGATTCGACGCGACGAAGATGCGTCCGTCTGAAACAAAATTGACCGCAGTTGCATCACCGACGGATTTAATACAATTAGATTCGAGTCGACAAAAATCCGTCGTTTGGAACGGGCCTAAGGCCCGTTCCAAACAACGGATTTTTGTCGACTCGAATCTAATTGTATTAAATCCGTCGGTGATGCGTCTGCGGTATATTTTGTTACAGACGGACGCATCTTTGTCGCGTCGAATCTAATACATCGGTCGATTTATTTAAAGGTGGATTCCCGGTTACCGTCAACAAATGGTCACGCGTAGATATAGAGGCCTATATATACCGGTATATGTTATACATATATATACTAAAATACAGTATAAATTATGCATATATTTATATATCCGCGACCGCAGTGCGAATATATGTGATCATGTATATTAGGATGTATATAGTACATACAGATATATAATATACTATAATAGGCGCTACAAATAAATATTATATATCGTGCAACCGATTACCATCTATGTGTATACCATGCATGTAAATACCGGTATACAATAATTGTTATAAATCAGAGACTACCATCCCTACCCCTTATAATAAGGAATACCGGAATATATTAATTATTATAAATCATAGGCTACCACTCTATATCCTTTATAATAAGGACTACCGGTATATATGAATAATTATAAATCATAGGCTACTATCCCTACCCATCATACTAAGTAATACCGGTATATAGAGTATATATAAATTATTATAAATCATAGGCTACCACTCTGCCCCTTATAATAAGTAATACCGGAATATATGAATTATTATAAATAAGAGGTTACCACCCAATTACCCCTCATAACAAGTAATGTCGGTATATATGATTATTATAAATCAGTGTTACCATCCCTACCCCTTATAATAAGTAATACCGGTACTACCCCTATCCCTTACAATAAGGAATATCGGTCTATATGAATTATTATAAATCAGTTGCTACAACCCATATCCCATATACCGGTATATATGAATTATTATAAATCATTGATACTATATCCATTATAAGATGTGCGTCAGTGACATGCCATGTTCGTTGAGAAATCAAACTACCATAATAATTACAATTTTCACAATGTGACCTAAGCAATTCTTATAGATATATCTTTCTTTATAACAAAGAGTGCGTGCGACAAATGACGTCATGTGGGTATTTCCGCAGATAAGGGGAATTCCCTCATTATTATACCATTATCATATCATTATCATGTCATGGTCCTATGAACTCTTAGTCTAGCCTCTTTTCCGAAAATGCTATTGTGGGACGTTTTTGTCAATTTTAAAAGGATTTTAGGCATATTCAGAAAAATTAACGAAAGTTTATTGTGTAAAATTATGTGATCTGTCCTCTTAAATCATTTTTTTGTTTAGAAAAATAGCATTTCAATGGTTATACCAATGAATTTCACTGGATTTCACTCATCATTGTGGAAACATACTCCAAATTTGAACGGCAGAAAAATGGGGTAGGGGAAAGCATATCAACAAAATCTTCAAAATTATGCATCTTGAAGCAGAAAACTTTATATTAACAGTTTCTGCTTACATTGTTCTTTCATACATAATTTCATATTTCCTTTGTTTATGTTTATTGACAGAGCTATAATATTTTTTGTCATAATTTGGCAGTGAAATGTCAAATTGGCTATTTTGAGATTGTTTTATACAACATAACCATAAAATTATAAATCAACGTCCGATAATGTATTAAGCAGTTTTATAATACAACAGGAATGTACACAAACAACGTACACAAACAACATTGTGTCTGAAATGGCTGTAATTTGGTGATAAGATTGCATTTTTTGATTTTTCCTACCCCTATACCAACGTTAAAATTTGGAGTCAGTTTCCTGAAAAATGAAAGAAATCAAGTGAAATACTATGGCATAACCAATGTAAGGCTAATTTTTTATCACTAAATTGTTGTGGGAGGAGAGTTCAAATAATTTTACACATTAAAACTCCCATTGTTTTTTGTTTTTATGGCCCAAAACCTTTTAGATTGGACAAAAATGCCTCAAACTGGCATCTTTGGAAACAAGCTAAAACTAAGTATTCAAAGGGCCATAAGTTGATTTTCTTAAATAATGTCCTGTTAATACCTTTACATTTTGTTCAATCCAACATACTTAAAAGGTTATAAGAAAAGCATGGCATATGGGTATTAAATTATTGAGTTACATGACCTCAAATATTGCATTTCATCACACACGTTCAGTGTCAGAGGCAAAATTGGCCAGGTCCATACAATGGAACACACATTTTGTTTGAGAATATAATCTTCTTCTTAATTATAGATACACATATTAATCATATTTTGTGTTTAATCTAGTGAGGAAATTACTATAACACTGAAAAATCCCTTCAGTTTGCTCTAGTTTTTTTTAATAATGAATCATAAATAAGGCATTTTGGCTCATTCTTCGAAATTGAGGCCCCGAAAATGGGCCGAAATCAGGTAAACTCGCGTTTTTGAAGGCACACAACTCGAAAAATACGTAATAAATCCGGGACTGGTTTTCAGTACTGGGTTCAGGAAATTGAAGTCGACACAATACACATACCATTTGTAGGATTTGTGAATTTGATTGTTTTTATATCCATCCATGAAAATCCATAAATTGATGATTTGACAAAATTTCCCCAAATTTAATTCACGAAATTCACCAATTTCCCTTTTTCCGATTTTTGCCGATTTTTAGTATGTTGTTTATGGAGGGTTTATGTACTTATTCCAGCAAAAAAAATTTATGTTGCAATTAGTTCCGGGTGTGGCATTTTTTTCTCATAAATGCACTGGACTACCCGTTATAACTCAGCCTATTGCCACAAGGTCTTTTTACTTCAACTGCTACAGAGTTATGCCTTTTGAAACGACATGTATTAATATACATGTACTACCAAAGTCTCTTTTAAATTTTATGTAACCAGATGTCCGCTAATTGCAGGCATTTGTGTGAGTTGTGTCGTATTAATATTTGATATTACATGCTGCCATTTACCTTGCAAGCTATACCTCAGAAGTTACAAGCGAAATCATGATGATATTGAATATGATTATTACTATTATTATATAATGCCTATGCTACGGCTGATGTGCAGTTACTGGTGATGTTGTTGCTGTTATTGTTAATAAGGGCTCGCTTCGGTGGCCGTGTGGTATTGACGTCGGACGTTGCGTCGCAAGGTGTGCTCGTCGTCATGGGCCGGGGTTCGAATCCCACCAAATCCCAAACAAAATTTGCACTGTCTCAAAAATCAAATTTGCTTCTCAAAATAGGCACCTAGTGTGTTGTATAGTCCCAAGCGTGTTCAAAGAGCAATGCTCCACATGTTTCGGAGACATAACATATATAACATTGCTACTGTGTTATATCTCCTATATATATAGTTATTGTTAATGTTTGCTCATGGTGATAATGGTTATGGTACTGATATCAATATTTTGTTTTCGCATGGCCACAAACAATGTGGCTCATGTTCAGAACAGATACGAATTAGCTGACTGCAATGCAAAGAGTGACGACGACGGATGATGCCGATGACGACGGTGATGATGGTTACTATAATTATGATACTACAGATGATGACGATGTAGACAATTATGATGATATGCCTATATAGTGAAGACGGTGGATGATACTGATGACGACGGTGATGATGATTACTATATGATACTACAGATGATGATGCTGTAGACAATTATGTTGATATGACTATAGAGTGTTGCTGAGAATGACGACGGTGATAAAGATGATGATGATTATAATGACGAAGATGATGACGACACCGGAAAAAGTACCAATAGGGGCGACGATGATGACGATGATGGTAATGATAATGATGGTGATATTGGCGTAGACGATGTTGCGGTGGTGGTGGTGGGTGATGCTTCTATATATGTTGTTTTTTGGTTCCTCCGTCCCTCTCTCCATCCCTCCCTCTCTCATTACCTACCCCTCTCCCTCCCTCACTCCCCCTCCCCTTCTCTCCCACTTCCTCTCTCACTCTCTCCCTCCCCTCCCTCTCTCTCACTCCATATATCCCCTCCATCCCTCCTCCCTCTCTCTATCCACCCTCTCTCTCCATTACATCAGATCTGCAAGCATTCCACCCAATGATCGTTGTATTTATGTTCATGATTCGTGTAATACTTACAAATCAGATGTCCATGAAGTTCCTGTAGCATTGCTGCGTCCCTGGTGTCTCTCTCTGTCTCTATTTTGCTCTCTCTCTCACTCCCTCTCTCCCTCCTCCCTCTCTCCATCCCTCCATCCATCCCCCTCTCTCTCTATTCAATCAGATCATCGTTGTGTTTATGTTCATGATTCTATAATACTTACTAATCAGATGTCCATAAAGTTCCTGAAGCATTGCTGCGTCCCTGATGATGATGAGACCTCCGCCTCCGCTCATAGCTCTGCATGCCGACATCGCTTCAGGCTGTGTACGTCTATCCGTACTGACGTATATGCACGTCCCGGACGCAGCCAGCCACACTCGATTGCTTCCGATGCACTCTGTAACAAGATGAACGATGCGCTGGAGTGTGTTTGTTGTCGGGGATATTGCGGGTTGTTCATTGGAACAATCTGCGGATGTTTAGCTCACTTGTCATTGCGGAGGAAAACTTCGTTTAGAATGAAGACGTATGGTGGTTAACGCCAACATATGACTCAAATTGCCCAACAAGTACCCCCGACTAGTGAGTGCTCTTACTGACACCATATTATACTAGGTGTACACAACTATGAACGAAATCAAATATTAAGCAGAATATGGGGTATTTTTGTATATGCACCAGGTCTGTTTGGTCGTCGTTATAGTCAAGATGATATCACACGCGGTCTTGTTTTCCGCTCGATTCGTTATGCTGATATACAACCCTTACAAAATAGACAAAAATCCGACACGAAAATCCAGTATGGCGCCAAGATGGCCGCCGAAATGTGAACATTTGCTATTTTTCTGACATTTCACCATCGTTCGTTTATCTCTGTAGGACAATATGGGCATCTTGGCGGGATTGTATACATTTAATTTATATAAGAGTCATTGGCGAACGCAAGGGGACCATGCTATACATTCCTGACTGGATAGTTTTGTCTGATATCACGTTTTCCCAAATTTCAAAGCCGAATCGACGCTACTACCGCGATGTCTGTTTCGAATCAATGAATGTTATTGCTATCATAACAACACCCATTCATAACAAGAACGCATGTGATATTATCTTTACTATAACGGCGAACAAAGAGACAAGTTGCATATTACAAAAATGACCGCCATGATGGACGCCATCTTGTCTGGGCTGTCTGCAGTCGTTAACAATCGAAAACAAGAAATTCAATTAATTGAGGAAAAACACCCACTATCCCGAGTGGTAATGATAAGCTATTGGAGGGTCTACTAGTTCGCATGCAAAATAGTATAATAACATTGAATGTCTCAATGACATCAACAGCTTGAAGATGAGAATAACCCACCATATATGGTAGATATTCAACCAGGCTCTACTTAAGTTTGTTAATTGATGACTGATGTACATGTACAATACACACAAATAGTAATAACAATTAACGTTATGATTTTGAAACTAAGGCCCGTTCCAAACGACGGATTTTTGTCGACTCGAATCTAATTGTATTAAATCCGTCGGTGATGCGTCTGCGGTCGATTTTGTTACAGACGGACGCATCTTTGTCGCGTCGAATCTAATACATCGGTCGATTTATTTAAAGGTGGATTCCCGGTTACCGTCACATATTGGTCACGCGTATATATAGAGGCATATATATATATATATATATATATATATATATATATATATATACTAAAAAACAGTATAAATTATGTATATATATATATGCGCGACTGCAGCGCGAATATATGTGCTCATGTATATGAGGATGTATATAGTACATACAGGTATATAATATACTATAATAGGCGCTACAAATAAATGTTATATCGTGCAACCAATTGCCATATATATATGTGTATACCATGCATGTAAATACCGGTATACAAGAATTATTATAAATCAGAGACTACCACCCCCTACCCCTTATAATAAAGATTACCGGCATATATTAATTATTATAAATCATAGGCTACCACCCTATATCCTTTATAATAAGGAATACCGGTATATATGAATTATTATAATTCGTAGGCTACTATCCATACCCCTCATAATAAGTAATACCGGTTTATATGAATTATTATAAATCTGAGGCTACCACTCTGCCCCTTATCATAAGGAATACCGGAATATATTAATTATTATAAATCATAGGCTACCACCCTATATTCTTTATAATAAGGAATACCGGTATCTATGAATATTATAAATCACAGGCTACTATCCCTACCCCTCATAATAAGTAATACCGGTATATATAAATTATTATAAATCATAGGCTACCACTCTGCCCCTTATAATAAGTAATACCGGAATATATGAATTATTATAAATAAGAGGTTACCACCCATATACCCCTCATAACAAGTAATGCCGGAATATATGAATTATTATTAATCAGTGGTACCACCCCTACCCGTTATAATAAGTAATACCGGTATATATTAATTATTATACATCAGAGACTACCACCCCTATCCCTTACAATAAGGAATATCGGTCTATATGAATTATTATAAATCAGTTGCTACAACCCATGTCCCTTATACCGGTATATATGAATTATTATAAATCATTGATAATATATCCATTGTAAGATGTGTCAGTGACATGCCATGTTCGTTGAGAAATCAAACTGCCATCATAATTAAAATTTTCACAATGTTACCTAAGCAATTCTTATTGATATATCTTTCTTTATAACAAAGAGAGCGTGCGACAAATGACGTCATGTTGGTATTTCCGCAGATAAGGGGAACTCCCTCATTATTATACAATTACCATATCATTATCATAGCATTTGCATTCGTTATTCGGAAACTTTCGGCTTTTCTCGTCACATGTATTAGATTCGAGTCGACAAAAATCCGTCGTTTGAAACCAAGACGGATTTCAGACGCATCACCGACGAAGATTCGTCTGAATTGGACGGAGATTCGTCTGTGGTGCGTCAGATACGGATCTAATTGTTTCAAACGTCGCATTTTAGACGCATTTAATACAATTGTGGGTCTGGTATTAGATTCGAGTCGACAAAAATCCGTCGTTTGGAACGGGCCTAACCATGATTCTATATTGACAGTAAGGTAATATTAACTACTACTAGTACTATTAGTAACAATAGTACTACTTTTCAAGCATAATATATGTGTAGGGCCTACATGATGTATGGGAAATATTAAAGGACAAAACAATAGTTACAATACAATTATAACAATTTTTTTTAATTAAGCGCAAGAAGAGCTAATTGTGCTTAAGTGCAATATGGGAATCTCCATTGTGCTTAAGCGCAATATGGAAGTATTTAACTGTGTTTAAGTGCAATAATGTAATTTTCATATTGCGCTTAGATAATAAAACTCAATAAGGTATATCTTAATAAGGAATATATTATATAGTGTACTGTCTACATAAACTCCCTGTAATTCAGGTGGTGTAGTCGATTCCCATGGTACAATGGGTGGAACAAATATAGGATTATTCTACTATTTGCAGAAGGGCGATCTAATGAGATATATATTAATTGCGCTTAAGTGCAATATGGATGTAATTTCGCTTATGTGTAACAAGGAATGTCTTATTACACTTAAGCGCAATAAGAATATTCATTATTGCACAGGAATATCATATTGTGCTTAAGCGCAATAAGGTATCTCTAACTTCGCTTAAGCACAACAACTTAAGGAATTTTCTTATTGGGCTTGAGCGCAATTAGTTATTCGGTTAGTTAAATAATAATTTATTCGAAATGTTTTTTTTCATTACCGTGCATCATTAATTAGAGATTCCTTAAGTTATTGCAGTTAATCGAAATTCTCTATTGAATGTCAATGTGGTTTCCCATAGAGATCATCAACGATGTCTATGCGCAAGGGACCCCCGCCAATCATCTCTGTTGGGATTCCATTTGTTGGCTTATTAAATATGCACATATGTTTAAGATACAGTGGCGCGCGAAGCGCGCTCCCGTAGGTCGGGTTTTGGATCCCAGTTAATGAAAATATCATTGAAATAATCGGTTTACCCCAATAAACATCCATCTATTCAATATACATGTTTTTGGAGCAGAATTAGGCAGTCCATATTGGACGCCATCGTGGAATTGATTTTTGTTTGTTTAATGTTCACACATATTTATCAGTTATGTGGATGGAATTCTCATTAAACCTCACATCCTTATATTGGTTACAGTAATGCCCAAAGTAATTGACCACTTAACCACATCAGAATTATTGGTATTTTTTCAGGATTTAAAATCCTGAAAAATTACCAATAATTCTTCTGTGGTTAAGTGGTCAATTACTTTGGACATTACTGTATGAGGATTGAGTTATCATTAAACCTCATATCCTTATATTGGTTACAGTAATGCCCAAAGTAATTCACCACTTAACCACAGCATAATTATGGGTAATTTTTCAGGATTTAAAATCCTGAAAAAATACCCATAATTCTGCTGTGGTTAAGTGATTAATTACTTTGGACATTACTGTATGTAGATGGAGTTAAACCTCACATCAATGTGTTGGTGATTTGGACCTTGACTTGGGACCTTTTGTTTTTAACGCAACAAATGCGCGTACACCTTATACACAAATTTCTTATGTAGCCAGAGTTTTTCTTGGATAAGATGAGTTTGAAGCCTGCTTACATTTCAAAATGTTGTCAGTTTTGTATTGTCTGCAGCGGAACTCGGCGTGTTGAAGCAAAAGTTACAAGAGATAAAATGTGTACGTAACCAAACTATAATACAAATGAAAAAATAAATTGAGGGAGGGGTGGGCGATACAGGGAACTAAGGGTTGAACCGATATAAATTTGTAGATCGATAACGACCAATGTTGACATATTATGCATCTCAACTCTACTGTTGCAACAAGGCTATCAAATAGGGGGGGGGTGTCAGAATCTTAGTCATCTCTATATATTGCCAGAATAGTCATTTAATGACTTCTATAGTAGTACGGGATAAGATGTTGGGTTGTTTATATGGACTCGGAGAAAAAGGGGTTTCGTACCGATGAACTGACATAAATTAGTGGAGCGATGTTGCCATGTAATGCACTGCGACTGTACTAAAGCAGCAATGATATAAAATAGGGGGGGGGGGTCTGAAATTATCTCTATCTCTATATATGGCACCAGGATTATATAGAAAGGAATAGCAATTGATACACGTATACGGTATACTATAGTAATACCATAAACATATAAGTACAAGTATCACGCGATAAAATATTACGTAACGTGACTATAGCGATGAAAAAAATTAATAAATTGGACAGGGATTAGAGGTTGTGTTGGTTATATGTGGATAATTGGATATGGAATTCATACCGATGAAACGATACAAATTAGTGGAACGATAAAGACCAATGTTGACACCTAGTCAGGCTATGCAGAGGAAAATAGGGGTTGATACGATAGACCGAAATAAATTTGTCCGGTGATAATGACCAATGTTAACGTATAAAGTAACGTGACTGTACTGTCGCACAATAATCAGGTAGAACCGGTCAAATATGGACTCTGGTGCCCAATATGGAACAGCTCAGAAAACATTTGGAGGGCCCTAAAATGTATTTAACGTGGGATCTGCCATACAAATCGATTTATATCGATAAATCTCTTATTTTTCAAAATTTTAAGCTGAGACTTGGTGTGTCTGCGTGGAATACTTTATATATTCCTATAATTACAGGGTACAGTACGTAATTATGTTTTAGATGGAAAAAATGAATTTTTTCAATGATAACATTTAACATGGCATTTGCCATTAAAATCGATTTATGTCGATAAAACTGTCATTTTAAATTTTTTTTAGCTGAGACTTCATGTGTCTGTGTGTAATACTTATATATTCCTAACATGACAGGGTACAGCACGTAATTATTTTTTAGATGGAAGAAATGAATTTTTTTCGATGATAAAATTTAAGTTATTTTAACACAGGATTTTCCATTACAATCGATTTATGTCGATAAAACGGTCATTTTTCTAAATTTTGAGCTGAGACTTGGTGTGTCTGTGTGTAATACTTATATATTCTTAAAACGACAGAGTCCGGCGCGTAATTATGTTTTAGATGGAAGAAATTGAATTTGTTTTCGATAATAAATTTACAGCGTGGACGAGTCATCGAGTACACGCATTTTGGAAACAAGCTTTTGTCAAAAGCCGTTTTGGTCAAACTAAACATTTTTCGACCGGGACAGCATCCGAATTGTAGCTAAGATGTATTTAGATAGAATTATCAAAAGAATTTGACCGATTAGGGTGCATTTTACGAGAATCGAGTGGAGAAATCTTGGGTGACATTTTCACAAAAACACGCCGATTCGGCAATGTCAGACTGTACTTGCCAAGAAAGGCAGGCGTCAAACTCATCTTTTTGGAAGGTTAATCCAACATTTATATATCAGAACAATCCTTCCAAAACACGTTCCAAGATATCCAAGAAAGTTTTAACAGCTTAGAAGACTGAACAGCCGAAATGAATTAATTAATAATCGCCATTGGAGGCTTTAGCTTCGCAGTGACGGTTGGCAATTATCGCAATACGATCGCAACACTTTGACGTTCGTACTCATATTTCATCATATTTGTACCTGGCTTGCCTATCATACGTTTCACGGGAAAATGGCTAATTTTACTATATTTGTCGTTATATACATATTATACATATTTATCACCCCATTTATTATTCATTTTGATAAAAATAAAATAAAAGAAGCCGAAGATGACATGTTTAAACTGTTTGAAGCATGAATTTGGAAATTTGAAATTTGGAAATTTGAAATTTGGAAATTTGAAATTTGGAAATTTGAAATTTGGAAATTTGAAATTTGGATATTTGAAATTTGGAAATTTGAAATTTGGAAATTGGAAATTTGGAAATTTGAAATTTCTCTAGTTCCAGCTCAACACGAATCTAGTTACCCAATTGGTAGAAATACTTTAGCAGTAATTCTTAGTTTTATATGTTATAACTCTAATTTTATTGACGATACGAGATCAACATCATAATATGTCACTGTTTATGGCGGTGTTATCCAAACGTGTGCTTTGATAATGATTATAATTTTATTTTGCGATCAAACGTCAGTGCAGCTCAGCAGAAACGCATAGGCACTATTTCAATTCAGCATACATGTAAGTCCTACGATTATAGTACACACACTGGACGCGGCTGTGCCGCGTTGGTCAGTGTGTGAAAAATTAGAGGAGACATTAGGAAAGAAAATTAGTGGTGTGAAGTTAAGTCCTGGTGGTGCAGTGGTCGACCAATATCTCCTGAACTACATGTACATGTCGATTTCACTCAAACGTATTAAACCCATTCGCGCGGGATTCCAGTATATAACTTTGGTATATTCGAAATCATCCACGAGAATCACGAATAATCTCACCCTTGGGGCCACATATTTGGACCGGACACTCGGCAAGCCTCGCGTCTGGCCCAAATATATGACCCCTTTGGTGAGATTTTTCATCCCACATGCCCAGGTCATGGTGGTTAATATTAATATATATGCCAAAACAAAATATGCGGAAATGAAACATCCGTTGGAAACGGTGTACGGCCAGGTGGAACCAATACCTAGACCAATATGTATACCCTGACGATATGTATATGTGGGGGGGGGGGTAACACATTGTTAAGCATTGGGAATGGTTTATCTCACGCTGGGCCTTTTTGATAAATATTGATAGTTTGTTCATAGCTTTCGTACCGCTAGAGTTAAATAGTTCATGAAATTGTATTACGTTAGGTCGACTCTAGTTGTACGGTTTGATATATTTCAATCTCAGATATCTTAACTGCGGGCAGATGAGAATGGTGTGGTATTCGTCACATATAGCGCTTCCATACATAATGTGCATTTCATATCGGAATACGGGGTATTTATCCACGAACCAGTTTCCAATGGCAATTTGTGGTTTCTAGTTGTGAATCTCAGGAGGGTCAATAAGGCGCTGTTGTCATCTAAGGATAAGTACTTCGGTCTGCCGAAGTTCGGTTTTATACATCTATAAAACGCAATTTGTTTGATGTATCCAAAGACGAGTACCATTTGGTTATGTATGCGTCCATGAGTTTCTGTTTTACAGCACAAGAACATATTTTGACATTATACTCACTGGTTGATTCTGCCATGAATACATAAGACATACCATTATTATTTAGTTCCGTTCGTACACATTTTAGCCATGCGATATTTACCGATTCCTTCGCATTTGATTCTGTAATAATGGCGTAAAGGATATAGGGGAACCTGGTGCTTTCCATAGTTAATATCTGGCTCCAGTATATTAGGGGTTTTGCCTTGATTTTGGTGTAAACATATGTATTTCTCTAAATCATGCACATAAATGAACAGAGTTGTATAATATATAAAGACAATTTTTTAGAGAACGGGATTTGGCCGAAAGTGTGATGCTTAAATTAGCCATTTCCCCATCTTTGGCATACACATGTGGTGGTGTCTTTATTGCTTTTTCATAATGTTCTTTTCCCAGTTAGATTTTGTTTTTATGTAAATTGTTCTATCTTATTATCATTGTCAGCCGTCTGGAGCATACACTGTCCAACAGTAACCTATAATAACGTGTCACTGTTGGGCAGTCCACGCATCAGATGAACTGAATTGTTACTACCTGACCCTTGACCCCACTCGATCAGTTTCCAATAATCGTAGCGAAATTAACGTTTCAAGATCAATACGACAAGAGTGATGCATCGTATCAACTTATTACGAACAACTCCAGATGTTCATGCCCGAGAACCGAAATATGAGATATGAGATATTTTCTTGTTTTCTGAATTGTACTGTATATTTGGTCACTTCGATGTGATAATGTGATGTTATACATTCGCCTTGTTTCGTGTATAGGCATGAATTGTTTATTTATTTTTATTTATTTATACTTATTTATACAGAGTGCGACTTAGGTAAAGTTTCAAGTTGAGAATCGTTTAGACAACAATATACATTTTTGAACCCTCAGAAATATATCTATATCCTCTTGCAATTATAGTTCGCGGTTTTGATGTACCAGGGCTGCTATGCCTGGCCGGGTTATTAACCCTGCGAAGCACCTATTTCGTTCAACAGAGAATCTGCGAAAATAAAAAAGAAAATGTTCTGCTGTTTCTTCGGCACCACATATGCAGAAAGGGCTAACTCTCAAATGATTGCTGTGAAGATCATGATTTAAATTACTGCATTCCAGTCTTAATCGACAATGGTATATATGGCTTGCTTTCGTATATGCGAATTCCAGATATCGAGGACGTTCTTGAGCCCGTTGTTCAAACAAACTGTGAGACTGTTTCACAGTTCCTCGCTTGTGGTTTTAACGCGTTCCAAAGATTTATTGATCGTGGTCGGAATGATTTATGATAAGTAACTGAGTTGCAGAAGGGTACTCTAAGGTCATCTGACCTCGTGTCATATCCACTTGAACGCGATACTTTATTCGGAACAGCATTGTATAAGTAAGGGGGAGTGAGTATTATTGTCATTTTCAAATTTAGTACAAGTTTCTCTCCGTTTTGATAATTTGTCCCACTTCTCGTCCCACCGGTTAATAGTCTAGCTGCTTCATTTTGGATATCTTCTAGGGAATCGGTTTCTTCGCCTGTAGGGTTGTCCCATACTGAGGAAGCATACTCCAAGACAGGTCGAATATATAACGAATAGATTAGTTCTAAAGTTCTTATGTCAAGGATAAATTTATACTTCCTCAGTATGTACATTATTTTGGTCGCTCGATTTTCAATATCTGTTATATGGTCTTTCCATTTCCCCTGCCGGTTGAATGTCAGACCCAAATATTTATGTGTTTCCACCTCATCTATTCTCTCGTCGGACATGTTTAATACTGGTTGGTGAATGGTTATTTGTTTCCACGATACAAGCAATGGTTCTGTTTTCAATGGTTTGAATTTAACCGCCCAGTTGAATATTTTGTGTAGGTCTGAATTTATCACCTCTACATCAATTATGGGATCTTCTATAGCAATATAAAGTGATGTGCCATCCGCAAATAACCGTATGTTACATGTAATGCAATCGATTATGCTGTTTATATACATGAGAAAGACAAGAGGGCCGAGTATAGATCATTGAGACACTCCTGTTTTAACTTCTTTCAATGGAGAATTAAAATTAGACATTGTTACTCTTTGGTGTCTATTTTCGAGATAGTTTTCCAAGAGTGTTAAAATCTTCCCTGTTATCCCCATTCTTTTAAGCTTGAAAATGAGAGCCCTGTGCCAGACTTTGTCAAACGCCTTACTTATATCGCAGAAAACACCCCTTATTTTACCTCCCGTCATCAAGGGCTGAGATAATATAATGATAAATATCAATTAATTGGAATACGGTGCTATCATTCGGTGTAAATCCTGATTGTAGGTGGCTTAAAAGCGTATGTGTTCGAAGGTATTTTGATATAAGATAGAATAGACATTTCTCAAAAACCTTAGAAAGACAACATAGCAAAGATACTGGTCGATAATTGGACGGATCGCAAGGATCTCCCTTTTTGATAATTGGGCATACGTTTGCTTTTTTCCATTCTGATGTAAAGTACGATCGTTCAATGAAAATCTTGAAAACAAATGCTAGCGGTTTGGCTAGCGATATCGAACAATTTTTAAAAACTTTGGGACTAATACCGTCGTAACCGGCGGCTTCAGATGTTTTGATTGAGTTTAAACTTTCTAGTACACGTTCATAAGTTATTTCAATTTCGTCTAGGCGTTCATTCGTCCACCAGTCAAAGAGGGGTAACTCTAAATTATCTTCATCGGGTATGGAGGAGATTTTACAAAAAATAATTATTTAATAAATCTGCCTTTTCATCATTTCCGGTTATTACAATCTGGTCTGTTTTCAGGACTGGTATTGGTTTAGATTCCGGTTTCATGAGGTGGTTTTAATGTTTTCCACCAGAGTGAGGAATCAATGAAATAACTACCCAGTATTGACTGCGTTTTCTCCAGAGACTTTTGCTTGGAACGTCTGATTTTTTTTATAATTTCATTTCTTTTCTTTTTATAATTATTCCATGCTTCGATGGTACCTCTTTTTTTTGCCAAATTATACAAACGGTTCATTTGCCTTGATTTTCGTCACGATTTGTAGGATTCCCAGCTCTCCGTATATAAATATATGAGAAGTCGACTTGTTCAAGTTAAGAATAAAACGCAGAAACCATGTTTCTATTTTTCTGAAACATTCAAGGTTTTCTGGTTAATGCCATTTTGTATTGTTGTCTACTTTTAATTATATTTAATTTGTTTGATACAGTTGGGTTTTTGCGGTATCGCTTACGTTATCTTATATACGCCGTTCGTGTGAGCGCGCAGTCATAAGCGAACAAATGGCGGCTATTTGTTTCGTTTTTGTGTTATAACACGCTTACGCGTTTGTTTAACCTTCTCACTGGAGATCCGTGAACTCGATCTATGGTTACGTGAACTATGTACAACGGTCATTTTTTTTATTTTCACGTTATAGCTACTGCGCAAAATCCGTGATTATTAAACAAAACAATGGTATTATCCATATCAGATTAATTAAAAAAGGTCTGAGCATGAACCATCTATGGGAAGAAGTAATCCATTGCCGAAACAATGTCTTAATCGTGTCACACAAGAGATTTATATACCTTATTTCTTGAATAATTTCCAAGTTTACGATTTCAATCGTTAGGTGAGACACTGTCGGCTGTTCTCTGAATGTACACTGCCAAAAATATTTTCTCAATTCAGGAAAAAAAAACACTTGAAATGAGATATTATCTTGGGAGAATAGCTAGAAAATAAGCACAACATACTTTCTAGGTCAAGAAATAAAAGGGTGGGAAAATTTCTTTTCTGAGAAAATTTATTTAAGAAAACGCAGTAATCTTAGTAAGATAATCCTCGTAAAAAGATCTTAGTATAGATTTTTTTTCTTAATGTAGGAAATATTGTTTTTCTCATATAAGTTTATTTTTCTTGAAATAAGATAAGTTTAAGATACTGCGATTATCTTGGGAGAATAGCTAGAAATTTAAGAAAGCTATACAATTAATCTAGAACTAGAAATTATATTTTCTATAGTTAGAAATGTCGTCAAGATATTTTTTCTTAAGTGATGCCAATTTTTTCTAGAATGAGATTTTCTCAAGCAGGAAAATAAATCTAAGTAAGGAAAACAAGTTTTCTTAACTAGGAATATTTTCCCCATTTAGGAAAGATAATTAGAAAAACAATTCTTAATTAAGAAAAACATTTAATTTTAAATTAATATATAATTTCAATTGTGTTTTAAGATATACAATTGACATTTATTCTGAATATAAAAAATTCTTTGTAAATATCACTGTTAAATGTATAATAGAGACAATGGGGCTTAAAGGCACGGGAGGCCTCAGTTGTCGAAAATATTCATATTTGTTTCAATCACCGTAAACAGAAAAACAATAAAACGCATACAGTTTTGTTCATATATACCATGACCATCGCGTAAACAGCATGCTATCATAAAGACCTACTATATTTTACCTAAGCAAGAGCCTGATTGTGTTACAGAAGGCAGCACAGTGTTACTGGCTAATCACACACAAATGATATAAACGCTCTTTATTCGTTCCATATCAAAATTCAGCAACAAAGGACGCTCTTTATGTTTACCATCATAATATAAACAAACACCAGGAAAGTACCTTTTTATGCTTTTGTTTACATAACAATGGTCAAACATATGACAATAACATACTGTTTATGCGATATTTCTTATTTGTATACGGACAGAGTCTGTCTACATTTTAATATTCTTTCTGTTTTTGGCGGTTTTTGACCGGTGGAAATATTTTCACAGCATATCAACCGCCAAGGCCTCCCGTACCTTTAAACTTTAAATATACAATCAACAATTTCTCGTTACAGTTATGGGTTTCTGAAATTGCAAGTGGTTAAACAAGATACTGTGCACATTCGCGAAATGAAACTATACAAAGTACCCGTAACTTGTTCTGCCTCTTAAAATTGTATAAACCTATATACGCAACAAGAAATATATTGATTGCTAATAATTACATCCTGACACATGATTTTCAATATATTTATTGAAAGAGTTATCTCAAATATGTCGGTTGCAAAACAAATAGATAACAATTTATGTTATTTGAGTATCCAGTTCAAACGATAGGAAAAAAATCATCACACATGACAAAACAAGCACTGTATGTGCCTTAATAAACATCGTAACCCTGTATTTTTAAATGCACATATTCTAGGACGGATGATGTGTAATAAACACAGAAAGACACTTGTATTAATGGATTTGTTGATACGGCACTTGTGTCATTGAGGAAAGATAGAACTCTAGGGTGTGATGTTCATTCTATCATTGTGTGCTAGCACTCGTGTCATATCAACAAACCCATAAATAGAGGATCTCACATGAGTTTCTATTTTATACGGAATTTATCAACCGAGTTCACTAAATTCGATTTGAGCCGAGGTTTACCGAGGCTCAAATAGAATTTAGAGGACGAGGTTGATAAATTACGTATACAATAGGACGAGTGTGAGATACCTTTTATCACCTGATCAAATAAACCCGAAGCAACGCGAAATATTCATCGAAAACAACAATCATAAACTACAGCGATCGCAAGTTATTTGAAGAACGCCGTGACGTCATCGCACGCGCTGATATTAAACGTGTCTATTACCGATAATTATGAAACTGCTTTTATGGCCAAATTATGTGATAAATAAAATTGTGTAATTCTGTGTATATACAGCATGGTTTCAATAGCTGTTTCATGAATCATGCAGATTGCAGGTTTACTGTTCAGGTACTTGCCCAAGTCTTTTCGGTATGCAACAGCTTGAGATATCGAATACAGTAATGCCCTGAGTATAATCGACTCCTTAAACACAGTAGAATTATGGGTAACTTTTCAGGATTTAGTCGGAAATATGGCTTGTCGTCATTCATCGGAAAGCTCTCTGAGAGCTTTCCGATGAATGGCAATAAGCCATATTTCCGACTAAATCCGGAAAAGTTACCCATAATTCTGCTGTGGTTAAGGAGTTGATTACTTAGAGCATTACTGTAGTTGAAACTTTTGTAACGAGTCCTGTCCGGCTACTCTTCTATAACCTCTCAAGATTTTGAAGTGTTGAATGAGTCACCATGAATCATTCAATTAAACAATCGCAACGGTGTTGATTGTTTTGCTTATCGCTCACTATTTACTGCTGTATATAAACAAACGATTGACTCACACAAAGTGTGTTTTGTGGATAATAACGCATTCATATGAACATTATCCTATTCTATTAGTATATTCTTGGGAAACTTTTTGTAAATGTTATTTATAAATTATAACTTACAACCAAGGCCATCCATTCCTTTAAGTTCCAAAGATATAAGGAGAATCACTACATTTTAATTGCATACCGCATCCATCGTGGTGCTGTTTTGTGTTCAAGCGACAACCTTACCATGGTGCTGGAAATTACTGCAGTGTAACACCAAAGCATTACCGGGGTAACACCACGTTAGAGATGGTCAATTACTTTAAGTATATTCAGGTTTGAAATCATTATGCTTGGGAAAGGCTGCCCTCTATATTCTTATAAAAAAGCGTCACTTTGACCTAATCTGACGAAATACTGGTAGTGCTACTATCAAGATAACTTCAACCCACAATTCTGGGCGTAAAGTCCATAATAGAAGAGTATCGGTATGGGACTCGGTCCAAAACAGCATCAACCTAACCGATATCACAAGTTGTGGACGGGGAAAACTTGGTCTAAACAGGTACTAGTTCATGCATGTATTACAAGCATTAAAGGGTACACTAAATCCGGCCATTTATGAGACCATCTCCTTTTATACTCAACAGAATATATCCAACAAATTAATGAATTTGGCCCATGGATAAGTGCATCACTTGTGTGCTCTATGAACAATGCAAACATGGTATTTATAATGAAAATGAATTATTGGCTGGAGTCAAGTTGCAGAATTTTAAATTGATGCATTAAGTGCATGAGCGGCTTTAGAGTTCTTTGAAGTGCGGTCATGCAAAATAACATAAAAGTTTGTAAAACAAGGTACATGTACATACTATTAGTATAGCGGTATGAAGTGTCTGGAGCACCTTTGATGGATAAAAGCGAATGTAAGCAGGCCTTAAAATTTTGCAAGAATCAAACTATAGCATTTCTACATCAAATCAGCTGCTTTTTACCAGACTCAAACGAAGAATCATGATTCTGACTCTCATCACACTAAAATCCCTACAAAATAATCTACCGGTGTGCAGATATTTCATTGAGTGTTTCAAATCATTTTAAAGGGACCCAAGGCACTCATAGTGAGTAAATATGCCAAACATATAAAATACAACAGTTCGTAAAAACATCACCACTCAGAAAAACATAAATTACCATTGGAACAGAGGTCCAATGGTTTTATATCCCCGATGCGGCTGGTATTTTAAATTCATATTTCGCGCTTACAGTCACACATCTCGCGCCGCGAGAATTTACGAGAAGTGACCGCAGCACTGTTTTTCCGACAATCATCCGATGACAAGCTGATGCAATGTGGTGCAATAATCTCGGTAATTATATTGTTTTGTCAAAACATTATTCGTTAGCTTTATTCAAACAACTATGGTTATAATAAACATAGTTGGAGTTTCTTAATTTTAATTTCCAGGACATGATAGTCTCTTCTCCTGGAACTATTTTTATAGTGCGCATGTAGACACCAAGTAAACATCTACGCACTTTCTTTCACAAAAATTTTCTTCAGGTGCGAAGTCGCATAATTAATTGCTCTACAATATTTTCTGGTGAAGACTTGAAGTAAGTACCTGCCGTCAAGCTTTTTGTTCGAACTTTTATTACACCACACGTATAATCTATTGATCGATTTAGTAGAGGTCTTTTTTGTTGAAAACTAAAAGTAAACATGGCCTTCCAGGTCCCGACCAGGGAAATTCGAGTGGCGCTGGTTGGGCACTCCTTCGTTCGGCGGTTGGGCGAATGCTTTGGGCATCGCGACCGCTCGGGCAATTTTAGGAATCACGATTTCTCGGGGGAACTACACCTTGGGGATTATTTGGACATCCCGGTGCAAATTCGTTTTTTTCACCGAGGGGGTGCCCAAACTCGAGACTTGCTATGTTTTCAAGCAGAATTAAGAAATTTTTACCCCCATGTGATAGTTGTTCAATGCGGGAGTAATGACCTGTGTTGGGGCACCCCTGATTCTGTGGGTTCAGATATTTTGGGACTGTGTTCCGTCCTCCGGAGCATAGGCTCTGTTAAGAAAGTATTGATCAGTCAGGCGTTCCCACGCTTGTCGGTGCGGGGGCACAAGTCAGTAGACGTGTTTAATGGCCACGTTTCCGAACTTAATGGGTATTTGGATTCGGCACTTCCCCAGGCATCTCCACAGTGGGAGTCGTGGCCACATAGACGGTTTCAAGGAGAGCCCCTGTACCATATGGAGGACGGCGTCCATTTAAAAGGCCAGTCATTATTCTTGTATCTGGCCAGCATCCGGGATGCAATCAGCTATGGCATATCTTCATTGGCTTGGTTAGCTCCCCCTCTGGTAGCCCCCCTTCGAGAAGCGTGATTCATGTCGGCCATTCATTTATGTCATCGTGACCTCATTCCTGTGGAGCTTACTCCCAGTGTTTTTTATTTCGGTGTAATAATTGAGCTTGGCGGCGGGTGCCGAAATGTCACCCAGCTTGAGTCTGCGACTCCTACTGCTTTGCATGTTGTAAGTTGATTATCTGTGTTGTCATACGCCTTGCCGTTTTCTTCCATTTTGCTCTTTGTTACACAAAATAAAATAAATATAATAATTAAAAAATTGACATTTCATTGGATTTGACATACCGGTGAACTATTTTTAGCATATAGTTTATGCTACTTCATTTTAATATCGGCTTCACTCATAACCATATAAAGCCAATTTTGTTATAAAATTAGTCGTTCATCTGGGATATAGAGCAAAATGGTTGAAATTCTATGTTTTACGGTGCAGAATTATTATTCTGCTGCTTTGACTTGCAGATTTTCACAAACTGTGCTTTCATAGCTTACAATTTCTGTCTTTCGCTCTTCTTTACCAGCTTAACATTCTTTATCATCATGCTCCACATCACATTGGTGGAGAGATCTGTTATATTATTTGATTACAGAATCATTGTGGAGAGGTTCCGGCTACATGTACTTGTACATGTTCTTAATAGTATTAATAAAAAAAAATTAAAAAAATATAAAAAAAAAAATAAAAAAAAAAAATAAAAATAATAATAAATAATAAAAATAATAAATATTTATATAAACAAAAAAAAAAAAAAAAAAAATACACACCCATCGTTGTCCTCACATTCGGCATCAGAGGTGGTTGGTCAGAGTGGTTTTGGGAACCTTTCCATTTACATTTCTTCATTGTGGGTCATCTGGTTATATACATGTATGACTGCATTTTTCCTTCGCCGTTGGTGATAGTGCTTGAGCATGCTTAGATTAATTTGAATGTGAAGCTGCAACTGTCGGTTTATCTCTGTTTTCATATTACCTTATGTAATATTGGGGCATTTACTTGTGCTTATTATACCCGGTACACTTATTCTGATCTTGATCAGTGAAGCACATTTCTTTTGAAGTAATGCCCCCTCTGCTATGACGTCATCGGTCATACACATGTATCAGTTTTAGAGATATACTTTTAAGCGAATGCAATCCTAATTAAAAGTTGCAAATTGCATCTTTTTTAATTTAATGTCGGCATTACTATATACGTACAAATGTGGGTGTTGAATAAATAAAAAAGTTTACTTTTATCAAGAACCCATTTGCGTATTGAGTTTCCCGACTCGTTGGTTCGGACAATAGCGTATAACATTGTTCTTGACAACTTTACTCGTTGTCTGATTTTTCTTTTACAGTATACAGCCTGTGGCTATTAAAGTATTTGCACCTCATCAATCATCATGTCTGCCAGACCTACTACCACTCCAAAGCGTAGGGGTCGTCCACCCGGTGCTCGCAGACAACTTCGCAGCCAAGTTCCAAGCTCCACATCAGCTGCTATTTCGATGCCACCACCACCGCCGGCTTATCTCTCAGTTCCGTCCGCTGTTCCTAGTTCGAACGTGCTGCATTATCCCGGTACTTTATCAGCTCTTCCGGCCTCGGCTTTGCCCGGGCCTTTCAGACCTGTAACAGCTGACTCACTGTTTCCGGCTTTATCATCGCGCACTTTCACGGTGCCATCAACTGTTATTAGTTCTTCGTGGTCGTCCACTCCAGCTATCACCACCACAGTGTCGGCTTTGCCTTGGACTTTGATGTCTGCTCCACCGATATCATCGGCTCCTATAGGACTTCAGCATTCGATGCCTAACTACCAAACGTTAGCATCAAACCCAGACTGTAGAACCAACTTTCCAATGGTAGCCGATATGGTCAGTGTGCCTGCTCAGACTGTGTCTGCCTCCGCGTTTCCTGAATGTCTGTCTGTTCATGGACTGCAGCCGTCGATGCCTTCCTACCAAACTTTATCATCCAACCCAGACATTCCACTGGACGCCGGTACGATCCGTAACATTCCTGGTCTTCAGCCGTCGTTACCACCCTACCAATCCACTGCTAACCCAGACTTACGAACAAACATTCCAGTTGACGCGGGTACGAATCGTCTAGAATTTGTTTCGCTGGCTTCACCTTTAGAGGCTCACGTGCCTTTGAAACTCAGATCGCAAATTTGGGCCAATGAATTTGTCCCACTATTTTCTTTACTGCCTGAATTCGAACATATTGATAACGTACCAGTCTCGTTTAACACAGGTATCCCTGGTGCTCAGGCCTTTTTCCTACAACCGAAACCCACAAAATCAATAAATGACATCGGCCAATGGCTGGATGCCTTCATTATTTTTATGATAATTTACATTTCCCGTTACCCGGATCAGATTGGCAAATTGCTTAGCTATATGATGCGCATTCGTCGAATGGCACGATCTGGCTACAATTGGTCATTTTATGATCGACAGTTTCGGTTGATGAGACAATTTAACGCGAGTTTGGCTTGGGATCACATTCAATGGGAGCTGTACATGCAAGCGGCTCCTCGTGTGCCTATGCTGGCAGCTAATGTCCCAACATCTATTAATGTTTCGGACAGATCAAAGTCACGTTTTCAAAACTCAAACAAGTCTCGCTCAACAATCCCTCACGGGTTCTGCTGGGATTTTCACAGGGGAAAGAATTGCAATGGCTGCAATTTTTCCCATGACTGCTACCTGTGCAAGCACATAGTTTCGTGCGTTGTCACCGGCGAAACAAAAGCCGCGGGGGAAATTTCAATAACTCACCATCACAAACCAATCGGCCCTTCAAACAAACGAAAACTGCCAACACCAGTCCGGGTACTTCTGTTAAATGAACTTTTACAGGGTTACAATAAACAGAAACGTGATTTTTTAATTTCAGGCTTCACTGATGGCTTTAGACTGGGTGTCCGGGGTGTTCTTATGTTTCACAATTCAAAGAATCTTAAATCGGCTTTAGAACATCCTCTAGTGGTCCAAAAGAAATTGTTGAAAGAACTTGAAATGGGGCGAATTGCTGGTCCATTTACGCAACCCCCATTTGACAATTTCATAGTTTCGCCAATCGGTGTGGTTCCAAAAAAACTACCGGGTGAATACAGGATGATTCATAACTTATCCTTTCCACAGGGTAGTTCTGTGAATGACCACATTCTTCCCGAATTCAAATCTGTTTCATACGCGTCAATTCAGCATGCCATTAACTGTATTCAGAAGCTACCACAGGGCTGTTTCTGTTCGAAGGTTGATATTCTTTCTGCTTTTAGGGTCCTCGCATCACACCCTGAGGATTATCACCTTCTTGGCTTCAAATTTGAGGGCAGTTATTATTTCGATAAATGCATGCCAATGGGGGCCTCTTCAAGCTGTCACAATTTTGAGGCGTTCAGCTCATCACTTGAGTGGATTGCACATAACAAACTTGATATACGCAATTCTGTCCACTACTTAGACGATTTTATTTTCCTAGCTCCCACTAGAGCCATTTGTGAAGCTTATTTATCATCTTTTCTCAATATGTGTCAACATTTGGGGGTGCCCATAGCATCCGAAAAAACTGTTTCACCCACAACCTGTATTACATTTTTAGGGATTCAATTGGACACAGTTAACATGACAGCCTCTCTTCCACACGACAAATTAATCACGTGCATGGCTAAGATCAATATTTTATTGTTAAAAAACAAGGCTACTTTACGTGAATTTCTGTCCATTATTGGCTTACTGAATTTTACCTGTTCAGTTATTCAACCCGGACGGGTTTTTTTGAGGCGTTTTATTAACAGAACTATGGGAATTTCAAAACTGCACCACCGAATACGTTTGACAAAAGAAGTCAAAGAGGATTTACAAATTTGGCTTCTTTTTCTCGAACACTTCAACGGTACCTCATTGTTCATAGACCGCCATTGGGCGACATCTCAGTCGTTGACTTTTTACACAGATGCGGCGGCATCTGTGGGCTTTGGCGCCATCTTCCAGCATGAGTACTTTTCTTCGACATGGTCACGTACCGAACAATTATTGAATATTACAGTACTAGAATTTTATCCTATTGTGTTAGGTCTACACATTTGGGCGCACCTATTGAAAAATAGCTGCGTGTTATTCTATTGTGATAATATTGCAGTTGTTGCTATCATTAACCGTCAAACGACCAGGGATAAACATTTGTTAATTCTTTTAAGACATCTCGTTTTGACCTGTCTAAAACATAACATCTTATTCAAAGCTCGTCATATTAGTGGCATTTGTAACGAAAGAGCGGATCTCTTGAGCCGAGGGAAGTTGGAACGCTTTAAGCATCTTTTCCCTTTTTTTCAGGAGGTATCATTCAGTCTGCCAGTCGAGCTCATATTACGGAGCTTACTGAAACTTTAAAAAATTTATATTCACATTCACTGGCTACTGCAACGAGAAAACAGTACTCAACTGCTTGGAATCATCTGGTATCCTTTAGTCAACATACAGACCTATCTTTAAACATTACATTGTCAGTTGATATTATATGTTTATTCATTTCTTATTTATACAACAAAGGTTTGTCATCTAGCACAATTACTAGTGCAATGTCAGCCATTGCGTTTGTACATAAAGTAAGAAATGCTCCAGATCCAACCCAATCATTTTTAGTGAGAAAATTTTTAACTGCAATACGCAAACTTCACCCAGTCTGCGATGCACGATTACCGGTTACCTTGAATATTCTCAGTAAGCTTTTATCTGCTATACCAAATCTGGGAATTTCCAATTACGCACAAAAATTATTATCAGCAGTTTTTACAACAGCATTTTTTGCCATGGCTCGTATGGGTGAAATTTGTCCAAACACCTGGGCTAACAGTGACAAAGTGCTACAATTCAGTGATATTATTTTGGACACTTTGGACATTACTATTGTTTTCAAATATTTCAAGCATAACACAGACAATCAGCCTCATTACATTCGTTTGTTTCGCCAAACAGCCTCCAAAACGTGTCCAGTCAACAATCTCAGTTCCTTTTTACAGTTACGGGGAGACCTGCCGGGCCCCCTCTTTGCATACCCTGATGGCCGGCCTCTACTTCGTAGACAACTCAATGATTTTCTGAAACAATGCTTACATATTTGTAACCTTAGCTCAAGTCTGTTCTTAACACACAGTTTCCGCATTGGGGCGGCAACTTGGGCAGCAGAGTTAGGTTATTCTGATTCTCAAATCAGAAGGATGGGTCGTTGGAAATCTAATGCTTTTCATCGCTACATTAGATCTTCTCCCCTATCTCAGAATTAGGTTGGACCTGGACTTTTTTCTTACAAGCTCATCCATTACGATTTATTGTTTCATCCTTTTTCATATGTCATTTTACTGGTTTCATAACCTACCAAGTCTTTCTAGGTCATCCGTCCAGTGTTCGTCAGTATTGGTTACATAAGTGCTTCATACCTAGTCAGTTACAATATGTTCAACCGCTTTAATTTTGTTTTGGGCATTACTTGTATATTTTTATACATATCATTACTTAATACCTACCTCGTGCTTTAATGGTGCTACATCAGTTGTGATATGAGGTTTCATCTTCCGAGCGTCGAGATTTTTGGGCCCCCCACTCCCCCATTCAGTGGGTTGAGTCTCGTACAAGTTTGGTACTTGCTCTCGTCTCGTGGCGTTATTTGAACCCACTGTTTATGTTTTTATTCTTCGGCTACCTTTTTCCACACCGTTGTTATATCATGTTTTGGATATCACTATATAAAGGTAGTCCTTACTTGCATCAATTGTCTCTCATTTTATCTCTTGCTAAATCGGGGTTATAAATTACCATTGGAACAGAGGTCCAATGGTTTTATATCCCCGATGCGGCTGGTATTTTAAATTCATATTTCGCGCTTACAGTCACACATCTCGCGCCGCGAGAATTTACGAGAAGTGACCGCAGCACTGTTTTTCCGACAATCATCCGATGACAAGCTGATGCAATGTGGTGCAATAATCTCGGTAATTATATTGTTTTGTCAAAACATTATTCGTTAGCTTTATTCAAACAACTATGGTTATAATAAACATAGTTGGAGTTTCTTAATTTTAATTTCCAGGACATGATAGTCTCTTCTCCTGGAACTATTTTTATAGTGCGCATGTAGACACCAAGTAAACATCTACGCACTTTCTTTCACAAAAATTTTCTTCAGGTGCGAAGTCGCATAATTAATTGCTCTACAATATTTTCTCCCACCACCACCCCATCATCCCCCTCTCCTCACTCGGATGTGGAAATTTTTTCATGGTTAACACAGTTTTCCGGATGTCGCTGGGAAATGATGCCTGGTTCTATTTAAATTATTCAAAGCGTAATCTAACAAATTAAATTTTTCATCCCATGACACATTTCCTTTGGTCTTGCATTCAACTTTCTAACTTTTCTTATTTCGCAAGGACATCCGGTTTTACTGTGGTTGTATAAAAGTTAATCCTCCTTTTATTGGCTCTTTTGCCAATGTTTATCGGTTCCTCCTGGGGTAGCAACACACACTAACTCGAAGCATTCACTTAATGCTTGCTGTTGCTATACCAGTTGGAACTTACGTGGCGTTATTTGAACCCACTGTTTATGTTTTTATTCTTCGGCTACCTTTTTCCACACCGTTGTTATATCATGTTTTGGATATCACTATATAAAGGGACTAGCGTTATTTGAACCCACTGTTTATGTTTTTATTCTTCGGCTACCTTTTTCCACACCGTTGTTATATCATGTTTTGGATATCACTATATAAAGGTAGTCCTTACTTGCATCAATTGTCTCTCATTTTATCTCTTGCTAAATCGGGGTTATAAATTACTGATTCCTATATTAATTATTGAAAGTTTTCCAATAACGAAATTTCTCCTGTTGGAACCATTGCTATGTAAACAAAACTGTTACAGTGTTAAACATATTTTAGTCTATTAAAATATTATTTTCAGAATATTTTCAATGCTTTGGCCATGTAATGTTTAACCCTTTTCATGATGGGAGCTGCGCTGGTACAGCATTAAAGACCATGTACCAGTGAATTCTTGTATATATGCAAGTCTCACATAGGAAGCCTCACATGTATAAGAGAATGCACTGGATTACAAGGTCAATGTAAATATTGTTAGGCCATGTATTCTCTTATATATGTGAGACTCCATTTTGGAGACTCTCAAATATAAGATAATGCATTGGCGCAGGGTTTTAGCAACATTTCAAGAATCTCCAGTAATGGAAGGGTTAAGTTTTTATTAAACTTTGGCATCTTATTGGACTTATTCAACATTGGATGGTAATGTCACTGTAACAGTGATGTTTATCAGAATTTATAGCATGCAATGCCATTCTTTCATATAAATTAATTAACTCACAGAATATCGAAAGACCAGATGTGAGTATAATATAAATTTATCACCCCATTTTATGCAGGGATACAAAATAAAAAATATAACATATGTTATGCTTTAAAGTCAACATGGACAATTAAAGGTAAACAATCTGAATTGATGGTTTCCATACCATCAGATTCCAAGAACAACATTTCTTAATCGATTACATACCAAAACATAATGCGAACTACTGTCGACTCTAGTGTAACATTTTCCAAAACATGTTATATATCAACATTTTGTTCATCGCAACTTGGTATCAAGATTAGGTCAGTCGACTCGTTGAATATTTGCTAGGCCGGGAAATATTCAAGGCGGTGAAAAATAACAGATTTCAAACATTTATATTTTATAACTTAGAACTTTAAAGGGTGTGTTCCTCGACTCGAATCAATTAGTTTTACCCCCGAAGCCAAAGAAATGGTAATTGAGGAGCGTGAACTCGAATTATCTATCTTTAAATGTACATGTATGATACATGTATAAGCCACTTTAAGCTCCTTGTACAGATTACTTGGTGATACAGCAGGTTGACAAAGATAAAGGAACATTAGAATATTTTGATTCTGTTATGGATTTTAAGGCCTGTATGTGTACATGAATCTGATTATATTGACATACTGCAATATTTTGTCACTTAAAAGTTCATATCCTTCAGATAAGCTCAGAACCAAGACTTGAGACTGTTCCATGGGTACTGTTGTGCTTTGTGTGGAGATTTGAAACTGGTACACCTCCAAATTCTGGTCAATATAGTATGAAATATAAAAACGTTTATGCATACGCTGGATGCCATAGTGCACATTTTCTGAGACTGGATGAAGCATACAAGTACATGTCTGTTGTATAATTGAATTCAATAACTTCACTTGCCAAAATTTTCACCACATAAGTCTGATAAAATGTAGAGGTCACTGATCGGTCTCCATCAAGGAAGGAATGCATTCATATATGTGTCATTTTTGCCTTTGATGAACACATTGATCGTCATTTGGTTATAAATTAAAGCCTCCCTTTCGCTGCAGTGTGCACTAGTTACAAGGTAAGCATGGTACTGGATGCAGTGCATACCGTCCGTAGGTATACATATGGTACATGTGTATAGCCAGGAGACTCGGGACTCACTGTCACACAGCAACAACACACATGTCATGCATGGACGAATACCGATAACATATACAGTACATGTATCCAGTACATGTACACCGAATAACATTTGAAATCCTTCCTCATCCAGTCTTGGACAGAATTAATAATATTGGTATTAAGGGTCACCATGCAGTGTCTGCAAGAAGCACTCTGACAGTAAACATGATTCTATGATTGGTTATCAGACATCAGGCCTTGAATGAACTTTTTATGTCTCAATCCAGTCAAGCAGCTCATCCTGTCTGAAAAAAAAAATTTGAATGCTTGTAATGACATCAGAAAAGAGGAATGACTGATCATATACATATTATTAAGATACGTCATCCAAATTGATCATCCGGGGCCGAGTTATAACAGTAAATGATATCCATTCAAATGCTGCATGATGGTCAGAAACAGCTACAAATACATGTATCATATACCGGTGTAACAGATATCTCCCCTGGATATACCCCCCACTCTGGATACCCCCCCATGAATGACTAAAATAAAATTTCACTCATTTGATATATGTTACTTGAACAAACAAAAATTAAATATAAAAACAAAAACTTAAATCTCATAAAACATTTCTTTCTGGCCATTTCAGGGTCAAACGATATTAAATGAGTGAATTTTCTTTTAGTCATACATGGGGAAAATGCCCAGGGTGTGCGAGTGAGATATCTGAGGACATTCGCAAATAGCACTCCCCCATGGAGGAAGATATCCAGACAGGAGGAGATGACGTGTTACACCGGTACCTGTACCAAATACTCCCAAAAACATTCCAGATACATGTATAGGTACCGGTATGATATCATATTGGTCTTGTAAATATCATATATTTGTAAATGTTTTAAGGCAATTTAAACAGCTTGGGGGGGGGGTCAGGGGGGGTGAAAACAAATTCCGGCACGTATGCCGGGGTGGGGTGGGTGGTCAAAGCCACCAACAAGCAATTTTTTCTGCAACTAAAAAAAATTATTCCTGCTTATTTTTTAAGTGTTTTGGCAATGCGTTGGGCTTCAAAACCACTTTGAATGAGAGAAATAATGTAATTCTAACTGGTAAACTGACTGCAGGCAGTTATCGTGTTGTATTTTGTTGCAAATTTTGAAATCCAAGATGGCCGCTGGCAGCATGTTGTTTTGGCCGAATGACCTCAAAATGACTCATTCCTATTTACATGTCCATGTTAACATCCATGATAAATAGTATGCACAGAAATTCATATACAGCGGTTTACAGTGAATTTCCCCCGCAAATCTGTTTTAGTGTTAAAAGGGGGGTGGGTGTCAAAAAATGGTCGGAAAAAACTGCCGAAAACGGAAAAATTTGGTGGTGGGGGTGGGTGGGTACAAAAAATTATCGAAAGGGAAAAAATGCCATACGTGCCTGAAATTTGTTTCCGAATACTAATTAACACTTGAAAGCCTGACATGTGGCACCACAAATGTCAATATAACATTTGATTTTATCATCTTTACTTGAATTAGGTGAGTTCACAAATACTCTATTTCCATGCATATACTAGTAAACACAATTATACATAATCATTGGGGAATTGAACAAATTATACTGTATAATATACAAGCATAATTATGAATACTAGAAGATAGCGGCACAAACTAGTACTTCTGCATGTCAAATATCACACATACCAGTATATACCACTTATACTGCGGATTGACTTCTTTAAAAATATTGGCCATCATATCAGGGGGGATTTCCGGGCACGTATGCCGGGGTGGATTGGCCATCATATCAGGGGGGATTTCCGGGGTGGATGGGTGGTTGAACTTGATGGGACCAACAAACATTTGTTTCAGCAACTAAAATGTTTTGTTCCTGCAAGTCGTTTGACTGTTTTTGCAATGAGTTTGGCTTAAAACTCATTACAATAAGAGAAATACCTGTTACATAAATGAAAAATTTCATGATGATCAGACAAACAGTATAGCTTGTAGCTCATGCTAATGGATTGAATTTTGAAATCCAAGATGGCCACCGGCTGGTGACCGGCAGCCATGTTGTTTTGCTGAATGACCCCAAAATGAGTCGTTCCTATTTACATGTCAATGTTAACATCCATGACAAATAGTATTCACAGAAATTCATATACAGCTGTTTACAGTGAATTTCCCAACCCCCCCCCCCCCCGCAAATATGTTTTATTGTTAAAATGGTGGGGGTGGATGTTTGGACGCGGGGGTGGGTTGGTCCCAACAAGGGTCGAAAGGAAAAAATCAGCATACATGCCTGAACATATTTTCCCAACTATACTTTCTATAGGACATGGGAACGCTTGATAGAAAATTTGTATTGTATATACAAGAATGCGGTTAAATGTAGCACACCATGAACTTTGAAGTTGCCGACATTGTTTCTGGTATCAATTTATACACTCCACCCATCGCCTGTTGTCAGGCCACATTGATTGGCATTACGCAAACAGGCATGGAAACACAATATAGTGATTCATCTTATACATGCATATATAAGTTCATTTAACGAGATCCTTGTGGTTGTATTAATTTTCTTTTGGTGTATCATAACTACTAGTACACGGTACTGTAGCTCCACAACAGTGACCGTGGCTAATGAATCTGGCATTTCTGTAATTGGAAGAAAAATATGCTGCATATACATGTATGTGATATATGGATACATATATTTTCATAATTTGCAAACATATTTATAAACAAAGTGTAAAGTTCATTCTTCCAACAATGTGAGCGTCCTCGGAAATTCAGATGACCATGATTCACCTGACAAAATCATGGATAGTTTGTTGACACGATTACGATGTCATCGCAGATGAGTATAGTATAGGCGGTTAACCATGTGATTAACTACCCTATGTTTTTTCCATTTACTTTGTACGAATTTTAAGTACACACACAGTTCTGATGTAGTCACAAGTGGAGGTAACCAAGGATACGCCACAATTTCGCATCTAAAATCAAACAGTGCTTGATATTACTTTGTATCACTCGCGATCATGTCGTGAGCATGCCCAGTACAACTACCGGTTACTACCCACAACGAAATCTTTCCACTTACGATTGAATCGTGATCATCAGAACATTCACTTAGTGAACGTTCAGAAAACCACTATTCAATCGTAAGTGGCAACTTTTCCGTCGTATGAAGTAACCGGTAATTGGACAGCGCATGCTCACATCAAATTCGTAGGTCAAAAATAATATCAAGCACTGTTTGATTTTGGATGCGAAATTGTGGCGTATCCTTGGTTTGATACCTCCACTTGCGACCCAAGATTCGCAGTCGTGTGTATGTAAAAATTGTAGCTGGAAATGAACGGTGTAGTCAATCACATGCTTTAGGATGTTCAACCTACGGTATAATCATGTAGGACGACATCGCAATTGTGTGAACAAACTATCCACAATCTCGTCGGGCCCCGATTCCTCCACTTACGATTGAATCGTGGTCGTCTGAACGCACACTTAGTGTTGAATTGGCCACACACTAACGAGAGTGTGAATGCCATGGGCATTTTAATATTATCAGGTTCACATTTGTTCAAACTAATGCTATGAAGAAGTACCTTTCTATGGAGCCACGGAGGTGACATCCGAATGTTTTTTTTAAGTCGTGGCCACGAGAATATGATGTCGTGGCCACGAGAATATGAAGTCGTGTCCACGAGAATATGAAGTCGTGGCCACAAGAATAAAGTCGTGGCCACGAGAATAAGGTCGTGCCCACGACTTCATAGTCTCGTGGCCACGACTTCATATTCTCGTGACCACGACTTCATATTCTCGTGGCCACGACTTCATATTCTCGTGACCACGACTTCATATTCTCGTGGCCACGACTTCATATGCTCGTGGCCACGACTTTATATGCTCGTGGCCACGACTTCATATTCTCGTGGCCTCGACTTGATTCTCGTGGCCACGACTTAACAAAAAACATTCGGATGTCACCTCCGGGGCTCCATACCTTTATATATAATTGCCTTTTAAGTTATATTTTCAATAAATGTGACCTTTTTGTCTTCCAACTAGTATTGTCATATTAATCTCGACCGATAATACACAGCAATTATGGCTTTATGCCAGAATTTGAATTTGCAGAGTAAAGATTCCCATTCACGGAATACTTTCCTTTTAAGTTTTATGTAGCATAGAAATTAAGCACAAATTATAATTTAATAAAAACCGTTTTTGCAAAGTTTCCCAGTTTTACGAAATTTGTGTAGTGGTACCTAGATATACGAATGATCAATGCCGTATAATCATAGTCCATCAGATGTTACTATTTTAACATGACAAATCATAACACATCACAACCCGATCATCGTATTCTAAAATTTTGTACATATTTCACGGACAGTAAAATTCACGTCTATTTCATTTGAAGAATATGAATAAATCACGCAATTTTAATCCTAGTTCAACTAAGTATATCACTCGTAACAACATTGTCGTAAAGAGAAAACACTTCAACAGTTTACTTATTAGTTCACTTACCTAAATAATCATATCAAGTGAAGAGTTCATTTCCGACCTTGAAAATTTGTCAAAATGGACGAATCAACCTCGTGACGTGCCGGTAAACAAAATATCAGGAACGGTTGTTATAGCGGAACGAAATTAAACACATCTTTGTATCTGGTGTAATTTCTGCAAGGATCTATACCATTTGCATGGTCATAAAAGGTATCTAGGGATTACTGGTATTACTCATATGGTGGTCCTATATAGACTTGAGTGATGTGTTTTGGCCTGTGCCATTTAAAATTAATTCAGGAGGGGGGAATCAATGCATATTGATTTTTATTTGCGCTACGCTTAAGCATATATATTTGCGCTTAAGCTCAAATGATAGAGGTTATTTGCACTTAAGCGTAAATATTTGTGCTTAAGCGCAAATATTTGCACTCAAGCGTAAATAAATAATAAATGTGAAAAGGGCCTCCCATACATGTATATATGACCATGGCGGGAATTGCGCTGACCAGTGCAGCATTAAAGACCATGTGCTAGAGCATTCTCTTATGTATGTGAGTCATCCATATGGAGCCTCGCATCAAATATAAGAGAATGTACTGGTTTACAAGGCTTATCAATAAACTAAACATTTCTCAGGTTATTGCATGCACTTTTAATACACAGGGCAAGGTAGATTACATCATTTGATAGATTTCTAGTTTTTGAAAACTAACTTAAAGCCATATTTATGCACCCTGTCTAGCCATCTGAACTATGACTATAGACATGTTATTATTTTTATTATCAGAGACATGCCTTCTGCAAAGATATAGCCTTATACATTATAAACATGCAAATAGTTGCTTCATTTGGGCTAACTTCCATCATTTAGAGAGTCAAATCTGAGGAAATTATCTTAGTTTGAAAGTTGTAGGATGCCTGGCCTGCTGAATTGATGTCACAAATATCAAAAGTTAGTACTTCTTTATTAGATGGATATCTCTGCCAATAAATTAAACATTTCTCATGATCATTGCATGGATTTTAATGTACAGGGCAAGGTAGATTACATTATATTTTGAATATTTTAAAATATTTGTGGAAACTACATAAAAGCCATATTGTATGCATCCCTGTATAGCCAAATGAAATTAAACTATTGATATGGTATTGTTTATTTCATCAGAGATATGTATTATGTTGAGATATAGCCTTATATATGTTATAAACATGCAAATAGTGGCTTCATTTGGGCTTTCTTCCATAATTTAGAGAGTCAAAGCTGAAGAGATTCCCTTATTTCAAATTTATAAGATGCCAAGCCAGCTGAACTGGTGTATCAAACCTTAAATGGCAGTATTTATTATCAGATGGACATCTCTACCAATAAATTAAACAGTTCTCATGGTCATTGCATGCATTTTAATATACAAGGCAATGTAGAAAACATCATTTGATGGATATTTTAATTAAAATAGTCTGTGGAAACTACATAAAAGCAATATTGTATGCATCCCTGTGTAGCCAAATGAAATTAAACTATTGATATGTTATTGTTTATTTCATCAGAAATATGTATTCTGTTGAGATATAGCCTTATATGTGTTATAAACATGCAAATAGTGGCCTCATTTGGGCTTTATTCCATAATTTAGAGAGTCAAAGCTGAAGAGATTCCCTTATTTAAAATGTATAAGATGCCAAGCCAGCTGAAATGGTGTATCAAACCTTAAATGGCCGTATTTCTTATCAGATGGACATCTCTACCAATAAATTAAACATTTATCATGGTCATTGCATGCATTTTAATATACAAGGCAATGTAGAAAACATCATTTGATGGATATTTTACTTAAAATAGTCTGTGGAAACTACATAAAAGCAATATTGTAAGCATCCCTGTATAGCCAAATGAAATTAAACTATTGATATGTTATTGTTTATTTCATCAGAGACATGTATTCTGTTGAGATATAGCCTTATATATGTTATAAACATGCAAATAGTGGCCTCATTTGGGCTTTCTTCCATAATTTAGAGAGTCAAAGCTGAATAGATTCCCTTATTTCAAATTTATAAGATGCCATGCATGTTTGTGTTCAAAGCAAAGTAGAATACATCATTTGATGGATATTTTACTTAAAATAGTCTGGAAACTACCTAAAGGCCATATTGAATGCATCCCTGTAAAGCCGAATGAAATTCAACTATGGATAACTTAGATATTTTATTGTTTTATTGAGACATGCACTCTGCTAACATATAGTCTTTTTCGTTTTATAAACATGCAATAGCTGGCTCCATTTGGGCTTCCTTTCATCATTCAAAAGAGTCAACTGTGAGGAAATGCCCTTGGTTTCAAATTTGTAGCGTCTTCCAACCTTATAGGAAGGGGTGTGTGCCAGCTTGTGGTACCGGTTTAAGTGGTTAAGAGAGGTTTGTCTAGTTCTGGGGGCAGATATACCGTCAACTGGAGATTTCAAGGGACGACCTCCTCAATGAAACCCACTATAATGTGCCAAAATTATTTTAATAAAATTGTATAAAGGTCACCATCCTCTAAGAACATTGAGAAATAGATAAAAACTTACTGACAGTTCTCCAATAAAAAACTATTGTTATGTAAACATAACTGTTAAAGTGATTTGTCAACAAAAGTATATAATCCTAGCTGTAGTATTAGTTCAAATATTTAAGTATGAATATGATTTTCAGAATATGTAATCAACATGTTGGACCTTTTCCAATGTTTACCATAAAGTTTTGATCACAATTTTGCTCTCATTGGACTTTTACAGTTCTTCCAATACAGCAGTAATTTGTACATAACAATTAATTCTTGGTTTAGAAATATTTTCTATTATTTCTTTAAATATTTCTCAACTTAGAAAAACAATCTTGAAACAAGAAATATATATTTAATTTTTGAAGCCATTTTCTTAGTAAGGAAATTGTTTCGTTTATTTCTTAATTGTTTCTTGTTTCAAGACTAAAATCTATCTTATTTGAGAAACTATATCTTGTCTGCTGGGATTTTCTTAAATTTTCTTGATGTAGCAGACTTGAGGGGTATATTTCTCAAAATAAGATATATTTTCCTGTTTCAGGAAATTGTTTTTCTTGTTTCAAGTTACTATTTCTTATTAAGAAATTATTTTTGGCAGTGTATGTTATTTGTCTCCAAATAGGCTACCATCTCAGCATACTTATATGTTCAACACAGAAGTTATAACAAGATGAAAGGCATGTATACGTTATGCATTTTGAAATCCAGTATCATTTCGGCAAGAACTCGTACAACGGGTTCGAAAACCACGCACTTAGGTTTAAGCAAACATGTTTAATAACACGCACACCGGTTTTCAATATTGGAAAAAAATATCCTCCATAAAATGGTCGACATAGAGTATATACCGAAGGGGTTTCAGCGTTATGCGCACACAAGGCGCATTGGTTTAAACAATAGAGTCAGCACTGTTCCTTTGACATAACTGCATAAAAAGACGTCCGTTAATTTTAGTGGACAACTTTACTAAACAATCAGTAAATTGGTGTGTGAACGCATTTCGCGATGCCCAAAAATGCACAAATTTATGTGACGAGATCAAGACTGCCATATACAAGAGCACAATTATAATGTTACTACAATGGTACTACCGTGGTACTACCATGGCAGTGTCGTACTAACATGGTACGGTAAGTGATATTTACCATGGTACTACCATGATACATTTGGTACTACCATGTCAGTATAGTACTACCATGATACAACCACGTTAAATAGATATATACCATGTACTATACCATGGCACTGTACAACAGTACTCTACCATGATTTTGGTTACATTTTGTACTACCATGCATTGTAGTATGGTATAATACCCCGCATGGTATTACCACGGTAACGCGATAACTACCATTGTACTACCATGGTGCCATGGAAAGTACGTAATAGGGTAAACTACAATGTTACAGTTTATGCCGTTGTAAAGTGTCTTTTGTCATATTATACTAGATTAGTCTACAATATAATTAGACCAAGTATTCTCGGCCCACAACTGCTCGGGATATTGACTCTACATAGTATTACAAGGTTACATGTTTTGTTGAATCCATTTTGAACCAGCGAATGGAGCTAAATGCATTGCATGGGTGTGGAACGCTTGCGTTGTGCGAAAAGCTCACGGATAGTTCAACGCACTTATGTGAAAGGTGTACGCACCGTGCGTAACTTAAACGCATGTGTTAAACGAATGTACGTGAAAGCAGCTTAAGAAATAAGACAGGCGCCTCCGTTCTGCGCTGTATGCGCGCTATGATATACGAGTGCTAAGCTATATAAAGTGTGCATATACTTGTTTTTTTCTCCATATATAATAGTATTTAATTCACAGAGATGATGTTATTTCAGATTAAAGTCTGCGTGTGGTAGTATAATCACTTTCAGCTTTTAACAATGTATATGATTATATTCGTGTGTTTCATTCTACACATGTTTATGCTAAAGGAATGATGCAGAATACTGCTTCAAAATATCACAAGTTGTATTTGGTTGTTCATTTGGGGAAATACAAATATGTGCTATATAACAATAATAGTCGGTTGATGGCATACTTTAATGCATGCAATATGTTATAGATGGGGTTTCAACTAACATGGACCATTTAGTCATCAAATGTCGTCAGCAGAATTTACGTTGCACAACATTCCATTGGAAGATTAACCTATGCGCATGGTATCGAAAACCGCTGTGCGTGGTTTAAACCATTTTTGAGAAACCATTGTACGAGTTCATTCCGAGCTTCAACCCTCGAGTTGATTATATCGGATTTTGGTCGGTGACCCATTTTCACGCGTAACGCTGGGCATGTGAATATCGAGGAAGATATGTTTGCTGTACAATGTGGTGGAAGTTTTTATCCGAGTCAACAGGCGACTGTGTAGAGTTCCATTGAACAAGAAAATATGCTCGAATCGAAGGGATAATTTTCATCTATCAGCCCATATATACAAACAAATTTGATTAAACACTGGAGTTTTGACGATCATGCAATAGAACCATTATATACACAAACAATGAATTCGGAAAATATTTGAATTATGGCACATTATGGGTATATATCATACAAATTACACTTTCGTCCGTCAATGTTAACCGTCGTTCCAGTTCTCAACCGTTGTTCCAGTTCGCGGATCTCCAGTGTGACCTTTGTCACTGACAAAAGTAAGTTTTTCAGTTTGCCGGTATTTCTGTTAATCTCAGCTTGTGTGTCTGTGTTATTTTGCTCTGCTAAATATGAAATGTCGGTCAATTCACCAGCCTTTGTTTGGAGATATTCGTGAACGATTGTGCGTTGAAGCGAGATCTTGACTGACTGGCCCTGTTGTGTTTTTACTGGGGTGTAGCAGGCGTGATCGGCTTACTACCGCTACGCGCGATGCGTTCAAATTTACAACTGATATCGAGTCCACGATTGAACATCTGACCTAGTGCCTTCATATTCTAGAATATTCAGGCGGATAATTACTTCATATGTGTTTTGGGAACATAACACATAATCAACAGTACATGTGCTATGACCCGAATTAACGTGACGGACCGATTTCGTGGAATAGAAATGACATGCTGCAGGTTAAAATCAGATGAGAGATAGGTTTAACATGATATATTCGCAAGTATTCATCGCCTTCGAGTCAGCAGCTACGCGGACTTATGTATGGACTGATTTATTTAATGTATGTGCCCAAAGATTTAAAAGTGTGCCGCAACAAGCAGATATCCGTTTTGTTGAGCTACATGTACATCTATATGCATGCAGGCTCAGGCAAGTAGACATACTGGAGAAATAAATATTGTTGACATTTAGCCTAAGTAATTCCCAACACCACGTGGCATTCAATTATTGTGGCGTTCGAAAAACTGTCAGCTTGATTAGCTTTGTATGGTATTTATTATTTTGTCTCGGGACTGATCTCATACAGGCTAAAAAGTGCCCATATTGACATCCATAGTACATTACGTACTTATAATGTCGGAATTATAGGAAAGATAGAACAAATACGGTATCTTGATATCGATCACCAGGTTTTATTTTTTCCGAACATACCACAGCAGTTTTTCAACTGTTTTTGTTTATGTGCACGGAAGAGAGACAAACGTTATATATGTTTACCACACCCGGAATATAGTATTAATGAACGCTCTTTATTGTTTCATATCGAAAAAAAACAAACAAATATTGCTGATTTGGTAAATATAACGAGCATTTGTCATACCCCTGTACAAATACAGACAACAGCTGAAACGATTAGTTAGAACTGTGAAATATCGTCTGTGTTCACACAAATATTCAAACTTATGTGCATCTATCAAAACACGTCAATATGCAGGGTTGGGGTAATTGTAATTGTAATTGAATGTAATTAATTACATTTTTCCAAGTAATTGGATGTAATTTGTAATTGAAGGTTTTTTCAATTACATGTAATTGAATGTAATTAATTACATTGAGAAAAGGGGTGTAATTTCAATTACATTTCAATTACATTCCAAAAATACAGACAAATATAACAAGTTAACACATCAGCATTTACTTGACTAGTGTTATACACATGGGGTCATTATCCTCATATTTTTCTTCTATTCATTAGGCAACATTTTACCTTGCCCAATGATATTTCTGACAAATTCAAAGCTACAAGTAAACATTGTCCAACACTGATTTCGGGTTCAGCAAAAGCAACTTCAAATTTCATCACACATCTAAAGGTAAGTCATGTTGAATTTTATGTGGCACATGCTGACAATGTTTCTGTTTAGAAGAAACATTACCCTACTTGTATAGTGACCGCAAGGATAAGTGACGACCACACACAATGGTTTATGGCTGCCACGGTAAGGTGGCTATTGTGTCTGGTTACATGCGACAGACTGGCGTATTCCCGCGTATTGTGGTTTATAAGCTATGTGTTTTGTATGTGTATAGTCTCAGAAACATCAATCTAAACGAAAATAAAACAATCGGAGCCTTTATTCACTTTGGTTGATCGAAAAGCGAGCTCGAAAATCGATCATTTTTAAGTTTTGATATACGCACCTCTCGGTCATACCAATTCTCGCAACTCGGGTATAGCCTGCACCTCAGTAACTTTCAGTATAATTTCGCTAGAAAGCTTGAGAATAATCATTTCATTTGATACATGTTTGTGAGGTATCAACGAAAATGAAACAAACAGCACATGTATTAACTGCAGTTATTCGAAAATCGACCATGACAATAATCATATCACACGAATGCAAATATAGTCTCAGGTAACTCCAGCCGTTCACAGCCTATATTGAACTTTCGTCGTAGGTGTTTGTTCCCACTGTCGTTAAAATTCATAGTTTTGATCTTATTTGTGTTTATAATTAAGTGCCATGTTTTACATTGAGTGCATTAACATGTTACCTGTACCCAGAAATATCGAATATTAAAATTGATTTCACTGATATAAGTAATCATGTTCACTTTTTGCAATTACTAGTACACATAGAGTAGGATTGCACGAGCCATGTGTTTTCCTGTGTATTGCATATGGGGTATTGCGGACACATTTCCATCCAAGTAAAATCAAGAACATTGCACGGATAAAGACTGTGTAGTGTCTGGGAGACCAACTGTATGTCACGGAGAAAATAGCGAATCTTTTATTAATATCGTGACCCTAAACGATTAGTTGAAGTCATCTAAAAAATAGCGCTTATTCGTTGACGATGTAATGTTTCCGATCATGTTCTTTTGGGCATCGTTCATGTGCCGATTCTTTGGTGACGACATACTAAATGTGCTCTGGATTATTGGATACTAGCTGGGGTGCCCGGTGTTGCCCGGGTGAAGAATGCGTAATTTACTAGTGGCACTTTTTAACTAATTATTGGTCATCTGGGGTAAACACCCATTGCATGACTCTCGGCTAAAGTTACATCTATGTTTTAAGTTGATAATAAACGCGAATTATTGTTGCCTCTTAAAATAGTTTGAGGTCAACAAAACATACCGTATCCCGTGACATTCCCCGCGTCATTTGACCATTTGACCAATTTGACAAATTTTCCCATATATCTTCTGGTGTGATAATAAACGCTCTTTATTGCAGATATAATTTATTAGTCCTCCTTTATGTCACATGAGTCCAACGACGCGATACCACGACATTCACCTGGTCAGGTTAGCCATCTGTACCAATTATTAATGGCCCTTCATGTCATTAAAATGATTAGCCATATATATATATATATATATATATATATATATATATTTATATATATATATGGGATAAAAAGAACCCATTGCATTGACTCTCCGGATAAAGCTACATCTATCTTTAATTGCTAGTTATTAGTGCCTCTTTAAATCATTTGAGGTCAACAAGACCAATCCCGTGATATTCCCTGCGTCATTTCACTTGTGTGCCCCAATTTTCCCGCAAATCTTCTGAAATGATAATATACCCTCTTTATTGATTATATACCACTTTAATTCAGCTCAGGTCAAATGCGCCTATCGCGTGACATTCCCCTGGTCAACGGGTGAGCCATATGTTCCAATTTCCCTACATATAGTTTAGATTATAACGAACGCTCTTTATTGCTCATATCTGGCCCTTTAAGTCGTCGGGGGTCAACGCCATCGATATCATCACACTCTACGTGTCAATTCATCCTCGGTTTTCAATTGACATCGACCAGATTGCAACCATTTTTGGTATATAATTCATTGTTAGTGTCCTTTCTAGTGTCAATGGGACGTATCTAATAAGATTTTTCCGTGTCAAATTACCCATATCTCCAACCTCATTATTAACTGACCAATAGGGATGTCTACTTAATGCATGGGTTTTCAGATGGAATGTTATATCTCTTGTATCATAGCAAATATCACCACAAAACACATACATCGAAATATATCTAAGGATTTTGAATATTAAAACTTAATTCTAATAAGCAGTTTTAATTGTAACATATAACCCATAACCAGTGTTCGTCATGCAAACATATTCCCAAATTAACAGTATGTATTACAATAAAACCAAGTCCACATAATGTCGTCTGTAACATTGTCAGATATAGCATACAGATAATTTACTTGCAAATATATATTAAAATAATAATTCCTACGAAATACTAACGGCAGCTGGTGAATAATATTGTCGCAAAGATCACACATGACAGGAGAAATAAATTAATTTGCATGTTAAATTAACTAACACACGCTAAACATTATGGGGGGCACACACAACAAGTCGCCCTAATGTAGAAGTCGCCTTAATGTGGGTTATTTAGCACCGTGCATGGATATATGGATCTACAATGGAGAGTGACTTCTGTGCAGATAGCTTAAACTGTAACTTAGGCTCAAAACAGGAGAAAACACTTACCACCTTTTTTAAAGAAATATGTTTGTTTAACCTTTGTATATTTATGTAATGGCAATTTCTTAATTTCTTAATTTCTTAAATATCATCGGTATGGCTAAATGACTCATCAGCGTAGCATTTCAATCAGCCCTCAAGGCAAGCACGCAGGGGTGGCTCACATTTAATGTTCATCAACTTGAAGGACCGTGAAAGAAAGAAGTGATTTATTCCACTGAGCCCGCGCCACATACCTTTACATTTAAAAAAAATAGATATAGTTAGAACAAACCGTCGATACTTGCAGTTTTGTCATGCCGAAACCAACGATGTGGGCAGCTCATCGAATAATGGGCAGTTCGGAAACTGCCCGTAATTCGAATTGTTCCAAATGCTTTCCTGAGTACTGGTTGATGTTCTAAACCGATAATCTCAACTGCCCAAAAACGCAATATTTATATATGCACTAAGTTAGGGTTACACACCCCTTGGCCAGAAAAGTCAATTGTAACTTTTCATACGCTCAAAGTATAATAGCTTGTTTGTAATTAATGGGCTTTTACTTACTGTGGTGGGAACTGCTCCTGTCGATTTGGTTCTCTACCGAGCAATATCTACATTCTCTACAAAGCAAAGTTTCCGATTCTTTGCATTTTTGCTCATTTTCGTGACATCGTCATACTCACAGCAAGTGTTCTGCCACATGTTACCTCGAATCATTACAACAGCAGGAGCCACATGTTACCTCGAATCATTACAAAAGAAGGAGCAATGGACGCACAAGTGAAGGTTAGTAATATATTTTACTCGGTATTTTTCAGTAAGTAATGTTGGTGAGACAAATTCTTCATTTCCATAACATTTTTACAAACTAATACTCATAAAAATTCGTCGTAACTTAAAAAATATATGGAGCCCCTGACACACACTGGGGATGCTAAAAAAAAATCAGCTATAACTCGCATTCTTTTTTTTAGAAAAGAAGCTATAATGAAAATATGGTAAGGTTCCTGTTCTCTTTTGAGTGCTCCGATTTTTGTTTGCAACTTACTCGCGGTGGCTCCGGTTCTCTACATATGTGTGGAGTAGTTTTTACATGTCCGCATCTAACGCCAAAATCATGTTGATACAATTATTAGGCTAAAACAAGATATAGTATTGGGTTCGCATTACCTAAATACAGTAATCTGCACACAATTATAACATCTCTTTCTCACAAAGGTACGACATGCAAACAATTACAGGGCACATAGCATATTGTTGTTTCTTGAGGACATTATTTCTCTTCGCGCACGCGTACATTTGACATATCTAGTTCCTAAAGTGTATGTATTATTTGATAGGTATAACAAAATAAGTTTCAGCCAGAGGGATAATACATTTAGCATATGTCACTGGGCAATAGTTGTTTTGTTTTATTTTTAGTGTAAACTGGGACAGGAATTTTAACTATTATTAGAACTGTATAACATTTTTGAAAGAATTGTATTTTATGATACTTTTAAGTGAATTATATGTAATAGTGTGCGTTTCTACTGTTTATGTTTAAGCGCAGTGAAGGAAATACGGCTGCAAACGATCGAACGCAAATTTGGTATCGAAATACAGGTCAAGTTCGTTCCGGAGTTATGGCCCATTTATCGACTCAGAATTTTGTCGTTTTGATGTTTCAGGATGATAACTTTAGATTGTGTGATCGGATCTGAACCAAATTTGGTATGTGAGATTATGATCTCCAAATACAGGTCGCTTTCGAATATCGATTCGGTCCGACCATTTTGCCGGAGTTATGGTCCTTGTCGACTTAGAATTTGACGATTATTTTGGTTTCCGGCTGATAACTTTAGTTTTTGTTATCCGATTGTTTATACATTTGGTATGTGAATTAACCACATGAAGATACAGGTCAAGTTTGAGTGTGGTCCGCCCAATGTTTCCGGAGTTATGGACCTTGTCGACTTAAAATTTGACGATTATTTTGGTTTCCATGTGATAACTTTACTTTTAGTTATTTGATTGTTTTAAATTCAACTGAATCTCTTGATATGTAGTATGTAATTCAAATTTCAGAAGACAAAGGCCAAGTTTGAAGTTGGTCGCGGTCCAATAACTTTTGACAGAATTAAAACAAATATACCCTTACTATAAGTTACTAAAAATCCACCTTTCGGGGAACACGTGGTTGCTGACCTTTTATTGTTGTTGTTGCTGTTGTTGCTGTTGTTGTTGTTATTGTTGTTGTTGTTGGAAGAGCTTCTGCAAAAGACAAGGCACCTTTAAGCGTCTTACCACAATATTGATTGTTGAATTTACATTGCTGAATATATATTCCTTAGAAATGGCGATGCTATTATTGTCAAACAATGATAGGACATGGAAACGAGATGCTGCAGCACTCAATGACCTCGAGGCCGTCTTGCTGCGTGATGTATCTAGTGATGATATTCGCAATACACAGTACATGGCGAAGCATTTCGGGATGATTCCAAAAACAATACCCTGTGATCTGGCATTCATCTGCTTAAACGAGGATGATTGCGTTTTGACTTTTCCGGAAGAAACCGAAACCGACATATCTGTTTGTATTTTCAGTTGTGGAATATACCCAACAATCTAGCACCAGACCAGTGGTCCATGTTCCATGTTACATTGCTCGGATAGTCATAATTTAAATTGAGCTCATGTTTCGATTCACTTTCCCACTATAGCATGATAGTGATAAGGCGGAATTTCATCAGGGAACGCGTCTTAAATATATCGGCATAATACATGCCTATTTTAAATGTGATTGGCCTGATGTTTCGAGGCCGGTAGCACCCTTTCTTTGGGCATGCACGATATGTGCCATTTTTATAATTTGGCATATTATATGTCACTTAAATAAGTATTCTGAGAACGTAATTTATAGATTCCATCATGCTGCTTATTTTACTAAAGCAGTCGATCGTATCACGCCCAAATTTTGCACTTTGAGTCAGTGATGTAAGCATTAATTATTTTATATTTGCATATTAAATGCAACCTAGAATGGCTTGACCTGTCTTTACAACAGCGCTATCTAGGGGCGACACTTTAAGTGGGAAGTCTATAAGTGTTTCTATAGGCTATATACACAGAGCGCACCCTGTGGTCTGGAAGGAACTGGTTTAATCTAGTTCAAACTGTTCCATGATAGAATCCACATGTGGTGGACATCATGGCAGCTGTAGCTTTAATGATGGAAATTATACACTCTTACTCTGTTGGAGTTCCAGTGGTAATTAATCACCCTGTGATATGCTTACAATTGTGTGTACATTGCATCATCTGCCACGGTGCTTTGGGAATAATTCCAGGTATCGCCTCTGTCTTGTGAGAATATATTACAGAGATTTAAAATTTTGTCGAATTTTGTTTGTTTTTAGTTTGTGGGAATAGGCCCAACAGTTCCATAGTTTTCTTTTTAGATGTGCTGACACATCGAGCATATACATCTATTATATATTTTGGAAGATCTGTGTGTGTGTGTGTGTGTGTGTGTTTGTGAGGGTGTGTGTGTGTGTGTGTGAGGGTGTGCACTAGTAATGACCGACCACCGGGGACCTTTTTCAGTTTAAAAACCTTCACTCCGGGGACATCTGCCAACCGGGGACGTCCCCGGTCGTAATCGCTGCTGGAACGTCTTTCCGGGTACCTAAAACCCCTATAAAACTCGTTTCTAAAAAAAGTCCCCGCTCTGAAATGTTTTCGTTTTTTTGTGTAATTAATTTTTGTTATTGTGTGTTTGATGATGTTTGTAGGGTCCCTGTTGCCATGTAAAATATCTTAAATCTTGCGCATGCGCAGTGTTGATATATGATGTCACGTGCAACACATGTTCACATAGCGCGGTGTCAAAATGTCGGCCCGGGGACATTGTATAGACGGCGTGAACAAAAATGAAAATAAAGGAACGAAAGTGGATTTGTTCAAAGAAATTATATCTGAAATCGGTAAGTACAATTAGATATAAAGGCTATTATAACATTGATTATAGACTAGGACTAGTCAGGCTAGTGGCGTAGACGGAGTGCAAACATCTTGAAGTTGAACATGAGTTGTGCTTCGTGAACAGGTGAAGTTCCAAAAATCAAAGTGGCTGACTTGACTAAGTTTGAAATGATGAAAAACACCCATGTCTGGGCCGTACATTGATGTCAATAGTGTATTAGTGGGTATTTATGACTATAAGGATCTATAAGTGGTCTGTCAGTAACAAAAATCATGACAGTTTCATTGCGGGCCACGTGCGGGAAGTCTAACAAGGTTGTTGGCAGCACAGAAACTGGAGTCGTGACTTTTAAACAAACGAAAAATATCTATAATATATTTCACAAGAATGAAAACGAAGCTCCCACGATACCTCGGTGAGGCCCGGTCAAATACTTGTTTGAACCTGATTTAAAAATACAAAAATGAACAGTCAATGCTTTCTTTCCATCAACTAAATATCACTTTACACCCTTACAAAAATAATATAAAACTTTAGTTCTTCCTTACTACCGACTTTATCTGCGTGTTTCTAACGATTTCATTGCCTGTTTTCAAACCGATCTTCGAAAACATCCGAACGCACTCGGGCGCTCCCGGCGTAACATGGTGGCTTTCACGAAAGCAGACTTTCATTTTTGAGGCGCGCGATCGCTCTGGCGCACCATCGCATGGCTAAAATTGAAAAACGGCGATCGATTGCTCACCTAAGCTAAATACAGAGAGCGTACAAGTATAAAGAAACAGCTTGAATGTTATAGCAAAATATAAAATGACTTCTCCGAAACCAACATTCATTGTCGGCATACATCAAAAGGTGAGTCCCTCGTGCCACGATGATTGGCAGTTTAAGTTATTTGAGGTCACACAGTGTGACGTGTCGAATGCACTATCTAGACTGAATGATTCGAAGCTAAAAATACATTTGAACGATTTCTATGTATGGTTTATGACGTCACATAAATTCCTGGAAAATCAAAGCGAGACCACATGGCCGGGAGATGTTGACATTTATTTTGTCAGCATGGAATCGGAGTATTAAATTGATTCCTTATTAATAATTATGAATTACAATTAAAAATATAGGAGCATGTATAATATAAAAAACATAGTGTGTAACATTCACTTGTGCTTGTAATGGATAGTGGATTAAGCAGTGTTAAACCATCAAAGAGATCTCACTGGATATCGATCGTGAGTAAACTAATTCAATTAACGCGGCATTTATGAATGTATTTCAGCTGTTTATTTTATCTTGATAGAAACTGCGCACCTGGCCAAAACCCAGCCAGCAGGACTCTGCGCGCCTACATTTTCTAAAAATCAAAGTCTGCGAAAGTGCCCGAATTGCACTCGGGCGTTTCCGCAGATCAGTTTGAAAACACCTGTTTCCATTCTTGTGAATTATTTTATAGATATTTTTCGTTTATTTAAATTAATTACAAGTAACGCTTTCAGTTTATGTGGTGGGCAGTGATTTTTACCTGATATTAGCGATCCACCGAACTGGCAAGAATAGCGGGCGTGCGCTGGGTGGTAGATCTTCCCCTGACTAATAAAGGCAGTGAATTGTAGGCCTACTCTGAGTCTCACATGCAGAACAATATTATAATACTCAACTTCTCAAGGCATTAGACTAAGTGCATGCATGTTTATCAACTTTAGTCTTTATGACAGGCTACACTATACTTATGTGGTACCTATTTACTAATCTATATGCGTCCATACAATGACATAGTCAACCGGTACCATGTTATTACATGTTAGTTTGTTTGTTCCCAATACCAAAGCTCAGAGCTTAGAGGAATATTTTACAATGAAAAGTACAGAACTTTATACATCCCAGTAATAATAATGCCAGGCCCAGTATGCTGTATTGGGAACAAGTTTTATGTGATGAAATAACAGTTGACCCATGTAAGTTCTAGTACAAATACATATTTGGTTTTTTTTTCAAAATTTGAGTTTGAAGTTTTTATGTGTAAAGACAATTTTAAGTTACCTAATTTCGTAGTATCCTATAGATATAGTACTAGTAGTTAGATCATCAGATCATCTTTTTGTAGTTTGCTGATAAACATTAGAAGGTAGAAATGGGTGACATTGCATTGAATGCCAATTATTCTACTAACTACTAGTAGAGATTTACAGCACAGGCGCTTGGAACTAGGTTCCAGAACTGGCAAAAGCCCAAATTGATTTCCGATAGTGACATTTCATAAAATACATCATTTTGGTCTTTTAAGACCTAGTTCCAAGCGCCTGTGGGTAAAGTACGCTTTGTGTGATCGCCGAAGTTAAACAATGTCGACGGCGGTTAACTAGTACCTGGATGGGTGACCGGCGTCAGCGGGTGCTCACTCGGCGAGCGACTCCCGCACATCTCTCTCGTCCTGTTACATTTGGGGGCTTGTCCGACCCTCAGAAGACCAGGCCTGATGATCTCAAAAATCCAGGGGAGCCACAACCGCCCTCCTTAAATAAACCAAGGGGGCCATAAATGGCCCTCCTTAAATTGACCGAGGAGAGATATTTTCTGGTAGACTAAAATTGGGTGTGTTTCCAGTCTCCCGACCGACCCCAACTTTACTGCCGTGACTAAACCTTTTTTTTTCGGTTTATGACATAAAATAAGATTCCGTTTATTTTTAATACGAAGTATTAACAACAACAAAAACTTGTTACACAAACATCAGAGTTCAGATAAAAGTATGACACAGTTCGTACCAGAAACACATTGGCAGCACACCCAAAACACGAGTCAGTCGTTGTAGGAACCCTCGAATTCCAAGTCATCATTGGAATAATAAATAAATACATTCAATGTGAATATATTCTATGTTCTATTCTATTTAATTTGATTTCGTAGTTCGTAAACATAACTACGTGTGTATTTTATTTTATTTTATTTCGTACATGTAGTCCGTAAACATAACTACGCATGTTTTTCGTAAACGTCAGCTGTGCATATATTGCCACGGAGGCAACTCTAGTTACGCTGGGCTGGTTTATAGAATATTGGGCATCACGGATTGTCAATGCAATAATATGAAGAGAATGTGCTTTTTATGGCGTTGACCATGTGTCTGGACCTCATAGTTGTACTTGCTAAATAGATGTACTTGATCTGATTAAATGTATTGTTATGTTTACCCCCGGGTATGAAAGTTTAACGCGATTGCCTATATTACTACCAGCCATTGTGTTCAATTTCAGGTATCTCAAATCAATTCACATATTTTATTTTTATAAACAAAACAATACCTAGTTATACATTTGGACATCTGCGAGATAGCACACACGTATTATCGATATTGATGTAATTCTAAATTGGTTATAGTCTGTTCAAGTATGGTGTCCTGTCTCAATGCACTGCATGTGGGTTGATGTCCAATATTTGTCACGCAATGTACATGTAAGTGGACGACACTATATTGGCATCGGGGCGAGGTGGGCGATACAAGTTTGGTCAGGAGGGCGGTAAAAGAAGGATGTTTACCGCCCACCTTATTTTCATTTTGCGTAGACGGTAAGGGGAGGGTGAGATCGCCTGCCTCAGATCATCAGGCCTGGGGGACTGTGTCCAATGCGTGACCGCTCTGTGGGTACACCTGAGTTTCAAATCCAGCGAGCTTAATATGGTGCACCTAAATATCTCGACAATGTATGTACACGTGTTTTACATATCATCATTTGTATGTTTACCCATACCATAGTCTGGCTGAAGGGGTCACTCTCACCAAAAAAAGTGGTGAAGGGTACACAGGATTGGAAAATGTGCTGAACGGTACACAGTGTTTGTGATCGCCACTAACATCGTTATTAAACTGTGATTCTGAAAGTCTGGTGCTCATTAGCAGATTGTTTTCAGTTCATTTTAATGTTCATTGGAACGTAAACAATTATTCTCTAACAGAAATCATGGCAGATACTGAAACTAAAGCTCATTTAGAACGACATTTCAAACTATGTGTACCCTTCAGCACATTTTCAAACCATGTGTACCCTTCAGCACATTTTCAAATCCTGTGTACCCTTCAGCACTTTTTTTTTGGTGAGAGTGACCCCTTCAGCCATAGTATGGTAAGCATGCTGTCGTTCTCCGGATTGACCACTCGTCGTTAGTCCGTCCATCTGTCTGTAGACACTTTACGCATGGTGCGATAACTGAAATATTTTGTATCTGATCGGAACCAAATTTGTGTATGAATTTCTCAGCACCAAATACAGATTGAGTTTGAATATGGGTTTGATCCGATCTTTTTTAATGGAGTTATGGCCCTTTGACATAGAATTCATGCATGCTTCGATCAATTAACTATTTTTCAACTGATAGGAACCAAATTGTGTATGTGAGTTTCTCAACTCAAAATATCATAGATGGAATGTTTATGCTATTTTCGACATTGATTTCAATTGATTACAAATGTGAATAGAAATATTAAAGGGCACACCAGGTTTGATATATTTTTCTTGTTCTCTGCATGAGATAACACTTTTTATGTACCGTATACCTATACCATAGTATGGTACACATAGTGTCGATGTCCGGATTGACCACTCGTCGTTCGTCCGTCCATCTGTACATCCGTCCATATGTATGTCCGTCCGTAGACACTTTAGGCATTATGCGATAACTCTAACATTTTATATTTGATCGAAACCAAATTTTGTATATAGGTTTCACATCCCAAAATACAGCTGGAGTTGGAATATCGGTTTGATCAAAGTTTTTTTTTACAGAGTTATGGCCCTTTTTTTACTCATGCTGCCATAACTTACAAATTTATCTGATTGACACCAAATTTGTTATGTGAGATTTTCAGCCCAAAATACAGATCAAGTTCGAATATGGGTTTGATCCGATTTATTTTAAAGGAATTATGACCCTTTTTTTTTAGATTGAATTTCCTCGTTCAATTAACACGCAAAAATATTTAAAATCTTTTAAAATAATAAAAATGTTATTTAATTTTTTTTAAATATGTCATTGACACTAATTTATTTTAGTTGTATATCATTAATTAGGTGTGATGTCCTGTTTTGAAAATATGAAGATTTTATTTCAATAGTTGCATATACTATAATGATATCAATAAATTGCCATGTGAACATCCAATATCCAGATTATATGAGAGTACCTTTAATATATGTCATTCCAAGCGAAATATGTTATTAAATGACTGATGACATAGTATGTTACAGAGCTCTAGGGGGTGGTTGTATGAAGGTAAAGATAAACAACCTGCTGGCTGGATAATTGTTTATCCTATCTGTTAAATTGATTAAGGGCTAAACCACTGGATCTCACAGTGAGAGGTCCTTGTGTGAATAGGGACAGAGTTTTTAGATTTAAAACAACTCCCCCCACCCCAAATACTTTAACCCCTTCTTTAAAAGGCAAATTATTTGAGGTTTTGATTTTAGGTTTCAGTACTGGTATATGTATTACTGTGATCATATCTTTGACCAATTATCAGTTATAGCTAATCGCTATCGCCATCGGCCTCTGGTTTGTCACAGAAAATATGCCGAAATGCAGGAAATACAGTCCATTATATCACACTTTATTTAATAATGAACCTTATGAACATAAACCTATACTCTGCAGTATCCTATCTACGAATTTTGTTTGCGGTAAACTCATTTTTCAAACATGATTCTGAGTAAAAAACAGGTTCATTTTTATGTACCGCGGTAGGAATAAACGTGAGCAGAGGTCCAGAACTTTAGCTATATATACGTCACATTATTCGGGGCACCGGTATTTGTTATCATTTCTGATCTAATAAATTTGATACAAAAAGAATGAAATATATCTGTTTTATTGCGAGAACATATCTAACATAGTACCAGTATCAAAACTGTGGGATTTCGGATTAGAGGGTTTGTCACATGTGCTAATTTAATACTTCAGACATCTTGCATAATCGTGAAGCTTGATCAAAATACAGTATACACCGCACATTGTGAAAATGTTTTATCCCGATGTGACCTAATCTCTGATGTCACAGCATTTGCCGAGACTGGCGGAATCAACAAACACCGGGCTGTACTGTTCACACTAATAGTACCAATAAGATGTCCAAATATAATCCTCCCGTTCCATTAATTGTGCTCACTCATGACCGGGCATTTGTAAAGATCGTCAAAAATCAGATTGTGACCAGACCTTAGGCCTATCAACAACAAAAAAGATCTCCTTTTCCTGTGGTTTTCTAGGAAAAACCGCCAGACCCTAATTTTTTTTTTTTATTTTGATATTAAATTTGAAAAAAAATGCTATGTATATGAATGGTTCTGATGGGAGTTTGTGGTATTGATTGAAAGATGAATTCTTCGCCGATACATCCGTGGCTATATCGTTAGCATTAGTTGGGTGAATGGGCTAAATTTGTCCGATCGCCGAGCGATGGTGAAAAAAAGGTGAATATCTACAGTTACCCTTGTGTCTATTATACTACCATTAGCGTGAAGCAGGCGCGTATATAGAAGCGGCGTATATGGGCAGCGCAAAATGGGGCGGACAGCGGAGCGCGTTGCAGACCCCTGTGGGCAAAACAGAACCAAAGCTCCAGGCATTTAAGTTGATTATCATTATGCATTCTTCACCACAAACTGCAATGCCACAGATGTATTCATTGAAAAGTTGATTGCTAAATGAAGTGCATGTTCCTCTCTGAAAAGATTAGGCTATACAAATTAATTAGTTTGTTTCTCAGACACCTGCCTGCCCTAGAAATTCCTCCCAATTTAGCTCCTTTTTACAGCTTCCAAAAATAAAATATTAAAAAATTGCCTGCCTCATGGGTCCACAAGATATGTAGTAGGAACAACGATTCCTCGATTGTCACTAACGCATGTTGACATTTTGCTACAGTAGAACTTCGATAACTCGAATCGCGAGGGACCGGGTCTTCAAAACGAGTGATCAAAGTTTCGAGAGATCGAAATTCGGTCTGTCGACGAGATACTCAAAGGAAAACAATTGTGAGACGGACTTCGAATAAAACAATTTATTAGTTATAACCGGAAGTGAACATGTTCGGTAAAAATACTGAATAGAAAACGAAACGAAACATTTAACATTTAAATTAATTGGATAATTTCAATACAGACTTGTTAAAATAAATCTGTGTATGAATCATTTCAGGGGTCGTGACATGTTCTATTTCTCGAATAAAACTGTCTTTGCTTCGAATATTAAAAAGTTTTTGCGATATCGATGTGTAGGCCTACATCGTCAAACACGTGTTCTCTTTTCTGTCAGACGATGTAGTGCATGCGAAGTGCGCAAGCATTGCAGAGAAGGGATCGTACTCTGTTGGGTATCCTATGCATGTAATCGTTTTTCTTCTGATAGCCATGTCATATCTTTAAAAAACAACTCAAGTAAAGTGACACTTTGTTGTTCTAACAACCATGATGACCCACGAAGGATCCCTTGAAAAAAAGGTTGTATTATCGAAATGGGTTGTCCGTCCCTCGTCCGTCCGTCCGTATTTGGTTTCCGGATGATAACTTTAGATTGAGTCGAATGAACTGAACCAAATTTGGTATGTTAGTTTACCACACCATAACACAGATCAAGTTCGAATATGGGTTTCGTCCGCATGATTTTTACTGAGTTATGCCCCTTTTTCGACTTAGTTTTTACCCGATTTGCGGTTTCCGGATGATAACTTTAGATTGAATTGAGTGAACTGAACCAAATTTGGTATGTTACTTTAACACACCAAAATACAGATCAAGTTCTAATATGGGTTTCGTCCGCATGATTTTTACAGAGTTATGCCCCTTTTTCGACTCAGATTTGACCTGATATGCGGTTTCCAGATGATAACTTTAGATTGAGTCGAGTGAACTGAACCAAGTTTCAAACGAATGAATTAAACCTTGCCTCACTTTACTCCAGTAAGGGCATATTGTGCCCACGCCTCGACGGCGTGCTCTTGTTAAATGATGTGTATGATTATCTCTGATAAATATTAACTTAATGTTCTTGTAGCCATTTTTGGACATGTCTCTAAAATTAACAAACACAACCGAGTCAATGAATACAGTGTGTACAAGTTGGGTCTATTGATTTAAACTTAACAACTGGGAACTTATCCAAAGCTCCAGGCATTTAAGTTGATTATCATTATATAAATACTTTATCACAAACTACAATGTCACAAATGTATTCAGTTGAAAGTTGATTTCTAAATGAAGTACATGCTGCTCTCTGAAAGGATTAATTTGAGATTATTGTAGCCATTTTCGGACATGTTTCTAAATTATAGTTTGTGATAACCAACAAAAGTGTCTGGATATTTAAATAACTTCCCAGTTAAGTTTAAATCCACAGTCCCCACTTTTACACACTGTAATTCATTGATTTGGTTGTGTTTGTTAATTTTATCTTCTTCATAACATATTAAATTGCCACATATGTATTGTTCATTGGGAAGTAGATTTCTAAATGACACGTATGCTTCTCTCTGATAAATATTAACTTAATGTTCTTGTAGCCATTTTGGACATGTCTCTAAAATTAACAAACACAACCAAGTCAATGAATACAGTGTGTACAAGTGGGGACTATTGATTTAAACTTAACAACTGGGAACTTATCTAAAGCTCCAGGCATTTAAGTTGATTATCATTAAACATTCTTTACCACAAACTACAATGCCACAAATGTATTCAGTGGAAAGTTGATTTCTAAATGAATACATGCTCCTCTCTGAAAAGATTAACTTAAGGTTCTTGTAGCCATTTTGGGACATGTCTCTAATGTATAGTGATTTTGATAAGTTCCCAGATAAGTTTAAATCAATACTCCCCACTCTTACACACTGTAATTCATTGATTTGCTTGTGTTTGTTAATTTTATCTTCTTCATAGCAAATTAAATTGCCACATATAATACGTAATGTTCATTGGGAAGTAGATTTATAAATGACATGTATACTTCTCTCTGATAAATATTAACTTAAAGCAACTCTTGGCCTAGGAGGTATGCTGCCATTTATATAATATTTGAAACACCTTGCAATAAACAAATGCTATAACCATATGGAACCTTTTTAAGATAATACGCGCTCACTCATTGATTGTCTTTTGAAAATGTGCATGCAGCGAGATATTTATGCTTGAAGTAGTCAAATTTGTAAACAAATGAATATTTCTGGGCCAGAATAATTTGTTTGTTTACAAATTTGACTACTTCAAACATAACTATCTCGCTGCATCCACATTTTCAAAAGACACTGAGTGAACTGTATTATATTAAAAGGTTCTATATCATTATAGCATTTGTTTAACACAAGTTATTTCAAATATTATAGAAATTGCAGCATGCCTCCAATGCCAAGTGTTGCTCTAAGGTTCTTGTCGCCATTTTTTTACATGTCTCTAAAATTAACAAACACAACCAAGTCAATAAATACAGTGTGTACAAGTGGGGACTATTGATTTAAACTTAACAACTGGGAACTTATCCAAAGATCCAGGCATTTAAGTTGATTATCATTAAACCCGTACATTCTTCGCCACAAACTACAATGCCACAAATGTATTCAGTGGAAAGTTGATTTCTAAATGAATACATGCTCCACTCTGAAAAGATTAACTCTGAAAAGATTAACTTAGGGTTCTTGTAGCCATTTTGGGACATGTCTCTAATGCATAGTGATTTAGATAAGTTCCCAGATAAGTTTAAATCAATAGTCCCCACTCTTACACACTGTAATTCATTGATTTGGTTGTGTTTGTTAATGTTATATTCTTCATAGCATATTAAATGGCCACATATGTATTGTTCATTGGGAAGTAGATTTCTAAATGACATGTATATTTCTCTATGATAATTATTAACTTAAAGCAACTCTTGGCCTATGAGGTATGCTGCAATTTCTATAATATTTGAAACAACTTGCAATAAAGAAATGCTATACTCATATGGAACCTTTTAAGATAATACGGGCTGACTTATTGATTGTCTTTTGAAAATGTGCATGCATCGAGCTATTTATGCTTGAAGTAATCAAATTAACTTAAGGTTCTTGTATCCATTTTGGGACATGTCTCTAATGTATAGTGATTTAGATAAGTTTCCAGATAAGTTTAAATCAATAGTCCCCACTCTTACACAATGTAATTCATTTGATTTTGGTGTGATTTTATCTTCTTCATAGCAAATTAAATGGCCACATATGTACTGTTCATTGGGAAGTAGATTTCGAAATGACATGTATACTTCTCTCTGATAATTATTAACTTAAAGCAACGCTTGGCCTTGGAGGTATGCTGCAATTTCTATAATATTTGAAAGAACTGCGATAAACAAATGCTAGAATCATATGGAACATTTTAAGATAATACGGGCTCACTCATTGATTGTCTTTTGAAAATGTGCATGCATCGAGCTATTTATGCTTGAAGTAATCAAATTAACTTAAGGTTCTTGTAGCCATTTTTGGACATGTCCCTAATTTATAGTGATAATCAACAAAAGTGTCTGGATATTTGAATAAGTACCCAGTTGTTAAGTTTAAATCAATAGTCTCCACATTTATGCACACTCTTTCATTGATTTGGTTGTGTTTATTAATTTGATTTTCATGTCAAATTAAATTACCAGAGACACACCGTGTAATTTATGCATCTGCCGATGAGCTTGAACGTCTGCCGATGAGCATGCCAACTCTGATAAATGAGCTTTTTCACCCCCCCCCCCCCCCCAAACCTCAACGAATCGGCAGCTACCATATATTTGACGTTTGCTCAGTAGCCCGATCATTTATGAATGTACCCTGTGCCCTACAGCGCAATGAATAGCGTGTATGTTGTACCAATCCTTGTCACAAAAATATGATTCCTGCCTAAATTGCAAACATTGTCCCCATTTTTCCTCGAATGTCAAAGAAAATGCTTCCAATGTGGCTTACTTCATGTGTTTTATACACATGAACATTATCCAGAGCCCCTGTTGTATGATAGAATATTGTCCAAATATCATCCAAAACCTAAGGAATCATGGAGCTAAATGTGTTCTAGAGTCGGGGAGCGAGTACACCGTGGAATGCCAAAGGTGAAGGTAACTGGAGAATGACCTTCACCTGATACATGCGACACGTAATTAAAGGATGACATCGCGTTTATTTGATTTGTACATCATATCTAAATAATATAAACTGGTGAATGAATGGGGGAATGGATTTTTTGTGAGCGGGAAATTTATTTAACTAGCTGCTGTAGGTCTGGGTTTTCCAGATCAAATTTGGCTGTGTGATAGCCCTGTCGTACACTTGGGGATTTATTTTAAAAAGTAAACACATGACCTATGATTTTTCATGCATTTTCGTGATCAACTGGTGTCAATCTAGCTAGGTAACCATCACTGGTATGGCCTGTAGGCTTCAATTCAGTGAATTTGGCCGAAACGTTAACACTGTCGCCTATGGGAAACCATTTAGTTCAGTGATTCCTATAATAACAATTTGAATTTTACGAAATTTCACGTCTCGCAATGACAAGTTGTTAATTCCATATTTTCTTACTTTCAAATGATAATGACCACATTTTGAACAGATTTAAAGAAGAAACGCATGGATTCGTCTGTAGATAGTAAAAAAAGTTATACATATGGGAGTTTTGCATGGACATCAGGTACCATTAGGGGGTTAGGGGGTCTAAAGCAACCCTCCCCACAATTTTGAGGAGTGTTAGCCCCCCCCCCCCCCCACCATTTGGAAAAGGTGACACTTTACCTAATTAAGCTTCCGCTCCCAGTAGCCTTATCGGGGATCGTAGCCCCACCCCAAGTCGGGGGGTGGTGATGACATCACCACTAGAGTTACTGCCGTGCAAGACTGTCATGGCAGGTTTGTTAAACAGACAGTATGCCCTGCTATCTGGTACAATTTCATGCCTGAGGCTTTGTCTGATGTTGTATAATTGTGTTTATATATTTCAAGTGACTTATGGTTGCTTTATATTGCTAGTAAAGACACGGTTGGCCTTGGCGGTGGGTATCCTGTGAAAATATATCCACCCGTCAAAAACCGCCACAAACAGAAAGAACATCAAAATGTAGATAGACTTTGTCCGTATACAAATAAGAAATATCGCATAAACAGTATGTTATTGTCATATCTTTGACCATTGTTATGTAAACAAAGGCATACAAAGTTACTTTTCTGGTGTTTGTTTATATTATGATGGTAAACATAAAGAGCGTTCTTTGTTGGTGAATACCTGATATGGAACTAATAAAGAGCGTTTATGTCAATTGTGTGTGATTAGCCAGTAACAGCGTGCTGTTTTCAGTAACACGATCAGGCTCTTACTTATGTAAAATATAGTAGGTCTTTGTGATAACATGCTGTTTACGCGATGGTCATGGTATATATGAACGGAACTGTATGCGTTTTAATGTTTTTCTGTTTACGGTGTTTGGAACAAAGATGAATATTTTCGACAATTAAGGCCGCACGTGCCTTTAAAGTATTTTTAATTTTAATTTTCTGTTAATTTTGGTAAATGTTTATTATAAATTGCCAAATTCTGCATGAAAAGGGTTAAAATTTGACAATATTTCACTCTCAAAATGTATATTAACATTTCCTCTTCAATTTAGTAATATTATGGTATATAAGGGCATTCTTCAGTTATACGAGATGCATCAGCTAGTAAAATTGAAAAAAAAATCAATTTTTTTTGGCTTTATTTTGAGGATTGACACTAATTTTCATGATGCCTCATATTGAACAAATAAACAAATACTGCCCGATATAATCTATTTTTGGTTTCAGTAAGGTCAATATTTGGATAAAATACTATAAGAAACGCTGTGTTTTACACATATACATATATATAGGAATCATGGAGCTAAATGTGGGAATGCTAAAGGTGAAGGTAACTGAAGAATGACCTTCACCTGATACATGCGACACGTTATTAAAGGATGACATCGCGTTTATTTGATTTGTACATCATATCTAAATAATTTAAACTGGTGAATGAATGGGGGAATGGATTTTTGTGAGCGGGAAATTTATTTAACTAGCTGCTGTAGGTCTGGGTTTTTCCAGATCAAATTTGGCTGTGTGATAGCCCTGTCGTACACTTGGGGATTTATTTTAAAAAGTAAACGCATGACCTATGATTTTTCATGCATTTTCGTGATCAACTGGTGTCAATCTAGCTAGGTAAACATCACTGGTATGGCCTGTAGGCTTCGATTCAGTGGATTTGGCCGAAACGTTAACACTGTCGCCTATGGGAAACCATTTAGTTCAGTGATTCCCTAAGGCGCACTGCAAGCAACAATGGAAACTCTGCCATTGAGCTCTAAACATACCATATGACAACTCGGCCATTGAGCTCTAAACATACCAAGGTTATATTTTATTTTTGGTAGCTTTGGCAAAAATATTTAGTACCAACAAACCCCAAATACATGGAAATGGCTAGATATAACGTAACAAAGTATTTAATTTACCACCTCGCGATATATTTGGGGTTCCCCATAATGTTTCAGAAAGCCTGCAAATACTCTCCGAACACCACCCCCCCCCCCTTGCGCAAACGCTACCTCAAATATCCAGAAAACATGATAAAACATTGATTGTAAATATGTGGGATAGCTGTGGGAAGTGCTGAAAGACCATTCCATTGATATATTATGTATTGGTGTTGTTAACCCGACACCGAAGCGGAACATACAGTACCACTTTAAGATGCTCTTCGGTTAATTTTGTCCCTTCATTTGTATATAGAATCAAAGAAACATTCATAAAAGACCTATACATTCATGTTGTACTAAACCACACTGTCTTGTCTTTCATGTTATCCCCCGTGGGGATTGTGAGCGAGTTCTTCCAAATATTTGTTTTGTAAATCTTTTTTTTCCACAGATTGTGATGCATTTCTTCGAAATATTTGTCTATTAATCTTTTTGTTGTGATGCATTTCGTCCAAATAAACTTTTGAGTTTATTTCCTGTATTCATGTATTGGGAATGTCCAAAAACATTTGTGGAGTTTAGGCCAACTCTGGGTGAACCATTATATGGGCCCGATCCGATCATACGTATTTGATCTGCCCCTCTCTCTCCCCCGGAATTGAAATTCCTCAAAAATGAGCAATAAAGTATCCAATACTCATTTTGATAGGAGTGCTATATACTGTATATACATGTATAGGACCCACTAAATCCATTAACCTTACAAACAATTTATGTACAAGAAAAATCGAATGTTAAAATTGCTCAAAAATGAGCATCGAAGTATCGAATACTCTAATTATTCATATGGGTGCATGCTATGTATACGACCCATTCAATCCATTCACGTTGAAAAAATCGGATGTTGAACGAATGTTGAATGTTGTGCCAACTTCACACGAATGTTGAATGAATGTTGTGCTAACTTCACGGACCCATGTGCCATGATTATAGTTGTTTTTATGGGAGGCCAAATTCACATTTAATAATGAATTGTGCTTAAGCGCTATTAATTGCACTTAAGCACAATTAATTGTTATATGTAACTAAACACCCATGATAATAAATAGGTTTATCCATAACTTAACCTTAACTCCTATTGACATATCACCTTTTGATTTCATTGGTCTGGATGGGTAGGGAGCTAGCCAGACTTCTTTATCAAAATGGCTGACTCGCAATAGTATTACCTTCTGTTTTGGTTGGAGCGACTTGTGATAGCATTATATTATCATCTGTATATATTAGTTGGGATTATTCGCGATAGCACTTTTGAGACAGGGATGCTGATAATATGAAAATAGGTTTTTTTCCCTGATTTAAATTAATAAGTAAACCCTATGAGGTAAGCAAAACGTATAGGAGGCCCTTTTCACATTTATTATTTATTTGCACTTAAGCGTCAATCATTTGCAATTAAGCGCAAATATGTGTCTATCAATTTATTTGCGATTTGCGATCCCTTACATCCCTCTGATGTGAATGATTTAGTCCATCTCATATTATATTATCATGGGCCCATAGTAGTAGCCCCATACATACTGGAAAGTTAAAGGAAAAAAAATCCGTATGCATATCAGCATCTCTGTCCCTGGTGTCCACATAATTGGTGCCTCACTCCCAGGGCTCAAGTATACTTTATTAAAGGGACATCTCCTGCACAGAAATATACCATTTCCATGGCCATAAATAGGAAATTAGGGGTTACTGGGGGTTTGCTTCCCTCATATGGTGTACTTGTTGACTTGAAATGGGGGAAATACCCCTATTTTCATAATATCAGCGTCCCTGTCCCCAAGAATGTGTGTCTCCATCCCAGAGTATATAGTATATTATATAAAAGAGACATATCCTGCACAGATCTATACCATTTCCATGGTCATAAAACATCTTGGGGTTACTGGGGGATTGTTTCCATCATATGGTGGGGCTATATCAACTTTAGTGATGTGTTTAGGCCTGTGCCATTTGAAATTAGTTCAAGGGGGAATCAATGTATATTAATATTCATTTGTTCTTAAGCGCGAATGATTTGCGCTTAAGCGTAAATATGATCTATTTGCTCTTAAGCGCAAATGATTTCCGCTTAAGCGTAAATAAGCGCAAATGATAGAGGTTATTCGCGCTTATGCGCAAATATTTGAGCTTAAGCGTAAATAAATAATAAATGTGAAAAGTGCCTCCCATAAAAACGTACCATTGCAAGTAACGGGATGGATCACGGGCAATCGACATGTCTCGCATCAATATCAAGCTCGGTCGACCGTGGAAACAAGGGCTAGGAGGACCTATACACCTTATGCACCCATGTGTCATTGCAGACACATCAGTCATCATGTGTCTCAATCAGAAAACCGTTGCCCAGTATTTCACAAATGAGCAATATCAGATGTCTTATCTAACATTAGCTGACGGGTTATGTCCACTTCAAAATAACAGAGGCGGATTCCAGTCTCAGCTAGCTGGACCACTGCTTGGGGAAAACCCAGTAGTTAGCTAGAAAAGGTCCTCATTTGTTCTTATTTGAGTTTCTCAATTTGTCCCCTGACTGCAAACACACGCAGTTTGTGTGAAATTGGTCCCCACTTATTCACTTTATTAACCACATATAATGTACCCTCATGTCAGACACACCTGCTTCAAAAATACACCGGTGTGTACTCCGATATAATGGAAAAAACCTAAATAAGAAAAGACGGTTTACGCGAAGTAACTCCGTCAATCGGGTCAAATTCTACCTCGTACGGCTTCGGGGAGGGAACTCTATGAGTATCGAATCTCTGTCATCAAGATTAAAGAAGTCCCCTATGTTCCGGTCGTGAAAAATAGTCCCTGCTTGAAAACACTTACATGTAGGTTTGTCTGTGTGTGTGTCTGTAATCGATGCACTCGAAAACGGCCGAGCCGATTTCGATGAAACTTGGTATGTGGGGATATTTTCGGACGGGGAGTGGCATAAACCTATTAATTTGCCCGTGCGACGTGACCTTGAGCTTGAAATCTGGTCATTTCAAGGTCAAACGCCTGAATATCACGGGATTTCGATGAAACTTGGTATGTGGAGGTACTTTCGTATGGGGAGTCTTATAAGCTTATTCATTTGCCCGTGCGACGTGACCTTGACCTTGAAATCGGATCAATTCAAGATCAATTCGCCAATTTTGATGTCATTTCGACGAAATTTTATACATAGGTTTACTTTTATCCACTGAGTGTTTTGGACGGGTCAAATCGTAACCCCGACCTGACCTTGACCTTCAAAATGATCAATTCAAGGTCAAATCGGGTAAAACCGGATCAATTCGAGGTCAAATCGGTTAAAACCGGGTGGATTTCGACGGGTAATTTTGTCGGGTACTTTTGTCCGGGCAGTGTTTTGGACGGGACAAATCGTAACCCCACCTAACCTTGACCTTCAAAATGGAAACAGCCCGGGCGAAGTCGGGTCCACCTGCTAGTCTATTATATATTTTGGAAGATCTGTCTGTGTGTCTGTCTGTGTGTGTGTTCGCGATGAACTCGAAAACGGCCGATCCGATTTCGATGAAACTTGGTATGTGGGGGTATTTTCGGCCAGGAAGTGGCATAGGCCTATTATTTTGCCCGTGCGACGTGACCTTGACGTTTAAATCGGGTAATTTCAAGGTCAAACGCCCAAATATCACGATATTTTGATGAAACTTGGTATGTGGGGGTACTTTCGTATGGCGAGTCTCATAAGCATATTCATTTGCTTGTGTGACGTGACCTTGACCTTGAAATCGGGTCAATGCAAGGTAAAATCGCCAATTTTGATGGGATTTCCCCGAAATTTTATACATAGGGTTACTTTTGTCCACTGAGTGTTTTAAACGGGTCAAATCGTGACCCCGACCTGACCGTGACCTTCAAAATGATCAATTCAAGGTCAAATCGGGTAAAACCGGATGGATTTCGACGGGTACATTTGTCGGTTACTTTTGTCCGGGCAGTGTTTTGGACGGGTCAAATCGTTACCCCACCTGACCGTGACCTTCAAATGGTCAATTCAAGTTCCAAGCCCGGACGAAGTCGGGTCACATTCTAGTTGTATATATAGTGAATAATTTCAGAAAAATTATTTTGTGTATAATACGCCATATTTGTTGGCATCTGGTGATATATGTTAATTCCATGACAGCTTGATCGAGCATACCACGCACCTCTCATCACATATATATGGGTAGAGATGATGGTGCATGCTAGTTGGCCCGCATGTGTGTATATTCACAAAGACAGAGCATAATATCATATGATATTAGTAGGCCCATTGTGTCTTACATGCCACTTTAATGATTATCAATTATTCCATCAATTTAGATAGGGTGACTTATGCTGCTAATTTATTAGAGCAAGTGTATCAGTCATAGTTTGAACAAGCATAGTGTATGCCTATTTTGCGCATTTTATATGCAGAATGTTTTGTATTTGCATATTATATGCAACTTTGAATCACATGATTATTCTGAGACCGGAATTTATAGATTCCATCAATTTGGATAGGGTGACTTATGCTGCTAATTTATTAGAGCAAATTGTATCAGTCATAGTTTGAACAAGCATAGTGTATGACTATTTGTGCATTTTATATGCGGAATTTTTTGTATCTGCATATTATATGCAACTTTGAATCACAAGACCTGTGGAGCGCCAGGTTTGGAGTTGGTAGCTTTAATGATGCAATATTTGATACTGCTGTTGGGAGTAGGTAATAAATCACTCTACGTGATTTGCTTGCAATGGTGTTCAATTGCATAATCTGCCACTGTGCTGTGGGAATAAATCGAGGTATCGCCTCTCTCCTTTGCAGATAATTAATTCGCCGAGATTTCTAAATTTGGCAACGTTTTTATGTTTTTATGATAAAGATTCACACATGTGGGTACCATCCCGTTACATTACGTAATCTGTTATGGTAGCCTCTCGTTTGCGAGAATATGTCGCCGAGATTTGGCGAGGATTGAACTGTTTGGTTAAGGTGCTTCTCGTTTGCGAGAATAAGTCGCCGAGATTTCGAGATTTGGCGAAGTTTGAATTTTTTGGTTGTGGAATATACCCAACAGTTCAATTGTTTTCTATTTAGATGTTTTGACACATCGATCATATATATACATTGTATATATAGTAAATATTGTCAGCTAAATTTGTGTATAGTCCGCCAAATTTGTTGGTGTTTTATTGCACCCCCTCGTGTGGGGCCCAATGGTAGAAAGTATACAATTACTTTTTATTTGACTGTTTTAGTCTAGTTGTGCTCAACGCTGCAAAGTGCCTTTGTGTGTGTAGGTGTTTACTACATTATGTTTGACTAATAGTCATATACATGTATGCCAGTTTCTGTTGTTTGGAATTTTGTTTCCAGTTTTGAGATTTTTTCGGGTTCGTGTATGAAGAGTTTATACTTCGAGACAATAATGTCACAGTACATTAACATGTACAATTAGTTTTGATACTGTTTATCGTGTGTAATCACGTGAATATTTCATGTACAGTAAGTTTTGATACTGTTTATCGTGTGTGATCACGTGAAGATTTCAATCTTCTAATTACTGTACATTTATTCATTTAGAATATCCAGACACCAAGGCTAGCGCAGACCCGGTGGTAAGAGGGTCCTTGAAATGTCGTATATACATGTAAAGTATATTTATTTTCCGTGTATGTTTAATACATTTTGTTTTTCATTTTGTATACTATATATTATATATATTAAACAGTATTAACCTGTATAATATATTGACTATCCCAACAAGTAGGGTCACATATAACACAGTTACATAGTCAAGAAGATTGGATCAGATCCGTTTGCACAGATGATTCACAGGGTTACTACAGAGAGAGAGTAATAGTTTGTATTTTTAGTTGCGGAATATACCCAACAATATTGACTATGTAACTGTGTATAATACATTTAGCATATGTCACTGGGCAATAGTTGTTTTGTTTTAGTTTTAGTGTAAACTGGGACAGGAATTGTAACTATTATTAGAACAGTATAACATTTTTGAAAGAATTATATTTTATGATACTTGTAAGTGAATTATATGTAATAGTGTGCATTTCTAATGTTTATGTTTAAACGCAGTGAAGGAAATACGTCTGCAAACGATCGAAAGCAAATTTGGTATCGAAATACAGGTCAAGTTCGGTCCTGAGTTATGGCCCATTTTTCGACTTAGAATTTTGTTGTTTTGATGTTTCCGGATGATAACTTTAGATTGTGGGATCGGATCGGAACCAAATTTGGTATGTGAGTTTATGACCTTTAAATACAGGTCACTTTCGAATATGGGTCCGGTCCGTCCATTTTGCCGGAGTTATGGTCCTTGTCGACTTAGAATTTGACGATTATTTTGGTTTCCGGCTGATAACTTTAGTTTTTGTTATCCGATTGTTTATAAATTTGGTATGTGGATTAACCACATGAAGATACAGGTCAAGTTTAAGTGTGGTCCGCCCAATTTTTTCCGGAGTTATGGACCTTGTCGACTTAAAATTTGACGATTATTTTGGTTTCCATGTGATCACTTTACTTTTAGTTATTTTATTGTTTTAAATTCAACTGAATCTCTTGATAGTTGGTACGTAGTTCAATTTCAGAAGACAAAGGCCAAGTTTGAAGTTGGTCGCAGTCCAATGACTTTTGACAAAATTAAAACAAATCTACCCTTACTCTAAGTTACTAAAAATCCACCTTTCGGGGAACACGTGGTCGCTGACCTTTAATGGTTGTTGTTGTTGCTGCTGCTGTTGTTGTTGTTGTTGTTGTTGTTGTTGCTGTTGTTGTTGTTGTTGTTGTTGGAAGAGTTTCTGCAAAAGACAAGGCACCTTTAAGCGTTTTGCCACAATATTGATTGTTGGATTTACATTGCTGAATATATATTCCTCAGAAATGGCGATGCTATTATTGTCAAGCAATGATAGGACATGGAAACGAGACGCTGCAGCATACCCTCATTGCACTCTAGGACCTCGAGGCCGTCTTGCTGTGCGGTGTATCTAGTGATGATATTCGCAACACACAGTACATGGCGAAGCATTTCGGGATGATTCCTAAAACAATACCCTGTGATCTGGCATTCATCTGCTTAAACGAGGATGATTGCGTTTTGACTTTTCCGGAAGAAACCGAAACCGACATATCTGGACGTCCTCTGAAGAAAGTGATGCGAGATGTGAGTTTGCACAGAGGGCTGTTTCAGGGAGATTTGAACATTCGACGAATTTTCACAGTTGTTGCCAGATATAGTATAATTTCGCACTGAGCATGACCGACTGGATGAGTGACAACGTTTCATGCGAGAGTTAGCAACCAGACCTTTTCCTTTAAATAACATTGCCTTTCAATTATTTCTCGATGTCCGTAAAATATGGACATTCGGTTCTATCTAGCTATGGTATAAAAATGCGGTCATTAATAGTAGAGACCATCATAGGACGCTATACAGAGAGGGACACTTGGTGTAAATTTTGTAATTGCATTAAATGTTCTTTGAGCCAATTGTATTATATGGGACGTGCCAATCGATCTGAATACCCATGTAAATGCATATCGCCGCCGCTCATCGTGTCTCATGTCTTTGACTAATTATTTAGCAAAATTGTTAGAAATCAAGCGGACGGCATGTACTACTTTATCTAAGGCAGATAATCGAACTATTCGCAGAGAACCGAGCGCTCGTTAGAGAATCTGAGTCCTTAGCAGAGAATCGGAATCGAAAAATAGAAAGTCAATTTCTGTGCATTTCGGGATTAGTTTTAAACTTTTTTTTACACAAACTGATGATCAGTGACTATAATTTCACGATATCGCTATGAAACCCACGAAACGGTGTTCTAATGCTGTTATTTTTTACGTTTTATGCCGCGATTGCTCGATAGTGAATCGGAATGTGCGCTCATAAATGCTCACGCAACTCGGCAGAGAACCACATCGCCAGGAGTAGTTCCCACACACTGCTTCTACTCAGCGTCGTCGATAATTATTTTCCGCCTTTGAAGTATGATATTATCTGATCCTCTGATAGGTGTGCTTGTGTGTGTGCGTGATGGTGGGGGAAATTATCTACAATCCTATACAGAGCTGTTCTGCATAACTGTAGAGGGCGAGATATGAACGACTACTTGGTCAGCTTTGCCTATCCTTCATATGGCACTCACAATGTACATGTAGAGGTGAATGGTTCTCCAACACTGTAAAGCTTAGGCTACATGACATGATATTACAAAAAATGGAGGGATACTATGGAATCCTCAAATAAATACTATTTTACAGAGCAGTAAAGAATGAAATATCAATGGAACCCTACACGTACCTAAAACATTTATCAGAATCCGAAGCCATTTGTGTGGCACGATTTAGGCTCCGTAACCATAGATTGTCAATAGAGGCATAGGATTGGGGTAATTATGACATTGATATTAGTAAAAGAGTGTGTTAATTTTGCAATAATGGTATTGGGGATGAGTGTCATGTGCTACTAGAATGTGACAAGCTGAAACAGCTACGTAGTAAGTATATTGATGATTACTTATACAACAAGCCTAGTATGTATAAGCTAACTGAACTTTTCAAACAAGATACAAGTAAATTACGATTAGTATTAAAACTCATCAAGAAGTAAACAGGCTGAGCTGCAGCTAATATGTACAAGTTTTCCCAAACCAAACCATGGATAATAAATTTACCCAGTAGGCATTGCATGCATATAATATATACATGCATGTGTTACATGTATACTATATTATGCATTTACTTGCTTGTACAACATTGCATTTATGCGCAATTATTACCTCACACAGCCTTATGTACAAATATTAGTATGTTCAATGTCTATTTTATATTTTATATACTACATTATGTATTAATTTGCTTGTACCAACATGACATGTATGTGCAAGTATTACTTCACAAAGTCTTATATGTACAAATATGTCCAATGTCTAATTAATATTTTATTGCATTTACTACTGGGTCATAGAGATGTCGGTGTCCAATTACTCTACGGAATATTTGCATATCGGTTGTTTGGCTCGAATCAAATAGTGTTGACCACCAAATAAATATAAATTGAAGGCCGTTAAATCCGATTAGCTAATTTTAAGCACTATCAAGTATCAAATTTGAAGAAAAAAATTATATATATATATACATACATATATAGATCTATATAGATATATACATATATATATATATATATATACATATATATATATATATATATATATCTATGTAATTATATATATATGTATATGTATATATATATATATCTCATATATATTTTGATGACCTCTGTTTGTTTGTGTGTCTGTATGTTTGTCTGTCATTAATACAAATCTACGATTCTCGACCGATCGGGACGAAACTTGGTACGTGCGTGTAGTTTGACCAGGCGGTGGACGTTGTCGTATTGGCGAGCCCGTGCGGCGCCCGCTTCGCGCATGCGCTGACGAGATCTCGGAAACGGGTGGAGCTATCGACTTGAAATTTGCTATGTGAATGTATCTTGCCCCGGATACGAATTTTATCGGGTCGCCGAGCACGTGCGACGCCAGCTTCGCGCATGCGCAGACGAGATCTCGCAAACGGGTGGAGCTATCGACTTGAAATTTGCTATGTGAATGTATCTTGCCCCGGATACGAATTGTATCGGGTCGCCGAGCCCGTGCGACGCCAGCTTCGCGCATGCGCAGACGATATCTCGGAAACGGGTGGAGCTATCGACTTGAAATTTGGTATGTGAATGTATCTTGTCCCGAATACGAATTTTATCGGGTCGCCGAGCCCGTGCGACGCCAGCTTCGCACGTGCGCAGATCAGATCTCGGAAACGGGTAGAGCTATCGACTTGAAATCGTCGGCCTGGGTAGAGTTATCGACTATCTTGCCCCGGATAAGAATTTTATCGGGTCACCGAGCCCGTGCGACGTCAGCTTCGCGCATGCGCAGACGAGATCTCGGAAACGAGTGGAGCTATCGACTTGAAATTTGGTATGTGAATGTATCTTGCCCCGGATAAGAATTTTATCAGGTCGCCGAGCCCGTGCGACGCCAGCTTCGCGCATGCGCAGACCAGATCTCGGAAACGGGTAGAGCTATTGACTTGATATTTGGTTTTTGAATAGCCCGGACAACGTCGGGCTGGGTAGAGCTATCGACTTGGTTTTTGAATAGCCCGGACAACGTCGGGCTCATCGGCTACTATATATATATATATATATATATATATATATCTATTATATAATTTGGAAGATTTGTGTGTGTGTCTGTGTGTCTGTCTGTAAACGATGGACTCGAAAACGGCCGAGCCGATTTCGATGAAACTTGGTATGTGGGATATTTTCGGCCGGGGAGTGACACGGGCCTATTAATTTGCCCGTGCGACGTGACATTGACCTTGAAATCCGGTAATTTCAAGGTCAAACGCACGAATATCACGGGATTTCGATGAAACTTGGTATGTGGGGGTACCTTCGGCCGGGGAGTGGCATAAAGCTATTAATTTACCCGTGCGACGTGACCTTGAAATCGGGTCATTTCAAGGTCAGACGCCCGAATATCACGGGATTTCGATGAAACTTGGTATGTGGGGGTACTTTCGTATGGGGAGTCTCGTAGACATATTCATTTGCCCGTGCGACGTGACCTTGACCTTGAAATCGAATCAATTCAAGGTCAAATCGCCAATTTTGATGGGATCTAGTCGAAATTTTATACATAGGGTTACTTTTGTCTACTGGGGGTTTTGGACGGGTCAAATCGTGACCCCGACCTGACATTGACCTTCAAAATAAAAAATTCAAGGTCAAATCGGGTAATACCGGATGGATTTCGACGGGCACGTCTGTCGGGTATTTTTTGTCCGGGCAGTGTTTTGGACTGGTCAAATCATGACCCCACTTGACCTTGACCTTCAAAATGGACAATTCAAGGCCAAAGCCCGGACGAAGTCGGGTCACCTTCTAGTATATATATATATATATATATATATATATATAAATTATAAATATATTTTAAGTTCTGATATGGCTAATCTCTTTGCTAAACAAGCTAGATCAAACCTGATGATTGGTACGTTTGACACCCAAAAGTACCAACATATTTAAATTTTAACACTTTAACTGACTATGTCTTTAGATTCTTTACCATCATTCCACATTCGTCCTGTCTCAAATAAATATTAAGGGCGAATTGCTTACTCGTGCCAACCTGACACGGATATCATAACTATTTACTTCCTTTTCATATTACTGTATGCAATATCACCCATGTGCTGCTGTGGTATTGTTCTACATTTACCGTGATACAAATGTAGCTACAAATCTGATCATATATATTTTATGTTAACTTTTTTAACTTTCCACTGGTTTACATGTACATATGTACAAATATGTTATTCAAGTTTCTATATTTACATAATAAAACCTTTCAAACATATTTGTATTTTCCCCCGCATCAACAGTTCATTGTCTACAGTAATGCCCAAAGGAATTGACCAAGTAATTGACCACTTAACCACATCTGAATTATCGGTAATTTTTCAGGACTTACTTGGAAATATCTTATATCTTTCTTAAATACACTGATCGCCTTCATCGAAAGCATTACTATTCAGATTTGTTATATCCTTTAAATGACTCATTAACAAACAGAATATCATATATTTCTGTTGTACTCTTCTCATTTGAGTCTTATTGTCAACTTTGTAACTTTGCTATATCGAGACCAGCCAAACAAAATAGCAGAATTATCGGTAATTTTTCGGGATTTAGTCACAAATATCGCTTGTTGCCATTCATCGGAAAGCTCTTACCGAGAGCTTTAAGACGAATGACAACAAGTCATATTTCCCACTAAATCCGGAAAAATTGCCCATAATTCTGCTGTGGTTAAGTAGTCAATTACTGTGGGCATTACTTAACATGTCATGATTACCATCCATGCCTATACTTTCCTTAAGGGAAAATTCCTCGAGTTAGTGAAAACAGTGCCAATCTGTTTTATTACCACATCTGGATATCCTGTTTGGACATTACATGCAACAAAAAGAAACGTTGCCCTTATTTACCAATATCTCCCCTTCGTTTGTCCTTTGTGCTAATTACTCTATGCAATATTTGCATATCTACAATAGATTATTTAAATCAATAATTTGCAGGACAATTCACAGAGCTGAATTATTCTATGCTAAATAGTTTATGGGTGACCTGATGCATGCATCTTAGGTTTCTTGTGTAGCACTGTGCATGGATATATGGATCTACAATGGAGAGTGACTTCTGTGCAGATAGCTTAAACTGTAACGTAGGCTCAAAATAGGAGAAAACACTTACCACCTTTTTGAAAGAAATATGTTTGTTAAACCTTTGTTTATTTATTTACTGGCAATTTCTTGATTTATTTACCATCTTCGGTGTGGCTAAATGACTCATCGGCGTAGCATTTCAATCAGCCCTCAAGGCAAGCACGCAGATGTGACTCACATTTAATGTTCACCAACTTGAAGGACCGTGAAAGAAGGAAGTGATATACTCCACTGAGCCCGGGCCACATACCTTTACATTTAAAAAAAAATATATATATATAGTTTGAACAAACCGTCGATACTTGCAGTTTTGTCATGCCGAAACCAACGTTGTGGGCAGGTCATCGAATAATGGGCAGTTCGGAAACTGCACGTAATTTCCTGAGTGCTGGTTGATGTTCTAAACCGATAATCTCAACTGCCCAAAACGCAATATTTATATATGCACTAAGTTAGAGTTACACACCCCTAGGCCAGAAAAGTCAATTGTAACTTTGTATAGGCTCAAATTAAAATAGCTTGTTTGTAATTAATGGGCTTTTATTCACTGTGGGGGAACTGCTCCTGGCGATTTGGTTCTCTACCGAGCAATATGTACATTCTCTACCGAGCAAAGTTTCCGATTCTTTGCATTTTTGCTCATTTTCGTGTTATCATCATACCCACAGCAATTGTTCTGCCACGTGTTACCTCGAATCATTACAACAGAAGGAGCAATGGACGCACAAGTGAAGGTTAGTAATATATGTCCCAAAATTTAGTCAGTTTATCGTTATAATTTCAAATGTTATTGTGAAATTACTCGGTATTTGTCAGTAAGTAATGTTGGTGAGACAAAATTTTCATTTCCATAACATTTTTGCAAACTAATACCCATAAAAAATCGTCGTAACTTTAAAAATATATGGAGCCCCTGACATACACTGGGGGTGCTAAAAATAATCTACTATAACAAGCATTATTATTTTTTAGAAAACAAGCTATAATGAAAATATGGTAAGGTTCATGTTCTCTGTTGAGTGCTCCGATTTTTTGCAACTTACTCGCGGTGGCTCCGGTTCTCTACATATGTGTGGAGTAGTTTTGACATGTCCGCATCTAACGCCAAAATCACGTTGATACAATTATTGGGCTAAAACAAGATAGAGTATTGGGTTCGCATTACCTAAATACAGTTATCTGCTCACAATTATAACATCTCTTTCTCACAAAGTTACGACATGCAAACAATTACTGGGCACATATCATATTGTTGTTTCTTAAGGACATTATTTCTCTTCGCGCACGCGTACATTTGACATATCTAGTTCCTAAAGTGTATGTATTATTTGATAGGTATAACAAAAGAAGTTTCAGCCAGAGGGATAATACATTTAGCATATGTCACTGGGCAATAGTGTGTTTTGTTTTATTTTTAGTGTAAACTGGGACAGGAATTTTAACTATTATTAGAACTGTATGACATTGTTGAAATAATTTTATTTTATGATACTTGTAACTGAATTATATGTAATAGTGTGCGTTTCTACTGTTTATGTTTAGGCTCAGTGAAGGAAATACGTCTGCAAACGATCGAAATCAAATTTGGTATCGAAATACAGGTCAAGTTCGGTCCGGAGTTATGGCCCATTTTTCGACTTAGAATGTTGTCGTTTTGATGTTTCCGGATGATAACTTTAGATTGTGTGATCGGATCTGAACCAAATTTGGTATGTGAGATTATGAGCTCCAAATGCAGGTCACGTTCGAATATGGGTTCGATCCGGAGTTATGGTCCTTGTCGACTTAGAATTTGACGATTAGTTTGGTTTCCGGCTGATAATATTAGTTTTTGTTATCCGATTGTTTATAAATTTGGTATGTGGATTAACCACATGAAGATACAGGTCAAGTTTGTGTGTGGTCCGCCCAATGTGTCCGGAGTTATGGACCTTGTCGACTTAAAATTTGACGATTATTTTGGTTTCCAGGTGATAACTTAACTTTTAGTTATTTGATTGTTTTAAATTCAACTGAATCTCTTGATATGTGGTACGTAGTTCAAATTTAAGAGACAAAGGCCAAGTTTGAAGTTGGTCGCGATCCAATGACTTTTGACAGAATTAAAACAAATCTACCCTTACTATAAGTTACTAAAAATCCACCTTTCGGGGGACACGGGGTCGCTGACCTGTTATTGTTGTTGTTGATGCTGCTGCTGTTGTTGTTGTTGTTGTTGCTGTTGTTTTTGTTGTTGGAAGAGTTTCTGCAAAAGACAAGGCACCTTTAAGCGTTTTTCAACAATATTGATTATCGAATTAACATTGCTGAATATATATTCCTCAGAAATGGCGATGCTATTATTGTCAAGCAATGATAAGACATGGAAACGAGACGCTGCAGCATACCCTCATTGCACTCTAGGACCTCGAGGCCGTCTTGCTGTGTGATGTATCTAGTGATGATATTCGCAACACACAGTACATGGCGAAGCATTTCGGGATGATTCCTAAAACAATACCCTGTGATCTGGCATACATCTGCTTAAACGAGGATGATTGCGTTTTGACTTTTCCGGAAGAAACCGAAACCGATATATCTGAACGTCCTCTGAAGAAAGTGGTGCGAGATGTGAGTTCACACAGAGGGCTGTTTCAAGGAGAATCGGACATTGACATGACATAATCTGACTCTACACGTGGTATCGACGAATTTTCAGTTTTTGCCAGATATAGTATATGTTCTCACTGAGCATAACCGACTGGATGAGTGACAATGTTTCATGCGAGAGTTAGCAACCAGACATTTTCCTTTAAATAACATTGCCTTTCAATTATTTCTCGATGTCCGTAAAATATCATAGGACGCAATACAGAGAGAGACACTTGGTGTAAATTTTGTAATTGCAATTAAATGTTCTTTGAACGAACTGTATTATATGGGACGTGCCAATCGATCTGAATACCCATGTAAATGCATATCACCGCCGCTCGTCATGTGTCATGTCTTTGACTGATTATTTAGCAAAATTGGTAGAAATCAAGCGGACGCCATGTACTACGTTATCTAAGGCAGAGAATCGAGCTATTCGCAGAGAACCGAGCGCTCGGTAGAGAATCTGAGTCCTTAGCAGAGAATCGGAATCGGAACATAGAAAGTCAATTTCTGTGCATTTCAGGATTAGTTTTTAATTTTGTTTTACACAGTGACTATACTTTCACGATCTCGCTATGAAACCCACGAAACAGTGTTATAATGTTGTTGTTTTTGCGTTTTATGCCGCGATTGCTCTATAGTGAATCGGAATGTTCGCTCAAAAATGCTCACGCAAATCGGTAAAGAACCACATCGCCAGGAGTAGTTCCCACACACTGCTTCTACTCAGCGTCGTCGATAATTACTTTCCGCCTTTGAAGTATGATATTATCTGATCCTCTGATAGGTGTGCTTGTGCGTGTGCGTGATGGGGGGGGGGAATTATCTGCAATCCTATACAGAGCTGTTCTGCATAAATGTAGAGGGCGAGATATGTTGAACGACTACTTGGTCAGCTTTGCCTATCCTTCCTATGGCACTCACAAAGTACTTGTGGAGGTGCATGGTTCTCCAACACTGTAAAGCTTAGGCTACATGACATGATATTACAAAAATGGAGGGATACTATGGAATGCTCAAATAAATACTATTTTATAGGGCAGTAAAGAATGAAATATCAATGGAACCATACATGTACCTAAAACATTTATCAGAATCCGAAGCCATGTGTATGGCACGATTTAGGCTCCGTAACCATAGATTGTCAATAGAGACATAGGATTGGGGTAATTATGACATTGATATTTATAAAAAGAGCGTGTTAATTTTGCAATAATGAGTATGGGGATGAGTGTCATGTGCTACTAGAATGTGACAAGCTGAAACAGCTACGTAGTAAGTATAATTGATGATTACTTCTACGAGAAGCCTCGCATGTATAAGCTAACTGAACTTTTCAAACAAAATACAAGCAAATTACGATTAGTATTAAAACTCATAAAAGAGGTAAACAGGCTGAGCTGCAGCTAATATGTACAAGTTTTCCCAAACCAAACCATGGATAATAAATTTACCCAGTAGGCAGTGCATGCATATAATATACTAACAGGGTTACCCGGCGTTGTCCAGGTTAATGTATACTGTGTATATTTGTTGGGAATAGAGAATGATCTTGCTTAAAGTGTTATATCTTTTCTCATAAATTTTATATTCAAATATCATCACAAAACATGATTATTACAGTCATGGAATATAAGTAGTGGCTCACCTTGTCAATTGTCATTCTGTTTATGGCGATTAATCCGTTCCACAATAATGAAGTATTTATTTATTTACAACTGCGTATACATTAGACGTTATAATATGATACATAAACACATTAGTTCGATAACAGATGATAATTGGGTTTTACATATTGAAATGTATCAATCAATCTAGTGGGTTGGACTAAGATCTCGAGGACACCTGGCTATCATATCTCCATGAAGATACAGATGTTTCAAAGAAATTTCCAGGTGCTCCTCTGTTCATGGTGCTATATATTGGCTAAATATTCTTAGTTAAAACGAAAGTTTGCTGGGCAGATATATCAGCTACATGTGCCAGGCACAGAGCAAGATTTTGAGTTGTTTATGTCAGTCGATGAGTCTGTTATAAAACCCTCGTCAGATGTCAGTATTGGTAGGATCCTGAAAAGTCTTGTGCTACTAACTGCATTTTCTTGTATATCAGAAGAAACTATATTTGACTGCACACTGTGACCACTATATTTGAACCATATCTCTTGACAAATTGTAACTTTTGTAGAAACTGTATTGAATGTAACAGACTAAATTTTGTTATTATATATATGCAATCCTCTGACGGTTCGCGGTCTCTCAGTTTGCACGAATATATGTATCTCTACAATAGAATGATAAATATACGTGTAATGCTTGTGCTAGTTATCTCTTTTTGCTAGCTCATTGTGTGAATGCCTTGATTGCCATTCCCATATAAATATGACTGTTAAGAAGATATAATTGTTCAAGTGACTTATGTGGGTCACCATATGTCGGGATTGTGAACACCCAACTACTTAAAATGATATGGAGATGGCCTAGCGACTGTATATAACTTATATGTGGATATCGGCGAATAGCAATATTATCAATGATAGTGCATATCCGCTCGCCATTCGTGACGCAAACGACACCAAATGTGATTTAATTCATGGTATATCATTAGAGAAAAACGTGTATGAATTTGGTGGAATTTGGTTTATTAAATCAATTGTTGATGCAACGCTGACTCGAACAACGCCATATTGCGAAGGTGATTAAGTATTCGTTTGGTGGAAATCAGCGACAAAACTATTTCACCATATTTTTTAAATTTCCCCTCCCAACAACATCGTCATTTTAGAAAATTTTAACCCGCACCATTATTTTCCTTGTAAAAAGTTACCCCTCTTAGAACGCCTTGGTGCCATCTCGATTGTACAGCGTGAAGTTATATATAGAACGCACACAGATAGACAAAAAGACAGACAAACAGCACGATTTTATTTCTTGTATCATTTGAGAAGAACGTGTCTGAATTTGATGGTAATTGGTACTAAAAATATTTTGTATCAGTTTTGGTGACCCTCCCGTCCTTATTTCGGACTCAAGCTACACACAATAAGACTCATTAGAGATTAGAGATGCATATATATGAAATTGGTGAAAATTGGCGAGTATACAAATTTAAGGTCCCCATATCTCTCACCCATAGGGCACCAATTTGATGTATCTAAACCACACAATAAGATTCCTCGTATCACGGAGAAGAATATGTATCAATCTGGAGGAAATCGGCACTAAACATAAAGATATAATTTGTTGTGTCCCTCTCATCTCTACACACCACTGACTCGAATGGCCCCACTTGTGACATCCTTAAACGACACGATTACACTCCTAATATCATGGAGATGATTGTTTATAAATTGGTGATAATCTCCATCTCTCACCCAAACAGCACCACTATAGCGTTTTTAAATCACGATTAGATTTCTCGTATCATGGATAAGAACGTGTATCAATTTGGTGGAAATTGGCGCTAAAAAAATTGTGCATAAATGTTGGTGCCCCTGTCCCTTCCAATGCAACCCTGCTCGAATGAGGCCACATTTGACTGATGATTTTGTATAAGTGTGATGGCAATGGGCGATTTATTATCAAATTTAGTGCACATCCCTCTCAATCTCTAATCCAAAAACAACAATTTGGCGTTGTTAAATCGCACAATTAGATTCCTTGTATCATGAAGAAGAATATATATCAATTTGGTGGAAATGGGCGCTAAAATTAGTTTTATCAATTTTGGTGCCCCTCTCCCCTTCCGTTCACCCCCGACTCAAACGACGCCACTTTTGACATATTTAAACCACACCGTTGGATTCTTCATATCATGGGGATGATTATATGTAAGTTTCGTAGTAATCGGCGACAGAAAACAAAATCTGCCCCCCCCCCCATTCCGGGCACCCCTGAGGCGAACGACGCGACTTTTGCCATATTTAAACCACGCCATTAGATTCCTCATATTATGGGGATGATTATATATAAGTTTGGTGGCAATCGGCGACAAAACATTTTTCTGCCCCTCCCTCTTTTCTGCCCCTGAAACGGCGTCACTTAAGAAAAATTTAACCCCGACCATTGTCTTTCTCGTAAAAAGCTACTCCTAGTAGACACCTTTGGCATCATCTAGATGGTCCTCTGTGAATTTCTATAGAACACAGACAGACAGACATTCGCAAATATAGATATAGATACATGCATGTGTTACATGCATACTATATTATGTATTTACTTGCTTGTACAACATGACATTTATGCGCAAGTATTACTTCACACATCCCTATGTACAAATATTAGTATGTTCAATGTCTATTTTATATTTTATATACTACATTATGTATTAATTTGCTTGTACGAACATGACATTTATGTGCAAGTATTACTTCACAAAGTCTTATATGTACAAATATGTCCAATGTCTAATTAATATTTTATTGCATTTACTACTGGGTCATAGAGATGTCGGAGTTCCAGATAACCTCCGAACACACCTCCGAAGTGAAACTATCCATATAAAGGTGAAACCAATCAGACTGCCAGAGTATCTAAGTTCAAATTTAGTGGAGATATCAAAAAATATAAATAGGTATGTCTTGTGACCAACTCTAGGAGGGATGGGAAAAATGAATTTTAATAGTGGGGAAATGGGGATTGATACCCAAATATCTGGTAAATGGAAATTAAGAATCTAGCTGAATATAATTTACCCACTTGGAACTCGGTCACAGGACAACAGTCTCAACTACCTCTCATGTCATGTCTAAATGCATAATCGCCAGAAGTTAATCAACTTAACATATTGTCTCTCGCTTCTGGCATTTCGGCCTCAATCCAGAGAGGTCAAACTTGACGACAAACCGGGAATGTGACAACCATTCCCTCGCAGTGTACGTACACTGCAATAGTGTGTACAAAAACTGGTGTTTAATTATATCAGATGGAATAAGAAGTTTGACCAATTAAATTTTAATGTATGAGTACCATACTTATAAACAAAAAAATAAGTTATAAGAGACAGAATACAAAATTTTATAAATGTATGAGTACTATGTAGGTCGCAGAAATTATATCTATATTGAATATAAAGGTTTGTTAAAGGGTAGCTTTAAATTAAAAATATATTACGACTATAAACAAATATTGTTAACCTCAAATCTCAAATGACTCATTGTTAAATAAGAGAATTAACTGTATATATGATATTACAAAGTATTAATGTGTCAGGTTAAAAGTTCAACCTACTGAGTGTATGGGATATGTGACATATATAGTGGTGTTCCATTATTTTAGAGGCTTTTAAACACAATTACACGAATATCATATTCATAAAATTGATTATATACATGTACCACACGATACGAGACTAAGGATGTAGAATCGGTTGACTCAGTCAGTATTGGTGCATACACATGCCTCTCAGATATCATGTGTGTGTTACTTTAAAACATCACATGAATTACTTTTGTACATTGTCATAGCAATTGATATTAAGTCTATAAATGATAAAAATAGATCTAAAGCCCAACAGGTTCAATTTAGGGGAATTTGGGAGGTTGGTGGGCTGACTGGTTTTCATATGGAAATTTATGAACTAATATAAGTGGCTACTCAATGCCAGTAAAGGGCCTCACAATAGAACAGAACTGTGTAATTATGATGTCACGTTGCACCACAGTTGTTTGCCATTATAAATATATATTAGCCCTAGCATATCCGTTTTGTTAAGCTACATGTACATGTATATGCATGCAGGCTCAGGCAAGTAGACAGACTGTAGAAATAACTATTTTTGACATTTAGCCTAATTAATTCGCAACACCACGTGACATTCAATTATTGAATTGAATTGAATTGTTTAATGCATAAAGCCACCATTTAAGGTGGAACATACACGAACATATATACACTATATACATAAGATATTTCAATAAGCATTTTGGCATCATACTACATATGGATTATATAAGTAATAAATTCATTTTTAAAATCACGAGTCTCTATCTGTCGATCGACATATATTGCGATGTTCTAAAAACTGTCAGCTTGATGAGCTTTGAATGATATTTATTATTTTGTTTCGGGACTGGTCTCACAGAGGCTTACATACAGGCACAAACGAACCTTATTTTAAAATAAGAATTATCTTAACTCGGGTACTAGTATAGAGCTACTTCGGATGACCTCAGTATACTCCCAGCATTAAACATACATTGAAAGGTGCCCATATGAACATCCATATTACAGTACGTACGTATAATGTCGGAATTATAGGAAAGATATAACAAATACGTTATCTTGATATCGATAACCATGTTTTATTGTTTTCCGAACATACCACAGCAGTTGTTCAACTGTTTTGTTTTTATTTGCACGGAAGAGAGACAAACGTTATATATGTTTACCACACCCGGAATAGAGTATCAATGAACGCTCTTTATTGTTTCATTCTGAAAAAAAAACACAAATATTGCTGATTTGGTAAATATAAAGAGCATTTGTCATACCCCTGTAAAAATAAAGAAAACTGCTGGAAACGATTAGTTAGAACTGTGAAATATCGTCTGTGTTCACACAAATATTCAAACTTATGTGTATCTATCAAAACACGTCAATATGCAGTTATTGTCTACCACATACTGACAATGTTTCTGTTTAGAAGAAACATTACCCTACTGGTAGTGGCCACACAGATAAGGTGGCTATTGTGTCTGGTTACATGCGACAGTACTGGCGTATTCCCGCGTATTGTGGTTTATAAGCTATGTGTTTTGTATGTGTATAGTCTCGGGAGCATCAATCTAAACGAAAATAAAACAATCGGAGCCTTTACTCACTTTGGTTGATCGAAAAGCGAGCCCGAAAATCTATCATTTTTAAGTTTTGATATACGCACCTCTCGGTCATACCAATTCTCGCAACTCGGGTATAGCCTGCACCTCAGTAACTTTCAGTATAATTTCGCTAGCAAGCTTGAGAATAATCGTATAATTTGATACATGTTTGGGAGGTATCAACGAAAATGAAACAAACAGCACATGTATTCACTGCAGTTATTCGAAAATCGACCATGACAATAATCATATCACACGAATGCAAATATAGCCTCAGGTACTTTTAATGTAACACAGACTCCAGCCGTTCACAGCCTATATTGAACTTTCGTCGCAGGTGTTTCCCACTGTCGTTAAAATCATAGTTTTGATCTTATTTTTGCTTATATTTAAGTGCCATGTTTTACATTGAGTGCATTAACATGTTACATGTAGCCCGAAATATCGAATATTAAAATTGATTTCACTGATATATGTAATCGTGTTCACTTTTTGCAATTACTAGTACACGTATACCGTGGGATTGCACGAGCCATCTGTTTTCCTGTGTATTGCATATGGGGTATTGCGGACACATTTCCATCCAAGTAAAATCAAGAACATTGTACGGATAAAGACTGTGTAGTGTCTGGGAGACCAACTGTATGTCACGGAGAAAATAGCGAATCTTGTATTAATATCGTGCCCCTAAACGATTAGTTGAAGTCATCTAAAAAATAGCGCTTATTCGTTGACGATGTAATGTTTCCGATCATGTTCTTTTGGGCATCGTTCATGTGCCGATTCTTTGGTGACGACATACTAAATGTTCTCTGGATTATTGGATACTAGCTGGGGTGCCCGGTGTTGCCCGGGTGAAGAATGCGTAATTTATTAGTGGCACTTCAAATCATTTTAACTAATTATTGGTCATCTGGGGTAAACACCCATTGCATGACTCTCGGCTAAAGTTACATCTATGTTTTAAGTTGATAATAAACGCGAATTATTGTTGCCTCTTAAAATAGTTTGAGGTCAACAAAACATACCGTATCCGTGACATTCCCCGCGTCATTTGACCATATATCTTCTGGTGTGATAATAAACGCTCTTTATTGCAGATATAATTTATTAGTCCTCCTTTAAGTCACATGAGGCCAAAGACGCCGATACCACGACATTCACCTGGTCAGGTTAGCCATCTGTACCAATTATTAATGGCCATTCATGTCATTAAAATGATTAGCCATATATATATGGGATAAAAAGCACACATTGCATTGACTCTCCGGATAAAGCTACATCTATCTTTAATTGCTAGTTATTAGTGCCTCTCTAAATCATTTGAGGTCAACAAGACCAAGCCCGTGATATACCCTGCGTCATTTCACTTGTGTGCCCCAATTTTCCCGCAAATCTTCTGAAATGATAATATACGCTCTTTATTGGTTATATACCCCTTTAATTCAGCTCAGGTCAAATGCGCCTATCGCGTGACATTCCCCTGGTCAACGGGTGAGCCATATGTTCCAATTTCCCTACATATAGTTTAGATTATAAGCAACGCTCTTTATTGCTCATATCTGGCCCTTTAAGTCGTCTGGGGTCAACGCCATCGATATCATCACACTCTACGTGTCAATTCATTCTCGGTTTTCAATTGACATCGACCAGATTGCAACCATTTTTGGTATACAATTCATTGTTAGTGTCCTTTCTAGTGTCAATGGGACGTATCTAATAAGATTTTTCCGTGTCAAATTACCCATATCTCCAACCCCATTATTAACTGACCAATAGGGATGTCTACTTAATGCATGGTTTTTCAGATGGAATGTTATATCTCTTGTATCATAGCAAATATCACCACAAAACACATAAATCGAAATATATCTAAGGATTTTGAATATTAAAACTTAATTCTAATAAGCAGTTTTAATTATAACATATAACCCATAACCAGTGTTCGTCATGCAAACATATTCCCAAATTAACAGTATGTATTACAATAAAACCAAGTCCACATAATGTCGGTCTGTAACATTGTCAGATATAGCATACCGATAATTTACTTGCAATTATATATTAAAATAATAATTCCCACGAAATACTAACGGCATCTGGTGAATAATAGTGTCGCAAAGATCACACATGACTGGAGAAATAAATTAATTTGCATGTTAAATTAACTAACACACGCTAAACATTATGGGGGACACACACAACAAGTCGCCCTAATGTAGAAGTCGCCTTAATGTGGGTTATTTAGCACCGTGCATGGATATATGGATCTACAATTGAGAGTGACTTCTGTGCAGATAGCTTAAACTGTAACTTAGGCTCAAAACATGAGAAAACACTTACCACCTTTTTTAAAGAAATATGTTTGTTTAACCTTTGTTTATTTATCTAATGGCAATTTCTTAATTTATTTACCATCATCGGTATGGCTAAATGACTCATCAGCGTAGCATTTCAATCAGCCCTCAAGGCAAGCACGCAGGGGTGGCTCACATTTAATGTTCATCAACTTGAAGGACCGTGAAAGAAAGAAGTGATTTATTCCACTGAGCCCGCGCCACATACCTTTACATTTAAAAAAAATAGATATAGTTAGAACAAACCGTCGATACTTGCAGTTTTGTCATGCCGAAACCAACGATGTGGGCAGCTCATCGAATAATGGGCAGGTCGGAAACTGCCCGTAATTCGAATTGTTCCAAATGCTTTCCTGAGTACTGGTTGATGTTCTAAACCGATAATCTCAACTGCCCAAAACGCAATATGTATATATGCACTAAGTTAGGGTTACACACCCCTTGGCCAGAAAAGTCAATTGTAACTTTTCATACGCTCAAAGTATAATAGCTTGTTTGTAATTAATGGGCTTTTACTTACTGTGGTGGGAACCGCTCCTGTCGATTTGGTTCTCTACCGAGCAATATGTACATTCTCTACAAAGCAAAGTGTTCTGCCACATGTTACCTCGAATCATTACAACAGCAGGAGCCACATGTTACCTCGAATCATTACAACAGCAGGAGCCACATGTTACCTCGAATCATTACAAAAGAAGGAGCAATGGACGCACAAGTGAAGGTTAGTAATATATTTTACTCGGTATTTGTCAGTAAGTAATGTTGGTGAGACAAATTCTTCATTTCCATAACATTTTTACAAACTAATACTCATAAAAATTCGTCGTAACTTTAAAAATATATGGAGCCCCTGACACACACTGGGGATGCTAAAAAAAATCAACTATAACTCGCATTCTTTTTTTAGAAAAGAAGCTATAATGAAAATATGGTAAGGTTCCTGTTCTCTTTTGAGTGCTCCGATTTTGTTTGCAACTTACTCGCGGTGGCTCCGGTTCTCTACATAATTATGTGTGGAGTAGTTTTTACATGTCCGCATCTAACGCCAAAATCTTGTTGATACAATTATTGGGCTAAAACAAGATAGAGTATTGGGTTCGCATTACCTAAATACAGTAATCTGCACACAATTATAACATCTCTTTCTCACAAAGGTACGACATGCAAACAATTACTGGGCACATATCATATTGTTGTTTCTTGACGACATCATTTCTCTTCGCGCACGCGTACATTTGACATATCTAGTTCCTAAAGTGTCTGTATTGTTTGATAGGTACAATGTATAACAAAATAAGTTTCAGCCAGAGGGATAATACATTTAGCATAATTATGTCACTGGGCAATAGTTGTTTTGTTTTATTTTTAGTGTAAACTGGGACAGGAATTGTAACTATTATAACTATTGTAACTGTATAACATTTTTGAAAGAATTTTATTTTATGATACTTTTAAGTGAATTATATGTAATAGTGTGCGTTTCTACTGTCTGTGTCTAAGCGCAGTGAAGGAAATACGTCTGCAAACGATCGAAAGCAAATTTGTTATCGAAATACAGGTCAAGTTTGGTCCGGAGTTATGGCCCATTTTTCGACTTAGAATTTTGTCGTTTTGATGTTTCCGGATGATAACTTTAGATTGTGTAATCGGATCTGAACCAAATTTGGTATGTGAATTTATGATTTCCAAATACAGGTCGCTTTCGAATATGGGTTCGGTCCGACAATTTTGCCGGAGTTATGGTCCTTGTCGACTTAGAATTTGACGATTAATTTGGTTCCCATGTGATAACTTTAATTTTAGTTATTTTGATTGTTTTAAATTCAACTGAATCTCTAGATATGTGGTACGTAGTTCAAATTTCAGAAGACAAAGGCCAAGTTTGAAGTTGGTCGCGGTCCAATGACATTTGACATAATTAAAACAAATCTACCCTTACTATAAGTTACTAAAAATCCACCTTTCGGGGGACACGTTGTCGCTGACCTTTTATTGTTGTTGTTGTTGTTGCTGTTGTTGTTGTTGCTGTTGTTGCTGTTGTTGTTGTTGCTGTTGTTGCTGTTGTTGTTGTTGTTGTTGCTGTTGATGTTGTTGTTGTTGTTGGAAGAGTTTCTGCAAAATAAAAGGCACCTGTAAGCGTTTTGCCACAATATTGATTGTTGAATTTACATTGCTGAATATATATTCCTCAGAAATGGCGATGCTATTATTGTCAAGCAATGATAGGACATGGAAACGAGACGCTGCAGCTTACCCTCATTGCACTCAAGGACCTCGAGGCCGTCTTGCTGTGCGGTGTATCTAGTGATGATATTCGCAACACACAGTACATGGCGAAGGATTTCGGGATGATTCCAAAAACACTACCCTGTGATCTGCTTAAACGAGGATGATTGCGTTTTGACGTTTCCGGAAGAAACCGACATATCTGAACGTCCTATGAAGAAAGTGATGCGAGATGTGAGTTCACACAGAGGGCTGTGTCAAGGAGATTCGAACATTCAGTAGACCCTGTTGAGTCAAATACATGATATACATCTGTATTAGACTCTGTTCTTCCATTCTTTGACCCAATCTGATGCACATACCTTTTCTAATTACAGGCGACAAAGGACACCTGGTGGCAGACTCTGCTTGGTTCTCTTCTTATGGTGACGCTAAAGACAAGATTCGACCAAAAGTTCCGAAATCCGCACCTTCATGAGCTAAAGAAAGACATTTGTCATTTGTGCAATTTTTTTTATTATCTGTCTGTTTACCGAAGCGATTATTGACCACATGTTTGTCGTGCGCAGTTCAATATTTCATGATGGTCAACAAAACGTGTACCCCGCCCCGATCCCGACTGTGGAAAATGTGTACTTGGAAGATATTATGGAAAAACAAAATTATTTTGCCAAATGTTATGCTACTATGCCAATTTATTACATATGTAATAAAAATATTACCGAAAAATTATCAACATATACTTTTTAATAGAATGTTTGGTTCGAAAATACACTATTTAAAAAGTGCAGTACTCCAAGCCGGAATGAGAAAAAGTGTAGCTGAGTTAGATCATGCTTTATTACCCAATTCTACTAAATGTTGTATAATACTTTTAACAAGTTGTTGAAATATATTGGTGATATGAAGTAATTATTTTATTCAGTGAAACATCATCAGTTCTCACATTTGTCATGGTGTCAACAAATGACATAATCACACCGTCGCGCGTTGATAGCTGCGCGAGCAGTGTTTGTATTCTAACACGCATAAAGTGTGCTTTCGTAGGCCTAACATGTATTGCGTATATACAACAACAACATTTGTTCAAAATAAGCTTTAGTTATCATAATCGATTTATTGCAACAGAATAATGCTATAAACCACTGTCAAAGTTCTGTATGGTAAAAAAGTCTCAAAAACTTGTTAGGCCTATTTATGAACATTTATATGGCCATATATTGTTACTACAGTGTCACTAAGTGGGTTATTATCATTAGCGTTTATTTCGCTAATACGAAAACATTTTACACCTAACAATATTTTATTCGGAAAAGAGCATTCCGTGTGAGACTATTCCGGATATGGTATAATAAAGAGCGTTTGTTTCACTACTGTGCGAACAACGGGCGACCAGATGATGGTACTTGAAGCTGTTAGTGTAGGGGAAAAACCAGGACAACGCAAACTATAACAAAACGGCTTCCACGAAGTCTGCTGATCCCAACCCCAGATAATGGATGAGGGTAAAATGAACAAATAGACACTGAATGAAAAACAAACCCGACATTTTGGCCGCATGCGTCGGATCCGGAGTAGGCCTACACTTTTTAATGTTATTTCGATGTACAATTTGTTATAATAGGAGAATAATTGTTTGTTTAACTTTAAATGAAGTTAACATTGGTATAACTATGACTGCGTTGAGTTATAGTTCATTGAAAAAATAAAGTATATAATTATACGTATAGTGATGTAATATACAGTTGTCGCCCGCTGTCGAGGGAGACATTGAGATTTGTCACCCGCTCGAGAACGGAATGTCTCCCGAGGAGCGTAGCTCCGAGGGAGACATTCCGTTCTCGAGCGGGTGACAAATATCGATGTCTCCCGAGAAAAAGGGCAACAACTGTTTTGTTATCCGATTATACCACAGGAAAAAATCCTTGCCATCCACACGCACGATGTTGCACTGAGTCACGAGTGCTATTTTCCCCCGATTATGTATATTTTCAGTAACTACTTATCGTCCTATAGGATTTATGTTCCATAAACGACAGTCAAGCCGTTAAGCGTTTGATAATCAGCGTTTATTTACGATCAGTTTGGTGGTAAAATCGTCAATATCGGTCCATGCAATGTAAACCAATAAGCCATAAGGTATGTTATCGCCTTCTGCAATGTGGCATGTTCAATATTCGCGACAAACGTATGCATTACGCTGTCCACCAGCAAACATTTATAACCGATCAATCTCAAGGGATCCACTCTTTCAATCTTGCACCATAATGTCGACATGAACATATTGAATCACCGAGATGTTTCGATGTAAAAAGGACATAATAACGCTTGTCCGATAAAAGTATCAACTTAAAAGTTCGAATATTAGTTTTCACTAAATATATGCAAATTAGCAAACACCACAACTGGTGTGTTTTGCGAATCCGTGGGGTATATAAGATCTATGATTTTAGTACATCGTAGTTATGTAAAATAGATGAGTTACTGCAGTGTGTGTTTGGAGATATTCTTGCAATATAACATCAGGCGGGCGACAAAAACAATGTCTCCCGGCTCAGCGGGCGACAGTGTGATTTGTCGCCCGGCACGTGACAGGACATGGGCCAATCAGAAGGGTGGAAAATAGAGAGGAGGGTAACAATGTGTGTTGTCACCCAGGATGTGTCAGGTAAATCCTGTTCTCGTCCAGGGTGTGCCTGTGGTAATTCGTGTTCTCACCCACCCAGGGTGTGTATGTGGTAAATCGTGTTCTCACCCAGGGTGTGTCTGGTAATTCGTGTTCTCACCCAGGGTGTGTCTGGTAATTCGTGTTATCACCAAGGGTGTGTATGTGGTAATTCGTGCTCTCGTCCAGGGTGTGTATGTGGTAATTCGTGGTCTCACCCAGGGCGTGCCTGTGGCAATTCGTGTTTTCGCCCAAGGTGTGCCTGTGGTAATTCGTGTTCTCACACAGGGCGTGCCTGCGGTAATTCGTGTCCTCACCCAGAGTGTGTATGCGGTAATTCGTGTTCTCACATAGGGTGTGTCTGGTAATGTGTGTGCTCACCCAGGTGTGTATGTGGTACTTCGTGTTCTCACTCATGTGTGCCTGTGGTAATTCGTGTTCTCACCCAGGGTATGACTGGTAATTAGTGTTCTCACCCAGGTGTGTCTGTGGTAATGTGTGTGCTCACCAAGGTTTGTCTGTGGTAATTCGTGTGCTCACCCAAGTTTGTCTGTGTTAATTCGTGTTATCACCCAGGGGGTCCCTGTGTTAATTTGTGTTCTCACCAAGGATTGTCTGGTAATTCGTGTTCTCACCCAGGGTGTGCCTGTGGTAATTCATGTTCTCACCCAGGGTGTGCCTGTGGTAATTCGTGTTGTCACCCAGGTGCGTCTGGTAATGTGTGCTCACCCAGGTGCGTCTGTGGTAATGTGGGTGCTCACCCAGGTGTGTCTGGTAATTCATGTTCTCATTCAGGGCATGCATGTGGTAATTCGTGTGCTCACCCAGGTGTGTCTGGTAATGTGTGTGCTCACACAGGTTGTGCCTGTGGTAATTCATGTTCTCACCAGGGTGTGCTTGTGGTAATTCATGTTCTCACCAGGGTGTGTCTGTGGTAATTCATGTTCTCACCCAGGGTGTGCCTGTGGTAATTCATGTTCTCACCCAGGGTGTACCTGTGGTAATTCTTGAGCTCACCCAGGGTGTCTGTGGTAATTCGTGTGTTCACACAGGGTGTGCCTGTGGCAATTCGTGTTCTCACCCAGGTGTGTTTGGTAATGTGTGTGCTCACACAGGGTGTGCCTGTGATAACTCGTGTGCTCACACAGGGTGTGCCTATGATAATTCGTTTGCTCACACAGGTGTGTCTGTGGTAATGCATGTTGTCACTCATGGTGTGCCTTTGGTAATTCGTGTTCTCACCCAGGGTGTGCCTGCGGTAATTCGTGTTCTCACCCAGGTGTGTATGTGGTAATTCGAGTTCTCACTCAGGTGTGTATGTGGTAATTCGTGTTCTCACCCATGTGTGTATGTGGTAATTCGTGTTTTCACCCATGGTGTGTATGTGGTAATTCATGTTGTCACCCAGGTAGTGCCTGTGGTAATTCATGTTCTCACACAGGGTACGTATGTGGTAATTCGTGTTCTCACATAGGGTGTGCATGTGGTAATTCGTTTTATCACCCATGGTGTGCCTGTGGTAATTCCTGTTATCACACAGGGTGTGTATGTGGTAATTCCTGTTATCACACAGGGTGTGCCTTTGGTAATTCGTGTTCTCACCCAGGGTGTGCCTGTGGTAATTCGTGTGCTCACCCAGGTGTGTATGTGGTAATTCGTGTTCTCACCCAGGGTGTGTATGTGGTAATTCGTGTTCTCACCCAGGTGTGTATGTGGTAATTCGAGTTCTCACTCAGGTATGTGTGTGGTAATTCGTGTTCTCACCCAGGTGTGTATGTGGTAATTCGTGTTTTCACACAGGCTGTGTATGTGGTAATTCATGTTGTCACCCAGGGTGTGCCTGTGGTAATTCGTGTTCTCACACAGGGTGTGCCTTTGGTAATTCGTTTTATCACCCATGGTGTGCCTGTGGTAATTCGTGTTCTCACACAGGGTGTGTATGTGGTAATTAGTATTATCATACAGGGTGTGCCTGTGGTAATTCGTGTTCTCACCAGGGTGTGTCTGGTAATGTGTGTGCTCACCCAGGGTGTGCATGTGGTAATGTGTGTGCTCACCCAGAGTGTGCCTGTGGTAATTCACGTTCTCACCCAGGGTGTGCCTGTGGTAATTCGTGTGCTCACACAGGGTGAGCCTGTGGTAATTCGTGTTCTCACCCAGGGTGTGCCCGTGGTAATTCGTGTTGTCACCCAGGGTGTGCCTGTGGTAATTCATGTTCTCACCCTGGGTGGGTATGTTGTATTTCGTGTTCTCACCCAGGGTGTGTATGTGGTAAGCGATAGAGGGATAGATGAGTAGAGAGAAAGAGAGAGATAGAAAGAGATAGGGGAAGGCGGATGTGGTCACGACGAGACTGAATATCGTTTAGCTATAGGAGTAATGGTGTGTGCTTTTAATTTAACTACGCTGAGGTGGGGTTTAGAAGACGACATTTGATCGGGTAACCACGCACGTTTTGCACCAATATGGATATATTTGGGGAACAATATTCCCATCATGTTTTGACAAGAAACAAGGGACAGAGAATTCCAACTTGATATGCAGACATTATGCATTGAGGTGATCCCGTCCCCAAGGACAACCCGTTCCAAAATTGAAATTACATATACTTAGCGCAAGAACACAGCGTATATATACAGCCGCCGTCTCTCTTTCATAATAACATATATATTAATATAACTGTTTACACAGGTCAAGTTTGAGCTATTATCACGTCGCGTCCGTGAGACCACGGCGGTTGCGTATACGTCCATGATTCCTTTGGCACACCCTACAGAGGTCGCATCCTAGATGACAACTAAACATGGTCACAGGCAGCCATCCCGGATTTCGAGTTTGAATCCATCAGCGGACTCTACATATGCCACAGTCATGACCGGATCGTCCCAACAATGTATGTGCACCACAGCCTGTGTAACCCCATCTCGATAGGGCCTATATCTGAAAATGATCAGTATGACCCAAGGAACTTATGTGCCAAGTTTCATGCTTTTATCATAATTTGTGCAATTCTAACACCAAGCGCCTGGACTATTTGGCACAACCAAGAGGTCGCATCCTAGATGACAGCTAAACATGGTCACAGGCAGCCATCCCGGATTTCGAGTTCGAATCCATCAGCGGACTCTACATATGCCGCAGTCATGACCGGATCGTCCCAACAATGTATGTGTACAATCAGCCTGGGGTCTAGATGTGAGCGATATAGAATTTTCCGTTGAAAACAAATGCACGTCGGCGGCCATCTTGGGTTTCAACTTTGAATCCATCGACACGTTCTACAGGCCGTATTTATGACCGGATAGTTCGAAAATGGTATGTGCACAAGTGGCCTTGGGTCTATATAGATGTGATCTATGGAATGTGTCCGTTTTTCATAAAGAAAACCATATTTGTAGTACACGCCGGAGCCTCATTTATGACTGGATCGTCGCCAAATTGTATGTGTGCAATCGAACTTTGGTCTATATGTGACATAACCATTTTTTCCGATTTTCCGTAAAAACATGACGGCCGGTAGCCATCTTTGATTTCGACTTTCAATCTATCTGCACACTCTACACTACAGGCAACATTTATGACCAGATCGCCCTCAATATTGATGTGTACAAACGGTCTGGGTCTGAATGAGATCTATCAGGTGTGCCCTGATTCTCACTTAAACAAAATGGTTGTGCACTGCATGATCATAAAATAAGCTTTGGAGGTTGATATTGGCATATATAGACGAGAACGAGTGCCTTTTCATGTGCTTGCCTTTCTCAAACATGGTGGTCATCTTGGATTTCCCCCATTTTAACTATATTACAGGCTACATCATTCGTTTGCATGGACTGATTATGTATTCACAGCGCACTCACTACACAAACATGTTTGCACACCAACTAACCCACTAAATTTTGGAAAGTCACCATACGAAGAATCTGTGCATGTCTGCATGAATATATTGAAGTTAAATTTGAGAGAGGAAAAGAGAGTGAGAAAGGGAGAGAGAGAGAGAAACAAAAAAAGAGAGTGGGAATGCGGCTGCAGTGAAGACGAAACTGAATATCGTTCGGCTATAGGAGTTATGGTGTGTACTTTTAGTTCAACTACGTGAAGTTGTGGTTTAGAAGACGACATTTATCGGATAACCACGCAAGTTTGGCACATGTACAGATACATTTAGGGACCACTATTCCCATCATGTTTTGAGAAGAAACATGGTATGCAGACATAATGCACTGAAGAGATCCCGTTCCCAATGACAACCCGTCCCAAAGTGGAAATTACAGATACTTAACGCAAGAACACAGAGTATATATATTGCAACATATTCTTTCATAATAATAAATCTATATATTAATATCACTGTTTACACAGGTCAAATTTGAGCTATTATGAGGTCGCGTCCGTAAGAATACGGCGGTGGCGTACGTCCACAATTCATTTGGCCCACCCTAAGGTCGCATCCTAAATAGCTAGATGTCAGCTAAACATGGCCACCAGCAGCCATCTTGAATTTCGAGTTTGAATCCATCAGCGGGCTCTATATTATATACCGCAGTCATTTCCGGATCGTCCCAAGAATGTATGTGTACAATCAGCATGGGGTCTAGATGTGAGGTATATCGAATTTTTCCATTTTTCGTTGAAAACAAATGCATGTCGGTGGCCATCTTGGTTTCAACTTTGAATCAATCGACACGCGCTACAGGCCGCATTTATGACCGGACTGATTATGTATGCTGATCCCACTCGCTACACAAACATGTTTCCACACCAACCAACCCACTACATTTTCGAAAGTCACTACGAAAATGCTGTGTATGTCAGCACGAGTATGTTGAAGTTCAATGGGAGAGAGAAAGAGAGAGCGACAGAGGGAGGGAGAGAGAGAAAGAGAGATGGGAAGGCGGCTGTGGTAAAGACGAGACTGAATGCCGTTCAGCTATAGGAGTTATGGTGCATGTGTACTTTTAATTCAACTACGCGGAGGTGTGGTTTAGATGACGACATTGTATCGGGTAACCACGCACGTTTTGCACCAATATGGATATATTTGGGGAACAATATTCCCATCATGTTTTGAGAAGAAACAAAGGACAGATAATTCCAACTTGATATGCAGACATAATGCATTGATGTGATCCCATTTACAAGGACAACCCGTCCATCGGCGCTCGGGACAACCCGTCCCAAAGTGGAAATTACAGATACTTGACGCAAGAACACAGCGTATATATATACAGCCGCCTTCTCTCTTTCATAATAATAGATATATTAATATCACTCTTTACACAGGTCAAGTTTGAGCTATTAGCATGTCGCGTCCGTAAGACTACGACGGTGGCGTATACGTCCACGATTCCTTTGGCACACCCTATAGAGGTCGCATCCTAGATGACAGCTAAACATGGTCACCGGTAGCCATCTCGGATTTCGAGTTTGAATCCATCAGCGGACTCTACATATTGTAACAGAACGATGTGCGCCCCTGCCTGATCACGCCCCTGTGAACTATTGCATCAGTTCCAGCTATTACGATGCATGAATAACAGGCGTGGGATTGTTAGTGGACAGCCGTACTTAGCACGATGGCGAGATCACGCGATGCTGATTCTAGCTAGTTCTCAGGAAGGTTCCCAGTCGAACCAGTGCAGAGGTCTAAAAGTTATTAGTTGTTTTGGTACACTGCACTGGTCATGATATACGAAAGCTATACTAAAGCTAACTTTAGTGACGAGCCGTTGACAACTAGTTGTCAAGCCTGGCCAGTAACATCGTCACATGATTTTGAAAAGTAGGTTACCACTTTTACATATAAGCACTGAGGTTTTACCCATCAGTGTTCAGTTGACTGAGTCCTCCTATGAGTACCGCCCTGGGAAAGACTTACTGATCCAGAAGAGCCTGAGAATGCTAGCATCAGCTGACCTATCTTGAGAAGCGAAGTTATGCTCTAGAAATAAACAGATATATACGGTTCCATGAGTTGTCGTCATACCAAAAATAATACACAACGTGAAGTCCGGTCGGAACGTCGTATCTCCAACGTACGGGGTTCTGCCACATAAAGATCAACTGGTGCCGTGAGCAGGATCAACCACGACGACAATTTCAAGGATGAAGATAGGTGAGTACACCTAAGACCCTAGAATCTGACGTTTTCTAGCCCACCTTTTCTAAAACACCATGGCTCATAAAAACGAATTTCTGACACCCTGGGTTCTAAAAATCAAAATATAACATCCTGGCTTCCCAAATTAAAGACGAATTAAAACCAGATTTATTGGCTAAAATTCATGCAGCATTAAAAACCGTTCCGTCCTGGCCTGACGAAAATTATGACGATTTTCTGCCGGACTGTTTTGAATTGGAAAAGCTAACGTATGATGAATATTGCGCCATTTTAAAACCACAAATATATCAATTAGAAAATACACGGTACGGGACCGTCTCCGAAATTAAAATAATTCGAAAATGTATACTATTTAGAGACTGGGTCCACGTCATAGAATTCTCCGTGTGGATTAAAAATAACAACATTTGTCACACGTTTGAAAGTGGTCGATGTATAAAGTATCCGTTTAAAACGAGTTAAAGATATTTCAAATAATGGATCAAATTGTTGATGATATACAAGGTGCGCATTTGAACGTACCCTTACCCGCGGACGAAGCAAATATGGACGCACCTGTTCAACAACAACAACCGCAAAATCCTCAACCACAACCCGGGCAACAAGGCGACTTAAATGCCGCCTTACATTTGTTGAGACAAAACGAGCAAATCGGGCTCGTCTTGGCAGGAATCCAGCAGCAATTTGCTGGATTCAATTTGAATCTGGGACAACAAACCAATGCGATTCGTACGCAAACCGCCGCGCAAAGCGCGTTGACTTTATCTACAATGGTAGAAAGGTACGAGGGACAACCTCGGAAATTAAGGGAATTCTTAAAACAAATAGACCGGTATTGTAATATACTCGGTACACCAGAAGAAGAAAGATGGTTAGTCGCACTTCAGCGTACAGGCGGCCCTGTAGCTGAATTTCTCACGCGATATCATCACGAAAATCAAGGGGTCACGTGGAACCAAATAAAACGCGAACTAACGATTAGATTCGCGGAAATAACAGACAAACATCAGGCTCTTGCAAAAGTAAGAAGCTTCAAACAAAAAGCAGGGGAAAAAATATACATATATATGTAGAGGCAGTTCGCCAATTAGCAGTGGATGCTTTCGAGTATGAAGAATTAGCCATCCCTGCAATACAACGTCAGTTGGTACAGTATTGCACTGACGGGTTAAATGACACAAACCTCAAGATGAAAATCTTGAGAGAAGATCCACAAACATTGGATCAAGCAGCTTTCGTACCTGTGGAGGAATTTAATATCCTTAAACGATTTTCAATGCGTTTCAATCGCACACCGACGAATGAAAACCCATCGGGACAAGAACCGATGGATGTAAATAGGGTCAAACCAAAAATAGTGCAGTGTAATTACTGTCACAAATTGGGCCACAAATATGAAGCTTGTAGACTCCGCCCAAGACAAAATACACATGTTCACACAATAAATAACTCTCCTCAACCGCCAACCAAATTTTGTCGAAGCTGTTGGAAGCTAACATATCATGATACTCGTGAATGTTGGTACAAGGACCACTTGTACGATTATGGGACAACGAACCCAAACTTTAAACGCCGAATGCGTAACGAGTTGGACGAGCAGCAAAACAGAAAACCGAATCCCTCTTTAAACGAGTAGAACCTGTTCGTGACAAGGCGCGCGCGCGGGTTAACCATATTAAACATAAATCAAAGCCTTACAAAACTGTATCCAATAAAGCACTCTATCCAAATTTAACATGTAAAAATTTACCCTCAACGAATGTAATTCCATTAAATTCGCACAGATTTACTAGAACGTATGACAACCGTTACGATTCACATTATAAAAACATATCTGGTCATGGGAGTACAAAGCATATACACTATGCCAGCCCCACAGTAAAAATGATTGACAACGCGCGACCCAACGCCGACCTTCATGTCAAACCGGTGCACCATCACTTGCATTCCGAATTGTCATATGCTGATCGAGTAAAATCGAACAAGAAATCATTGGAGAACACAAATAAGTTAAATAAATTGAAGAATACTTATGTCATGGGTCACAAGACGCCAAATACAATTGACACTAAACGTTCGGATCCACGAACGCGAAAATTCGACAACCGTGGGTCTAACTCCCATAAACATGGTAAATCACTGAATAATCCGCATAAAATACATGCTAATCGAGAGAGACACTCCATAAAACCGCGATTCGCCTCGCCATGGGATAATAAAACTGAAAAAGCACAGCAAAACTCGAAAAATTGGAGTTTTCAAAAATCACCTATTGAGTGCCCATTTAAGGGAAAAAACACTCAGAAACAACCAAATCAAGCCTACAGTAACTTATTACATTACGGGAAATCGAAAAATTCACAAAAACAAAAAATAAAAAAATTTCTGTATGATGGCGACCAAAATGGCCAACAAGATGGCACAAAATTGAAAAACACAAAAAATGGAATAAATCAATTTCCAAACAAAAATCTTAGTCCCAAACAACGAATTCCGTATTCTCAAGGTCAAACGAACTCAAACAAGACTGAACATCGTAATAAAACTCAAAAACTTAAAAATCAGCCCAATTTTCAAATTTCTTATCCAAACAACAGGTATAGTGCACTGGAACAAGACTATTGTCCTCCAGACTATACAAACTTACATGTGCCTGATAGTCCAATGCCTTCAAGGCCACAACACCGTCGTAAAACAAAGGATTTTATGAAAAATCAAAATTCCAACTCCAAGTTCAAACTTGTTGAGACTAATGATAAATACAATGTACTTAAAATGAAATTACCCAAACCGAATGTACGGTACACAAAACACAATAAACCGACTAGTAAAACTGCTAAAATAGTTGAAAAGTCTCATAAAACAAATGATGTTGCAAATCAACTTAAAGATAGAAAAGAATGGTTAAACCAAGTTAAAAAGTTAACTAAAGCAAGCAAGCAAACAGATACTCAAATGAAACATACCATACATGGTCGTGGAGTCTCTCATAACCCCAAATCAAATAAAAATGGTAAAACTTCTGATAAATTCAAAAATGAAACATCCAAAGAAGTGAATGTTACAGGTACGCCTGTGCCATCCTCAATATTGCTTCAAATAGGCAAACAACGTGTTCGTGCCCTTTGTGATACTGGAGCACAGTGCTCCATACTTAGCAACCGTTTATATAAACAAATCACAAATAGACCCAAACTTAACAGAAGGAAGGATAATTTGACTTCAGTCACAGGAAGTGAACTCAAATGTATCGGTCAAATTGAATTACCTTTCAAAGTTAGTGGGTTAAAGATGAAACATGATTTTTATATTGTGGAAAATATGACCCGCAATATAATCTTAGGTACTGACTGGATGGTTCAAAACTGTGTGCGAATATTCTTCGACTTACAATGTTTGAAGACTAATCATCGCATCGTTCCAATGGTACCTGACTTAGAGATTGCAAGCCTTGTTAGACTTAAGAAGGAAGCACTTCTCAAGCCCCAGAGTTGTCTCTTAACTTGTGCTCACATCGTTGGCGGATGTGGCTTATTCGACACTAACCTGTTACAAGTTAGTTCTCTGGATCATGGGTTCTTGTCTGAACAACCCGGCTTAAACTTAAGTGATGCAGTCATTAATGTTAATGACCTTACTTCTTTATGCAGCATCCCTGTATACCTTGTCAATGATACTGACAAGTTCTATAAACTTAGAAAGGGATGTGTCTTAGGCAAGGTTGAACCTCTTGAGACAGCTCAAGTCTCCCAGTCACCCACTCAGTCATTTTCCCGTGACACCAAGACATCAAAAATTAATTATGCTGAGGTTGATGTGCCCTCAGATAAGAAACAAATAATCACAGATCTCTTTGCTGCAACTGATGCAGACCTAACCTTTACTGACACAGTAAAGATGAAAATAGATACACAAGGTAATTCACCCATCAAGTGCCAACCATACCGCGTTCCTTTGGCTAAAAAGCAGATCATGGACCAGGCAATTGATGATATGCTTGAATCAGATATCATTACCCCTGCTAGATCACCATGGTCCTTTCCTTGCTTACTTGTGGGCAAGAAAGATGGTTCATCAAGATTTTGTGTTGACTTTCGTAAGCTCAATGCTATTACTAAACCAATTACTTGGCCACTCCCGGTCATTGATGACATATTGAATTCTCTAAATGGCTCTAAATACCTGACAGCGCTTGATCTTAAGTCAGGCTACTGGCAAATCTTATTAGATGAAGATGCCCGTGAAAAGTCTACATTTACTTGCCATAGAGGGACCTATTCTTTCAAGGTAATGAGTTTCGGTCTTTCAAACGCCCCAAGTTTGTTTTAAGAGCTAATGTCCGTCGTCTTAGAAGGCCTACAAGATCGCTCATTAGCCTACTTAGACGATATTTTGATATTTTCGCCGACGGAGGCTCAACATCGTAAAGACATTCAAACTGTCTTTGATCGCCTTCAACAACATAAATTGAAACTCAAATTGAAAAAGTGTAAGTTTTTCCAAACTGAGACCAAGTACTTAGGTTTTGTTATTAACTCAGATGGTGTCAAACCCGACCTTGATAAAGTCAAGGCCATTCGAGATGTTCCACCACCTACCAATATTAAAGGAGTTAGATCATTTATGGGAATGACATCATACTATCGTCGTTTCATTCCTGGTTTTAGCGCCATCGCTATACCTCTGATTAATCTCACTAAAAAGTATTCAAAGTTTAAATGGACTGATGAATGCCAAAGAAGCTTTGATACCATGAAATCAAAACTAACTGGAGTATCTTGTCTTGCATACCCAGACGTCAACAAACCATATTGGTTATATACTGATGCCTCTGACAATTGTATCGGGGCATGTCTTACTCAACCTTATGAAGACCCAAGTCTTGATCCCACCATCGCTGGTGAATTGGAAAGACCAATCTATTTCCTCTCACACAAACTTAGTGATACTCAACGCCGCTGGGCCACAATTGAAAAGGAATGCTTCGCCATTCACTATGCCCTTCGAAAGTTTGATCATTACTTATCAAATGCTCAGTTTACCATTCGTACTGACCACAAACCTCTTGAACATCTTCTTAAAGGCCCTCTTAGTGCCAATAAGAAACTTCAGAATTGGGCACTGGATATTGCTGGCTATAATTGCCAGATTGAATACATACCAGGTCCTTCGAATCTCTGTGCAGACTGGCTCTCTCGTCCACCTGCACCTTCTCCGTTAAATCCCCATACTCATAATGATTCCTCAGATGGTGAAGACATTCCTGAGATCAGTGATAAGGCTTATCAAGTGACAGCCATAAATTCTAACAAATTTGAACCCAAAGAATTTGCTAAGTGCATAATTCCTCCTGATGACTTACCTCGTCAATCTCAACTCACACATGTTGATTTCAACATGACTCTAGAACAAGATAAAGACGCTGAGATAGTAGAGCTTAAGAAACAATATAATTGCAACAATCCACCCCCCTCCATTTGGAAAAAATACATACGTATCAATGACATCTTGCATTATATTAGTCATGCCAAGGATGACCCTGTTCTTCGCATGTGCATTCCATCTCATTTACAAGCTCACATTATGCAGCAGTACCACGATGATAATGGGCATCTAGGTACCGATAAAATGTTTTCCTCAATCAAATCCAAGTATTATTGGAAGAATCTTTACAAAGATATATATGCATATTGTGAAAAATGCATTCCCTGCCAAAGTCGAAAACTTCAGAAAAAGAAATCACCTCTTCAAGAAACAGACATAGCACCTTACCCCTTCGCTAAAATTGGTCTCGATTTAAGTGGACCCTACCCTAAGACGTTAAGTGGGAACGTCTATATCGTCACTTTCATCGACCTCTATAGTGGTTGGCCAGAAAGTTTTGCAGTACCAGACAAATCTGCCTCCACTATTGCCAATTTGTTACTCAGTGAGATTTTTCCTCGTTTCTCAGCACCGCTGGAACTGGTAACTGATCATGGCACCGAGAATATTAATCAAGTCATGCATGATGTCTTAGAAGAACTTCGTATTCATCACGTCACTTCTTCTTATTATCATCCTCAGAGTAACGCCAAAGTTGAACGCGTTCACCGGACTATGCATGACATTCTTTCCAAGTTGCTTAAGAAACAACTTGAGACATGGGATCTGTATCTTCCCCAAACACTGGCTAGTATACGATTCAGTGTGAATGAATCTACTAAATACTCGCCATTCTACCTGCTATATCAACGTGACCCCATTTTACCAATTGACAATTTGCTCCGCCCTCATCACAAGTATGTGGGTGATGACTTTCACAAGGTCGCACTTCAAGAAATGCATCGTTCATTTCGTTTGATGCATCGTCATCTACAGTCTGCTAAAAAGCGACAGAAAACCTACCAAGATAAGAAGGCGACCGATAACTCTTTTGAAGTGGGCGACCCTGTCTATTACAAAGACAATCGCACCAAAAATAAGTTAGCCCTTAAGTGGCAACCATATTATCGCGTCATTGAAAAGCGGTCCCCTGTTTCATACCGCATCCGTAATCAACTTACAGGTCGTGTGACTAAGAGTCATGCTGACCTCCTCCGCAGAGCTGCCATAGATTGGACTCTGCCTGTCAAAACTGACAAAGAAGCTGCTGTCAGAGCGCAGCGCTATGTTGTACCCCCCTCCTCATCTGATTCTGACTCCGACTCCGAGGATAACATACCTCTTCAGCGTCTTCGTACAATGAAACGCCAGGTCAGATCAGATTCGGAGGACGAAGACGATATACCCCTTAACGAGCTTCCCACCAAGCTGCGTGCTCGTAAACTAGCTCAAGAGGCTCAGAATGATTATAATGCCTCTACTGAAGAGTACAGTGATGATATGCACAATGCATATAACGCATCTACCGACGATTATGATGTACCTCCCAATCTGGGATTACAAGACATCACAATGGCTGCAGACATTGAATCTGTTCATGCCAAATTATCAACAGCAGAGGACGACTCAGATGAATCTCAGTTTGAACCTGGTCGCCTGCTTACCATTGAACCCCTGACAGGTATGCCCCTTCTGGAGACTGATCTCTAAATACCTGACTACCCCGTCGAATAGTCTGTTGTTCCCTTTTCCATTAATGGATATGGATTAGCCGTAATCACATGCATTTCTACTGCATGTCCTTGATTATTTACAAGGTCCCATTAATGGCCGAGCTTATTCTGCGGTTTGTTTATCCCCGCTGCTCATTTATTCTTTGCCTTCTTTAGCTCTGCTAAAGAATTCCTTGTTAGGGAGGATTGTGCAGCGTTGACATGTGTGGCCACACGGTGTTGACCTGTATACGTCTTTTGAAGAATTGACCTGAGTACGTCTGCCACGTACACCTCTTCAGAAGACCTGTCCTCTTTCAAACAAATATTTTTTTTTGTCTGAACTCCTCCCTGTGACTGCAGTCTGATTCCTTCTTTGTAAAAATAGATAGGTGAAAAAGTAAGAAGGGAAATTTGATTTTATTGACTTAACTTTAAATAGTACCATTCCACGCCTGAAATTCGCCAATCTAAATAATACCATAGATAGGAATGTTTGAATTAATATTAGTTTTTGGAGAAGTGCACATCTCCAACAACGAGTGTATTTAAGTTAAGTAACTAGTTACAATTACAAGGATAACAAAGGCAACCAGACACAACAACTAGACACACCCCAACCCTAACCTACGAGATCACTCTAATCATGTGACTCTTCTATTTTCAGCAATACTAGTACTCTGTGTGACCTTAATCTCACTAGAATTGGGTCAAACGAATAGCATTATTGTGACGCGACATAATGTGATTTTCCAAAAACTTAAAGATATATATATGACCAATGCAGATTGGACAATAGGTTTCGTAGTAAACTTAGAACCATTTCAAAACTACTTGAAATCCCTGTCAAGACAAATAAAAATAGCTCGAAAAGAGTTGGACCGAACAAAGTTAAAAACAATACAAACAAACGGACATGAGTCGTTTAACTTGACAGGTACAACTAAACAATTCGACGATCTCTTCGCGAGTTTCAGTGAAAACTTAGAGATACTGAACACCGAATACTTAGAAGTTGTTTCGCAATTTGTCGAATACAAAACGCTTCACGATGACTCGCCGCATAAGATTAAAAGGTCGCTGCTCCCCTTCATAGGAGAAGGATTATCCTGGCTGTTTGGAACAGTCAGTGAGAGTGACCTCAATAATATTAATAATAATATTAATAAATTGGCTAATAATCAACGAAAAATTGAGCACACTCTCAAAGAAAGTTTTAGCCTAATGGACGTCTCCCGGAATTACATCCGTGAAAATAGAATGAAAACTAATCAGTTGGTTGAAACAGTTAAATATATTCAGCATGTACTCACTGAGGCATTCAACAAGCAATCACACAAATTGACGACATTGGAATACTACGCTAATTTGCATAATCATATTGACCTAAGAATTACAGAGATAACTCAAATGATTACTGCTGCTAGATTTCATGTAGAACGCATGCATACGCAAATAAGTATCTTAACTACCAAACGAATTGCTCCAAGTGTGGTTCGTATTAATACCTTACGACGAGTGTTATCTGACTTGGACAAACATCTTCCAGATCATCTTAAATTACCATTTGATCCCAACACTGAATTGTGGAAGTATTATCAAAACTTTAAGTGTTCTACTCTGTTGACAAACAGTCGACTAATTGTACTAGTGAAAATTCCTCTGATCAACATAAGGAACAAATTTGAACTCTTTAAGATTCATTCGTTCCCATACACACCTAATAACAAATCTTTATCTTCGGATTTAAGACAAATGATTGCTGAATATCGGTTTGACCATAAACACTTAATAATAAATGCTGGTCGTACTCAATTCATAACATTACCCGATAACTCGCTCTGCTTAATGAATCCATTGCCATTCTGTCCTTTTGATGGTGTTATTCGAACGCTTTACAACGATAAACCATGTCCTATCGCATTACTCATGAATGACATGAGGTCAATAAAAGACCAGTGCATTATAGAAGTGCAACCGAGCGTTAAACTACCATATGTCAGAAATGTAAACACTGGACTCTTTGTCATTAGCTTAGCTAAACCTATAACTTTCTCGGTAATGTGTAAAGATTATGTAAGTTCTCAAGAAGTGACATTATTTCCGCCTATTGGATTATTAACTTTACAACATACGTGTATCGCTTCTGCCCCGAATGTGAAAATTGAGAGTCACTTCTCAGGTGACAACTCTCAGCTTATAAATGCGTTTGATAACGAGATTCTTCCTAAATTTAATCTTTCCAAGTTCTACCTTTGGAAACCTGTCTTGGACCGAATTGATCGTTTTAGGAATTTTACATTACCAATCGCATTGAAAGGTGTTACTAAAATACCTTTACATCAGTTAATTGATTCATTGGACAAACTGGAAAGCATAACACCCCTTAATTCTGAAATTCCAAAATATGTTTATGTAATTATAATTGTGGCAATGTTAGCTTCGGTGCTTGCCCTCTGTCGTTACCGGAATAAAGTTATGTCCCTCTTATGCAAACATAAACGCCGCAATAGGCGCCATAACGTCAGATTTGGGTCACTGGGTGTACGTGAAGACGCAGGTACCCTGAACGAAGAAACAACCACGTCTTCATCACTTGCATCAGAAACCAAGCAATCAGCCGAATCGCCATCCACTCCTGTAACTATCAAACGTACCAAAATTCACCTAACTGAAAATGATATTGCCTATTTACAGCAGCACCAACTCATGGAACTGCCATAACTGATTACCACTGACGAAGCTTCTTCAACGTCTACCTTATAAGAAAATGTCCAAAATCAACGTTGTCATCTTCGGATCCAGCCATATTCAACGACTGGCTCAACATTTACTATCAACAGAGAAGAAGATGACGCTATATCCCAACAACTTCCGCAGAGCATTGGATTTAGTCTACCCCAATATTACAGTAACTATGTATGGTATTAGTGGATTGCGACTCCACGACCTACAAACGTCAACCATCAGCCAACTACAACAACTACGTCCGTCCATAATAATAATAATGTGTGGAGGCAATGACCTCTCCTCTAGGTCAGTAGAAGATACATACTACGACCTAACCCAACTAATCCACAAACTACAAGACCCAACTCCTACCAAAATAATTGTCTGCGAGCTACTTCAGAGAAGAAAAGAAGACCAGTACTCGCAGTATCGATGTCAATCAATATAATGACCGTGTGAGTCAATTAAACCAATTACTTCGGAGCGGGTTACATAAAAATTACTCAGCAGCATATTACTGGCCGCTTCGAAGACTATCCACCTTCGTTGAGGAATCAGCCTTGAATCGTGATAAAGTTCACCTCAACGAAGAAGGAAATATCCGACTATCCCGGAATATAAAACATGCGATTGTGTTCGCATTAACACATTCATAACCATTAGAACCGCTGGATTGGATCAAGAATTTAACCACTTGCGCTTGGGGATTCTTGAGTACGTAGTCACGTACGTCTCCGCCAAGACCTGTGCTTGGACTTGCATCCGGTTCAGCTGAATCATGTTCATTACAGAAGAGGATTAGATGAAGAGTATATACAATAAATATATGACATTCCCTGAATATGATGTCAAGAAAGCAACAAGTGTATATAAAATAAATATATGACATTCCACGAAGACGATGTAAAAAAGAAACCTCGTGATTTAAAACACGAACTTATTGTGATGTGATATAATTCCAAATACGGTATTGTATACCATGATATTATGTGCATGCTCAAATTAATTCGTCGCATGCCATAGGATTATATAAAGACCACGGTCTAAGGCTAAAAATTAATCAGATATAATAAGTAGATTAGCTCATTATAGCTGGATACGTGAGATAGGTAGTATCATAGTTGTTCCATAAATTATAACAGACTTTAAAGTCTTCAACATATAAACACAACTTATGGTTTACTTTTGAATCAGGCTATCATGCCAATTAGATGTTCTGCACAGCCAGATTTTTAATGGAGTAAAAATCTAATTTTATCCATACATCTAAACCCTGCTAACATGCAAAGGTCATATCCTCTTTTCAACAAGCAGGTACGCACATGTGTTCTCATTTAACTATAGTTAACTCTGCTTAGTAACTGGATGGAGATGTACTACTCACGTATCCTGCCCATATTTTCCTTTTTCAGCAATTGAAAAAACATATATAGATGTATTAACAATAGAAGTCTTGCCTTAGACCTTGGCCGTCATTGTGCTCAGTCTGTCCTTCAATGGCAACCAGAAAGGTTGCCTTTACACTAAAGGATAATAAATCCCAATCATAACAATAACTTAAACTAAAACTAACAGTGTGCCATCTTTCTGTTAACGATTCCTGCTAGGATGATTTCGCATCAGCCTATGCGAAATCCTCTTGGTATGGGAGGTATGTAACAGAACGATGTGCGCCCCTGCCTGATCACGCCCCTGTGAACTATTGCATCAGTTCCAGCTATTACGATGCATGAATAACAGGCGTGGGATTGTTAGTGGACAGCCGTACTTAGCACGATGACGAGATTACGCGATGCTGATTCTAGCTAGTTATCAGGAAGGTTCCCAGTCGAACCTGTGCAGAGGTCTAAAAGTTATTAGTTGTTTTGGTACACTGCACTGGTCATGATATACGAAAGCTATACTAAAGCTAACTTTAGTGACGAGCCGTTGACAACTAGTTGTCAAGCCTGGCCAGTAACATCGTCACATGATTTTGAAAAGTAGGTTACCACTTTTACATATAAGCACTGAGGTTTTACCCATCAGTGTTCAGTTGACTGAGTCCTCCTATGAGTACCGCCCTGGGAAAGACTTACTGATCCAGAAGAGCCTGAGAATGCTAGCATCAGCTGACCTATCTTGAGAAGCGAAGTTATGCTCTAGAAATAAACAGATATCTACGGTTCCATGAGTTGTCGTCATACCAAAAATAATACACAACGTGAAGTCCGGTCGGAACGTCGTATCTCCAACGTACGGGGTTCTGCCACAATATGCGCAGTCATGACCGGGTCGTCCCATCAATGTATGGGTACACTCAGCCTGGGGTCTAGATGTGAGCTATATCGAATTTTTCCATATTTCGTTGAAAACAAATGCACGTCGGCGGCCATCTTGGCATTCAACTTTGAATCCGAGATACTTGAATATAAATCGCGACGAGATACTCCCACTGAAATAGAAATGAAACGAACCTCGCGTGCTTATAAACAGCAAATGGACAAGGCTATAAATCATCACCGCGAGGCAATATCTCGAGATATGGCGGAAATGAAACGTTTTAATTCTCGAGAATTCTGGAGAAGATTTAAAGATTTTACACCACAACGGCGTCTGAATATAAATTTGACCACTCTCGAAAATTATTTCCGCCGCATTAATGCTATTACTTACGAAGATGACGTTGCTCTAGATATATATATTGGTCAGAATTCGAATCTGAAACCAAACACAGACCTGAATAAAGGCATTACCCGCGAAGAAATAACCAACGCGATTAAAAGCTTAAAAAATGGGAAATCCTCAGGTCATGATGGTATAATGAATGAGTATATAAAATGTACTTCTGGAATGATGATGGAACTTTATTACAAGCTTTTTAGTGTAATTCTTGATTCTGGTGTAATACCAGAAGATTTGGTACTGGGATCGATTATTCCCTTATACAAGAACAAGGGCGAATCTACTGATCCTAGTAATTACAGGCCAATCACGATTCTCAGTTGTCTCGGTAAAGTCTTTACAAAAATTTTGTCAAACCGTTTAAGTATATACACCGAGGAACATAGTACTATTTCCGAGAACCACTGTGGATAATATTTTCATATTACACCTTCTTTCTGAGATTAGCATGAAACTAAACAAAAAACTCATATGCGCCTTCATCGATTTCAAAAAGGCATTTGACATGGTAATGAGGCAAGGATTATGGTATAAGTTGGTTAAATCTGGAATTAATGGACAAATTTTGAAAATAGTTCAAAATATGTACCAATACATTATGTCTTGCGTTCAGTTAAATGGCAACCGTTCTGAATATTTTCCATGTTATCTGGTGTTAGATAAGGATACACCTCAATGATATGGAATGTTACTTGTCCAAACAAAATGTGATCGGCTTACGTAAAGTTAACAGTGAAATTGAGAACAGGCTGGGCTGTTACCTGAAAATATTCTTAATATTATACGCTGATGATACTGTAATCATGGCCGAGACACCAAAGGCACTACAAAAACAATTAAATGAATTTGAAAAATATTGCAACAATTGGAAGTTGACGGTTAATACTGATAAGACTAAAATTCTGAACATGTCGAAAAGTAGCCTCCCACAGAAAACGAAATTCGTATTTAAAGGGAGTATGATTGATATTGTCAAACAGTTTAACTACCTAGGTATAAGTTTCTGCAAATCTGGCTCATTCAACCCAAAAAAGATATTAACGGACAAGGCCACGCGAGCCATGTATTCCATTATAGGTAAGTCACGGAAACATTGCTTATCCATCAGTAATCAGCTCGACCTATTTTATACATACGTGACACCCATTCTTCTTTATGGCTGTGACGTATGGGGGTTCGATAATAATGACATACTCGAGAGCATACATAAAACATATTCTTGGACTGAGACCGTCGACCCCAAATTGTATGATATATGGTGAAAGTGGTAAACTACCACTTGAAATAATGATTAAAGTCAGAATGGTTAAATATTGGTGCAAGGTTGCCAATAGTGGCGCTGATCGATTTCCCAAAGTTCTACTGAAATTGGCACAATCCATATCTGACGACCCCAATTTTCAAGATAGCAGTTTCCCCTGGCTAAACCGAATACAGGGGTTACTAGATGATTTTAATCAGCCACACATTTGGTGCTCAGAACGTGTAACCGACGTTAACCAATTAGTCTCATACGTGAAATGCGGTCTAATATCATAATTCAGAGATACATGGGAGAGAGATATCCACAATAGCAGTCGTGGTAGAATTTACCTAATATTTAAACACAGTATATCCTTTGAAAGTTATCTCGATATCCCGAATCACACCAATAGAAGTTTATTGTGTAAATTCCGTACGAGTAACCATAAACTATCAATCGAGACAGGGCGGTGGAATGGCTCTGATCGCCGTGACCGGATTTGCCCATTATGTGACTCTGGGGAAGTAGGAGACGAATTCCACTACATTTTTAGCTGCACAGATCTAAAAATTCATCGGAATCGCTTGTTATCCCAACTCATGGGAAGACCAACAAATACCATAGTGATGAGCGAACTCATGAATGATCAAAATCCGAAGGGTCTCCGCAAATCATTCAAGTTAGTAAACCGCAAAATTTCTGACAGTCAGTGAATAAGCACTTAAGTTAACTTAGATTTATTTCAGAGTTGTTGTTGCTGCTGTTGGTGTTGATATTATTATTACTATTAGTAGGGTTCTTTATGATACTATCGTTTGTGCTAATCAAATCACCGATTAAGATCCCAAGCATAAGGACTTATTGATAAATGATTTGAAGTTAATATATATAGACTCGTGGCAGTATACAAGAATATATATACACAATTAAGTTAAATTATTTATAAACATCTGCGGATGCATGTTTGTTTATATTGAATGTATTTGACGTTATAACACTTATATATAGTAACGGAAATTGTTCACCGGAAGTCCACATGCTATTGTATATAATGTACATATTGTAAATGTGTTTTCTCCATACCATTATTTTAAGGTGATGAGAATAAAGAATTGAATTGAATTGGAACTGGTACGGGTAAATTGGTGAACATCGTCACGGTCACTTGGGTACTTTCAATGCAGCACATAAAGCGATAGCGAATTCAAACGGGTAGATGTGTCCCATTGACTGGTAGCCATTCCCTACGATTTTCTCACCCAAAGGTCCATGAGTTCCATGAAATTCCAGTTAGCTATGCGTTAGCCTATTTATTGCAAGATTTCATGGGCAAATATCATGAATAAAGTTGTGATTTTAACCCACAATTTGTGTTAAAATTCTCGGCTTCTAGCACTTAGATAAATACGGAAGGCCGATGTTTTCACTAACAACTGTGTTCACTGCATTAATGACAGGTTGTGATTAATAGAATGAGTAGATGGTGCTATAGCCGTAGTCTCGACCCATTGCATGGACATGGCTATACATGGTATCTGCGTTATGAATGGTGTCAATCTTCGAATTTCTAAGTTTGCGCGTAATTCCATTTGCACCCCCTGGCTGTCATCAAGCTTTCCAATTGTTGGAAATTTTGAGACCTGACACCCCCCAAAGGTTGGAAAATTTCCAACAGTTTCTGACAGCCATTTCAGTCCAAATTGTGTGATCAATAGGATAAATATGCAAATATTGGTCTAAAAACTAAAAATTCTGAAATAATAAATTGTTGGAAAATCAAGATACGAAAACAATTTCAACCTATTGTTGGTGTGAAATTTCCAACATATGTTGTGTCAGGTATATCAAATTTCCAAATGTTGAACATTTGACCAAAGTTGGGGAGTTGAGACACCCCTGTCGTCACGTTCCTGTCTCAACCAATTCAACCCATGGTACAAGGGCATCAATATATCGTGGATTTATCTATGTATTGCACATTTGAATACAACCGTTTCGTTACTTTATCGTATGTAGGTGGGGACTGATTTCTCATTTTAATATGTATTTACTATCTGAACGGACATGGCGCATTTAAAACACAATACTACTGTATATTGTAGTGGAGATAATATAGGTCGCCAAAGACACGAAATACCTGTACAAATTATACAACATTTAAGCATAATCAGAGCAAGTTTCAGCTGTTTTCTGTGTTTCGCACAGAAGTTAAGCAAACGCTCTTTATTCAATCCGTATAATAAAAAGACTACATTTTGACACCTTTTATTGTTGTTACCAAGTTTAACATTTCAATCAACCTCCGGGTTTAGATCCCGACAACAATCTCAATTCTTGGAATCAATATTCCCTTACCCCGACGGGCCGACCCTTCGATCTGTTGAAATATTCCAAATAAAGGTTTATTTAAAGGTACTCAAATAGATCAGACGCTCCTCATATCATAAAGTTACAACAACAACATTTCTTCAAAATACGCTTTTGTTATCAGAATCAATTAATTACAACAAAATAATGCTAACTGCTGTCAACTACAGTATACAATTTTGGCCGTGTTACCACTTGATTTTAGAGTTAAGCATCTTCATGCGCAATTTTGTCAGAGACCGTCGGTTTGATGACTCTTTTCTGGGCCACAAATAATTACACATTTCAAGAAAAAACAAACTTCAAAAATCGATATCTGATCACTGAGCTTTGATGGGTGGGTTCCTCGATTCGAATCAAATATTGTTTTACCACCGAAGCCAAAGAAATAGTAACTTGGAAGCGCTAATTCTGATTATGCATCTTTAATATGACTAAATATTCCCCAACTAAAATAAGGGACAAAGGCGGTCTTATATCCTTACTGAAAGTACACGTAGGACAATTTTAGACACTTGGTCTAAAACAATACAATTTTACACCGAATATTGGTTGGAAATTTTAACTATGACGTAATTGTATATTTAAGCTATCATAATATATTTTCTAAATTTACAAAATTCCAACCGATTTATAGTCAACACTCGGTCGGTCTATGACTTGTATAATCCAATTGTTGAAAATGTTACCAATTTGAGTGAAAGAAAAGCAACATCCTCTTCCAACTGCCACCTCGGCCTTGATGAAAGCATTTGATTATCCTGGGGCACATCTAATCTAAATAAAAATTTCCAACAACCCATAACGCTAAGTATAACATCGGCCAATATAGCGAATAACAATTTATCTATATCATAATGTCGTTTTTGTTGCAGATGGCTCACCATACATTACCAGTCGGTGTGATGAATTCTACCGGTAAAACAGTTTGCGATTACAAAACGTGTACCGGTGCGGGTACCTACCCGTACGCGTACCCGTACTGGTTTGAAATAGCAAACTCGCTTATGTTACAGATGGCAGACAACCCAGAACGCAAAAATAGAACGATTGTCATTGAGATATTTGTGTACGGTACATGTATTTTATTTCAGTCATGCAGTCAGCGAACCTTCGGACCAGCGGACCTTCGGAATAGCGAACTTTCAGAATAATGAACATTTGGAATAGAGAATCTTCGTGATAGAGAACCTTCGAAATAGAGAACCCTACCCGTAGCTATAAGAGTTTGGAAATCTTATATATTGGGCTGCCTTAATGTGCTGCTTGGGCTAGTCTCAGATTTTCGGCCAATTTTGTGAAAATACATAAGAATGCACTCAGCTTTTTTTTGGGAATAAATCATCAAACAGATATATAAATATAAGAAATGCAAGTATTGCGTTATTGTGGGATACGGCTCTCTGGTCGTTGGTGTGGCACATTTAGTGAAAACTGCTTTGTTGTTTACACCGTGTACCTGAACGACCACAGCGCCGTTTCCCAAAATAGCGTACACACCCATTGTATTAGATTAGATTATTGATTGATTTAGATTATCTCCCCTAGCAAGATGGCGGCTTTTGAAAATCTTCTCCTCAGAAATAATTTATTTTCGATGGAAATAACGTTTATTTATGTGTGATCGACTGTGATTTCATATATGATGACTGTAGCAAGTATCCTACAAGATATCCAGCTAAATTAAAAGGGATCTGACAGTTAGTTTCGACCGAAATAGGTATCGTGTAAATAATACAGTAAACCATGAATATGTTATCGACGCACTAAGCGCCGTTATTAGTAACCTCAATGACTCGTTAGCAGGTATACAAATAACTGAGAAGGCATGTTTCATAACGGCAAAAAACTTCAATGTGAACAGCACGCTGATAGACAAGGGTATAACTTTACATTAAACATATTTTAATGTATCTAGAAAATATACATAGGGATCGGGGCACAAGTTACAAAACTTACAAACTTGCCCATCTCCTAATACAATCATGGAACATATATAAACATACATAGCAGATATAGCACAAAGTGTTTATAAAGAATAGTGCAGAGTGTGTTTGCTGCTGATGTCGGGTTGTCATCTGTATTCCAATCTCGGTTATGAAGAAAAGCCTAGAATTCAGTGAGTTTGAAAGATGAATGGCGAGATTTACAATGTTATCATACATGGGTTTGTTCTAAACGCTTTGTTTTAGCTATATAAGATTGAGTAATGCGAAAAAGAGTAGTGTTCTTGTGGTTTGATATACATTTAACCACATATAAGAAATGATTTGCTTTTAATGATTGAAAGCCATTAATACTTTAATTTCGATAAAAGTCAATTCTCTGATCTATAAATAAAGGGGATACATGAACATAGTGATTGGCGTCTTCAATGTCTAAGTTACAGGGGCATATAGGCGAATCGGATATGTGATTATCAAACATATCCGAATGGAGATCACTAAAATGATTCTCAATTTTTGCGATTCCGAGGTTGCATTGATTATATACACAGGTAATTTGTTCCATTCCAGAACAACAGATGGGATAAATGACTGTTTAAAATGCTCAGTATTAGCGAAATAGGAATAACATTTATTTGGAAATCTAACGTTATAATCCGATTGTTCGCTGGAGCGTGCTGGTAGGACATATGTCAGATACAAAGGGGCGTCTTCATTGATAATTTATGTAAATTGCTTGCAAATGGCGGTGTTGCCTACGCCTGTGTAGAGTACGCCAACCTACCTCGAGCCATAGCTTGCTAAGTGACACTGAACGATTTAGGCCGGTTACGATTCTAGCGGCGTCGTTATGTATTCGGTCGAGTTTTTCCAATAAATAATCAGCTGCTGAAACCCATATGACGTCAACAAAATCCAAAATAGGAAGGATATACGCATTGTAAACAAATTCGAGTGTCTTTCTATCGAGACCGTTTTTAAATTTCCTCAATTGTGATAGTCTAGAAGCAGCTTTGTTTGCTGTGTATTCTATTTGTTTGTTCCATTTTAAATTTGATTGAAATTCAAGACCAATGTGATTATGCGATTTGTCAAAGGAAATAGTTTCGTCATGAAATATTAAATCTGTGGAGTTATCTCGAGGCATGAATGAGAAGGATATTGCCTTAGTTTTCTTGGGATTGAACGAAACTAACCAGTTATCGGCCCCTATATAGACTGACCCTTTTGAGGTCCTCGTTTAGTTATGATTGTAGGGTGTTTAGATTGAAGTGAGAAGCTTCGAGAATGTGTAATCAGCATACATTCTAACCGATGATGTGAGGTTCTCTGGTAAGTCATTTATGTATATTAAAATAGGAAAGGCCCAAGGATTTATCCTTGGGAAACGCCCGCTGTGATGGTTTCAAAGTCAGAATAAGTGTTATTGATTCGGACCCTTTGCTTCCTGTTAGTGAGATAGTCCTCCAGACACCTATAAAGCGCCCTGTTATCCCATATGCGGTAGATTTGGCAATCAACCCTCTGTGCCAGACTCTCTCGAAGGCTTTATAGATATCACAACATACTGAACTAGTGTATAAGCCTTTGTCGAGTGTCTGACACAGCTGGTGATACAGATCAATCAATTGAAATGTAATGCTGCGTTTCGGAACGAACCCCGACTTATTTTGAAATAGGAGTTTATTATCATTAAAGAAGAACGAGATTCTCTTTATAACTATATGTTCAAAGACTTTACCCAGGCATGGTAGAATGGAAATTGGTCTGTAATTAGCGCTATCTGCGGAATCTCCGTATTTAAAGATATGATTCACTGTGATGGGAACTTTCCCGTTTTAGAGCTGTATTGGCTTTAAGTGATTTTATCGCAGATATGACATCATCGACTGAAAATTTAAGTTATGATAATTCATTATTGGACCCTGAACTGAAATCAGGTAATTTATGATCTTTCTGGTCAATCATGGAGTTTGAAATGAATTTTTTGTTCAGGCACTCAGCTTTTCCCAAATCGTTTGAGACAAATTATACACCATTGACTTTAATATCTCCTTCCGTTGAGTAAATGGCTGGTATTTTTGTTATCTTCTTTTTGTTCAAAAGAAAGTTGATGAGATGCCATAATTCACGGGGCGAAGAACAGTCATTTACCCTATCTTCGATGTTGTTTTCAAATTTGGCTTTCGCATATACTTTATCATGTTGTTGACTTTGTTCCTCGATTTTTTGAATTTTGTCCAATTATTTTCAGTGCTAGACTTGATGGTAACCGATCGCAATCTATCTCGACGTCGAATTTCACGTCGAATGTAGCTATTGAACCAGATTTTGTCTTTCGATCGTATCCTAACTATAGTTTGTGGTATAGTGATTCGCATTGTTTCAAAGAATTTATCATAGAAATTTGCACTACCCTATCGATGTCGTTCTCAGGCTGGAGGAGATCGTCCCAATTTACATCATTTATTAAAATTTCCGCCTTTTGGAAGTCGCCGCGATTATAGTTCCATGCGTTCCTTTGGAAAGAAGGGGATGACAGTTGATCAAATGAGATGGTCGCATAAACACTTAAGGGTATAACACTTTTTGGAAGATTCGTGCGACTGCAGAATGCGGAAAATGCTGGTGTGTTTGTCACTATTAAGGATACCCCGCTCGATTTATCTGACAAAGAGTGTGTGAGCATATTCGAAAAGTTTGGAAAAGTGGTTGAAGAGAGTTATAAGCATAGTATTGTACCAGGCTGGAATTTCGAGTCTGGTACGAGATATTTGCAGATTTCCGAGTGTACAGAGATAACACGTATACGATTGAAATTGACGTCGATTATACTTTGAACATATTTTCAGACAAAACCAAACTCCAGTTTAAACATTGTAGTGACCTGCATTATTAACCGCAATTACAAGCTGAATTGTACTGACGTTACTGGTTATTGCTCCAATGCATATGCGGTGAATCATTTCACGTTAGCGAATAATGTTTGCGTCCCTATATACGACGTTAAATTATCAGATAACTATAGTGAATTGTTTGTAAATACAGCCATGCCTGATAAACTTATGCGCTCAAATGTGAACTCATTTGAAATAAACTGTAACAATAATTCGCTCATTGGCCTATGCATATTGACTTGTGAGACCACGACTAATAGACCACTGGAGATAAGCCGAGAGTCTCCGGGGTCTGAAAATGGAGTTATTTCCCTCTTCATGGCTGAGTACTATGTGTGCAAAATAATAATAGTCAGTCAGGTTTCTTCATACGCCAGGTAGGTTTATTTCAAGGAGTGACAATGTCACCCCTTTTATTCTCTTTTTTCGTAAACGATTTACAATGTTTTTTGAACGATTGTGCCATTTCAAACTTGAATTTTTTAGATGAGAATTATTGTGAAAATATTGGATGTTTTATTGGCATATTACGTTTGTTATATGCCGACGATACGGTTATCTTGTCAGATTCTGAGAAAAATATGCACCGTGCCTTTTTAGCCTTTGCTGACTACGCTGAGGCATGGAAACTTGAAGCGAATAGTCTCAAGACTAAACTTATTATATTTACGAACAAATTACCAAACAATATTCCCATATGTATATACAGAGGGCAAGAAATTAAATTTTTAAAGGAATTTAAATACCTTGGTATCAAATTATTCTACAATGGGAGATTTTGCCAATCTCTTAAAGACACCACAATTACCGCAACGAAAGCAATGTACGGTCTACTGAATCGAACTCGAAAACTGAGGTTAACTTTATATATCGTATTCAAGTTATTCGATGCTATGATTATGCCAATTATGTGATATGGAAGTGAAGTTTGGTGCTTTGAATTTTTGTAAAAATAGTTACCTCAATCAAATCTAGTACGCCTAATTACATGGTTTATGCGAACTTGGTAGATATCCTATATTGGTTGAAATAAAATACAGGACACTATCATACTGGTCCAAGCTAGTTTCACATGAAGGATCGCAGCTAGCCAACAATATATTTCTTTTACTTAGATATATAAATGAGAGGGATACAACACTGCAACATAAGATGAATTGGGTATGTTTTGTAGAACGAATTCTACAAGACCTACACATGGAACATTTGTGGACAAACCAATCAGCGCTGAGAAAACCTTAATGCTTCTACTTCATCGCGTGCCATATTTTACAGAGACATAAAGAAGTCCATGAAAATGAGTCGCTATTTAGTTATTTGCCACATCATTTGTCTAAGTACCTATTTAAAATCAGAACATCTAATCATAAATTACCAGTAGAAAAAAATTGATGGACAAAATAAACCACAAATTCCGCCGACAAGTTAAGGTGTGTTTTATGTGAATACAGTCCTTGCGACAAATATCACTTTATGGTCCTATGTCAAAAGTTACAATACTTACGCGCAATTCACATCCCCAAATATTACTGGGAGAACCCTAACAGAAATAAATTTCATTGTATACTCTCAATTGAATACTTCAGCCTTCTTAAAAAAGTAAGCATATTTATACAAATATCTTTAAAAAGGATACTACGCTACTGTAAATTGCATCATGGATTACAATATAATTTTGTTTGTATGTATTGTTATTTTCATGACCTATATGTTATGTGTGTATTGTGTATAGTATGTCTGTATGTTATTGCATGTTCAAACATAACTGTTGGCTTCGCTAATAAACGATCAAACATTCATTTCTTAAACACACACCGAAACACAGAACTCAGCGCAATATATACAAAAAGCAGGTTTGTATGTATGGGAGGTGACTCTAATATGTCATTGAATGTTAAATTTGTATGTTTAAGCAATGAATGTACACATAAACAATGTCAAGTACTTTTTGTCGACATAGCCTTACAGAACCGATACTTCGCACTGGCATGTCTGAAACACGAACGAATTATACTTGAAATAACGTGTATTGGCCACCACACGCCTGACGTAAAACCACAAACAAAAAGACTAGATAAACTAAAAGGTTTGATACCAGACCATCTAGGACGAGAAACTTGGCAGCGTGAATAATTTTAAATTCATCTTTTAATTCACAGCAGCTCTATATGATTTTGGAAATATTATTTAGACCCCGTGATTTAGACCAATGACGATTTGGACCTGAGTCATTTATAACATCATTTATTATATATGTAGATGTCATTTTGGGACTTCTTTCAGATGATGATTCGAGTGATGAGACCGAAATTGCTTGTGATCCAAGAAGTGTGTGCTCTTTATCTGATAAGTTATTCTGATATAAGAACATACATGTATAACATAAACTGCGTGATGCTAAGCAACTATACTGGATCGTATATGTAGCGTTTGCAGCTTTATTCGATATAAAATGTTTAGATCTACCAAAACAGTGCAATCAGCTTTCATAGTCCAGCGCTCATCTTTTATCAAAATATGGTTTAAATATTAAAAAGTCAAAAATAGATTCCGTGCCAGAAACAAATGTAAAACGATGGATCAGGTGCCGACTTTAAATGGCTGTCACATGAACAGGTATGTATGCATATACATGTTGGCGTTAAAGAACCCTACCGCGGTGAAAAAGTCACGGATTCGGCAACAATTACATCTACTGCAAACGCATTAGCACCAAGAGACTGTATAATGCGCTATATAAATGAATAACTCAAAAGAATAATCATATGAACTTGAAAAAAAGGTCGAAATATATATATAAAGACCTAGATGTAGAAATCGCCCTAATGTTGACCAAACTGCCATGTTCGCTAAATTCCATTTGCACCATCCCATTTAATCGGTACCTCAAGCTATTCAACTGTTGGAAATTCACAACCTGACTCCCCATACGGTTGGCAAATTTGCAACTGATTACCATTTCAGACTAAATGTGTACACGTATGCTATATACCTGCAATGGGTAGGTTTACTCACCAGCTGGGTTGTTAGTGCTTATGTTTCGTGTTAGCAACACAGCTGTCGTGGTGATCGCTATCAGCAATATTACAATAACAACACATACGCCAATCTTTAATGCCCGCCTCTTGTTGCGGCTATCGGCGAATAGTGGCATGGTGATAGGCTGGATCCTATAAATATATACATATTATCACTACAGTTAATTGATCTTGATCCTATATATATACACATATTATCACTACAGTGAATTGATATGGATCCTATGAATATATACATATTATCAATACAGTGAATTGATATGGATCCTATGAATATATACATATTATCATTACAGTGAATTGATCTGGATCCTATGAATATATACATATTATCACTACAGTGAATTTATCTGGTTATTATAATTATTTACATATTATCACTGCAGTGAATTGATCTTGATCATATAAATATATACCTATTATCACTACAGTGAATTTATATGGATCCTATCAATATATACATATTATCACTATAGTAAATTGATATGGATCCTATGAATATATACATATTATCACTACAGTGAATTGATCTGGATCCTATGACTATATACATATTATTACTACAGTGAATTGATATGGATCCTATGAATATATACATATTATCTCTTCAGTAAATTGATATGGATCCTATGAATATATACATATTATCACTACAGTGAATTGATCTGGATCCTATGAATATATACATATTATCACTACAGTGAATTGATATGGATCCTATGAATATATACATATTATCTCTTCAGTAAATTGATATGGATCCTATGAATATATACATATTATCACTACAGTGAATTGATCTGGATCCTATGAATATATACATATTATCACTACATTGAATTGATCTGGATCCTATGAATATACACATATTATCACTACATTGAATTGATCTGGATCCTATGAATATATACATATTATCACTACAGTGAATTGATCTGGATCCTATGAATATACACATATTATCACTACATTGAATTGATCTGGATCCTATGAATATATACATATTATCACTACATTGAATTGATCTGGATCCTATGAATATATACATATTATCACTACATTGAATTGATCTGGATCCTACGAAAATATACATATTATCACTACAGTGAATTGATCTGGATCCTATGAATATACACATATTATCACTACATTGAATTGATCTGGATCCTATGAATATATACATATTATCACTACCGTGAAATAATCTGGATCCTATGAATATATACATAGTATCACTACAGTGAATTGATATGGATCCTATGAATATATACATATTATCACTACAATGAATTGATATGGATCCTATGAATATATACATATTATCACTACAATGAATTGATATGGATCCTATGAATATATACATATTATCACTACAGTGAATTGATATGGATCCTATGAATATATACATATTATCACTACAGTGAATTGATCTGGATATCATGAATATATACATATTATCACTACAATGAATTGATATGGATCCTATGAATATATACATATTATCACTACAATGAATTGATATGGATCCTATGAATATATACATATTATCACTACAGTGAATTGATATGGATCCTATGAATATATACATATTATCACTACAGTGAATTGATCTGGATCCTATGAATATATACATATTATCACTACATTGAATTGATCTGGATCCTATGAATATATACATATTATCACTACATTGAATTGATCTGGATCCTATGAATATATACATATTATCACTACATTGAATTGATCTGGATCCTATGAATATATACATATTATCACTACAGTGAATTGATCTGGATCCTATGAATATACACATATTATCACTACATTGAATTGATCTGGATCATATGAATATATACATATTATCACTACATTGAATTGATCTGGATCCTATGAATATATACATATTATCACTACATTGAATTGATCTGGGGCCTATGAATATACACATATTATCACTACATTGAATTGATCTGGATCCTTTGAATATATACATATTATCACTACAGTGAATTGATCTGGATCCTATGAATATATACATATTATCACTACATTGAATTGATATGGGGCCTATGAATATATACATATTATCACTACATTGAATTGATCTGGATCCTATGAATATATACATATTATCACTACATTGAATTGATCTGGGGCCTATGAATGTACACATATTATCACTACATTGAATTGATCTGGATCCTATGAATATATACATATTATCACTACAGTGAATTGATATGGATCCTATGGATATATACATATTATAACTACAGTGAATTGATCTGGATCCTATGAATATATACATATTATCACTACAGTGAATTGATATGGATCCTATGAATATATACATATTATCACTACATTGAATTGATCTGGATCCTATGAATATATACATATTATAACTACAGTGAATTGATCTGGATCCTATGAATATATACATATTATCACTACAGTGAATTGATATGGATCCTATGAATATATACATATTATCACTACATTGAATTGATCTGGATCCTATGAATATATACATATTATAACTACAGTGAATTGATCTGGATCCTATGAATATATACATATTATCACTACAGTGAATTGATCTGGATCCTATGAATATATACATATTATCACTACATTGAATTGATCTGGGGCCTATGAATATATACATATTATCACTACAGTGAATTCATCTGGATCCTATGGATATATACATACTAGCTGGTGGACACGACTTTGTCCGGGCTGTTTCCCCTCTGCTTTAATCCGGACTTCAGATACCATTTTCAAATAGCGGGTTTGAAACAAATTTCACGTCGATGTCACTGCTGACGACCGATATATCGCCCGAGGTCATTTGGGGTACCCGTTTCAAGGTCAATGACACATCGGGCGGACAAACTGACCCGAGGAAAATCTCCCCCATCCCTTGGAACCCCTGAGTAGGAAATTTCGTCTCGATATCCTCAGTTTCTGAGACGGTCAGATGTCGTATATTCACTCATGTAGATAAACGCTCTTTAATAGCGACGCCTCATATACAAACGCTCATAAATTATCACGCGATTAACCTATCAATCCCCATTGCGGTTGCAGTTGAAGGGTGAAGGAGTGGTCGGTGTAACAATCTGAACCGTCCAAGACACCCCCGGACAAAAGTACCACTAGGTATCAAATTTTGTCGAAATCCGTCCTGCAGTTTTCCCGGCCATTGCTAATAAACAAACAAACAGAAGTTCAAAATATATATTAGATTATCACTACAGTGAATTGATATGGGTCCTATGGATATATACATAATATCACTACAGTGAATTGATCTGAATCCTATGAATATATACATATTATCACCACAGTTAATTGATATGGATCCTATGAATATATACATATTATCACTACAGTGAATTGATCTGGATCCTATGGATATATACATATTATAACTACAGTGAATTTATCTGGATCCTACGAATATATACATATTATCACTACAGTGAATTGATCTGGATCCTATGGATATATACATATTATAACTATAGTGAACTGATATGGCCGTAGGGTGACGCCTCATTGACGAGGTCAGATCGTTGAGTCAAACCAGCCGCCCCATGCGTAAAATTTGATCCAGCAAATAAACGATAACAGGAAACAACTATTTTAAAGGGGTACCACCCCTGTGAACCGGTGCTGCTAGAAACGATTACACCTGTTTGGATCCAGCCAAATCGATTACATCTGACAGTCCGATACGCGACATACTTAATTATTCTAGGATGCAGTCGCACTTTTCATGACAGAAGACTTAAGACTTACCAGTGGTACGCCTATACACCCTTATCTGACACCTTGCATAATACAATATAAATATATGTCAATTATTTCAAGATTGGAGTAAAATATCTCCAGAAATTCACCATATAGTACAGAAAATACGCCTCGTACGAAAATGTCTTCAAACATCATTATTTCGCATATGTGGTTGGCTGTACAGCTATAAGTTATCATCGACGACAAACTGTTCAATGAATTGAAAACAAACAACAAAACGACCGAATTAACTCTTGTCCTGTTTTACGTGCGCGGATAAATAGGAAGGGTACAACTTACATCTGACAGTCTCGACACGATGGTACAGTCTACATCCATTTCAGGTACAGTTTACAAGGTGAATGTCGATAGATTATAGATACAATACTGTATCAATATTGTGTACTAGCAGGGTTACCCGGCGTTGCACAGGTTAAACTGATGTGAAACCCTCTGTCGATATTTGGTTGGAATAGAGAATACTCTTGCTCTCAAAGTGTTACACGTATTCTCATAAATTGTATATCCAAATGGCATCACAAAACATGATTCTTACACATGGAATATAAGTAATGGCTCACCTTGTCAGGTCGGAGCGATTATCATTTTGTTTATCGCCATTAATCTGTCCCACCAGTAAAGAAGTATTTATTTATTTACAACTGCGTATACTTCAGACGTTATAGCATGAAACATGAACATCATAAACACATTAGTTCGAACAAATACAAGACGACAATTGTGTTTTACATATAGCTGTATCAATCAATCAATCTAGTTTATCATATATTCACGAAGATACAGATGTTTTAAAGATATGTCCAGGTGCTGCTCTGTGCTGGTGCTATATACTGGCTAATCATTTTCTGTTTAAAAGAATGGATGTTATGCACGTATAGCAGCTACATGTGCCCGACGCAGCGAGATGTTGAGTTGTTTATATTAGGCGATGAGTCTGTCCTAAAAAAATGAAATAAATCATTTGTATCGGGTAGATATACGCTTGCCAGAACTGATGGCAATATTTGAGGATCCTGACAAGTCATGTGCTATTCTAATGTGCAATCCTCTGACGATTCAAGGTCCCTCAGTTTGAATGAATATATGTATCTCTTAAATATATTGATATTGATATACATTTAATGCTTTCTTCTATGTATATGTGTTGCTAGATCATTATAGGAATGCCCTGATTTCTATCCCCATATAAATATGACAGTTGAGAAGATATCATTGTTCAATTGACTTAATCCGGTTACCATTTGTCGAGATTGTGAAATTGGAATTCCAAAAACTCATTAGAACGACATGGAAATGGCCTGGGAGATGACTATATATAACTTTGTTGGATGTCGGCGAATTGAACAATTTTATAAATGCTAGTGAATCTCCTTTCGCCATCCATGACCCAAATGACCTCAAATGTGATTTAATTCATCATAGCATTAGAGAAGAACGTGCATTAATTTTGTGGAATCAGTGCTAAATATATTTGTATCAACTTTGAAGCAACTCCCCTCATGCATGACTTGAACCGCGTCACTTTTGTCATATCTAAACCACGTCTATTAGACTCATGCATGCATTATATAATGCAGATGAGTATATATAAGTTTGGTGGTAATCGGCAACTAAACAAATGATTATCATAGTTATTACCCCCCCCCCCAATCTCTCACCCAAACGGCACCAATTTCGCGTCTTTAAATCACACGGTTTTATTCCTCGTATTACGGAGAAGAAGAAGTTATCAATTAGGTTGAAATTTGTGCTAAAAATAGCCCCTCTCCTGACACAAACAACGTCACTTTAGAAACTTTTAACCAGCACCATTATTTTACGCGTAAAATGTTACCCCTGTTAGACCGCATTGGTGCCATCTCGATTGTACCCTTAAATTTATATATAGAACACAGACAGATATTCGCAAATATTTAATTCATTCAATCATTTGAGAAGAACGTGTATGAGTTTGATGGCAATTGGCACTAAACATATTTTTATAAGTTTTTGGTGACCCTACCGTCCGTATTTCGGACTCAAGCGGCGCCACTGTTGACATAATTTAACCACACACTTAGACTCATTATATAGATAAATATATAAAATTTATGAAAATTGGCAAGTATACAAATTCGTATCTAATTTAGGGTCAACATTGCATATCTCTCACATAAAAGACACCAATTTGGCGCATTTAAACCACACGATTAGATTATTCGTATCACGAAGAAGAATATGTATCAATCAGGTCTAAATCGGCGCTAAACATATTATTTATCAATGTTTGTGTCGAATGGCCTCACTTCTGACATCTTTAAACCACACAATTAGACTCCTGATATCATGGAGATTGTTATTTGTAAGTTTGGTATTAATCTGCGACTAAACAAATTTAGTGCCCACCCACCCCACCCCATCTCTCACCAAAGCAGCACCAATATGACGTCTTTAAAATCACACGATTAGATTCCTCACATCATGGATAAGAATGTGTATCAATTTGGTGGAAATTGGTGCTAAAAATATTCAATTGTGGTGCCCCTCTACCTTTAAATGCACCCCTGACTCACTCGAATGACGCCACTGTTAAGCTTTAAGCCACGCCATTAGACACATCACACCATGGGGACGAATTTGTATAAGTTTCGTGGCAATCGGCGACTAAACCAATTCTTATCATATTTAGTACCCATACACCGCCCCCCCCCCAATCTCTCATCACAATGATACCATTTTGGCTTCATTAAATCACACAATAAGAATCCTTGTATCATGGAGAAGATATCAGAAGAATGTGCATCAATTTGGTGGAATTCGGCGCTAAAACTATTTTGATCTATATTGGTGCCCCTCTCCCCTTCCGGTCATCCCTGACGCGAACGGCGCGACTTTTGACATATTTAAACTACACCATTAGATTCCTTATATCATGAAGATGATTATATATCAGTTTGATCGCAATCGGCGTCACTTTAGAAAATTATAACCCTCGCCGCTATCTTTCTCGTAAAAAGTACCCCTATTAGACCCATTTTGTGGCATATAGGTGGTCCCCTGTGAATTTCTATAGAACACAGACAGACAGACATTCACAAATATAGATATAGATATGGCCGATCTAGCGAGATTATAAAGGTTCTGCATACACACGACGCGCGCCAATGCAATTTCAGAAGGATTTATATCAGCATTAGAATTTCAACACATATCAAAAACCCATACATATTACAGTGAAACAATTTAATCGGACCAGTTATAATTCAGGTTAAAAAAACCTATATAAATCTCAATTAATAAATAAAAAATGAACAGTCATTTTATTTTTTCCAGATTATTCCAATTTGGGTTACTTTGTCGGAATAATGTAAGAAATATAAACTGTTCGTTTATAAATAATCTATAACAGTACAACATTACGACACATAATTATCAAACTTATCGTGTTTTGTAAATGTGTTTGCATGTTATGAATTTCTAGTCTGAAATAATAATAATATATAGATGACACGAAATAAATGTTTCTCTCATATTTTATTTATGAAACGAGTATAAGGAATTGTCTGAGATTCGGCTATACGGAAAACTCGAGTTTCTTTAATATCATATAGATTTATCAGAGAAACACAAAAGCATGTCTTGTCCGTGCAGCGACAGAAATAAAAGTGCCTGAGAACTTAATTACCACCAACATGAATGACTATGACTAGCCAATAAAAACCCTAGCTATCGTAATTACATTGTACTCAATACGCTTATGCGTGTAATCGATATGAGATTGATTGATATAATGGATATACAGCTTGTGGTCCAATAAATGAGATGTGTTGATGGATATTTGTATTGATGCATGCTGACCACCTGGGAACTAGTTTATTTGTAAACAAATCATGACAATTTCCGCACTACGGTGACATTGGTTACTTATTCCCAGTTCCTTCTCCCTTATTCGGAAACATTCAATCTTGACCAAATAAACGGTGCGGTGGGGTGGCCCACCACAACCTATACTATAAAAACCGAAAACTGCACCGCTCTAGCCATGAGGTTGCCAGATGAGGTGGCCAAACTGGTAACCATAGCCGTTTTGGTATTTATGAACCGATTTTGAACAAATAAACAACAAGGTACACACTAAACTCAAGGTAGTTAAAATTAGGTAGTAAAATTGTTTAACTATATTAGTAGTATATTAAGCTACATAAATATGCTATTCTTATTATTGAACAGGTAGCTAAAAAAAAATATGTGAAAATATAGTAAAACGATGTACATTCGTGATTGGTTTTAACTCCACGTGACAACCTATTCAAATAATGGCGGACTTAAATTTCCAGGAGTCGAGATATCTCGACTAAAATTTGAAAAGTAAAATGTATAACTTTTGTGTGACAAGCCGTCAGAATGTCTGATGTCATGGTTATTTATAATCCTAGGTACAAATCCGGTAACGAATTCATGGATATGATACGCGACCTTTAGACGCCACCAATTCATTGACTCCGGAATTAATGCATATGGTTTTGCAAGAATTCGGATCTTCGTTGAGTTCAAACAAAATAGATAATTAAAATAGGACATCGTGTTCGTTCCCATGATAAGTTTGTTTTGTAGTATCGTATGCACACATCGGCGTGAGGTTTTTATAGGAAATATGACATTTCACGTCCAAATATGAAGTAATCAGGGTGATACATGTACCTCGAATATTGGAAAGGTAGCTTTCTTAAAAAATAATAGCAAATTGTCAGTGGTCTTTTTTACTAGTAATGACTAATGTGAGAACAAAAATTTATTTGTGTGTCCCACCACAGTTACTGGACATAAACAGTTCTGGGTGAACAACGGATCGATATATAATAGCCCGGTCGGGCTAAAACAGTTGAATTAGTGAACGTTCTGACGACCACGATTCAATCATAAATGGAAAACAAATTGTCATAGGAAGTAACCGGTAGTTGAATTGTGCATGCTCACGACAATGTCGCAAGTCAAAACATAATATCAAGCACTGTTTGATTTTAGATACGAAATCGTGGCGTATCCTTGGCTACCTCCACTTGTGACATGGTCGCAGTCGTGTGTACGTAAAAATCTTAGCAGGATATGATCGTAGGGTTGTCAATCACATGCTTTACGAACAACCTATGATATCATGTATTGTACGACAAGTCGACAACATCGCAATCGTGTGAACAAACACGATCTCGTTGGGCCCGATTCCTCCACTTACGATTGTATCGTGGTCATCTGAACGTTCACTTAGTTGTTGGATATGTAGCCGAATCATCAGCCAGTAGCTGATTAATGTCACTAGTTCAATCTGTCTTTTTGGTACAGTGTTCACTGTTGCTGATGGGTTCGTCAAGTCTTAACATGTTATACATACTCTCAGGTGCCAAATAAACATGCGGCCATGTTTATTAATTTGGACTGAAAAATACACAACATCACGTTTATTTGGCAATGAGATACATGTATAGTGAAAATGCCATCACTATTATTAATATTAGCAAAATTTACAGCCCAGCACTCATATTTGGCCATCACGTTTATTTGGCACCCGAGAGTAGATGTGCACCGTGTGAATTGTGATTCATGTACACATATTATAAAATAAAATGTCCCTCTCGACCTCGTTGGAACCGCCATGAGACCGCGTTGAAAAATGACCATCAATACGGTTCTAATTTTAACGAAATGCGGTTGTAATATTAATCCAAAGCTGTTGTAATTTTCAACGTGGTCAAGATACATGTAACCCTCAACGCAATATAACGTGGTCGGTGCAACTGTCAACGCAACAAAACGCCATCAAGATAACTGCAATGCAACATAACACAGTGTAGTTGGGCGTAAACAAAACGGAACACCGCGCGACTTGGATTCCACCAGCGATACGTCCGGACGTCTTTTATGATGACCCAACACACATGTTTTGTCTTCCGAGCGATATGACGGACAGATATACTAGTATTGTCATAACGGCCATTTTGTATGTCTTTTTTTAAGAATCTGACCATAGTTTTGTTTTATTTTTGAGTAAGATCGTCGTCATATGATTGAGATCCTGCTGTAATTTCAAATTGGTCAAGTAGCTTAGGTACTAGTACAGCATGCTAAAAATTCCTAAACAAGCATGTATGCGTCCGTAAATAAATATACATCAATATTTAATGCATGTGCTTTGTTTTATTCACGAACAAATGTCATTGTGATTATAAAACAATTACAGTGATCATATATAGAATGGAGATTGGAGAATAATCATTCTTACATATCAATTAAATGCAGTGACTCTCCATGGGCAAATCATTTTCATTAGTTTATGATCGCTCATAGATGTGTCCCGAATCAAGAAGTAAATATTTACAATGGGGCCTAGTTCACAAGATGTTTTCTATGGACTGTTACGTTCAAATCGATTGAAAATGTTTTGGCGATGTTAGTAGAATGCTACATTCCTCCAGTTGGCATTGTGCATGAAAACTAAATTATCAGTTTCGCGCGCCTGGAAAAGTCCATAAGGCCAAAGAAAAAAGTGTTATGGTTTGGGTTTCCCAACCGACCCTATTTTTTGCATGCGACCCTAAACATATTTTCCGCCCCGCCGGCAAAAAGAAAAAAAATCGCATGTCATACATGTACGAATTACCGATGCATGTTACTGGTACGAATTATCATAAGTACGCGCATTCACTGTTATCGGAGTGCATAATGAACAAACGCAATATAAAATTTTCCAGTTTTTACGCACTTACAGATTGAATTTGGTGTATCGCCGAATCCACGATATCGAAAGATAAATTTATATTTTTAATTTGACGGAGACTTTATCGACAACCCGGACACTGTGATACTGATTGGAGAAGTTGTAGCTATCGACTTGCCGTGAAAGTATCGTGTTTAAATACATAGACATTGACAAACAGCGCAAACAAATTACAAATACAGCAGAAGTTACCAAAAATGCATTTGAAGTCTAAAAAGGGGTATTCCACCAGGGAAAAATCTTGGATAAACATGAAAGATGAACTTTACAACCAGGTGATTAAATTGATTCATCTTGAATGATCGATTTTTCAAAATTAGATGTTGCTCCAGAGGGTGACTACATCTAGGGTCCTGCGAATTGGAGATTTTGATCGAATCGAATGTCGAATCGAATCGACGAAATCGAATCGAATATCGAACCGAATATCGAATCGAGTCATACTTGCGTGTTGCATTCTCAATTAGGCAAGTTTTGTCAACGATTAGACGATTTGTGACACGTTCTAATGAAGTTCCATCATAACTTATGTGGCGATCAATCGTCGTTCGCGATAAAGTATTAACTTCAATTGATAATAATATTGTCGAGGAAAAAAACGGATCAAAACGTCCAAGCGGCCGTCACGACGATTAATATATAACCACTGAACTGATATCACGCGAAATTTGTACAGTATGCATGTACATGCCAAATTGCAAATCTGCATTCGGAAACACCCGTTGTTATAAACTTGAAGTAATAAGATGCAACAACAGTCGCAAAACAAGACAGGAGTAAAACGCAATTCTCAGACATAACTTACATAACGGCATAAGTTAGACAAGACAGTGTCAACGAATGCTCCTAAACTGAAAGTCAACTTAAAAAGAAAACACCGCCCACATGCACTTTTCAACGCTGGAAACACGTGTTGTTTACATTCTCAGCGATATTACATAAATCGGAATCTGAGACGGATAGTCGGCGAATAACGCTAACAGTTTCCCAGTCTCATACCTATTATAATTTATGCGCGTCGTCGGTCAATCTCCGAGCTTTTGACTACTATTTTCGATTCTCGAATTCAGACGTATTTAGTCGTCCTTTTGTGGCTAATTACTGGGTATACTTATATGTAATAGCATGCGAACATTCGCGATGTACAATAAGAATTATAAGGTGCATATCTTCATAATTTTCGGGAACTAAATGGCACAGAAACAGCTAAGATCGACGTGTTTACTTGTTCGTAAACAGCCTACCTTTTCGTCAGTGTATATTCGAAATTTCGAGTTGGACATTTCGACTCGAATTCGAATCGAATTTGACTTTCGAATCGAATATCGAATATTCGCAGGACCCTAACTACATCACAACAGTTCTGTGCAATTATTTATGGTACACAAGCAAGCAACACAAGTCGCAACATTCCAACCAAGATCAAGCAGTGCACATACAGAAAAAATAAAATTATGTAGTATAATAACTTGTCCATTGTGAATAAATTAGTCCACAGCATGGCATACTTACCAATTATATTATTTAAAAGCAACGTGATATTGATAGGTGTGACATGTGGAGTGAAATTTCAGCAAATCCAGAGTGTATTAAATTCATGCCCATTGCATTTGCCTTGAATAAGATTCATGTTTCATTCCCCATCCAGTTTTAAAAGTATCACATGAAATGTTATATTCATCTCGTGGAAGAATGTAGTGAAAGCAGACAGAAAAAATTACTATTGGATTTCCTATTCTCCATTTGGATGGATGCTCAAATGTGTATTCAACAAACTGACATATTATGGATTATTTTATACGTTTATCTGTTAAAACATCCCTATAAATGCTAAATGGCAAAACCACCTGCTGGTGTCATATCATTTAGTTAATACACAGGCAATGTTATAGCCAAGTGTATTGAATTAAATTGGTGGATTTATGTATCTCTCATACGGACAGTCAGTCACACTGTAGGAGCTTTGAAGTTATATCAGTTTTATTTTATTTCTCTATTAAAATTGTGTCACTACATGTACACCAATTCTGGATTTGAATGGATAATGTGCATATGCATTTATCTGGCCAATCATTTATGAAAACAGAGTATTCTTCGCTAACCGTTCTGCAAATAAATGTATAAAAAGAAATTCCCTGCCTACCGACCCTATATTTATTTTTGGCATGTAACCCAAACCACAACATTCATTTGTTTGGCCTAATAAGTCTTTAAACAGTGATTTATTCCGGACCTTGTTTCTATAATATTGCATAATTATGAACATCGTAATCGGAAATCGGCCGATTGGGCCTCCATTTATCGGAAATGGGCCCTTCTTATGAAGAAAGAAATATATATCATCTGTAACTTTGAATCTGAATTTCTTGTTTCTATATTCCACGGGTTGACCACCTTCAGACTAAGAAGTCCATAGTGTGGGCTCATATCAAGTATTATACAGTACACGTATTGTTAAAAATATAGAAAAATATAAATATTTAATTAAAAAAAAAGTTTTGCCTGCCTACCGTCCCTATTTTTTACCAGCTCGTTAGCGGAAACAAACGTCTTGTTTAAAGCCTTATTAAAGTGATGTGGAACACTCTGGTTAGGTGATCAAATAGAAATGGAGAATAATCTTGTTCAAAGTAGTTATTTTTTACGAATATTAATAAAAACTGACAACACACACCGTCATTCTGATATTTTAATTCAATGCAATGACTCTCGATGGCGAAATCATTTGTGTGTGTTTATCGTCAATAGTTGAGTCCCGAATCGAGATGTTAATATTTACAATTGAGCGTAGTTCAGACAATATTTTCTTTGAAGTGGTACATGTTATGGTCGATTTCTTTGAAATTTTTGCAAAGTTAGTAGAATAGTACATTTCCCAGGTTGGCGTAATGCCTGACTGCTAACTTTCACGCACCCGAACAAGTCCATAATATGTCTTTAATGGAAGACAAATCTCATATATATTTTGAAGACCTCTGTCTGTCTGTATGTTTGTCTGTATGTTTGTCTGTATGTTTGTCATTAATACAAATCTACGATTCTCGACCGATCGGGACGAACCTTGGTACGTGTGTGTAGTTTGACCAGGCGGTGGACTCTGTCGCATTGGCGAGCCCGTGCGGCGCCCGCTTCGCGCGTGCACAGACGAGATCTCGGAAACGGGTGGAGCTATCGACTTGAAATTTGGTATGTGAATGTATCTTGCCCCGGATACGAATTTTATCGGGTCGCCGAGCCCGTGCGACGCCAGCTTCGCGCATGCGCAGACCAGATCTCGAAAACGGGTGGAGCTATCGACTTGAAATTTGGTTTTTGAATAGCCCGGACAACGCGGGCTGGGTAGAGCTATCGACTTGAAATTTGGTTTGTTAATGTATCTTGCCCCGGATACGAATTTTATCGGGTCGCCAAACCCTCGCCGGGCCCGTGCGACGCCAGCTTCGCGCATGCGCAGACCAGATCTCGGAAACGGTTAGAGCTATCGACTTGAAATTTGGTTTTTTAATAGCCCGGACGTGAATGTATCTTGCCCCGGATACGAATTTTATCGGGTCGACGAGCTCGTGCGACGCCAGCTTCGCGCATGCGCAGACCAGATATCGGAAACGGGTAGAGCTATCGACTTGAAATTTGGTTTTTGAATAGCCCGGACAACGTCGGGCTGGGTAGAGCTATCGACTTGAAATTTGGTTTTTGAATAGCCCGGACAACGTCGGGCTCAACGGCTAGTACAACATATTTTAGTACGATTGAGGATAACTCTATTTTTTTCTTTTTGTTTTGCGGTCCCTGTTATAGGTACTAAAAACTGCTCAAATTATATATATGGGTCAATATCTCAAAAGTGAATTCTGGTTGAATAAAAAACTAATTTTGAAACAAGAATTCTGAAGGAAGTTAAATACTTATCATTATACATGATTGGCAGGTACTGGAAACATGTGCAGCAGTGCTAAAATGACATTGTGGTTGCATCGTGGTTGCCATGGCAACCACAAGTATCCAAAGATGGGCTAAATTTGTGTCATTTGTGTTACTATCAACCAAGGGTGTGGTGCTTTATACACAGACAAGTTATTCTGACCAAACTCATCATGCTTAACAGGTAGGTCACCCCTACTGACATCAACATACATGTGTATGAGGCATATGGAGAATGGTCTGCATGTTAAGATATGGTATGTTATCGCTGTTATATGATCACAATTATCAAATGTTATAAATTTGGTCTTCGGTTGTTTTTGCAAATAATGTGACCATGAATAATTTCCCAATCAAATTATAGGTAGGAGATACAACCCATTTGTCTCTACATTTGGCAGAAAAATAATAGTAACAATCCTCACTTGTTTTTTTAAGAGATTCATTTTATTACGGTAACACCAATGAGGGTAACACGAATGGAAATTTTGTATTTTTTTTTAGACATCAATCTCCCTTCCTTAAAAAAAACACAACATTTCAAAGAAATAAACAAGATACATAACATTTAATAGGGGGAATAATAGCATTACAGGTGTGTGAACTAACAATTGGCTATTTACTATACATGTGTTACTTCCAAGCAGTATGAATGCAAAATAATCAGATTTATACAGTTGGAAAGTTCATAGTCATAAAAAATAGTTTTTTTCTCAAATTCCTCAATTTTACATGTTAAGTTTTAGCTATTGCCATGACTTGGTATTCAACGTGGAGACATCTGTCAAACATTTCCATTAGCATGGGCTACTGATGGTGGGATCGTTATGAAATGTGACATGGCTGTTGACATGTAAATCGGAAAGAGTCATTTTGGGGTCATTCGACCAAAAAACATGGCCGTTGGCTGCAATTTTTGATTTTACTCTTTGCTTGACTAAATCATTTGGCATGGGCTGCATGTTGTACCTTTGGTCAGATGTTTATGAAATTGGTCATGCATGATAACATTGGCATGTAGATGGGAGCGAGTCATTTTGGGGAGTCATTCGGCCATAAAACATGGCCGCCAACAGCCATCTTGGAGTTTACTCGTTGCATGACTTAATAATTTGACATGGTCTACAAGTCGTACCTTTGGTTGGATCATTATGCAAATTGTCACAGCGGTTGATATTTACATGTAGATGGGAACGAGTTATTTTGGAGTCATTCGGCAAAAAAAGATAGCTATCTTGGATTCAAAATTCAATTCATTATTTCATTTATTGCTCTGACATCATAAATAAATACATTAAATCTGTTTTGTTCTATAAAAGATATTTTACCACATTGTGGTAACACCAGTGACAAGCAATTAACATACTCAATGATATTTTGAAAATATGTAATAAAGTTGATTAACAAACATAAACAGCAGGCTGAGCAGGGGTAGATTTAACGTTTTAAATTTGTAAAGCATTTTGCAGCACAGGGCAGATTTTGTATAGCATTCCCAACCAATACATATCTTTTCATTGTAAATTGGTTGGCAGAAATTGGCAATTGCATCACAAATTAAAATTAAAATCGAGCCGTGTTAAACAGTTGATGCCACCACTTTAACTTTCCAAGCAATTACCTTGAAATATTCTACCAACCAGTGGTGTTTCTATTTCTTATCCTAGACTCATTCCTATCATCTCGATAAGGAGGATTATCAATATGGTAACACCAATGACACAGAAATTAGTAACGGTTCAAAACAAGCAAACATCGTAAATAGTATGTCTTGTCACATATTTTGGTGATTAATTCCACAAAGAGCAGAGTTTTGTGATAAATAAAAATAATAAATATGAATCATTTGCCATATATTAATCTTGAGAATATATCATTAAATTAGGTTGGTATGACAGTAACATCAGTAAAACTGGTATGTGGCTCTAATAATGTGCTTGGAATAAATTTGGAATCTCAATAAGTTCACTTTTAATACGCTCATGTCAAGTAACAGCATTATGCACCTTCAATATTGACCCATTTATACAATAGTAGGATCTGTCTATCTGTCTGTCTGCAATTTTTATCTCAGACCCCTGGAACCCCTGGATCGATTTCAACCAAATTGATGTGACAACTCAGGGGTAACCCAGCGGATATTTAATATCAAGCCGTCAGTTTATTAGTTTTTCAATATTTAGAGTTAAGAAATAATGTTTTTGTTTTATTTAGTTTTACATATATTTCATGCCATTTTAAATGGGGTTATAATTTCCAACTAATTGTCTAATATTCTATTTTATCTGTGAGATTTTGTAAAGCGAGCTACTCAACGGCACTGATTCGTTAAGCGAGCAACTCGACCGCATGAAATATTAAACTGGGTACTCAAACGCACGTCGCGTGATGATAGTGACCACTTCAGCTTCTACTTATGGTTTGACGAGGGACGGTTGGCTGGCGCCGGCGGGCGGACCTAAAGAATGCCTTATAACTTTGACATTTGTGAACGGATTCAAAACAATTTTGGTATGTGAGTTGCTCCCAATGACAATTTACTGCTTGTAGAAAATGGGTCACGTCCGATTTTTTGACAAGAGTTATCCATCTTTGATGACGTTTTTGCAATTTTATCACCTATTAACGCGATAACTCAATAAAATATTAACTGATTACAACCATATTTGATATATGGGTCTCTTGCAACAATATCTCGGACGAATTCGAAAACCAGGTTTGTCCAATTGTTTTTCCCGGAGTTATGGGCTTTAGTTTGTCTATTTTTAGCATTTTTTTCACCGTTAGCACGATAACAGAATCAAATATTAACTGATTCAAACCTTATTTGATATGTGAGTCTCCTGCAACAATATCTCGGACGAGTTCGAAAACCAGGTTTTTCCGGATTTTTCCCCCGGAGTTTGTCTATTTTTAGCATGTTTTTCACTGTTAGCGCGATAACTCAATTAAATATTAACTGATTCAAACCATATTTGATATATGAGTCTCTTGCAACAATATCTCTGACGAGTTCGAAAACCAGGGTTGTCCGTTAGCGCGATAACTCAATCAAATATTAACTGATTCAAACCATTTTTTTTAGCAATTTTATCACCGTTAGCACCATAACCCTATGAGATATTAACCAATCATTCAATTTATATTTGGTATTTATACCATGACTCCCTATAGTACTGTGTACAAACATGCTATACAATATATTTGTGCTGTGCACCCTACTGTGTGTGAACAGGAGTCCGGCCGTGTGTAACACGTTTCTACTGTGGGTAACACGTTTGAATGGCATTTCAATGGTTACAATTTATACCCATAGTAGAACTACATCCGAGTTGACCTTTCATTAACCTTCCGTGACCTCGCTCAAAATTACTCTATTTTTAAAACGTAGCGCCTCGCGATGAAAACAATTTGATACTTTCGATTCAATTGAATATTATACTCACTAATGTGATATAAACGAACTGTTGATTCCATGGAAATCACATCCAGATCAAAAAATTGAACATATATTTCAAGAAATAGACGTAACAAACTCGAACAACAAACGGTGTATTTCATAATGACTTTCGTGGTTTCCTGATGACTGTCTGGCAGAGAAAATAAAGTTCCCGCAATGTGTTATATTTATATTCATTAAATTCATATTCCCAACTATATTCATGTTGTTTATTTATGGCTGTTTCATTACAGTTTATTGTGAATTGGCTACATTGATGCCATATTCGTACAATTGAGTGTTGACCTAATTCAATGTATCAATACGCCTGATCAGCTGTGGTAGTGTACGTTGATGTACGGACAAGTGTGGGGAACACAACGGGGATGATTGTGAATGGAGCGACAGAATCGTGTTAATTTAAGTGGATTTATTTCGATTCCATAGCATATTTTGCTCATGTACCGGTCATGGTATAAACAAAATACACACGTAGTGTTTCTGAATACCAAATTTACACCACTCGTGGGATTGATGATTTACCACACTCGATAAAGCTCGTGTGGTAAATCATCAATCCCACTCGTGGTGTAAATTTGGTATTCAGAAACACTACGTGTGTATTCTATATATAATTATATTGCAATAATATCTCAGACGAGTTCGAAAACCAGGTTTGTCCGATTTTTTGGACCTTGTGTGGGCCTTATTGCCAAGTTATTGGCAGAAGTTGTTTTCGACTGCCAATAAACTCGATATAGCATCTTAGATGCGTACCATCTTAGACGCGTACCACATGTTAAATATTAATTAACATGCGTCTGACCCGTAACCCACATGTGGGTCACATGGTCTGTTTTTGGTTAACCCAAATGGGGTTATAATTTCCAACTAGATGACAGTTCATAAATATGGTGTGACAATAACCACTTGTACCAAATTAAAAAAAAAAATTCCAGATAGATTTTGAGAAATTCTATTTGACAAGACATACATCTGATCCGTAACCCACATGTGGGTCACGTGGTCTGTTTTTGGTTAACCCATTGCTTGGACACATAGGATAAAATGGTTAACCCAATTTTCGATTTGCCTGTTGTATTATGATATTGGTCTGTCAGTCTGTCGGTTCGTCCATGCTAATATTTGGTAACTATGGGGTAATTGTGGTATTTTGTCCAGATTTTTTTTTAATCTAGGGCCTTGCAAATCGGTGGTTTACTGTCAAATCGAATCTTGAATCAAATCGGCAATGAGATTTGCGAATCGAAACTCGATTCGAATATACACATGAGCCAAACCTGGGTATAAAATACCAGTTTCAAGGAACCTGGGCAACATAATACTAGTTTTGTAAACCTGTGAAATTTTAATTTAGTTTCCAAAATCCATGGGATAAAGACCAATTCAGCAGTATTACTATATGTGGGTGTGGCTAGAGGTTCCCCGTAGATGGGTGTCCACCTTGAAATTCTAACGGCACCCCTCCCCCTTGAACCAAACTCGCAGGTTCGCAGACATCCATTTTGCACCCTTCCTCACTGTGTTGGAATTTCAAACTGATACCTCAAGCTTTCCAACTGTTGGAAATTTCGAATCTGACATCCCCATAAAGTTGGAAAATTTCCATCTGATGGCCATTTCAGACCAAATTGTTTACCAAAAGTAGAAGCATATGCTACTGTTAGTCTAAAAATAAAATATTCCCCACTAATGGCCATTATTAATTCCTGGTTCGAAAATCAAGCAATGATATCAAAATACCACCCCCTAATCCCCCAGTTGCCACGTCCCTGGTAGTGGTGCAAATTCGGTGGAATTGCATAGTCGACAAAGTACATTTCAAGAATCCCTGGACAAACATATATGATATCTCTGATTAATCGTTCATCATTAATTGTTCGCGTTCGGAAAAGTTTTCAACGTGCCCATTATTGTGATTTATGATAAATGCATTGCACTCTTTATTGTTAGGTGGTTGCGAGGTACATATATATGGTACAAGTCTGCGAGTTACATGTAGGCTAATATTTCAGACATTTTTCTATATCAGATTTATGGAGGAACATACTCAGCACTAAGATGATTTTGCATTGCTCCACATGTGCTTGCTTTGACAGTGAGCTAGAACAAATATTATTACAAAATTCCCAGGCCCTTATAAGCTAATATAACATATGAGATCTAAAACCCTACATGTAAATCATGGATGAAATATGTCCACCTTAATATGGACTGTTTGCCAAGTTTTATATGCTCGCATACATGAAATGAAATACTTAGTCAAATGTTGCCATGCCTACGTTTTTTGGGCAATTAACAGAGTTTATGACCGCGCAATTTTATAATAGCTAATGAAAATAAAATGTTATCCTTTCGTTAAAAACTCATAAGTACTATGAATGGTACTAAGAACCCAGTATCCACATACTCATGCGATTTGCCGCCTCTCTGAGCTCAATTTAAATTATGACTATCGGAGCAATGTAGGAACATGGACCACTGGTCTGGTGCTAGATTGTTGGGTATATTCCACAACTAAAAATTCAAACTGACACGGCCGCCTCTATGCCCAGAATTTTGTTATACGCCCTTTGGACATATATATGTAGGAGTGACCTACTAGGCTGAAATCGAATGCCACATCCATGTCAATATTGTGTTGGTGTGAGCAAGGTGCCTAATAAGTCTGATTCCACTTGTGAACTTAATAGTAAGGTGTGAATTGTTGGAAGTTTTGCACTCATGGACAGGTTTGTGTTAGGTTTGATAAAAATAGCTACATGTAATCGCTATCGCCAAAGTATGGGTTAAACATCTGTCGATCGTGGTCCGACTCTCATTCTCATTATATTGTTACGCCAGTTTGTCACGGTAAAAAACACATGATAGCGGTAAAGACACTTACTAGTACCTCCTCATAAGTCATACTCCATGACATTCTACAATTTTGTTGAAAAATGCTAGCGATATAACAAGATAACCAATGCATTCATAGATTCAAATTGAAAGTTTCGAAAGTATCACGGTTTTATGTGCAAAAAGCAAGATAACTGAGTGACATGCAATTTGTGTGACAAGCACGGTAAAGACATCTAATCATTTTCTTGACCGCAGTCAGATCATCCAAAAACACACTGCATTGAATACCATACTGCAAATGAATTCGTGTATTTCATTCCTGAAACTGGATTTCACATATCTGCTACAAACATATTTGTCATTGATCCCTATGGGAGATTCGCATATGTAGAGAATACGGAAAATGTCAAGAAGCTCCAGTCATAGAAGGGTTATAAATCATTAAGACAGTTATTGACATTAAACGGACATAGCTCAATCTAAAATTTATGTATACGTAATTCGAGAAAAGGGGTCTCAAAACATACATATGCAAACTATTCCCGAGCTAATTCGCCAATATAGCGCTAAAAAACGCGTTTTGTTAGTTATTATTTTTGCGTAAATTTGATATCGTTTCGCTGCTTTTCTAATCAGTCGATCTTGCGAGTGATGCCGGCAGCGCTCGTGTGTTTTCGGAAATAAGTGCATTCTCAATACCGCCACGTTTGTGACGTAATTTGTTTTCCAAGGTTTCCCAGCGTCTCTATTATTTTCGGTATGCGATAATGTGTTTCCGTTGATCTTATTTGTCCATGCGAGAATAATAGCCTCTGTTGACAAGGATGTAACATTAGATCAGTTTTCCAGTTTGTTACACAATGTCAACATGAATTTTAGTCATTTACATTGATCCTTGGAACAAATTGATTGTTCTCAAATATACTCTAATCACAAATGTGTAGTCAATAATTTTCAGTTGAGTGGGTCGACGAACTGCAGTTAGTTCAATTCGTAGTTCTTTTAAAAGGTACTCAATCTGATCAAACGGTTCCCATACCACCAAGATGCAACAACATTTCTTCCAAATACGCATTAGTTATCAGAATAATGCTAATCATTGTCAACTATGGTATCAAATTTCTCAAAACTTGTTGTTTATCAAGATTGTGTTCAACAACATATGGCCGTATTATCACTCTAAAGTATAAAAACAATTGACCGTATAACACTTGGCTATAGAGTTATCCATCTTTATCCGCAATTTTGTCCGAGACCCTCCGTTTGACCACGTGTTTCTGGGTCACATATTATTATAAATCTCGAGAAATAACAAACTTCAAAAATAGATATCTGATCACTCTGAGTTTTGATGGGTGGGTTCCTCGATTTGAATCAAATATTGTTTACCCTCGAAACCGAATAAATGTTAATATTGGAGCATCTGATTGGATTGAGTACCTACCCAGGTGGTGAAAAATAAAAGATATACAAAATTTATATCTGATAACTCTGAGCTTTGATGGGTGGGGTCCTCGACTCATGTCTAATATTTTGTTAATCCCCGAAAACTGTCACTTCCCTGGTGCCATACATGTACTGGCATCCATGTGGCGTCTAGAGTCTCTCTATATATATATATATATATATATATATATATATATATATATACACACATCCAGTACATATAGGTTGCTTGGAGCACTCAAAATGTTTTAATTTTATTTCACCATCAGTTTAATTAAAACCACGTGCCTCTGAGTCACAAGACGAAATGTGGGAAAAGGGCAAACATGGTAAGACCTCCAGGTCAGGGGTTAATGCTGAAAAGACAAAATAGCCTCTCTATAGATCTCTCTAAAAAACTGTTGCATGTCACCTTGAAGAGTTTTTTCTTCTATTATTTTGAGTATTAATTTCACTATCATCAAGATGTGTGAAGCGTGTGTATTATATAATTACACCAGTTCTAATTAAAATTACACTCTTGAACAAGCTATGCATTAAAGAGTCTTTAAAGAAAATATATGGGAATTCCATTACCACCAAGAATCTTTACATCAGAGTCAGTCAATCACAACTGTTATTACATATCTGTCAACGTAATTCGCACAAGTTTCCAGGTGTGTGATAATTCCCAGAATCATACTAGTGCAATCTGTCGACGGAATTATTTCATTCAGTGTTGTTAGACTGGTTCTCGCCTTTACTATTGTTACTTTTTGATGAGATCATTCATTCATTCAAGTAATTTCATTTCAAGAATATATTTTCGAGGCACATAATTTAATTTGAAACGCATCATTAAAAATGGGTCAAGGTCACTCGCGGGTAGACGGGATCCCTGTCTGATTGTTGCGTTAACCATAAAAATAGAACCGCACGAGTGTCTGAATTTTGACGAATTATCGCACTCGATTTGTTGGCGGAACGCGATACCTCTCGTGCGGGACTGTGTCCTGCACTCGATGTATCGCTCCGCCAACAAATCTCGTGCGATAATTTCGTCACAATCCAGACACTCATGCGGTTCTATCTATTTAACAGTAAAGTGACGAAGCCAATCAGTCAATTGACGATTTTCATCGACTCCAGAGTTTCTCGACACATAGCTAAAATAGCATAATAAGTTTCCCGGCATATCTGGTCACATTGCTAAGTTCACAGTGTTCACAAATTTGTTGATTACAACAACTAATTTAACACTAATGTGTGTCTATTTGAAGATTACAGAATTGATCAATAATACTCATCAAGCAGAATATAATTAAGTGTTTCCAAGATTTTCAACAGTTTTGTTTCAACTCGTTTTTCTTATTCGCCAAAATGAAAGTGACAGGAGATAACATTCTGTCAATCGTAAAACTACGCTTTGATGTTATACAACAGGAATTGCACGTAGAAGCTATTTATAGTGTCGGTTATGTGACTGACGGTTTTATTTTGATAATGGTCATGATGTTCAATTGCCCTTACATTTACTTGCTGGCGATTCTGTACTCGGCGGAATTGATCCCCAGATAATGGCGACACGAGGTGAGAGAGTTACAACTGTTGTCACTCCCGCATCGGTGAGTTGATTGAGTGGTTAAATATAGAATGTCCATACAGTTTGACGAGATAAAAGGATTATTTTTTGCGAGTATGATTCAGCAAATGCCAAATTGGAACCGAGCTTTAGCGAGGTCACCCATTCGCTGAATTATATATATGATCGAAAAAAAGCCTTGTATCTCGTCAAAATATATGGTATTATTTTTATCCGTCGCCAAATTTTAGATATCATTAATAGAAATTATGTCATCCGCTGTGCAAAAAAAGCGGTATATATTAATGAGCGTTCCTAATTATGACTGTCTATACTCTTCTTTTTATTTCGACATACAACTATTGATGCTTTTGCTGATTTACGTGATACCCATGCAACAAATGGTGATGCCAAGTATTTGTCCTTGTAAGCTGAACATTATCTAAGGCAATTTTGGATATTAATATTTTCTTTCACTGCATATAGCGACCAGAGTGGTGTGTTTTACATCAATTGGACTACACAAAATTATAAAATTATCTTTTGGCTATGCGAGGTGCGAGGGCTGTTGTGACTCGACTCGACTGAAAGAGACTATACTACTATTTTGGATGCCACTCACCTGGTGTCTCGATGCTCTTAGTGAATAACACGGGAGAGTGGCTCCGCCCAGTTGTGACGAGGGATACTAATATTACCATGCCCGCAAGTTCACTGGGTTGAAGACTGATATCATGTCTGAATGGTGCTTCCGTCTATTTTATATTGGTTAAAGCTAAACAAACAATATTTTGAACGTGTATGTTCATTATTATTATTTATAGTCTTGTGTAGTCCACAACTGCATATAAACGATTCAACCATTGGTTTGTGCACTCCCATTAGTATTGCAAAGCCCACAAAGTGAATTTTGTTTATATATATACATATTTTTGAACAAATAAATATCTCTAAGATAGTTAAAAAGAAACGTCCCAATACGGCATTTATTGGAATAGAGTAAAGACCCAGCGAAAAACAAGGAATTTTTGTATGTGGATCTTTCACATGAATATATCAATTGAAGATTTATTTTACTTGAATTACGGCCCTTAGTATGTCGGTTTTGTAATTTTATTACCTTTGGCACGATAACATGAACAAACTTCAACAAATTCCTTTCCTTTTGGTTATATGGATCTTTCACAACAATATCTCATTTTAGTTCAAAAGCAGGGATTGTCAGATTGTGTTTATACCAGCGTCATGGACCTAGTTTGTCTTTAGTTCATCCATTTTTTTTTTAAATATATAGCTAAATATATTTATTCTTGGTACAATAGATTCACACTTATGAGCCAAAAAAAAACAACTTTACCCGAGCAATTTTTGATGCACAACCATGGTTTTATATACATCCTTGAAAAAACATAAATTGAGTATTATACGGAACTAGCTGGGTACCCGTCAGTGCTCATGTTAAGAATGCGTTATTTGCGGCCCTTCACAAGTCATTTAAATAATTAAGTATCTGGGATAAACAGCAGCTGCAATATAACTCCGGATAAAGTTACATATCTATCTTTTAAGTATATAATAAATGCTTTTTACTGCTAATTAGTAGCGCATCTTGACATAATTTGATGCCCACAGCATCTATCCCATGATAATAACAATGCATTATTTTACTTTTGTCCAATTTTCCTACATATTTTCTAAGGAACGTTCTTTATTGCTCAGTTTTGCTTCTTTAAGACGTCTGAGGTCAGCAGCATCTATGAAATGACACTCCATTTCAGTTTATCGCTGTTTTTGAAATTTGTCGACCCAGAGTGCAACCATTTTGGGTATATAATCAATTATTTAGATACAATAAGTTTTAGTGATCTTTTAAGACATTTGAGGTCTGATAAGATTCCCTGGGTCAAATTTTCAACTCTGAGAATCCATCGATTTTCACAAAATTCACATTGTTTGTTTGAGTGTAGGCTAATGTACTTATTCCTGGTAAGAAACCTTGTGTTGCAATTTGTTTAAACTAAAATAGACCAGCCCCCAGGTGAGGGTAGTATCACAGGAAATGGTAGAAATTTTGACGCTATCTCCAATTATCCTTGTCCCATGGGGGTTCCAAAACACTGAGGTATCCAGGGCGGAGCAGGTGGAAATATATTTGTTTGACCTTTATAGTGTTTTTGACCTGCAAATTTCGGTATAATAAGGAAAATCAATAAAATAAGACAAATTCATAACTTGCAGTGCTTTTTCAAAAGAGATTTCCAGAAGATTTTCTATAAAATTTTCATTTTTTGGTATAAAGTTCTCATTGGTGCATATACATTTTCAGCATTACATACCTGATTTAATAATATCAACATCACAAGCATTGATATCCAACAAGCCGAGATTTTTTTCCAAACACTTAACCCACCCCCATAAACTTATTTTCTATCTGAAAATACCTGTCAAGTCAGAATAGCCCGTTTCCGTTCCGTTTTGTTAACCAATTCAGAGTCTTATCATATATCATGGAATTAGCATGTATCTGAGGAGGTTTATGTTATGGTAGAGTCTATTTTGTTTAAATATTTGATTCTGTTGGGTTTATTTAAATTAATTAAAATTTTGATTATTTTTAAGTGAAAAATTTCTAAACAATTCCTTTGTCACTTTTATGGATACAGCTGCACAACATACACCACAATAGGCATAAATTCATCCCCAATATCAGACATGAAATGTTATAATCATGAACCAGACAAGAATTAAGAAATAAAGTAAAACTTAACCCTACCCAAGATAGTGTTCTCAATGCGTTCAATGCTATATTATACTGAACTCGAAAGGTCGTTCATTTATACTAGTTGATATAATTCATATAATAAATTGCAATAGTTCTGCCCACGGATTATGCAATCTCATGCTCATTATCACTGTCAATTTCATCAATGGTAGCAATCAATAGAATTTCTGGCAACATCTTCAGGGAATAATGGTTCAAACAACTCAGGTTGCCTATCGCCCGTCCATCCATGAAGTGCTACATGCATAAACGCCGTCAAGATGGGGAACTCTCTGACTTTACCTCTCTATCGATTAATATATCTTTGAGATATTGTGGAAAGTGATTGCAACCCAAGGTACACATGTACAACCAACCCAGTAACATAGTCATTCCATATATACTCATAAACACCACATAAATGACAACAGTCACTCACTCTATACACATACACCTGACCCATGACCATATAGTCGCTCCCTGTAAACATATTCACCACTTTCATGATCATAAGTCAATCCTTGTATACGTACTCATCTCACAATTGTCCATACGGTCATTCCCCGTATACCTATTCGCCACACCCAATCGCCATATAGCCACTCGCTGTATATACGTACTCCTCACCCATGACCATATATATACACAATCGTTTATACCCGTACACCCACACATGCTCATACAGCCATGCAGACACACTAGAACACTGGCCCATGACCATATAGTCACCCCTGTGAACTTATTCAACACATTCATGATCATACAGTCAATCATTGTATACCTATTCACCTCACCATTGGTCATACATCACTCCGTGTATACATGTTCACCAAACCCATGGCAAAATAGCCACGCAAGATATACATATCCTCCACAGCCATCACCATAGAATCACTCCAAGTGTACATATGCACCTCACTAATGGCGATATAGCCACTCACGTTATACACATACCTCTCCATAACCATACAGCCTACATATGTGTACACCCTACATATGACCATACAGCCATACCGACACACTGGGTATACTGCTACACCCGACCCATGACCATATAGTCACTCCCTATATACATATTCACCACATTCATGACGCTATAACCATACAGCCACACTTGTACACCCTACATATGACCATACATCCATACCGGCACACTAGGTATACTCCTACACCCGATGACCATATAGTCGCTCCCTCTATACCTATTCACTACATTCATTATCATGCAATCACACCTTGTATACATCTGTTCACCTCACCATTGGCCATACAGTCACTCCCTGAAAACATATTCACCTCACTATTGGCCATAGTCACTCACTGTATACCTATTTGCCACATCAATAGTCATATAGCCACTCGATATATACATATACATCAACGCATGACCATCCACACGCTCGTCAATGACCATTCAGCATATATCAGGTACACATAAACACATTATGACTGTTGCCATTCCATGTGCACATATACTCATTACAAATAGCTGAACATCTATTTATCCATTCACCCCACCATGATCCTACAGACAACACATGTATACATGTACACCTACATGCCTTGTGACAATACAACCCCACAAGGTACACCACACCATGACCATACGGTCACTCCATATATACATAAAAACATATATTACCATGTAGGTACTCTCATTATTTACATAAAACGCAGCAATGCCACAAGAGTCACATTTGGTACACATGTACTGGGTACACAACCATATAACCATACAGTCACTCCCTGGATACCTATTCACCTCAAACATGTCCATACACTCACTCCTTGCATATCTATACATCTCACCATGGCCACCCCATTCATGACCAAAGAGCTAATCATGTATACATATTCACATCATTCATGACCATACAATAACTCCCTTTATACATATTCACCTCAATTATGACCACACGGTAACTCCCTGGTTGCCATCTTGACGTCCACCCTGTATCACGTTGATCATTGGTTATTCCAATAGGCCAGAATAGCCACATATTATGGTTCATTTCAGTTCCGTTTCAAAGTTCTGCCCATTTATTTAAAAAATATAGCCAGTATCCAAAAAGAGGTTCTCGGAAAAAAAAAACAAATAAGGAAACTTTAAAATTAATTTGTTATGCCCAATATGGAAATGGAACATCCATAATAGAACATTCAGTTGTCAGTTGATTACCTAACATGTATACTAACCAAGTTAGCCACAATTTGCTACTTTTTCGGAACAGCAGAGAATAATGTTCGGGATACATGTAAACAAAATGGTTGCCATTTTGGTAGCTATTTTGAGTAATTTGCTTTATAAACAAATTAGTGTGACACATGTAAAGTAGATCTAAACAATAAACACCTCTCATACCAATGATAGTTACATTTTACTTGAATGTTTTTTTGCCGATATTTATGTCAAGTTTGTGAGAGAAAATCCAATATTTCTGGTAATGTCAGTGGTGACAATAGTAAAAATTAACCATAATCAGACATGTTAGTGTTCAATGTATGAAAGTCAAAATAGCCAATTTTATACATCAACACAACTTTTAAGTGATTACAGGACACGCTGGGGCAAAAGCTACAATTTTCCACATTTTGGCAGCCAAATATAGAGAAGAATGCTGTTGTTGGGTTACATTCCTTCACATGTAATAATTACCTTTCATCGTTGTTCCGAAAAGGAAACAAACACTTCTGGAAGTTGCTGGATAGACCATCAAGATATATGGAAGTCATGGCTTATTTATGAACGAATTGGGTTTTGAACAGTGACACACTTAATACACTCGAGGAGTTAACATGTTACTTACACGTGTATGGTCCACGTTCGAGAAAAGTGAATTAAGCTGGCTAGGTGGGTAACCTTCCAGCAGAAGTTCGAGAATCAGCAAAAGGTAGAACAAGAACTTTCAGCACTTCCACTACGTGAGGACTCTTTAAGTCTACACTCAAAACAAGCCAATATGATAGTAAAACAGTGGAGACTTGCAACCGTTGCCAAATCAACCACTCCCGGTGTAGGACTTCAAGGATGGACGGCCGATGGGCAACCTGGTTTGTTTGACCCATTCTTCCCTGCAGATGTTGCAGAAATTATATTGACTGATATCATCGCATTTGATGAAATTGACAGTGACAGTGGAGATGATTTCGTGGGCAGAACTATTGCAATTTGTGATATGGATTATATCAACTCCTATGAACGACCTTTCGAGTTTAGTATAGCATAAAATTGAAAGCATCGAGAACACTAACTTGGGGTAGGGTCAAGTTTTACTTTATTTCTTAATTCTGGTCTGATACATGATTATCGCATTTCATGTCTGGTATTGGCGATGAATTTAAGCTTATTTTGGTGCACGTTGTGCAGCTGTATCCACCAAACTGACAAAAGAATTTCTCACTTAAAAATAATCAAAACTTTAGCTATAATTTACCCCAAAAAATATAATATTTAAACAAAATAGACTTTACCATAACATAAACCTCCTAAGATACATGCTAATTCCATGATATGTGATAAGACTCTGAATTGGTTAATCAAACGGAACCAAAACGGGCTATTCTGACTTGACAGGTATTTTCAGATAGAAAATTAGTTTTATGGGGGTGGGTTAAGTTTTTGGAAATATCTCGGCTTGGATATCAGTGCTTGTGATTTTGATATTATTAAATCAGGTATATAATGCTGAACATTTATATGCACCAATGAGAACTTTATACCAAAAAATGAAATTTTATAGAAAATCTTCTGGAAATCTTGTTTGAAAAAGCACTGCAAATTATGCATTTTTTTGACATTTTCGTGAATTTTTCACAAAAATTGTTGGAGAATATAATTTTTTTGCACACCAGTAATGTTAAGCCACCCAGCTAAAATAAATATCTGATACTCAAGTATATTGTATTCGACATTTGACTTATTTTATTGGTTTTCCTTATTATACTGAAATTTGCAGGTCAAAAACACTAAAAAGGTCAAACAAATATATTTCACACCTGCTCCGCCCTGGATACCTCAGTGTTTTGGAATCCCCAAGTGGCAATGATAATTGGAGATATCGTCAAAATTTCTCCACTTTCGTGTGATACTAACCTCATCTGGGGCCGGTCTAAAAGCACAAATGCTCTGAACTGTATATATATGTTTTTGTTTTGTTTTGAATAAATATTGAAATTATTTTCTCCATTGTCATATTTTGTGGTCCACATGTCATTACTATCTTTAGAGGCGAGATTATCAACTAAAAGTTGACAAAATAGCTACCTTGAGTGGTTATATGGGACACATTTGAATACCAATTAAAATAGCTAGAATAACCACTCGAGGTAGAATATTTTCCCACCCATAGTAGTTTTAAGGTTAACTACACACAGGTAGCACAAAATACAACCACCCGCAGGTAGTAAAATTAACTCCTGGGTAGTTCGTATTCATCCAACTACCAAAAGTAGTTAAAAATTTACATCCTATTGGGTAGTTATTTTAACTACCAAAGGTATTTAAATTTTTAACTACTCACCAGGTAATAAAATTAACCTCCCAAGGTAGCGGAATGAATACGAACTACCCAAAGTAGTAACAATTTACTACTTTTCGGGTTAATTTAGCAACTTTGAATTTAGTGTGTAGGGTGGCATAGAGGAGCATTTAGTAAGTTGTACACTTGTGCTCCAATCCCTGTTGCTCGTCATACTACTGTATTTAAACTACTATGTATACATATATGTGTGGGATGACAATTAAATAGGTTCAAAGGCCCAACCCAAATTATACTATAAAAACCGCAAAACGCATCCTTCTAGCCCGTTCGGTTGCCACATGAGGTGGCCAAGATGGCAACCATAGCCGTTTTGATATTTATGAAACGATTGTCACAAAATGAACGATGCGGTAGGGTGGCCCACACCACACTCTTTATATCTATATTTGCGAATGTCTGTCTGTCTGTATGTCTGTCTATCTGTCTGTGTTCTATAGAAATTCACAGGGGACCATCTAGATGATGCCAAAGGGGTCTACTAGGAGTAGCTTTTTACGAGAAAGATTATGGTCGGGGTTAGAAATTTCTAAAGTGACGCCGTTGTTGTCAGGGGCAGAAAAGGGGGAGGGGCAGAACAAAATGTGTCGCCGAATGCCACCAACCTTATATATAATCATCCCCATAATATGAGGAATCTAATGGCGTGGTTTAAATATGGCAAAAGTCGCGCCGTTCGCGTCAGGGGTGCCCGGAAGGGGGCAGATTTTGTTTCTGTCGCCGATTGCCACGAAACTTACATATAATCATCACCATGATATGAAGAATCCAACGGTGTGGCGTCGATTGAGTCAGGGATGAACGGAAGGGGAGAGGGGCACCAAATTTGATAAAACTAATTTTAGCGCCGATTTCCACCAAATTTATATATATTCTTCTTCATGATACAAGGAATCTAATTGTGCGATTTAACAACACCAAATTGTTGTTTTTGGATGAGAGATTGGGAGGGGGTGGGCGCCAATTTCCACCAAATTGATACACGTTCTTATCCATGATACGAGGAATCTAATCGTGATTTAAAGACACAATAGTGGTGCTGTTTGGGTGAGAGATGGAGATGGGAGTGATTGGCACCAAATTTGATAAAACAATTGTTTAGTCGCCGATTATCAACACACTTATAAACAATCAACTCCATGATATCAGGAGTGTAATCATGTGGTTTAAGGATGTCACACGTGGGGCAATTCGAGCCAGTGATGTATAGAGATGAGAGGGTCACACAAATTTATATCTATATGTTTAGTACCGATTTCCGCCAGATTGATACATATTCTTCTCCGTGATACGAGGAATCTTATCGTGTGGTTTAGATACACCAAATTGGTGCCCTATGGTGAGATATATGGGGACCTTAAATTTGATACGAATTTGTATACTCGCCAATTTTCACCGATTTCATATATATGCATCTCTAATCTCTAATGAGTCTTATGGTGTGCAGCTTGTGTCCGAAATATGGACGGGAGGGTCACCAAAACTGATACAAAATATTTTTAGTACCAATTACCAATTAGTACAAATTACAAATTCAGACACGTTCTTCTCAAATGATACAAGAAATAAAATCGTGCTGCTGTCTGTCTGTCTTTTTGTCTGTATGTGTGCGTTCTATATATAACTTCACGCGGTACAATCGAGATGGCACCAAGGCGTTCTAAGAGGGGTAACTTTTTACAAGGAAGATAATGGTGCGGGTTAAAATTTTCTAAAATGACGCTGTTGGTGGGAGGGGAAATTAAAAACAATTGGTGAATATAGTTTTGTCGCTGATTTCCACCAAACGAATACACAATCACCTTTGCAATATGGCGTTGTTTGAGTCAACGTTGCATCACCAATTGATTTAAAAAACCAAATTCCACCAAATTCATACACGTTTTTCTCTAATGATATACCATGAATTAAATCACAATTGGTGTCGTTTGCGTCACGGATGGCGAGCGGATATGCACTATCATTGATAAGATTGCTATTCGCCGATATCCACATATAAGTTATATACAGTCACCAGGCCATCTCCATATCATGTTAAGTAGTTGGGCATTCACATTTCACAATTGCGACATATGGTGACCCACATAAGTCACTTGAACAATTATATCTTCTTAACAGTCATATTTATATGGGAATGGCAATCAAGGCATTCACATAATGAGCTAGCAAAATTATATAACTAGAAGAAGCATTAAACGTATATTTATCATTCTATTGACGAGATACATAATTATATTCGTGCAAACTGAGAGACCTCGAACCGTCAGAGGATTGCATATATATATAATAACAAAATTTAGTCTGTTCCATTCAATACAGTTTCCACAAAAAGTTACAATTTGTCAAGATATATGGAATGCCTGTTCAAAAATAGTGGTCACAGTGTGCAGTCAAATATAGATTCTTCTGATATACAATAAAATGCAGTTAGTAGCACAAGACTTTTCAGGATCCTACCAATACTGACATCTGACAAGGGTTTTAGAACAGACTCATCGACTGACATAAACAATTCAAAATCTCGCTCTGTGCCTGGCACATGTAGCTGATATATATGCGTTTAAACTAAGAATATTTAGCCAATATATAGCACCATGAACAGAGGAGCACCTGGACATTTCCTTGAAACATCTGTATCTTCATGGAGATATGATAGCCAGGTGTCCTCGAGATCTTAGTCCAACCCACTAGATTGATTGATACATCTCAATATGTAAAACCCAATTATCATCTTTTATCGAACTAATGTGTTTATGATGTTCATGTATCATAGTATAACGTCTAATGTATACGCAGTTGTAAATAAATAAATACTTCATTATTGGTGGAACGGATTAATCGCGATAAACAGAATGACAACTGACTAGGTGAGCCACTACTTATAGCAACCACCACGGTGGGTGTTTATACATAAGGCTTGTGTGAATGATGACGTCATATAATTTTTCTATATATATTTCTATACGATGGAAAGATTTTCAGGAAAGAGTGTATGCTATTTAGCGAAATTGACACGTGACTTCCGATTAGCAACTGTTTAAAATTTGGAATCGGAAGTGGAACAACGAGATGAAATGCCACGGCTCATGACGTCAATTACGTCATGTTGGCTTCGTAGGGGTGCAACATTAACCCTTTCACGATGGGAGACGCGCTAGTGTAGCATTAATGTTTTTATTACAGGAGCTGTGCTGGTGCAGCATTAACCATTTCACGACGGGAGCTCTGCTGGGCAGCATTAACCCTTTCATGACGGAGAGCTGTGCTGGAGCAGCATTAACCCTTCCATGACGGTAGTTGAGTTGGTGCAGGATTAGTTATTTCATGAAGGGAGCTGCGTTGGTGCAGCATTAATTATTTCATGACGGGAGCTGCGTTGGTGCATCATTAATTATTTGATGACGGGAACTGCGTTGGTGCATCATTAACCCTTTCGTGATGGGATCTGCATTGGTGCAGCATTAACCATTTTATGACGGCAGCTGTGCTGGTGCAGCATTAATTATTTTATGACGGGACCTGCGTTGGTGATGAAAAGCAAATTCGGGATACAGCATGTGTGGTTGCTCCACTACGTGTCACGTATGATTCATATTATTCCATGACTGTAATAATCATGTGTTGTGATGCTATTTGAATATACAATTTATAAGAAAACGTATAACACTTTAAGCAAGAGCATTCTCAATTCCCAACAAATATCCACAGCATACATTAACCTGGGCAACGCCGGGTAACCCTGCTAGTATACTATAAAAACCGAAACCGCACCCTCTGGCTCGTGCGGTTGCTACCATAGCCGTTTTGCTATTTATGAACAGATTTTGACCAAATTAACGACGCCGTAGGTTGGCCCACCCCATATTAAACTACAAAAACCGAAAACCGAACCCTTCTAGCCCGCGCGGTTGCCACATGAGGTAGTCAAAATGGCAGCCATAGCCGTTTTGGTATTTATGAACATATTTTGACCAAATAAACGACGCCGTAGGGTGGCCCACCCCAAATTAAACTATAAAAACCGAAACCGCACACTCTGGCTCGTGCGGTTGCAACCATAGCCGTTTTGGTATTTATGAACAGATTTTGACCAAATTAACGACGCCGTAGGTTGGCCCACCCCATATTAAACTACAAAAACCGTAAACCGAACCCTTCTAGCCCGCGCGGTTGCCACATGAGGTGGTCAAAATGGCAGCCATAGCCGTTTTGGTATTTATGAACATATTTTGACCAAATAAACGACGCGGTAGGGTGGCCCATCCCAAATTAAACTATAAACACCGAAAACCGCACCCATCTAGCACGTGCGGTTGCCACAGGAGGTGGACAAAATGGCAACCATAGCCGTGATGGTATTTATGAACCGATGTTCACCAAATAAACGATGCCGTAAGGTGTCCCATCACAAATTAAACTATGAAAACCGAAAACCGCATTTCTCTAGCGTGTGTGGTTGTCACTGGAGGTGGCCAAAATGTCAACCATAGGAAGGAAGGGACACGACCATATGGCCCCTTCCAAATTTTCAAAAATTGGGCGGAAGTCGTGTTATAAGGTGTCAACATAGCACTGTTACTAAATCAAGGCCACCCGGGAATCATTGCATTATCGTGCGGTGCCAACCAGCGGGCATCTATAGAACTGGGAGGCGACCATATAGCTCATTCCAATTTTTCGAAAATTGGGCTGAAGTGGTGCATGGAGCTCAAAGTTACACTTCTTGTTGCTAAATCGGCTGCGTGGCAAGAACCACGACAGTCACAGGGGAATCCAGCAATTTCGTGCGGCGCCACACAGCGGGCATATGTATGATAGGGACGCGACCATATAGCCCCTTCCACATTTTCGAAAATATCACTGTTTGTTACTAAATCGGCTGCGTAGCAAGAACCATAACGGCAACCGGGTATACTCTTGCTTTTTTAAGCTGTGCACTTTTTTTTTCACTAAATCGGCTGCGTAGCCAGATCCACGACGGCCATAATGGAATCCTTGTATTTTCAGTGCCACCCAGCGGGCATCTACAGGACAGGGACGTGACCATATAGCCCCTTCCAAATTTGGCTGAAGTCGAGCATGGGGTGTCAAAATAGCACGTTTTGTTACTAAATCGGCTACGTAGCCAGAACGATGTAGGCCACCCGTGAATCCTCACATTTTCGTGCGGAGCCACTCGACGGGCGTCCTTAGGACAGGGACCATAATGCCCCTTCCAAATTAAAACAAATTGGGCTGAAGTCGTGCATGGAGCTCAAAGTTGCACTTTTTTTTACTAAATCGGCTGCGTATCCAGAAACAATAATGGCGGCCACCAGGGAATCCTTGCATTTTTGAGCGGTGCCATCCAGCGAGCATCTATAGGATAGGGACGCGACCATATAGCCCATTTCATATTTTCGAACACAGGGCTGAAGTCATGCATGGGATGTCAAAATTTCACTTTTTGTTATTAAATCGGCTGCGTAGTCAGAACCATGGCGTCCACCCGGGAATCATTGCATTCCCGATCGGTGCCACCCAGCGGGCATCTCTTTGACCGGGACGCGACCATATAGCACCTTTCAAATGTTCGAAAATGTGGCTGAAGTCCCGTGCATCGGGTGTCAAAATAGAACTTTTTGTTGCTAAATCGGCTGCGGGGCCAGAACGATGGTGGTCACCCGGGAGTTCTTACATTTTCGTGCGGAGCAACTCGGCGCGGTCACGAAAGGGTTATACGTGTACTACGACACGGTACCCCCCCCCCCCCCCCCATGTACGACTTCATCCCAATTTTCGAATATTTGGAAGGAGCTATATGGTCGCGGCCCTGTCCTATATATGCCCACTGGGTGACCAACTTTCAAAAAATTGGAAGGGGCCTTATGATCGCGTCCCTGTCCTAGACTCCCGCCGTGTGGCACCGTACGAAAATGCAATATACCCGCTGGATGGCACCGCTCAAAAATGAAAGGATTCCCTGGTGGCCGCCATGTTTCTGGCAACGCAGCCGATTTAGTAAAAAAAGTGCAACTTTGAGCTCCCTGCACGACTTCAGCCCAATTTTTTATTTTATTTGGAAGGGGCCTTATGATCCCTGTCCTAAGGACGACCGCCGAGTTGCTCCGCGCGAAAATGTAAGAACTCCCGGGTGGCCGCCATCGTTCTGGCCCCGCAGATTTAGTAACAAAAAGTGCTATTTTGACACCCCATGCACGACTTCAGCCAAATTTTCGAAAATTTGGAAGGGGCTATGGTCGCGTCCCTGTCATATAGATGCCCGCTGGGTGGTACCGCACGAAAATGCAAAGATTCCCGGGTGGCCGCCATGGTTCTGGCAAGCAGCCGATTTAGTCAAAACAAGTGTGCTATTTTGACACCCCACGGCACGGCAGGAAAATGCAAGGATTCCATTGTGACTGTCATGGTTCTGGCCATGCAGCCGATTTAGCAAAACAAGTTAATTTTTTAGCTCCATGCACGACTTCAGCCCAATTTTCGAAAATTTGGAAGGGGTTATATTGTCGCGTCCCATTCATATAGATGCCCACTGGGTGGCACCTCACGAAAATGCCATGCCGCACGACATAGAGGGATCCGTTTTTCGTTTTTTTTAGTATAATTTGGGGTGGGCCACCCTACTGTGTCGTTTATTTGGTCAACGTCGGTTTATAAATACCAAAACGGCTATGGCTGCCACTTTGGCCACATTTTCAGACAACAACACAGGCTAGAGGGTGCGGTTTTCGTTTTGTAAAGTAAAGTTTGTGGTGGGCCACCCTACTGCGTCAGTTCATATATATCAAAACGGTTATGGTTGCCATTTTGCCCACCTCCTGTGGCAACCGCACGGGCTAGAGGGTGCGGTTTTTTCGGTTTTTTATAATATATTTAGGTGTCGGCCACCCTACCGCGTCATTGATTTGGTCAAAATCTGTTCATAAATACCAAAACGTCTATGGTTGACATTTTGGCCATCTCGTGTGGTAACCGCACGGGCTAGAGGTATGCGGTTTTCGGTTTATATAGTACTAGAAGGGTGACCCGACTTCGTCCGGGCTTTGACCTTGAATTGACCATTTTGAAGGTCAGGTGGGGTCACGATTTGACCCGTCCAAAACACTCCTGAAAACAATTACCACTAAGTATCAAAATTCGTCAAAATCCGTGTGGCAGTTTTCCAACACCAAGACCCCAAAAATGATTGAAAGCGGCCCATCGGATACCGGAAAATCGGCCCAGCGGATACCGATATACCCTATGTATCAAATTTCGTCCGTAACAATCCGCCAGTTTTACCCGATTTGATTTCCATTAAAGCTCCACTAAACGCGCCTCATAAACACACGCTCATTAATTATCAGGCTTCAACGTAAAGATAAATTAGCATTGTGTAGTAAATTTTAACTAATTATAACTAATTATTTTCTCGCCGTCAAAGTTGAACAATGTCGATGTTACATTGGGGGCTTAGGGGCCACAGCGAAATAGCATTTCAGCTAAATGGATTCTTGGATGAGATTCTAGACCCGCGGGGTAACTGTAAACGAGTTGAGCCTATGCGTGGTGTGAATATATAAACAATAAATATATCGACAATAGACCTAAGAATATCAGCTGTAACAAAATTTATATATCAGAAATTGTAAATGATATATTTTGGGATAGATACACGATTCTTAATAGCCTGCAAATTGACAATATATATTGTAAATGTTATAATTTTGGGATAAATACACGATTCGACGTATGGATATGGACTTATCCTCCCTGCATCGCAGTGCTAAATTCCGGCGTGATTAGCACTGCGGATCCCGAGGTCCGTTAATGCCTTTTTAATTCTGCCTTTAAATGACGGTACGCGCGATCGTACCCGTCCCTAAAAGAGGTACGTTTGTGTGTACCCGTTTCAAGGTGAAGATCACCTCGGGCGGAAAGCCCTAAGTACGTCACACAACACGCTCATGTCTGGATACAGTCTTACATGCACACGCCCAGACCCAGAAGTAAGAATCACATTACACACATACGCTCTTTATCGACGACACTGCGGATACGAACGCTCTTTAACTATCAACGCGATTAACACCACCGTGCCACTGGCGGTATTTTCTGTGACTGGGGTGGAGAATGGGTGCTCTAACGTTCTCAGAAGCGGTGCGATGCCACTTCATCTGGTAATTTACCCTTAGATAGGAAGTTTGGGCTCAATCCGTCCGGCAGTCTTCGAGTCCATCGCGATCACACACACACACACACCCTGATCTTCCAAAAAATATATAATAGATATTTTGCGGTCGGCCACCCTACCGCTTCGTTTATTTGGTCAAAATCTGTTCATAAATACCAAAACGGATATGGTTGCCATTCTGGCCACCACATGTGGCAACCGCGCGTGCTAGAGGGATGCGTGTTTTCGGTTTTATAGTATAATTTGGGGTGGGCCACTCTACCGCGTTGTTTAATTGGTCAAAATATGTTCATAAATACCAAAACGGATATGGTTGCCATTTTGGCCACCACACGTGGCAACCGCACGGCCTACATGGTGCGGTTTTCTGTTTTTATAATATAGTTTTGGGTGAGCCACCCTACCGCATCGTCTATTTGGTCAAAATCGGTTCATAAATACCGAAACGGCTATGATGGTTTTCGGGCGTGATGGGTGGGGTCGGGGTCTTTCTAGGTCATATTTGGGGCGGGCCACCCAGCCATGCGGTCAAATTGGTCGAAATCCTTACCGTTCTCGAAAATGGTCCATACCCCATTCTCACCCCCTCGGTGTTGCACCCTCGGGGGTGACGGTGGGGGTCGGGGTGTTTATATGTGGTATTTGGGGCGGGCCACCCACCCATGCCGTCAAATTGGTCGAAATCCTTACCGTTCTCGAAAATGGTCCATACCCCATTTTCACCCATCGGGGTGGCACCCCCCGGGGTGATGGGTGGGGGTCGGTGTGTTTCTAGGTGGTATTTGGAGCGGGCCACCCATACATGCCGTCAAATCGGTCGAAATCCTTACCGTTCTCGAAAATGGTCCATACCTCATTTTCACCCCCGATGGTGCCACCACCGGGGTGATGGGTGGGGGTCGGTGTGTTTCTAGGTGGTATTTGGGGCGGGCCACCCATACATGCCGTCAAATCGGTCGAAATTCTTACCGTTCTCTAAAATGGTCCATACCTCATTTTCACCCCTCGGGGTGGCACCCCCGGGGTGATGGGTGGGGGTCGGTGTGTTTCTATGTGGTATTTGGAGCGGGCCACCCACACATGTCGTCAAATCGGTCGAAATTCTTATCGATCTCGAAAATGGTCCATGCCTCATTTTCACCCCGATGGTGCCACCCCCGGGTGATGGGTGGGGTCGGTGTGTTTCTAGATGGTATTTGGGGCGGGCGACCCATATATGCCGTCAAATCGGTCGAAATCCTTACCGTTCTCGAAAAAGGTCCATACTTCATTTTCACCCCTCGGGATGGCACCCCCCCCCCCCCCCGGTGATTGTGGGGGTCGGTGTGTTTCTATGTGGTATTTGGGGCGGGCCACCCACACATGACGTCAAATCGGTCGAAATCCTTACCGTTCTCGAAAATGGTCCATACCTCGTTTTCACCACATCGGGGTGGCACCACCGGGGTGATGGTGGGGTCGGGGTATTTCTATGCTGTATTCGGGGCGGGCCACCCATCCATGCCGCCAAATCGGTCGAAATCCTTACCTTTCTCGAAAATGGTCCATACCCCATTCTCACCTCCTCGGGGTAGCACCCCGGGGTTGACGGTGGGGGTCGGCGCGTTTCTAGGTGGTATTTGGGGCGGGCCACCCACCCATACCGTCAAATCGGTCGAAATCCCTACTCGAAAATGGTCCATACCCCATTTTCACCGCCTCGGGCGGTACCCCCGGGCCGGGTGGCACACCGGGGTGATGGTGGAGGTCGGGGTGTTTCTAGGTGGTATTTGGGGCGAGCCACCCACCCATGCCGTTAAATCGGCTGAAAGCGACATTTTAGAAATTAAGGAATAGGGAATAAGTTCCAAATGTCATGTTCGTATCTTAATACAACACAAACAAACAAAACAACAACAACAACACTATACATTAATCACTTGTGTCCAGTTTACGGTTTATCAGTCGGATGAACAAGCACAGTCTACTAAGAGACGTTACATCTGTAACATTTAGTATGTCGTCTAGAATATCAATAGTTGAGTGTTTTATACCTGTATATTTCCTAAGCATGAGGCGATCTCTTCCCTCTTCAAAGTATTCGTATTCACATTCATGGTGTTTGTTAAATGACATGAATAGCCAAATTGATCAGAGTCGATTTTCAACAAATATTTTCGCAAAATATGTTTCTCGAATATTTGATACAAATAATGGCCTTTCCTTGATATACTCAGATTATTCGAAAACCACAAAAATGACAACTTTAGAAAAAATTACGTCAGTTTGTACTAACAGCATCATAGCAATTCAGTAGGACACAAACGCATCGTAGCACATTTGCAGGACCACTTGGCCAGGGGTGTGTACTGATTCTATAAATGATAAAATGATTTATGTACAAATTCGGCTGAATTCTGGTCTCAGGTCTGTGCCACACTAATAATCACGGTGTTCCATGACAGGACTTGGTTTCGCGAAACCACACTGGTCGCAAGCTGGGATCGGCGCATTGTTGTACAATCAACGACAATCAATGACAATCTATGGACAAAAGCGTGCTGAGCGCTGCATCGAGATTGGGGTGTTGATGTCTCCGGGGCAGGGTTTGCGCGGATTTCTCACCCCCTATGCGGATGTCACGACGGTGTCAGTTTTACGGGATGAGGAAAGTCTACGCAGAGAGTAAATTTCACAGAGATCACTCCGCTGTGTGTAGAAATACCGACCCCGAAAAGGGACCGACAAACGTGCCCAGATACACGAATCAGATTATCCTCACTTAGAGTGGATCGCGAATCCGCGCTTGTCGGCATTCGAACCAGCTTCGCCAGCGCTTCGGGAGAGTTATCGTTCATGACCAGCAGTCATGATTTTCTAGCTCTCCACAAATATATCAATTATCGCTAAAAGTAACTTTTTGTTTGTCTACATATTCGTCTCAGTAATAGATAAGTTACTCGCGTTCAGGAATACAAGGACTCTGTGCTATTTCTCATGTTGAAATGTGAGTTTTTGAGACTGAAAATTGTTGCTATTCGTGCCCGATGACTGTGCCAAGTAGCTTGTTTACGTCGCCATTTTGCATATATGTGTTGATCCTTCTGCATTATGAATCGCCATCGAGAACACAACAAACGGCCAATCATGGTTTGCAGAGGTGTGAACAATAGTGCCCAGCAGCAATGATTGGTGACCGAAGTGTAACAACCTGACTGATAATATGCTTTCAAACAAGGCAAGGGTGTTATAAATAAAACTCCACTGTAAAGCCAGATAAACGCACGCATGATTTACAATCAAATTACCAATCTGTATCGTTACTGCGAAAACAGAAAAAGGTATTATCGTCTCGGGTTCAAGTCTCGGTTTATACAAAAATCTCAGACCAGGGGGGGTACTAGGTCTCAGTTGTAGACTATTACCTATAACACACATACTTATCGATTATATTACATTTTGTCCAGTTCATATATAATTATAATCTTTCTTCAACTCGGCATATCAATAAAACACAATTCCAATTTGGTTAACATAAAGATAAATGCTTCCAAAAAATACATATGTTCTGTTACCAGAACTTGTACGTTACCACATGGTACGAATTATGAACAAACCGACACAGGCTTGAATGACAATAAGAAGGCAAACCTTGGTTTACGTAAACCTGAGTTTCAAAAAGACGAGAATACGGACCAGTGCTGACCCATAATCCCAGCTTACTCGCATCGAAGCTGGGTAACACATGGCGATCACTGTGGTTTCGGCCTGGTCTAGAATATAGTTTACATGAAACCCTGGTCTAGACCAGGGACAAGAATTCGGCCGAATAGTGTCTAGGTCAAACCCTATGTTGACTGGACTAACTAACGCAAGAGAAAAGAAAAGTCTTACCGTGTGATAGAAAATGTAAAGATTCTTCAAATTGTCTGGATGGATATGACGCTCTGGTTTATATCAGTTGAATTTATGTACATTTTAGAGGGCGCGGTATCGTCTCTATGGTGTTCGATAATAGTTACGATTGACTATTTGGCTTTAACAGAGCATTGCCATCACTTGCGGGTAGCCAACTCGCTATTGAAACTCGGATCGCGTGTCGGACACCCCATCTAGAAAAACTCCGTGATAAAATGCTTGACAATTAGGCACGAAACTTCAAATAAAAAACGCAATCTATACATTAATGCGCGTGTACTTTTGCTTTGAATTAGTTTAATGCGTTTTAATGTAATTGGTTGCACCATACAATGTAGATCAGGGATACCCACCATGTTCGACATGACATCACAAAAACACCATATGTGCGTTTATAAAGGCTATCATAAAATAATTAGATCTGACTAATGAGCCACCATTACTGGGCGGTTTGGGTTGTCAGATATCCATTATATCTTATCAATGAGGGTTGTTCACATTGCTGTAGATCTGTATACAGTCCTACACGCATATACTAGTGTAAAAGGGTTGATATATAAATGCACACAGAAAGAAAACGGTATTCGTTCGTGTGAGCAAAAATCGTATCCGTTATAAGTCACAGTCAACACCGAGCCATTTCCACTGGCAAATCTGATTTGATTAATTGTTACTCGGGCTTGGCGAATGTGCTTAATCCTTCTTTGTCATTCCAACCCACGTAATTCACACTGTGTAAGCGAGAACCTGTATGCTGGTGCCTGTGGTGACACAGTAAATGTGCGTGTGGTGCGAATATTGAACACGTGATACTTACAGTATATTTTTTCTCATTAAACTGTAAAAACAGTGTTTGAGATATAATACAAGTCAATTTTTTACTATATACATTATATCTGACGTTGACTAGGGAAACATATAATCTAGGTCATGTGGTTATTATATGCTCATAAAGTTGTGATTAGAATGGAAATTCCGCATATATTCTGTGATGGGGTCTTAGGTGAAGTAGCCCGTTGGGATGTTATCAATTGTATGAGGAACCTGTTGTCAAAGGTGTGGGTAAACGTTGTCTCGATGATGTTGTACGATTAATTAGTGTTTGCGTTTCAAGTCGCCATGTAATATAAAGACAGTCTGCAGATAATAACATAATTCTAACACATTTGAACATCGGTCTATGTTTACATATATGTTTACATACCATAGTCATAGTTAAAGACCACATTCGCACATTTGACTTCCTTTCCTTGGTTGTTATTGGAACAAGTTTATATTTCTCTAAAAAATAAGGGGTGCTGTATGGTGGATACCCATTCCACACAACCCGTGCACACAGATCCAAAATGGCCGCCGTCCAGATGGGGTCAAATAGGAGATTCATGATCACCTACAATAGTAAATGTTGGTGAAATCTCCATTCTAAAGCGATCTCTGTGATCTCTAATTGTGTAAACTATACCGTGGTGTTATGGCAATACATATGTTGTGAATTTCAGGGAGACAGGGGCGTTGCTAGAGGGTCTCCGTGTGGGTCGTCCACTATGGAGAATTCCAACTGCACCACCCCCCCCCCCCCCAATTTGACCATCGTTTTATATACCCGGTATCAGAACATTCAGATATTTGAACCTGAAATTATACCCTTTGAAATTACTAGATGAATGGGAATCATAGATTGGGATTTACATTTGGTTCAAATAGTGGCAGAGATAGGAGATTTAACACTCCCGCACCAACTATATCTATGCTGTGAATTCATGTTAAGTACTTGTATATAGATTCCCATATTACATGTAATAATACCGGTATTATCAGTAAGGTGTTGATAAATGTCTGACAGGAGAGCTTGAATCACCAGTTGTAATTTAGTTTGGTCCAGTTGGGAGGTAATGGGCAATGATCTATTGGGGGTCGGGTGTGCTGTTAGAAATGTCAAGGTGTGCACCCCACCCCCTCGCACCGTTCAACAAAGACCCTCTACATGTGTCCCTGTTTATAAGTACGTGTTTTAAAGTGATCCGACAAGTACTGAATATTGTAGTCTTCGGAGTCCCATTCTCGTCAGTCTTTACAGTCTGGTGAGCGACTCCAGTCATTGATTCTATTTTCTTAGATCGAAGCCATCGCCTGTCTGGTATCCGTATTGACGTCCGAGGAGTGTATTGTATTTATAAATGCCCCACCCGATATTCAACAACAAATAAGATGCAATGTCAAAAAACTAAGTTTTCCAGTCCGCTATAATGTAAATCCTATTTAAACGGACACGCATTGCTCATTCGAGCGTCAAAATTATGTCCACGAAATTTGGAAGGAGGTATAAGATAGGCTGACAAATACACAAACTATTTATACACCGCCTTCGTATGCTCTAAAAGTACCTCCCACGGTCAGAGCCATGTTCCGTCTGTTTTCAGACAGAAGTGAAATAAACGCTCTTTATTTCTACCATATCAGGAATAGACACGAAAGTGAAATAAACGTTCTTTATTTCTACCATATCAGGAATAGACACTAAAGTGAAATAAACGCTCTTTATTTCTACCATATCAGGAATAGACACGGAATTTAAATAAACGCTCTTTATTTCTACCATATCAGGAATAGACACGGAATTGAAATAAAGGCTCATTAGTTCTACCATATCAGGAATTGACACGAAAGTGAAACAAACGCTCTTTATTTCTACCATATCAGGAATAGACACGAAAGTGAAATAAACGCTCTTTATTTCTACCATATCAGGAATAGACACGAAAGTGAAATAAACGCTCTTTATTTCTACCATATCAGGAATAGACACGGAGTTTAAATAAACGCTCTTTATTTCTACCTATCAGGAATAGACACGGAATTGAAATAAAGGCTCATTAGTTCTACCATATCAGGAATTGACAGCACGGAAGGTTGTTTTCTGTTCCGTGCCATGTAAATGTCTGTTTTTATTTTGGACCCAAAATCGTGTTCGATTTTTGAATTTTGTATTACTTCAATGCGTCGATCTTCCTGTGACATATAATGTTCCTATAGAAAGGTAATTCCAGTATTCATCGACCTATTTCGATACCGGCACAAATTCTGGAGCGCAGACGCCAAATGGCTTTAGGAACATAAATATATTAAAAATAGGCTTAAAAATAATCTTACGATAATTATTTCGAGAACGATATGTTACATTTTGACGCCAACGAATCCATGGAATCCTCTTTTTTTTCGCACACCCTGCCATTGCAGTATAGAAAACTGAAGGGTCTATTTTTTACACCAATGATTTTCGGGTACATAAAACATAAAAATAGTAGGTTTGTGTTGTCATATCGAACGAGGCACCTTTAAACGTATTCCATTGGGCGGCTAATCGGTCCCCACTCGTTCTAGTATTCCACTGGGGCGGCTAATCGGTCCCCACTCGTTCTAGTATTCCACTGGGGCGGCTAATCGGTCCCCACTCGTTCTAGTATTCCACTGGGGCGGCTAATCGGTCCCACTCGTTCTAGTATTCCACTGGGGCGGCTAATCGGTCCCCACTCGTTCTAGTATTCCACTGGGGCGGCTAATCGGTCCCCACTCGTTCTAGTATTCCACTGGGGCGGCTAATCGGTCCCCACTCGTTCTAGTATTCCACTGGGGCGGCTAATCGGTCCCACTCGTTCTAGTATTCGATACCATTGTAACTCGTACAATATACCGCGGGGTGCATAAAATAAATACGACAGATTTAAGTATGAACAATATATATTTCCACAATAAATAATATACAATTTGCATGTTTTTTTGTTTGGCTCCCTTGACTATGTTATCAATGTTTATGTCGATAGTCGTGAGTGCTATATAGCAGTCTTCTTGTCACTTTTCGCATAATGAACTACTACTGATAATAATTGCGACTAGCTAATATATATAGTAGTCTATTTGGGACACTCCAAACTTGTCCATATTTGACGACTACGAGTCCCCCTTTTGTGAAACTTATTGCCACTCACAATAAGGTGACATAATTACGTGAGTCGTGATTGTTTTGTACTTAATATGTGGTGTTATCAGGTTATATTCAGTGGTAGTCTCTGCGATTGCATGCACGCAAAACTCCATGGTCCTCTCGCAACCACAATCGTTACCACGCGTATGAAAAAACGACTACCGATAGAAAGACCACACATTACAGTGACGTAATACCCTATTCGTAATTATTATCAGTAGTATTCATTAAAATGACGTAATACCCTATTCGTAATTATTATCAGTAGTAGTTTATTGTGTGAAAGGTGTCTATTTCATCCTCTCCGCTCGATATGTGATATCCGAGTTAAAACAAGTCACTGTCCCGGTGTAAACACTTCACGTGATGTGCTCTGAATGAGACTTAAAGGGGTACTGTACACTAAATCATGTCATTTATAGGACCATCTCCCTTTATACTCAACATAATATATGCAACAAATGAATGAATTTGAGCCATGTATGTGCAAACTACACTCGTGTGCTCAATGAACTATACGAGCAACATGGTAATTATAATGAAAATGAATTTATGACTCCAGTCTTAAGTTCATTTTCATTATAATTACCATGTTGTTTTCATCGTTCATAGAGCTAGCACACGAGTGTATGTTGCACGTATCCATGGCTCAACTCCATTCATTTCTGTTGCAAATATTTTGTTGTGTATAAAAGGAGATGGTCCCCAAAATGGGCAGATTTAGGGGTCAGTCCCCATTAAAGTAATAGTTAATAGGACGACATGGTAATAACAGTTTGTCTATAGTTAAATGAAGTCATGATCGTCGCAGTAGATACATGTGAACAATTCATATAATACTGTAAAATCATACCGACCAAGAAGACCGTAAACATAGATAGACATGATCGTCTCAGTAGATACATGTGAACAATTCATATAATACTGTAAAATCATACCGACCAAGAAGACCGTAAACATAGATGGACATTGTCTTTATGTTCATTACTAAGTGAATATTTAATGTGATGTTGCCTGTTGGAACATGTGCTACATGTAGGTGTTTTGCAGAATTTTAATGGTTCGGTGCTTTTATAATTTTCATGTTCACGATGTAATCATTTTATTTGAAAGCGATATTGCTGTTCGGAGTCAGCGTATAGTGAACACGACAATTTACATGTAGTGTAACAGGAGATGAGTGTACTTATAACATGTAGTGTAACAGGAGATGAGTGTACTTATACCATGTAGTGTAACAGGAGATGAGTGTACTTATAACATGTAGTGTAACAGGAGATGAGTGTACTTATAACATGTAGTGTAACAGGAGATGAGTGTACTTATAACATGTAGTGTAACAGGAGATGAGTGTACTTATAACATGTAGTGTAACAGGAGATGAGTGTACTTATAACATGTAGTGTAACAGGAGATGAGTGTACTTATAACATGTGGTGTAACAGGAGATGAGTGTACTTATAACATGTAGTGTAACCGGAGATGAGTGCACTTATAACATGTAGTGTAACAGGAGATGAGTGTACTTATAACACTGCTTTCAACGCACGACATAATAATTGTTACTGCATGATTATTTATAATGGAAATAAGACTACACGGTATTTATTTTTTCACGTTTGTATTGATAATGGTGATTTTGCAAACTTCAAAGTTATTTTACATACCCCCACTTCGAATGCATCCGGTGTCCATCATTCGCATTAGAAAACGATGATGTCATGCACCCTATCCGACATAAATAACGCCACTGTTACGGTAATAAATTATAACTAACTATTTATATAATTTACGGTAATCAACGAGAAATAGATAGTTGTATTAATGTATTACATGTACATGTATAATATATCCGAATGTTACGATAATAAATGAGAGGGATAGTTGAAATACATGTACATGCATAATTTCCCGAATGTTCCGGTAATTAATGATAAATAGATAGTTGTATTACATGTACATGTATAACCTCACCGAATGTTACGGTAATCAATGTGAACTATATTGTTGTATAACATGTACACGTATAGTTCAGTGCATTTATGGTTTCACCCAGAACTAATTGCAACACAATTTTGTTTTGATGGAATAGGAACATAAACACCGCCCATATACAACATAATGATATTCAGCAAAATCAGGAAAGGGGAATTGGTGAATTTCGTGAAATAAATTGTGGAAAATTCGGTCATATTAGCCAAATGTCTTATTTTTTGATTAATTATTTTTAAGAACTAGAGCAAACTGAGGGGCTTTATCAGTGTGATTTTCTCACTAAATTAAACACAAAATTTGATTAATATGTGCATCTATGATTAAGAGGAACAAAATATTCACTAACAAAATGTGTGTTCCATTGTATGGACTTAGCCAAAATTTGCCTCTGACACAGAACTCGCGTGATGAAATGCCATATTCGACGTCGTGTAACTCAACAAATGTATAAGAATATATGCTCTGCTTTTCTCATAGCCGTTTGAGAATACTGATTAAACAAAATGTGAAGGAATTTCCAAATGCACGGGAGACGAAAATAAAATTATGGCCCTATGAACTCTTAGTCCAGCCTCTTTTCCGAAAATCCTATTGTGGGGCATTTTTTGTAATTTTGTATTAATACCTTTACAATTTGTTCAAACTAGTATACTTAAAAGCTTATAATTAGGCAGGGCATAATTTATGTATATCAAATTATTGAGTTAAATTACCTCAAGTATTGCATTTCATCACACGAGGCAAATTTGGTAAAGACCATAAGATGGAACACACATTTTGTTTGAGAATATTATCTTCTTGACCATAGAAGTACATATTAATCATGTTTTGTGTTTATTGTAATGAGGAAATTACTAAAACACTGAAAAAGCCATTCAGATGGCTCTAGTTTTAAAATAATTAACCATAAAATACGGATTTGGTTCATTATGCGAAAATGAGGCTCCGAAATCAGGTAAACTCCCGTTTTTGATGGCACACACAAATTTGCTTTTCTTATATACATCCATGAAATTGGCATTAATATCCATAAATTGATGATTTGACCACATTTTCACAAAATTTATTTCATGAAATTCACCAATTTACATTTTTCCGATTTTTGCTTATTTGTATAATGATGTTTATAATCTCTCCGAATGTTTCGGTGATCAATGAGAAATAGATAGTTGTATTGTATGTACATACATAATCTCACCGAATGTTGCGGTGATCAATGATAAATAGATAGTTGAAATAAAATCATATATAATCTCTCCGAATGTTACAGTAATTAATGCGAAATAGATAGTTGAAATAAAATCATGAATAATGTTTTCGCTCATATAACTATATGCATATGTACATCTGTAATCGAGATTATCGTACTGAGTACCAGACATCATCACAGTTATATGAGGTCGCGCGATTCCAATTATACTCCGAATATCGTTTTTGTGTGTTTCTTTAACCAGTTTAGCAATGTGATGGTTCCGGAAACTGAGTATCAAACGAAAGACGCGGCCACGTATGCAATTCAAATGTCCCACGGAGTCCCTCATCTGAGTAGAACTATTACCTTTGGACGCAGGTGGATGGTTGATAATACGGAGATCATATATACATCTGCGGAAACTATACCGGATCATATATACATGTACATCTGCGGAAACCATGTAAACCAGAAACGTGGGCTATCCGGTAATGATTTCGCAGATATAAAGCCCGCTAGCTGTACATAAGAAATCGATATAGTCGTACTGAGAACCATGCAGCAGCACACAGTTATATGAGGTCCCTTTATTCACCCACCCGGAGTGCCAATTGGTGAACATCGAGCTGCCGTCCGTACTGATCCAGCTCCCCTCGTGCGCCGCGTCGCTCCCGTCAATCCAGTACCATTCGTCTGTAATAGAGAATATAATGTGACATTAACTGAATGGGGTCGTATCAGGGGCAGCATACTGGGTCTCACTCCCATCTATCTAATAATAATAATAGAGAATATAATGTGGCATTAACTGAATGAGGTCGTATCAGGGGCAACATACTGGGTCTCACTCCCATCTATCTAATAATAATAATAGAGAATATAATGTGACATTAACTGAATGGGGTCGTATCAGGGGCAGCATACTGGGTCTCACTCCCATCTATCTAATAATAATAATAGAGAATATAATGTGGCATTAACTGAATGGGGTCGTATCAGGGGCAACATACTGGGTCTCACTCCCATCTATCTAATAATAATAATAGAGAATATAATGTGACATTAACTGAATGGGGTCGTATCAGGGGCAGCATACTGGGTCTCACTCCCATCTATCTAATAATAATAATAGAGAATATAATGTGGCATTAACTGAATGGGGTCGTATCAGGGGCAACATACTGGGTCTCACTCCCATCTATCTAATAATAATAATAGAGAATATAATGTGACATTAACTGAATGGGGTCGTATCAGGGGCAACATACTGGGTCTCACTCCCATCTATCTAATAATACTAATAGAGAATATAATGTGACATTAACTGAATGGGGTCGTATCAGGGGCAGCATACTGGGTCTCACTCCCATCTATCTAATAATAATAATAGAGAATATAATGTGGCATTAACTGAATGGGGTCGTATCAGGGGCAACATACTGGGTCTCACTCCCATCTATCTAATAATAATAATAGAGAATATAATGTGACATTAACTGAATGGGGTCGTATCAGGGGCAGCATACTGGGTCTCACTCCCATCCATCTAATAATAATAATAGAGAATATAATGTGGCATTAACTGAATGGGGTCGTATCAGGGGCAACATACTGGGTCTCACTCCCATCTATCTAATAATAATAATAGAGAATATAATGTGACATTAACTGAATGGGGTCGTATCAGGGGCAGCATACTGGGTCTCACTCCCATCTATCTAATAATAATAATAGAGAATATAATGTGGCATTAACTAAATGGGGTCGTATCAGGGGCAACATACTGGGTCTCACTCCCATCTATCTAATAATAATAATAGAGAATATAATGTGGCATTAACTGAATGGGGTCGTATCAGGGGCAACATACTGGGTCTCACTCCCATCTATCTAATAATAATAATAGAGAATATAATGTGACATTAACTGAATGGGGTCGTATCAGGGGCAGCATACTGGGTCTCACTCCCATCTATCTAATAATAATAATAGAGAATATAATGTGGCATTAACTGAATGGGGTCGTATCCGGGGCAACATACTGGGTCTCACTCCCATCTATCTAATAATAATAATAGAGAATATAATGTGACATTAACTGAATGGGGTCGTATCAGGGGCAGCATACTGGGTCTCACTCCCATCTATCTAATAATAATAATAGAGAATATAATGTGGCATTAACTGAATGGGGTCGTATCAGGGGCAACATACTGGGTCTCACTCCCATCTATCTAATAATAATAATAGAGAATATAATGTGACATTAACTGAATGGGGTCGTATCAGGGGCAGCATACTGGGTCTCACTCCCATCTATCTAATAATAATAATAGAGAATATAATGTGGCATTAACTGAATGGGGTCGTATCAGGGGCAACATACTGGGTCTCACTCCCATCTATCTAATAATAATAATAGAGAATATAATGTGACATTAACTGAATGGGGTCGTATCAGGGGCAGCATACTGGGTCTCACTCCCATCTATCTAATAATAATAATAGAGAATATAATGTGGCATTAACTGAATGGGGTCGTATCAGGGGCAACATACTGGGTCTCACTCCCATCTATCTAATAATAATAATAGAGAATATAATGTGGCATTAACTGAATGGGGTCGTATCAGGGACAACATACTGGGTCTCACTCCCATCTATCTAATAATAATAATAGAGAATATAATGTGGCATTAACTGAATGGGGTCGTATCCGGAGCAACACACTGGGTCTCACTCCCGTCTATCCAGTAATATGTGTCTGTAATAGAGAATATAATGTGGCATTAACTGAATGGGGTCGTATCCGGAGCAACACACTGGGTTTCATTCACGGTTTTAGGAATTTAATGAGAAATAAAAATGGGCGGATTGGGATGAGACTACGTTAAACTTCGCATTTCAAGATTCAACAAACTATAACATTATAAAGGACCGGGCGATATCACTGCCATCTTCCCAGTTACTATGGACTATAATACGGACTATAATATGGCGCGTTTCAGATCACGTTGTCGTTTGGTTTTAACAATATATGTATGTCTGTCTCTATACCGATATTCATAAATACAATTACATGAGATATAATATACGTAAGAAAGAAACTAAGTCCTGTTTGAACATGTACGAGTAAGGTGTGTCGTCACTCGGATTCAATCGTGCATCTGAACAAGTTTGTCAGGTGTCCAAGTGGGTTGGTGGTTTCTATTGTTAAGTTGGTGATTTCTGGGTGTAATGAACCGACTAATTATGTGGCTTCTCCCCTTTCTGCATAGAACATTAACCAGACATCCAACAAAGTGTAGGGCGGTCGCGTGTGGCAACTCGGTGGTTGAAAACACGTAGTAGAGTTGAACACATTAGCATGTTATTCAAATATTTAATGAACTATCATGGAGCTACACGTTAATTGTATGAAAATATCTCCATTTATGCTTAAAGAATGTCTGTCTCTTTGTATACATGTGTTATATTGTTATCAGGGTATGCAATATTAGATATGAATCGAGGAACCCTGTTTGGAAATGCTTCTATCGATTAATATTTTTAATATTTCGAATATGTTCTGGTCTGAAAACGTGTGGTTGTTTAGCTAACGAACAATATTGTTACTGTTAACAGAGAACAACAATTTGATAGTGTAATTTTGTCACAAATAACCGTTAATTAGACTCATTATTGCTTATAACTATATGTAATAACATAATACAAACAATCAATATAAAAGTCTGTAAAACTACTATCATCAGCAAGTGAAATTAGATCGACTAGCTATAGTTTCATTATAATTACTTTCCATATGTACGATATTTCCCAGTCTCTTTGAAAAGCAGAAGAAAATCCTATATCGAAATTACGTCTCTAGAAGTGTCCATAATATTTCATTTCTCCGACGACGCGGCATTACTAGTACCAACATGACGTAATAAACCGTTTCCATATATGGAGTGCATTCCTGGCGTAGTAAATGTTTGTGAGAATCGTAGTATTTAGAAATAGTTATAGATACAACTAGATGCGAAAGAATAATCAGTCATGAATATCGTTGACTGATAAGACAAACTTGAAGATGATGTCTCCTATATTGCGATGAGTAAAATGAATTATGGATATATCGCCTGTATTCATTTTCCCAACAATAGTTGAGTTTGACAATCCATTGACCTCTTATCTCTGACATGATCTGCTATGCCATAAACCAATGAAATCACGCGCAGTCTCCGCCACTCTCCAATAAGTAGTATAATGAGATCCCACCCACCACCCCATCCCGCCACCCATAGTATCTTATGCGCCACAGGCGCCCGTATAGAGGCTACTGCCAAAATAAATAAGTAGTATAATGTGGGGGGCAAGGGGGGGGGGCTACAATCTGGGACATTTGACGTTCGGAGCATAACGATAGGAACACCCTAATGATCTATATCGCCAAATGGTATCGTATGAATGGTCTGTTCTAAAAGTAGATCAATAAAGTGTCCCACTGTATCGTGTCATTTTATAATAAAATATTCGAAATATAATCAATATTAATTGATCGAAGTATTTCTGGACAGGGATTTCCAACTCATACGCATTATTTCATACCCAGGAAACTATCTAAAATATGTTATTTAAAGAGATAATCCATCTTTAATACGTAGGGGACATAATGAAATTGTTTCTCTCTAAACGGATACATGTATGTGTGGTGTAGTAGCGGGCATGGTTCGAGCTACAGCGGGATTAGACCGGGAGCCCAGATGGTGCGAAATGTTTGATGCCCTAGATTTGGTATCACCTTTGAATCATCGCAGAAAACACATTTCTTAAGTTTCACAATCCTGGCGTTTAGGGCCTATATGGGGCATTCAAAAACAAAAACAAAAAACAAAATCCTATTCAATTACACTTTCGCGTACAACCGTCATGTTTGGTGTAAATAGTAACTAATGTTCACTGATCATAAAAACATAACCTTAGAAACGATATTTCCTGGCGTTTAGAGATAAGTGTGGGCTGTTGGAACCACCCCATCGAAACCCGATTTTCAATTTCTGTTTAGAATGACATATAGTCCAGGGGTTGATAGGTTATCCCTACACCCCCATGATTACCTTCACTAGACTCATTTTCTTCCTTATTATGTCCATCAACTGTTAAGCAATGTTAACACGAAAAAGGTGGCTGCGTAGTCACCAGGCAAGATGGCATCCAAGAATGCCGTCGTTTTCAGACGAGTCATTAAGTCAGTTTGATGCAAATTATAGTGAGAAAATCTTTCCATATGTATACAAATGTATATAGTTTTGTGACGCTAAGTTATGTCACGTTTTAGGGTAAAATTGGAATTTCGCGTACAAGGTGGCCGCCAAAATGGCAACCGGAAGTGGAAAATTTGACGTTGGTTTTCAATTTTCAATAATATGTTCTAGATCAATTTTTTGCTGTATGGAACTAGTTCAGAAATTTGATTTGAATTTGTATTTTGCATGTTAAATGATCATTGGAGAAATGAAATATGCCATTCATGGGGTCCTAGCCCCTTCTCGTTCATCAAAAACTTGACTTTACAGAGCGTGGTATAAAATTACACCAAAACAGATTACATTGGGGTTCTAGTCGTATTTCAACAATAAATGGACAGACCTGTGCAATGTAAGTGATGCATACCATTACTTATAAATATTCCAACTTAATGGAACCAAAATAATCTCTTTTTCTCAAAATGGCGGCCAAAATATAGTAAATATTGCCCCATCATGTTATGTTATTGATTACAGTTGTAGTTGATGATTTTGTCTTACATGTATATACATTGAATACCCCCTCTGATAATTTATTTATTCTATATCGGTAGGGGTGCGGAATCAATTTATTTCGAATCCAATATAAAATCGGATTGGGAGGGGGTGGTTACGCAAGTTACGAAAGTGTAATTGAAAGTGATTTTGGGAAATTTTGGAGTGCCCCTAGACCCTAAACGACAGGATTGCGAAATACGAAATTGCGAAATGAATTATCTTTGATGATTTAATGGTAACACCAGATCGGAAGCATCAAACCTTTCGTTGTGATATAGTGTAATTGAAACCACCTGGGTTCCATGTCTGGATGGCATGACGTTGTTTATAGAGATAACGTTTGCTTTACAGGAGCATTTTTAGACAGCAGTTATGTAATACTTGACATTCAGAGATTACAGATACATCACATGCAATTTCATTTTCGGAGCGCAGGGGCCCAGAACGTTGTTTTCTCATTTTATCGTATACTAGCAGGTTAGCCCGCCACTGGCGGCATTCGTCCCATGGCTTTGTTCGAAAAAGCAATTGCAACAGGTTCCGAGACACTTGTGCTGCATTTGCAGCAAATTTCGGCAATAGTCAGAAACATGACAAATTTTAATTTAATTTTTTGTTTTTCAATGAGTTAATTATTTTGTTTTTCAATGAGTTAATTGTGCCTTTTTAATTTTTTAATTGAATTTTTTGTTTGTACCCGATTTTTTTTGGTTTTTCAAGGAGTTAATTGTGCCTTTTTAATTTTGTTTTTCAATTTTACCCGATTTTTTTTTTTTTCAATGAACCCGTCCATGATACTTCCCGTATTTAGCAAGTTTGAGCTCAATCGGTTCGAGTCTATAAAGGACACACACATATATATGACACTTCCCGTAGGTAGCAATTTTGAGCTCAATCGGCATTCCCTGTAATTTCCCAGTCAATATTTAGCAAGTTTGAGCTCAATCGGTTCGAGTCTATAAAGGACACACTCATATATATGACACTTCCCGTGGGTAGCAAGTTTGAGCTCAATCGGCATTCCCTGGAATTTCCCAGTCACCAACGCGGCGTAATTTTGGTACATATATAAGAGACCAATTGTCCATCGGCTGTCATGTGTAGTAAATATGTCTTATAAGCCGACATTGCCGTGGGGATGCCCGTTCCTACACGCGTTTTCGATTCTATGAAGTACCCACATACACACATATATATCCGATCGGTCGAGGTGTTGGTATCTGATGCAAAAGACGAAATTGTGAGTGTTGGTCAATAGTCCCCGTGGTGAACCCCAACGCGACGTAAACATGTGTTGCGTTCTAAAAATAGGAAAGCACTTTCTGTCTGCTTTCGAGCGATAACGTTTGCGTAAATACGAAATTGTGAGTGTTGGTTTGTAACCGGGATTTCTGAGAAGCATTATGCCTATAACTACCCCCCCCCCCCTAAGCCCTGACCTAAGTGTCATACATACTATAACAATGATGTTGTAAGAGTACTACATCCAATAAATCTCCCCGCATAGGAAATGCAGTCAATGTTACCGTATAACTCTGCAGATGCGAATAACGTTGAATGGGAAAAAGACGCTCTTTATAGAGATGCGTCAATATCAAACGCTCATTAAATAATCACTTGATTAACCCCCGCCGTGCCTTTGCGGTGATTTGAGATTGGGGAACGGGTGCTCTGAGCTTCTCTAAACCGCGACCACGTTCTTGTCGGTGGGATTTGACACTTACATAGGAAGTTTGAGCTCAATCTTTACACGCGTTTTGGATTCTATGAAGTACACACATACGGAAGTCTCAAAATATATAGTACTAGCAGGTTAGCCCGCCACCGGCGGCTTGTCCGAAACATGACATTTTTTTAATATTTGTTTTTAATTTTTAGCTCCACGCGTTTCAATAAGAAAAATTTGTACCCGGTAGCTCCACCCGTTTCCGAGATCTGGTCTGCGCATGCGCGAAGCTGGCGTCGCACGGACTCGGCGACCCGATAAAATTTGTACCCGGCGCAAGATACATTCACATAGCAAATTTCAGGTCGATAGCTCCACCCGTTTCCGAGATCTCGTCTGCGCATGCGCTGCACGGGCGTCGCATGGACTCGGCGACCCGATAAAATTTGTACCCGGTGCAAGATACATTCACATAGCAAATTTCAGGTCGATAGCTCCACCCGTTTCCGAGATCTGCCTTTCTGCATAATATTTCGAGCGATAACATTGCATTGAAATGTCAGACTCCCATCGTGAACCTCAACACGAAGTAAACACGTGTTTCGAGCGATAACATTGCATTGAAATGACTCCCATCGTGAACCTCAAGACGACGTAAAACACGTGTTGCGTTCTAGGAAATGCACTCAATGCAGATGCTAATAACGTTGACTTCGTATATATATATATAATGACGTTATTAACCCCGGCCGTGCCGTTTGAGCTGATTTTTATGACTGGGAGTGGAGTACGGGTGCTCGGAGCTTCTGGAAAACGCGTGGACGACATCGTACGCGTTATTTTACCTTTAGATAGGAAGTTTGAGCTCAATCTGTCCAGCCGTTCCCGTCCTAATGTACTATTTCGAGCGATAACAATTGTCAGACTCCCATCGTGAACCTCAACACGAAGTAAACACGTGTTTCGAGCGATAACATTGCATTGAAGTCAGACTCCCATCGTGGACCCCCAAGACGACGTAAACACGTGTTTGTTCCGGTATAACTTTGGAGACTCTGACTTCATATATATATATAATGACGTTATTAACCCCGGCCGTGCCGTTTGAGCTGATTTCGATGACTGGGAGTGGATAAAGGGTGCTCAGAGCTTCTCGAAAACACATCTACGGCGGTGTCGGTGGGATTTTACACTTACATACGAAATTTGAGCTCGATCGGATCAGTCGTTTTGGATTCTATGAAGTACACACACACATATATACACACATATATACACACATATATACGAAGTCTCAAAATATATAGTATAGACTAGCAGGTTAGCCCGCCACTGGCGGCATTCGTCCCATGGCTTTGTTCGAAAAAGCAATTGCAACAGGTTCCGAGACACTTGTGCTGCATTTGCAGCAAATTTCGGCAATAGTCAGAAACATGACAAATTTTAATTTAATTTTTTGTTTTTCAATGAGTTAATTATTTTGTTTTTCAATGAGTTAATTGTGCCTTTTTAATTTTTTAATTGAATTTTTTGTTTGTACCCGATTTTTTTTGGTTTTTCAAGGAGTTAATTGTGCCTTTTTAATTTTGTTTTTCAATTTTACCCGATTTTTTTTTTTTTCAATGAACCCGTCCATGATACTTCCCGTATTTAGCAAGTTTGAGCTCAATCGGTTCGAGTCTATAAAGGACACACACATATATATGACACTTCCCGTAGGTAGCAATTTTGAGCTCAATCGGCATTCCCTGTAATTTCCCAGTCAATATTTAGCAAGTTTGAGCTCAATCGGTTCGAGTCTATAAAGGACACACTCATATATATGACACTTCCCGTGGGTAGCAAGTTTGAGCTCAATCGGCATTCCCTGGAATTTCCCAGTCACCAACGCGGCGTAATTTTGGTACATATATAAGAGACCAATTGTCCATCGGCTGTCATGTGTAGTAAATATGTCTTATAAGCCGACATTGCCGTGGGGATGCCCGTTCCTACACGCGTTTTCGATTCTATGAAGTACCCACATACACACATATATATCCGATCGGTCGAGGTGTTGGTATCTGATGCAAAAGACGAAATTGTGAGTGTTGGTCAATAGTCCCCGTGGTGAACCCCAACGCGACGTAAACATGTGTTGCGTTCTAAAAATAGGAAAGCACTTTCTGTCTGCTTTCGAGCGATAACGTTTGCGTAAATACGAAATTGTGAGTGTTGGTTTGTAACCGGGATTTCTGAGAAGCATTATGCCTATAACTACCCCCCCCCTAAGCCCTGACCTAAGTGTCATACATACTATAACAATGATGTTGTAAGAGTACTACATCCAATAAATCTCCCCGCATAGGAAATGCAGTCAATGTTACCGTATAACTCTGCAGATGCGAATAACGTTGAATGGGAAAAAGACGCTCTTTATAGAGATGCGTCAATATCAAACGCTCATTAAATAATCACTTGATTAACCCCCGCCGTGCCTTTGCGGTGATTTGAGATTGGGGAACGGGTGCTCTGAGCTTCTCTAAACCGCGACCACGTTCTTGTCGGTGGGATTTGACACTTACATAGGAAGTTTGAGCTCAATCTTTACACGCGTTTTGGATTCTATGAAGTACACACATACGGAAGTCTCAAAATATATAGTACTAGCAGGTTAGCCCGCCACCGGCGGCTTGTCCGAAACATGACATTTTTTTAATATTTGTTTTTAATTTTTAGCTCCACGCGTTTCAATAAGAAAAATTTGTACCCGGTAGCTCCACCCGTTTCCGAGATCTGGTCTGCGCATGCGCGAAGCTGGCGTCGCACGGACTCGGCGACCCGATAAAATTTGTACCCGGCGCAAGATACATTCACATAGCAAATTTCAGGTCGATAGCTCCACCCGTTTCCGAGATCTCGTCTGCGCATGCGCTGCACGGGCGTCGCATGGACTCGGCGACCCGATAAAATTTGTACCCGGTGCAAGATACATTCACATAGCAAATTTCAGGTCGATAGCTCCACCCGTTTCCGAGATCTGCCTTTCTGCATAATATTTCGAGCGATAACATTGCATTGAAATGTCAGACTCCCATCGTGAACCTCAACACGAAGTAAACACGTGTTTCGAGCGATAACATTGCATTGAAATGACTCCCATCGTGAACCTCAAGACGACGTAAAACACGTGTTGCGTTCTAGGAAATGCACTCAATGCAGATGCTAATAACGTTGACTTCGTATATATATATAATGACGTTATTAACCCCGGCCGTGCCGTTTGAGCTGATTTTTATGACTGGGAGTGGAGTACGGGTGCTCGGAGCTTCTGGAAAACGCGTGGACGACATCGTACGCGGTATTTTACCTTTAGATAGGAAGTTTGAGCTCAATCTGTCCAGCCGTTCCCGTCCTAATGTACTATTTCGAGCGATAACAATTGTCAGACTCCCATCGTGAACCTCAACACGAAGTAAACACGTGTTTCGAGCGATAACATTGCATTGAAGTCAGACTCCCATCGTGGACCCCCAAGACGACGTAAACACGTGTTTGTTCCGGTATAACTTTGGAGACTCTGACTTCATATATATATATAATGACGTTATTAACCCCGGCCGTGCCGTTTGAGCTGATTTCGATGACTGGGAGTGGATAAAGGGTGCTCAGAGCTTCTCGAAAACACATCTACGGCGGTGTCGGTGGGATTTTACACTTACATACGAAATTTGAGCTCGATCGGATCAGTCGTTTTGGATTCTATGAAGTACACACACACATATATACACACATATATACACACATATATACGAAGTCTCAAAATATATAGTATAGACTAGCAGGTTAGCCCGCCACCGGCGGCTTGTACGAAACATGACATTTTTTTAATTTTTTTTTTTAATTTTTAGCTCCACGCGTTTCAATAAGAAAAATTTGTACCCGGTAGCTCCACCCGTTTCCGAGATCTGGTCTGCGCATGCGCGAAGCTGGCGTCGCACGTACTCGGCGACCCGATAAAATTTGTACCTGGCGCAAGATACATTCACATAGCAAATTTCAAGTCGATAGCTCCACCCGTTTCCTAGATCTCGTCTGCGCATGCGCTGCACGGGCGTCGCACGGGCTCGGCGACCCGATAAAATTCGTACCCGGGGCAAGATACATTCACATACCAAATTTCAAGTCGATAGCTCCACCGGTTTCTGAGATCTCGTCTGCGCATGCGCGAAGCTGGTGTCGCACGGACTCGGCGACCCGATAAAATTTGTATCCGGGGCAAGATACATTCACATAGCAAATTTCAAGTCGATAGCTCCACCCGTTTGCGAGATAACGCATTCTTTGTTTTTCAATGAGTTAATTCATGGTACCCGTCCTCCCCGTCCTAAACTTCAGAGCGGACAGTCAATTAATCCCGTCGTGAAATCCCTCTGCATAATATTTCGAGCTCTTAGATCAATTCTGCCTTTTTAGTTGCATTTCGTCCGCATCCGTATTTCGGACGCATGGGGTCAGTCGTTTAGCCACGTCCATTGGAATCCGCATCGGACGCATGGGGTATCGTTTAGCCACGTCCATTGCAATAAAGAGCGTTAATTGTTAAAACCTCCGTATAAGGTATAGATAAAGAGCGTTATTGCCTTAACCCCCCGCCGTGCCTTTGCGGTGATTTGGGAGTGGATAAAGGGTGCTCAGAGCTTCTCGAAAACACGACTACGCCGGTGTCGGTGTGATTTTACACTTACATAGGAAGTTTGATCTCAATCTGTACACGCGTTTTGGATTCTATGAAGTACACACACACACATATACGAAGTCTCAAAATATATAGTATAGATAGACTAGTAATAAGCAGGAACAGACTAGATGGTCCCCCATGACATTTCCTACTGAACCCCCCCCCCCCCGAAGAGCAAACTCTCAGGTAAAACATTGCCGAATTCCATTTGCACCCCGCCAACTGGTGCCTCAAGCATTCCAACTGTTACAACCCATGACTTCCCCCCTCTATTATGTTGGATGGCTCAGGACACAGTGAAAACAATTCGACGAACAGCGTACATCTGTATGGTGCTGAAATAGGCCCATCGTGAGTGTATTTGTTTTGTTTTTTGCTATTTATTTAATTATAATTTTTAGATACAAATTTTGATAAACAATCATCGTTTTAATAGATACGCAGGGGAGCCTTTATTCAGCGTCGGAGGGGCCTCCATTCGGGAGCCTTTATTCAGCGTCGGATGGGCATGAGGTCCCTGCACAAATAGACATGCGGCCTCTGTGTGCGTTATATGCCTCAATAATTAAAACAGTTACCATTACATCGCTGAAATTGAAGGTCATTCTGATACAAGTGTCACGTGAGATTCCAACTCAGTAATGTCGGGGGCATGTTCAGGTGATGAACTCAATAAGCGAATCTACAGGTTGTTTGTTGATATCATTATCGAACATGCCCAGCGTAAATCGAACTTCAGCAGTTCACAATTCAGGTCAGTGATATTGATAGTGATATTTATCTACGGTTACGGACATTGACAATCTACGTAACTAGATTACCTGTTTATATACTGTTACGGACATTGACAATCTACGTAATTAGATTACCTGTTTATATACTGTTACGGCCATTGACAATCTACGTAATTAGATTACCTGTTTATATACTGTTACGGACATTGACAATCTACGTAATTAGATTACCTGTTTATATACTGTTACGGACATTGACAATCTACGTAACTAGATTACCTGTTTATATACTATTACGGACATTGACAATCTACGTAATTAGATTACATGTCTATATACTGTTACGGACATTTACAATCTACGTAATTAGATTACCTGTTTATATACTATTACGGACATTGACAATCTACGTAATTAGATTACATGTCTATATACTGTTACGGACATTGACAAACTATATACGTAACTAGATTACCTGTTTACTGTCAACACAATTCCACGACATTCCGCGTACACGGGCTTCTGTTTTCATTAGGTTAGATAAAAACGTACCTGACATTCTAGTGCTCCAAGAAAAAACTATCAACCTATGACGGGTGAAATATTTCCCCATTGCACCGGAGACATGTATATAATATGTATATACCAAATCATACTATTTATGTTATCTTTGTAATTCTCTATATATTCATATGAACTCGAGAATAAATCATCATCGCCCCTGTGTACGCTTCGCGCACATGGCAGACAGATCCTACTCTTTTATGTATATACTGATCATATTATTATGCTATTTCAATATATCCTCGGGAAAATAAGTTCATATTAAACCTAAATATTGATATTGATTCATATTCACCCACGTGTACGTGATATCGTTAAACCCGAGGGTATCAACAAACCAGACCATGCGGTTTTGATAAATGAACAAATCTTCCTTCAGATGAATCTATATATATCCCAGTTAAATGGTGATATCCTCTATTCAAAACATAAATTCGCAAAGTGGAATGTTCCTTCAATTGGACAGAGACCATAGCTTGCTCTCCTCCCGATAAATTTAATAGAAATTCCGGCTCATTTCCGATTTCATCATAAATAGTAGACACCTTTTGAAGTTAGGCAGTTCGTTTGAAACATAATTATCAGCCATAGATGCCTCAAGCATTCCAATGCGTGTATCAATAGCCTGCAGAGCGGTTCACAAAAATACTATCTGCTTCCAAGTGTGGGTACGCAACCTAATCTCGGGTATCAATCCTGCGATGAGATGTCACCAAACCAGATATGTGATGTCAAAGATGCGAATAATATACTTCACATTTTTACCGTTTCTGCTTGAAAATATCCCAATTATCATTCGGACAAGCCGGCACATGGATCATCTTTAGGGTGGGGAGCATGTGCAAGGGTGAAAACGTGTATGTTTGTTTGTGTTTTATGTTTTATGTTTTATGTATAGGCTATTCTGTGTTATTCGACACCATAGGCCCGGAACTGTACAACGAATGGAAATATTAAATCAGTGTAAATCATGAGTTAGCAGGGTCATGTAGTCTCTTAGTGCACCCCCTTCCAGTAACTTCTGTTTACACCCCATGTCAGGTTCGAGTTTTCCAACTGTTGATTACGACAACCCCTAAGTTTAGATTTTTTCATCTGGTGACCATTTCAGTTCTCAAATATGGCAGAAATTATTTAAATTATCTAAATATGCGGAGTTTTGTCTGAAACAATTTTACACAGTAAATACTAAACAAAATTGATTTATTTTTTTTGGAATTAAATTTCCAACTGAGGTTGCGTCGGGCAAGAGATTTCCAAATGTCGAAAGTGTTGACCGACGTATGGGGAGAGGTGTTATGTTACACCAACATACCACTGCCACAACCCTATGAATTATCTGACTAAGAGAACAGAACATGTCATCTTCGGCTGTAGCCCAGTATGTTCGTGGATATAGAGCACGCATAATTATTTATCTTTTCTTGCGATGATTTGTATCAGAATTATCATTGCAAATTGCTTGCTGGATTCCACCACGTGCTAGGGTATACCATTTTCTCTGTTGAATGGTTTGACAGAGGTTGAGAGATACCCCCCCCCCCCAACAAAACAAATCATGTCCCTAAAGACAAATGCATTTACGATGCATGAAAATGCATTCACAATGCATGAAACAGCCACTCCGCATGTAATTACCGGACGCGGAAGGCTTAATTATATTATAATTAATCCCTTAATCAGTCCATTCAACCGGTCCTTAACCCTTTTTTAAACAAAATATTTAGCGCCGCTTTCCACCAAATTGATATATTAATCTTCTCCACGATAAGAATATAATCGTGTGATTTAAAGATGCCAAAATGGTGCCATTTGGATGAGAGATGGGGCGGGGGTAATAACACATTGTTTAGATGCCAATTACCTCCAAACTGATATATACTCATCTACATTATATCATGTATAAGACTACGAGGTTAAATATATCAAAAGTGGCACCGTTCAGGGGGGCACCAATGGGGGGCAAGGGGGGGGGGGCTACAACCCCTTGTCTGGGAGCTCTAGCCCCCTCGTCGGGGAGGACTTGTCGGGGATTTTCTATATGTAAGTCGGTTGTGTGTATAAGACGAAGTAATCATTTACAGACTGTCAGTGTGGGAAAGTGTCAGAGAGAGAACATACAGCGGAATATATCCCACACAAAATGTTCATGGCACATGTTCCCATTAAATCCGGGGGGAGGGTATTCCCCTGTATTGTTACACCAACAGCGTTTTAGTGGTACCGGTAATGAAAATCTATTGAAACATGTGTGCTTTATCATTGCTGGCTACTCCGGCATTCGTCACAATGGCCACATTGGTCTATAGAACCATTGAGTACCTACAGTATGGCCACATGTTAGCTATATCCCCGACAGTGAAACACCATGCTGGCACTTGCAACTAATGAAATTAGAAATTAGAACTGACACAGAACTTCAGAAGACAAGTGGCCTCCCTAGAATATAGGAATTTTCACAACAATTCATGGGTTTTAATCTTCGAGTTATCTCATCTGCAGATCTATTAGAATTCTCCAGGCTCCAGCTAAGAGACTATAATTACTTCAATATGGTTTTGTTCATTGGTTCGCTACACACACTATGTGCGCTCATTTCATATACCAACAGGCAATATGGTCTAATTTAGTGTAGCCCCCCTGTCGGGGATTTTCTGGTGCCACCCCTGGCACCGTTCAAGTCATGAATAAGGGGGGGGGAGTTGCACCAAATTTGATACAAATATATTCAGTAGTAATTTCCAACAAATTCATACACGTTCTTTTCTAATGATACGATTAATTAAATCACATTTGGTGCCGTTTTGGGATGGCGAGAGGAGATGCACTAGCATTGATAAGATTGTTCTATTTTCAGATATCCACCAAAAGTTTTAATAGTCATCTCCCAGGCAATCTCCCTATCGTTCCAAGGAGTGCTTGGAATTCAAATTTCACAATCTCGACAAATAGTGACCGAACTAAGTCACTTAAACAATTATATCTTCTCAACTGTCATATCGAGATGGTAGCTGGCTGGTGGGCCCGACTTCGTCAGGGCTGTTTCCCCTATGCTTTCACCCGGACTTAAAATACCAATTTTCAAATAGCTTTACCCGTCGAAAACACTCCGCGGACAAAAGTACCCATAGGTATAAAATTTCGTCTAAATCCGTCCGTTTTACTAGATTTGACCTTGAATTGACCATTTTGAAGGTCAATGTCAGGTCGGGGTCACGATTTGAAAGTAAACATAGATATCAAATTTCGTCTAAATCCGTCCGGCAGTTTTCCCGGCCATTGCTATAGAAAACAGACAAAGAGAAGTCCCAAATATATATATTAGATGAAAATCAGGGCATTCACATAATGCGCTAGCAGAACAGATACGTGGAAGAAAGCATTAAAAGTATATTTATCATTATATCTAAGAGATACATATAGTCTTGCAAAATGAGGGACCTTGAACTGTCAGAGGATAGCAGGTGTCCTCAAAATCTTAGTCTAACCCAATATATTGATTTATACATCTCTATGTAAAACTACATGTAATGTGTTTATGGTGTTCATGTTTTGATATTAAAACAAAACAAAAACAGGTCAATTTCAACCACATCGACTGTATACGAATTAAAAATATATAACGTCTGAAGTATACGCACAGATGTAAATAAATACTTCTTTATTGGTGGGACGGATTAATCGCGATAAACAAATGACAATTGCTCCAGGCCGACAAGTTGAGCCACTACTTATATTCCATGTCTAAGAACCATGTTTTGTGATGCTATTTGGATATACAATTTATGAGAATACATGTACAAGTATTGAGCAAGAGTATTCTCTATTACGACCAAATATCCACAGCATGCAGAGGGTTTCACATCACTTTGACCTGGGCAACGTCGGGTAGCACTGCTAGCATTTCATATTGATAAGGTAATATAAAGTAAATTAAAGTTAAAGAGCTCATATGAATCCGAGATTGGTACGAACTAGTATAGGTCAATAGAGGGTGATGTTGGCCACACTCATGTCACATCAAGTGTTTAATACCAAACGCTGAGAATATCCAGCCAATACGCCAATGAGTATATAGCAAACTATATGTAATCGGGGTTCACGATTATATGGCTAGTGGCATATAATCGCGAGCACAGGTGGTACGTGATGCTCGATTGAATATCAGAATATTGGATATCATATAATCCAATATCCCATAATATGTCAAATATAGCGAATTATCGAAATATGAAATACAACGAAAAAGCGAAATAGCGAAATAGATCGAAATAGGAAAGTACAGCGAAATAGCGAAATATAGAGCGAAATATAGAAATAGGAAGTTATTTTTATAAACGAAATAACGGAAATATTTGAAGAAGTGTTTCAAAGAGCGTAACCCAAACATCCACCGAGCGCACCCACCCGATAGAAGAATTTGACTTATATTTCACCAGAGTTTATATATTGTGGTGTTGCAATTTCTAATACAAATCGCCGTTATTTCGTTAAAGTACATTCTTTATAGAGTTGTTACCCTTCAGATTTAATATGATATTCAATCGAAACCACGCGTGCCTCCCGTGGTCGCGATTATATGCCAATGGCCATCTAATCGTGAACCCCGATTGACTATATTTTGGTAGTCAAACGTGCGAGTATTAGGTGGAATATCTCACCCGTGATCAATCAGGTCATAAGACACGTTTCTAGCAGAGGGCACACTTAATGTCCATAACACAAACTGTCATATATTTGGAAATTTGATTCAACTTTGGTTTATATAATAAGGTGTGGAAACATGAAGGCGGATAGCCCCGGTGCTTGCTATACAATTTTATAATTGAATTGTGTTATATGGCATATATATTAGTTATATTATCAAGGTAATAATCTGATAATTGCATTGTGAATGCGTTCACATTGGGAATCCCATTTACTCGGAGGGGTGATCGTCATCTCGCTAAATCGCGAGATCACAGTTCTATAGTCAATAATTATATGTTTTTGTGTTACATTCTGGAATGCACCTGTGAACTACATTAAAGTAACGGGTTACGATATGTATAATCATATTAATTATCCTTCAAATTATGTCCTATCGACTACTATATATGTTTCTTACCGAACTGGATAGTGGCTCTATGTAATGAAGGTATAATTCACACTATACCTGGGTAGGATAAAATATGACACATCGTTTAGCGATAACAATAGAGGTGCCACGTTATACCCGGGTAAGATCAAATACGACGCACGGTTTATCGTTAAAGTTATAAGTGTCACGCTATACCCGGGTAAGATCAAATACGACGCACGGTTTATCGTTAACGTTATAAGTGTCACGCTATACCCGGGTAATATCAAATACGACACACGGTTTATCGTTAACGTTATAAGTGTCACGCTATACCCGGGTAAGATCAAATACGACGCACGGTTTATCGTTAACGTTATAAGTGTCACACTATACCCGGGTAATATCAAATACGACGCACAGTTTATCGTTAACGTTATAAGTGTCACGCTATACCCGGGTAATATCAAATACGACACATGGTTTATCGTTAACGTTATAAGTGTCACACTATACCCGGGTAATATCAAATACGACGCACGGTTTATCGTTAACGTTATAAGTGTCACACTATACCCGGGTAATATCAAATACGACGCACGGTTTATCGTTAACGTTATAAGTGTCACACTATACCCGGGTAATATCAAATACGACGCACAGTTTATCGTTAACGTTATAAGTGTCACGCTATACCCGGGTAATATCAAATACGACGCACGGTTTATCGTTAACGTTATAAGTGTCACACTATACCCGAGTAATATCAAATACGACGCACGGTTTATCGTTAACGTTATAAGTGTCACACTATACCCGGGTAATATCAAATACGACGCACAGTTTATCGTTAACGTTATAAGTGTCACACTATACCCGGGTAATATCAAATACGACGCACAGTTTATCGTTAACGTTATAAGTGTCACGCTATACCCGGGTAAGATCAAATACGACGTACAGTTTATCGTTAACGTTATAAGTGTCACACTATACCCGGGTAATATAAAATACGACGCACAGTTTATCGTTAACGTTATAAGTGTCACACTATACCCTGGTAATATCAAATACGACGCACAGTTTATCGTTAACGTTATAACTTATAGGTGTCACGCTATACCCGGGTATTATCAAATACGACGCACAGTTTATCGTTAACGTTAAATGTCACGCTATAACCGGGTAATATCAAATACGACGCACGGTTTATCGTTAACGTTATAAGTGCCAAACTATACCCGGGTAAGATCAAATACGACGCACAGTTTATCGTTAACGTTATAAGTGTCACACTATACCCGGGTAAGATCAAGCACGAGGTCACAAGCTACCCGGGTAATATCAAATATGACTCATCGTTTAGCGATAACAATAGAGACGCCACACTATACCCGGGTAAGATCAAATACGACGTACAGTTTATTGTTAACGTTATAAGTGTCACACTATACCCGGGTGGAATCAAATACGAGGTCATAAACTACCCGGGTAAGATAAAATACGACGCACCGTTTAGAGATAACAATAGAGGTGTCACGCTATACCCGGATAATATCAAATACGACGCACAGTTTATCGTTAACGTTATAAGTGTCACACTATACCCGGGTAAGATCAAATACGACACACGATTTATCGTTAACGTTATAAGTGTCACGCTATACCGGGTAATATCAAATACGACGCACGGTTTATCGTTAACGTTATAAGTGTCACACTAATGCACTATACCCGGGTAAGATCAAGTACGAGGTCACAAACTACCCGGATAAGATCAAATATGACGCACCGTTTAGAGATAAGAATTGAGGAGTCACACTATACCCGAGTAAGATCAAAGATGACGCACATTTAGAGATAATAATTGAGGTGCCACACTATATTCGGTTGTGATAAAATATGACGCACCGTTTAGAGTTAACAATAGGGGAGTCACGCCATACCCGAATAAGACCAAATACGACGTTTCGCTATCGATAACAGCAGAGGCGTCACATTATACCCGTGTAAGATCAAATATGCCTCATCGTTTATCGATATCAATAGCGGCGTCACACTATACCCGGGTAAAACTTGAAATGACTCGGCATGGTAATAGGATCTATATATTCGTATTGAACATTGATGAATCAGTGAACGTCACTGATAAAATAATATGTTAATCGAGTCGACTTGTACTGAACTGGAAACAAGCGAGATGAAGCGTGTCAAAACAATAACATTTTACAGCGATGGCGTGTATTGTATCATGTCGCTGTGTAAATATAAGGACTCAATTTAACTTAACCGGACAATGCGTCACCGGTGGTACGTGTAGATAAGATTAAAATGAACGACATCGTGGGTATGCTCGATTCCCAGGGTTGAACAATCTCACATTCCAACTGATCAGATATCCATGAATATTTGAATGATTAATCACTCTGTGCGTGTTCCATAGGTGGGATTATGTACAGTACAACACAGTATGATCCCCGTGCTACATCACTCTTATAACTAATGTGTAGAAACGATTACCCATCAAATGTGTAAACCCGGTTAATACACATAGCAATGTGTAGTTTTACATACAAATACATTGACCAAGTGCCGTTTTACACATAATGTGTATATTTTGTTACACACAATTGTGTAAGAACGTAGAGTATGCGCAATGCGGTGCATTCAGTTTCATAGTCTGCTACGTTTGTTAAAACTTTCATGGCGATTACTGTCCTTAGACTCGTGTTATGATTGTTGTAATAATACTAATATTATGCAATCACGCCTCGACCCTGGTTTGTTCATTCAAAGCAAAAACTCACAGTACTACAAAATACTACATACCACTATGCGCCATGAAAGTTTTAACATATAGTTCTGCATATATCTTTAATACTATACCCACAGGTCGGACTACTGAACTTGCATTTCTTGTCTACGAACTGTGTGTGTAAGAACCTACACAAAATGTGTAATGGATATGTGTTGATTTTATACACACAGTTGTGTATAAATGTGCAAACATTTACCCCTTTATGTGTAAAAATTGTTACACAATTTGTGTACGAATATGAAACTACACATATACTGCACAAATATGTTTAAGATCAAAATTGAATAATGATTGTGTAGCAGGGCTACACATTTTGTGTAGAAAACCTACACATTAGTCATAAGAGTGCATATAACCACGAATATATTGAAGTATTGGCGGAAGATCAATTCGCACGAGTATTTAGCACACCTGCTCGCATCTCAACATATCATCTTTATGGCCCGTGCTATACTCACTCGATCTAAGGTGACCACGAAGCATGGTCCGGTTAGGTTTATTATGGCGATTCGTGCTATACTCACTCGATCTAAGGTGGCCACGAAGCATGTTCCGGTTATGTTTATTATCGTGATTCGTTATATACTCACTCGATCTAAGGTGACCACGAAGCATGTTCCGGTTAGGTTTATTATCGTGATTCGTGCTATACTCACTCGATCTAAGGTGGCCACGAAGAATGGTCCGGTTAGGTTTATTATCGTGATTCATGCTATACTCACTGGATCCAATGTGGCCACGAAGCATGGCCCGGTTAGGTTTATTATCGTGATTCATGCTATACTCACTGGATCCAAGGTGGCCACGAAGAATGGTCCGGTTAGGTTTATTATCGTGATTCATGCTATACTCACTGGATCTAAGGTGGCCACGAAGCATGTTCCGGTTAGGTTTATTATCGTGATTCATGCTATACTCACTCGATCTAAGGTGGCCACGAAGCATGGTCCGGTTAGGTTTATTATCGTGATTCGTTCTATACTCACTCGATCCAAGGTGGCCACGAAGCATGGTCCGGTTAGGTTTATTATCGTGATTCGTTCTTTACTCACTCGATCCAAGGTGGCCACGAAGCATGGTCCGGTTAGGTTTATTATCGTGATTCGTGCTATACTCACCTGATAGATGGCCACGAATCTCATTGAACATGTCTGAGTTTACTATCTTAAGCAGATGTCCTCCCTTCTTTGCGCATTCCGTCGTAGCTTCAGCATGGTTCTTTCGAGTCGAACTGACGTAAATACATGTCCCCGAAGTAGCCAACCACACTCTGTTATCTCCGACGCATACTGTAACAATGCGAACGATCTATATATATGTGTATTCATTATTTTCATTATCAGATATATTGAGGGTTGTTCATTAGTAATAATCTATGCCTGTTTAGCTCACTTGTCATTGCGAAAGAAGACATCCGAATCTCTTTTATAAATGAGAACTGTGGGGTGTTACGATATATAAATGAAATGGAAATACTACAATTGACGTTTTTTAAATATATATTTTAAAATGAAAGCGACAACCCCCAGATCCGATAGTCTCTGCATGCATTGTGAAATACCCCTTAACACCCCTCGAATTGAAATAGAAACCTATGAAATAAATATAATAACTAATAATTAAGAATTAAGAACATCCTTTGTCGAGTCACATCGAACGTATGTTAACCAAAACTGGACTATAATATACACCATCACCCTGTTGTGTATAATATAGCAATGCCAACATGTAACAATGTTATCAACGCCAGGAGACTATATCTCAATTGATTATGGTACCCCTCATGGCATAATCATATTCCATAGAGTGAATGAACGAATATGAATCTTATCATGGAGAGGTTATATATTACACAGTTATATCATATATACATGTATCATTTTGCTTCGTGTGTATCAAAAGCGGAATCCTCACCCTTCGCCCAAATGTCGAATGCAATCCATGTGCTAACTGAAAATGTGAATATACATATATAGGTTCTCTAATGAGTCATAATTATATATGAAATTTATTAACCGAGTGCATTAATTCGATTCGAGCCAAGCTTTAACGAGTCCCGAATCGAATTTAGTGGACGAGGTTAATACAGTTTGTATATAAGTACGACGAATTTGAGATCCTTTTATCACATAATTACATTTTAGCAAGGAAAAACGACGACGAATTGACTGAATTCAAATAAATTAATATTGATGTCCTCATCACAACCAAAGAGGAAGTAAAGTCACATTCACGACAATATATAGTTCCGTTTTGAATAAATCTTTTCATGTTGACAGAATTGTTCAACCATCATTGTCATCCATCTTTATCTCACAGTCAATACTAACTAACCCAACACAAAATAGTTTAAATGACATAATAATAGCATTGATCGATATTATTGCGCTAAGCTGTTATTCACTGCGTGTGCCGATAATACACGTGTGTTTTACTAAAAAAAATATGAGGCCGGGTAGAGGGGCTAATTATGTGATAAATACATGTATATCAAATATCAAAAATAATAAGAAAAATAATAACTAGAATCAGTAAGGGGAAATATTGGCGGGATGGTCAGTAATCAACCGTGCAAATGGATTGAGCGAATATCATGTGCATTGTGGTTTTCTGTTCCGTTGCTGTGTGATTCCAGGAAGTGGATCTTTAATTTCGAAAGATGTTTGAAATACGCTGCATTACGGGACGTATAACGACAGGGAACGGCGTGTGGCAACGGACGCATCCAAGTGGTTATAGAGTGTTAATACTGTATATCCCATGGCATAACGACAGGGAACGGCGTGTGACAACGGGCGCATCCAAGTGGTTATAGAGTGTTAATACTGTATATCCCATGGCATAACGACAGGGAACGGCGTGTGGCAACGGACGCATCCAAGTGCTTATATAGTGTTAATACTGTATATCCCATGGTATAAGTGGTTATAGAGTGTTAATACTGTATATCCCATGGTATAAGTGGTTATAGCGTGTTAATACTGTATATCCCATGGTATAAGTGGTTATTTATGTGAATACTGTATAACCCACGGTATATATAAGCGCAGCTAAACATATTAACATGTCAATTATTTGTTTTTTAATTTGGCAACTGTATTATACAATTAATACCTGGGGCGGATCATATCGACTACATTTCCGCAGTATTTAGATTCAATGTATGCATGTACCTGCAGGTGGACACGGCGTATTCAAGCAATCCATCATCTCGATACCGTTTCCCTGACATCCACGTCCTCCGTGCCTTGGTGCGGGATTATTGCATTCTCTAGTCCGACTCTGGGTACCCTGACCACAACTCACACTACATGCGCTGGTGGTCCAATCCGACCAAGAACCATCAACTGGAATTATTAATAACAGTGTATAATAATCACGAAACTCATAAGCACCGGTCGAGTGGTCCGATGTTTGTCAGTCTGGAACAAGGGATGAACGCTCTTTATTCTTTACCAAATCCCGGAACCGGACCTGGATAATAACAGAAAATCGTACACTTTTTCTCAAATACATGCACTTGCTAGGAAAACATGAACACTTGATGTTAACTACCCGAAATGCACCAACGTGCGACAGGGAGCATCGCACATAACTCCGATATGATTATGAGCAACAATTTTCTACGTTTTAAAATATATCTGTATTTGACGGGAGGCCAGTCGTGATCGGCAGATGTTTAACCCATACCTTGGCGATACTAAATTGCTATGATCGGAATGATAATCTAGCATTGCTGTTTATGTTGAATGTGTTAAGTGGTGATTGACAAAATACTTGTTTTAATTTGAAAACGAACCATAACTCCGTAAACTAGAAATGCAGCTTAAAGCTGTACATGGTATATTGACTGGTCTACATTATCTATCGGCTTTCGATGTGTATCTCTGCTCTTAAACGAAATGCATGTTTCACGACAGTGGTAATCCAGGCAAACGGAATTAACTAGATGAATTCTCGTCACGTAGATATTGAGATAAAGTTAATCTTCCCTTGGCCATAAACTTGAAGGCGATTCTCATATATTCGACTTTATGAACTCAAATAGAATGATAGCTATTCACAGACGTTCTATATACAATGTATATCGAACACAGATGTTCATAGCCAGGTCACTTAAAACTTTTACTGTGTTTAAACTATAATCTAGGCATAGTGTAGATATTTGACACAGCTGCATGTTATATGTACGTGTCTCCGAGACATGCCGAGCATTGCACTTTGTACATGCCTGAGACTATACATGTATAACACGCATGGCGCCGAATTTATAAGCTGCATGGGTTTTTGAGACATTGTTTTGGATTGGGTGGTATTCGAACTCCGACTCATGACGACGAGTATGCATTGTAACCTAAAGTCCGACTTAATACCACACGACCACCGAAGTGACCCCAAATCTATATGCGTTCCTGTCTAGCGTATACTATTTATTTGATATATAGGTGATGTACGTGTAGTGTATGGTGGCTTCGTAAGTCCCACTCTCCTGGCAGTCTGTCGGGAAAATCACACAGAGTAAAGCGACGTGTAAAATTAATTTAATTATTGCAAATATATATAGGGCTATACTAGTGAGAAAAAAGATCAGTAATGAATCTCGATCACGAACGGTCTGTTAATAGCATTTGGTTTATTCAACAATTTTAGCGTTATATCAACACGAATCACTATCGTCGCAGCATCTTAGAATTATGACCATCACGTACACTTGTTTTAAATCATTAACCTCATCGTGTTTGAGACATGCTGCATTATCAGTGTAAATACGACAGAGTGTTAAAAACACGTATGCCGACAGAGAACGGCGTGTGTCAACAGACACATCCAAGTGGTTATAGAGTGTGAATACTGTATATATCATGGTATTAGCGCAGCTAAACGTATTAACATATCAATTACACTTTTTAAATGTGACAACTGCATTATACAATATGGGGAGGATCGTATATCGACTACAATTCCGCAGGATTTAGATTCAGTGTAAAAATGTACCTGGACACGGCGCATTCAAGCAATCCATCATTTCGGTACCGTTTCCCTGACATCCATGTCCTCCGTGCTTTGGTGTGGGATTACTGCATGTTCTTGTTCGAGCCTGCATGCCCTCACCGCAACTGACATTACAGGGAATGGATATCCATTCCGACCAAGAACCATCAACTGGAGTTATAGATAAGAGTTTATCATAATCACGAAACACTGAAGCACTGATCGAGTGGTCTGATGTTTGTCAGCCTGGAACAAGGGATAACGGCTCGTTATCCTTTACCAAATCAGCGCTCGTCTATACACGATTCCCGTTTTATTGTTCCAATATATGAGATCGATTTCAAAACAAGTATAACGTTATTGAGTGTTTACGTGTCATATAAAGTCAATACATTAGTTAACTTATTAATCAACCTATTCTTATTCCCGGAACCGGACATGGATATAAGTTCATAAAACAAATAATGTCAAGTTTGAACTAGACCGCAACGGGGCTTTAATAACTGAAAATCGTACACTGTTTCTCAAATACATGCACTTGCCGGGAAAAACATTAATACTTGATATTAACTACCCGAAATGCATCACCGTTCGATAATAAGCATCGCACATAACTCCAATACGATTATGAACAACCATTTTCAACGTTTTAAAATAGATGAAACAGATCACAACGACAACATAGTTTTCCAAACAACCGAAGAATGATTCTGGACATTCTGGCTTGGTGCACTGTGGGGAATTAGTCCTGGCGATTTGGTAATTTTGAGCAACGATTTCGATTATCTATCGAGCAATCGGCGGAATAATCGTCAAAAACAACATTAGAACAGTGTTACGTAGGTGTCATTATGAAATTATGGTCACTGACTAGCAGTATGTGTAAATAAAGTTAAAAACTAATCCCGAAATGCACAGAGATTGACTTTTTATTTTCCGATTATCTGCGAATAACTCGCCTTATATAAAGTAGTGCATGTCATCATCTTGATTTCCATACCAGTTCTACATAAGTAGTTATAAATCTGATATTTGGTGATAGGCGGCACTGACATATATAGGTATTCAGGTCAATTAGCACATCCGATATAATGCAGCTGGACACAATCAAAGCATTAGTTACAATTACAAACAAAGTTTTGAAATTTACCCGATGTATCTCCCTATATATATAGATAGATAGATAGATAGATACTTTATTGCGCAATCGCTATACGGATACAGGATATGGCAAAGAAAGAAAAAAAACAAACAAAAAAATATATACATAAACATGCAAATAAAATATATGACTAGAATATTTGTGCTGAGTGATTACAGTGTTATTGTCGTAATATTTCGGCTTCAATTAAATATTTACTTAGAGCTCTGCACAGTTGTTTATCATTAGATTTGAATATTTCTTGAAGCTTTTGGCGCTCGTCTAACACATCGTAATTTGATATCACATTCTTCGCGTAACTGCTAAAGACTTGCCTAGGATTGTGGTACTTCGGGCAGTGTAATAAAAAGTGAGACTCATCTTCGATAGGTTTATCTTTAGCGGGCATATTATGACTACATTGTTTGCAAGTTCGTTCCTCTACGGGGATTGGATTAGGTTTCACATGTCTGCCTATTTCTATTTCTAGCTTGTGCGAGCTTGTAACAAGTTTCGATATTGGACGTCTTTCATTTCGAGATAGCGTTGTTAAATAAGAAGCCCTTGTTTCAAAATCTGTTTTGATTTTTCCCATAAATTCTAATTTACTATTTTCTGCACATGCACCTTTTATATCAAGGTGCCTCCATGCTTGTTGGAAATGGTCTTTTAATCGGGATTGAAATTTCTCCCCAAAAGTATCTATGTTGACTGATTTTGGTGATTCCCACACGTACCCAAATCCATATTTATATAAGTTATTTTTAATACACTGTAACCACTCATTATCTGCATCACAAGAAATCAATTTTAAACATTTATACACCAATCGTTTATCACACAAAGTGTTAGCTCGAAGCCAATAGACTATCATGTTCCTTAATACATTGATATAGATCGGAAATCTACCCATTTCGGCTAGTACAGCCATATTAGATGTGTTTCTAAATAATCCCAAAATTCGTTTAGAAAATTGTTTGTGGAATTTTTCGATGGGATTTTCCTTGCGGCTTTCTGAATAGTCACCCAATATTTCAGATCCATAAGTCAATATCGGTTTTACACAAGAATCAAAAAGTTTGCACGTGACATCAATGGGTGCCGAGTCGTCACATGTTCTTTGTAGTGAAAAATGAGCTCTCGATGCTCTAATCTTCAAATCGTTTAATGCATGTGAGACAGTGCCAGACGCCGCAAGTTTCAACCCAAGATATGTATATTGTTGTGTCGTTTCCAACGTATGAGTACCAATTTGAAAAGGATTGTGTTTTAGTTTTTTTCCACTTTTGTTAAAAATCAATGAAGATGCACGTTTTCCATAAATACAGCCAAATATGGCAAGAAATTTTCAACAAAGAATTGCTCTGGATCTATAAGGCGATCAATCTTGAACTGCTCGAATAATTAATAATTTCACACAACATTCCAATCACCAAACAGTTAATTGGCGTGGCTCCATCAGAGGTGGCTTCATTTGTATCATTATGTGAGTTAGATTTGTAATTGCATCATATAGTGGCATACCACCATATATTATAATGAAGTATAAAGCAGTCACAAATATTGCAGCCCAATAAAAACAAATGTCGATATGTAGTGTGGTCCACTCAAGCAGTACACAATCAACTGGAAAAAGGCCACAGTGTTAAGATATATGACGGTCATCTTTAACTTGGTTATGAAGCCATGACCCAGAACTCACATCGGCCCAATTTTCCATTGAACAACATGCATGACTTGAATATTCTCAAATATAGAAACTTATTTGTGGGTAGTATTCTTTCTAAGTGAAAATAATCATAACATTTCATGACAATATGGTATTAACATGCAAGGGCGTGCACATTTTCAGTTTGTTGCTCAATGACATATGGGTATTCGATCTTTAAATGTATTCATTATACTGCAATTATTTGCACAATTGCATAACTTTTCCAAGCGAGGGAATATATAGTTCTCTTACTTAAATTTACATACCTGATGAGAAATTTATTTATTTATAAAAATGAACAAAAACCATAAAATACACCCAATCCCTCCTTCTCAAATAGCTTCAGTCTATCTCTTTACTAACATCTTTCTTATTATGAAATACATTTATGTATACAACAGTTTCCATTTGTCATATTTCAAATTTATATTATGCCATGTCGATAGATATAATGTCAATGAACTCTCGGGGTATGTGCGATCGCCAGAAGAGACGAGATGTATTTGACTATTTAAAAAGTAAGACATTTGACATAATCTGCTTACAAGATGTGCACTTCGGAAAAAATCAGGAAAATAATATAAAATTTGAATGGGGATACGAGTGTTACATTAACAGTTATTCTACATCGTCGAGAGGTATCGCTATTCTATTCCGAAATTATTTTGAATATAAGATCCATGACATCAAGCGTGATGAAGTAGGGAATTAGATATTGAAATTGAAAATAAGCGTTTTACGTTATTAAATATACATGGGCCAAACACAGATCAACCTAAATTTTATGAAAAGCTTAGTGAATATATGGCCACTGTCGACTTAAACTTTGTTGTATGTGGAGATTTTAATATAGTGCTTAATCAGAATCTTGATTCCGTGAACTATGTGAGACATAATAATCCTCTTGCTCGTAAAGCTCTTTTGAAGGCTATGGATCGTAACGGTTTAGTTGATATTTGGCGAGCATTAAATCCGGAAACAACGCGTTATACACGGAGAAAGAAAACATCTATCAAACAGGCTCGTTTAGATTACTTTCTTGTATCCGAATGCATGCTTTCACTCACCAGAAATGCAGATCTATACCCAGGTTACAGGACAGATCATTCTATTATGTCATTAAATTTGAATTGGACAGAATTCACCCATGGCCATGGATATTGGAAATTCAATAACTCTCTTCTGAAAAATACAGACTATGTCAATGAAATTAACAAATTAATAGAGACCATAGAATCTCAATATTTTGACGAAAAGGGACAACATCTAGAAATTAATGACCAACTTTTTTTCGAAATGGTGCTTATGGAAATACGAGGTAAAACTTTAGAATTATCATCAAAAATTATAGCTAAAATTTAAAAATTTAAAAAGAAAATACTGATGAGACATTGGAACAGATGGAAAAATATCAAACTAGTTTAGAAGAAATAAGGAAACATAACCTAGAGGGGGTGATGGTAAGATCTAGAGCAAAATGGATCGGCGAAGGAGAGAAACCGAGTAAATATGTATTAAACATTGAAAAACGACACCATATAAATAAATCTATAACTATGCTACAAACACCAGATGGTGAAGTGTTAGAAAAACAAGAAGATATTTTAAATGAGGTATGCAAATATTATGGTAAATTATATGAATCAAGAGAAGAGAAACTCTCTTCAAGACATTTGACTGAATTCCTCAAATTAAATAATATAAACGACATGGTATTAAATAAGCTTCCAAATATAACATATGCTAAACTAGATAGTCCAATATCAGATGTTGAAGCTTTCTAATTTTTGAAAAAGTCCAGGTTCGTCTGGGTTCTCAGTGGAATTCTATAAAGGCAAGCTAGGTCATTTCTTAGTACGCTCTTTGAATTATGGTTTGGCCAGAGGGGAACTATGTGTAACACAGAAACATGGCGTGGTAACTCGTTTACCAAAAGATAACAAACAACGACAGTTTTTAACAAATTGGAGCCCGATATCGCTCTTAAACGTAATCTACAAGATTTTATCAGGAATTCTCGTTGCCCGTTTAAAATATGTTTTACCAGACTTGATAGATGAGGATCACATAGGCTTCATACATGGAAGATACATTGGAGAAAACATTCGCTTCGTAGAAGATTTGATACATATTACACACACAAAAAAACATTCCTGGCCTCTTGTTGTTGCTTGATTTTGAGAAAGCTTTTGATTCTGTATCATGGACTTTTATGTCTCAGGTTATGAACACTTTTATTTTCAGCAACACTTTCATAGGTTACATAGAAACTCTATATAGATGAATCAGCTCAAATCTTAACATTAATGGAAATGTGTCTCCATATTTCATGATACAACGTGGTTGTAGACAAGGTGACCTAATATCACCATATATGTGTTTAATATGTGCAGAAGTATTAAGTATAGCAATAAGAAAATGTAAGAAATTAAAAGGGATTGAGATCGGTAAATATGAATTCAAGTTTGTCAATATGCCGATGACACAACTTTATTCCTCAATGGCGATGCACAGTCCCTGGACAGTACATTTGAGCTACAAGAATATTTTTACTATATATCTGGGCTAAAAATCAACTATAACAAAACCTTTACAGTTTGGATTGGGAGCAAACGTGATTGTACAGAAGCTATATGTGACAAGTGAAAAATAACATGGAATCCAGAACACTTTCGGCTTCTAGAGATTAACTTTAACTTATCCGATGGTGACTTATTTACTGCAAATTATGATAAAGTGATGAGTGATATAGATAGAATTATCAATTCCTGGTCATGCATAAATTTGACCTCACTTGGACGGATAATTGTTGTGAAATCTCTTATTTTATCCAAGTTATCATTTCTTTTTCAAACCTTACCAAACCACAATGTAGAATACATTAAAGGATTAACAAAGAAAATCTACAAATTTATTTGGCAGAAAAAGCCAGATAAAATTTCACAAAGACAGCTACAACAAACTTGCTCATTCGGAGGTTGCAAAATGGTTGATATATAACAATTCATGAATTCAATGAAAGCAATATGGATGAAAAAACTTTTTTCCAAAGTGGCAAACGGCAGAAACTATTTAAATGTTCTTTTGATAATCTTTCAGAAAACTGGTTTCTAGCAAGCCCTACAGCATTAACAAGACACAGCGAAATCATATCTTGTAAATTTTGGACCCATGTTATTGAAGCATGGTAAAATTCTACAAAGCTATAATCCCTGAAACAATTGACAATATAATCAGTAATAAACTGACGGACAATCCTAAAAATACCGTCAAAGGGAACATGTTAATGTCCCATGTATTAAAAACAAATGTATTTTATTTGTTGATGATTTACTGGACCATGATGGCCATATAATGTCTCTGGACGCGCTGGAAGTAGAATATTATATAAAACTAGATTTTTTGACATATCACACAGTTTATTCAGGTGTAAAACTTTGTATAGATAAATTCGGCTTATTGTTCCACGCAAGAAAGCTTCAACAACCAATAGTGCCTTCAACAATCTTCATCTAAAAACATATATATTAAAATATGTGGACAAGATAAAACAGTTAAACCTTTCATGAAGAAATGGGAATTTGAATTAAATGATATGCTTACAGATGAATGGGCTAAGATTTTGATTTCTCCATTTCACTGTTGCGTGGAAACCAAATACAAATGGTTTCAATAACGAATTAACACAAGATTTCTAGGTACTAATGAACTTTTGAAAACGATTAATATAAAAATCTCGGACGCATGCTTTTTCTGTGGTAAAGCCAAGGAAACAATAAAACATCTTGTTTGTGACTGTCCTATAATTAATTTACTTTTGCATGAAATTCAAATGTGGGTTTTGAGACAAACTGGATATACAATAGATTTGTTACCAAAAGATTTAATTCTTGGAAGCTCTGAAAACTTTGACTTAGCCCAATTTTTTATAATTTTTGCTAAGTTTTATATATACAATTAAAAAATGAGGGAAAACAATCCTGATTTGAATGAGTTTAAAATAGATTTAAAGTTATATTATAATGCTGAATTTTTTTGTTTTCAATCAATGTCTTTATAGAAAATTTATGGATCGTTGGACTGGCTGGGAGCGCTTGGTCAAATAATAGGAGAATCAAAGAGGTACTAAATTATAATATATGATGGATTGCTTCTACTGTTAGCTTGGCTGAGTTTTTATGAATGATCTGTTGGATTTAAATAAATATAGAATGCCTAACTTCCAGTTCTGCCTCATACAGTAAATTGTCCTGAACTTTCCTTTACGTAGCTCAACATAAAATGTTGGTCAATATACTGTATGGAGTTTAACTGAGAGAAAAAAAAATAACAACAACCCCCTGAATAAATTAGAATTCTAATCAACAATATTACAAATCTGATAAAAACTCAAAGCCAATCCTAGAGCCTTGATATAGAAAAAAACTGATAGTAGCTTACTCATATTCCATTATTCTAAGACCATAAAGAACAGCAATATGAAAACAAACATATTATCTTTTAAAATGTATTTCTCCACACTCTATCTCTTTTTCTTTTACTAACATTTCGCCTCCGAGTTCAACTATCAAACTCTATAACTGACTTCACTAATTCTCCTTTTCTATTTTACATACAGTATGTGTATTATATCACCTATATATCTATTTTTGTTGACCTAATAACAATATTATAAAAAAAAATAAAAAATTCATGAATCAAGAAAAATTAAGTCTCCTCTCATGACTTTCAGATATGATATCATGGATATATGGACCGCACTTTTGAAACAAATCTAATTTACAAAGTTCTTGGTACCTGAAAACGGTGACATTTTAAATATTGTCCATCCCATAAAAGTGAAGTAAATGAGTTTATAATAACTGATTGTTCGATTGTTCTTAAATATTATATACAATAATCGCTTGTAACAATTTTCACAAATATATTCCTGACATATTTTGAGAAAATCCATTTAGAAATACCAGGACATTTTGGCCCGACCCTTAAAGCCACCTGGTGGTTACGCTCCAGACACTTAGTGGTCGGATATGGTGTCATGTGAGGCGAAGTGAGATCAATATTAGGCGAAGCCGTAGGCCGAGCCTAATATTGATCTCGCTGAACCTCACATGACACCATATCCGACCACTAAGCGTCCCGTAACGTATTTATTATGTCAGTGGACAACATCCGGCATATCCCTTTAATTAATCGTCGCTGTAATTTATTGTAATTTGGTAAGATAATTGAGTCGTCTATGGCCATTAACTTAATTAGCGTCACAGTGACGCGCCAAGGCGTTGAACGTCAACGCATTGTGTCAATGGCTAATTACCAGAAGCAGGACAACTTGTTGAGTTTGGTAGTTAATATATGAGTCTTTATAATTCCTTAAATATATCGCATGCAGGTTTTGGTACATGATACTATGTCTTTAAATTCACAGAATTTTTTTTCTCCGATAGATATCTCCTTTCTTGATGCCAAAATACATAAAAAATATTCCCGAGGCGACTGAGTTTCTGAAAAAACAAGATGGCGGATAAGCACCTAATATTGATTTCATATTAGGTCACCGACCTAATATAGGTTCATATACCGTCACTATATATCGACGCTGATTTGCTAATTGCAATAGCTGACATAATAATGATTTATGTGGAGTCAATAGTCCACCTGGATACGGGATATTCAAGCACCACTTGACCATTGACCATCTCGGTTTGGGCACCATGACAATAATTCCCGGCATTCTTTGGTGCAGGACTGCTGCATGATCTACTCCGAACGTGGATGTGCCACATGAATGATAATTTATTTAAAGTTTTTTGTCAGTTTTCAATTGCATCATAATGGCAAAATTGATTTATGACATTTTGTCAAATTTTGTGTCAACTCGGATCGGGTATGTTTAGCCATTTTAATGATCTATTTGGGTCAATCGTTTATACATTACCTGAACACGGATTATTCAAGCAATTGACTATCTCGGTTTGGTTTGTCCATGTTCAGCATGAAATTGAAATACATCAGTGAAATCAGGGAAACATAGCCTTTAAATGGGAAGTGGGCATTACAAAATCGGGCTCACGCTGTGAAGCCTATATTATGATTTAAAATATATGTATTTTATGGCGGTCATATATTTGCCATGAGTCTATATTTGCTGTTCAGTGGAAATTAAATAATGCATATGCATTGACATCCATCCCTGATTAATTCTACATATAACCCAGAACACTTTCATTTAGACAGCGAGGAGGATGATACAGCCACACAAGGTGGATCTGTCGGTCGGGTATAGCTGTGGTACCTGGACATGATTACCGGAGAGGTTTGGGCGTCGAATGCTATAGGTGCGTTGCCTGGACATGGAGAATGGTGTGGTTTGGGTGTGGATGCTTATAGGTTTCGGAGAGGTTTTGGTGTTGGTGGGCATAGGCGTGGTACCTGGACACGATGACCGGAGAGGTTTGGTGTGGATGACTAGGTGCGTTACCTTGACTAGATGACCGGATAGGTCTGGTTGCGGATGGGTATAGGTGCGATACCTGGACGTGATTTCCGGATATGTCTGGTTGTGGATGGGTATATGTGCGGTACCTGGACGTGATGTCCGGATAGGTCTGGTTGTGGATGGGTATATGTGCGGTACCTGGACGTGATGTCCGATTAGGTCTGGTTGTGGATGGGTATATGTGCGGTACCTGGACGTGATGTCCGGATAGGTCTGGTTGTGGATGGGTATATGTGCGGTACCTGGACGTGATGTCCGGATAGGTCTGGTTGTGGATGGGTATAGGTGCGATACCTGGACGTGATGTCCGGTTAGGTCTGGTTGTGGATGGGTATAGGTGCGATACCTGGACGTGATGTCCGGTTAGGTCTGGTTGTGGATGGGTGTATGTGCGGTACCTGGACGTGATGTCCGGTTAGGTCTGGTTGTGGATGGGTGTATGTGCGATACCTGGACGTGATGTCCGGTTAGGTCTGGTTGTGGATGGGTGTATGTGCGATACCTGGACGTGATGTCCGGTTAGGTCTGGTTGTGGATGGGTATAGGCGCGGTACCTGGACGTGATGATCGGGGAATTTTGGGTGTGGATATATACCAATCATGCGGTACCTGGACATGATGACCGGAGAGGTTTGGTGTGGATGACTAGGTGCGTTACCTTGACTAGATGACCGGATAGGTCTGGTTGTGGATGGGTATATGTGCGGTACCTGGACGTGATGTCCGGATAGGTCTGGTTGTGGATGGGTATATGTGCGGTACCTGGACGTGATTTCCGGATAGGTCTGGTTGTGGATGGGTATATGTGCGGTACCTGGACGTGATGACCGGATAGGTCTGGTTGTGGATGGGTATATGTGCGGTACCTGGACGTGATGTCCGGATAGGTCTGGTTGTGGATGGGTATATGTGCGGTACCTGGACGTGATTTCCGGATAGGTCTGGTTGTGGATGGGTATATGTGCGGTACCTGGACGTGATGTCCGGATAGGTCTGGTTGTGGATGGGTATATGTGCGGTACCTGGACGTGATTTCCGGATAGGTCTGGTTGTGGATGGGTATATGTGCGGTACCTGGACATGATGACCGGGGAGGTTTTGGTGTTGGTGGGTATAGGTGCGGTACATGGACGTCATGACCGGGGAGGTTTGGTTGTGGATGTGAATAGGTGCGGTACATGGACGTCATGGCCGGGGAGGTTTGGTGTGGATATATACCAATCATGCGGTACCTGGACATGATGACCGGTGAGGTTTGGTTGTGGATGGGTATAGGTGCGATACCTGGACGTCATGACCGGGGAGGTTTGGGGTGGATAATTACCAATCATGCGGTACCTGGACATGATGACCGGAGAGGTGTTGGTGGGTATAGGTGCGGTACCTGGACGTGATGTCCGGGGAGGTCTGGTTGTGGATGTGTAGATGCGGTACCTTGACATGATGACTGTTCACAGAGGGCCAAATCTGTATCTGAGTCTGGGCAATCTTTCCCGCCGAATGCCGGTGTCGGTTGTGTACATGATCTGCTCCGTCGCTGCTTCCCTAAGCCACACGTATAACTACAGCCCCCAGCATTCCAACCAGTCCAACCTCCGTCCACTATAAATTAACAAGCAATTTGCCCTTTCACATGATATTTATATTAGATCGAAGCAATCAGCCCATTAATATGATATTTACATTAGATCGAAGCAATCAGCTCATTTATTTGATATTTAAGTTAGATCAAAACAATCAGCCCATTGTTATGATATTTACATTTGATCGAAACAATGAGCCCATTAATACCATATTCTGACTGTCATACATCAACTTTCGAAAGATGAAGTTTTAAATCATTTTCATTTTCTGTTCAGCCTACCAAAGTTCTAAATAATAAAGGCGATCGCTTTCTACGTAGGCCTATGCCTTAATGGTAATTTGTGTACTTTTGAGATGCCTGTTCTACTTGAATTATAACAATGTAAAGGTTTTTTTCAGTTTTCTTTTGCATCGTGATGGGAAAATTGATTTATGATATTTGTCAAATTTTGTGTCAAATCCGATCGGGCATTTTTAGCCATTTTAGCGATTTATTTGGGGTAAATCATTTATACATTACCTGGACACGGAGTATTCAAGCAATTGACTATCTCGGTTTGGTTGCCCTGGCAATAATTCCCCCGTAGCTTGGTGTGGGACTGCTGCATGATCGGCTCCGAACCCGGATGCCTTGTCCACAACTAGCCATACAGTCACCACTGGTCCATTGCGACCACGAACCGTCAACTGGAATTTGATATATTGTGCATGAACATGAGAATATAAAGCGTTCACGCTAATAGTCTTAATTTATAAACAAAAGAACAACCGGTCTAAATTAATAATCGGTCATATATGAAGAACATTATCGTACATAACAGACATAATACGGACAAGTAACAGAGTGTTGCCCTAAAGGAATGACTAAAGATTAGTTGAAGTAGAATTCCATGTGCATATACACGGGTCAGTTGTGTGATTGTGGCATTGCGTTTTGATGCTTTTATCGTCCACGCTGTCCAGTAGGAACTTGAAATACATCAGTGGAATCGGGAAACATAGCTTTTAAATGGTAAGTGGACATGCAAAAGTCGCAATCGCGTTGTGAAGCCCATTTTATTACTTCAAATGTATTTATGTTATGGGGGTAATGCATTTGCCGTGAGGCTATATTTACAGTACAGTGATAATTAAATAATTAATATGGATTCATATCCATCCGCGCTTTATTTGTTTGGGTGTGAATGGGTATAAATGCCGGAAACGTCTAGGAGTATAGATGGGTATATGTGTTATACCTGGACATGATGACCGGAGAGGTTTGTGTGTGGATGGGTATATGTGGGGTACCTGGACGTGATGACCGGAGAGGTTTGTGTGTGGATGAGTGCGGTACCTGGACATGATGACCGGGGAGGTTTTTATGTGGATGGGTATAGGTGCCGGAGATGTTTGGTTGTGGATGTGTATAGGTGCGGTACCTGGACGTTAATATCCGGAGAGGTTTGGTTGTGTGTACGTGCGGTACCTGGACATGATGACCGGAGTGGTTTGGTTGTGGGTGGTATATGTGCGGTACCTGGACATGACGACCGGACAGGTTTGGGTGTGGGTGTGTAGGTGCGGTACCTGGACACGGTAACTGTTCACAGAGCGCCCAATATGCATCTGAGTCTGTGCAATATTTCCCACCGTATGCCGGTGTCGGTTGTGTACACGATCTGCTCCGTCGCTGCTTCCCTAAGCCACACGTAGAACTACACTCTCCATCATTCCAACCAGTCCAACCTCCGTCAACTATAAATTAACAAGCAATCAGCCCATTAATATAATATTTACAGTTGATCGAAGCAATCAGCACAGTACGATGATAATTTACATTATACCGGTACATTAGATCGAAGCAATCACACCTTTAATATGATATTTACATTAGATCGAAGCAATCACACCATTAATATATTTACATTAGATCGAAGCAATCAGCCCAGTAATATAATATTTACAGTTGATCGAAGCAATCACCCCATTAATATATTTACATTGGATCGAAGCAATCACCCCATTAATATATTTACATTAGATTGAAGCAATCAGCCTATTAATATTATATTTACATTTGATCGAATCAATCAGCACATTGGTCGAGAGTGGCTAATATTTCAGGGGCATAGGTTCCCAGACAAAAATTGACATCACTCCAATAATACTTAATCCTATAGGATTAAGTATTATTGGGTATGATTAAATTTTGTTCTTGGGACCTGTGGTCAGTGGGGCTGATATAGCTTATTTCAGTATTAATAGTCATCCGCATTTATAACTAACAAATCTACCATAAACAAAGCCACATCTTCAAAATTGTGGATTCATTGAAAAACTAGAAAAATTATTTAGTAAGGGGTGTAACTCTATGGTGTATATAACTTTCCAAATAAGCAGCAGGTTACAGACAACTGATTATTTTCCATATGCGACATTGTTAACTATAAGTCACGACGGTCATAGGTTAAACCTATTTGAACTACAAGTGGTCAGTTTTCCCTTAGAACATCATCCGATGCGCCAGTCTGTGACAAACAATAATCTTGCATTTCCACAACTACCCATTTTATTGCACATAAATCAGCAGCATAAAAATACCCAGACCACTTCCGTAAATTAGGAACCCCACCAGACTCTTCATGGCCACCTAAACAAAAATGATCGCCATATTTACGTTGGCTATGATTTTCTGTGCCTGATTAGGGAAATTTCCCTCAATGGTAATCAACCAATCAGCAGCCATATTTTGTTTATGCTGACATGTCTACCATCTTTGTGAACACCACCAAGAAGCGACGATAATAGTATTGGTTGAAAACTACCAGGTGCTAGTTAGTGAATGATGCCATAGAGTAACCATTTGATTGGTCTTAAAAATAACTATTTCTTTTAGTTATAATAACACGTGATATAAATTGGCTAAACTTCGACAGGATAATGGTCATAATCTAGCTAAAATCATTGTTTACTAAATAAAATTAACTAAATGTTATTTAGAGTGTAATGCGATCTGGGCATTCGAAAATTAAGTGAGCCTTTAACAAACATGATTTCATATTTATCATTATATATTTATTCATATACATGTCCTTGTATGAGTGTACGGGGAGTTGTCATTCCCGATAATATGCATCACAGAAGTTGTTATATAAATATATATAAACATGTACTTGTATGCGTGTATACAGGGGTCCTTGAGTAAAGTGTAGTTTACGTCAACATAGTAATAAAACTAACACTGTCATGTGGTTTGGACTTACTTGGCCAGCTGGGCTTGATAAAACATAGTGAGGGAGAGAACTCTATCGTGTAGCTTTGACTCACCTGGACAGTCTGGATTTCGGCAAATCGCCGTCTGTATAGATTTTCCATCGCACTGTTCTCCGCCGTTATATGGGGTGGGTTGGTGCAGGTCCGAGTGCGCACAAGGTAACCATGGCCACAGGTCACTAGACACTCTGATTCTTCCCAGTAAGACCATTTGCCGTTGACTGCATAATAATACAAGTATAGTATAGTAGCAATAGAAACGCCATCTATCACATTGTTTAGATCATACACCCATTTCTACAATCCATCCCTAATTCTTTGGTGAAGCACACGAGTTCCAAGGACGTGTTCAATGTCAGCCAGTACACAGTTGTTTGTTGTTGTCAACACACGCTCAGTGGCGATTATCCAGTTAATCACACTGGTTGTGTCAAATTGAACTCTAAGTCGATAAGAGCACGCAAAGCGTTTTTCACCAGAATCAATCTCGTTTTCGACAACATTCATTCTGGTCAACAATTCTTCGCATGCTCTAATCTCACTTAGTAAGACATAATTATATTAAGGAACATCAAATTTTAAAAGACGGTATCAAGGTATACCATCACCACAACAGCGCTTTGGAAAACAAAATGAAGATGGCCCCCATTTTTACAAAATAAAAAAACAATTGTATGAAAGCTGTTATCGTACCATTTGAGTGGAAACGAAAACCACACATTTTCATAAACCGAGGCTAACATAATTATTAATAGTTACTCACGGGATAGTGATCTATATAAGTAAATAACCCAGGCCTACACATTGACAGTTACTCACATGACTAAATCTCGGAAGGCATTAACCCGAGCCGACACATTAACAGTTACTCACGGGATATAGCTCGGTAGAAGGCATTAACAGACCGACACATTTATAGTTCCTCACGAGGTAGCACTCTATAGATGGCGTTAACATGGGCCTACACATTAACAGTTACTCAATGGATAGCGTTCTATAGAAGGCATTAGCATAGGCCTACACATTAACAGTTACTCACGGGATAGCACTCTATATAACACATTAAAACAGAACTCATTTATTTACAGAATAGATAATTTATTTACAGAGCAGATAATAGCAAATCATTTGATATGGGGATAAAGGTATATCAGATGCACAGAACACTACTTTTGTCCGCCTTACCCAATCTGGCGTTGGTTTTTAAACAAACCCATTTAAAATAAAGTCAATTTCGTCATTCAATAATAGAACACACTGAATTTCAGGCTTGTCTTCGTTAACAAATTCGGAATTACAGATGATAACCCGACACGCACAGCCCACACACATGCTGCACTGTTATCTATAAACATTTTGTGCTATATATCGGTTATGTATTGTTAGGTATATTTCTGATTGTATATCAGGATAGCCGCACGTTTTAAGTTTAAGAGTTGAATTCCAACATATATTCTATTTCTCAGTGTAACAGAATATGAACAAAATAGGTGTGAAATCATAAGCAGTTACCTGGTTGCTCCATGTACTCCGACTCGACGAGATAGGCTGTGAAATCCCCGTGTTCTACGATGATATGACGTTGTGAGGTTGCCTGTTCCCGTGGTGTCTCGTCGGTCGTTGAGGTGTGACATTGTGAGGTTGCCTGTTCCCGTGGTGTCTGGTCTGTCGATGATGTGTGAGTGGTTGAGTTTTTCGTTGATGCCATTTTAATCGACGCAGCGTCGGTCGGGTTTGTATTCGAGCTCGTGTTGTACGATGGTCGGTGGCCATGGCCGTATCCGCCAACCAGCAAGATGAAGCTTGTCGCTATGAATAATTGCATCAGCATCTTAAAACGAAATGTAGATAATATCGGTTAGAATGCAATGACTCGGTGATGACCGTCTGAATCGTGGTCCTCGTGTGACCGATGCTACTGAAAAACGATGAATCGGTGCAGACGGCAATTGACAGCGCGATCACAGTTTGAATGACGAACCTCGTGTGACCGATGCTACTGAAAAACAATGAATCGGTGCAGACGGCAATTGACAGCGCGATCACAGTTTGAATGACGAACCTCGTGTGACCGATGCTACTGAAAAACAATGAATCGGTGCAGACGGCAATTGACAGCGCGATCACAGTTTGAATGACGAACCTCGTGTGACCGATGCTAATGAAAAACAATGAATCGGTCCAGACGGCAATTGACAGCGCGATCACAGTTTGAATGACGAACCTCGTGTGACCGATGCTACTGAAAAACAATGAATCGGTGCAGACGGCAATTGACAGCGCGATCACAGTTTGAATGACGAACCTCGTGTGACCGATGCTACTGAAAAACAATGAATCGGTGCAGACGGCAATTGACAGCGCGATCACAGTTTGAATGACGAACCTCGTGTGACCGATGCTACTGAAAAACAATGAATCGGTGCAGACGGCAATTGACAGCGCGATCACAGTTTGAATGACGAACCTCGTGTGACCGATGCTACTGAAAAACAATGAATCGGTGCAGACGGCAATTGACAGCGCGATCACAGTTTGAATGACGAACCTCGTGTGACCGATGCTACTGAAAAACAATGAATCGGTGCAGACGGCAATTGACAGCGCGATCACAGTTTGAATGACGAACCTCGTGTGACCGATGCTACTGAAAAACAATGAATCGGTACAGACGGCAATTGACAGCGCGATCACAGTTTGAATGACGAACCTCGTGTGACCGATGCTACTGAAAAAAAAAGAATCGGTGCAGACGGCAATTGACAGCGTGATCACAGTTTGAATGACGAACCTCGTGTGACCGATGCTACTGAAAAACAATGAATCGGTGCAGACGGCAATTGACAGCGCGATCACATTTTGAATGACGAACCTCGTGTGACCGATGATAACGAACAAAACCCAAATACTTGGGGTCGTATGTAGACTATATCTGATTTTGTGATGTCACCAATTATTATCTAATACGACGCTGCTTTTCTGAATTTGTGCGAGTACTTTTGTCGTACTTGTTACTGTGTCTTTCTATTACTGGTATTGCACATGAGAATTATGAATACTGAATTACAATTTATGTTCATTCCTAGTGAAAGGTTACCTTTTATTGAGAAAATATGACATAATAAATAACGTGTACTATTAACTACAGTCTACACGCTGATGGGCGAGTGAAAAGTGATCGAAGTGTGTGATGCGAAATATAATAAGATACACATCACGAATCTACCGACCTACTGTGCGACGGTGGGCATTTAATGTACAACACTTAATGTACTGTACGGTACTCTGCGCAACGAAAGAACATATATTTGACATGTAATTAATTGTTAATAATACTAGATAGTACATATATGCGTCTGATAATCCATAAAAATCATTATATTTTCTGGAATCGACAAGGGGTGTCAAACAAGTTTCTTCAGGCACGTATGCCAGGGTGGGTGGGTGGTCGAAGGGACCAACACACAATTTGTTTCCGCAACTCAAAATTGTTTTTCCTGCAAGTCTTTTTGACTGTTTTTGCAATGAGTTTGGCTTAAAACACCTTAGAATAAGAGAAATAATGTAATTCTAACTGCTAAACTGACTGCAGGCAGTTATCGTGATATCCGACCAAAGGTACGACCTGTAGCCCGTGCCAAAGGATTTAGTCATGCAAAGAGTAAAATACAAGATGGCTGCTGGCAGCATGGGACCATTTACTGAAGAGATTGTTATATACGAAACATAACCTTTGACCTCCAACAGCCTGGATTCATTCACAATAATCGATATAAACATATGAAACGTTGCCTTAGATATGCATGTTGAACACCATTTGTGTGCAAAGTCTCAAATACACAATGGTCCAGGGGTGTTACCTACACGTAGCTGTTCAGGGGTGTTACCTACATGTAGCTGTTCAGGGGTTTTACATACATGTAGCTGTTCAGGGGTGTTATCTACATGTAGCTGCTCATGGGTGTTACATACATGTAGCTGTTCAGGGGTGTTACCTACATGTAGCTGTCCAGGGGTGTGACCTACATGTAGCTGTTCAGGGGTGTTACCCACATGTAGCTGTTCCCTCAAATACACAATGGTCCAGGGGTGTTACCCACGTGTAGCTGTTCAGGGGTGTCACATACATGTAGCTGTTCATGGGTGTTACCCACATGTAGCTGTTTCCTCAAATACACAATGGTCCAGGGGTGTTACCCACATGTAGCTGTTCCAAAATACACAATGGTCCAGGGGTGTTACCACGTGTAGCTGTTCCCTCAAATACACAATGGTCCAGGGGTGTTACCCACATGCAGCTGTTTCCTGAAATACACAATGGTCCAGGGGTGTTACATACATGTAGCTGTTCATGGGTGTTACCTACATGTAGCTGTTCAGAGGTGTTACCTACATGTAGCTGTTCAGTGTGTTACCTACATGTATCTGTTCAGGGGTGCTACCTACATGTAGCTGTTCAGGGGTGTTACCTACACGTAGCTGTTCAGGGGTGGTACCCACATGTAGCGGTTCAAATAAACAATGGTCCAGGGGTGTTACCTACATGTAGCTGTTCAGGGGTGTTACCTACATGTAGCTGTTCAGATGTGTTACCCACGTGTAGCTCTTCAGGGGTGTTACCTACATGTAGCTGTTCAGGGGTGTTACCTACATGTAGCTGTTCAGGGGTGTTACTTACATGTAGCTGTTCAGTGTGTTACCTACATGTATCTGTTCAGGGGTGTTACCTACATGTAGCTGTTCAGGGGTGTTACCTACACGTAGCTGTTCAGGGGTGGTACCCACATGTAGCGGTTCAAATAAACAATGGTCATGGGGTGTTACCTACATGTAGCTGTTCAGGGGTGTTACCTACATGTAGCTGTTCAGATGTGTTACCTACATGTAGCTCTTCATGGGTGTTACCTACATGTAGCTGTTCAGGCGTGTTACCTACATGTAGCTGTCCAGGGGTGTTACATACATGTAGCTGTTCCCTCAAATACACAATGGTCCAGGGGTGTTACCCACGTGTAGCTGTTCAGGGGTGTCACATACATGTAGCTGTTCAGGGGTGTTACCCACATGTAGCTGTTTCCTCAAATACACAATGGTCCATGGGTGTTACCCACATGTAGCTGTTGCAAAATACACAATGGTCCAGGGATGTTACCCACATGCAGCTGTTTCCTCAAATACACAATGGTCCAGGGTTGTTACCCACATGTAGCTGTTCCCAAATACACAACGGTCCAGGGTTGTTACCTACATGTAGCTGTTCCCTCAAACACACAATGGTCCAGGGGTGTTACCCACATGTAGCTGTTTCCTCAAATACACAATGGTCCATGGGTGTTACACACATGTAGGTGTTCCCTCAAATACACAATGGTCCAGGGGTGTTACATACATGTAGCTGTTCAGGGGTGTTACATACATGTAGCTGTTCAGGGGTGTTACCTACATGAAGCTGTTCAGGGGTGTTACCTACATGTAGCTGTTCAGTGTGTTACCTACATGTATCTGTTCAGGGGTGTTACCTACATGTAGCTGTTCATGGGTGTTACCTACATGTAGCTGTTCAGCGGTGGTACCCACATGTAGCGGTTCAAATAAACAATGGTCAAGGGGTGTTACCTACATGTAGCTGTTCAGGGGTGTTACCTACATGTAGCTGTTCAGAGGTGTTACCTACATGTAGCTGTTCAGTGGTGTTACCTACATGTAGCTGTTCAGGGGTGTTACCTACATGTAGCTGTCCAGGGGTGTTACCTACATGTAGCTGTTCCCTCAAATACACAATGGTCCAGGGGTGTTACCCACGTGTAGCTGTTCAGGGGTGTCACATACATGTAGCTGTTCAGGGGTGTTACCCACATGTAGCTGTTTCCTCAAATACACAATGGTCCAGGGTTGTTACCCACATGTAGCTGTTCCAAAATACACAATGGTCCAGGGGTGTTACCCACGTGTAGCTGTTCCCTCAAATACACAATGGTCCAGGGGTGTTACCCACATGCAGCTGTTTCCTCAAATACACAATGGTCCAGGGTTGTTACCCACATGTAGCTGTTCCCAAATACACAATGGTCCAGGGTTGTTACCTACATGTAGCTGTTCCCTCAAACACACAATGGTCCAGGGGTGTTACCCACATGTAGCTGTTTCCTCAAATACACAATGGTCCATGGGTGTTACACACATGTAGCTGTTCCCTCATATACACAATGGTATTTGATGTTACCTACATGTAGCTGTTCAAATACACAATGGTCCAGGGGTGTACATACATGTAGCCGTTCAGGGGTGTTACATACATGTTGCTGTTCAGTGTGTTACCTACATGTAGCTTTTCAGGGGTGTTACCTACGTGTAGCTGTTCAGGATTATTATCTACATGTAGCTGTTCAGGGATGTTACCTGTATGTAGCTGTTCATGGGTGTTACCTACATGTAGCTGTCTCAAATGCACAATGGGCCAGGGATGTTACCTACATGTAGCTGTTCAGGGGTGTTACCTATATGTAGCTCTCTCAAATACACAATGGTTCAGGGGTGTTACCTACATGTAGCTGTTCAGGGGTGTTACCTACATGTAGCTGTTCATGAGTGTTACCTACATGTAGCTGTTCAGGGGTGTTGCCTACATGTAGCTGTTCAGGGGTGTTACCTACATGTAGCTGTTCAGGGGTGTTACCTACATGTAGCTGTTCATGGGTGATACCTACATGTAGCGGTTCGTGGGTGTTACCTACATGTAGCTGGTCAGGGGTGTTACCTACATGTAGCTGTTCAGGGGTGTTACCTGCATGTAGCTGTTCGTGGGTGTTACATACATGGAGCTGTTCAGGGGTGTCACATACATGTAGCTGTTCATGGGTGTTACCCACATGTAGCTGTTTCCTCAAATACACAATGGTCCAGGGGTGTTACCCACATGTAGCTGTTCCAAAATACACAATGGTCCAGGGGTGTTACCACGTGTAGCTGTTCCCTCAAATACACAATGGTCCAGGGGTGTTACCCACATGCAGCTGTTTCCTGAAATACACAATGGTCCAGGGGTGTTACATACATGTAGCTGTTCATGGGTGTTACCTACATGTAGCTGTTCAGAGGTGTTACCTACATGTAGCTGTTCAGTGTGTTACCTACATGTATCTGTTCAGGTGTGCTACCTACATGTAGCTGTTCAGGGGTGTTACCTACACGTAGCTGTTCAGGGGTGGTACCCACATGTAGCGGTTCAAATAAACAATGGTCCAGGGGTGTTACCTACATGTAGCTGTTCAGGGGTGTTACCTACATGTAGCTGTTCAGATGTGTTACCCACGTGTAGCTCTTCAGGGGTGTTACCTACATGTAGCTGTTCAGGGGTGTTACCTACATGTAGCTGTTCAGGGGTGTTACCTACATGTAGCTGTTCAGTGTGTTACCTACATGTATCTGTTCAGGGGTGTTACCTACATGTAGCTGTTCAGGGGTGTTACCTACACGTAGCTGTTCAGGGGTGGTACCCACATGTAGCGGTTCAAATAAACAATGGTCCAGGGGTGTTACCTACATGTAGCTGTTCAGGGGTGTTACCTACATGTAGCTGTTCAGATGTGTTACCTACATGTAGCTCTTCATGGGTGTTACCTACATGTAGCTGTTCAGGCGTGTTACCTACATGTAGCTGTCCAGGGGTGTTACCTACATGTAGCTGTTCCCTCAAATACACAATGGTCCAGGGGTGTTACCCACGTGTAGCTGTTCAGGGGTGTCACATACATGTAGCTATTCAGGGGTGTTACCCACATGTAGCTGTTTCCTCAAATACACAATGGTCCATGGGTGTTACCCACATGTAGCTGTTGCAAAATACACAATGGTCCAGGGATGTTACCCACATGCAGCTGTTTCCTCAAATACACAATGGTCCAGGGTTGTTACCCACATGTAGCTGTTCCCAAATACACAACGGTCCAGGGTTGTTACCTACATGTAGCTGTTCCAGGGGTGTTACCCACATGTAGCTGTTTCCTCAAATACACAATGGTCCATGGGTGTTACACACATGTAGGTGTTCCCTCAAATACACAATGGTCCAGGGGTGTTACATACATGTAGCTGTTCAGGGGTGTTACATACATGTAGCTGTTCAGGGGTGTTACCTACATGAAGCTGTTCAGGGGTGTTACCTACATGTAGCTGTTCAGTGTGTTACCTACATGTATCTGTTCAGGGGTGTTACCTACATGTAGCTGTTCATGGGTGTTACCTACATGTAGCTGTTCAGGGGTGGTACCCACATGTAGCGGTTCAAATAAACAATGGTCAAGGGGTGTTACATACATGTAGCTGTTCAGGGGTGTTACCTACATGTAGCTGTTCAGATGTGTTACCTACATGTAGCTGTTCAGGGGTGTTACCTACATGTAGCTGTTCAGGGGTGTTACCTACATGTAGCTGTCCAGGGGTGTTACCTACATGTAGCTGTTCCCTCAAATACACAATGGTCCAGGGGTGTTACCCACGTGTAGCTGTTCAGGGGTGTCACATACATGTAGCTGTTCAGGGGTGTTACCCACATGTAGCTGTTTCCTCAAATACACAATGGTCCAGGGGTGTTACCCACATGTAGCTGTTCCAAAATACACAATGGTCCAGGGGTGTTACCCACGTGTAGCTGTTCCCTCAAATACACAATGGTCCAGGGGTGTTACCCACATGCAGCTGTTTCCTCAAATACACAATGGTCCAGGGTTGTTACCCACATGTAGCTGTTCCCAAATACACAATGGTCCAGGGTTGTTACCTACATGTAGCTGTTCCCTCAAACACACAATGGTCCAGGGGTGTTACCCACATGTAGCTGTTTCCTCAAATACACAATGGTCCATGGGTGTTACACACATGTAGCTGTTCCCTCATATACACAATGGTATTTGATGTTACCTACATGTAGCTGTTCAAATACACAATGGTCCAGGGGTGTACATACATGTAGCCGTTCAGGGGTGTTACATACATGTTGCTGTTCAGTGTGTTACCTACGTGTAGCTTTTCAGGGGTGTTACATACGTGTAGCTGTTCAGGATTATTATCTACATGTAGCTGTTCAGGGATATTACCTGTATGTAGCTGTTCACGGGTGTTACCTACATGTAGCTGTCTCAAATGCACAATGGGCCAGGGATGTTACCTACATGTAGCTGTTCAGGGGTGTTACCTATATGTAGCTGTCTCAAATACACAATGGTCCAGGGGTGTTACCTACATGTAGCTGTTCAGGGGTGTTACCTACATGTAGCTGTTCATGGGTGATACCTACATGTAGCGGTTCGTGGGTGTTACCTACATGTAGCTGTTCAGGGGTGTTACCTACATGTAGCTGTTCAGGGGTGTTACATGCATGTCGCTGTTCAGGGGTGTTACATACATGGAGCTGTTCAGGTGTGTTAACCTGCATGTAGCTGTTCATGGGTGTTACCTAAATGTAGCTGTTCCAAAATACTTGTTGGCGTCATAAATAAGGCTAATGTATCATGGTATGCACAATCATTTAGATAATGCTGCATCAAACAGTGCGGGGACATTGACAAAAACTAACTGAAAAATAACAAACCTGATTATTCTAGGTATCAAGACCCCTGTCCCAGTTAATGGAACGAAAAACCACACACATATGGCGGAGTATGTAAAGAAGGGAGTATGTAAACTAAAGAGGCAGACTGCTTTCATTCATAACGAGAGGCCGATCATGATCGACATTATTATATTTAACCAATCCCTTGTACCAAGAAATTCATGAAAAGGAAAATGTACAAAATAATACAAATTATCAACTTATTGAAATTATGGGTCTTAGTACCAATTTTGCACTAGTGGTGTCACTTTGATATCAGTAGGCATATATTAACATTGGAATACCCTAGGACACCTGACCGCAGTTACATGTGCATACTCCATACCATGGTGGTCAGTATAGCTCGCAAGACAATATTTTAGACCATAAATTTTTTTATGTATAGAATGTTTATACAGCCATAATATGCTGAGGATACTGGCCCCTAACTCGCTAACTCGAAACAGATATCACAATTCATATAAAATACAGTACGCAGCCCTCAATAAAATATGGTTTCACACATGACAATGTTTTACATCCACGCTAACATCCATAGCATCAATTGTTAACCTTCTAAGAGTTATGTGTCCCAAAAAGTCAATCAACCGTGACAATATGAACAAATTGGAAAATATGGTTCCTGGAAATAATCCACACCAACACCTGCCATCTTTGAATGGAGAAAAAGATTAGTTTTTTTCAAGTACTTGTTTGATTTTTAGTGTTATGATAATTTTGTTGACTCATGTCTTGGAGCACACGAAGGCCCTGACATTATAAACTGATAACAACCCTAAATGCTCTATAGTAATCAATATATTTGTTTCATACATAGAACAGCATTGATTTCTGTTCTTGAGATGTAATCTATGAAAACCCCATAGCCCTCCATGTTAAAGGATTACACTGGTGTAGCTTTTCTCAGTTATTATTGAAGCCCGCTAATCCACTGAGCACGTTGGCGAAAATCTTTGTAATAGGCTGCCCGTAACTGAAGGTATGCCGATTCATGCGATTGCATATTCCATTTAGGAGATACACATACCCTGTTGAGTTCTACATTCTGGGATTCGAGCATGAAAACAGTTTGTGAGAACGAGCCGGCTTGACTCGTGAAAAGATTCGTTTTTTCGATGTACCTCTTCCGGACCACAGTTACTAGAACATATATTTTTGTTATAGAACACTATTTAAAAAATACAGTAAAAATTCGAAGAACATGACTATTGTCAGTGTTACTATTCATTTAAAAAATCCCATAACTATGATTGTACATAGTTTATTTCGATTTGTTACTATTACAACCCGCATATAAAATTATCCATCAGAAAAGTGGTACAGGGTAGAACATTTTTCATAGATGTGGAGATAAGTAGACTGGGTTTGGGGCAGACTCATCTCATCTCCACAATCGATGTTAAAAAGATTCAACAGTAATACACCGGGGCATCATTTAGAAAAATGAGGGGGTGGGGTCAATTGTTTATAATAGTTTCATTTTAAAACCATTCTGGTCACGTTTTGCATAAATCCAGCCAAACATAACGGGTCTGTGAAGTTCTATCGAAGTTCGAAGTTCGAAATTCGGTGGAGATTCGCGTGAAGTTAGACTGAAGTTCGAAGTTCGAAATTCGTTGGAGATTCAACCCCCACTTTTTTTTTGCCTCAAGTTCATTGTTGTGTTCCAATTCGTGCTCCCATGTTCGAATTTTGGGTGGAATTCGGTGGAGATTCGTTCGAAGTTCGAAATTCAGATTTAAATTCTACCACCACTTTTTTTTTTTACTCAAGTTCATCGTTGTGTTCCAATTCGTGCTCCCCTGTTCGAATTTTGGGTGAAAAGTGATTTTTTTCACTTTTTCTGCTGGACTTAGAAAATTTAGCCACGGCGCTGGACTTCGAAATTTTCGCCTTCAATATTAAGGTGCCGAAGGGAAGTGGCACTGTTTATAGCTGGATCGGATGAAACTTAGCATTTGTTATACTTTCCGTAAGACAATCCAGCAAACTAACGCTCAGCTTCGAGAAATTACTTGATCTATAGGTTTGAACTTCAATCTGAGCGTTCGAAATTCGGTGGAGATTCGTTCGAAGTTCGAAATTCAGATTGAAATTCGACCCCCACTTGTTTTTGCCTCAAGATCATTGTTGTGTTCAAATTCGTGCTCCCCTGTTCGAATTTTGGGTCAAAAGTTATTTTTTCACTTTTTCTGAGAAAGTGCTGGAATTAGAAAATTTAGCCGAAGGGAAGTGGTATTGTTTATGGCTGGATCGAGCTGAAATATGGTATGTTTGATACTTTCCATAAGAGAATCCAGCAAACTAACGCTCAGCTTCGAGAAATTACTCGATCTATAGGTTTGAATTCAATCTGAATTTCAATCTGGGACAATTTCGATCTGGATTGAAGTTCGAAATTCAGATTGAAATTCAACCCCTAATTTTTCGTTGCAAAATTCCCTATGTATACATAACCACGGGGCTATCCTTTTGGATTCTTCTTATGCCGCCAATAGTCCATCTATAAATCATAAAACAGATCACATACATGTACGCCCGTCCAGCTGTTCAATTGGGCGTAAGTCTTGCGTGGGGTCAAAATAATGAAAACAAGGTAAATTATCGTTGCTAAATCGCCTGCCTAGGTATAACCATAGCAGCCACGGGGCTATCCTTGTGGATTCTTCTTGTGCCACCATTAGTCCATCTAGAAATAAAAAACCTAGTCACATTGCGCTTGTCCAGCTGTTCAAAAATTGGGCGTAAGTCGTGCGTGGGGTCAAAATAATGAATAAAATGTCCTAGTTTTACCCCACGCACGACTTACGCCCGTTTTTTGAACAGATGGACGGGCGTATTACTATTTCTAGATTTGTGATTTCTAGATGGACCAGTGGTGGCACAAGAAGAATCCGCAAAGTATAGGCCCGTGGCTGTTGTGGTTATGCATGCATAAGGAATTTAGCAACAAAAAATGGCCTGTTTTTACCCCACGCACGACTTTCGCCCAATTTTCGAACAGCTTGACAGGCGTATGTGACTATGTTTGAGATTTCTAGATGGACTAGTGGTGGAGCAAGCAGAATCCACAATGATAGCCTCGTGGCTGCTATGGTTATGCCTACTCTGGCGATTTAGCAACGAAACATTATATTGCTTTCATTATTTGGACCCCACTCACGACTTACGCCCAATTTGTGAACTGCTGTTCAGGCGTATGTCAACTAGTTTGTGATATCTAGATGGATTAATGGCGGCAGAAGAATAACCCACAGACTTACGCCCAATTTTTGAACAGCTGGACGGGCGTATTGATTTGTGATTTCTAGATGGACTAGTAGTGGCACAAGAAGAATCCACAAGGATAGCCCCGTGGCTGCTGTGGTTATCCATACATGGGGAATTTAGTAACGAAAAAATGGTTTATTTTACCAGAAGCGCGACTTACATGTACGTTCGATTCGTGGATAGCCTCGTGGCTGCTATGGTTATGCCAACGCAGGCGATTTAGCAACATATCCTCGCACAAATACGCACATAATCGACCTATAATTTTAATTACCTACATTAAGTGATTATTTGATTCTGAAATAAGCAGATAATGGAGTCATAGTCGTCATTTAATTTTATGGCATGAGCCACAGTGAAAACACATGTTAATGGGCGTACACCTGAAAAGTCGTGGATTGGCTAATTTGTGTCATTGTCCGCACACAATCTGCTTAGAATCGCCTCTATATGAGTCGATACTTCGTCTAATCCGGTCTCATTTTTAGCACACTATCGACTCAAAATGAGGCTATTCTAAACCGATTATCTACCTAAAATATTTTTCCTTGTAAGCAAATAATGTGCTGGTTTTCATGAGAAATGACCTTTTTTCATTATTTTCACACCACACACTACTTACGACAAATTTTTGAACAGCTGGACGGCCGTAGATGACATAGTTTGTGATTACTAAATGGACTAGTGGCGGCATAAGAAGAATCCAAAAGGATAGCCCCGTGGCTGATGTGGTTATATATACATTGGGAATCTAGCAACGAAAAATGGCCTATTTTTACCCCACGCATGACTTACGCCCAATTTTTGAACAGCTGGACGGGCGTATGTGACTTGATTTGTGATTTCTAGAGATGGACTAGTGGTGGCACATTGCAAGAAGAATTCACAAAGGATAGCCCCGTGGCTGTTGTAGTTATGCATACATAAGGAATTACCAACAAAAACAGGGGGGGGTCAGGAAAAAAAAATTACGGATACAAGGTGGAAATTTTGTGTTTTTCAGTTTTGGGGACCCACCTCCCCGGGAGCGTAAGTCTTTTCCACCCAGATCTGGGACACCCACCCGGGACCGTAAGTTTTTTCCATCCAGGTTTGTGACACCCACCCCCAAAATTGATGAAAATCATGTAAATTGTACTAAATAATGTGTTGTTGGCAGGGTAAGGGTCTCTCATTGTGTCTGCACCAGAACTGAGAGAACGCTGATCAAGTACACCCACAAAAAATAAACAAACAAAGCACATGGCTGAAAAATATGCCAACAAAACCTTTAAAACCCCAAATAGTTATGGTTATAAAGGTAAAATACCCACTTTAACAACATAGTTGTGTCACTCGTTAGCAATAGGTTAAAATGTGTGCATGTGTAAAGCAAAAAACACCATCAATTTGATTAAATAAACACAGTTCCAATCCTCTCCCAGTGGCGGATCCAGGAAATTTGAAAGGGGGGGCGCTATGTATCATTATATATATGATGCGTAGCATCATCCGAGCCGCGAAGCAGCGAGTGTGGAAGAGCAGGAGAGGGGGGTCTAACCCCCTTCTCGTAAGTGGTGGTCCGGGGAAATTTTTCGTTTACTACATTCAAAACGACGTGTTTTCCTGTGTTCTGGACCCATTAATATATTGCTTTACATTAGGCCTATATATGGAACGGGTAACAATAACCTTCAGTACAATTACGGTGTACTATGGAAGGTTAGTGATGAAATATCAAAGCTTCTTTGAACAGTGAACTTATCTTCTGAAAGTCTGTGCAAATGTGAATTATCTGGGCGACATGGTGATTTTGGCGCGCCGGACATGCCCACGGAATAAGCCCCCGGAATCACCGGATGCCTATGCTTTGGGCTGGTCCATGGGAGAATATTTTGTAATTCAGAATGAATACTCGCAATAATGACTGCTAGTCAGTACCAGTATAGAGGTATTTCGGCTGGTAATACAATGCATCTATCCAACCTCTTAATCCCTCCATTAACCATGCTAATTTTTTCAGTTTTACTTCTAATCGCCATCAGCTTCATGACACACCAGCAACATAAGTCATCAATACAAGCCAAACGGGTGGTCAGATCACACTCCAATCACGTACTCGTTTTATTAGTATAAACACAGTTTTCACCAAAATTTATCTGACACGAAACTGAGTAACTAGTATTCCAATCCCTATTCATTTACATTCTGGTTGCATCCATAATGTTAATTAAAATATTGTACGTAAATTATTATCTGTTGTGTAAATGTTTGGGTTATGAATAAATATATGTTCAGTCAATCAGCTGACTAATGACGATAAGGACACATGGAAACCGATGCTTTGAAGGACTCGTGTCAGACTGTTTATTATTAAGCAATGGAAGATGCGTATTTGTCGTGACCTGAAGATGTCTTGTTATCATACATTCGGTCCAATTAGGGTGCCACAACATGTGATGGAATATATAACCAATTTTAAATGCCATGCATATATACCATTGGAAACGAACCAGCAATGTATTTCTATAATATAATTCGAAAATATACTATATGTATACGGTACATGTATACCATAGTAGTATGGCGTATGTGCCTTTAGATAATCTCTTTACGATGATACTGCCGCCAGTACGCGTTATAGTCCGGGCGTTGATCGGACTACATTGTATAACCTATAGAGTGCACTGTAGACGACTCATGTTTATCATTCATTCGTTATTTACATATAGATGGAATTGTTTAAATTTTGACTCCACTTTCAGAATTGTTATCTTTCTTTTTGATAGAAATATTCAGTGTTGAAACTTCGGGCGCACAAAACTTGGCGCCGAGCGAGATATTCTCCGATATAAAATGTCGCAGAAACTGTTTGCTCTGCATGGCGAAAATAGCCTGCGGACCTTCATCTCGGGATGTTGGATTCGCCCCTTGCATGGCTATACGGTCATATCGTGAAATACCAAATTGAAGTCATTTCAACCCACATTTAAAAAATATATATACGTTTGAGCAATGTAAACATGGAAACCGCTGTATTTGCATGCGCGTTAGCAATATTCAGTGCGGAATCTTCGGGCGCCCGATACAAATGGTGCAAGGATCACCTCGCAAAAAAATCCTTGCTCTGGCGAAAATAGGGGGGGGCGCCCCCTTGGATCCGTTTGTCTCCATGTGGGAAATCACTGATGAGCAATGAGGAGCTCCCCTTAAAATCATTCTAGGCGAGTGGCGGGTAGCTCTCATAAAAAAAGGCCTGAGGGGGAAGTATGGGAGGTGGTCAGGAGGCTTCCCCCTGAAAAATTTGAATATTAGATGCTCTGAGATTGAATCTGGAGCCTTTTAATGATCCAATCAGTGAACAACACGTTATTATGTGACTTAAGTCACTGTAGTCATTTATCGACATCGACCATGTACTTCAACCACGTGGTCACTGTATTTATCGTTTATTCAATATATTGACTAATATCATTAATATAAACAAATGACAGTATATCAATCTAATTAACGGGTCATACATTTTGAATGAATTCCTCGATCTATTTTAGTAAATAGCGCATATAATAAAAAGAAAACATTCATGTTTTTAGTGAATATCGGAATTACCGATCACAGTGAGATACTGGAATCATCACTCGGGGTCATGGCCTAAAGGCCACTCGTGATGATTCCAGTATCTCACTGTGACCACTCATGACATACTTCCGGTATTCACTCAAAAAACGCAAGTAACCTCTGTATAATAAGTTTAAAAAGCCATGATAAACTATGAGAAAAGATGCGAATGAATCTTTTTTATTGCAATTTTTTTCCTCGACCAAAACCGGACCCACCCCATGGTTTCAACTGTTGAAGGGAGAAATTGTGGACAAAAATTGAAATATAGAGCCCCCCCTCACTTGTATAGGGCTATATCATGCACTACTATATGAATTTGATTGTTTCAATTCATTTTGAAGCTGTAATTTGTCTTAGAAATAATTTTGGAAAAAATAATCAGAAAAAATCTGCATTCCGGGCTCGGAGACACCCACCCACCCGGTCCTTGTATCCTGTAATTTTTTTCCGACCACCCCCTGTATAATATAATAAATAATGAATGGCTTGTCGTTGACTATGCCAAACTAGTGGTCCTCGAGGAGGAATAGTCCACTCGCCCGCGGCTCGTGGACTATTCCTCCTCGAGGACCACTATTTTGGCATAGTTAACTCCAAGCCATTCATCTATATATCTATATTTGCGAATGTCTGTCTGTCTGTCTGTCTGTCTGTCTGTCTGTCTGTCTGTCTGTGTTCTATAGAAATTCACAGGGGACCATCTAAATGATGCCAAAGGGGTCTACTAGGAGTAGCTTTTTACGAGAAAGATAATGGTCGGGGTTATAATTTTCTAAAGTGACGCCGTTGTTGTCAGGGGCAGAAAAGGGGGAGGGGCCGAAAAAAAATTTGTCGCCGATTGCCACCAAACTTATATATAATCATCCCCATTATATGAGGAATCTAATGGCGTGGTTTAATTATGGCAAAAGTCGCATCGTTCGCGTCAGGGGTGCCCGGAAGGGGGGGGGGCAGATTTTTTTTTCTGTCGCCGATTGCCACGAAACTTACATATAATCATTCCCATGATATGAAGAATCCAACGGTGTGGTTTAAATATGTCAAAATTGGCGTCGTTTGAATCAGGGATGAACGGAAGGGGAGAGGGGCACCAAAATTGATGAAACTAATTTTAGCGCCGATTTCCACCAAATTGATATATATTCTTCTTCATGATATAAGGAATCTAATTGTGCGATTTAACAACGCCAAATTGTTGTTTTTGGATGAGAGATTGGGAGGGGTGGGCACTAAATTTGATAATAAGTCGCCGATTGCCACCACACTTATACAAAATCATCCCCATAGTATGAGGAGTCTGATGGTGTGACTTTTATCTGTCAAATGTGGCCTCATTCGAGTCAGGGTTGCATTGAAAGGGACAGGGGCACCAAAATTGATGCACAATTTTTTTGGCGCCAATTTCCACCAAATTGATACACGTTCTTATCCATGATACGAGGAATCTAATCGTGATTTAAAGACGCCATAGTGTTGCTGTTTGGGTGAGAGATGGAGAGGGGAGGGATTGGCACCAACTTTGATAAAAAAAATTATTTAGTTGCCGATTATTGCCAAACTTATAAACAATCATCTCCATGATATGAGGAGTGTAATCGTGTGGTTTAAGGAAGTCACAAGTGGGGCCATTCGAGTCAGTGGTGTATAGAGATGAGAGGGGCACAACATATTATATCTATATGTTTAGTGCCGATTTCCACCAGATTGATACATATTCTTCTCCGTGATACGAGGAATCTTATCGTGTGGTTTAGATACACCAAATTGGTGCCCTCTGGGTGAGGGATATGGGGACCTTAAATTTGATACGAATTTGTATACTCGCCAATTTTCACCAATTTCATATATATGCATCTCTAATCTCTAATGAGTCTTAGTGTGTGCAGCTTGAGTCCGAAATAGGGACGGCGGGAGGGTCACCAAAACTGATACAAAATATTTTTAGTACCAATTACCATCAAATTCAGACACGTTCTTCTCAAATGATACAAGAAATAAAATCGTGCTGTCTGTCTGTCTGTCTTTTTGTCTGTCTGTGTGCGTTCTATATATAACTTCACGCGATACAATCGAGATGGCACCAAGGCGTTCTAAGAGGGGTAACCTTTTACAAGGAAGATAATGGTGCGGGTTAAAATTTTCTAAAATGACGCTGTTGGTGGGAGGGGAAATTTAAAAAATATGGTGAAATAGTTTTGTCGCTGATTTCCACCAAACGAATACATAATCACCTTCGCAATATGGCGTTGTTCGAGTCAGCGTTGCATCAACAATTGATTTAATAAACCAAATTCCACCAAATTCATACACGTTTTTCTCTAATGATTACCATGAATTAAATCACATTTGGTGTCGTTTGCGATATGCACTATCATTGATATTCGCCGATATACACATATAAGTTATATACAGTCACCAGGCCATCTCCATATCATTTTAAGTAGTTGGGCGTTCACATTTCACAATCCCGACATATGGTGACCCACATAAGTCACTTGAACAATTATATCTTCTTAACAGTCATATTTATATGGGAATGGCAATCAAGGCATTCACACAATGAGCTAGCAAAAAGAGATAACTAGAAGAAGCATTAAACGTATATTTATCATTCTATTGAAGAGATACATATATTCGTGCAAACTGAGAGACCTCGAACCGTCAGAGGTTTGCATATATATAATAACAAAATTTAGTCTGTTCCATTCAATACACTTTCCACAAAAAGTTACAATTTGTCAAGAGATATGGAAGGCCTGTTCAAAAATAGTGGTCACAATGTGCAGTCAAATATAGTTTCTTCTGATATACAAGAAAATGAAGTTAGTAGCACTAGACTTTTCAGGATCCTACCAATACTGACATCTGACAAGGGTTTTAGAACAGACTCATCGACTGACTTAAACAACTCGAAATCTCGCACTGTGCCTGGCACATGTAGCTGATATATGCGCGCAGCAACATTTCGTTTAAACTAAGAATATTTAGCCAATATATATAGCACCATGAACAGAGGAGCACCTGGAAATTTCTTTGAAACATCTGTATCTTCATGGAGATATGATAGCCAGGTGTCCTCGAGATCTTAGTCCAACCCACTAGATTGATTGATACATCTCAATATGTAAAACCCAATTATAATCTTTTATCGAACTAATGTGTTTATGATGTTCATGTATCATATTATAACGTCTAATGTATACGCAGTTGTAAATAAATAAATACTTCATTATTGGTGGAACGGATTAATCGTGATAAACAGAATGACAATTAAGCAAGAGCATTCTCTATTCCCAACAAATATCCACAACATACATTAACCTGGGCAACGCCGGGTAACCCTGCTAGTTATCTATATAATAGTCTCAGATTTTACAATTTACGGCAATCTTTTGACGATGGCAGGGGAGCATAGCTATGTTATTAGTTACATCCAACAACATCTCTTCGTGATTCATGCATTTATTTCCCCACATACTTCATTAGCAAAGACAATTTGGCGAAATTTTAGAAGTTAGCTTGCTTAACTTCGATTAAAACGGAAAAGGATGTTATAAATAACATCCACTGGTATTACAAAATTAGGACTGGCCGCTTGCCAACTAAATGTGTCAACTATTAAATACATTGGCTAGCTATGATCGGACATTTGTAAGATCATTACAATTCACCAATAAATATAATGATATACCGATATTGCAACAACTATCGTACAAGGTTTAGTTCAAGATTGGCCGTATCTTCAGGCTGCAACCCGATTTCAGAAATGAGTTTGTTGCTATAAATAGAAAAAAATAGTAGGCATGTACGAATCGTACTGGGGTACTATCGTAAAATAGTATAGCTGTGTGCAGCCAATCAGAATGCGAGAAAGTCACGTGAGATATAATATAACACAATAATATATTCTTCAAATACATATATTTACATACACCTAATATCGCTTCCGATTTCACCATAGCGTTCAGTTACTGTAGACACGCCGCCTGAGTCAATGTGTTCATAAACCTATTAACGTAACGTGAGGTCAATTTCAATGTCGTGCATAGGTTTATGAACACATTGATCCCGGAAATCACCGGGGAATGTCGGATATGAGCGATTTTCTTGAGTATTCAGCACGTCCGGATTTGGCAAAAAAATTGTTTTAGTCTATAATCAATGTTGTTACCCTGCCCCTAAAACTCATCTCCTCTGATTACACAACCCACATCTCGACAACTGTTGCCATGTGTTCATAAACCTATGAACGTAACGTGACGTCACTTTCAATGTCGTTCATAGGTTAATGAACACATTGATCCCGGAAATCACCGGGGATTGTCGGACATGAACGATTTGCTTGATTATTCAGCACGTTCGGATTTGGCAAGAAATTTGTTTTAGTCTATAATAGATGTTGTTACCCTGCCCCTAAAACTCCTCTCCTCTGGTTACACAACCCACATCTCGACAACTGTTGCCATGAGAAGTACAACGCGCGGAGATCTCTCACATCACAACTATCTTATAATAAAAGGACCACACTCTGTTTATAACCCCAAAACTTTCGAAACAACGCGAACAATGGTGTTTGGTCATTTGCATAGTTATCGATTGTAAGTTGCAATCAAACTGCTTTATGCGTATATAGTGTTGCGATCGACGTAAATTCGTTTTATGGTGTAGGGTTCCTATTGGGTCTTCTTACATGAGCACCCTGGACCACATAATTGCACAATATCATTATACTGCAGCTAATACTGAAATACCGCAGACAAATTCACAACCGAGCGACCATACAATAAGTTTCGTGTTACTAACAGTAAGCGTTGATGTTCAAATAACCGCGCTGCTCAGTGGAGTTTGATAATTTTCCTTGCCGCTGCAAATATTCCCCCGACCTCACAAATATATTATTATGGAAGAATGGCGTGTTGTCAATTTCTTATCTACAGCCGAAACTTAATTGTTAGTTTCAGATATTATCATTCTTGAAATCAACACGTCAACATGCATTACAGGCTAAACAAGACATTTCGTCATTTGTTTAGACTTTACAGTGAAATTGCGTTTTTTCCGCTCTCCGTCAACGGATTCTCACAATGTTTGGTGTTCTAAAAAGCGAGGATTCGAACTATCTGAACTGAACTCCATGCGTTCATTTAAAGTTGAATAAATAGGGAAAGACAGAAAATCCTATTTCATAATGAATTTAATTATATAAATATAAATAATAAACGGCGGATTCAACGTGGTCATGGGTTTTGACCGCGATAAAATTTCAGCAAACTCCGCATGAACCCCTGGGGTTCATGCAGTTTGCTGAATTTTTCTCGCGGTCCAATCCCATGACCACATTGAAACCGCCGTTCAGTTCTTATGTAAACTCTTCAAATAAAATGTAAATAACTTTATAAAAAACCATAACAAAATAAAACAAAGGTGTTAAAACAAACTGTGACCGATTCAACGATTTGGTATATGAGTCTAGGGTCACCTCTAGATGCGAGCTGTCAAATTTTAAAGAATTTTGGATGAAAAACATGGCCGCCGGCAGCCATCTTGGACTTTACTCATTGTATGACTGAATCCTTTTACACACCTTACAGGTCACAGTTTTCATCCAATCGTCACCAAACTTCACATGAATCTTCGGGGTGACATCTAGATGGGAACCTCCCATTTTCCCAGAAATTCGTTAAAAAAATAACCCACATGAATTGGATAATTGTTTTGAAACTGTACAGCCTTGTTGGTAAACATGAAGTAGGAATGTTTCTATAGTTATGATACGGAACATAGATCGGATCAGATCAGGAAAACTGAGTAAAATACATAATTGAAGCAGTTTGAAGGGGTGGGTCCCTATCCCAGAATCGGAAAATATAGCGAGTGACGGGTACCCATAGGCGGGGAACAACATTGCGTCTAGTGTCCGTAAATTGTTTCCTGACCGCCCCCCCCCCCCCCCCCGATGGCATTGGGGACAAAATCTGCTGTCGGGGCTCAGATCCATCCACCCGCCGGGACTGTATACTGAAATTTATTCGTAATACATTTTATAATAATAAGTTATTCCAGGTGGCTGTTGGATAATCGAGAGACAAATAGGGGAGGTGATGAGGGGAAGAGATAGTAAACTTACCTTGTTTGGTTTCTTTGAAGATCAGTGAAGAATTGATAAACACGTCCGAATAGTTTGAGAGATGTGTGGTCAATACGCCCCCCGATTTGTTAGTGCAGTTTAATATACGTTCGCCCCGCGCTATTGGGTCAGTCATCCGATCCACATAACGTTTTACACCCATCGCATTGTTTTCGTAAGTTGATATATACTACGAGTTATTAGGATTTGGTCAGGAATCCGATCCAGCGAACAATGATAACAGTTTTACGCAGCGGTTTCACGGAACATGGTGACGTGCTGAACTGATTCGTAATGGCTGACTGTTGTCTAGGTTACACTGGTGTACATGTTTTCCATAGGCCTCAGTGCTAACGTTTTAGTGTGTACTGTTGGCAATATAAATTTTGGGTCCAAAATTTTCTTTAAATCTGAAAAATTTACATTTGGGGAAACTTTTTACGCAAAAAAATCAAGTCTGTCTAGCAGGGAATTCGCATTTAAATCTTGTGTTTTCGTAACTAGTGTCAGAACCGCATAAAAAAATACTGTCATATTTTAGACCACACCAAAAAATTCAAACTTCACTACAAAGGGTTAATTCCTGTGCCAATGGCTATTTTACCTATGGGAAATCATAGGGAAGAGGTGTGATGATTTTGTTATGCAACAAGCACACAAGGCTATCGACCAATCAGGGCCCAGTGTCTATTTTATTTTCTCCTACATGTATATATTCCTCCCGCATCCGCTAGATGTAACTCCGTAACATATTTACACCAGTAGTCAACTTCCTTATGTAATTAACCTGGCTTTGTTCGGTAAAAGCAATATTAAAGTGGATTTGTATTGGGTTTACTATTTTATGATTGACTTGTTTCCAGCTTTAAATTTTCCGGAATCTGATAATAAAGAGGATTTTCCAATTTAAAGAGCGTTTCGCTTATTGAAAAATAAAAAATTGCTCATATAAGGATATTTTTGTAACCTAAAGCGATAGCCCGCTTTTCGCGGAATAATTGTAACTTTAACACATTATTCATCAACAAAGCACAATTGTCTACCTCAAGTCATGTTCAGGCCCCATTTTCACACAGTTTTTGGGGTCTGGTGTTGCAAACTTCGATCAGCTATGGGAGACTGTACAAGATTCTTTCCATGAGAGAACTTCTGTTGATGTGATGTCATTGAGTTCATATCTGATCAGCTGAGCATCAAGCACATGACTTTATCAGCACATGGAAGACTAAAATGTGACATTTTCAGGTCTGCAAGGGAGGGCCAAGATAACTGGATATGGGTGTATATTGAATTAGTTGAACAAAGATATGCTCTCTTTGAACTGCTGAAGCATTTTCTTAAATGTGTCCAAGTTTTAGTGCTATTAACCTTCAAGTGGCCATACCCACCAGTGAACATGACACACTTTTATGATATATATCTGTATATCACTGGCTATAAATTTCAAAATACTTATTAGATTAGCTTCTTATAACAATTGATATGTGTGCCATTGACATGCTCATGTTATGGGTCATTTGCATTATCATGTGACTATTACCACCTTGAACAAATTTTAAAATACCTTGAAAAATTGGGATTTTTTTTAAATGGAAAATCACACTATTTTTTTGGCTGATGCAAGTGAAAGAAGTCACCAGCAGCAAGAATAGCCACACCATACATGAGAGATTTATTGGACTGAGATACGAAGCTGTGCAAAAATGCATTAAAAAACTTTAAAGTGACTCCCATGAATTAAAAATGCCAAAAAGCTCATTTTCCCCCTTTAGGTTACACTGGTGTAAATCTTTTCCATAGGCATCAGTGCTAACGTTTTAGCGTGTACTGTTGGCAATATAAATGTTGGGTCCAAAATTTTATTTAAATCTGAAAAATTTACATTTGGGGGAACTTTTTACGCAAAACAATAATGTCTGTCTAGCAGGGAATTCGCCTTTAAATCTTGTGTTTTCGTAACTAGTGTCAGAACCGCATACAAAAATGCTGTCATATTTTAGACCACACCAAAAAAATTCAAACTTCATTACAAAGGATTAATTTCCGTACTCCGTACCCTATTTACACCAGTGTACCCTTGAAGCCATTGAGAATGTATGCCACGAGTTATTGGTCAAACTCCAGGCAGAGTTATCTCCCATCGCACCGCTGAGATATATCGCAGTGATAACGTAGAGGGCGCTGTATGGAGTTTGGTTATTGGTATGTGTAACTATATTATAGAATCAGGAATCCGATCCAGCGGATGTAGATAGCAGCTCTCCGTACAAACACAGCGTCCGGGAACACTGTGACCTGCACTAACTCTACTATGTGCATGGCTCTAATCTACGAGAAGTACCATAACAACTCCATCACGCATGGTCGCTAATATATCCATGAGTTGAACTGCATGGCGCCTCCATTATACAATTAACGTACATCCAAAATACTCAACAAAAAAAAACAAAGCTATATTAGCTTGTTGTCCAATCCTTTTTCTCAATCTCTCTGTATCTATGTGTTACATATTATGTTTGATTTTTGAAGTAAATATTGTTTACACCAAAACACATAACGAAATCTCAATTGGTGTCAACACAATCATATCATGTTGATATATATACATTTTCCCACTATGATACTTTCAAACAAATAAGAAAAGCGGAGTCCAAAACACCATCATGACATGCTTGGTGGAGTCAAAAACTACGGATTTTTCCAGACACCATACGAGGGTGGGTGTGTCGTGGCCAGACAGAATGAGTCTGGGTTCAGTGAGACCTGCTTCAACTCGTAGTAGGTGGCTCTACATAATAGTCTACGAGAAGAACAACAAACTCCATCATGCATGGTCACTAATATTCCCATTAGTGGAACTGGCGGCTCCATAGTTGTCTACAATTAACGTATACCCAAAATACTCAAAATACATAATGAAATTTCAAATTGTGTCGATAAATATCAACAATATCAACAACACCATAATATATTTAATTATTCCAAAAATGTTGAGAACCAAATATGACATACTTTTTTTTTATAATTTATTTATATTTTTGGTTACAGTATACTCATAATTATGATATTACAAATTTTAATGAGTTTTATACATTAATACAAAATGCAAATAAATTGTGTTTGCTTAAAGGCCCACTTAATTTTCGAGTCGCCGATTATTATTTTTTGTAGTGACTTGATATACGGTCTTAATAGCAATTTCTGCCATAAAATATGATTAAAATACCATAACTCATCACCATTTGAAACATCTGTGTCTCAGAAGATGCCCACAGAGAAATAGAAACCAGCTGAAATCATAGAAAGATTCCCCCCATTTGGCTCCCATAATGCAAGACAATTCAAACTAGAGATGTATTTTCAATGGAAGAGGAATAACTTTATCTTTAAGATATAGAATTATTCCCCCTCCATTGAAAATAATGCACTCTTTACTACTCTAGATGACAAAAACACGTCGGTAACTCAATAAAAACAACATGTTCACAGTTTATTACACTGGATAAGTTGATATTACAATGTTTTTGGAGCTTTCTCTTTCAAATGGTATATAACGTGACAATTATATTTTATATATATGATCTGGGGGGGGGGGGTGGTTCGAATATTAAGAGGGCCTTTAATGTCATTTATTGTGTTGATGTAACCCTCTTCATCTTACAATGCCAATTCAGACAAACCCTTACTTGGTCTTGGTGTGTATCATCAGCCAGTTTAACATGCTTTCACATTCGAGTTTCAACTTTCTGCAAGATTACAGATAATTAAATTATGTCCATGAGACACGATGAGACAGTGCATATATGTGTACAGCGCCTATATAGCATTGTATAAATGTACTAGCAAGGTAACCCGACTTCGTCCGGGCTGTTTCCCCTCTGCTTTCGAAAACCTCCGTGGATCTAACATAAAAATCCGTCGAAAGTTGCGATTTGACCTTGAAATGAACATTTTGAAGGTCAATGTCAGGTCGGGGTCACGATTTGACCCGTCCAAAACACTCCCCGGACAAAAGTATCCCTAGGTATCAAATTTCATCGAAATCCCGTCGAAAGACGCGTTTTGACCTTGAATTGATCATATTGAAGGTCAAGGCCAGGTCGCGGTCACGATTTGACCCGTCCAAAACACTCCCCGGACAAAAGTATCCCTAGGTATCAAATTTCGTCGAAACCCTCTGTGGATATTTGGTGGGAATAGAGAATACTCTTGCTCTCAATGTGTTACACGTATTTTCATAAAATGTATATCCAAATGGCATCACAGAACATGATTCCTACAAATGGAATATAAGTAGTGGCTCACATTGTCAGGTCGAAGCGATTATCAGTTTGTTTGTCACGTTTAATCCGTCCCACCAATAAGGAAGTATTTATTTATTTACAACTGCGTATACTTCATACGTTATATCATGAAACAGGAACATCATAAACACATTCGTTCGATAAAATAAAAGACGACAATTGTGTTTTACATAGAGATGTATTAATCAACCAATCAATCAATCAATCTAGTTTATCATATCTTCATGAATATACAGATGTTTTAAAGATACGTCCAGGTGCTCCTCTGTTCTGGAGCTATATACTAGCTAATCATTTTCAGTTGAAAATAAATGATGTTATGCACGTATTGCAGCTACATGTGCCAGACACAGCGATATTTTGAATTGTTTATGTTAGGCGATGAGTCTGTTCTAAAAAATGAAAGAAATTATTACTTTTCTTCCAAGTGGGGGTATGGTATGATGTATACATGTAGTTTTAAGATCACAGGACTTGATCAATATACCATAATCAAATTTCCACACAAATAATAAATGGTAGGTATCATGCACAATCAAGGTTCCCAATGGGTGTACATCACAATATTCACCATTTGGGATATTAATCTGAGTCCTATGTCTCCCATAGCAGATGAGATTCCAAGAGGGTGAGTTTAGTGATGCCAGCCCGCTATGTGGGGTAGAGTAACTAAATTCACCCTATGGGGACCTCATTCTGCAAATGAGGTGCACACTAATCTCAGACTTGATGTGCCCCAATATGCCACTGCTGCGGTGCCCTGCACTTAATTGTCACTGGCCAAATGTACAGTAATGCCCTAAGTAAATTGACTCCTTAACCGCAGCCGAATTATGGGTCATTTTTCAGGATTTAGTCGGAAATATGGCTTAATCCTCTGTATCGGGCAGATATACCCTTGTCAGATGTCACTATTGGAGGATCCTGAAAAGTCATGTGCTACGGACTGCGTTTTCCTTTATTTCAGAAGTAACCATATTTGACTGCACACTGTGACCACTATTTTTGAACAGTCCTGCTCTACATTTCCATATCTCTTGGCAATTGTAACTTTTTTGTGTGGAAACTATATTGAATGTGACAAACTCAATCGTGTTATAATATATACATGAACCATTCTAATATGCAATCCTCTGATGATTCAAGGTCCCTCAGTTTGAATGAATATATGTATATCTTAAATAGATTGATATACATATACTTTTAATGCTTTCTTCTATGTATCTGTGTTGCTAGATCATTATATGAATGCCCTGATTTCCATCCCATATAAATATCACAGTTGAGAAGATATAATTGTTCAAGTGACTTAATTCGGTCACCATTTGTCGAGATTGTGAAATTGGAATGCCAAACACTCCTTAGTATGACATGGAGATGGCCTGGGAGATGACTATATATAACTGTGTTGAATATCGGCGAATTGAACAATCTTATAAATGCTAGTTAATCTCCTCTCGCCACCCATGACCCAAACGACCCCAAATGTGATTTAATTCATCATATCATTAGAGAAGAACGTGCACGCATTTGGTGGAATCAGTACTAAATATAGTTGTATCAACTTTGGTGCAACTCTCCTCATGCATGATTTGAACCGCGCCACTTTTGTTATATTTTAACCACGTCTATTAGACTAATGTATGCACTATATAATGGAGATGATTGTATATAAGTTTGGTGGTAATCAGTAACTAAGCAAATTCTTATCATAGTTATCGCCCCATCTCTCACCCAAACGGCACCAATTTCGAGTCTTTAAATCACACGTTTATATTCCTCGTATCGCGGAGAATAATAATATATCAATTTGGTCGAAATCTGCGCAAAAAATAGCCCCTCCCCTGACACAAACAACGTCACTTTAGAACATTTTAACCCGCACCATTATCTTACTCGTAATAAGTTACCCCTGTTATACCGCCATGGTGCCATCTCGATTGTACCCTTAAAGTTTTATATAGAACACAGACAGATATTCGAAAATATTTGATTCATTGTTTGATTTGAGAAGAACGTGTATGAGTTTGATGTTAATTGGCACTAACATATTTTTATAAGTTTTTAGTGACCCTCCCGTCGGACTCAAGCGGCGCCACTTTTGACATAATTAAATCACACACTTTGACCTATTATAAAGATGAATATATATAAAATTTATGAAAATTGGCGTGTATATAAATTCGTATCAAATTTAGGGCCACCATTGCATATCTCTCACCCAAAAAGGCACCAATTTGGCGCATTTAAACCACACGATTAGATTATTCGTATCACGGAGAAGAATATGTATCAATCAGGTGGAAATCGGCGCTAAACATATTGTTTATCAATGTTTGTGTCCTTCTCACCCTCTAGGCACACCTGACTCGAATGGCCCCACTTTTGACATCTTTGAACCACACAATTAGACTCCTGATATCATGGAGATTATTATTTGTAAGTTTGGTGCTAATCCGCGACTAAACCATTTTAATCAAATTTAGTGCACACCCCACCCACCCCGTCTCTCACCAAAGCAGCACCAATATGACGTCTTTAAAATCACACGATTATATTCCTCATATCATGGATAAGAATGTGCATCAATTTGGTGGAAATTGGCGCTAAAAATATTGTGTATCAATTTTGGTGCCCCTCTCCATTTCAGTGCACCCCTGACTCGAATGACGCCACTTTTGACAGCTTTAAGCCACGCCATTAGACACCTCATACCATAGGGGTGAATTTGTATTAGTTTCGTGGAAATCGGCGACTAAACCAATTCTTATCAGTATAGTACCCACCCACCGCCCTCCCCCCAATTTGGCGTCTTTAAACCGCACAATAAGATTCCTTGTATCATGGAGAAGATCTCAGAAGAATGTGCATCAATTTGGTGGAATTCGGCGCTAAAATTATTTTGGTGCACCCTGCCGCGAACGGCGCGACCTTTGACATATTTAAACCACACCATTAGATTCCTCATATTATGGGGATGATTATATATAAGTTTGGTTGCAATCGGCGAGAAATTTTTTTGTCTGCCCCTCCCCCTTTTCTGCCCCTGACAACAGACAATTCTCAATTTGGTATTCCCGCGAAAGACACTGGTTGGCACATTTTACCGACAGCTTGGTCTTATTTTTGCATCGCGTTATGTAAATATGACATATTAGCTAATGTGCCAGACTTCGTCTGGGCAATTTAGGGATTTCTTTGTGATTGCGTCCGTCTGGACAGAATATACTGCGTCTGGACAATCCATTGTTCGATAGGTCCAGAAACATGCCTATATGAGCGTATATGAGCGAAGTCAAGGTCAAGGACACGGTGGCACGTGAAATTGACCAACCCATATTGTTCCCGGGATCAAAGTAGGCCTACATACCAAATATGAGTCGGATCGGTCGAGGTCGAGAAACATGCCTATAAGAGCGTATATGAGTGAGGTACAGTTCAAGGTCAAGGACACAGTCGCACGTGAAATTCGACCCGCCCATATTGTTCCCTGGACCAAAGTAGGCCTGCATACCAATTTTCAGTCTGACTGGTCGAGGTCCAGGAACATGCCCATATGAGCGTATATGAGCTAGGTCAAGTTCGAGGTCAAGGACACGGTCGCACGTGAAATTGGACCCACACGTATTGTTCCCGGGATCAAAGTAGGGCTACATACGAAATTTGAGTCGGATCGGTAGAGCAGTTTTCGAGTCTATAACACACACATGCATACACACAGACAGAAGTTCCAACATATACATGTATAATATATAAATTGTCCCTCTAAAACATCATAACGGTATGAAATAAATGCATGGAAAAATCAGAATCAAATCAAATAGGGTCGTTAGTGTAAATATTAAGCAATTCTTATTCCGAGCATGTTATGTTATACACTAGATTATAAAGAACAAAACAGTCAATGACTGTTGTGTCGCGCACCTGACTAAAGATTGAGCAGACTTATTCTGAAGACCAAAGCAGTCAGAACTTGTCAATATCACTTAAGCAATCGATCGGTAACTTCTTGTGTACAGGATGGCACGTTGGAAAAAATAAGCTAATTAATTTCGTAGTTTTCCTCCTCAACACAGCATGTATACATAAAACAAGAACTTATTGTATATACAACGATGTGTCATGATGTCACTACTACTTATTAGATGTGCACACTCCATCGTCACACCTTATAATTTTACTGCGTGTGTTATTGTCACCTAATTTCAGCCTACCGGTACTTTGTCTTTGTTTTGGACAATATCTCTATATCTCCAAATCACTGCTCATGATGTCTGCGGACCAACAACTCCCCATCGGCGATGTAATAAACCTTATTCGAGAAAGGAAGGTTGACATGCAAATTCAGAGTCAAAGTTTCAAGTCACTAAAGGATGACACTGGGTCGATGAAATCTGAAATTTCAACGATAAACAATAACATTTCTTCGATTCAATCAGATGTTTATGAGAACAAATGTGACACAGAGCACCTAAAAAGTGTCGAGCTGAATGGCAATGATGTCCTGCCCACCACATGTCAACAACTAGAAGATAAAATAAGCCAGTTGACTATAGATTTCACCAAATTCATTATCGGAAGTATGACCTGCTTCTTATGGGATCCTAATGACCCCAATAAGGACACCTATGTAGTTGTTGACACATTCATGGCCAATGACTTGAATATGAATGCACAACAAGCAGCTGCAATAACATATCGACTGATAAATCGTCAAATCTACCACCCCGTACCATCAGGCAGCAAAGAGACGGATCAACACCATACCATATCATTATAGTCTGTGGTACCCACAGGCAACAAAGAGACGGATCAACACCATACCATATCACAATAGTCTGTGGTATGGATAGAGACAAACACGCAGTTATTGCAGCCATTCAGGATGACACTTGCCCGATTCATAAAACAAAGAAGACAGTTCACACAAACCTCCCTCCAGATCTAAAAGGTGAAAGAGGTAAATGTGCCACAAATGCATTCTAAATTAAACAGATAAAAAAACCGAAGACCATAATAAGACTTGTTGGCACTCTACTTAAGCTGGAAGTACGGTCAAATAAATCTGAGAAAATGGAGAATCTTCAGAAAATAAGTATTCGGTGAATCTGTGATTTCTCAAAAATGAACGGTTACAGTAACTGTTACCTGTAATCTCACTGTTGATTGATTTCCAGTACATTCTAGCATTAAGCCAAAGCCAAAATAATTTGTGGTTCGGTTTTAGTTGGATACGTTTCCGGAAGCATGTTAGTGCTTCTCTCTTGAGTTCATTGAATTTAACATTCAGAAGACAAATCTTGAAGTTTGTCGATATCCTGTTGTAGCAATATCGATCCAGTGTGAGTGCCATTGGTAGTAAATGCAAAGGACGTGTCGTCGGCAAAGAGGCGACCGTTAAATGTAATATTTGCAACAATGTCAGTTATAAATACAAGAAACAGAATATGGCCCAATACAGGGGTACTCATGTTGTGATCTCACCCCCCCCCCCCCCCAATTTGTATTGACCAGAACGTAGGACAACACGCTGCTGACGGTTAGTCAGAAACGATATGAATCAGTGTAATAGATGCCTTGAAGTTTAAATAGTAAACCGTCGTGCCAGACTTTGTCAAATGCTTTACTAATGTCGGCAAAATAGTAATCGAATGTCATGCCCCTCGTTAAGTGAATTACTGATATTATTATATATTTCACATGATAAGAAGTTTATTCAGTGTGTATGAAGTCAGACTGATGTTCGGTTTAAATGTGGTTTGACTGGAGATAAGTCATAAGATGTCTGGCGATGTATTTTTCAAATAATTTGCTCACACAACTCAGAAGTGAAATAGGACGATCATTTTTCTGGATTGCTACGATCGCCTTTCATGTGTATAGGTACCACGTTCGCTCGTTTCCATTCCTGGGGGAAAGTATGATTCGCGGAGAAAATAGTTACACATCTGTGAAAGAGACTTGCTCAAGCGTTTACAGTTCTTCGCTAATCGCGGGCATATACAGTCAGGACTATATGCTTTATCAGGCTGTGTTGCCTTCGGTGCGATGAAAACTTCTAGCTCAGTTATTTCTATACAATTCCTACTGGATCTGGGGGTTTACATGACATATTAATGGATGGGATGCTGCAGAAATAATTATTGAGTACCTCTGATTTTTCCTCATCGGCCGACACGATGTTGCCTTGTCAATTTAAAGGTGGAACATTGTCAGGTAAATTGGTGGAAAGACGAATAGAAGTTATCCACCACTTACTGCCCGTTGTCATTGGATCATGTTGGATTTCTTGTACCATTTTGAGATGTATGCGTTTGTCCGCTCTCGCTTCATTAATTACATCGTTGCGAATTTTACGATATTTACACCAGACTGCGGGGGGTATTTCTTATTTTTCAATTTTGTGTATTCTTTTTCGTTGCCTAATTAAAGACATATTATAGACTTCTTCGGGTGCGTGAAACTGATAAATTAGTACGCAGGTGCTATGACAACTGGGGGAAATGTAGCATTCTACTAACATCGCAGAACATTTCAAAAAATTCGACCATACCACTCTATAGAAAAAATCCTCTGTACTGCTCTCAATTGTAAATATTTATATCGGATTCGGGACGCAAAAATCGGAGATAAACTAATGCAAATGATTTCGTCATCGAGACTCATTGTATTTAATTAATGTATAAGGACGACGGTGTTTGTTGTAAATTTGGATTAATATTCGTAGAAATAACTACTTTGAGCAAGATTATTCTCTATGTCTATTTGATCGCCCAAATGGAATGTTTCACATCACTTTAAGTACTTAATCCCGGGGTTCATCCATTCAGGTTCGTCTCTCCTACAATCGATTGTTTTGTGTGGAATGTGCTTTTGCATGAAATCAGTCAGTGTTTCTATCAAAGTACAACATATATTTTCGACTGCTATGTATTTGAACAATTATGGCGACTCGGAAGATTCTATTTGATAGTTAATGGCAGTAAAATCTGCTTGTTCGTACATATATATTGTGCGTATGGCAGGCTCATTCGGGTGTGACGTAGACTATGACGCCACCCCTACTGTATCGTCATCAGGTATCCCTACGCTCGGGATCATGACATCCTAATACGTATATATTAGTCGTTTGTGTTATGTTTTGGTCCAAGCCAGGACTCCGTGAAACCACACACATCGTAATTTTGTATTTTAGTGGAAAGAACGTCTAAACTCTGCAAGTTCAGGTGGAAAACCGATAGTTCATTATATGGTTCATGACCGGGGTTCGGCAATACATTGATTTTGCCTGATATTATTAGTAATTGTTTGAACCATGTTGATATTCCAATTACGTTCGTAATTGTGTATGCAAATGTAAATTTAGGTTTTCTATTTTTGTTTAATAGTATATGAACTCGTCGTCCAATTCCATAGTCGATACAATCAATAATATGCGTAAGAGTTTGATTCGGTTCGTTCCGTTGATTGATAGGTTTATGAAGTAGAAGAGAAGTTTAGATGTATATGGATCACATTTACGTTTTGCGTATCGCGCGCGACTGTAGCATATAAGCAAGCCAGTGATCTATGGTAGTTATCCGGGATCATTGTGGTATGTACGGCATTTCGATAAAACAGAGTTGTTGGGCAGGCTTCTTCGATTGGGGCGACGTTTTATCAGATGCAATGTTGCTATTTAAGATATATAAATACAGTGAGTTGCAGGGTATATATACAATAAGTAGAAATGATAAAAGAACAAACATAACAACATACGTATTTCTGTTACAGAATATAACGGTCCTTTATAACGTGCGGTTGCGTGGGCATTGTAGTTTGACATAAATGCAACAATTCCCAACTCAATGTCGGACAAGGATTTTCATGTTGATTAAACAGGATTACTAGGCCGAGAAGCCATGATGCCATTAAAACAAATACAAAATAAAACACACCCTTATGAGATGTAACGATTCTCTGCAATTTGTCATTATTATGGTCCCATTCAGGCATGGAACCCACATTATTATGGTCCCATTCAGGCATGGAACCCACATTATTATGGTCCCATTCAGGCATGGAACCCGAAGTATAGTCAAACCTGACCGTCATGTGCTTTCCCGTAGTGACCGTACACAAAACGTTTCGCTGAGTTTAGTATAACTGCCGCCGGTATCATATGGCAATTAAGAAACACGACCAGACAGATACGCGTGCGGACGGATAGACATTCCAATCGATGTACTTTTCAGAATCCTCGTCGAGGAATTTGCAAGATGGTTTGGGACATTGAATCAGTCGTGACACAAACAAAAATAAGCAACTGTGGAGCCTGGCATCATTTCCCGTAACACGAAACAATGAGTTATTTATGACTCTCATTATATTATAGTATTCTTTTCATGATAATGATATGAGTTATATTATGTGTATGAATGATATTCAATAATGATAGCGTGGCTGTATGTGGGGGGGGGGCGGACAGCGGAGCGCGTTACAGGCCCCTGTGCGTGGCTGTATGTGGTTTTGGCCAAAAAGCTCGCGGCGATAATCGTTTGCAAGTTAGGAGCGATAACTCTATCCAATTGTTGCAAACTCGGCAAAACATTCGGGCGAGATTACTCTATTCTTCTGTTTTAACTCTATATCATTGGCAGATTGAAACGGAAAATAGTGTTGTGGCATTCTAAATTCTTGCAGTATAGGAGAGCGGGTACCATTACAATGCAAATATGAGGGGCGCGCGGTATGGTGGTATAATCGAAGTACAACGTGCATGGGGTTCTTTTCGGGTGGTGGGTATAGGAATGGAATCTTTTAGTAGTATGGCTGGGGGTATAGCAATACTACCATGCATGGATACTCTGTTCACATGTAGTTTCACAGATTAACAGCGTTTCGGTGTACTTTAGTACTTGTTATGAACATTTAAATATAAATATTATATGACAGATTGGTAAGTATGTATCTTGGCCGTAGAATTTGGATTTATATTGTAATAGGAAGTTTATGCGCTGCCTGGTGCGATTGCTATCATAGTTTCGGTATTGTGTTGTGCAATACTGCTCACTCCCAGTTTGGACATTTCACAGACAATATTGCAACGGAAGGATCGATTGAGGGACGATAGTTCTAGTGTATGCAATCGCACCAGGATCACACACTCCAGATCGAATGCATACATAGGCAGACATATGTGTATTTCGAAGAGGGGGTCACTTACTGGTTACCAATGTTTACGTGAGTGTTCATATTTTCGAATAATATGTGGTACGTATATAGTGTAACTAACAGAACTTTGGATGTGGGGTGTGATATAACTGAAATGATATGAATTAGTATATTTGGTGAACGATTGACGGCACATTGAAGTTTTATATGGTAACTTATGAACTAAATAGTAAAGCCGTGTCAACTGGTGACTCAAACACATTATAATAGCAGATTAAGTGTCGGCCATTAGTCAGGAATTATAGAGCACCCGGTCCGCACTTTGACGGACGGGCCTACCTACGTTACTTAAGAACAAATACCGACTTCAAATTAGCCTTCTCAAATTAAATTATATTGTGTATAAATGTCACCAGTTAACTTTTGCATACATATATCTTGGTACATATATATACGAACTGAGTAGTGGCTAGACATATTCAATAAGCACTTATTCGTCAACATTGTCCTATTTTGAAACGACAACGCAATAAATTATTATAAATTCATTAAAACTTTTTACACCATTCTGGAAGCTTATCATAATTGTTTTGATAATAAAGCATGTGTGACTTTTGTGGAATTGGTAGACATACACAGGCGAGCAACTGTTACTCATTGATTCACATCCAACACCGAAGAATATTCACACACAGGTGTATAAGCGTATTCCCACATATATTACATCGCTTTCAAAATTTCGACCAAAAGTAGGCAAATATGCAAATATTGGTTAAAAACAATAATTGTTTGAAAACTAAAGTTTAACTGGGGTGGGCACAATTTCGTCATACCAAGAATGCGGTGGTGTAAATTAAGAAGCCACAAGGAATCACCCTTGTGGCAATTTATACAAGCTCAACGTCTTCAATTAAGCGGCAAGTCGCGTGAGCTCCAATAAGCGTAGAATACCGGAGTGTGACTTCCGAGAGCTACAACATCACTGACAACTAAGGTCACTCATGCCAAATAGAGTTATCCGCTCCGAGCATGCGCAGAAAATATTGTCATTTCCGTCCATTCCATACTTTTGTCCACAGAGCGAGGACGTAAAATTTTTATCTGCTTCCATCGCTGCTCGCCACTATCTCCAATCATCTACAGTTTAAGGTCATGTATTGCCACCTTGTTTTTCTCCTTGCCCGCTGTCTCACATTACCGCCTTCTAATCCGTCGTCTCCAATATTTATCCCGTGGTTACGGTCTGGTTCCCGCCGGTCTTGTTTTGAGTGTCCACCTGTCCCACGGCATTGTCCTAATTGCTGTTCGGCGTTCTCTTTGTGTGCGTAATCACCTCGCTCCTCGTCCGCTGCGTTTTTCCCGATCAGGTAACAGCCACGGCCTTTCATGTTACGCCTTTTTGGCAATAGGTCGTTTTATGTTGTCGGTCTGTCCGTCCGTCCCAGTTTGGATTAATTTATCTGCACCTCGACTTAGTATTTGTCCCCCACTCTGGGCCGGGTCTTTCGTTCGTCCGTCTGTCTATCCGTCCGTCTGTCTGTCCGTCCATCCGTCCGTTCGTTACCATTTGGGTTCCGTCCGATTACTTCAGTTTGGATTATTTGCTCTGCTCCAAAGTTGGTGTGCGTCTTTCTTAGCTAAGGATACAGGCCACGTTCGACTGTGGGTTCCGTCCATTTAATTTTCCCAGCGTTCCGCCCCCCCCCCCCCCTTTTCGAATTAGAATTTGACCGCCTGTTACTCAATTTGGTTTCCGACCGATAACTCCAGTTTGGATTATTTTACCTGCGCCAAGGTTGGTCTGTGTGTTTCCCAGCTACCGATACCGGCCAAGTCCGCATAATATCGTCATCTAACTTAAGCCGCACCATACCTTGTGATCTCATTTACTATTGATCCCTTGATTGACTTTTATCCATACTGGTTATATATATATTTCCCATCCATGTTAGTCATTCCGACATGATGCGCTTGGTGTTCCCTAATATTATCACCACCTGAGATATTTCTAATATTTTTATTTCTCATTGACGGGTGATTACAATATTTAATTTCTATCACCCTAGCAATTATCACCTGGTTATATAGTCTTGGTGATATGACTTTTCTCATTGACGAGTGATTGCTTGATTGAACTCTCATACAGTCATTACCCGCTTATATACCCCAATATGGTATTTCTCATTGACCTGTGATTACTTTCTTTTCTCCGATATATACCTCTCACTTGCGCTACATGTTACTTTAAATACCTGATAATTTAATGTTCACTGTTTAACTTAATTTGTTATACGGTATACCAGTTATAATCTCACTTTCGCACCTGGTCAAGTTACGCCCGTGCCCCTGACTGTTTTCCCTTTATTATGGCTCTAAATCCATGTGTGTCGTCACCCGTGCTTACGGTGCTCATGTCCATATTTTCCTCCGGCTTAACGCACGCCTTCTTCAGAATCTATTACGATGGATGTGTTCGCATTATACCTACATCTTACTTAAGCCACACCGTATCTTGGTAACTCATTGTCTATTGATCCCTTTGTTGACTTTTCTCTATACTGGTATATATAATTCCCATCCATGTTAGTATTTCAAACATGATGCGATTGCATCCCCTTATAATTTTTTCACCGACACTTTCTGTTTAATAATTTGTTCGTCCTCACCGACGAATGATTACTTGATTTACCAGTTACCATTTATGGATATCCTTATAACTTGACTTTGCCAAGATCCTTACCTGCATATTTGATATAACTCATCGATACCATGTTTATGTTGGTAGTTAGCTGAGGTGCCTACATTTCACTCCTCTATCGCTTTCCTTTAAAATCAACCCACCAATGATTCCTTGGTTAATATTTTCATGCTGTTCATATACATTTCCCATCCTTATTAGTAATACATACATGATTTATTTTCGGAACCCCTAATACAACATTCCTATGATATCCTTAATAATTCGACGTTTCTCTTTGTCGCGTGTTTACACTATTAATGGTTTATCTATCGGTACCCATATTTACATTCTTTCGCCATCCCCATTACTTCGCGCATGGTGTGACTGGTCTATCCAATGTTGTTTGCTGGCAGTAGCTGAGATGCCTACATTAAACTTTTTGTCACTTTCACGTATGAAGTAATTGACGAGTGATCACTTGATTTAAGTTTTAGAGTTACTAATTATTTGCGTATTCTATCCCTTCTCTTTATTTAAACTTAAGGGACTTTCAATACCCCTAATGCAAATTTCACCTAGTAATATACTATTATTACATGTTATCTCTCATCGACGAGTGATTACATTATTTAATCTCAATAGACCCTAATGCGATCATCACCTGTTATTATATCTTAGTTGATATGTTTTCTCTCATTACGAGTGATTACTTGATTTAACCCTATTACAACCATCACATATAAATATATCCTAATAACTTGGTATTTCTCATTGACGAGTGATATCATTTAATTTTAATTGTCCCTAACACAATCGTCACCTATAAATATATACTATATGATATAGTTTTCTCTTCAACGAGTGATTGTATCATCTCACCCTGATACAGATATCGCCCATAGGTATATTCCAATATGGTATTTCTCACTGACGGGTGATTACTTTATTTCCTCCGACTTACACCTTGTACATTAGCTATATGTTTATATGTATACCTGTCCGCTCAAGGTATTATCTTATTTGCGTTCAGCACCCTTCGAAATGGCTAAAGGGCGTGTTTTGCCACGCACTCGCGTTGCTCTTGTTTTGTTTTGTTTTTTGTTGGTCTTTTTCCAATGAACGGTCGCCGCTTGACCGGTTTGTCTTGCACACTCGTCCGCCGTGTATTGCTTCTCCCCTTTCCATCAACGCCCATTTTTCGCGGGCGTCACACCCCCTCGGTTCCTAGCCGCCCTCCCCCTTCTGGTTGCCTGCATTCCGTTCTCGGTCTGCCGCCCGTCCGTCCTTCCGTCTGTCCATCCGTCCGTCCGTCCATCAGCAATTGTTTGTTTTTCAATTTCCTTTGACTGTCCCCCGCCGCTTTGACAACTTACGGGGTTTGTCCGCATGGGTTCCGGCTGTCCGACGTCCGTCTGTCCGTTCGTCCGTCCCGTCCTTGTCGGTATCGCACCTTGCCCCCTTTTCGTCGGCGGGGTTCGCCGATGTTTTTTGTTGGTGAAATTTGGAGGTAACCGGCTTTGATATTCGTCTTCAAGATAAACTAATAGTGTGGGGGCGTTTACATAGGTTATTAGCTGACTAATTATGTGCGTTTATAAAGAGCGTTTACTTTATGATAGCAGGCACACAATCATTCGCCAGTCCTACTCATTGACGAGTAGTCTAGGGATTCAGCTTAATTCTCAATACTTCATCGGTGGCATGGGCTTATACTTAGTCCCAGTTCGGTCATATTCGACTGTGCTCATATCTGCCTCATGGTCCCCGCTAATACTCATCGACGAGTAGTCCTCTATTCGGATCGGTTCTTTGACATTGTCATGAGCGTTACCCCTTCCACTAGCATGACATTTTCTTCACTCAATGTGCTTATGGCGATGGCACTTTGGCCCCAGTGATAGAAACTCCGCCACCCTGGAACTCATGGTACATTTCTGCACCGGGCTAATTAAATAATCCATTCATTTATTAATAAAGGGCGTCTCATTTCTTCGTTTCTTTGTTGATTACGACGACAGCAACAACAACATTTTATATATCTCTATGTGCTTGCATTCTTTGAACACTGTGCACACCCGGCGTTAGAACGAGAAAATACTCATCGCCGAGTTGTCCTTACACTGAAATAATTAATTCTCTCCGACATAGCAAGAGTACATAGTTAGTTAGACCAATGGCTACCTCTTGACTTCTCTCGTAGCCATCACGCCCACTGTGGACTATACTGGAATACAACCAACAATTTCGATTCGAGAGCCCCCATGGTTATGTACACACCATTACGCATACGACGCCCGTGCCACCACAGTATTCCTCTGTCGGTCCGCGGCCTGCCCATATACTTAACCGTCGTTTCCTCTGTGAATGTGGCAACTTGCTATCCGTTCACATTGCCAATTCAATCAACTGCCCCAATGGAACGGTATCGTAAATGCCTTTCATTATTCTTTGGCCGCCTCCTCCTTTCAATCCCGAATTCGTCTATTAAATCAATTACTTCCTTACCATATTTCTTTTTCAATTATCTTGCATTTGACGGTTCCGCGCTACCTGATTGTGCAAATACGAGAAATGTCTTAGCTGTACAGTCATCCATACGCGAGACGATTCGGGATTCCTTTGCCTACCTCTTCCACATTACGATACGTACTAGCCATCAATGGTACCACACAGACTCGGCTTTACGTATATACCTATATCTCTATACAACCTTAGGACTAACTCGGGGGGTGGGGTGTCCGGTGGTATGTATGTCTATTCCACTTGTTTTTGGTGGTCAGGTTGCTTTGCCATTACTTATTATTTATTTTCAGTGTCATAACATATGGGAGAGGGGGGCACCGATAAGTGAGTCGGCACTTGGCCTCCAGTCCCGTTGTTTGTATCAACATTGTATGTGTTATATCTATCAGGTGCTTTATATACCTTCGTCACATCCATTTGGTTCAGCCATCACGCCCGCTGTCCGCTACCATTGGCCACTGAAACCGCACCCCGCGCGCCTTGCTCCGCTCTGGCACTCCCAGCCATTGTCACCTTCGTACGCTAACCAATTCACTTTCTTTTCATTTCCTAGGTAATGGCACGGGCACCCACATGCCGCTCTGCCTCAGACTGCGCCTCGCGGTGACCGCCGTCGCCGCCCCGGGGGACCCCCCGGCGGCCGGGTTTCGGATCGTCTCAGACTTTGACGGCAGCCCGCTTCACTCGGTGTCCGAGTGCCCTTCATCGGACAGCTCACATCGCAGCCGCACTAGCACCGATCGCCTTGTACCGCCTCCGCCGCATCAGTCGGCGCCTTCTTCATGCAGTCGTCCTTCCATGCCATTGTCAGCCTTCAGCGACGTGCCGCCGCCCGGATGCCACCGACAACCGTGCGATCTCTGCCTGGGGGCGGGGTCCGGCCAGCTTTCACTGGAGGTAATGAACTATTTAATGACTTCAATTTCGATCATAGCTGGCCGGGCGCTTGGGCCCGCCCCCGCCAGTTTCGACCCAAGACGATTTCGGCTCGCATGTGCCTCAGACGATTCGCCACCGCATTGCTCGCGGCGAATACGTCCCCCTAGCTGCGCTCCTACCGCCGCCCGGGGGTTCGCTCATAGCCGCACAGCCATTTCGTCTGCTTCCGTCTGGTCAACTGGGCATCCGATCCCGCGCATCGGCTTCGTCGATTGCGGACATTGATCAGTGGGCGGACACGTTCTTCACTATCAGCTCGCTCCACCTTCAGTACCACCCGTCGGCGACCGTTCTCGCTCTTCACAGTACCTGCAAGTGTTCCGCTGGGCCGCGTGGGATTTCGGGGGGTTAGGCTGGCGCGTTCCGACGAACAACTCCGGAACAAGCGCGCGCTTCGCCAATCGCTGTCGTGGGCCTACATCGACCATAGCTGGCTCTTGTGTCTCTCGCCAACCCTCCCCCACTGTACCACCAGCGCCCTCGTCTGCTCCTCGAGATCAGCCTCGTCAAACCGGCAACCGACGTACGCCAGTCTGTTTTGAATGCCTGAGCGCGCTCTCGACCATCGCACCGCTTCCGGCATGCTTGCTCCCTGTGTGACGCTCCAGCTAATTCTAAACTCCACCCCCACCAGCCACCTCCCGCTACCCCTCGGCCCTTTCGGTCTGGCTCTCTCGCCGCGCGAACTCCTCCCGCTTAAGCTTTGGCTCGACTTGTACCCCCGCCGCACAATCGCTCTTGTGGCTTGGTTTCCCCCGGTTTCCACCTACAACACACTGGCCCCCGCTCCCCATCCAATGCTCGATCCCTCCTGTCTGCCTCGGTCGCCCCAATGTCGTCCGTGCATCACTCGCTAGAGCGTTAGCTTTGGGTCGCGTGGCGGGTCCCTTCCCGCCCCTGCCTCCGCTCCGGGTCTCCCCTCTTGGCTTGGCGCCTAATTCCACGCCCGGCGATTTCCGCCTTCTCCACAATATTTCCTACCCATCTGGTTCCTCGCGCATAGACTTCATTACCCGGAATTCCCGTCGGTCTCCTACTCGCGGTTTGATGACGCGGTTCACATCGTTCAGCACTTCGGTCGTGGGGCCCTTCTCGGAAAGGGAGACATTTTCTCCGCCTACCGCGCCCTTTCCATCCACCGTCCGCTTTCGACCAACTTGGGTTCCGGTTCGACGGCCCGTTCTACTTTGACTAGCCACTTCCGTTCGGCTGTAGCATCTCCTTCGTCCTTCCACCGCTATTCATCTCGCTACCGCCCCATATAGTCGTTATTCTGCTCCACTGTTGTCCTCGCCACGGACGCGCCTCCCTTGGGTGCCCTGTGTGTACCGGCCCCTCCCCTTTCTCCCCTCTGGCCTGGCCCCCGATTTCTCGTCGATGGCGTGACTTCGTCATATGGCGGGGCCTGCTGGTCCGGATCTAACCCGTGAACCACATCCATACATCACATTCATTCCACCGGATGCTGGGCCGACATACCACCAGTATCTGTCGCTCGAGCCGTGTCCCATCGAGCACATCACCGCCATTCACCATTCACATCTGCTCGAGTCGACTCCCATCGGGCTCATCACGTCCATCTACCCAGATGCCTGGGCCGACACACCACCGGCATCTGCTGCTCGAGTCGAATCCCATCGAGCCTCACGTCGCATGGAAGACCATCCGGACCGGCAGGCCCTCATTCAACCTCTGTAATCGTTTAAATTATTAAACATGTGGCCATCTCCGCAAAAGCACCACTGAGTCTCTCTCAATCCCAACAAACTTAGGAAACAATGGGCCCTCAATATGGGGTGGGGGAGTCCCCTGAATTAGGCCCGGATACGTGGTAGATAATGTTTAAGACAGTTGGGGTCTTGTATAAGAAGCCACAAGGAATCACCCTTGTGGCAATTTATACAAGCTCAACGTCTTCAATTAAGCGGCAAGTCGCGTGGGCTCCAATGAGCGTAGAACACCGGAGTGTGACTTCCGAGAGCTACAACATCACTGACAACTAAGGTCACTCATGCCAAATAGAGTTATCCGCTCCGAGCATGGGCAGAAAATATTGTCATTTCCGTCCATTTCATACTTTTGTCCACAGAGAGAGGACGTAAAATGTTCCCCGCCCTCCCACCCTACGGTGGCCATGCCATCGGTTCTATCGGTCGTCCTTCCCCCGGCGGCCGCGCACGGTCGCGTGTCCCATTCTTGTCGCTGGTGGCTCGCCGCCACGCGCGGCGTTCATAACTCCCCTCGTTTCCCCCGTGGTACTCATCGCATCGGCCATCTCTTCTCGGTTCGTGGCTCTTCACCCACGCTGGTGCTACCCCATCGCGACTGGTGCCTCTCTCCCGCCGCCCCCTCCTCCCCTCCGCTTCCGCTCTCCCCCCGGCGATGCTTCATCCGCCGCGGTTGCTACTCCTCAGTTTCTGCGCCGCATGTTGTTTCTGCTTCACCACCGCGTCCTCCTCAGTCGCCGCTTCCACCTCTCCCGCCGCCTATCCGTCACCGCCGTCAAGGCCCCAACCGATGTCTCTCACCCACCCACCGCTCACACCACTCCCGCCGCCACATTGTTTTGTTTTGTTTTTGCTTCACCCCTTGCCCCCCCCCGCTGTTTCTGTTTTTAACCTGCTTCACCTTCGAGTCGTCGCTCAGGCTTCAGCCGCTGCTCCGGTCACCCACGCCGCCAACGCGTCACACGCTGGTTCTGTCTGGACCCACATTATCCGGCATCTGCTGCTCGTGCCGCATCACGTCGAGCTCTGCGATCCGTGCTATCCGAAGTCTGGGCCGTCACACCACCAGCTTTGCTGCTCGAGCCGCCTCCCGTCGAGCTCTGCATCCGCTGCTCCTGCATAACCGCTGCTTGTATCACCAGCTGCTTGTATCACCAGCTGCTTGTGTCACCTGCTGCTTGTATCACCCGCTGCTTGTATCACCCGCTGCTTGTATCACCCGCTGCTTGTATCACCCGCTGCTTGTATCAACCGCTGCTTGTATCACCCGCTGCTTGTATCACCCGCTGCTTGTATCACCAGCTGCTTGTATCACCCGCTGTTTGTATCACCCGCTGCTTGTATCACCCGCTGCTTGTATCACCCGCTGCTCCGGTATCACCCGCTGCTCCGGTATCACCCGCTGCTCCGGTATCACCCGCTGCTCCGGTATCACCCGCTGCTCCGGTATCACCCGCTGCTCCTGTATCACCCGCTTCTCTTGCATCTCCCGCTGCTCTTGCATCACCCGCTACTCACGGTTCGCCGCTGTTCACGCTTCGCTCGCTGTTCCAACCTCGCCCGTCGCTTCCGCTTCGCCCGTCGCTTCCGCTTCACCCGTCGCTTACGGTACTTCCGCCGCTTACGCACCTTCCGTCGCTTCCGCTCCACCCGCCGCCGCTTCCGCTCCACCCGCAGCTTACGCTCCACCCGCCGCTTTCGACCCGCCCGTCGCTTCCCATTACCCCCGCATGCGCTTCCCCAGCCGTATCTCACCCGCCCGCTGCCTCTGCCTCACCTACCGCTTATCCGTTCCCGCCGCCCCTGTCTCTCCCGCTCCATCGCCTCTCCCGTCGTATCTGGTCTTCCCCGCGTTTCTCTTCGCGTGCTACTTATGCCTCGCCTTCCGCTTCTGTCCCACCCGCCGGTTCCGCCATTCCGCCGCTCTCCACCCCATCCGTGGCCACGGTTCACCGCTACTCATGCCTCACCGCCTCTTCCTCTCCACATCGCGCTTATGCCTGGGTCGGCGTGCCCCGGCATCTGCCACTCGAGCCGTCTCCCATCGAGCTCATTTCATCCCACACCCGATGCGTTGGCCACGCCATCAGCATCTGCTGCTCGAGCCGAACCTCCATCGAGCTCATCTCCTCCCGCACCCGCTGTGCTTGGGTCGACACACCACCAGCATATGCTGCTCGAGCGGTACCCATCGAGCTCATTTCATTTCTCTGCTTCACCCGTTGCTTCTCATTCCCGCCGCTTCCGCTTCCCCGCCGCTACCGCCTCATCCGCTGCGTGTCCCTCATTGCCGCTAACGCCTCGCCTCCCCTTTTTGCATCTGCCGCTGCCTCCGCTTCCCTGTCGCTTCACTCCTTCCGCTGATTCGGATTATCCGCCGCTCCTGCCATCGCCCGCCAATCTCGCTTCACCCACTACTCATACCTCACCGCCTCTTCATCCTCATGCGCTGCTTATGCCCGGGTCGACATACCACCGGCATCTGCCCTCGAGCCGTCTCCCATCAAGCTCATCTCATCCCGCACCCTAGCTGCCCGGGCCGCTACCCTCCAGCTTTTGCTGCTCGAGCCGAATCCCATCGAGCTCATCTCACCGTCTGCTTCACCCGCTGCTTTTCATTACCGTCGCTCCCGCTGCCGCCGCCTCCCCCGCTGGTTATACATCGCCGCCGCTTCCGCCTCCCCTCCGCTTTTGCCTCACCACCGCCTCTGTCCCCCCGCCGCGTTGGCTCCCGCTGTTGCTTCGGCTTCTTCCCCGCTCGCTCTCCCTCCTCCGCTCACGCCCCGCCTGCTTCTTCTGCTTTACCGCATCTTCGCTTCATGCGCTGCTTATGTCCGGGCCGACACCCACCGGCATCTGCCCCTCGAGCCGGTTGCCATCGAGATCATTTCACCGCATCCGCGATGCCTGGGCTGCCGCTCCACCAGCATCGGCTGCTCGAGCCGGATCCCATCGAGCTCACCTCACCTCATCCTCCTCTTCGCCCGCTGCTTTTTATTCCGCCGCTCCGCCCCCCGCTGCCGCCTCATCTCGTCCCATCCACTTCTCCCGTCTCATCGCCTTTTCCACTTCATGCGCTGCTTATGCCTGGGCCGTCATACCACCGGCATCTGCCGCCCGAGTCGTTTCCCATCGGGCTCATCTCATCCCGCATCTCGATGCCTGGGCTACGACCCACCGGCCTCTGCTGCTCGAGTCGAATCCCATCGAGCTCATCTCATCCCGCATATCGAAGCCTGGGCTACGACCCACCGGCCTCTGCTGCTCGAGTCGAATCCCATCGAGCCCATCCATTCCTCCGCTTCACCAACTGCTCATGTCTCATCCGCTGCCTCGGTTTCGCCTCTGCTCCCCCCGCGACTTTTACTCATCCGCGGCTTGCTCCACCCGTCGTTTATGCTTCCCCGTCGTTTCCCAGGGGCCGCGTGGTTTGTCTTGCTGCTCCTGCTGATGTCTTCGTTTCCCTCGCTGTGCTTGTCTAATTTCTCTTTCCAGCTGCTGTGCGGTCACCTCTCCGGAGGGCGGGGCCTGCTGGTCCGGATCTAACCCGTGAACCACATCCATACATCATTCATTCCACCGGATGCTGGGCCGACATACCACCAGTATCTGTCGCTCGAGCCGTGTCCCATCGAGCACATCACCGCCATTCACCATTCACATCTGCTCGAGTCGACTCCCATCGGGCTCATCACGTCCATCTACCCAGATGCCTGGGCCGACACACCACCGGCATCTGCTGCTCGAGTCGAATCCCATCGAGCCTCACGTCGCATGGAAGACCATCCGGACCGGCAGGCCCTCATTCAACCTCTGTAATCGTTTAAATTATTAAACATGTGGCCATCTCCGCAAAAACACCACTGAGTCTCTCTCAATCCCAACAAACTTAGGAAACAATGGGCTCTCAATATGGGGTGGGGGAGTCCCCTGAATTAGGCCCGGATACGTGGTAGATAATGTTGAAGACAGTTGGGGTCTTGTATAAAGGGGGACTATACAATAAATCCGGCCATTTATGGGACCATCTACTTTTATAAACTCAACAGAATAAAATGCAACACATGAATGAATTTGAGCCATGGGTGAGTGCAATATACACTTATGTGCTCTAAGAACGATGCAAACAACATGGTAATTATAATGACGAGTTATTAACTCGAGTCATCAACTCATTTTAATTATAATTACCATGTTGTTTGTGTCGTTCAAAGAGCACAAGAGTGTATTTGTCACTAATTCATGGCCAACACAAGCGTAGTGTCTTCGCCATTAATAGCCGCATATTGAACAAAACAAACTTAAAGGGGTACTGTACTTTATTTTCAATAAATTTCCGGTGATAACAACGATCTATTATCGATACTATATAGAAACATAAGTAATTTGAGTCGAAGATGTATTCTGTAAACGCTCAGGTTAATAGGCTATCTTAAAATTTAATAATTTAAAAGTTAATAATTTAATATAAATTGAATTTATGGCTGGAGCCATAAAATGGCGTAAATTAAAATACGAATTTCCGTGAACAAAACGTAATCAAATTATAATTGAGGGATACTGGATTAGTAAACCCATTGCACAGACGATCGTTTGAAACATTATGCTTATACGGGGAGAAAACTCAAGCCACTCATTGACTAGTTACTATACAATAACTTAAATGAGTATATGGGACTACTATGCATATAATATAATTTTTATTTGATTCATTTGGTTGAAAACTGTACAAAAATTACTCGACAACGACAATTTGTATTTTTGCATTCCGGTAAATTTGCCATCCGTAACAATACTTCGTACTCAACAGACTTTCAAAGAATGGAAAAGTTGTTACCTTATTCTCCGACTCGGGGATTATAGAAACCAACAACAACATCTTGGGTACAGTACCCCTTTAACGTATGTATCGTCTAACACGGTAGATGAAATATCATTTTGAATAAAGATTAATCGCGGACATGTCACGTGATTAATCACAATCATGGGTTTACATGAATACCCGGGCTCCACGTTTACATGAATGCCCGGGCTCCACGTTTACATGAATACCCGGGATCCACGTTTACATGAATGCCCGGGCTCCACGTTTACATGAATACCCGGGATCCACGTTTACATGAATGCCCGGGCTCCACGTTTACATACAGAACGTCGTTTGAATGAACGTCCGTTATAGAAGTGCAATAGAGTGGGAGTCCGTGCAAAACAGCGTCATCCCTTACCGACATCCCAAGCTGTTGTGGACCGAGAATAGTTAATCTAATATACGTTTAGAGTTGTTACAAGCCTATATCCGGGATTGTAATGTATTAAGTAAAACATTTACGGGAGGGTGTAAAAATGTGTCTCAAATGACAGTTTTTACCACCCCCGGCCGGCAAACCTTCCTGCAAAAACAAAACTTACACCCCCAGAATACATGAAAATTTGCTCTCGTTTTATTCTCCATACACACTATAGGGTTCTCTCTAAAATACCGATTTAGCATGTTATTGGCAGCCTAATCCTAAGCTATCGTGAACATTCTAGCTTCAGTCGTGCCGCAACACCACTATGCATTAGACGCTTATTATATTGAACATAATAATGCATAACATTAATGTACAAATTCACCTGCTCTTCATTTTGGAGGAATAAAGAATATTATTATACATGTAGGGGTGAATAGTACAAACATGTAGTTGTGAATAGTATATACATGTAGGTGAGATACTTTTGAAATAATTTTGTAGATTGGATTTGTTGGGAAACTGAGTTGAGAAATTCTGAATTATTTTATCTTTAGACTAGAGTATTTCTGCTGCCGCTTTGTATCAAACCTTACTCTCTACGGGTACGTTCATACAATATGGTTTGCAGGCATTTCGTCGTAGAAAACGATATGGTGCCAGAAAATGAATGGGAACAAGAATATCAAATGCATCTGTACCAACCCGAACTACATGCGAAGTAAAATCCCCGTAGTTCCACCTGTAGCCATGCATGCTATACCGGAATATGCCTGTAAATAGCGTGAAATTATCTCGCAAGAATCAATCATACAGGAATGTGAAGGTAAATGTTAGTAGCCCCGTTACAAGTGGAACTACAGAACATTTACTTCCCATGTCGTTCGTTTTGGTAAAGATGCATATTATATGCACGTTTACTTTAAAATTATGGCACCATGTGGTTTTCTATGATGAAATGCCTTTCAGAACATACCGTGCAAACTTGCCAGCGTATGAACGTACCCTAAAGCCGCGTTCACACATTGGAAAATTTGCCTTGTATTTTTAGGATCTCGTCATAGAAAACCACAATTATTGCGCCAGAATATGAGCTGCAACATGCACATAACTCGAGTCTTTACCAAACATGCGTATAACACGTGTCTTTTCTATAAAGCAACATGAGATTTAAAATGTTTGTAGTTCCACTTATAACCACTGATATAAACAGTGATTCTGTAATGAGTTACCTGTATATCGCATTCTTATGATATAATTGGATGCTATTTACAGTCAATGTCTTTACTTCTAATGTATAGTTAGCCGTGATACAGATATATTTTATAGGAATGTTTGCGTTGTTTTATGGTATATTATATATAACTTGCTGTATCGGAAAGTCTTCAAACACGCGAGTGTCTGAACCCGCTCTAAAAGCAGGATTCCTTCATTTTAACTTATCAGTGTACTATGTGTTCGTGTAACCACGAGGATAGAAAACTCTCACATATTTATATAGATAGTCTGTCGATCGAACAACCTGCATGGAATATTGCGTCAAATGTCTTTTGACGAAGTCTCCGGTGGTGCTATAGTCATCACTACTCGTCCGTCGGGACGTCCACCCGTCTCGACGTCGATCCGTCCGTCCGTTCACCCATCCGTCAAGTTGCGTCAACAATTCGTTAAACACCTTCTTCTCCATGCAGGGGCCTGTTTCATGAAGCAAGGTCATAAGATTATCTTAAGATGGACTTAATCTAAGATCTAAGGTGGATCTTATGATGTAACTTTTCCGTTTCAAGAACGCGTTTCACAAAACAAGATTAAGTCCTACTTAAGTAGTAAGTTAAGTTCCCGCTCATTTAGACTGGTTATCGACAATTTTCTACAGTCCGGAACGAAATAATATGGGCTTGTGCAATCTTTATGTACGGCATTGAGAGGTTATCGAGAAAGAGCCGAGTCCGAGTTGACATTATTGTGTGACAGGGATGCTGGATAGCGGCTGGGGTGGGGTGGGCGAATCAGCGCATGTATCTTAGTGTCTATAGTCAATGCATGGCCTTATATTCGCATATGGATCTTAGACTTGTATGAGTTACACGATGTGAATTCGAACTTGAGTATATCGCAGGCTCTTAAAATGACGAGCTTTGCGTTTACTGACGAGTGGCGGTGTCAGAAATAACTTCAAATAAGACAATATAATTATATGGATCGATGCATGACTGCGACCATGTATTCACGCCGAGTTAATCAACTGAGAGCAATGATCAGGCGGCGATTTTTTTATGTGAGCCGACATAACTCGTATATTATCGACTACCGCTCTCTACGTGTAGCAATAATCAAAATAAATCGGCGATGTCATTAGGACACACATAGGTCATTTTTCGATTCAAATGGAAATGAAAAATATTTGTTAGAGTAACTTTTTTTATTATTTTTATGCAGATGTTTTATGCGGTTGTCATACCATGGATATATATATAAAACTACGTTTTCGTTAGCACACTCGTATTAAGGGGTGTCATCGTTACGGGTGTGTATATCATATATACAGTATTATGTACAACGGTCATCCCACCCCTGCAAAAAAAAAACATGACAAGAATTTGGACAGCCTTGAAAATCACGACATATGGGCGTGGGCATAAACTCAATAAAAATAATATTCTCTATAGAAAATTGTCACTATTTCTAAACATATTTTGATAAAGACCGTTTGTGTTACCTTTCCTATATGACATATCTGCTTTGTAAACAGCCGACGGAAATTTGGAAAGAGGAAAGAATCAATACATTAATTGATCTCATTTTACCCCATCTCCCACACACACATGGAATAACATAGAGGAGATTGTGAGCTTTGAGCTAGGCCATAATTCTTATCAAAAGTTTAATTCGTGGGTAATACAATTTTATAATATATATTATCTATAGGTCACATACACAGCTGATAATTTCCTATATCCTCCATTCGACGAGGCTCGGGGTGGCTAGTTGGTCTCTGTATGGGGGGGGGGTACATCGTGCAATTTCCAACTGCACCCGCCCCTTAATTGAACCGAGCCAAACTTCCATGTTCCACCCCACCCGTTGGATTCAATCTTTCCAATTGGTAATTCAAATATTCCAACAGTTCGAAATTTCTAACCTGACGCCGCTAAAGTTGTGATTTTCGGTTGCTGCTGTTTGTCTAAAACAACACATTCCTTTACTAGTTAGAAATTCAAACAATTGAAACCTATATATAGTGTACGATTAATGTTATTGTCAGGCATGAAATTTCCAATTGCTAAACATTTTGACCAAAGTGTGTGTGTGTGTGGTGGGGGGGGGGGGGGGGTAGACAACACACAAACCCCATTCGCCACGTCCATGATGATAAGTCTGTACTCTGAATTGTTTTTACCAAATTAACCCTGTGGTTATACGGTGGGGGGGTGCCCTCTCCAAACTTTGGTCTTGGAATGTTTGAGGTACCAGTTGGAATGTTTAAACCCAGAGAGAATTTGGTGTTGTTTAAGGGGGTGTATAGTTGGACATTTCGAGGCGAACACCCCCTCTCACTATGTAGCCACGACCCTGTATACCAGACGACGAATTGCCCACCCAGACAATGTACAGATATCTCCGTAATAGCAAAATAACATAGGCCGCCATACTTGTGATCGATATGCCACTTATCACGTTGGTCTTAACTTTAAGATTATCTTATGACACATCACAGCAGTCTTAAAGTTAAGACCAAAGTTAAGACCATCTTAAGTTAAGACCTTGTTCGTGAAACGCACTTATGACTGAAGTTTGAACTTGTGACCATCTTAAGTCCCAACTATGTCATAAGTTGCTTTCATGAAACAGGGCCCAGAACCATAAGTGCAATAACTCTTTCCCTTCATAGTAATTCTTAAAAGACCGAATGGGCTCAGATTTGATGTGGATGATCCCTAAGTGACTCACATTCAGATTTGTTAAAATGAGGTCACCGTGTAGAATAGTTGCGAAGCCAGGGCAATAACTCTTTCCCTCCATTGTAATTATTAAAACGAATTCTTCCCAAGAACCGTCTGGCCTATTTAGCTTATATTTGGTATGGAGGCTCCTTGGATTACAGGAGTTCAAACTTGTTAAAATGGGGGTCACTGGGGCAAACATGGGTGGAGCCAGGGTCAGAACTTTATTAAAAGGAAAACAAAATTATTACATTTTACTCTTTGCTCAATTGTTTTTTATATAAATATTTATTTTATAATTTAAAATTTAAATGTTGAAAAACTAACCACGTTATAACATCCGCCAGGGTACCCCGACTAATACCAACAAATTTAGTTGAAATCGGTCCAGCGGTCTGGGCGAAAAATCATGAACAGACAGATCGTTACCCTTGCCAATTGAAGGATCAAGTAAGTACACGTACCCCTGTTACAAATGTTGTTCTTCACATTCACAATGCAACAATAATCTTGTACGAGAAGCTATCTTTTTCACTGACAATATAAAGTTTATGCCACTCTCTCCTCTGTCTGCATGCCACTCTCTCCTCTGTCTGCATGCCACTCTCCTCTGTCTGCATGCCACTCTCTCCTCTGTCTGCATGCCACTCTCTCCTCTGTCTGCATGCCATTCTCTCCTCTGTCTGTATGTCATTCTCTCCTCTGTATGCATGCCACTCTCTCCTCTGTCTGCATGCCACTCTCTCCTCTGTCTGCATGTCATTCTCTCCTCTGTCTGCATGTCATTCTCTCCTCTGTCTGCATGCCACTCCCTCCTCTGTCTGCATGTCATTCTCTCCTCTGTCTGTATGTCACTCTCTCCTCTGTCTGCATGCCACTCTCTCCTCTGTCTACATGCCACTCTCTCCTCTGTCTGCATGCCACTCTCTCCTCTGTCTGCATGCCACTCTCTCCTATGTCTGCATGTCATTCTCTCCTCTGTCTGTATGTCACTCTCTCCTCTGTCTGCATGTCATTCTCTTAAATGTCTCTTGTGTATGAAATGAGATCTTATCTTATCTGACACTGTTTGATAAATAAATAACAGAAACTGCTGGACAATGTTTATTTCTGTTTATATAGGCTTTTCATCTTTGATAATGATGTGTCTATTTATTATGCTGATGATTTCAAGTAACATTCATCAGAGGTGCCATGATAGCCCTTCCCTAATTTTGTAAATTGTTTTAAGGAAAATGAACTCAATTAAACTTATATAATATACCCTTTGAAATTACAAGATGAATGTGTCTCATAGATTGAGATTTACATTTGGTTCAAATAGGGGCAGAGATAGGAGATTTAACACTCCCGCACCCACTATATCTATGCTGTGAATTCATGTTTTGTACTTATATATAGATTCCCAGATTACATGTAATAGTGCTGATATACCGGTATTATCAGTAAGGTTTTGATAAATGTCTATCAGGAGAGCTTGAAGTACAAGTTGTAATTTAGTTTGGTCCAGTTGGGAGGTAATGGGCGATGATCTATTGGAGGTCGGGTGTGCAGTTAGAAATTTCAAGGTGGGAACCCACCCCCTCACACCGTTCAACGAAGACCCTCTACCTGTGTCCCTGTTTAGAATTACTTGTTTCAAAGTGATCTGACAAGTACTGAATATTGTAGTCTTCAGGGTCCCAGTCTCATCAGTATTTAGAGCGCGTACACATGAAGCTGCAAGAAAATATCTGCAAGAAAATATCAGGTAAAATTGCACACTGATATTTTCTTGCTGCAAAGATTACGCCCGTGAGAACGCGGCGGTTTAGACGGCGTTGGTTGAGCTCAATGAAAACAGTATCAGTCATTCTGGTTCAAGTGAATTGCGTCCGGTAAATATCCTATAGTCCATTTTGGCAATTCATAGCTTTGTGAAATTTCCAACCGTTGACATGTATTACTGAAGTCGGGTGGGATTAGGCACCCACCGACCTGTAGCAACGTTGTTGATCTCATGCATAAAGGACCTTCTGCATAATGAGAAAGTGGTCACGTTATTTGGAAATTTGGAAATGTTATAATTTCATAGTGCATGAATATGTGGGGTGACAAATGTTATTATGGTTTTGTGGCAAATCGGATAACCCCACCCCCATTGAGACCTCATATGAAGTTTTCAGGATAGTGTTGCTTGGTTCGTGGGGCTGTGGTGTACATTACGTTACCGAACTTACATGGGTTCGTGTGGGGACATGAGACCCCCCGGCAACTATGGTCAAAGTTTTCACCAGTTGGAAATAGCATACCAACAATGGTTTGAAATTGTTCTTGTAGTCTGATTTTTCAACCATTAATGTATGTGGAATTAGTGGTTTTAGACCAATATTTGCATATCTTCCTACTTTGGTCAAAATATTGGTTTGGAATTTCTTCTAGGCCCCTCCCTCTCTGTGTCCAGTCAAAATTCAAGGCATATGTGAGGTACCAGATGGGAAATTCAAAGAGGTGTGCAAATTAAATTATGTGATATTGGGTCTTTGGCCCGGTTCAAGAGGGGGGTGCAGTTGGAAATACATGGACATCCTCCGTCAGCGGAAACCCTCAAACGATATATGTCCACACATATCCATATAATAGCTCAGCGATTATTTCAAACAATCCAAAATGGAATTACGATGTCAATTGTTGAAACAGGCGATAATATTGATGGATCATAACTCGAGTGCATGAACGGTTACCAGCGTGTCCCTTACCCTTGGAACAAACGTCGCACTACCGACGAATCTAATTCAATTAAAATTAAACTCGAGTTTAATTCATAATTCGTCTGTTGAAACAAACGTCGCATTTAATTCAAGACGAATCTAAATGATTTCTTAAAATGGCATAAAGCGTTCATAAGGGTTTTCGTCAAAACGGCTAAAATAGGAAGTTTTATATCAATTCTAAAACGTAAAATTTAGTGAGAAAATGTGGCTTTTGACTTCCAAGCGACGAAATTAATGTTACTATTCTGAGGAGTGGAAATTATTGGTTTTATATCGCTATTTCGTAGGTATTTGATATATATTTTAGGTCGGACATGATTCTTTAGGTGGTATTTTGCTTTGAACTTGTCTGAAAGAAATCAGGTCCAGTTTATTTGTATACGAAAACGTTGTACCGTTTTAACAATTTAATAGCAAGTTGAGGTCAACGCGCTATATCACTATATATTGCGTCAGTATGACTATCTAAAACCACTTGGTAAAATAACCATGGCGGGCAGGGTCTCGGTTGGGGTGGGGGGATAATAAATTTGCGTAATTCAATTTGCAACCCCTTGGCTGTTCATTCACATGCCTGGATAATAGCCTATTCTGAATGGATCAGTAGACTTGTGATCATGCACTGGGCGGACCATGGTTTATTTAGTGCGTCTACTCGCATTTAATTTGAAACAAACGTCGCACTTTCGTATTCAAATACCACCAAATTACGTCATGCTCGTTGGTGTTTTCCAGTTTCAATTGGAATTCCCTCATTATAGCATATCATTATGCAGCTCGTTTGCATGTCTCCGAATTAAATTCGAGTCGACGGTGATGCGACGTTTGTTTCAAACACGGATCTCAGACGCATCAGCAATTAAATTCGTGTTTACCACACGCATTCTTCGTCGGTTGTGCGTCGACTCGCATTTATTTGCAACAAACGTCGCACTACCGACGAATCTAATTCAAATAATTGAATTCGATTCGTCGGTAGTGCGACGTTTGTTCCAAGGGTTATAGAGATTAGTTAACGGATACCGATGGCCACCAACCAAGGTGAACACATATCACCAACTGGCGATAAAATATCAGCGCGCTGTCTTCGTCGGATATTTTCCGGTATTATTTATTTCATTGGTCAAGTAAGTCACATGGGGCATAATTGATATTTTCTTGACCGTCATGTGTACGCGCCCTTACTGTCTGGTGAGCGACTCCAGTCATTGATTGTATTTTCTTAGATCGAAGCCATCGCCTGTCTGGTATCCGTATTGACGTTCGAGGAGTGTATCGTATTTATAAATGACCCACCCGATATTCATCAACAAATAAGATGCAATGTCTAAAAAACAAAGATTTGCTTTCCAGTCCGCTATAGTGTAAATCTAATTTAAACGGACACGCATGGCTCATTCGAGCTTCCAAATTATATCTACGTAATTTGAAAGGAGGTATAAGATAGGCTGACAAATACACGAAATATTTATACACCGGCTTCGTATGCTCTAAAAATACCTTCCACGATCAGAGCCATTTTCCGTCTGTTTTCAATGTTTCGCACAAAAGTGAAATAAACACTCTTTGTTTCTACCATATCAGGAATAGACACAGAAGTGAAATAAACGCTCTTTATTTCTACCATATCAGGAATAGACACGGTAGGTCCTTTTCTGATTCATGCAATGCAAATGGCTGTTTTTATTTTGGACCCAAAGATCGTGTTCAAAGTTGAATTTTGTATAACTTCAATGCGTCTTTCTGTGAAATATAATCTTCTTATAGAAAGGTAATTCCAGTATCCATCGACCTATTTAGATATTTTGGTGCGCAGCCGCCAAGTGGCTTTAGGAACATAAAAATAGGTTTAAGAATTATCTTACGATAGTTATTTCGGGAAAGATAAGTTACATTTTGACGCCAATGAATCCACGGACTCCTCTTTATTTTCTTCGCATGCCCTATCATTGCAAAATAGAAAACATGCACTGAAGGGTTCATTTGTTCTACCAATGATTTCGGGTACATAAAACGTATAAATAGTCATTTTATGTTGTCATATCGAACGGGGCACATTCAAACGTGTTTCAATGGGGCGGCTAGTCGGGCCCACTCGTTCTAATATTCGACACCATTGTAACTCGTACAATATACCGCGGGGTGCATAAAATAAATACGACATATGTAAGTATGAACAATATATATTTCCACAATAATAATATACAATTTGCAATCTTTCCGCATGTTTTTGTATGGTTCTCTTGGCTATTGTATCAATGTTTATGTCGATAGTCGTGAGTGCTATATAGCAGTTTATGGTAACTTTTCGAATAATGAACTACTACTGATAATAATTGCGACTAGATACTATATATATAGTAGTCGTAAATATTTGGGACAATCCAAAAACTTCTTCCTTTTGTGAGAAAATTGTGTCCTTCAAACTTATTGTCACTCACAGTAAGGTGATATGATTATGTGTGTCGTGATTGTTTTGTACCTAATTTTATGCTGTTATCAGATTTTATTAAGTGGTAATCTCTGCGGCTGCATGCATGCAAAGCTCGCGTGTCCATGGTTGGCTTCTCGCAACCGCAATCGATATGGCAAAACGACTACTGATAGAAATAACACAAATTATAGTGACGTAATACCCTATTCGTAATTATTATCAGTAGTAGTTCATTGTGCGAAAGGTGTATATTGTATCCTCTCAGCTCGATATGTGATATCCAAGATCAATCACATCACTGTCCCGGTGTTAACACTTCACGTCATGTGCTCTGAATGAGACTTAAAATAATAGTTATTAGCCCAACGTGGTCATAACAGTTAGTCTATAGTTAAAGGTACTCAATCCGATCAGACGGTCCCCATACCATCAAGATACAACAACAACAACAACATTTCTTCAAAATACGCTTTTGTTATCAGAATCGATAATGCTAACCACAGTCAACTATGGTATCAAATTTCCCAAAACTTATTATTTATCAACATTTTGTTCAACAAAATATGGCCATATTATCACGTAATTATCACGAAATTGACCGTATTACACTTGATTTTAGAGTTATCCATCTTCATCCGCAATTTTGTCCGAGACCCTCCGTTTGACCACGTGTTTCTGGGCCACATATTATTACACATCTCGAGAAATAACAAACTTCAAAAATCGATAACTGATTACTCTGAGCTTTGATGGGTGGGTTCCTCGACTCAATCCAATATTGTTCACCCCCGAAGCCAAAGAAATCGTAATTTAGGAGCGTCTGATCGGATTACGTACCTTTAAATGGAATCATGATCGTCGCATGCAGTAGATACATGTGAACAATTCATATAATATTGCAAATTATCCCTACCAAGAAGACCGTAAACATTGTCTTTATGTTCATTATTAACAAGTGCATAATTAATGAGATGTTGCCTGTTGGAAAATGTGCTACATGTAGGTGTTTTTAAGAATTTTAATGCTTTGATGCTTTTATAATTTTCATGTTCATGATGTAATCATTTTATTTGAAAGCGATATTGCTGTTCGGAGTCAGCGTATAATGAACACGACAATTTACATGTAGTGTAACAGGAGATGAGTGTACTTATAACATGTAGTGTAACAGGAGATGAGTGTACTTATAACATGTAGTGTAACAGGAGATGAGTGTACTTATAACATGTAGTGTAACAGGAGATGAGTGTACTTATAACATGTAGTGTAACAGGAGATGGGTGTACTTATAACATGCAGTGTAACATGAGATGAGTGTACTTATAACATGTAGTGTAATAGGAGATGAGTGTACTTATAACATGTAGTGTAACAGGAGATGAGTGTACTTATAACATGTAGTGTAACAGGAGATGAGTGTACTTATAACATGTAGTGTAACATGAGATGAGTGTACTTATAACATGTAGTGTAACAGGAGATGGGTGTACTTATAACATGTAGTGTAACAGGAGATGGGTGTACTTATAACATGTAGTGTAACAGGAGATGGGTGTACTTATAACATGTAGTGTAACAGGAGATGAGTGTACTTATAACATGTAGTGTAACAGGAGATGAGTGTACTTATAACATGCAGTGTAACATGAGATGAGTGTACTTATAACATGTAGTGTAATAGGAGATGAGTGTACTTATAACATGTAGTGTAACAGGAGATGAGTGTACTTATAACATGTAGTGTAACAGGAGATGAGTGTACTTATAACATGTAGTGTAACAGGAGATGGGTGTACTTATAACATGTAGTGTAACAGGAGATGAGTGTACTTATAACATGCAGTGTAACATGAGATGAGTGTACTTATAACATGTAGTGTAATAGGAGATGAGTGTACTTATAACATGTAGTGTAACAGGAGATGAGTGTACTTATAACATGTAGTGTAACAGGAGATGAGTGTACTTATAACATGCAGTGTAACATGAGATGAGTGTACTTATAACATGCAGTGTAACATGAGATGAGTGTACTTATAACATGTAGTGTAACAGGAGATGGGTGTACTTATAACATGCAGTGTAACAGGAGATGGGTGTACTTATAACATGTAGTGTAACAGGAGATGAGTGTACTTATAACATGTAGTGTAACAGGAGATGAGTGTACTTATAACATGCAGTGTAACATGAGATGAGTGTACTTATAACATGTAGTGTAATAGGAGATGAGTGTACTTATAACATGTAGTGTAACAGGAGATGAGTGTACTTATAACATGTAGTGTAACAGGAGATGAGTGTACTTATAACATGTAGTGTAACAGGAGATGGGTGTACTTATAACATGTAGTGTAACAGGAGATGAGTGTACTTATAACATGCAGTGTAACATGAGATGAGTGTACTTATAACATGTAGTGTAATAGGAGATGAGTGTACTTATACCATGTAGTGTAACAGGAGATGAGTGTACTGATAACATGTAGTGTAACATGAGATGAGTGTACTTATAACATGTAGTGTAACATGAGATGAGTGTACTTATAACATGTAGTGTAACAGGAGATGGGTGTACTTATAACATGTAGTGTAACAGGAGATGAGTGTACTTATAACATGTAGTGTAACAGGAGATGAGTGTACTTATAACATGTAGTGTAACAGGAGATGAGTGTACTTATAACATGTAGTGTAACAGGAGATGAGTGTACTTATAACATGTAGTGTAACAGGAGATGAGTGTACTTATAACATGTAGTGTAACAGGAGATGAGTGTACTTATAACATGTAGTGTAACAGGAGATGGGTGTACTTATAACATGTAGTGTAACAGGAGATGAGTGTACTTATAACATGTAGTGTAACAGGAGATGAGTGTACTTATAACATGTAGTGTAACAGGAGATGAGTGTACTTATAACATGTAGTGTAACAGGAGATGAGTGTACTTATAACATGTAGTGTAACAGGAGATGAGTGTACTTATAACATGTAGTGTAACAGGAGATGAGTGTACTTATAACATGTAGTGTAACAGGAGATGGGTGTACTTATAACATGTAGTGTAACAGGAGATGAGTGTACTTATAACATGTAGTGTAACAGGAGATGAGTGTACTTATAACATGTAGTGTAACAGGAGATGGGTGTACTTATAACATGTAGTGTAATAGGAGATGAGTGTACTTATAACATGTAGTGTAACAGGAGATGAGTGTACTTATAACATGTAGTGTAACAGGAGATGAGTGTACTTATAACATGTAGTGTAACAGGAGATGAGTGTACTGATAACATGTAGTGTAACATGAGATGAGTGTACTTATAACATGTAGTGTAACAGGAGATGAGTGTACTTATAACATGTAGTGTAACATGAGATGGGTGTACTTATAACATGTAGTGTAACAGGAGATGAGTGTACTTATAACATGTAGTGTAACAGGAGATGAGTGTACTTATAACATGTAGTGTAACAGGAGATGAGTGTACTTATAACATGTAGTGTAACAGGAGATGAGTGTACTTATAACATGTAGTGTAACATGAGATGAGTGTACTTATAACATGTAGTGTAACAGGAGATGAGTGTACTTATAACATGTAGTGTAACAGGAGATGGGTGTACTTATAACATGTAGTGTAACAGGAGATGAGTGTACTTATAACATGTAGTGTAACAGGAGATGAGTGTACTTATAACATGTAGTGTAACAGGAGATGGGTGTACTTATAACATGTAGTGTAACAGGAGATGAGTGTACTTATAACATGTAGTGTAACATGAGATGAGTGTACTTATAACATGTAGTGTAACAGGAGATGGGTGTACTTATAACACTGCTTTCAACGCACGACATAATAATTGTTACTGCATGATTATTTATAATGGAAATAAGACTACACGGTATTTATTTTTTCACGTTTGTATTGATAATGGTAATTTTGCAAACTTCAAAGTTATTTTACATACCCCCACTTCGAATGCATCCGGTGTCCATCATTCGCATTAGAAAACGATGATGTCATGCACACTATCCGACATAAATAACGCCACTGTTACGGTAATACATTATAACTAGCTATTTATATAATTTACGGTAATCAACGAGAAATAGATAGTTGTATTAATGTATTACATGTACATGTATAATATATCCGAATGTTACGATAATAAATGAGAGGGATAGTTGAAATACATGTACATGCATAATTTCCCGAATGTTCCGGTAATTAATTATAAATAGATAGTTGTATTACATGTACATGTATAACCTCACCGAATATTATGGTAATCAATGAAAAATAGATAGTTGTATTACATGTACATTTATAATCTCACCGGATGTTACGGTAATCAATGTGAACTATATTGTTGTATAACATGTACACGTATAGTTCAGTGCATTTATGGTTTCACCCAGAACTAATTGCAACACAATTTTGTTTTGCTGGAATAGGAACATAAACACCGCCCATATACAACATAATGATATTCAGCAAAATCAGGAAAGGGGAATTGGTGAATTTCGTGAAATAAATTGTGGAAAATTCGGTCATATTAGCCAAATGTCTTATTTTTTGATTAATTATTTTTAAGAACTAGAGCAAACTGAGGGGCTTTATCAGTGTGATTTTCTCACTAAATTAAACACAAAATTTGATTAATATGTGCATCTATGATTAAGAGGAACAAAATATTCACTAACAAAATGTGTGTTCCATTGTATGGACTTAGCCAAAATTTGCCTCTGACACAGAACTCGCGTGATGAAATGCCATATTCGACGTCGTGTAACTCAACAAATGCATAAGCATATATGCTCTGCTTTTCTCATAGCCGTTTGAGAATACTGATTAAACAAAATGTGAAGGAATTTCCAAATGCACGGGAGACGAAAATAAAATTATGGCCCTATGAACTCTTAGTCCAGCCTCTTTTCCGAAAATCCTATTGTGGGGCATTTTTTGTAATTTTGTATTAATACCTTTACAATTTGTTCAAACTAGTATACTTAAAAGCTTATAATTAGGCAGGGCATAATTTATGTATATCAAATTATTGAGTTAAATTACCTCAAGTATTGCATTTCATCACACGAGGCAAATTTGGTAAAGACCATAAGATGGAACACACATTTTGTTTGAGAATATTATCTTCTTGACCATAGAAGTACATATTAATCATGTTTTGTGTTTATTGTAGTGAGGAAATTACTAAAACACTGAAAAAGCCATTCAGATGGCTTTAGTTTTAAAATAATTAACCATAACATACGGATTTGGTTCATTATGCGAAAATGAGGCTCCGAAATCAGGTAAACTCCCGTTTTTGATGGCACACACAAATTTGCTTTTCTTATATACATCCATGAAATTGGCATTAATATCCATAAATTGATGATTTGACCACATTTTCCCAAAATTTATTTCATGAAATTCACCAATTTACATTTTTCCGATTTTTGCTTATTTGTATAATGATGTTTATAATCTCTCCGAATGTTTCGGTGATCAATGAGAAATAGATAGTTGTATTGTATGTACATACATAATCTCACCGAATGTTACGGTGATCAATGATAAATAGATAGTTGAAATAAAATCATATATAATCTCTCCGAATGTTACAGTAATTAATGCGAAATAGATAGTTGAAATAAAATCATGAATAATGTTTTCGCTCATATAACTATATGCATATGTACATCTGTAATCGAGATTATCGTACTGAGTACCAGACATCATCACAGTTATATGAGGTCGCGCGATTCCAATTATACTCCGAATATCGTTTTTGTGTGTTTCTTTAACCAGTTTAGCAATGTGATGGTTCCGGAAACTGAGTATCAAACGAAAGACGCGGCCACGTATGCAATTCAAATGTCCCACGGAGTCCCTCATCTGAGTAGAACTATTACCTTTGGACGCAGGTGGATGGTTGATAATACGGAGATCATATATACATCTGCGGAAACCATACCGGATCATATATACATGTACATCTGCGGAAACCATGTAAACCAGAAACGTGGGCTATCCGGTAATGATTTCGCAGATATAAGGCCTGGTATTTGAACATGGGTAATCGATAGAGTAGTAATGAGCACCATGCAGCAGCACACAGTTACGTGAGGTCCCTCGATTCCCCCACCCGAATCCCCAATTGGTGAACATCGAGCTACCGTCCGTATTGATCCAGCTCCCCTCGTGCGCCGCGTCGCTCCCGTCAATCCAGTAATATTTGGCTGTAATAGAGAATATAATGTGGCATTAACTGAATGAGGTCGTATCAGGGGCAGCACACTGGGTCTCACTCCCATCTATCTAATAATAATAATAGAGAATATAATGTGACATTAACTGAATGGGGTCGTATCAGGGGCAGCATACTGGGTCTCACTCCCATCTATCTAATAATAATAATAGAGAATATAATGTGGCATTAACTGAATGGGGTCGTATCAGGGGCAACATACTGGGTCTCACTCCCATCTATCTAATAATAATAATAGAGAATATAATGTGGCATTAACTGAATGGGGTCGTATCAGGGGCAACATACTGGGTCTCACTCCCATCTATCTAATAATAATAATAGAGAATATAATGTGGCATTAACTGAATGGGGTCGTATCCGGAACAACACACTGGGTCTCACTCCCGTCTATCCAGTAATATGTGTCTGTAATAGAGAATATAATGTGGCATTAACTGAATGGGGTCGTATCCGGAGCAACACACTGGGTTTCATTCACGGTTTTAGGAATTTAATGAGAAATAAAAATGGGCGGATTGGGATGAGACTACGTTAAACTTCGCATTTCAAGATTCAACAAACTATAACATTATAAAGGACCGGTCGATATCACTGCCATCTTCCCAGTTACTATGGACTATAATACGGACTATAATATGGCGCGTTTCAGATCACGTTGTCGTTTGGTTTTAACAATATATGTATGTCTGTCTCTATACCGATATTCATAAATACAATTACATGAGATATAATATACGTAAGAAAGAAACTAAGTCCTGTTTGAACATGTACGAGTAAGGTGTGTCGTCACTCGGATTCAATCGTGCATCTGAACAAGTTTGTCAGGTGTCCAAGTGGGTTGGTGGTTTCTATTGTTAAGTTGGTGATTTCTGGGTGTAATGAACCGACTAATTATGTGGCTTCTCCCCTTTCTGCATAGAACATTAACCAGACATCCAACAAAGTGTAGGGCGGTCGCGTGTGGCAACTCGGTGGTTGAAAACACGTAGTAGAGTTGAACACATTAGCATGTTATTCAAATATTTAATGAACTATCATGGAGCTACACGTTAATTGTATGAAAATATCTCCATTTATGCTTAAAGAATGTCTGTCTCTTTGTATACATGTGTTATATTGTTATCAGGGTATGCAATATTAGATATGAATCGAGGAACCCTGTTTGGAAATGCTTCTATCGATTAATATTGATAATATTTCGAATATGTTCTGATCTGAAAACGTGTGGTTGTTTAGCTAACGAACAATATTGTTACTGTTAACAGAGAACAACAATTTGATAGTGTAATTTTGTCACAAATAACCGTTAATTAGACTCATTATTGCTTATAACTATATGTAATAACATAATACAAACAATCAATATAAAAGTCTGTAAAACTACTATCATCAGCAAGTGAAATTAGATCGACTAGCTATAGTTTCATTATAATTACTTTCCATATGTACGATATTTCCCAGTCTCTTTGAAAAGCAGAAGAAAATCCTATATCGAAATTACGTCTCTAGAAGTGTCCATAATATTTCATTTCTCCGACGACGCGGCATTACTAGTACCAACATGACGTAATAAACCGTTTCCATATATGGAGTGCATTCCTGGCGTAGTAAATGTTTGTGAGAATCGTAGTATTTAGAAATAGTTATAGATACAACTAGATGCGAAAGAATAATCAGTCATGAATATCGTTGACTGATAAGACAAACTTGAAGATGATGTCTCCTATATTGCGATGAGTAAAATGAATTATGGATATATCGCCTGTATTCATTTTCCCAACAATAGTTGAGTTTGACAATCCATTGACCTCTTATCTCTGACATGATCTGCTATGCCATAAACCAATGAAATCACGCGCAGTCTCCGCCACTCTCCAATAAGTAGTATAATGAGATCCCACCCACCACCCCATCCCGCCACCCATAGTATCTTATGCGCCACAGGCGCCCGTATAGAGGCTACTGCCAAAATAAATAAGTAGTATAATGTGGGGGGCAAGGGGGGGGCTACAATCTGGGACATTTTACGTTCGGAGCATAACGATAGGAACACCCTAATGATCTATATCGCCAAATGGTATCGTATGAATGGTCTGTTCTAAAAGTAGATCAATAAAGTGTCCCACTGTATCGTGTCATTTTATAATAAAATATTCGAAATATAATCAATATTAATTGATCGAAGTATTTCTGGACAGGGATTTCCAACTCATACGCATTATTTCATACCCAGGAAACTATCTAAAATATGTTATTTAAAGAGATAATCCATCTTTAATACGTAGGGGACATAATGAAATTGTTTCTCTCTAAACGGATACATGTATGTGTGGTGTTGTAGCGGGCATGGTTCGAGCTACAGCGGGATTAGACCGGGAGCCCAGATGGTGCGAAATGTTTGATGCCCTAGATTTGGTATCACCTTTGAATCATCGCAGAAAACACATTTCTTAAGTTTCACAATCCTGGCGTTTAGGGCCTATATGGGGCATTCAAAAACAAAAACAAAAAACAAAATCCTATTCAATTACACTTTCGCGTACAACCGTCATGTTTGGTGTAAATAGTAACTAATGTTCACTGATCATAAAAACATAACCTTAGAAACGATATTTCCTGGCGTTTAGAGATAAGTGTGGGCTGTTGGAACCACCCCATCGAAACCCGATTTTCAATTTCTGTTTAGAATGACATATAGTCCAGGGGTTGATAGGTTATCCCTACACCCCCATGATTACCTTCACTAGACTCATTTTCTTCCTTATTATGTCCATCAACTGTTAAGCAATGTTAACACGAAAAAGGTGGCCGCGTAGTCACCAGGCAAGATGGCATCCAAGAATGCCGTCGTTTTCAGACGAGTCATTAAGTCAGTTTGATGCAAATTATAGTGAGAAAATCTTTCCATATGTATACAAATGTATATAGTTTTGTGACGCTAAGTTATGTCACGTTTTAGGGTACAATTGGAATTTCGCGTACAAGGTGGCCGCCAAAATGGCAACCGGAAGTGGAAAATTTGACGTTGGTTTTCAATTTTCAATAATATGTTCTAGATCAATTTTTTGCTGTATGGAACTAGTTCAGAAATTTGATTTGAATTTGTATTTTGCATGTTAAATGATCATTGGAAAAATGAAATATGCCATTCATGGGGTCCTAGCCCCTTCTCGTTCATCAAAAACTTGACTTTACAGAGCGTGGTATAAAATTACACCAAAACAGATTACATTGGGGTTCTAGTCGTATTTCAACAATAAATGGACAGACCTGTGCAATGTAAGTGATGCATACCATTACTTATAAATATTCCAACTTAATGGAACCAAAATAATCTCTTTTTCTCAAAATGGCGGCCAAAATATAGTAAATATTGCCCCATCATGTTATGTTATTGATTACAGTTGTAGTTGATGATTTTGTCTTACATGTATATACATTGAATACCCCCTCTGATAATTTATTTATTCTATATCGGTAGGGGTGCGGAATCAATTTATTTCGAATCCAATATAAAATCGGATTGGGAGGGGGTGGTTACGCAAGTTACGAAAGTGTAATTGAAAGTGATTTTGGGGAATTTTGGAGTGCCCCTAGACCCTAAACGACAGGATTGCGAAATACGAAATTGCGAAATGAATTATCTTTGATGATTTAATGGTAACACCAGATCGGAAGCATCAAACCTTTCGTTGTGATATAGTGTAATTGAAACCACCTGGGCTCCATGTCTGGATGGCATGACGTTGTTTATAGAGATAACGTTTGCTTTACAGGAGCATTTTTAGACAGCAGTTATGTAATACTTGACATTCAGAGATTACAGATACATCACATGCAATTTCATTTTCGGAGCGCAGGGGCCCAGAACGTTGTTTTCTCATTTTATCGTATACTAGCAGGTTAGCCCGCCACTGGCGGCATTCGTCCCATGGCTTTGTTCGAAAAAGCAATTGCAACAGGTTCCGAGACACTTGTGCTGCATTTGCAGCAAATTTCGGCAATAGTCAGAAACATGACAAATTTTAATTTAATTTTTTGTTTTTCAATGAGTTAATTATTTTGTTTTTCAATGAGTTAATTGTGCCTTTTTAATTTTTTAATTGAATTTTTTGTTTGAACCCGATTTTTTTTGGTTTTTCAAGGAGTTAATTGTGCCTTTTTAATTTTGTTTTTCAATTTTACCCGATTTTTTTTTTTTCAATGAACCCGTCCATGATACTTCCCGTATTTAGCAAGTTTGAGCTCAATCGGTTCGAGTCTATAAAGGACACACACATATATATGACACTTCCCGTAGGTAGCAATTTTGAGCTCAATCGGCATTCCCTGTAATTTCCTAGTCAATATTTAGCAAGTTTGAGCTCAATCGGTTCGAGTCTATAAAGGACACACTCATATATATGACACTTCCCGTGGGTAGCAAGTTTGAGCTCAATCGGCATTCCCTGGAATTTCCCAGTCACCAACGCGGCGTAATTTTGGTACATATATAAGAGACCAATTGTCCATCGGCTGTCATGTGTAGTAAATATGTCTTATAAGCCGACATTGCCGTGGGGATGCCCGTTCCTACACGCGTTTTCGATTCTATGAAGTACCCACATACACACATATATATCCGATCGGTCGAGGTGTTGGTATCTGATGCAAAAGACGAAATTGTGAGTGTTGGTCAATAGTCCCCGTGGTGAACCCCAACGCGACGTAAACATGTGTTGCGTTCTAAAAATAGGAAAGCACTTTCTGTCTGCTTTCGAGCGATAACGTTTGCGTAAATACGAAATTGTGAGTGTTGGTTTGTAACCGGGATTTCTGAGAAGCATTATGCCTATAACTACCCCCCCCCCCCCCCTAAGCCCTGACCTAAGTGTCATACATACTATAACAATGATGTTGTAAGAGTACTACATCCAATAAATCTCCCCGCATAGGAAATGCAGTCAATGTTACCGTATAACTCTGCAGATGCGAATAACGTTGAATGGGAAAAAGACGCTCTTTATAGAGATGCGTCAAAAACAAACGCTCATTAAATAATCACTTGATTAACCCCCGCCGTGCCTTTGCGGTGATTTGAGATTGGAGAACGGGTGCTCTGAGCTTCTCTAAACCGCGACCACGTTCTTGTCGGTGGGATTTGACACTTACATAGGAAGTTTGAGCTCAATCTTTACACGCGTTTTGGATTCTATGAAGTACACACATACGGAAGTCTCAAAATATATAGTACTAGCAGGGTAGCCCGCCACCGGCGGCTTGTCCGAAACATGACATTTTTTGTTTTTCAATGAGTTAATTGTGACATTTGTTTATATATTTTTTTAATTTTTAGCTCCACGCGTTTCAATAAGAAAAAATTGTACCCGGTAGCTCCACCCGTTTCCGAGATCTGGTCTGCGCATGCGCGAAGCTGGCGTCGCACGGGCTCGGCGACCCGATCAAATTTGTACCCGGCCCAAGATACATTCACATAGCAAATTTCAAGTCGATAGCTCCACCCGTTTCCGAGATCTCGTCTGCGCATGCGCTGCACGGGCGTCGCATCGGCTCGACGACCCGATAAAATTTGTACCCGGTGCAAGATACATTCACATAGCAAATTTCAGGTCGATAGCTCCACCCGTTTCCGAGATCTGCCTTTCTGCATAATATTTCGAGCGATAACATTGCATTGAAATGTCAGACTCCCATCGTGAACCTCAACACGAAGTAAACACGTGTTTCGAGCGATAACATTGCATTGAAATGACTCCCATCGTGAACCTCAAGACGACGTAAAACACGTGTTGCGTTCTAGGAAATGCACTCAATGCAGATGCTAATAACGTTGACTTCGTATATATATATATAATGACGTTATTAACCCCGGCCGTGCCGTTTGAGCTGATTTTTATGACTGGGAGTGGAGTACGGGTGCTCGGAGCTTCTGGAAAACGCGTGGACGACATCGTACGTGTTATTTTACCTTTAGATAGGAAGTTTGAGCTCAATCTGTCCAGCCGTTCCCGTCCTAATGTACTATTTCGAGCGATAACAATTGTCAGACTCCCATCGTGAACCTCAACACGAAGTAAACACGTGTTTCGAGCGATAACATTGCATTGAAGTCAGACTCCCATCGTGGACCCCCAAGACGACGTAAACACGTGTTTGTTCCGGTATAACTTTGGAGACTCTGACTTCATATATATATAATATGATAAGAACGTACTACGTTATTCGAAAACTTACTCCATCCAAGGCCATGATATGTAAATATACAATTAGATTAGATGAATAATAATTGTACCCGCACAGGTTGATACTTTGAAGTATATTCTCAAATCGCATGTGCCGGTTTAAATCAGGTTTCAATGGTACCGTGTATTTATATTTCACGGACATGTACCGGTATATAACAAATTAACAATTGAATGTACCGGTATGTTCCACGCACTGTTATTGAAAGCATACATATCATTTGGACATTATTGGTTAAGACATGGATGGCCTTCGTTATAGGTTATAATTTAGGAATACCAGTTACTAAATTATAATACCCTGTATGTTGTAAAGAATATACTAATATTATATTATAATAGTATAATAATACTACATGTATGATAGTATGAATGCCATATTATCCTCAAAACACACATTGTGTGAGTCGAGCGTTTGTTTATATACAGCACATAGAGAGTGAGCAATACGAACAACACCGAGGAAATGTGTTTAAGAGACTTATTCGCAGTGACTCAGTCAACACCGATATCTTGAAAGGTGAGGGTTAGCTAGCGCTATACTGATACGTTATAAACAATTTGGTGGAATTTCTAACCAAAGTTCACTTAATGCATGGGGTATATCTGGCGATTAGTGTTTTGGTTATCTCATACATACTGTTTGTTTACATAACACGGGGTTCATATACATGATTTAGAAATAGCATTTAATACAACTATTAGTTATTTAAGTCAGGCATTTAGGTTCATTGTACTTGTGTACATCTGGTGGGCTACTGTAAGTCCTCATTTTGGAAGATTCGTCAGGACTCTATATATCAGCCATTTATTAACTCTGAAATATGTTTGTAAAAGTAAAACATAAAGTGATCCAGACAGACGGATGGAAAAACAAACCAAATATCCGGCTACCACCTTTGACCAAAAAATCTTTACAAAATATGTACCATGCAAATTTCCATTGCGAGCTATTTCTGAATACTGAATAGAACCTGGTATAAAATTGTCTACTGTGAGGGTTTACGAGCAGATAATTTAACCCATTCACAATACAAACCGTTCATAACACCATGCATACATGGCCTCAATAGCCCGAAGACGAGTGTGACTCGCCACACAGTAGTATTTCAACCAGGCTATACTCATGATTCATTCAATGAACTGGATATTGCATGTACACTTCTGCTACAGTGATTGGTACTTGATAGCATTATTTGTGCTAATGATATTATATGCATATCGCGATTCAATTTAGTCTTTTAGACTTGGAAAAATTATTGAAATTTCAGCACGCAGTGACGAATGGTGATCTCGTATAATGATAATTTTGTTTCTCATTTATAATAGCATCCTATTCCATGCCTAAGCTAAAATAAACACTCTGTAACAAATGAATTTGGTACCCGGAGAAGTTCAAAAAAAAAGGGGCACACTATCAGTTCAGAATATGCATTGCATGTACGCAGCAAAACACATTTCAAATAACTTGAATTATAGGTATAAACGGACTGAAATGTAGAAATTACAGTAAGTGCACCGGAGCAGCATGCAATTTGCCCAAAAGTTCCACAAATAGAGAGCGCCACTGTGTGGTAGGATTTACATGTCATCTTAACATAAACTAGATCATGCCATGAATCTCTACTAATGCTGACGCCCGTAGAGATCATATTCCACCTGTACAATACCCGGGAACTTTTTTTAAGTTTTGACAGGCAACCGTATAAAGTCAAAAAAAATAACATGGGGAATGTACTTCTTTGTTCATACATGTACATACCTGTGGCTTAATGATTTATTCATCGGTACGTGAAGTTCCCAGCTCGATATTACAGAATTGCTTTCGCATTATGTCGCTTAGGCCAAAGAAAAAAGATTGTATGTTTCCGGTAACAGAGCGAAAAAATTAGGTTAGGTAGGTAGGGAAATTTTTGTTTTTAATTTTATTTCGAAATTTTTTATCCAGCTGCAGAAATATTGAACTACATCGACCGAAGTGACATAAAATGCCAACCCGTGTTGTGGGGAAAGTATTACTTGATCAACACAGTGGAAACTGGAAATATACATTAAGGTTGATAAAAAAATCAAATTTCATGCTTAGGTGTGTTTTTTATTATTCACATATGTACATGACATGTACATGTAGCACATTTTCATAAATTTGGCTATAAACTTGGTAGGAAATTGATGTCACTAACTTTTTATAAGAATTTTACCAATAATACCGCCATTATATATGCTGTACTGTACTTGTATTACGACGACTACATCCCATTGACTGGGGGTAGCCAGTACATCCACCGAGCATGCCTGGTTTTTGGAGACAGTAGCTATACCCCTAACTGTTAACATATGTGGTAATATAACCTCTATATATTATTTTTAGGGTCGGTCGATGTGCGGAAACATAGAATCTTTTTACTTTGGCCTTACGACAATAATTTTCATGACAGGGAATAAAATAAATATTTATCGCGGAATCGGGTCTCAAAAGTCACGTAAATAATATAATCTCGAGCTTGGAACTTCACTTACCGATGAATAGATCATTAAGCAACAGGTATGAACAAAGTCAAAGAAGCACATTCCCCGCGTTACTTTATATTATAAGGTTCCCTGTCAAAACTTAAACAAAATTCCTGGAAATTGAAAAGGTGGAATATGTATGATCTCTACGGCGTTCTAGCTTCAGTAGAGATTCATGAATCATTGCATGATCTAGACATAAACAATCAGCATCCATCTTACTTCTTCTTACTTGTGTTGATACATGTACCGGGTTAGTTGGTGAACCCAACTATTCAAACAGAGCTAGACGCTCTCGAATAGTTGGGCCGCCGTAGCTTTATTCACGACCTCCAAGTGCTTTTCGATTATTATGAATTTTTTCCCCACTTATAACATGAAAATACAAACATTGTATATAAATTATGTTGAAGACTAATCTGTTCTGAGTGAGTATCAACAAGCTACCCGACGAAAAAAATAAAAATGTGACATTTGTAGTTGTTTTAAAAATGCATGGTAGACTGCTTGCCGAAAACCTATTTCGGGAAAAAAATAGACACTACCCCGCCTCATTTCAATCACCAAATTCACATATAACTAGATGGTTTTATCTGCTACCATTATGTTGTAAGGTCAAGTGATAGTGGCAGATTACGAAGTCATTGTGTACAATACCTGACTCTTGAAATATAATCCGAACTTTGAGATAAATCCGAGACCGTTAATTTGTCAACATTTAAAACTTGATCTGTAGTAAATTGACGGAACGGAAAAGGCGGAACGAACTTTCAACTACATAACCGGAAAGGAGATCAGATAATTACGGGAACGATCGACCGAGTGAAAGCAACAGCAACAAATCATTTTTGAATTTTAAGTTTTAATAAACAATGGAGTTTGATTTCAAAGAAACAATGACCAAGGGCGTGACGATATGTGCGGGGACACAATATAAAGTGTAAGCCAAGGCCGTGGCCGGCTCCAAATAAAATGTGTAACGGGGTGTTATATGTTTGGACCGTTGTTTCTCAATGGATATTAATGAAATTTTGTATATATGTCCGGGCTGAGGCATGGAATACACTAACGTTTGAACTGTTTTTAAATTCACAAATTTGTCAATTTTCTTCAACTTTTTCATTCTGGAACACACATTAATATTCAAATAGTGGTCTCGGTATCAAACGCCCAAGTTCCGACCACGTCGCCATCGCTATGCTTACATAAGATTTACGTGCCAATAACGTTGACAAAGCATTAGCGACAATATGGAGTCGAAACCGAGTAGAGATGGGCGGTTTTGATTTTTTATGTTCGGTTTCGGTTTTTCTGGGAGAAAAAACATCGGTTTCGGTTCGGTTTTTTTTTTACTAGATAGTGAAATTATACTGAAATAAATATACTTTCAAAGTAACCGCAATTAGAGTCAATAATGTCCCAATAACGTTCAATTTTTTAGGAAGGAAATGCGATCACAGGTAAACAACGGGACAAAATGCCGACGCAAACTGAATCCAACACGATAAGATGATACAATTCGGTATTTAAAAAAATAAACACCCCCATCTTCACTGTTTATCCCTTTCTGACATGTTTAAAACATATTTATCATATTATATGCATTGATTAGTGTCTGAGAATTCAACCACAAACAGCAGCAAATTCACAAACAGTGGGCGTCCTTGACCCGACTGTGTAACAATTATTGACACGTGTATGATTGACCCACATTCAATGACTGCGGTGTGATCGCTTTGATGTGTGTGATGTTGCGACATATTTTACAAGCTGCACAATGGCTGCAAACTTCTACCAGATTACGTCACATCGGAATGTCCAGACGACCAAAGTGTTCATACCATTTACTTAAGTTTTCGAGTTAGCAGACGCTTCCATTTTTTTGGTTGGCGATTATCGCCTTATTTGGACTTGTGTACGTTCGGCATTCATATAGTTAGCCGGACTCTGGTTTAAGCGACGTTTTTATGACATATTAAGCAGCGACATTTTTTTGCAGTCGTCTCCAGTTAGACGCGTAAAATAACTCCAAACAGGGCTTTTTGTTGAACCATGTTCGTTATTTTGTTCGGCCATATGTTTTGAAAAAGAACAAAAACAGTCGCCTATACGATATTATAACAACACATATCTGAGACGAAATGGACACATTCCGATATAATATTGATCAGTGAGGCCGATAATTTGATAACAATATCAACTAATAAGTACCTGGGGAGGTATAATAAGTTGATTTAAGTGAAAAATAAACATTAAAAAAAAACGTAATATCGGTTTGAGCAGAATCGCGTGGGTCGGTTTTCGGTTTATTGTTAAAAATCGAAACTGAGTTGTTTTCTCGGTTAACCGCCCATCACTATCTGAATATTATAGTCTTAGAGTCGTCAATTAGTTAAAGCCGATTACCTACGCCGATAAGTGACCGTGTGGCTACCTTATATTACAATTTGACGACAGTTGGTAAGTTAAGGTGTCAATTTGGAAAATTCTCACTCAATTAGGATGGAAAGAGGTTGGAATAATAATTTGGACACTTAATAAGACACTTTAGCCACGCCCTTGAAAAAAATTGATTTGATGATATATTATGATGATATCATGGCGATGATGATTTTAATAATAATATGTTAATGTCGGATGATGACGATGGTGATTATGAAATGGTTACATGCATATATACATATATAATCATTAAGTTTATTTCTCATGTTTATAAATATTTGAATCGAAAATAAACTCGAAACAAACAAGAACATGTTATAGCCGGAATCCAATTATGTTCGTTCCGTTTCCGATTCCTAATTCACTGTTTTGACGGATTTTTGCAAATACAAAATGGCTGAAAGTTCGAGGCGGTAGAAATATGCTCTCGCTTTATGCGAAGAATGACACGACTAACATCTTAAACATGCATTGACAACACACTAGAAATGTACTAGAAGCTCTGATCTACAAGTATGTGGGAGTTTTGGTTGTTAAATAATATTTTTTAGTGTGTGTTATCGCTTGTGAATAGTCGAGTAAATGTCCATACCAATGATTGGTGACGGAGTACTGCTTTCAGTGATATACAGTCCTGACTTTTATAGAGCTATGCTCTGATAATAAAAGTCAGGTTTACGGACTAGTACCGGGTATGTCATTTGGGACAAGTGTGTCTCCGTGTATTTATGTATCCTATTTATGTTACTTTCACAAAACTAGCACTAGTAGTATTCACATGATTCAAATTAAACAAAGCGGGATGTATATACAAATAGTACAATCCTTCAGTTGAATTCACGTTGTGACAAGTGTAAACTGGTAAATGTGATCACGATTGACGATATTCACCGGAAATCTGGCCATTAATTAGAATCAGATAATTTTGAACTAACGCCCGCTAAATCCACATTGAAAAGACGAAGTCAGAATAATTCCTCACGTCCAAGATGAAGCCTAATTTCATTTCAATTTCAAGGATTTTAATTTTTGTTTTGAGAATTGTCCCAATCGACCTTGTCCTTCACCTTGTTGGAATAACCGGAAATGTGTTTAAGATTTTTTTTCCGGTCTTCGCTAATGACAACTGTTGTTAAGCTTTGGAGTTGGAAAAGAGACTGTTGTCGTAGTGTTGAGAATTGATAAATTAGACGCATTTTTGCGATTAAATTCATTCAGTTAATGGCACCTATGATCTAGTTATCTTGCCAAGTTAACTTTCAGTTAATCATTCATTGAAACATGAACGGCAATAACAAAGACTCAGAGTTTGAAACGGTCAGTTTCAAACACAAACTTGACCAAGTCAGACTCAAACAACGGAAGTCTCAAATCACAGTAAAAGAAGTGTTTTGGTGACATTTTTCGGTCCGAAACAATATATGAAGTACAATTTTGTATTTAGATCACTCACCTTCTATGTATATAGTTTTCATCTCGTCCTTTTGTTGTGTGATAATAGGTAATTTGTGAAAATACTAACGCCGAGGTGGTGAGTTCTGTATTTGAACTACAAGGCTTAGCAACAACCATGTCTATGCAACGTCAAATCTGATTGGTTAAGATAGATAATCTGACCAATAGGAAAATCGTTTTTATTGCGCATTTCATTTAAGAGAGCGCCACTTTACGTTACGTTAAGCGCGTGCTCTGATACTATTCTCAGGTAACGTGAACTATATATAGAACACAATAATACAGCTTCATGGGTATACGGATCTCATGCGCGTTACCGTCATGAAAACTTTCAGATTTCGCTTCGCGAAATCTGATTAAGTTTTCTATAATGACGTTATTAACCCCGGCCGTGCCGTTTGAGCTGATTTCGATGACTGGGAGTGGATAAAGGGTGCTCAGAGCTTCTCGAAAACACGATTACGGCGGTGTCGGTGTGATTTTACACTTACATACGAAATTTGATCTCAATCTGTACACGCGTTTTGGATTCTATGAAGTACACACATACACACATACGAAGTCTCAAAATATATAGTATAGACTAGCCGATGAGCCCGACGTTGTCCAGGCTATTCAAAAACCAAATTTTGTTGTCCGGTCTATTCAAAAACCAAAATTCAAGTCGATAGCTCTACCCGTTTCCGAGATCTGGTCTGCGCATGCGCGAAGCTGCGTCGTACGGGCTCGGCGACCCGATAAAATTCGTATCCGGGGCAAGATACATTCACATACCAAATTTCAAGTCGATAGCTTCACCCGTTTCCGAGATCTCGTCTGCGCATGCGCGAAGCTGGCGTCGCACGGGCTCGGCGACCCGATAAAATTCGTATCCGGGGCAAGATACATTCACATAGCAAATTTCAAGTCGATAGCTCCGCCCGTTTCCGAGATCTCGTCTGCGCATGCGCCAAGCGGGCGCCGCACGGGCTCGCCAATACGACAACGACGACCGCCTGGTCAAACTACACTCACGTACCAAGTTTCGTCCCGATCGGTCAAGAATCGTAGATTTGTATTAATGACAGACAGACAGACAGACAAACAAACAGAGGTCTTCAAAATATATATGAGATAGACTAGTAATAAGCAGGAACAGACTAGATGGTCCCCCATGACATTTCCTACTAAACCCCCCCCCCCCCCCCGAAGAGCAAACTCTCAGGTAAAACATTGCCGAATTCCATTTGCACCCCGCCAACTGGTGCCTCAAGCATTCCAACTGTTACAACCCATGACTTCCCCCCTCTATTATGTTGGATGGCTCAGGACACAGTGAAAACAATTCGACGAACAGCGTACATATGTATGGTGCTGAAATAGGCCCATCGTGAGTGTATTTGTTTTGTTTTTTGCTATTTATTTAATTATAATTTTTAGATACAAATTTTGATAAACAATCATCGTTTTAATAGATACGCAGGGGAGCCTTTATTCAGCGTCGGAGGGGCCTCCATTCGGGAGCCTTTATTCAGCGTCGGATGGGCATGAGGTCCCTGCACAAATAGACATGCGGCCTCTGTGTGCGTTATATGCCTCAATAATTAAAACAGTTACCATTACATCGCTGAAATTGAAGGTCATTCTGATACAAGTGTCACGTGAGATTCCAACTCAGTAATGTCGGGGGCATGTTCAGGTGATGAACTCAATAAGCGAATCTACAGGTTGTTTGTTGATATCATTATCGAACATGCCCAGCGTAAATCGAACTTCAGCAGTTCACAATTCAGGTCAGTGATATTGATAGTGATATTTATCTACTGTTACGGACATTGACAATCTACGTAACTAGATTACCTGTTTATATACTGTTACGGACATTGACAATCTACGTAATTAGATTACCTGTTTATATACTGTTACGGCCATTGACAATCTACGTAATTAGATTACCTGTTTATATACTGTTACGGACATTGACAATCTACGTAATTAGATTACCTGTTTATATACTGTTACGGACATTGACAATCTACGTAACTAGATTACCTGTTTATATACTATTACGGACATTGACAATCTACGTAATTAGATTACATGTCTATATACTGTTACGGACATTGACAATCTACGTAATTAGATTACCTGTTTATATACTATTACGGACATTGACAATCTACGTAATTAGATTACATGTCTATATACTGTTACGGACATTGACAAACTATATACGTAACTAGATTACCTGTTTACTGTCAACACAATTCCACGACATTCCGCGTACACGGGCTTCTGTTTTCATTAGGTTAGATAAAAACGTACCTGACATTCTAGTGCTCCAAGAAAAAACTATCAACCTATGACGGGTGAAATATTTCCCCATTGCACCGGAGACATGTATATAATATGTATATACCAAATCATACTATTTATGTTATCTTTGTAATTCTCTATATATTCATATGAACTCGAGAATAAATCATCATCGCCCCTGTGTACGCTTCGCGCACATGGCAGACAGATCCTACTCTTTTATGTATATACTGATCATATTATTATGCTATTTCAATATATCCTCGGGAAAATAAGTTCATATTAAACCTAAATATTGATATTGATTCATATTCACCCACGTGTACGTGATATCGTTAAACCCGAGGGTATCAACAAACCAGACCATGCGGTTTTGATAAATGAACAAATCTTCCTTCAGATGAATCTATATATATCCCAGTTAAATGGTGATATCCTCTATTCAAAACATAAATTCGCAAAGTGGAATGTTCCTTCAATTGGACAGAGACCATAGCTTGCTCTTCTCCCGATAAATTTAATAGAAATTCCGGCTCATTTCCGATTTCATCATAAATAGTAGACACCTTTTGAAGTTAGGCAGTTCGTTTGAAACATAATTATCAGCCATAGATGCCTCAAGCATTCCAATGCGTGTATCAATAGCCTGCAGAGCGGTTCACAAAAATACTATCTGCTTCCAAGTGTGGGTACGCAACCTAATCTCGGGTATCAAAGCCGCAGATCAATCCTGCGATGAGATGTCACCAAACCAGATATGTGATGTCAAAGATGCGAATAATATACTTCACATTTTTACCGTTTCTGCTTGAAAATATCCCAATTATCATTCGGACAAGCCGGCACATGGATCATCTTTAGGGTGGGGAGCATGTGCAAGGGTGAAAACGTGTATGTTTGTTTGTGTTTTATGTTTTATGTTTTATGTATAGGCTATTCTGTGTTATTCGACACCATAGGCCCGGAACTGTACAACGAATGGAAATATTAAATCAGTGTAAATCATGAGTTAGCAGGGACATGTAGTCTCTTAGTGCACCCCCTTCCAGTAACTTCTGTTTACACCCCATGTTAGGTTCGAGTTTTCCAACTGTTGATTACGACAACCCCTAAGTTTAGATTTTTTCATCTGGTGACCATTTCAGTTCTCAAATATGGCAGAAATTATTTAAATTATCTAAATATGCGGATTTTTGTCTGAAACAATTTTACACAGTAAATACTAAACAAAATTGATTTTTTTTTTTTGGAATTAAATTTCCAACTGAGGTTGCGTCGGGCAAGAGATTTCCAAATGTCGAAAGTGTTGACCGACGTATGGGGAGAGGTGTTATGTTACACCAACATACTACTGCCACAACCCTATGAATTATCTGACTAAGAGAACAGAACATGTCATCTTCGGCTGTAGCCCAGTATGTTCGTGGATATAGAGCACGCATAATTATTTATCTTTTCTTGCGATGATTTGTATCAGAATTATCATTGCAAATTGCTTGCTGGATTCCACCACGTGCTAGGGTATACCATTTTCTCTGTTGAATGGTTTGACCGAGGTTGAGAGATACCCCCCCCCCCCCCCCAACAAAACAAATCATGTCCCTAAAGACAAATGCATTTACGATGCATGAAAATGCATTCACAATGCATGAAACAGCCACTCCGCATGTAATTACCGGACGCGGAAGGCTTAATTATATTATAATTAATCCCTTAATCAGTCCATTCAACCGGTCCTTAACCCTTTTTTAAACAAAATATTTTTAGCGCCGCTTTCCACCAAATTGATATATTAATCTTCTCCACGATAAGAATATAATCGTGTGATTTAAAGATGCCAAAATGGTGCCATTTGGATGAGAGATGGGGCGGGGGTAATAACACATTGTTTAGATGCCAATTACCTCCAAACTGATATATACTCATCTACATTATATCATGTATAAGACTACGAGGTTAAATATATCAAAAGTGGCACCGTTCAGGGGTGGCGCCAATGGGGGGCAAGGGGGGGGGGCTACAACCCCTTGTCTGTGAGCTCTAGCCCCCTCGTCGGGGAGGACTTGTCGGGGATTTTCTATATGTAAGTCGGTTGTGTGTATAAGACGAAGTAATCATGTACAGACTGTCAGTGTGGGAAAGTGTCAGAGAGAGAACATACAGCGGAATATATCCCACACAAAATATTCATGGCACATGTTCCCATTAAATCCGGGGGGAGGGTATTCCCCTGTATTGTTACACCAACAGCGTTTTAGTGGTACCGGTAATGAAAATCTATTGAAACATGTGTGCTTTATCATTGCTGGCTACTCCGGCATTCGTCACAATGGCCACATTGGTCTATAGAACCATTGAGTACCTACAGTATGGCCACATGTTAGCTATATCCCCGACAGTGAAACACCATGCTTGCACTTGCAACTAATGAAATTAGAAATTAGAACTGACACAGAACTTCAGAAGACAAGTGGCCTCCCTAGAATATAGGAATTTTCACAACAATTCATGGGTTTTAATCTTCGAGTTATCTCATCTGCAGATCTATTAGAATTCTCCAGGCTCCAGCTAAGAGACTATAATTACTTCAATATGGTTTTGTTCATTGGTTCGCTACACACATTATGTGCGCTCATTTCACATACCAACAGGCAATATGGTCTAATTTAGTGTAGCCCCCCTGTCGGGGATTTTCTGGTGCCACCCCTGGCACCGTTCAAGTCATGAATGAGGGGGGGGGAGTTGCACCAAATTTGATACAAATATATTCAGTAGTAATTTCCAACAAATTCATACACGTTCTTTTCTAATGATACGATTAATTAAATCACATTTGGTGCCGTTTTGGGATGGCGAGAGGAGATGCACTAGCATTGATAAGATTGTTCTATTTTCCGATATCCACCAAAAGTTTTAATAGTCATCTCCCAGGCAATCTCCCCATCGTTCCAAGGAGTGTTTGGAATTCAAATTTCACAATCTCGACAAATAGTGACCGAACTAAGTCACTTAAACAATTATATCTTCTCAACTGTCATATCGAGATGGTAGCTGGCTGGTGGGCCCGACTTCGTCAGGGCTGTTTCCCCTATGCTTTCACCCGGACTTCAGATACCAATTTTCAAATAGCTTTACCCGTCGAAAACACTCCGCGGACAAAAGTACCCATAGGTATAAAATTTCGTCTAAATCCGTCCGTTTTACTAGATTTGACCTTGAATTGACCATTTTGAAGGTCAATGTCAGGTCGGGGTCACGATTTGAAAGTAAACATAGATATCAAATTTCGTCTAAATCCGTCCGGCAGTTTTCCCGGCCATTGCAATAGAAAACAGACAAAGAGAAGTCCCAAATATATATATTAGATGAAAATCAGGGCATTCACATAATGCGCTAGCAGAACAGATACGTGGAAGAGATACATATAGTCTTGCAAAATGAGGGACCTTGAACTGTCAGAGGATAGCAGGTGTCCTCAAAATCTTAGTCTAACCCAATATATTGATTTATACATCTCTATGTAAAACTACATGTAATGTGTTTATGGTGTTCATGTTTTGATATTAAAACAAAACAAAAACAGGTCAATTTCAACCACATCGACTGTATACGAATTAAAAAAATATAACGTCTGAAGTATACGCACAGATGTAAATAAATACTTCTTTATTGGTGGGACGGATTAATCGCGATAAACAAATGACAATTGCTCCAGGCCGACAAGTTGAGCCACTACTTATATTCCATGTCTAAGAACCATGTTTTGTGATGCTATTTGGATATACAATTTATGAGAATACATGTACAAGTATTGAGCAAGAGTATTCTCTATTACGACCAAATATCCACAGCATGCAGAGGGTTTCACATCACTTTGACCTGGGCAACGTCGGGTAGCACTGCTAGCATTTCATATTGATAAGGTAATATAAAGTAAATTAAAGTTAAAGAGCTCACATGAATCCGAGATTGGTACGAACTAGTATAGGTCAATAGAGGGTGATGTTGGCCACACTCATGTCACATCAAGTGTTCAATACCAAACGCTGAGAATATCCAGCCAATACGCCAATGAGTATATAGCAAACTATATGTAATCGGGGTTCACGATTATATGGCTAGTGGCATATAATCGCGAGCACAGGTGGCACGTGATGCTCGATTGAATATCAGAATATTGGATATCATATAATCCAATATCCCATAATATGTCAAATATAGCGAATTATCGAAATATGAAATACAACGAAAAAGCGAAATAGCGAAATAGATCGAAATAGGAAAGTACAGCGAAATAGCGAAATATATAGCGAAATATAGAAATAGGAAGTTATTTTTATAAACGAAATAACGGAAATATTTGAAGAAGTGTTTCAAAGAGCGTAACCCAAACATCCACCGAGCGCACCCACCCGATAGAAGAATTTGACTTATATTTCACCAGAGTTTATATATTGTGGTGTTGCAATTTCTAATACAAATCGCCGTTTTTTCGTTAAAGTACATTCTTTATAGAGTTGTTACCCTTCAGATTTAATATGATATTCAATCGAAACCACGCGTGCCTCCCGTGGTCGCGATTATATGCCAATGGCCATCTAATCGTGAACCCCGATTGACTATATTTTGGTAGTCAAACGTGCGAGTATTAGGTGGAATATCTCACCCGTGATCAATCAGGTCATAAGACACGTTTCTAGCAGAGGGCACACTTAATGTCCATAACACAAACTGTCATAATTATATTTGGAAATTTGATTCAACTTTGGTTTATATAATAAGGTGTGGAAACATGAAGGCGGATAGCCCCGGTGCTTGCTATACAATTTTATAATTGAATTGTGTTATATGGCATATATATTAGTTATATTATCAAGGTAATAATCTGATAATTGCATTGTGAATGCGTTCACATTGTGAATCCCATTTACTCGGAGGGGTGATCGTCATCTCGCTAAATCGCGAGATCACAGTTCTATAGTCAATAATTATATGTTTTTGTGTTACATTCTGGAATGCATCTGTGAACTACATTAAAGTAACGGGTTACGATATGTATAATCATATTAATTATCCTTCAAATTATGTCCTATCGACTACTATATATGTTATTTACCGAACTGGATGGTGGCTCTATGTAATGAAGGTATAATTCACACTATACCTGGGTAGGATAAAATATGACACATCGTTTAGCGATAACAATAGAGGTGCCACGTTATACCCGGGTAAGATCAAATACGACGCACGGTTTATCGTTAAAGTTATAAGTGTCACGCTATACCCGGGTAAGATCAAATACGACGCACGGTTTATCGTTAAAGTTATAAGTGTCACGCTATACCCGGGTAAGATCAAATACGACGCACGGTTTATCGTTAACGTTATAAGTGTCACGCTATACCCGGGTAATATCAAATACGACACACGGTTTATCGTTAACGTTATAAGTGTCACGCTATACCCGGGTAAGATAAAATACGACGCACGGTTTATCGTTAACGTTATAAGTGTCACACTATACCCGGGTAATATCAAATACGACGCACAGTTTATCGTTAACGTTATAAGTGTCACTCTATACCCGGGTAATATCAAATACGACACACGGTTTATCGTTAACGTTATAAGTGTCACACTATACCCGGGTAATATCAAATACGACGCACGGTTTATCGTTAACGTTATAAGTGTCACACTATACCCGGGTAATATCAAATACGACGCACGGTTTATCGTTAACGTTATAAGTGTCACACTATACCCGGGTAATATCAAATACGACGCACAGTTTATCGTTAACGTTATAAGTGTCACGCTATACCCGGGTAAGATCAAATACGACGCACGGTTTATCGTTAACGTTATAAGTGTCACACTATACCCGAGTAATATCAAATACGACGCACGGTTTATCGTTAACGTTATAAGTGTCACACTATACCCGGGTAATATCAAATACGATGCACAGTTTATCGTTAACGTTATAAGTGTCACACTATACCCGGGTAATATCAAATACGACGCACAGTTTATCGTTAACGTTATAAGTGTCACGCTATACCCGGGTAAGATCAAATACGAAGTACAGTTTATCGTTAACATTATAAGTGTCACACTATACCCGGGACATATCAAATACGACGTACAGTTTATCGTTAACGTTATAAGTGTCACACTATACCCTGGTGATATCAAATACGACGCACAGTTTATCGTTAACGTTATAACTTATAGGTGTCACGCTATACCCGGGTATTATCAAATACGACGCACAGTTTATCGTTAACGTTAAAGTGTCACGCTATAACCGGGTAATATCAAATACGACGCACGGTTTATCGTTAACGTTATAAGTGCCAAACTATACCCGGGTAAGATCAAATACGACGTACAGTTTATCGTTAACGTTATAAGTGTCACACTATACCCGGGTAAGATCAAGCACGAGGTCACAAGCTTCCCGGGTAATATCAAATATGACTCATCGTTTAGCGATAACAATAGAGACGCCAGACTATACCCGGATAAGATCAAATACGACGTACAGTTTATCGTTAACGTTATAAGTGTCACACTATACCCGGGTAGAATCAAATACGAGGTCATAAACTACCCGGGTAAGATAAAATACGACGCACCGTTTAGAGATAACAATAGAGGTGTCACGCTATACCCGGATAATATCAAATACGACGCACAGTTTATCGTTAACGCTATAAGTGTCACACTATACCCGGGTAAGATCAAATACGACACACGATTTATCGTTAACGTTATAAGTGTCACGCGATACCGGGTAATATCAAATACGACGCACGGTTTATCGTTAACGTTATAAGTGTCACACTAATGCACTATACCCGGGTAAGATCAAGTACGAGGTCACAAACTACCCGGATAAGATCAAATATGACGCACCGTTTAGAGATAAGAATTGAGGAGTCACACTATACCCGAGTAAGATCAAAGATGACGCACATTTAGAGATAATAATTGAGGTGCCACACTATATTCGGTTGTGATAAAATATGACGCACCGTTTAGAGTTAACAATAGGGGAGTCACGCCATACCCGAATAAGACCAAATGCGACGTTTCGCTATCGATAACAGCAGAGGCGTCACATTATACCCGTGTAAGATCAAATATGCCTCATCGTTTATCGATATCAATAGCGGCGTCACACTATACCCGGGTAAAACTTGAAATGACTCGGCATGGTAATAGGATCTATATATTCGTATTGAACATTGATGAATCAGTGAACGTCACTGATAAAATAATATGTTAATCGAGTCGACTTGTACTGAACTGGAAACAAGCGAGATGAAGCGTGTCAAAACAATAACATTTTACAGCGATGGCGTGTATTGTATCATGTCGCTGTGTAAATATAAGGACTCAATTTAACTTAACCGGACAATGCGTCACCGGTGGTACGTGTAGATAAGATTAAAATGAACGACATCGTGGGTACGCTCGATTCCCAAGGTTGAACAATCTCACATTCCAACTGATCAGATATCCATGAATATTTGAATGATTAATCACTCTGTGCGTGTTCCATAGGTGGGATTATGTACAGTACAACACAGTATGATCCCCGTGCTACATCACTCTTATAACTAATGTGTAGAAACGATTACACATCAAATGTGTAAACCCGGTTAATACACATAGCAATGTGTAGTTTTACATACAAATACATCGACCAAGTGCCGTTTTACACATAATGTGTATATTTTGTTACACACAATTGTGTAAGAACGTAGAGTATGCGCAATGCGGTGCATTCAGTTTCATAGTCTGCTACGTTTGTTAAAACTTTCATGGCGATTACTGTCCTTAGACTCGTGTTATGATTGTTGTAATAATACTAATATTATGCAATCACGCCTCGACCCTGGTTTGTTCATTCAAAGCAAAAACTCACAGTACTACAAATACTACATACCACTATGCGCCATGAAAGTTTTAACATATAGTTCTGCATATATCTTTAATACTATACCCACAGGTCGGACTACTGAACTTGCATTTCTTGTCTACGAACTGTGTGTGTAAGAACCTACACAAAATGTGTAATGGATATGTGTTGATTTTATACATACAGTTGTGTATAAATGTGCAAACATTTACCCATTTAATTTATGTGTAAAAATTGTTACACAATTTGTGTACGAATATGAAACTACACATATACTGCACAAATATGTTTAAGATCAAAATTGAATAATGATTGTGTAGCAGGGCTACACATTTTGTGTAGAAAACCTACACATTAGTCATAAGAGTGCATATAACCACGAATATATTGAAGTATTGGCGGAAGATCAATTCGCACGAGTATTTAGCACACCTGCTCGCATCTCAACATATCATCTTTATGGCCCGTGCTATACTCACTCGATCTAAGGTGACCACGAAGCATGGTCCGGTTAGGTTTATTATGGCGATTCGTGCTATACTCACTCGATCTAAGGCGGCCACGAAGCATGTTCCGGTTAGGTTTATTATCGTGATTCGTTATATACTCACTCGATCTAAGGTGGCCACGAAGCATGGCCCGGTTAGGTTTATTATCGTGATTCGTGCTATACTCACTCGATCTAAGGTGGCCACGAAGCATGGCCCGGTTAGATTTATTATCGTGATTCATGCTATACTCACTCGATCTAAGGTGGCCACGAAGCATGGCCCGGTTAGGTTTATTATCGTGATTCGTGGTATACTCACTCGATCCAAGGTGGCCACGTAGCATGGTCCGGTTAGGTTTATTATCGTGATTCGTGCTATACTCACTCGATCTAAGGTGGCCACGTAGCATGGTCCGGTTAGGTTTATTATCGTGATTCGTGCTATACTCACTCGATCTAAGGCGGCCACGAAGCATGTTCCGGTTAGGTATATTATCGTGATTCGTGCTATACTCACTCGATCCAAGGTGGCCACGAAGCATGGCCCGGTTAGGTTTATTATCGTGATTCGTGCTATACTCACCCAATAGTTGGCCACGAATCTCATTTAACATGTCTGAGTTTACTATCTTAAGCAGATGTCCTCCCTTCTTTGTGCAGTCCGTCGTAGCTGCAGCATGATTCTTTCCAGTCGTACTGACGTAAATACATGTCCCCGAATGAGCCAACCACACTCTATTATGTCCGACGCACACTGTAACAATATGGACGATCTATATATGTGTATGTATTATTTTCATTATCAGAGATATTGAGGGTTGTTCTTTAGAAATAATGTGTGCCTGTTTAGCTCACTTGTCATTGCGAAAGAAGACATCCGAATCTCTTTTATAAATGCGAAGTGTGGGGTGTTACGATATATAAATGAAATGGAAATACTACAATTGACGTTTTTTAAATATATATTTTAACATGAAATCGACAACCCCAGATCCGATAGTCTCTGCATGCATTGTGAAATACCCCTTTGCACCCCTCGAATTGAAATAGAAACCTATGGAATAAATATAAATACTAATTATTAAGAATTAAGAACATCCTTTGTCGAGTCACATCGAAAGTATGTTAAACAAAACTGGACTATAATATACACCATCACCAATAACATGATACCCTGTTGTGTATAATATAGCAATGCCAACATGTAACAATGTTGTCAACGCCAGGAGACTATATCTCAATTGATTATGGTACCCCTCATGGCATAATCATATTCCATAGAGTGAATGAACGAATATGAATCTTATCACGGGGAGGTTATATATTACACAGTGATATCATATATACATGTATCATTTTGCTTCGTGTGTATCAAAAGCGGAATCCTCACCATTCGCCCAAATGTCGAATACAATCCATGTGCTAACTGACAATGTGAATATACAGAGGTTCTCTAATGAGTCATAATTATATATGAAATTTATTAACCGAGTGCATTAATTCGATTCGAGCCAAGCTTTAACGAGGCCCGAATCGAATTTAGTGGACGAGGTTAATACAGTTTGTATATAAGTACGACGAATTTGAGATCCTTTTATCACATAATTACATTTTAGCAAGGAAAAACGATGACGAATTGACTGAATTCAAATAAATTAATATTGATGTCCTCATCACAACCAAAGAGGAAGTAAAGTCACATTCACGACAATATATAGTTCCGTTTTGAATATATCTTTTCATGTTGACAGAATTGTTCAACCATCATTGTCATCCATCTTTATCTCACAGTCAATACTAACTAACCCAACAAAAAATAGTTTAAATAGCATTGATCGATATTATTGCGCTAAGCTGTTATTCACTGTGTGTGCCGATAATACACATGTGTTTTACTAAAAAAAAATATGAGGCCGGGTAGAGGGGCTAATTATGTGATAAATAGATGTATATCAAATATCAAAAATAAAGAGAAAAATAATAACTAGAATCAGTAAGGGGAAATATTGGCGGGATGGTCAGTAATCAACCGTGCAAATGGATTGAGCGAATGTCATGTGCATTGTGGTTTTCTGTTCCGATGCTGTGTGATTCGAGGAAGTGGATCTTTAATTTCGAAAGATGTTTGAAATACGCTGCATTACGGGACGTACATGTATAACGACAGGGAACGGCGTGTGGCAACGGACGCATCCAAGTGGTTATAGAGTGTTAATACTGTATATCCCATGGTATAAGTGGTTATAGAGTGTTAATACTGTATATCCCATGGCATAACGACAGGGAACGGCGTGTGACAACGGACGCATCCAAGTGGTTATAGAGTGTTAATACTGTATATCCCATGGCATAACGACAGGGAACGGCGTGCGGCAACGGACGCATCCAAGTGGTTATAGAGTGTTAATACTGTTTGTTATCCTTCAACCCATTTTCCTCTCTTCTGATTGGCTGAGAGTGCGTCACATGGCGGGCGATAAATCACCATATTACCCTCGAGGGTAACATTGTCTCAGTTATTGACCGGTCAGCTGTTACCAGTAAACATAGAACTACGAAGAACTCACCGCGCAGAGATTCTCTGAAAGCTCTCTGATAATTTTGAAAAACACTGTTTTTATAAACCCCACTGTTTCATAACAACCGCGAAATGTGGTGTTTGCTAATTTGCATAATTGTGTGTTTTTTTATTTGCAATTTGAGCACGCTATGTATAAATGGTGTTATCACAGACACATATCTGTTATAAGGTGTAATATTCATATTGGACCTTTTTATATCAATAATAAAGACCGTGGGACAAATATATAAACCTTAGTATGTAGTTGGTATGCTGCAGACAATTGCACATACGATGTACATACGTTACAACTACGTTTATATACTACATGTAGATCAAATAGCCACTCTTTGCTGTTTATCAATTGATTATTTCTTTTCTTCAATACATTCATCAGACTTCAGAGAATACCCGTATATTGCGTAACGATCTGTGACAGATGTCAATTTCTTTTTGCACTACTACAACGTGTTAGTTCCACATTATAGCATTCTGGAAATTAACACGTCTGTCGGCGTCTTCACGCTCATTTGAAACGAAACCGAACATTTCGCTGCATGGCTACTCAACTTCGAAATTGCTTTACTCCTCTTTCCGTGAACCGATTTCCACAATGCAACCAGCAAACTGACCGGAGAATATCTGCGCAAATGACGGGTATGTTAATTGATCCAGATTATGAATGTTTTATTTTCTAAATAGCTATGATTCCAACATAAAATTTACTTTTCGAACTGGATTAAAGAATATATGCGCACATTTATGCCTGCTATTAAGGAGGTTCGTGTGTACTCCATTGTCAGATAACAAAACAGTTATCACCCTTGTTTCCGTGAGACACGGGGATTTGTCGCCGCTCTCGACCTGGAATGTCACCCTCGGGTCTGGTGGCCCTCGATTGACATTCCAGGTCTCGAGCGGGCGACAAATCCCCGTGTCTCACTCAATCGCGGGCGATAACTGTATAATATCCCATGGTATAAGTGGTTATAGAGTGTTAAACTCCGATATGATTATGAGCAACAATTTTCTACGTTTTAAAATATATCTGGATTTGACGGGAGCCAGTCGTGATCGGCAGATGTTTAACCCATACCTTGGCGATACTAAATTGCTATGATCGGAATGATAATCTAGCATTGTTGTTTATGTTGAATGTTTTAAGTGGTGATTGACAAAATACTTGTTTTAATTTGAAAACGAACCATAACTCCGTAAACAAGAAATACAGCTTAAAGCTGTACATGGCATATTGACTGGTCTACATTATCTATCGGCTTTCGATGTGTATCTCTACTCTTAAAACGAAATGCATGTTTCACGACAGTGGTAATCCAGGCAAACGAAATTAACTAGATGAATTATCGTCACGTAGATATTGAGATAAAGCTAATCTTCCCTTGACCATAAACTTGAAGGCGATTCTCATATATTCGACTTTATGAACTCCAATAGAATGATAGCTTTTCACAGACGTTCTATATATATCGACAACAGATGTTCATAGCCAGGTCACTTAAAACTTTTACTGTGTTTAAACTATAATCTAGGCATAGTGTATATATTTGATACAGCTGCATGTTATATGTACGTGTCTCCGAGACATGCCGAGAATTTTACTTTGTACATGCCTTGGACTATACGTGTATAACACGCATGGCGCCGAATTTATAAGCTGCATGGGTTTTTGAGACATTGTTTTGGATTGGGTGGTATTCGAACTCCGACCCATGACGACGAGTACGCATTGTAACCTAAAATCCGACTTAATACCACACGACCACCGAAGTGACCCCAAATCTATATGCGTTCCTGTCTAGCGTATACTTCCTTTAATATATAGGTGATGTACGTGTAGTGTATGGTGGCTTCGTAAGTCCCACTCTCCTGGCAGTCTGTCGGGAAAATCACACAGTGTAAAGCGACGTGTAAAATTAATTTAATTATCGCAAATATATATATGGCTATATACTAGTGAGAAAACAGATGAGTAATTTATCTCGGTCACTAACGGTCTGTTAACCCTTTACCCAACAGAACTGCCCTGTGCCAATGCATTCTCTTATATATGCGAGTCGACCATAGGTCGCCTCGCATATAAAGAGAATGCATTGGCTTAACACATATTAAAAATGATAAAATTATCAAATAATGTAGAAAAATATTACAAAAATTGTTAAAAAATGTAAGAAAAATTATAAAATTGTTAAAGAATGTAAGAAAAAATGGTAAAAAGTGTTAAAAAAAGATTTTTTTTAGGCCAATGCATTCTCTTATATATGCGAGGCGACCTATGGTCGACTCGAATATATAAGAGAATGCATTGGCACAGGGCATAACTGTAACCATCACAATGTGGTCAATGAACCGGTTCCAATGATATCCATATTTGAATGGTATTAGTGAGACAGACCAAAGATATTTTAGGCTGTTGAAGCTTTCTTTGGGCGTTTTTGGCCGTTTTGTTGGGTAAGGGGTTAATAGCATTTGGTTTATTCGACAATATTAGCGTTATATCAACAAGAACCAATAACGTAGCAGCATCTTAGAATTATGACCATGCAATTGCTTGATCACGTACACTTGTTTTAAATCATTAACCTCATCACGTCACGGTCCAACAGATAGCCATGCCTGTTTACTTATTCACTCAATATATTAATGCGCTATGAACATTAAGTTATCTCTACCAAAACATATCAAATGAATTTAGCAAACCACACAATTTGCTGTTTTGTTTTGCTATAATTTAAATAGCATGCAATGACGTCATATTACAGGCCCCATGAATCGCCATTGCTTTTAAATTGTGGGAAGATTATAAAGGTGTTTGAGACATGCTGCATTATCAGTGTAAATACGGCAGAGTTTAAAAACACGTATAACGACAGAGAACGGCGTGTGTCAACGGACACATCCAAGTGGCTATATAGTGTGAATAATGTATATATCATGGTATTAGCGCAGCTAAACGTATTAACATATCAATTACACTTTTTAAATGTAACAACTGCATTATACAATATGGGGAGGATCGTATATCGACTACAATTCCGCAGTATTCAGATTCAGTGTATTTATTTACCTGGACACGGCGCTTTCAAGCAATCCATCATTTCGGTACCGTTTCCCTGACATCCATGTCCTCCGTGCCTTGGTGCGGGATTATTGCATTCTCTAGTCCGACTCTGTGTACCCTTACCACAACTAACGCAGGCACCCATGTTCCACTCCGACCAAGACCCATCAACTGTAATTATTCATAACATTTTATCATTATCACGAAACATCGAAGCCCGATGTTTGTCAGTTACAGGGAATGGATAGATTCGTGTATTTATTTACCTGGACACGGCGCTTTCAAGCAATCCATCATTTCGGTACCGTTTCCCTGACATCCATGTCCTCCGTGCTTTGGTGTGGGATTACTGCATGTTCTTGTTCGGGTCTGCATGCCCTCACCGCAACTGACATTACAGGGAATGGATATCCATTCCGACCAAGAACCATCAACTGGAGTTATAAATAAGAGTTTATCATACTTACGAAACACTGAAGCACTGATCGAGTTTAAATATGCAATGACGTCATATTACAGGCCCCATGAATATCCAATTTGTTTTTTTAAATTGTGGGAAGATCAGAAAGGTGTTTGAGATATGGCAGAGTAAATACGGTAGAGTTTTAAAACACGTATAACGACAGAGAACGGCGTGTGGCAACGGACACATCCAAGTGGTTATAGAGTGTGAATACTGTATATATCATGGTATAAGTGGTTATAGAGTGTGAATATTGTATGTCTCATGGTATAAGCGCAGCTAAACCTATTAACATATCAATTACATTTTTGTATTTAACAACTGCATTATACGATATGGGGCGGATCGTATATCGTCTACATTTCCGCAGTATTTAGATTCAATGTATGCGTGTCCTCTCATGATTTTCAGATTTGATATCATGGATATATGGACGGCACTTTTGAAACAAATCTAATGTACAGAAGTTCTTGGTAACTGAAAACGGTGAAATTTTACATATTGTTCATGCCATGAAAGTGAAGTAAATTAGTTTATAATAACTGATTGTTCGATTGTTCTTAAATATTGTATACAATAATCGCTTGTACCAAATTTCACAAATAAATTCTTGACAAATTTTGAGAAAATCCATTTAGAAATACCAGGAAATTATGGTTAAACGTGCATCTGACCCTTATATTCAAGCACCACTTGACCATCTCGGTTTGGGCACCATGACAATAATTCCTTCCATCCTTTGGTGCAGGGCTGCTGTATGATCTAATCCGAACGTGGATGTGCTACATGAATGATAATGTATTTAAAGTTTCAGTTTTATTTTACATAGTAATGAGAAAATTGGTTTTTGACATTTTGTAAAATTTTGTGTCAAATCGGATCGGGCATTTTCAGCCATTTTAATGGTGTATTTGGGTCAATCGTTTGTACATTCCATGAACATGGAATATTCAAGCGGTTTGGTTTGTCCATGTTCAGCACGAACTTGAAATACATCAGTGGAATCAGGGAAACATAGCTTTTAAATGGGAAGTGGACATACACAAATCGCGCTCACGTTGTGAAGCCTATATTATGATTTAAAATGTATGTATGATATGGCGGTCATATATTTGCCATGAGGCTATATTTGCTGTTCAGTGGAAAATAAATAATTAATATGCATTCATATCCATCCGCGATAGAACACTGTCATTTAGACAGCGAGCCAGACGATACAGTCACACAAGATGGATATGTCGGTCGGAGAGGGTTGATTTGTTATACATATAACATAGAACACTGTCATTATTTAGACAGCGATGCGAATGATACAGTCACATAAGGTGGATCTGTCGGTCCGGTATTGCTATGGTACCTGGAGATGATGACCGGAGAGATTTGGGTGTGGTATGGTATAGGTGCGTTGCCTGGACATGGATAATGGAGTGGTTTGGATGTGATGATTATACATGGTGGAGAGGTTTGGTTGTTGGTGGGTATAGGTGTGGTACCTGGACACGATGACCGGAGAGGTTTGGTGTGGATGACTAGGTGCATTACCTGGACATGATGACCAGAGAGGTCTGGTTGTGGATGGGTATATGTATAGGTGCGGTACCTGGACGTGATGACGGGGAGGTTTGGTGTGGATATATATACCAAGCATGCGGTACCTGGACATGATGACCGGAGCGGTCTGGTTGTGGATGGGTATAGGTGCGGTACCTGGACATGATGACCGGAGAGGTTTGTTTGTGGATGGGTATAGGTGCGGTACCTGGACATGATGACGGGGAGGTTTGGTGTGGATATATACCAATCATGCGGTACCTGGACATGATGACCTGATATGTATGGTTGTGGATGGGTATAGGTGCGGTACCTGGACGTGGTGATCGGGGAGGTTTGGTGTGGATATATATACCAATCATGCGGTACCTGGACATGATGACCGGGGAGGATTTGGTGAGGGTGTGTAGGTTCTGTACCTGAACATGATGATGAGTGTTCACAGAGGGCCAAATCTGTATCTGAGTCTCGGCAATCTTTCCCGCCGAATGCCGGTGCCGGTTGTGTACATGATCTGCTCCGTCGCTGCTTCCCTAAGCCACACGTAGTACTACAGCTTCCAGCATTCCAACCAGTCCAACCTCCGTCGACTATAAATTAACAAGTAGTGGGCCCATTAATATGATATTTACATTTGATCGAAACAGTGAGCCCATTAAAATGATATTTACATTAGATCGAAGCAATCATCTCATTCAAGGGGTACTGTACACAGAGATAGGCGATTTTTTTTATTTACTCCCATTGAAATAACTTTCAAGTAAAATTGTGTTCGTGTTATATGAGTTTCGTATAAACCTAATTTAGCGAAGAAAATATTGATCTTGAAAACAAAAATATTACGATTTCAAACTATGCGCCATGGTTTGACCTTCACCGGAGAATACGCAGATCGCAGGAAGAACCGGAAGTTCATTGCTCACAGTTTCGATAGATGCCTTCAATCTCTTCCATCGAACAATCTCACTCCCTATAAAAATACTTTATTCTTTATGACTCTTGTTTCTTTCTCCTTTTTCCGAATCGGTTATAACGGGCCTTCCTTTTGCAGGTAACATGTTTTGTTTGCAACTCAATAATGTTCGCGAACGGCCGTCGATAAAAGACAAGCAATATATGCGATTTCAAGAACGGTAACTCGTAATGGCATAATTCTCCATTTTATGACTCCAGCCATAAATTATTTTATATTAAATAATTCAATGTTACTTTTACGATAGCCTGTTAACCTTAACTTTTTCAGTAGACATCGTCGACTCGAATTAGTTATTTTATAATATAATATTCATATTAGATCGCTATTGTCACCGGGAATTTATTGCAATTGGGGTACAGTACCCCTTTAAGATGATATTTACATTTGATCGAACCAATCAGCCCATTATGATATTTACATTTGATCGACACAATGAGCCCATTAATTTGATTTTACATTAGATCGAAACAATCAGCTCATTAATATGATATTTACATTTCGAAACAGGAAGTTTTAACGTAATTTCGTTTTCTGTTCAGCCTACCAACGTTCCAAAAAAAGGCCATCGCTTTCGACGTATGCCTATGCCTTAATGGTAATATGTGTACTTTTGAGATGCCTGTTCTACATGAATTATAATAATTTAAAGGGTTTTTTTAGTTTTCTTTTGCATCGTGATGGGAAAATTGGCTTATGACATTTGTCAAATTGTGTGTCAAATCCGATCGGGCATTTTTAGCCATTTTAATGATTTATTTGGGGTCAATCGTTATACATTACCTGGACACGGAGTATTCAAGCAATTGACTGTCTCGGTTTGGTTGCCCTGGCAATAGTTCCCCCCGTAGCTTGGTGTGGGGCTGCTGCATGATCGGCTACGAATATGGATGCCTTGTCCGCAACTAGCCATACAGTCACCATTGGTCCATTCCGACCACGAACCGTCAACTGGAATTTGATATAGTGTGCATGAACATGAGAATCTAAAGCACTGACGCTGATAGTCATATTTTTTATGATTTATTTTGGGTCAATAGTTTATACAGTACATGTAAGTCACCATTATACACGACTCTGTCCAATACGTCAATTCTCCGTCGACTAAATGATAGACAATTATATGACGTTTCAAGGTTCATTGTTCACACATTGCATAGACCGTATATGGTACGCGTGAAGCGTCCTGTGGAGAAATCATGTCACATTGGACCGACAAACAACGCTAATTTGCAACTCAACACAACATACTTGTAAACGTGTTTCGCGTATTTCTCCACGTTTTGCTGCTGTTTAAAAACAAAACGTAATAGTCAATCGTAAGAGACTCTAATAATTATATGTGCACTAAAGAAGGAGACTAACTATAAACTATTATACTTATATGTGCACTAAAGAAGGAGACTAACTATAAACTATTATAATTATATTTGGACTACAGGTGGGACAATCAATGCAGACTATATTACTTACATGTGCACTATAGGTTGGACAATGAATACAGACTATTACAATTATATGGTCACACATTGATGTGTGGGAGAATAAATACAGACTATGATAATTATATGTGCACTATAGGTGGAACAAGGGAAATCCATACAGACTATAATAATTATATGTGTACTATAGGTTGGACGGGAAGTCCACATGCTATTGTATATAATGTACATATTGAAAATTTGTTTTCTCCATACCTTTATTTATAATGTGATGAGAATACAGAATTGAATTGACAATCAATACAGACTATAATAAGTATATGGGTACTATAGGTGGGACAATCAATACAGACTATTACAATTATATGTGTACTATAGGTTGGACAATCTATACTGACTATAATAAGTATATGTGTACTATAGGTGAGACAATCAATACAGACTATTACAATTATATGTGTACTATAGGGTGGACAATCAATACAGACTATTACAATTATATGTGCACTATAGGTTGGACAATCAATGAAGACTATAATAATTATTGTTGCACTATAGGTGGGACAATCAATACATACTATATGTGGGATAATCATTACAGACTATAATAATTATAGGTGCACTACATGTAGGTGGGAGAATGTTATTCACCAATACGATAGCTATGTTATGTCGCGACTGTCATGTGCATTGGGGTTTTCTGTTCCGATGCTGTGGGATTCGAGGAAGCGAATCTTTAACGTCGAAAGATGTTTGAAATACGCTGAATTAAGGGACGTATAACGACAAAGAACGACATGTGGCAACGGACGCATCCAAGTGGTTATATAGTGTCATTTAGTGTGAATACTGTATATCCCATGCACGGTATAAGCGCAGCTAAACATATTGACATGTCAATTTTTTTTTTTAATTTAGCAACTGCATTATACAATTAATACCTGGGGCGAATCATATCGACTACATTTCCGCAGTATTTAGATTCAATGTATGCATGTACCTGGACACGGCGTAGTCAAGCAATCAATCATATCGGTACCGTTTCCTCGACACCCATGCCCTCCGTGCCTTGGTGCTGGATTATTGCATTTTCTAGTCCGACTCTGGGTACCCTGACCACAACAAACACTACATGTGCTGGTGTCCCAATCCGACCAAGAACCATCAACTGGAATTATTAATAACATTTTATCATTATCACCAAACACACAAGCATCGGTCGAGTGGTCCGATGTTTGTAATTCTGGAACAAGGGATAAACGCTCTTTATTCTTTACCAAATCCCGGAACCGGACCTGGATATAAGTTCATTAAACAAATAATGTCAAGCTTGAATTAGACCACATCGGGGTTTTAATAACAGAAAATCATACACTGTTTCTCAAATACACTTGCCCGGAAAAACATGAACAATTGATATTAACTACCCGAAATGCATCACCGTGCGATAATCAGCGCTCGTCTATACACGATTCCCTTTTTATTGTTCCAATATATGAGATCGATTTCAAAACAAATATGACGTTATAGAGTGTTTACGTGACACACATAGTCCATGTATGAGTAGTTAGAGTATTAATCAACCTATTATGATTACCGGAACCGGACATGGATATACATGTAAGTTCATAAACAAATATGACGTTATAGAGTGTTTACGTGACATACATAGTCCCTATATGAGTAGTTAACTTATTAATCAACCTATTTTGATTCCAGATTTTATGAAACGAGTTTGAAAATTTTTATTCACGATTAGTCATATACGACTTGAGAATGAAATTTATGAAACGAGTTTCATAAAATCTTATATCCCAACATAACGTGTTGAAGATCTTGTATGTTACATGAAAAACTAGAGCTTTATGCCTTTTTAACAAATCAAAATCCTTACAAGAAGCTGCAACATGCATACATGTACAGAATTGGCTGAGATGATTCACAGTTGTAAACAACAATATTGCGTGCTCTGGTGCTGGCGATGGAAAACAGACACCCAAATTGCCTCTGGTTTTGTGCCTATTGCCGTTAGTTCAACGGAGTTGGACAAGAATGTAACTTAATGAACAAAGCGATCACAAATGTGGTCATGTCTAGAAATGATTTATGGGAAATATACTTGTTATCTGTTCATAATCTGGCGCAATGTAACAATAGTTCCGGAGCAAAATATCAGCGCTCGCCAATACGAGATTCCCTCTGTATTGTTCCAGAAGGGGATCGATTAAAACAAATATTACTTTAATAAGTATTTACGTGACATATAAAGTCCATATAAAGTCCATATAAGAGCATTTAACTTATTAATAATTCTATGTTGATGCCAGAAACCGGACCGGGATATAACCAATAATTTCAAGCTTGACTTAAACCGCCAGGGGGCATTAATAACAGAACCTCCTGCACTGTTTCTCAAATACTTGCCCGGAAAACATAGAAACTTTCATATTAACTACCATAGGTGCCTCTCGTTGAACCAAGATATGATTTGATAAACATATGAACAACTAATGTCTGCCTTTAAAATATTTGAAGCGGATCACATCGACTACATAGTCGGCAATATTTGGATTCGATAATATCTGGTCATGTCATATTCCAGTTCCTATAAACATATATTCAGAGTCATACTGACATATATGTACTGGTTATATCGTTGTGTCATCCATTATGTGACTTCTTATCAAGAGTTAAGACTAAATTGTAGCCCACCACCAAATGATTAGTGCGACGTGAGTAGCGAGGACGAGAACTTCTCCCCTCGTTAGAACGACATGTGTAGCTATATGGAGAGCACAGCGCCCCACGTTGGTACGACGTGCGTAGCTATAGAGAGAACAGCGCCACACGTTAGTACGACGTGAGTGGCGAGGGCGAGAACAGTGCCCCACGTTAGTACGACTTGAGTAGCGCGGGAGAGAACAGCGCCCAATGTTAGTACAACGCGAGTAGTGAGGGAGAGAACAGCGCCCCACGTTAGTACGACATGTGTGGCTATGGATAGAACAGCGCCCCATGTTAGTACGACGTCAGTAACGAGGGAGATGACAGCTCCCCATGTTAGTATGACGTGAGTAGCGAGGGAGAGAACAGTGCCCCACGTTAGTATGACGTGAGTAGAAGAGAACACGCCGGGATGGAATGTAAATTTGCTATTCAACTCTTAGCCGAATGAATCTTGCTGCCCTCTAAACATTGAAACTATATGAAATAAATAAACTGAACATTCGATATCAAACAAGATAACGATTCTGCTCACTCTAACTGTTTTATTTTACAGAAATGTATCAAGAAGTTTGTTTCATGAAAACTTTTTTTCTGAATTAGTAAATACATGTTTAGCAATTTTATTGATTTATTTGAGTTAATTAATAGTGGACCAATAACCAGACCCCAGTTTATAGCGGAATTTACAAAACGAGTCCAGTAAAATAGGTCTGGACCGAGCCTTTGGCGAGGTACATACCTAATTTACTGGACGAGTTTTGTAAATTCCGCTATAATCTGTGGACCAGTTGTAGCTTCTATTTATTAAATGATCCAAACCTTGACAAAACATACTTAAATCAACTAATGGGACGCAAACCAAACACCAGCTTCTATAAGGCATGCAGTTATGTTTCACGTAACTATGCGTTGTTAGCCTGTGTAAAGAAATATTCCCAGATAAATAAAGGATATTTACAAAGTAAAATTAATTATGCACTCACGACGAGTACTTTACCGCGTGGAGCAGCGACTCCATGATCACCGGTTGTTCAGTCACGTGAATGCTAACGCGGTCACATGACGGCTTGACGCCAATGAAATAATGCCTATCAAAAAGGCCGCCCACGTGCGAAGGTAAAAGTTTTAACGGAGCCAATCAGCGCACACATTGACATTACGGAAATTTGAGTACTCGTTGGCTAATTTAGCGTCTTTTGTTTTAAGTTAGCCACAACAAAGTAAAGTTTTCATTTTAATAATAATTTTCCCACCCACACTCCCTGTAACTGCTCTGGTTTGGATGCTGATCATCATGTTTTCAGTCTTCTGGCATCGCTCGCTCACAGTATATTTCCTTTGTTGGTTGTTCAAAATTGGTCGGACCATCAATCGGGTGTTTGTGTCAATCACTCCCCACATGCCAGGGCAGGTTTCCCAAAATAGGGGTTAGACATCGAAGGCTGGACGCATTTTGTGCCAGAATACATTATCAACAGATCAGAGACTTAACGCATTTTATGCCAGAATACGCGATCAACACATCGTAGGCTGAACGCATTTTATGCAAAAATACAAGATCAACATACAGGAGTCTGAACGCATTCTATGCCAGAATACATTATCAACATACAGGAGGCAGAACGCATTTTATGCCAGAATACAAGATCAACATACACGAGGCTGAACGCATTTTATGCCAGAATACACGATCAACACATCGGAGTCTGAACGCTTTTATGCCAGAATACACGATCAACATACAGGAGGCTGAAAGCATTTTATGCGAGAATAAATGGTCAACACATCGGATGCTGAACGGATTTTATTTCAGAATACATGATCAACAAATCGGAGACTGAACGCATTTTATGCCACAAAACATGATCAACCACCAGAGCATGAACGAATTTTATGGCAGAATACATAATCATAACATTGGAGGCTGATGGAGTTTTATGCCAGAGTACATGATCAACATACAGGAGGCTGAAAAAAATTTATACCAGAATACACGATCAACACATCGGAGGCTGAACGCGTTGTATGCCAGAATACACGATCAACTCATCGGGGGCTGATCGAATTTTATGCCAGCGTACATGATCAAAACATCGGAGGCTGAACGCATTTTATTCCAGAATGCAAGATCAACACATCGGAGACTGAACGCATTTTATGCCAGAATACACGATCAACATACATGTATAGCAGTCTGAAAGCATTTTATACCACAATACGAGATCAACTTTCAGGAGGCTGAACAAATTTTATGCCAGAACACATTATCAACATACAAGAGTCTGAACGCATTTTATGCCAGACTACATGATCAAAACATCGGAGGCTGAACGCATTTTATGCCACAATAGGAGATCAATATGCAGGAGACTGAACGCATTTCTTGCCATAATACATGATCAGCATATCGGATGCTGAACGCATTTTATGTCCGAATACAAGATAAATACACACGAGGCTGAACGTAGTTTATGCCAAAATACAAAATCAACACACAGGAGGCTGAAAACATCTTATTCCAAAATATAAGATCAACACATCGGAGTCTGGACGGGTTTATGCCAGAATACATTATCAACATGCAGGATGCTGAACGCATTTTATGCCAGAATACAATATCAACACATTGGAGTCTGAAAGCATTTTATGGCAGAATATATGATCAACATACAGGAGGCTGAATGAATTTTATGCCAGAATAAAAGAGCAACACCTCGGGGTCTGAACGCATTTTATGCCATAATACACGAACAACACATCGGATGCTGAACTCATTTTATGCCAGAATACATGCTCAACACATCGGAGGCTGAACGCATTTTATGCCAGAATACACGATCAACATACAGGAGGCTGAACGCATTTTATGTCAGAATACATGATCAACACATCGGAGGTTGAACGCATTTTATGCCAGAATACACGATCAACACCTCGGAGGCTGAACTCATTTTATGCAAGAATACAAGATCAACACACACGAGGCTGAACGTATTTTGATCATGTATACTTGTCTGTATAACTACAAACACTTGTAATATTAATATTTAGTGGAAATTTGTATTAAATATCTGCGATAAATACACATAATTATAGACCTATACCTATAGACGATACCGTGTTAATAATATCGTTTAACCGATTGCATCAACGAGAAAGTAAACAACCAGATTGTGCAATCTGATCGCATCGTGTGCGGTGGTCTACCGTAAGTGATCAAATTAGAAATCGCAAGACTAAAATCGGACTGTGCATGTGCGCACACTGATCCTATCCTATTTTATACCAGAATACACGATTAAGACATCGGGTGCTGAAATGCATGTTACTTGCATGCCATAATACATGTTCAATATACCGGAGGTTGAACGAAATTTTTGCCCGAATACGTGGTCAGCACATCGGAGGCTTAACACATTTTATGCCAGAATACATGATCAATACATCGGAGGCTGAACGCACTTTATGCCAGCATACATGATCAACATATCGGAGGCTCAACACATTTTATGCCAGAATACATTATCAACATACAGGAGTCTTATCGCATATTATGCCAGAATACACCATCAACATACATAATTCTGAACGCATTTTATTCCAGTATACATGATCGACATACAGAAGGCTCAACTCATTTGATGCCAGAATACATTATCAACACATCGGAGGCTGAACGCATTTTATGCCAGAATACATTATCAACATATCGGCGGAGTCTGAACGTACTTTATGCCAGAATACAGGTGCCTGAATACATTGTTGCCAGAATACATGATCAACATGCAGGAGGCTGACCGCATGTTATGCCAGATTACACGATAAACACATCGGAGTCTGAGCGCATTTGATGCCAGAAAACACGATTAACACACCAGAGTCAGAACGCATTATCAACACATCGGAGGCTGAACGGATTTTATGCCCGAACAATATCAACATACAAGACTCTGATCGCATTTTATGTCAGAATACATGATCAACACATCGGAGGCTGCACGAATTTTATGCCACAATACACGATCAACATACATAAGTATTAACGCATTTTATGCCAGATTACATTATCACCACATCGGAGGTTGAACGTATTTTATGCCAGATTACATGACCTACACATCGGAGGTTGAACGCATTTTATGACATATTACACGATCAACACATCGGAGGCTAAAGCATGTTACTCCAGTTTACAAGATCCACACATCGGATGATGTATGCATTTTGTTCCATAATACGTTATCAACACACCGGATGCTGAACGCATTTTATGACAGAATACATGATCAACACATCGTAGGTTGAACGAATGTTATGCCCGAATACATGGTCAGCACATCGGAGCCTTAACTCTGAACACATTTTATGCCAGATTACAAGATCAACCTACAGGAGTCTGATGCATGCTATGCCAGAAAACACGATCAATACATCGGAGGCTGAACGCATTTTATGCCAGAATACATGATCAACACATCGGATGTTGAACCCGTTTTATGCCAGAATACACGATCAAAACATCGGAGTCTGATCGAATTTTATGTCAGAATACACGATCAACATACAGGAGGCTGAACGCATTTTACGCCATAATACACGAACAACACATCGGATGCTGAACGCATTTTATGCCGGAATACATGATCAACACATCGGAGGCTGAACGCATTTTATGCCAGATTACAAGATCAACTTACAGGAGTCTGATGCATGTTATGCGAGAATATATGATCAACACATCGGAGGTTGAACGCATTTTACGCCAGAATACACGACCAACATACATAAGTCTGAACGCATTTTATGCCAGAACACACGATCAACACATCGGAGGCTGAACGCATTTTATGCCAGAATGCATGGACAACACATTGGAGATTGAACGCGTCTGATGCCAGAATACACGACCAACACATCGGAGGCTGAACGAATTTATTCCAGAAAACATGATCATCATACAGGAGGCTCAACGCATTTTACGCCAAAATACACGATCAACATACATAAGTCTGAACGCATTTTATGCCAGAATACACGATCAACACACAGGAGTCTGATCGCATTATCAACATACAGGAGGCTGAACGCATTATCAACATACAGGAGTCTGAACGCATTATCAACATACAGGAGGCTGAACGCATTATCAACATACAGGAGGCTGAACGCATTATCAACACACAGGAGGCTGAACGCATTATCAACATACAGGAGGCTGAACGCATTATCAACATACAGGAGGCTGAACGCATTATCAACACACAGGAGGCTGAACGCATTATCAACACACAGGAGGCTGAACGCATTATCACCATACAGGAGGCTGAACGCATTATCAACATACAGGAGGCTGAACGCATTATCAACATACAGGAGGCTGAACGCATTATCAACATACAGGAGGCTGAACGCATTATCAACATACAGGAGTCTGAACGCATTATCAACACACAGGAGGCTGAACGCATTATCAACACACAGGAGGCTGAACGCATTATCAACATACAGGAGGCTGAACGCATTATCAACACACAGGAGGCTGAACGCATTATCAACACACAGGAGGCTGAACGCATTATCAACACACAGGAGGCTGAACGCATTATCAACATACAGGAGGCTGAACGCATTATCAACACACAGGAGGCTGAACGCATTATCAACACACAGGAGGCTGAACGCATTATCAACACACAGGAGGCTGAACGCATTATCAACATACAGGAGTCTGATCGCATTATCAACACACAGGAGGCTGAACGCATTATCAACATACAGGAGGCTGAACGCATTATCAACACACAGGAGGCTGAACGCATTATCAACACACAGGAGGCTGAACGCATTATCAACACACAGGAGGCTGAACGCATTATCAACATACAGGAGTCTGATCGCATTATCAACACACAGGAGGCTGAACGCATTATCAACATACAGGAGGCTGAACGCATTATCAACACACAGGAGGCTGAACGCATTATCAACACACAGGAGGCTGAACGCATTATCAACACACAGGAGGCTGAACGCATTATCAACACACATGAGGCTGAACGCATTATCAACATACAGGAGTCTGATCGCATTATCAACACACAGGAGGCTGAACGCATTATCAACATACAGGAGGCTGAACGCATTATCAACACACAGGAGGCTGAACGCATTATCAACACACAGGAGGCTGAACGCATTATCAACACACAGGAGGCTGAACGCATTATCAACACACAGGAGTCTGATCGCATTATCAACATACAGGAGTCTGATCGCATTATCAACATACAGGAGGCTGAACGCATTATCAACATACAGGAGTCTGATCGCATTATCAACATACAGGAGTCTGATCGCATTATCAACATACAGGAGTCTGATCGCATTATCAACATACAGGAGTCTGATCGCATTATCAACATACAGGAGGCTGAACGCATTTTATTTCAGAATACAAGATAAACACATCGGAGGCTGAACGCATTTTATGCCAGAATACTCGATCAACACATCGGAGGCTGAACGCATGTTATTCCATAGTACACGATCAACACACGGACATAAGGCTGTTAATATCGGAATACATGACATACCTGCACAATCATCTTCTCTACACAACATAGTCTCCTCGTCGACACCGGTGCACCATTCGCTCTTACATTTCCTTTTCATTATCATTGTGCCAATACCACACGACACACTGCATTTTCCAGTCATCCACGGAGACCAAGTTCCATTGTCTGTAAATAATAATACCACATTATTATTGTCCCGGTGATAAGGCATTTATTGCACGTCCTCGCATAGAACGAAGCAATATAATGAGCGCATCAGCATACTGACAATATCGATTGACCCCCGACCGTGTACTCGGTTAACCCTTTACCCAACAAAACGGCCAAAACCGGCGAAATAAAGCTTCAACAGCCTAAAATATCTTCGGTCTGTCTCAATAGAACCATACAAATATGGATATCATTGGAACCGGCTCCTTGACCACATTGTGATAGTTACAGTTATGCCCTGTGCCAATGCATTCTCTTATATATTGGTCACCTCGCATATATAAGAGAATGCATTGGCCTAAAAAATAACTTTTTTTAACACTTTTTACCATTTTTTCTTACATTCTTTAACAATTTTATAATTTTTAATGTGTTAAGCCAATGCATTCTCTTATATATGCGAGGCGACCTATGGTCGACTCGCATATATAAGAGAATGCATTGGCACAGGGCCGTTCTGTTGGGTAAAGGGTTAACGGGAGAATCTTCGCGACAACTGTACTCTAATGTGACATCCCTTCTCGAGGTGGGTTGGGTTCAATCGCGGAGAGCGGGAGAAGATAACCTCAAAACAATACATGTTGGCGTCACCTGGCCCTTTAGCGTCAGTTTCGCTTTAGCGTCAGAATGTTCACCAGTGTCCCATCAATGGAATATAATATGTTGTGTCCTTTTTTGGACCATAGCTATGAACAATCATTAAACCATCTGGAGTTAAAGTGCGTTTGAAGATAAAGGCCATTCACGTGTATTGTTAATGAAACATTAATCTGATGCTGACATTTTGTTGGACCTGAAATAAACAAATCCATTCTAGAGTTAAAGGGCTTCTACGTGTACGTGTTTATCACGATGTGATATCGATGGGAGTATGCATAATTCAAATGTTTTAAACCGAACGAAGCTATATAAAGATAATTAGCGTATTTGAAGTTAAAGTGCATCTGAAGTTATATGCCTTCCGTGTGTTTCTGATGACGTGATATTGATGACAGAGTGCATTGTTGCCGCTTATGAATTCGCTTTAAATACTCAAACCATCATTTTGGAAGGACATTATAAGCATATTTTCTTTTGATATGATGGAAATGAGATATTAATGACCGAATTAGTTATATCTGAATTTAAGGCATTATCCCTTCATCTCAAACAAGTACAAATATTTTGCTCGTTCCTTTCCTATAGTTATGACTATGTCCATAATATTACATCCCAATACAATTTAAAACAAAAACAAAAACTATTCAATGAGGACAGGATCGCCTGAACCACATATAATGTATGTCAGGAACATCTCATACCACTTCTCTACAAGACATGTCTACCTACAGGTAATAATACGTTTATTCTCTTATCAAATAGATATTGAGATACAAATAGAAGATATATACAAAAGATGAGAATGTTGCAGCATATGTACAATATATACACGAACTTCCCTCATCGTCATCATTATCAACATCATGGCAGTCGTCATCAGTATCACCGTCTTCTTTGTCATCACGTTAACGTCTTCGTCTACTCGTCGTCACAATCGTCAGTACCATTTGCATCGTTATATTCAACAACAGCAATCACAACAACAACAACAACAACAAACTGCATATTAGTCAATATCATTTAACTTAAGATTTATCAGTCGGATGAATGAACATAGCTAACCCAATTGCAGATCAGATGGCTATGACCATTGGGTATGGTGGTGATGTTTGCACAACACAACTAACGCCATTGTTTTGATGTATATGTAAGTGATGGTTTCACACTTCATTACAGGTTGTTCGCCAAAATGAACAACCTGGATCGAGATATTTGATGACACCCGAGCGGAGCCAGGGGGTTAAGGACCTCGATCAAGGTGATTCCTCTTGGTAAACAACGTGTAATTGAATGTGTAACTTACTAATGCACTGCTATTGTACTGATTTAAAATGTCACGCAATCAGACATGAGCGCTGAACGATTAAATCACTCATAACTCATTACCGAGGAATCACTCTATTGAGCGTAATGGGAAAATTATTTTCATCGATTTTGAACAAAAGACTTTTTGCGAAGAAAGTGACACCGTCTCTGAATTTCAAGCGGGTTTCCGGAAAACCCACTCAAAGTTGATAATATTTTTATCCTCAAGTGTCTTATTTATATGTATTTTTCCCGGGGGAGAAAACTGTACAGTTGTTTTATTGATTTTAGAAAAGCATTTGACACGGTTTGGCGTGACGGCATATGGGTAAAACTGATGACTACGAATATTAATAGCCGTATTCTTAACGTTATACGCAGCGCATGTATTGCAATATTAAGTCATGTGTCGTACAAGGAGGTGAAAGATCTGAGTTTTTTAGTTGTAATATGGGGGCGAGACAGGGCGACCTCCTGTCACCTTTCTTGTTCTCAATGTATCTAAACGATTTAGAATCTTTTCTCGAAAATTGTGCCATCGATGGCTTAAAATTACGATAAACTCGGACACTACTTGAAAATTATGTGTGTGCTTTACGCCGATGACACGATTATTCTCGCAGAAGACCACGAAAGTATGCAACGTGCATTGAATGCTTTTTGCGATTACGCAACAGCATGGAAGTTAACTGTTAATGTAGACAAAACTAAGGCCATGGTGTTTTGCAACCGTACAGATGATTATATGGAACAATTGACCCTTGATGGTGAAAACATTGAGTTTGTGAACAATATGACATACCTTGTGTAGAGTTTTTTCATAATGGACGATTTTGTCAAGCTGTGAAAAAGATTGTGACTGTCGGCAAGAAGGCTATCTATAGTTTTCTTGGCCAAACAGGAAAATTAAACCTGACTAATGATTTAATTTTCACCTTATTCGACAAAACAATTGAACCAATCGTCATGTATTGTAGTGAAATTTGGGCTATGAAAATTTTATACGAGTTGGACAAATTAATCCTTGGGTTTTGTAAACAGTTTCTTAACATGAAAAGAAGTACACCCACATTTATGGTTTATGGAGAAATTGGAAGATATCCATTGAGTATTAAATGCAGATTACACATGCTGTCCTACTGAAAGCGGATTCTAGATGGTAAATGCTCTAAAGTCGTTCAAAAATTATATACGTTTTCGCTACAAATGGCTAATTATGGCAAAACAAACAAACGCACGACTTGGCTATCCAGCATTGAGGGACTAATAGCTTCTTCTGGACATAATCACATTTGGAATGAGCAGAACATTTCTAGTCATGATATTAAGAATATTGAGAACCTTTCAGAGATCAATTTATTCAGAAATGGTGGTACGACATCGATAACTCATCACGGGGTCATTTTTATCGGAATTTTAAAATGAAGTTTGGCTATGAAACTTACTTTTTCAATTTACCTCGTGATCTATCTCATAATATTATGCGATTGAGAACTGCCAATTACAGATTAGGTGTTGAAACTAGTAGATGGGGCAATGCAGGCAAACGCAGCAATGAATGCACTATATGTAGACAGGCCGACGCGAATGATGAATATCACCTTGTATCCATTTGTAAATCATTGGAGGGGGCAAGGCAGAAATATTTACCACGATATTATTGGGAAGAACCATCTAGATGGAAATTCTATCAACTATTGGCTACCAGCAACCCCGAACTTCAGAAATGTCTAGGTATTTTAATTAAAATTGGACTGAAAAGGATCGACAAATAATGACCGTGGCGATGATATTGAGGATTGTGACGACGATGACGATAATAATGACGATGACAAAAATGATGGTGTTGATGATGATGATGATGATGATGATGATGATGATGATGATAAAGGATTATAGCATAATACAGATGACGATTAAAGTGATGACGAGATGTTGAGTAATATGTTGTAAATAGTGTATATATGTTCACATTCATCTCTAATTTCATGTTAATTCATGATTGAGTTAATAAAGCATCCTAAGTAGTTTAATTGTATTGCATGATTTGTATATGAACTCACTAACGGGTGTGCGTGGCCATTTGGTCACGCCATGGACGATCGACAGCAAACACACATACATGTTTGCGATAGTTATTGCAACGAATATGTGAAGATCAGAGGGCACTCCAATATCAACAACAACATTGCAACGAAGGTCGCAGTGAGCGAACGTATAATTATTTCAGAACGTGTATACATAGACGTGTCAATAGAGTGGGTTCTGAATTTCCAACTCCGCCCCTTAAACCACACCAAATTCCGAACTTGAGGACATTATGATTGCACCCCGATTGGGTTTTTAATATTCCAACTGCATGCATGGTATACTTTTAAGCTATCCAACAAAGTGGAATTTCTAACGGACACCCCAAGGTAGACATTTCCAACGGATGCCTATTTAGCATAAAACAATCTCACCGAAAAAGTTGGGAAATAGGCGACTTTTGATCTGAAACCTAAACATATAAATTGCTTTTTAATTGACATTGCTTGTATACATGTACTGGATTCACGTGGAATAATTTTGAAACTAAATTCTGTTTAAATTCATGTGTGTAAGTTCAATATAATCATTCGCCTTTCACAATGTTATACTGTAATGTACACAGGTTACATTCTTATAGGGAAAGACACGAAGACCGGGTTATGGTTTGACGTGGTCGGTATTCAAGCGGTTGAAGTGTCAAACCCGTAACTTGTGGTCACAAGTTACAAAAAGTGTGTCTACAGACCATATACAGCATCAGCTGAAAATGTTAGACCAAAATATTTTAAACTCGATGTGAAATTTTCATTTAATATGCAATAATTATGTTGCTTTTAGAACAAAAATCGAATATTTCCTTCCTGCAGGTTGAACGTTTTGACTGAAGTTGCAACCAGTTCGAACATTTCTAATCACACACATACACAACGTCGGGGTGTAGATTTCGTTAAATAATTTCCTACAGTTGGAAATTCAAATGTTGAGGTACCAGTTGGACGCTTCCCGTACACGATGGTGAGTAATGACTCTTCCAACTAGCTGTGATGGGTATTTATCTCCCTCACTACGACTATACTCCCATGTGTTTAGAACCACCGTTTAACACAGGTTAGTAAGTAGCCTACCAACTCCTCGTCGTAGTTTTGTAAGTCAAATAGAGACATTTCGTATCCTCACGTTTACGATTACGAATACGGATAGCTATTCGTATAGTCGTAAGTCTATCGGTGGGGCCGAAAAGTCCTTTCGCAAAACGACTGCGCATAAGAGTTTTGACGAACACGTACCATCATTATTTCGTACCAATTTTTAGAACTCAAAGCGTGTGTTTGGTATACAGTCCCTTAATACTTCACTTATCGTCTCATTTACAACAATGCGATAATCAAGACCTGCGTATTGTCAATAATTCGACCAGTCACAACCTACGACTCGGTATACGACCCGGGATATATTGTGGCGAAACACATATAAATGTAAGGTCATATGTGGTGGAAATTCAGTTCGTTGTTATCATGGATGATCTGATAGGCGTTATGTTGATGGTGGAAGAGGGGTTCCTTGATTTGGACCTGATATCAACCACAGCTCCACCACTTCAAGACCCTTCCAATCCGCAAGTTGATTTCAATGCGATTTCGGCTTCACAAACCTATCACCTCTCTGGGTTTAGGAAATCCGACATAAGGTTGATGTGCATGCTCGCTGATGGGCAACAATTGTGATTTGGTACTACCAAATCGACACAAATTCGACACGGTAGAAGCGATGTGCTTTTTGTGTCAGATATTTGACAAACAGGCAAAAATTCGTTGAACAAAATATGATCAATAACAGGTTTGGGCAATTTTATACTATAGTTTACTCTGGTTATATAGCATTAATTTTGGGCAATTACTCGATTCTGATAACAGAATCGGCATTTCAAAAATAATTGTTGTTGTTGGAATCTGATGACGGGAGAAGAGGTACTCATAAGTGAGTCAGCACTTGTCCTCCAATCCCATTGTCTGTATATATTGTAAAAATGTATGTGTTATTTCCTATATGTGTTATTGAAATTAGACAAATAAATATGTTTTATCTAATCTGATGATATGGGGACATATACTAGTAATCGGATTGAATACCTTTAAATGCCGAATTTGTGCAAGTTAAGTTTTTTTAAATTTAAAAAAATGTAAAGAACAAACCTAACAGAGACTGCTGAGCTCTGGTGATGTCAGTGGGTGTGCCAAATATTATTTTAGTAACACCAAATCCATGTCAGCCGTGTATTTTTTGGCGACTGGTTTCATAGTGCACTTCTATAACTGCAAAGTTTTGTATCGCAGCAACGATGACTATCTATTGTGAATAGCGATCTTATTTCGCGGGACGCTCGAGATTCACGACTCCGAGTAGAGTGATTGCCAATCTTAACAGCACACTGAGGTCGTAGCTCATTACAACTGTATGGTTTACATGATATACATACAGTCTCGAACGGAGTAAAGTAATATATTGCAGAAAATAAATTTTAGGAGTTATTTGAGGTTTTTAAAAACCATGAAATCGTAACCGTTATTACGGATAGTAAAATACGACAACGATTAGAAAGTACACAAATGTTGGTGACGCAGTACCCTATCCGTATCCGTAATCGTAAACGTGAGTTTTGCGAAAGGTCTCTATTGATTTACACCATGTATAGTTAAGCATTGTGAGCGCACGCCATCAGCTGATCGGAGAATATTTTGTCACATATTATCTAACAGCCATTTTCCAAACATAATTGAGGTAACAGTTGGATACTTCCCGTACACGATGGCGGGGGGGGGGGGGGGGGGTAAATGTTACTTCCCCCCCCCCTTCACGATGGCGGGGGGTAAATGTTACTTCCCCTTCACGATGGCGGGGGGGGGGGGTAAATGTTACTTCCCCTTCACGATGGCGGGGGGGGGTAAATGTTATACTCCCCGTACACGATGGTGGGGGATGTTACTTCCCGTACACGATGGCGGGGGGGGGGGGTAAATGTTACTTCCCTTCACGATGGCGGGGGGGTAAATGTTACTTCCCCTTCACGATGGCGGGGGGGGGTAAATGTTACTCCCCCTTCACGATGGTGGGGGGGGGGTAAATGTTATACTCCCCGTACACGATGGTGGGGGATGTTACTTCCCGTACACGATGGCGGGGGGAGTAAATGTTACTTCCCCTTCACGATGGCGGGGGGGGGGGGGTAAATGTTACTCCCCCTTCACGATGGCGGGGGGGGGGGGGTAAATGTTATACTCCCCGTACACGATGGTGGGGGATGTTACTTCCCGTACACGATGGCGGGGGGGGGGGGGGGGTAAATGTTACTTCCCCTTCACGATGGCGGGGGGGGGGGGGTAAATGTTACTTCCCCTTCACGATGGGGGGGGGGGTAAATGTTACTTCCCCTTCACGATGGCGGGGGGGGGGGGGGGGGTAAATGTTATACTCCCCGTACACGATGGTGGGGGATGTTACTTCCCGTACACGATGGCGGGGGGTAAATGTTACTTCCCCTTCACGATGGCGGGGGGGGGGGGGTAAATGTTACTTCCCCTTCACGATGGCGGGGGGGGGGGGGTAAATGTTACTTCCCCTTCACGATGGCGGGGGGGGGGGTAAATGTTACTTCCCCGTACACGATGGCGGGGGGGGGGGGGGGGTAAATGTTATACTCCCCGTACACGATGGTGGGGGGTGTTACTCTCCGTACACGATGGCGGGGGGGGGGGGGGGTAAATGTTACTTCCCATTCACGATGGCGGGGGGGGGGGGTAAATGTTACTTCCCCGTACACGATGGTGGGGGATGTTACTTCCCGTACACGATGGCGGGGGGGGGGGTAAATGTTACTTCCCCTTCACGATGGCGGGGGGGGGGGGGGTAAATGTTACTTCCCCTTCACGATGGGGGGGGGGTAAATGTTACTTCCCCTTCACGATGGCGGGGGGGGGGTAAATGTTATACTCCCCGTACACGATGGTGGGGGATGTTACTTCCCGTACACGATGGCGGGGGTAAATGTTACTTCCCCTTCACGATGGCGGGGGGGGGGGGTAAATGTTACTTCCCCTTCACGATGGCGGGGGGGGGGGTAAATGTTACTTCCCCTTCACGATGGCGGGGGGGGGGTAAATGTTACTTCCCCGTACACGATGGCGGGGGGGGGGGGTAAATGTTATACTCCCCGTACACGATGGTGGGGGGTGTTACTCTCCGTACACGATGGCGGGGGGGGGGTAAATGTTACTTCCCATTCACGATGGCGGGGGGGGGGGGGGGGTAAATGTTACTTCCCCTTCACGATGGGGGGGGGGTAAATGTTACTTCCCCTTCACGATGGCGGGGGGGGGGGGTAAATGTTATACTCCCCGTACACGATGGTGGGGATGTTACTTCCCGTACACGATGGCGGGGGGGGGGGTAAATGTTACTTCCCCTTCACGATGGCGGGGGGGGGGGGTAAATGTTACTTCCCCTTCACGATGGCGGGGGGGGGGGTAAATGTTACTTCCCCTTCACGATGGCGGGGGGGTAAATGTTACTTCCCCGTACACGATGGCGGGGGGGGGGGTAAATGTTATACTCCCCGTAGACGATGGTGGGGGTGTTACTCTCCGTACACGATGGCGGGGGGGGTAAATGTTACTTCCCATTCACGATGGCGGGGGGGGGGTAAATGTTACTTCCCCTTCACGATGGCGGGGGGGGGGGTAAATGTTACTTCCCCGTACACGATGGCGGGGGGGTAAATGTTATACTCCCCGTACACGATGGTGGGGGATGTTACTTCCCGTACACAATGGCGGGGGGGGGGGTAAATGTTACTTCCCCTTCACGATGGCGGGGGGGGGGTAAATGTTACTTCCCCTTCACGATGGCGGGGGGGGGGTAAATGTTATACTCCCCGTACACGATGGTGGGGGATGTTACTTCCCGTACACGATGGCGGGGTGGGTAAATGTTACTTCCCCTTCACGATGGCGGGGGGCGGTAAATGTTACTTCCCCTTCACGATGGCGGGGGGGGTAAATGTTATACTCCCCGTACACGATGGTGGGGGATGTTACTTCCCGTACACGATGGCGGGGGGGGTAAATGTTACTTCCCCTTCACGATGGCGGGGGGGGGGGGGTAAATGTTATACTCCCCGTACACGATGGTGGGGGATGTTACTTCCCGTACACGATGGCGGGGGGGGGGTAAATGTTACTTCCCCTTCACGATGGCGGGGGGGGGGTAAATGTTACTTCCCCTTCACGATGGCGGGGGGGGTAAATATTACTTCCCCTTCACGATGGCGGGGGGGGTAAATGTTACTTCCCCGTACACGATGGCGGGGGGGGTAAATGTTATACTCCCCGTACACGATGGTGGGGGATGTTACTTCCCGTACACGATAGCGGGGGGGGGTAAATGTTACTTCCCCTTCACGATGGCGGGGGGGGGGTAAATGTTACGTCCCGTACACGATGGCGAGGGGGGGGGTTGGTAAATGTTACTTTCTGGACATTGATCATGAGAGGATATGATTCAAAATTCTAAGTTTGACATCCCAACAGATGACATCTAGTCACGACCTTGGTAATACCGGATGTTTTTAATGCAATTCAGGCAAGAATTACACATAATTTCATAGCTTGTCTATAAAGTTAAGAAGTTTCCCACAATACATGTACATGTATACGAAGTATTGGGCTTAACCTCTTCGCTGCTGTGACGTCCGTATCTATTACGGACCTAAAAGTGCACGCCTTGTGCTATATGGTCCGTAGGTACTACGGACCTACTTCAGCACACTAGCAGTAGGCCATCATACATAACTGGAACTCAGAGATTGGTGCATCGTAATAACTGTATAACGACGTTTCAAACATTGTATGATGTTCCACGATTGTGAACGATAACCACCTTTCAGCTGAGTCACTTTTATGGTTCTTTTGACATTCCCGCTATATTTTCCTATCGGAAAATAGCAATAACGTCAACAGTCCAGCACACGAGTGCGTCATAACGTCATTTAGCAGCGAAGAGGTTAAAATTGAAAACAAAATTATACCAGTCGTTGGATATTATCTGACAAGAGGGTGCAGGTGTACAAGGGGGGTGAAACAACCCCACTCCCCAGCCCGATTGATGTCAGTTTAGCGTGTAAACTTTGGATATTAAACGCACTTGACTCGGTTGCACAGTATGTTAAGAGTCAGACGTCTTAGTCAGTTGTTAGTGTCACTCACTAGGACTATACTCCCATGTGTTTAGAACCACCGTTCAATACAGGTTAGTAAGTAGCCTACCAGCTCCTCGTCGTAGTTTTGTAAGTTAATTGATGTACACCCTGTATAGTTAAACATTGTGAGCGAGCGTCATCAGCTGATCGCGGAATATTTTGTCACATATTATCTTTTAACAGCCATTTTCCAAACATACACAGTGCATTTTGATTGAGAGACTCGGATAACTAAGCGTTAGTAATAATATGACCATACGCTAGCATAATTAACGAACCAAGGCAAAACCACTCACATGAGGGTAGCTGTGGCTTTATTGTTTTATTTGTTTGTTTTTTATTTATCAAAATCTGTTTATAGATTCCCTGGTATTCCCTTAAAATAAAATTTACATAAGCCTATATTTCCTGGGTTAATTATCAGTAAAAGTAATTAGAGTAAAATTAGGCGAATCGTACTTCCGCGTAGTCTTGATTGACAGCTAGACTATACATGGTATAAACTACCAACATCAAAGTGAAAATAGTTATACCTTGTCGAGTGGGGAGCGGGAAATTGTTTAATTAATTCAACCTGTCTATTTGTTTTCTTGACGCTGGGTGAGCGCTGGGGCTGAGATACTATATGGAGAATCGTGTCCATTTCATAGCTGTTCATTTCATTCGTAAAGTGTCGTGTCGATCCGCATTGACCGAGTTCGCCTGAACCTGCACGAATGTATCTTCTGCTTTGTTCACAATTATATGTTTTCTTTCGATTCCAGAAAATAGTATGATATTTATGGATTATCACATTCATGTATGTATGTAGTCTTATGATAACAATTAATTCCATATTAAATATATATTATTTCGTTTCGCACAGTACCAAGTGATGTACATTAAAGGCCCACTTCGCACAGTAGAAAGGTAAATTCGTGGTGATATTCTTATTATTTCACATCAGAAATTTCGATCACTTTTCACTCGCCCCGATAGGTGTAGACTGTAGTTACTATAGTGTCGTTATTTATTGTGTCTTATTTCTCAATTAAAGGTAAACTACCGCTACGAATGAACATTGTAATTCAATATTCATAATTCTCATTTGCAATACCAGTAATCAAAAGACACAGTAACAAGATATTTCTATTACGACATTAATGCTTTAAGCCCACCATTCTACTGTGCAACAAAAGTGGTCTATAATTCAAAACAGTAACGTCGTACTAGATAATAATTGATGAAGTCACATCTTGGAATTTTCTGTCTTTATAACTCGGAATTCTGACTTTTTAACTCGGATATTTCACTTTTTAAACTCGGAATTCTGTCTTTTTAACTCGGAATTCTGTCTTTATAACTCGGATTTTTCACTTTTTATACTCGGAATTCTGTCTTTATAACTCGGAATTCTGACTTTTTAACTCGGATATTTCACTTTTTAAACTCGGAATTCTGTCTTTTTAACTCGGAATTCTGTCTTTATAACTCGGATTTTTCACTTTTTATACTCGGAATTCTGTCTTTTTAAACTCGGAATTCTGTCTTTTTAACTCGGAATTATGTCTTTATAACTCGGATTTTTCACTTTTTAAACTCGGAATTCTGTCTTTTTAACTCGGAATTCTGTCTTTTTAACTCGGAATTCTGACTTTATTGACTCGGAATTCTGTCTTTTTAACTCGGAATTCTGACTTTATCGACTCGGAATTCTGTCTTTATAACTCGGAATTCTGACTTTTTAACTCGGAATTCTGACTTTTTTAACTCAGAATTCTGTCTTTTTAACTCGGAATTCTGACTATATCGACTCGGAATTCTCTCTTTTTAACTCGGAATTCTGACTTTTTAACTGGGAATTCTGACTTTTTAAACTCGGAATTCTGTCTTTTTAACTCGGAATTCTGACTTTAGAACTCGGAATTCTGACTTTTTAAACTCGGAATTCTGACTTTTTAAACTCGGAATTCTGACTTTAGAACTCGGAATTCTGACTTTTTAAACTCGGAATTCTGACTTTTTAAACTCGGAAATATGTCTTTTTAACTAGGAATTGTTTTTATTTCGGAATTCTGACTTAATAAACTAGGAATTGTGACTTTCCAAACTCGGAATTCTATCTTTATAATTCGGAATTTTGACTTTATCAACTTGGAATTCTGTCTTTTAACTCGGAATTCTGACATTTATTAACTCGGTATTCTGACTTTATAAATAATTGCATGATTGCATGACGTTTATATAAATAGGAGAATGTTGCACATCGACTGATTTGTGTTGGCCTCTTGACAGTCGATTACGACAATAATGCTTTAGGCCCACCGATCTCCTTGGCGACAAAGGTGCTCCCCAAATTCAAAAATTAGAGCGTCGTATTTGTTAATAATTGGTGACGTCACAAAATCAGATATAGCCTATATACGACCCAAAGCGGCTTTGGTTCGTTATAAGATTGTAATTTCAGTTGCAAATTTGTCGCTAAAATACGCATTCTGATGAATAACCACATGTATGGAACGAATCTCACGATTTGACAACCGCAAAAAATGTTGCATCACTTCAAAGTACGTAAGGTCGAAGAGAAAAGTGTTTTGTGTTAACTTTCTTTTCAACGTGTTGGTGGACTGAATTCAAATGGAGATAAACATATCCTGTTTCGTATGATATTCTGGATTCGAGCATGAAAACAGTTTGCAAACTCGTCAGCAATTGTTTCATCCTCGAATCCCGGAATATCCAAATCAACAGAGTACATGTATCCCACAAATATACTTTGGTGATTTACCCTTAGAAATGGATAACTCAAAAGATTACCACAAGTTCATTAAACTACAAATCTCCATAGCGTTTCCTTTTACAATCACACTCTTTATACTGCCATAGTATACATGTATATTCAAAATTCGTGAAGCGAGATGTACTCTAATTTCATATTTCGTATTCAATGTCGTTAATGATATGATGTCATGATGTCACAATGCAAGCGCAGCCTCTCAACTGGTTTATGAACTGGAGACATAATGAGGAAACCCATTCCACATATATGCCACGAACGTGTGCGTTATAAGATTGCTTGATATATTCAACTACCTGGTGAACCCAACTTTGTCCGGGCTGTTTCCCCTCTGCTTTTCGTGTCAAGGTAAGGTCGAGGTAACGATTTGACCCGTCCAAAAAACTCCCCGGACAAAAGTACCCGACAAAAGTACACGTCGAAATCCGTCAGGTTTTACCCGATTTAACCGTGAATTTACCATTTTGAAGGTCAATGTCAGGTGGGGGTCACGAATTGACCCGTTGAAAACACTCCTCGGACAAAAGTAACCCTATGTATCAAATGTTGTCGAAATCCCGTCAAAATTCGCGATTTGACCTTGAATTGACAATTTTGAAGGTCAAGGTCAAGGTCAGGTCAGGGTCACGATTTGACACGTCCAAATACTCCCCGGACAAAACTATCCATGGGTATCAAATTTCGTAGAAATCCGTCCGTTTTACCAGATTTGATCTTGAATTGACCTTTTTGAAGGTCAAGGTCAGGTCGGGGTAACGATTTGACCCGTCCAAAAGACTCCCCGGACAAAATTGTCTGTATGTATCAAATTTCGTCAAAATCCGTCCAGTTTTACCCGATTTGACCTTGAATTGGCCTTTTTGAAGGTCAATGTCAGGTCGGAGTCACGAATTGACCCGTCCAAATACTCCCTGGACAAAAGTAACCATAGGTATCAAATTTCGTCAAAATCTGCCCGGCAGTTTTCCCGGCCATAGATAACAGACAAACAACAAACAGACAAAAGTCCAAAATATATAGTAGACTAGCCGATGAGCCCGACCTTGTCCGGGCTATTCAAAAACCAAATTTCAAGTCGATAGCTCCATTCGTTTCCGAGATCTGGTCTGCGCATGCGCGAAGCTGGCGTCGCACGGGCTCGGCGACCCGATAAAATTCGTATCCGGGGCAAGATACATTCACATAGCAAATTTCAAGTCGATAGCTCCACCCGTTTCCGAGATCTCGTCTGCACATGCGCTGCACGTGCGTCGCACGGGATCGCCAATACGACAAGGACGACCGCCTGGTCAAACTACACACAAGTACCAAGTTTCGTCCCGATCGGTCGAGAATCGTAGATTTGTATCAATGACACACATACATACATACAGACAGATGTCTTCAATATATATATGAGACTAGCCGATGAGCCCGACGTTGTCCGGGCTATTCAAAAACCAAGTTTCAAGTGGATAGCTCTACCCGTTTCCGAGATCTGGTCTGCGCATACGCTCGGCGACCCGATAAAATTGGTATCCGGGGCAAGATACATTCACATACCAAATTTCAAGTCGATAGCTCCACCCGTTTCCGAGATATCGTCTGCGTATGCGCGAAGCTGGCGTCGCACGGGCTCGGCGACATATAAAATTCGTATCCTGGGCAAGATACATTCACATACCAAATTTCAAGTCGATAGCTCCACCAGTTTCCGAGATCTCGTCTGCGCATGCGCGAAGCTGGAGTCGCACGGACTCGGCGACCCGATAAAATTCGTATGCGTGCCATATACATTCACATACCAAATTTCAAGTCGATAGCTCCACCAGTTTCTGAGATCTCGTCTGCGCATGAGCGAAGCTGGCACCGCACGGGCTCGGCGACCCGATAAAATTCGTATCCGGGGCAAGATACATTCACATACCAAATTTCAAGTCGATAGCTCCACCAGTTTCTGAGATCTCGTCTGCGCATGCGCGAAGCGGGCGCCACACGGGCTCGCCAATACGACAACGACGACCGCCTGGTCAAACTACACACACGTACCAAGTTTCGTCCCGATCGGTCGAGAATCGTAGATTTGTATTAATGACATACAGACAGACAGACATGCAGACAGAGGTCTTCAAAATATATATTTGTATCCATGACACACATACATACATACATACAGACAGATGTCTTCAATATATATATGAGACTAGCCGATGAGCCCGACGTTGTCCGGGCTATTCAAAAACCAAGTTTCAAGTGGATAGCTCTACCCGTTTCCGAGATCTGGTCTGCGCATGCGCTCGGCGACCCGATAAAATTGGTATCCGGGGCAAGATACATTCACATACCAAATTTCAAGTCGATAGCTCCACCCGTTTCCGAGATATCGTCTGCGTATGCGCGAAGCTGGCGTCGCACGGGCTCGGCGACATATAAAATTCGTATCCTGGGCAAGATACATTCACATACCAAATTTCAAGTCGATAGCTCCACCAGTTTCCGAGATCTCGTCTGCGCATGCGCGAAGCTGGAGTCGCACGGACTCGGCGACCCGATAAAATTCGTATGCGTGCCATATACATTCACATACCAAATTTCAAGTCGATAGCTCCACCAGTTTCTGAGATCTCGTCTGCGCATGAGCGAAGCTGGCACCGCACGGGCTCGGCGACCCGATAAAATTCGTATCCGGGGCAAGATACATTCACATACCAAATTTCAAGTCGATAGCTCCACCAGTTTCTGAGATCTCGTCTGCGCATGCGCGAAGCGGGCGCCACACGGGCTCGCCAATACGACAACGACGACCGCCTGGTCAAACTACACACACGTACCAAGTTTCGTCCCGATCGGTCGAGAATCGTAGATTTGTATTAATGACATACAGACAGACAGACATGCAGACAGAGGTCTTCAAAATATATATTTGTATCCATGACACACATACATACATACATACAGACAGATGTCTTCAATATATATATGAGACTAGCCGATGAGCCCGACGTTGTCCGGGCTATTCAAAAACCAAGTTTCAAGTGGATAGCTCTACCCGTTTCCGAGATCTGGTCTGCGCATGCGCTCGGCGACCCGATAAAATTGGTATCCGGTGCAAGATACATTCACATACCAAATTTCAAGTCGAGACTAGCCGATGAGCCCGACGTTGTCCGGGCTATTCAAAAACCAAATTTCAAGTCGATAGCTCTACCAGTTTCCGAGATCTGGTCTGCGCATGCGTGAAGCTGGTGTCGCACGGGCTCGGCGACCCGATAAAATTCGTATCCGGGGCAAGATACATTCACACACCAAATTTCAAGTCGATAGCTCCACCCGTTTCCGAGATCTCATAGCTCTACCCAGCCCGACGTTGTCCGGGCTATTCAAAAACCAAATTTCAAGTCGATAGCTCTACCCGTTTCCGAGATCTGGTCTGCGCATGCGTGAAGCTGGTGTCGCACGGGCTCGGCGACCCGATAAAATTCGTATCCGGGGCAAGATACATTCACACACCACATTTCAAGTCGATAGCTCAACCCGTTTCCGAGATTTCAAGTCAATAGCTCCACCCGTTTACGAGATCTGGTCTGCCCATGCGCGAAGCTGGCGTCGCACGGGCTCGGCGACCCGATAAAATTCGTATCCGGGGCAAGATACATTCACATACCAAATTTCAAGTCGATAGCTCCACCCGTTTCCGAGATCTCGTCTGCGCATGCGCGAAGCTGGCGCCGCACGGGCTCGCCGACCCGATAAAATTCGTATCCGTGGCAAGATACATTCACATACCAAATTTCAAGTCGATAGCTCCACCCGTTTCCGAGATCTCGTCTGCGCATGCGCGAAGCTGGCGTCGCACGGGCTCGGCGACCCGATAAAATTCGTATCCGGGGCAAGATACATTAACGTACCAAATTTCAAGTCGATAACTCCACCCGTTTCCGAGATCTCATCTGCGCATGCACGAAGCGGGCGCCGCACGAGCTCGCCAATACGACAACGTCCACCGCCTGGTCAAACTACACAAATGTACCAAGTTTCGTCCCGATCGGTCGAGAATCGTAGATTTGTATAAATGACAGACAGACAAACATACAAACAGATAGAGGTATTCAAAATATATATGAGACTAGCCGATGAGCCCGACGTTGTCCGGGCGACGTTGTCCGGGCTATTCAAAAACCAAATTTCAAGTCGATAGCTCCACCCTTTTCCGAGATCTGGTCTGCGCATGCGCGAAGCTGGCGTCGCACGGGCTCGGCGCCCCGATAAACTTCGTATCCGGGGCAAGATACATTCACATACCAAATTTCAAGTCGATAGCTCCACCCGTTTCCGAGATCTCGTCTGCGCATGCGCGAAGCTGGTGTCGCACGGGCTCGGCGACCCGATAACATTCGTATCCGGGGCAAGATACATTCACATAGCAAATTTCAAGTCGATAGCTCCACCCGTTTCCGAGATCTCGTCTGCGCATGCGCGAATCTGGCGTCGCACGGGCTCGACGACCCGATAAAATTCGCATCCGGGGCAAGATACATTCACATAGCAAATTTGAAGTCGATAGCTCCACCCGTTTCCGAGATCTCGCCTGCGCATGCGCTGCACGGGCGCCGCACGTGCTCGCCAATACGACAACGTTCACCGCCTGGTCAAACTACACACACGTACCAAGCTTCGTCCCGATCGGTCGAGAATCGTAGATTTGTATCAATGACAGACAGACAGACAGACAAACAAACAGAGGTCTTCAAAATATATATGAGACTAGCAGGTTAGCCCGCCAATGGCGTGGTTCATCTGAAACATGCTTTTTATAAAGAAAATTTTAATTTAAAGGGGTACTGTACGCCATTTTCAATAAATTCCCGGTGATAACAACGATCTATTATCGATACTATATAGAAATATAAGTAATTTGAGTCGAAGATGTATTCTGTAAACGCTCAGGTTAATAGGCTATCTTACAATTTAATAATTTAAAAGTTAATAATTTAATATAAATTGATTTTATGGCTCCAGCCATAAAATGGCGTCTCTTAAAATTCGAATTTCCGTGTACAAAACGTAATCAAATTATAATTGAGGGATACCGGATTAGGAAAACAATTGAACACACGATCGTTTGAAACATTATGCTTATACGGGGAGAAAACCCAAGCCACTCATTGACCAGTGACGGTACACTAACTTAAATGAGTATATTGGACTACTAAGCATATAATATAATGTTTATTTGATTCATTTGGTTGAAAACTTTACAAAAATTACTCGACAACGACAATTTGTATTTTTGCATTCCGGTAAATTTGCCATCCGTAACAATACTTCGTACTCAACTGACTTTCAAAAAATAGAAAAGTTGTTACCTTATTCTCCGACTCGGGGATTATAGAAACCAACAACAACATCTTGGGTACAGTACCCCTTTAAAAACGAAATTTAATTAAAATTTTATTTTTTTAAATTTTTTTAATTTTAAATTTTTAAAACGATGAAAATCTTCCCCGTTCCTAGGAACGACAGGCATAATAATCACACAGCACGCATTTTTTTGTTTTTCAATGAGTTAATTCTGTAACCGACGCTGACGCCCGTGTACATACGTAATAATCACATTACGCACATACACTCTTTATCAGCTACACTGTGGATAGGAACGATCTTTAACTATCAACGCGATTAACCCCGTAGTGCCGACTACGGTGATTTTGGTGATTGGGAGTGGAGAATGAGTGTTCAGAGCTTCTCCAAAACGCCGCGACGACCATTCCCGTGGTTTTTTTACCCTTAGATGGGAAGTTTGAGCCCAATAGGTGCAGCCGTTTTGGAGTCTAAAGAGGACAAATATACACACACATATATATACAGAGTTCTCAAAATATATAGTTAACTAGCCGATGAGCCCGACGTTCTCCGGGCTATTCAAAAACCAAATTTCAAGTCGATAGCTCCACCAGTTTCTGAGATCTCGTCTGCGCATGCGCGAAGCGGGCGTCGCACGGGCTCAGCGACCCGATAAAATTCGTATCCGGGGCAAGATACATTCACATACCAAATTTCAAGTCGATAGCTCCAACCGTTTCCGAGATCTCGTCTGCGCATGCGCTGCACGGGCGCCCCACGGGCTCGCCAATACGACGTTGACGACCGCCTGGTCAAACTACACACAGGTACCAAGTTTCGTCCCGATCGGTCGAGAATCGTAGATTTGTATAAATGACAGACAAACATACAGACAGACAGACAGAGGTCTTCAAAATATATATGAGACTATCAGGTTAGCCCGCCACTGGCGGCGTTGGTCCGAAACATTTCATTTTTTTTGGCTTTTCAATGAGTTAATTGTGCCTTTTTAATCAAGATAAATTATGGTACCCGTCCCTAAAAGAGGTATGATTTAAGGTACAAACTGACCCGATGAAAATTTCCCCCGTTCCTAGGAATGACAGACATAATAATCACACAACACGCATTTTTAATCAGTTAATTTTGTCTTTTTAATCAAGAGGAATTATGATACCCGTCCCTAAAAGAGGTATGCCAACGATGTCGTTGTTGTTGGCATTCGTGGCTTGGGGCAACACACATTTTTTAATGAGTTAATTCTGTCTTTTCAATCAAGAGGAATTATGATACCCGTCCCTAAAAGAGGTATGCCAACGATGTTGTTGTTGGCATTCACGTCTTGGTGACCACCCAAAAATTCTCGCCCGAAGATTCTCACATTGCCGTAAAGAGAAAATTAGCATTGTGGCGATTTGACCTTGAATTGACCCGATATCAAGGTCAAGGTCACGTCGCACGGGCAAATGAACAGGCTTATGAGACTCCCCATACGAAAGTACCCACACATACCAAGTTTCATCAAAATCCCGTGATATTCGGGAATTTGACCCTGAAATGACCAGATTTCAAGGTCAAGGTCACGTCGCACGGGCAAATTAATAGGCCTATGGCACTGCCCGGTCAAAAATACCCCCACATACCAAGTTTCATCGAAATCCCGTGATATTCGTGCGTTTGACCTTGAAATGACCCGATTTCAAGGTCAAGGTCACGTCGCACGTGAAAATTAATAGTCACTCCCCGGCCGAAAATACTCCCACATACCAAGTTTCACCGAAATCGGCTCGGCCGTTTTTGAGTCCATTGGAAACAGACAGACACACACAAAAACACACACACACACACATATCTTCCAACATATATAATAGATAGACTAGCAGGTTAGCCCGCCACTGTCGTGGTTGGTCAGAAACATGACATGTTTTTAATATTTTTTTTTTTTTTAATTTAATTTTTTTTTTAATGTTTTAAATTTGAAATTTTGGAAATTAATTTTTTAGTTAATGTTTTAATTAATTTTTTAATTTCATTTTGTGTTTTTGAATGAGTTAATTCTGCTTTTTTAATTTTTTAATTTCATTTTTTGTTTTTCAATAAGTTAATTCTGCCTTTTTAATCAAGAGAAATGATGGTACCCGTCCCTAGGGCGGAAAAACTGACCCGATGAAAGTCTCCCCCTTCCTAAGAACTACAGACATAAGAATCACACAACACGCATTTTTTGTTTTTCAATGAGAGAAATTATGGTACCCATCCCTAAAAGAAGTATGATTCGATGAAAATCTCCCTCGTTCCTAGGAACGACAGACATAAGAACCCCATACGACACGCATATATATATATACGGAAGTCTCAAATTATATAGTAGATGTCTTACCGTGACTCTGATCTGGTGCTCTGAATGGAGTCATCAGAGGGAACGTTGCGTATGACGCTATTCCACATTGGTTGTTTTCGTTTCTGGACATCCACATATATCCATCCATACCCCACTCGGTACCCCAACTGAAAATAATACAAGTAACGATTATGAACTGGGTTAATTGAATACGTATAAGGCTCACCACGCTTACTGTTCAACACTATATGTAACAACATATAGTTTAAATATAGGCCTAAAGCACTCGCAGTTGTAAATGTGCAAAGAATATAAAAGTATGTAAAACAGCACTACTAAGAAGAACATGGAGAAATTGATAAAAACAAAAACCTTACAAAACTCTTGCAGTGATTTGACAACAAAAATTGCTAGTCATGTAGTCAGTTGAAATATTTTGACAAAAAATGCACTGTTGTTTTATATTTCAATGATTTTGAGCTTTAAGTAGAACTCACCTGTTTTTAACGATCCAGTAATCGGTGTTGCCCTTTGTTCCGTATCCAACTACTAATACAGCGTGATTCAGGTGTGTTTTGGAACAGTGCCTGTCGTTAAACACTCCTTTGGAATAAGAAAGGAAGTTGGTTGCATCTACGGCAACAGATATAGGACCTACGTTTGCTACCGCCTTCTGCAGAGCACTTTCACGTCCGTATGGCACAGTCTTGTAACCAGAACATCGAATCCTATCATGGCTCGCTTCACATTGACACGATCCATCCTGTGAATGGACGATGGTGAGATGATTTAATAACGAAATTGTATACATTATATACGAATACGGGCAATACAAACACGTTTATAACTAAAATAATTGTTTTCAGTGTACGTGATCGGTTAACATAGCCATTTAAGGAGAATGTGATTTACCACTGCAGCAAGTTTGAAATTCAATTTCATCTAAATGTAACTCATTTTACAAGGAATGTCTAGATCTACGGCATACATACGGATCACGTAAATGTCCATAAATTTGACACACATGTACGTGGGTTTACGAACACTTATTTATATCCCCAACATCAAGGAAAGGACAAAGAAAGACTGGGTGTTGCGATACGGACTACCTATATTCTATTACAAAATATATAAACTATAACATCTGAACAAGTAATATAGGTAGCCGAACAAGAACGTATATACAGTGGGTCCAAAAACGCCATAACAAATAAAAGTAACAAGAGTACAAAAGCCTATCAGGCTTAAATGGAATGACCCGGGATGAACAAAAAACATGAAAATGAAAACGCGGACTGACCTGAAAGATATGGAAAAGGTCCCCGCCCACCAGTTATGAAAAGGGGGCGGCACTTCATCAGTGAAATGAGATATAGAATGAATGCTTTTAAGGCCCCCAAGTAGCATTGGAACACAACTGGTGGGTGGGGGGGGGACCATGAAGGTGGAAGAAACAAAATATAATGGATCATGCTGAGTTAAGGTGGTTGAAATGGGAGGTGGTGGGTGAAAAAGTTGTGAGAGCGTGAAATATGCTTCTGCACCTTGAGAGGAAAATGTTGGGAATGAATTACTTACAGCGTAGTTTTGTGTTCATGCGCATTAAAAAATATAGTTCCGTAGAAAAAACGGAATCGTCTTGCGAACGGCATTATTAAATAAAAGACGTAGAGAGGAAAACATTTACGGATGTATGTGAGATTGAATTTAGTTATAAACAGTTACTGTTGGTTGGAAGATTGATCTGGAACTATTGCACAATCAGTTGCGTAAATAATGCGTAATCTTTTTTTTTAAAGTAGTGCTTCGGTTGTTTGCATGCGAGATCTCGCCAGACCTCGCTGGCTGAGAGACTTGAATCGAGAGGTAGCGCAAAATACGAAATAAATTAGAGTGTCGTAATTGTAGGTGATGTAGAAGATATAAAACGCTTGGAACTTACAGATCCAATGGTAATTTATATCCCCAACATCAAGGAAAGGACTAAGAAAGACAGGGTGTTGTGATATGGACTACCTATATTCTATATCAAATATGTAAACTATAAAATCTGAACAAGTAATATAGGTAACCGAACAAGAACGTATATACAGTAGGTCCGAAAACGCTACGAGAAGAGGGCAAAATAAATTTGCCCGATGCTCGAACACTTATTCTGATGTGGTCGTTCGGGAGAAATAGACATGGAACACATTGGTAAATTATCGAATCTAGTATTATTCGAATGAGGAGTCATCCGTAAACAAAAATGAAAAGTCCGCAAGAATACGCTTTGTGTGTGGGGGGGGGGGGGTTTTATTGAAGATGCCGTTCAAGATGACCGCTGCTTGTGTGTAATGCTTGTGTGTGCCATTAATGGGTAAATTTCTCAAAATAGAAGAGTACATTATCATGAAGAACGAAACAAATGACACATGAGTATTATCTGAATGTTTGCACAGGTAGTCAACGTCCAGGGTGGATGCCAATCTGGCGACTGATAATGAAATTCCAATTTTAGTTTTTGTTCTGCAAAAATCCACAAATCTCATACTGGTTTGGAGTAAGATTGTCCGAATAACTCCGTGACAATTTTTGTTTTTACTGTGAACAATTTTAACTAAACCAAACTTGTTTGAAAACAAGACACCTATAACAGCTTAATTGATTATAGGCAACTGATTCCCAGATGTAGAGAAGTAATGAGTTATGGGCAGAATCTCGCATGTTCCTGACAATGACGCGGTAATTATAATTATTAGCCAGATATCCTGTATTTCGCTGGCCATCGTTATATGAAATCCAAGGAAATGGAAAATATTTGATGTTAAAATCTGCACGAAAATGAATCTCAGTGAATTATGTGAAATTATGCATTATACGGATGTGTTTAAAAATCCCACAGCAAGTACTGTGAACAATATGTTGGTTAATCAAGAGTTGTTTAGTGATTACACAGTACATGTAAGTTTTTCTGTTTGCCAATGATCAATTAAGATGTTATAGGTGCCTTGTTTTCAAACAAGTTTTGTTTAGTTAAAATTGTTCACATTAAAACTAAATTGTCACAGAGTTATTCGGGCAATCTTATTTCGAACCAGCAATATGATAATTTAGAAAGTCTTGATGCTATTTTAAAACATTCAAAAAAATTTGAATACAGTTAGCAGAAATGATATGGACATGATAAAATATATCAGTGACATGGTTCAAGACAACGGACACTGTGACGATCCGATAATGGAACCGGAGGTATGGACGGCAATTAAAGTATTGAAAAAGACGAAAGCCCCTGGCTACGACCATATAAGAGAAAAAGACACCAAACGTGTTACAGAAGCTAGCTATTGTTTGCATATCACAGCGTACGAAATTGGCATTAACATTATATTAATGCTATATTTATAATTGGTATAAGAACAAAATAATTAGATCTATATTTTAATATTCTTTATGATTATGGCGGTTTTAATGGATATGACTATTTTACCATACCCACCGCGAAGGCCACCGTGCCTTTAATCAAACGCTATCCAATGACCGTGTTTCATTTAGTTGTGTCGGCATTTGTTATCGTCGTTGATGTTTATTCTTTGCCGCTGAAGTGTAATTTCATACACGAATAATTATAATTAGACTAGTAATTGAACCCCATTGGTACATATGATGACGTCATCAGCAGCCAATGGTATTCACATCCGTAATATGAGCGATGTCTATATTTTTAAATAAATATGACTAACATCAATGTGGACAATATTACTAAGATGTAGTACCAGAGAGCAACTGGAAATCGGACATTTCTGTCCATAGATACATATATCATAGCGAGACATGAACTTAATGTGATATACTATCTACATTTGCAACCGTCTTTCAAAAGAGGGCCCAGTACCTGTGGTTCAAACTGTTGTTGGCAAGACACAACATGCCAAACTTGTGATGGATGCAAATATAGGCAGCTCCAATGAGTGCATTCTAGTTGTTCAGTGAAAATCAATGTTAGACTCAAATAAGGATTAACTGTCATGTGGACTGTTTTTATGGAGATGTAACCGTGAGGTAAGTGGTCATAACTTGTGTAAAACCCGAAGGGTTTTACATACAAGTTATGACCACTTACCTCACGGTTACATTTCCATAAAAACAGTCCACTTGACAGATCATCTTTATATTTATATACATTTAGCGAAAAAGCCACTTTTGTAAATATATTTAAATCGAAAAGTGTATCGTGACAAAACCAGCCCAAAATATCCCATAGCACCCTTGGAAAAAGTGAACAGGAACAATTGAAACCCGATGATTTATTAAGTCAATCCTGCGCGAATACAAATGCGCCCAAAACATTACGCGTTCGTCTTTCCAAACCCAAATGAGGTGTCGATGTTGTTATGAGCTTGAAGTTATACGCTGTTGCGTATTCACCGAGAAATAACTGCAACTAGCCACGTGGGCGCCGACCAATCAGAATACTGGATTTAGTGATAATAACACTTAGTATGTAAATATATTGGAATCAGTTGGATAATAGGGGCGTATAACAGTTAGAAATGTGAGATATCGAATAGAAATTTGGTTTGGGAACGTTGGACATGTAGTATACGACACCACAAAAAAGACAATTTAATCACGGCACTTAGTAATCAATGAAACTAATACTACTTACCATCGCTGTGTATGGGTAGCTCGCTTCTAATTCGATTCCATTGTTCTTGACATAATTGAACGCCGATTGGGGCATCCCTCCTTCACAGCCAGTGTTGCCTTCAATAAATATAATGAACGTTAGGCTGAAAAGCTGCATCTAACAATCATTTTGTTTTTCAAATTAACAAACTACCCCTTGGGTCAGGCATATTCTCATTGACAATTTGCCAAAAAATCGATTAGGTAATTAATTTGGGATTGGATTTACTCAAACTTGAACAAACTAGCGAAGCGGTAGTAGAAGACGACATACATATGAACAGATAAAACAAGAGCAAGTGGATTTTTATTGATTTTTGGGAAATTAATGTTCATGTAATAAGGTCGTTTGCTGGACTTATTGTCTGAACAGTTACTAAATGAACTATTCGTCAATGAGTATTTAGTATAGAAAGGGTTAAATACTCAAGATCGATACGATATTAGCGTATGTAATTGTAATGATATTGAAGCTATATATTACAGAACAAGATAATAAATAAGATACATGGTGCATGTGCAGATTGGGGAAGGGGTCCTATCTGACTTCATACAACCAATATCGATATATACACATGTACCAGACAAATAATTAGTTCGAAACCATTAATACGAGGTTTTGATGGCCAAATTTAGACTTTCAAAAGAGGATGTTTTAGCAAGAGTATTTGCCAGGCTATCAACATTTAAATAATCGCCTCTCATAAAGAGCGTCCGTGGTTCTGTTGCCCAAAGCAGTATACAATAAAGAGCGTTCTTATGTGATGCTGAGATATTTGTTGACGTAATGTGTGATTGCAAATATTGTAAAAGTTTTCGAAACTTGGCTCAGGAAGTTTTCATTAACTGCACGTCAAATCGGATCGGACTTCTATATTTACCATCAGACCTAGAACAGTCAACAAGATTCTGTTCTGACAACGAAACGAGATTGCCGGTTTGAGCGAAGTGCTGTCCTTCAAGAGCTCCCGTAGCTGCGAACGCCCAACATGATCCACATTTGCCCTGAAATGAGATGCAGGATAAATTCAACAGTCTGGTCGATAAACTCAAATTTGAGGGTCAACCTAGAAAAGTTGATTTATATATAAAATTCTTGAAATGAACTGGTTATGTCTATAAGGAACCGGGACAACCAGAATAGAACATTTAGTTGATTAAGTAGCATCTCTAATAACCAAGTGTCACAATTTTCTACCTTTTCGGAACCAAGAATAATGTTAGGCAAATATGTGATAAATCAACATTTTACCAAATTTGGTTGCCATTTTGCAAGCCATCTTTAGTAATTTTGTCTAGAACACATCAGTGAGTATGATTTAACACATATCAAAGCAACAGACACCTTTGATACCAAAGGTAGTTCATTTTACTTGAAACCTGAAAAATGATTTTTTTGCCGATTTTTATGTCAAGTGTGTGTGAAACACTCGAATAATTTTGGTAATTTCAGTGGTTACAATAGTAACAATTAATCAAGGTGCATCATAAATGTCAGTGTTCAACGTATATAAGACAGAATAGTTCATCAACCACAACTTATAAGCGGTTGAAGGGCATGTCGACGTAATATTTACAATTTCTCATATTTTGGCCGCCATTCTGGCAGCCATTTTGAGCCAAAGTGACAATTTTGGTATCATTGAGTTGGAATATCCATAAACATGAATGGCATATTTCATTGTTCAAATGGTCAGTTGACTTGCTAAATCACAATTCTCAATCACTTCCAAAAGCAGAAACTTATCTTAAAATATTACACGAGCTTTGGGTTCCAATGTGAAAGTCTAATATATGGCAGACATAAAGAGCATGTGTTAACTTTTTGCAACAAATGAAAACAGCTGTAAAATGGCTATGACCATGACATCAATAGGTATTTGTCCACATATCTTATACCTCCTTCCAAATAACGTAGACACAATTTGTTTTAAGATTATTGGCCATAGCCCCTGGCCACTCGGGCTTCTCCTCACTAAAATGTTCGATTAAATGCCATTCGAGACCAACGTAAGAACATTTAGCACCCTTTCTTTATAAACAAGACATTCACACATGTATAATCCAGGAGCCGACCATTTCAAATGTATAATTCTATTGCCCCGGTATACAGAGAGATAGCCCATTTAGGACTATGCATACTCCGGGCAGAATGTGTTGCCACTATGGAAAGCCCCCCCCCCCCCATGATCGTTGATTGGTTAATTTGTTTTGTGCGTGAACATCTATGACATATTAATTCTGCCATTAAAGTACCATGACTACTAGCGAAATTCGAGGCAAGAGGCAATGTCTTCAACTGACAGTTGCGAATATGTTTACGATTTACTGGATAGTTGCTTGCGATTTGTTGCAAATATATTTGCGATTTATCGCAAAATCGTTTGCGATTTATAAAATTTATCACAAAAGTAGTCTGGGATTAATCGTAAATGTTAGCGATATATCACAAATATTTGCGATATATCGCAAAGGTTTGCGATTAATCGCAGATATATTTGTATTTATTAGTTCCGTACATAGGTGAAACAAACGCTCTTTATTTCTACTATATTCGGGATAGATTAACACAGAACGCTCCTTTCCATTGTCTTTTGTCTTGTTATCTAGGCGCCCAGTTCTAATTACGGTACCATCATATCGCTTAAAAACACTGATATTCTCCTGTACATCACTGGTATTCTGACGTTCACACTGGTATTCCGCGAGCCGATTGGACAGTGTGGCTAGGTGGTCAAGCAACACAATGGTCTCGTCGTTAATTATCGTTCGGTCACCATTCACACCATGCGGTCAAATCAATTTGATATGTCATTGTATTCTCTTATAAATAATTTTCAAAACTTAAGTAATAAACATGTAGAATAAATTAGTAAAAATGTGTCAAGTATGTTGTGCTCATTCACACGGGATTTAAATGGCTACATCATACCACTGACACATATCTCTGGCTCATGTACCAAGACGGGGGGCATGTAACGCCCATTAGAATGATTTGATCATTCGTCTATACCGTTCAGTTATAGATTTATGGTCGTTGGCATGGCGTTTCCTAGTTGTATGTGTGAATCGTTGCATCTCCTGTCGGTATTGGTTGAGTTTGTCTTCATGTCGTCTGCTTGAATCGTTGGCCCCTCGTTGTGTCATGTGTTGGGGCGTTGACCTCCAATTGATTATGTCGGCCTGTTATCTTCTGTCGTTGTGTGTGTCTTGTCGCTGATACATCACGGATACGTCATTCAGAAGTACATGAATTCTAGCTCACCTAGTTTGGGCATCTTTCTTCGTGGGTACATGTATATCTGAATTAGTCGTCAGGGGCATGTTTGTCGGCTGGATCGAGGTCTCAGGCCAAACATGTTCGAGATCAGCCAAGCAGGTCCTTACTTCTCGATTCCATCAACAGCTTGTTTCGAGAAACCAGTCTACATATAGGTTTACTGACCTGCCTCTGGCAGTCTTCTCGAGTGATTGGCCGTGCGTTGTATCTGAAGATTCCATCTGTTGATTGGCCAGTCTGCTAAATTAACTATTAAGTGGTCCCATCTCCTGGTCTGTATGTACGGTAATGTGTATTTGTGGCTTCTCGCGTGCATATTGGCACACTCAACATACACGAAATATCTCAATTCGAACGAGTAATTTACAGTCAAATTCCTCGTTGTGCAATCCATATACTTAGAAATATCTCATCAGCGCATATCATTGCGTGCAATTGTCCACCTCATGCTGTGACATAATTGCCCTTGTGAATGATCCGATTAATGATACTATCTCACATTTTACTTAGACCTGATGTGTTGCCCAGACATTATATTACATACTGCGTAAACATAATTTACCAGGAATGAACAATTCTTCAAACCAATATTTGAACCAATGTAATATTTGTTGACTTCCTTACCATGTGCCATCATGATTAATTATTCGCATGCATAAACAAACACGGTACCAATTTAGTATGTTTTTAATAGTTTTTGTGACTTGAGCGAATGGTGCCCTTCCCGAATCTATGCGCCGATGACTCGGCCACTTACATCTTTATCGAGAAATACAATTATTAAGCAACTACTAGTCCGGGATATATTGGTAGACCTCTGCACCCCCCCCCCCCCAGGACTCAACTTCACCCCACTAATTTTCTTCCTTAAGGTCTCCTCTAATTTGTTTCACTTGTTAACAAGAAAAAAAAGTGGCCGCAGAGACTCCAGACAAGATGGCGTCCATCATGGCGGCCATTTTTTTATATGCACCAGGTCTCATTGATCGCCATTTTAGTAAAGATGATGTCACATGCGGTCTTGTTTTCCGTTCGATTCGTTATGATAATATACAACCCTTACAAATTAGCCAAAAATCCGACACAAAAATCCAATATGGCGACCAAGATGGCCGCCGAAATGTGAAAAATTGCTATTTTTCGGACATTTCACCACCTTTCGTTTGTCTCTGTGGGAAATTATTGGCAACTTGACGCGATTTATTGATACATTTATCGTCTAGAAGAGTCATTGGCGAACACACGGGGACCATAATATACATTCCTTGACGGATAGTTTTGTCCGATATCACGTTTTCCCAAATGCCGGTATAATCCGGTCAAAACCAAAACGACGCTAATAACGCAATGTCTGTTTCGAATCAATGAGTGTTATTGCTATTATTACTCCAGCCATGATTATATATGTACAGGAGATACTCGGGCTAGGATTCCTCTTATACCTGAGTTGTGGAATATTCACCCAAATCCAAGATGGCGGCCAAAATGGCCACCAGAAATAGAAAAATCGCCGAAAATCGCTGATTTTAACATCAGTGAGAGTTATTGTCACGACAACTCCACACCTGCTTACTATTGTGAGTTGGGAACACTTAGTCGAATAACTGTCCTTATATTGCATCCAAATAAAAGTCCCCCAAATCCAAAATGGCGCCCACAATGGCGGACAAATTTTGAAAAATCACCGAAATTCCCTCATGTTTACATCATTGGGCATTATTGTCGAGAAAACTCCACACATGCTCACAGTTGAGTTGAAAATACTGAGGTGAAGTAATTACCTTCCATTCCATGCAAGAAATGGTTTTCCAAATATAAGATGGCGGCCAAAATGGCGACCGATATTTGAAAACAAGCCTACATTCCTTTACTTTCTTACGATGGGCGTTATTGTTTCGCGAATTCTACCCACCATCACATGTTGATATGGAATATTGGTATGAAGTATTCATTTGAGTTTGGTAATTGATACTCAAGGTCAAGATGGAAGCTAAACTGGAGGCCAGAAATTGAAAAGAAATCGATATATTCACATACAAATTTCAACTTTTTGTCATAGTATCGATATGTATGGACGAAACTATTAACAAACCATATATTAGTTCAACTTAAAACGTATCAAAACGCATAACATTGATCGTGTCCTTCTGGAAGTACGAAAACCCACACTTAATATAGCGATGTGTCATTTCGAAATCCATTTTACACTTCGCGCCGATAATGGCCGTAACCGTGTGTGCGCCGAATAGCCATATTAGAACAATTACCTGGTAAAAGATTATGATTTGCCACGTCCTTAATGATCTGGACCAGTTTCCATTTCTTTGCCTGATAAACCTAGGTCGCTCACACCGACAAAGTATTCAACACACTTCCTGTGAGAAGGGTCCCTTTAATCATAACGTTTCAAACAATTAATTTCCCGGTGTCTGGCTTAAGATTTTAGATGCTTGCTAAATATGGGATTTTTTCGTCATCTTGAACTAGAAAGGCATATGGTCGATAAGTATACAAGCTTACAGAAGGTCATCTCTATGTATGTCTTTCTCATACCCCGTGGGGATAATGACATGTATACCTGGCGAACTTCCCAGTTAACTAGTCATTTCTCAATAGATGTTTCAACTCACAAACTTAGCGAACGTATTAGCATACGTGGACAACTTCGGCAGTGTTTCGGAGGTAGCTAGCTGTCTCATTCCCTTGGACAGATGCCTATCTGCTAAGGAGAAGACCATAATGTACCGACTACCCACACTTCTTGACCATGATCCTAAGCAAACTGTGACGTCCCGCAGTCCTCTCGTCGAATAGCTCCCAGCAGAGAAGAACAATACTCGCGGTGCTAGTTTGTGGACATGCGCCATGACAGTGGGAATGAAATGGGCCACGGTATACAACCCTACACCAGGTGCATGTTTCAATATAGAATGTCATGCGTGTTGGTCTTTGTTGGTGTGGTAAGATTGTATTTCCACATCCGTTTCAAGGCCGTTCTGAATCAACATGACAGACGTATAATTTTGTCTGGATAATACTATCCTAGCCAGTCGGATGGGCTAAATAATAATGTCTTTATGGAATGAAGGTATGCATTGTTGTTATGATCTCTCAGGGTTAGTGTCAGTATATGGGCGGTATTATTCAAGAAAATGTCAGGAACTGTGGTGCATTTATTTCACTGTGTGTTTAAAAAACAATTTATAGTCTCGATGGCAATGGATGTGGACGTTGGTGAACGTGACATTTATGATCATATAGCTTTATATTATATAACTTTAGAATATAGTAGTTAAGATGTCTCATGCAGGACAATGGTTTTGAATGGTGATGTTACCAATAAATCACTTGGTGTACCCAACGTAGGTTAAACTGAATGCAAGATCTCATCAAAGTAACATTCCTCTAGATGTTCTTCACGTTGAACATTTCACCCTTGTGTTGATGGCATTGTACTTTCTTGAACCATACCGACCACCACCCAGGGTGAGTATGACATATTATCGGTAACTATCAAATGCATCGTCCTGAAGACTACATCCCAGTCTGGTGGGGCGTATATAGTAGTAGCCAATGGTACACGTCTGGTTCGTTGATTAAGAACGGCTTCCAAGCGGATTGAAAGATACAATCTTAGCATACAAGGAAAGCAAAGCCACATGAGATCATGTCTGAATCTAAAACATACCCTAAGAAGGGGTGGTGCAGCCATGGTCCAATTTCATTTCCACAATCATGACCCATGCCCACAAACTAGCACCGCATGTATTGTTATTATCTGCTTGGATCTCTACGGTTAGACGATTGATGGACGCCACCAGGACTGTTCTTATGATCATGGTCAAGAAGTGTGGGTATATTATGCATTATGGTCTTCAACCCTTAGCAGAAAGGCATCCGTCAAATGTTAGGATTTCAACATTCGAAGCCATACACAGAAGTTGTCCGGCTACGTCAGTACGTGAATGTGTGAATTGATGAACCATATATTGAGAAGTGGCTGGATGGGAAGATCACCAGATGTATAGTTTGTTATCCACATTCGATAACCAAATCTGAAACAAATACGCAGATAGAGAGGTCCTTCTGAAAGCTAGTATACGTATCGACCGCATACCTTTGTAGTTTATCACGCAATATGACGCTCAGATCCCATATGTAGCATCTGAATTATACCATAAGCTACCACGAATGAAGCTCGCCAAGAATAAGGATATGCATTCCCAGCTTTCGAGACAAACACGTGAGCTTGACACCTGCATATGTGTTGTTTGAAACATTCCGATTAGTGGGACCCTTCTACCAAGAAGTGTAGAAAACTGGATTGGTGTGAGCGAGATAGATTAATGTGACGAGACGGATGCTGATCCAGATAATGCTGAATGTGGCAAATCAGAATAAGCTAAGGTACTGTTGTTTTGATTCCTGGAAGTCATAATATGACTATTCGGCGCACCCATATACGGTTACGGCCATTATGGGCGCTTAGTGGAGAATGGATTTCGAAATGCCACATCGAGATTATTGTGGGTTTTCATCCTTCCAGAAAGCGACGACCTATGTTGGAACTAATTGATGGCTTATGTACCGTTTCGTCCAATCCATACATATTGATATTATGACAACAAGTTGAAATTAGTATGTGACAATTTCGACTTCTTTTCAATTTCTGGCCGCCAGCTTGGCAGTCATCTTGACTGTGAGAGTTGGCCAAACTCAAATGAATACTTCATATCAATATCCCATATGAATACTTAATATCAATGCTCCATATGGGTAGAATTCGCGTAACAATAACGCCCATAGTAAGAAAGTAAAGGAATGTAAGCTTGTTTTCAAAGTTCGGACGCCATTTTGGCCGCCATCTTCGATTTGGAAAACAATTTCCTTCATCAGATGCAAGGTAATTACTTCACCTCAGTATTTACAACTTAACTGTCAGCATGTGTTGAGTTTTCCCGGCAATAATGCCCAATGATGTAAACATGAGGAAATTTCGGTGATTTTTCAAAATTTGTCCGCCATTGTGGGCGCCATTTTGGATTTGGGGGACTTTTATTTGGATGCAATATAAGGACAGTTATTCGACTAAGTGTTCCCAACTCACAATAGTAAGCAGGTGTGGAGTTGTCGTGACAATAACTTTCACTGATGTTAAAATCAGCGATTTTTCTATTTCTGGTGGCCATTTTGGCCGCCATCTTGGATTTGGGTGAATATTCCTCAACTCAGGTAATTCCCAAGTATCTCCGGCACATATATAATCATGGCTGGAGTAATAATATCAATAACACTCATTGATTCGAAACAGACATTGCGTTATTAGCGTCGTTTTGGCTTTTACCGGATTATACTGGCATTTGGGAAAACGTGATATCGGACAAAACTATCCGTCCAGGAATGTATATTATGGTCCCCTTGTGTTCGTCAATGACTCTTCTAGACGATAAATGTATCAAATCGCGTCAAGGTGCCAATATGTTCCCACAGAGACAAACGCACGGTGGTGAAATGTCCGAAAAATAGCAATTTTTCACATTTCGGCGGCCATCTTGGTCGCCATATTGGATTTTTGTGTCGGATTTTTGGCTAATTTGTAAGGGTTGTATATTACCATAACGAATCGAACTGAAAACAAGACCGGATGTGACATCATCTTTACTATAACGGCGATCAATGAGACCTGGTGCATATAAAAAAATGGCCGCATGATGGACGCCATCTTGTCTGGAGTCTCTGCGGCCACTTTTTTTTTCTTGTTAACAAGAGAAATAAATTAGAGGAGACCTTAAGGAAGAAAATTAGTGGGGTGAAGTTCAGTCCTGGGGGTGCAGAGGTTTACCAATATCTCCTGGACTATACGGCGTTGTTAGGATTTTTCCAATAAAAATCGAGGAAAATGAGAGGACAATAGAGGTGTAATTACATGTATATGTGTATATGGAATGACTCGAAGATCGATTGGGTCATTGGTTTTTAAACAAATTTTAAATTTGAATTACACACCGTGTTTATGTTCTATGATTTGAATTACACACCGTGTTTATGTTCTATGATTTGTATTACACACCGTGTTTATGTTCTATGCTGGTCAAAATTCAATAACCCAAATCGATCTTCAAGTCATTTCTTAATAATATCCGTATTTTATTCAGAAAAAAACTATTTGTATTTTTGAAATCGGGTTTTATGAAACACTCTCTGTTGTTGTTGTTGCTGTTGTTGTTGTTGTTGTTGTTGTTGTTGTTGTTGTAATTGTGGCCCAGAAGCAATACATATCTTCAAGCATTTCGTAGAAGAAGATATTCTTTATTCGAGCTTACCTGGCGCTTCACATCAGTGACGTAACCTTTCGTTCTCCAGTCCATTGTATGTGAAACATCGGTGTTGTCTTCCTCATATGTGTCGCCTAACTCGCCTTCAAAATCTGCATCATTTACATGTGTGTACCCAGTCATTGTTTTAAGCAATTCTGTATTATTCTGAAATGTATATTGGTACATTTCTTATATATATGCTGCCATATCGTGAGCGGATGTTGTTTATATAATTGTTGAATTCATGCTAAGGAAAATTGAGGCCGAACTGTTTTCAATTATGTGGTTTTATTCATAAAAAAACATTTAACATATTTTCGACTCGTTTATACCCTCGTGACCGTATCGGGTGTAACAAAGGGGAACATAGTTTGATGTGGTAAACCGCAAACCTCAATGGGTATTTAATAACATTATAGTAAAATTAACAATCTATATATACTAATACAACTCAATTGTGTTCGTTTGTTTGTTTATCTCTCCGACTATGATCAACTAAGGGATTGAAACATAGGGGGACTGATCATTGGCACACCGGGATAATTTGACCATGGGAGTGTAATTAGTTTGGTTCCGTTGACCTCATATGTTTTAAAGGGGCACCAACACTTAATATAACTAAATAATTAAGTATATACCCAAAATGTTTGGAATCTGGTCGTTGAGATGTTATTCACATAGGTAAATTGGCCAGAGGAGTGTTTGGGATAGGTGATCGAGGAATCTAATCGTAGGGTTTAAATACGCCAACTTGTCGCCGTGTTGGTGAGAGGCGGGGGGGGCTAAATTTGATACGAATTTTTTTAGTCACTGATTTCCACCAAACTGATATATAGTCATATTCGTGATATAATTAGTCTAATTGTGTGAATTAAATATGTCAGTAGTGGCACCGCTCGAGTCAGGATGGGGAGGGCACCTGCAAAAACTGCTAAATATGTGTTTAGCGCCAATTTCCACCACATATTCCTCTCCGATGATACAAGAAACGAAATTCTGTTGATTAATGACGCCACATTTGGTGCCTATATTTTGAATACATCTCTTTCTGTGACGGGGACCAAATAGTAAAATACTTTGTCGCGGATTTCCACCAAATAACCATAACCATCTCCACGATATGGCGCCGTTCGAGTCAGACGAATGTACGAGAGTGGGACACCAACATTGATATTAACAAACTATTTCCACCAACTTCTTACATACATATTCTTCCCCCGTTATCCGGGGAATTTACTTGTGCGACGTCAAATGGTGAAATTTGGGTGAGATAATTTGTCCACGAAATTGATACACGTTCTTCGCCAATGATACAAGGAATCAATTCATGTGAGTTAAAACGCCATGGTTGGTGACTAGGGGATGGTTACACATATTGATAAAGATAGTTTTTCGCCGATTTTCATCGAAGTTATTTATAGTTGTCTCCATAATTCGTTCTAAAGAGTATTCAAATGTCACAACATCGACAGATGGTGACCTAATTAAATAACTTAACAATTATATCCTCCAAACTGTCAGATTGATGAGGGGACGGGAATCAGGGCAATCATATCGTGAGCAAGCTAAACAGATACCTATATAGAAGAAACTATTAAAAGTATTCGTATCATTCTATTTATGAGATGCATTTATGCTTGCAAGATGAGGGAGCTTGAACCATCAGACAACGGCATTTTATAAGGGTTCAAATATTATACAACAATTGATTCTGTCCAATTAAAGCTATTTTTATGACAAATTCGACTGCCAGTTTCATATATCAACACGGAGAATGTACGAGTTTGCTGAACCGCCCTAACGAATTGGGACAGCAAAATTGCGTGTGTACAGCGAAAGCGACGACAACGCTACACGAATCAGTGCTAAACAGTGTGTCGATTGTTTGAGACTAGCGCAAACAACGATGACCTGCTATGATGTACATTGTTGAGATGTAAAACTTCATATCGTTTAGGTATATGTTAAATAATAACACAATCAACGGCCAAAGTCAACCCCGATATATGACCAGTGTTGGTACATTTTCCACAACAAAATTTATAATTTGTCAAGAAAGATGGAATCGTATAGACTGCATTTTCAAAATATAGTGGACACAGTGTGCAGTTAAATATAGCTTCTCCTGAAATAAGAGAAAACTGTCAGTACTCAGTATCACATGACTTTTCAGGATCCTCCAATACTTGCATCTGACAGGGGGTATATCTGCCCGATACACATATAGCTGATATATTGCAACATTTCTTTTAAAATGAGAATAATTATCCAGTACATGTATAGCAAGCACCATGCGCAAAGGAGCACCTATATATTTCTTTAAATCATGTGTATCTTCACGGAGCATGATAACGATATGTCCACGAGATCTTCGTGTGAGCAATATATTGATTTATATAGTTCTATGTAAAACAACTGTCGTGTTTATTTTTGCAAAATAATGTGTTTATGATGTTCATGTATCGATCCCAACAAAAATAATAAAAAAAAACAATGGTTGCGCATCAAAGGTGGCTTGGTCGAGTCTTGTTGCACATAGTAGTGGATCTGTCTCACCAAGAATCACCCAACATGGATGAACTAAAGAACCATAACTTAGAAAAGGGTCATAAATCATGTAAACAAGATGGCTACCGGTGGCCACGTTTTTCATCGAAAATCGTTAAAATTTGAAATCTCCCATCTAGAGGTGATCCAAAACAAGCCTGTTAAGTTTCAAAAAGTTCAAAAATTCCAATAAATGTGAATTCGAAAAAATTGGTAAGCACCCATCTAGAGGTCACCTCGGGGATCCATATGAGGTTTGGTGATGATATGAATAGGCTATGCTCTGTAGGGTGTGGTAAATGAATTAGTGATGTAAAGAGTAAAATCCGAGATATTTGCTGGCGGCCATGTTTTTCATCGAAAATCGATTAAATTTGACAGCTCCCATCTACAGGTGATCCCAGACATATGTATACCGAATATCGTGGGAATCGGTCAATGTTTAATTTAGTTATCGCACCAACGGTCGCAAAATCGCTAAAAATAAAGACAAACTATTGCCCATAACTCTCGCAAACAAGATTGGACAAACCTGATTCGAACTCGAGCTGGGTTTTGTTGCACAGAACCATATACCAAATATTAATTAAATCGGTTGATATTTGTTTGAGTGATCGTGTTAACTAACCGTCGCAAAATAGACAAACTAAGGCACAAAACTCTCGTATAAAAGATTGAACAAACCTGCTTTTCGAACTCGAGCAAGATATTCATGCAACAGACATATATACACAATATCAATTCAATCGTTTGACGTTTGTTTGATCTATCGCGCTAACAGTCGCCAACGATCAAAATCGCTAAAACAAAAATAGATAAATGAAGGACCATAACTCTCGTATAAAAGATTGGACAAAACCAGGGGGGGGGGGTCTGCAATTTTTTTCCGAAAACTAGGCGGGGGTTGGTGGGTGATTGATTCAGCATCCCGGCTAACACAATATTTCCTGGTCCCGTAATTTTTTTTCTGTAGTCATTTTTCTTCAAAATAATGGGGCAACAGGTTTTAAGAATGCTTCAACTATGTATTAGGGATGAACTTTACTATTGGTAGGGGGTTTGAGTTCACCATCAGTTAAAAATGAGGGATGACACCAATGGGTCAGCTTGCTAAATGTTCTCATCAAGGATCTATCAATGCACATTGACATGGAAAGGCTCAGGTTTAAACAGACTATTCAAAAAACCATAATAAAATTTAACATAAAGGTGTTGAAACAAACTTTAAACGATTTCAGCGATATTCGGTACATGGGTCTAGGATCACCTCTAGATGGGAGCTGTCAAATTTGAACGACTTTTGATGGAAAAAAACCGGCAGATATCTTGGATTTTACTCTTTTTAAATCCTTAGCACACCCTACAGAGCTCATCCCTCATCCGACCATCTCCAAACTTCATATGAATCCTCGGTGTGACCTTTCGATGGGTTCCTACCATTATTTCCCGAATTCTGTAAAAATAAAATGGCTGCCAGCGGCCATCTTGGGTTTTACTCTGTGTATGACTAAATCCTTTAGCACATCTCACAGGTCACATTTCTCATCCAATCATCACCAAACTGCATATGGATTTTCGGGGTGACCTCAAGAAAGGGAGCCTCCCTTTTTTCTCGAATTTGTTCAAAACAGACATGGCCACCAGCAGCCATCTTGGATTTCAAATGTGAATCCATCAGCACAACCTACAGCCCACATTTATTTGAGAATTGCTTTGAAACTTTACAGCCATAAGTAGAAATGCTTCTATAATCATGATACGGAACATAGATGATATAAGATCGGGACAACTTAGTGAAATAGTCATTTGAAGCAGTTTTAAAGGGGTGGGACCTATCCCCAGAATCGGACAAAATTTAAATTAGGGGGTGGTGGGTACCCAGTGGGCGGAAAAAATAAAATAGCGCCTTATGACCTGAAATTTTTTCCACCCCCCCCCCCCCCCCCCTCCCTGAAAAAAACTTGATATTTTTGCAGCAGACCCATATACCAAATATCAATTAAATCGGTTGACATTTGTTTGAGTTATCGTGATAATAGTCTCGCGCCCGTACGTTGGTCCGTCGTTTTTTGAGAAACAAACAAGCGTCATGTCCAATCATGTCGACTTTACGCGCATTTGTAAATAACTAAATACGTCATTAGTGAGACGAATTATTTGCGATAAACACAATGACAATCACCCCGACAGGGTGAGCTTCCATTTATAACACAAAATGTAAATAATAACATTGTGTGATGCCAATTTGCATATACAATTTATGAGAATACGTGTAACACTTTGAGCAATAGTATTCTCTATTCCAACCAACTGTCCACAACACATGGTTCCACATCAATGTAAACTGGGCAACGCCAGGTAACCGTGTTTGCATAAGATAATGCCCTGGCGCATGATATCAAATGCTGAACCAGCGCAGCGCCTGAGAGTTAAAAAGGGAGTAAAATATAAATACAAAAATTCAAATTAAAACAGCGCGCCACATCAACAAATGCTATTACATAGTAAGCATTGTATTAAATGCCATGCGCTTGTTAAAATGTCGCGCTCGCTTTCCATCTTCGTTCATCTTCACACTCAGCACCGGGGAGACCCCACTATACTAACTTTGGTTGAAACTGCCACTACGTTGTTTCCAACATACGGTGTGGCACTCACTAATGTCCGCCACTCAACATTTCGGTGTATAATGTGTCACTTTGAACCAATTTCACACAAATATCGCCACCGTGTTGTGTGTTTTGCTTATCGCCCACACTGTACGTGCTGTATATAAACAAACGATCGACTCAAACACAGTATTTTTTGTGAATAATATCGCATATATACTATCATTATACGGTACTTTAGTTTATTGTTGATGACATTTCAAAATTTGATAACTTTTATTATTAAATTATAACCTACAACGAAGACCATCGATGCCTTCAAACAGTGGCCATAATGATTAGCACTAGTTTCCATATCTTCCTGGAAAAATACTAGATATACTAATATATACTTTACCAGTGGGGTATATATTGGTATATCTGTTATTTTTACCCAGGGTCCTGGTGTGATAACAATAAAGCGTGTATCTATAATATTCCCATGACGTCACCTCAGTTAATACGTCCGTGGCCTTGTAGAGTGATACATTATTAAGTTTATCCTGAGTCTTGAATAGTATGTGGACCTTTAATTCGAAATATGTGTTTCATTAATATAATGTTTACTTAATGTGGGTAGACAACTCACCATGTCAGTGAAAACATTGACTGCCAACCAATACGAATGTTGACCCATGTCCGCCTCCTCGTTGTGCAATTTTATTCGCCTCGAATTCTCTTCGAATATGACTTTTCTGTAACGACACAAGACACTACTTAATACCCAGCTGAACTATACAAGCTTGCTTCCTCGTTTTAGAAATGAACACTGATTCAAACTTTGCCTATGACATTTTATCACCCCCACCTTTTTTTTTGGTACGTGAGATTCGGACAATTTTCAGGTGGTATGCGGAATTCATACCTCGCTGCATGTTAGTGATATTCGAGCTTCTAGTAAAAGCCTGGTACGCGACATTGGTGGCGACCTTGTCTGGGATATAAAGCCTGGTACGCGACATTGGTGGCGACCTTGTCTGGGATATAAAGCCTGGTACGCGACATTGGTGGCGACCTTGTCTGTGATTGGTAAAATGGTACTTTTTAGCCCTTGCTTATCCACATTAGGCTTTCGTTATGTTAATCGGGCGCTATTGAGGATTGACAGCGGGGCATTTAGCCAAAGAGGAGAAAACTTCATATAAGCCGTCGGGTTTGTCTGATCCTCGTGTTCATATATACCAACACTTCGATTTTTCATGCATGGGTCATCTTTTTATCTTGCTATTTGTTTGGATTTGGAAAAAATATGTTTACACCAATCGGGCCACTGTGGGGAAATACTCCTGATAGTGGAGTAGCTTAACACAAAATCGTTCACTTTTGGATTAAAGCACGAACCTCTCAGGGTTGGTCGGGTATGTGGTCCACATTAATAAGTTAGCTGGTTCCAGGATTTTTATAACCCCTTGACGTTCAACTTGACCTTGACATTTCGACAATTGGAGATTTAGGGGCATCTATTTTGTATCAAATATAATGGCTATATTAAAGGATATATAGATAATAGCGATTGTCGAAGCGATACCATGGATGTCCGCCTTTGTATCCACATTGAATTTGTATACGATAATAAAAAATGGCCGCTATAATGGACGCCAAAATTTCAAGATTTGACGTCTTTTCACTAATATCTTTAAAGTCAGTTTCTGCTTTTTGGAACTGCTTGATAATTGTAACTTTATGCTGTATTGGTCATGTTAACTGACCATTGGAGCAATGAAATATGACATTCATGTGCTGCCTGCCACCTCCGATCCCTTAAAAATTCGATTTTACAGAACACGGTATCAAAATTCACCGAAAATCACCATTGGGATTCTAGTCATATTTCGTCAAGAAATGGGAGGAACTGTGCAATCTAAGTGACAAATTCCATTTCTTATGAATATTCCAATCCAATGGTACCCAAATTGCCACTTTGGTTCAAAATGGCGGCCAAAATATGGAAAACATTTATATATATCCCAGCGAGTCATGCAACCGCATACATGTTCTGATTGATAAAAAAGTTATTATTCTGTCTTATATATATTGAATTTCTGATGCACCTTGGTTAATTGTTACTATTTTAAACACTGACATTACTAGAATTATTGGATTTTACTATCACAAACTTGACATCAAAATCGGCAAAAAAATTACGTTTCAGGTTAAGACAATTTTCTCAAGTAAAATGGAACTATCTTTGGTATCGAAGGTGTTTATTGTTTTGATCTCTCTTTAAATGGGTCACACTGATATGTTTTTGGACAAAATTACTCAGGATGATGTGCAAAATGGTAACCAAATTTGGTTTGAAAGTTAATGTTTCTTATATATCCCGAATATTATTATATGATGGTCTGAAAGGGTAACAAATTGTGACTCACTTTGTATTAACCATGTTACGTATGAGGCATGTCAAATTAATTATAAAGGATGCAGTATGGAATTTTGCCAAAAACTTCTCTTGGGATTCTGACCTTGTTTTTGTACGAGAATAGACAGAACTTTGAAACTGAACTGAAACCCCAGTGAAAGGGCATTATTATGAGGCTACTCGGGCCAATACAATTTTGGCTCATTGGCATCGAAATGACTAATGACAAGAAAACCGTTTCCCCCGTTGTGCATATAAACGACCTTCAGGATAGAACTCTCTGACATTACCTCTATATCGATTAACAAATCCCTGAGTTATTGTGTAAAGGGATACTCACCCAAATTTACACATGTACAGCCCACCTATGACCATACGCGCGCTCCATATATAGATAAACGCCACATAAATGACCATGTAGCTACTCGCCTTTTACAATTACATCTCACCATGACTGTACATCCATATAGGTATACCCGTACACCACGCACTTGACTATATAGCCACACGTCACAAGGTATACTTCTACACCTCACCCACGATCGTGCAATTACTCTATATATATAGCTCTACACCACATTCATGATCATAGTCACTTCTTGTATACAAATTCGCCTCACCATTTGTCATACAATTACCCCATGTATATATATTTGCCAAACCATGGCCATGTAGTCACACAAGATATACATATACACCACACACATAACAATAGAGTCACTCCAAGTATGCATATATACATCACCATGGGCCATAAAGACGTTATATGTATACCAATACCCCGCTCACACGACCATTCATACACCCAGGCTTGCATATACACCACATTCACGACAATTCAGCCATTCGCTGTATACTCATAACCACATTCGTGGTCATATAGTCAATCAGTGTTTACCAATTCACATCACCATTGGCCATATGGTTACTCCATATACACATATTGGCAAATCCAATGGGCATATAGTCATTAAATATATACATATACATCCACCCATACCTATAAAGTCACTCACTGTATACATACACACCTCACCAGCGGCCATTGCAGCCTTCATGGCATAACAATACCCTGCACATCACCTCACCATTGGCCATACGGTCACTCCATCTATACATATTGACCACACTCATGACCATATAGCCACTCAAGATATACATATACACCCACGCATACAACACTGCAAAACATACAAGTGCTCTGTACACCACTTCACCAGTGGCCATATGGTATATAGCCACACACTATTTACAAATACACCCCACACATGGCCATAGAGTCATTCCATGTATACATACACACCTCAGCATTAAATGGATAGACCAATACCATGCGGCCATTTGTATACTCCAGACTTGCATATACACCCTCACGCACGACAATTCAACCATTCGCTATATACTCATACATCCGATCCATGACCATACATCGACTCTCTGTATACATATATATCCCCTAATGACAATACACCAACAGCAGAGATGCACATACATATAATATGCACCAATGATTACAACGACACTTCATATTTACCAACACGATCGCAAATGACCACCCATCTATGCATATATGCATGCATACTTCAATAATCATGACCATACAGCCGTTCCGTGTACAGATATACTTATTATATAAACATAAGCATACAACCACTCCTTATTTATGCATACACCCCACCAATGAGCATACAACCAACACATGTATACATATACACCCATACATTACACTAAAGTCACCCAATGTACACTTGTACATTCCACACATGATCATAAAGACTGTGCATATATACATAAATTCAAATTCAAATTCAAATTCTTTATTGGATATGACCATATTCTAACGTAATCCAAGAATAAAATAACATATAATATAATACATAAATATCGTCTCACATATAATCATTAATATATTATTACTGCCTATAGACTACATTAATATATATTATTCATCGCGAACACACAGACACACAGACACACAGATCTTCCAAAATATATAATAGATATATATATATATATATATATATATATATATATATATATATATATATTATATATATATATTTATATATATATATATATATATCTATTATATATTTTGAAAGATCTGTGTATGTGTTTGTTTGTGTGTTTGAAATCGATGGACTCCAAAACGACTAAGCCAATTTCGATGAAATTTTGTATTTGGATGTGTTTTCGGCCGGAGACGAACATAGGCATATTTATTTGTCCGTGCGAGGTCAACTTTTCACGTGCGGAGGTCAAATCTATTTTTACGCCGTTTTTGCGCTTATATATTTCAGTTCGGTGCTCACAAATCTATTCGATATAGCGCGAATAATAAATTGCCAGTCATATAATTTGCACGGTTAGAATCTGTGTGGCTTCATCTTTCCAACGATATATAATATGTATGTATCCGTTTTAGTTATCTGCCTCAATTATTAGGTACAAGTGGTACGGGGATCTTTTATCAGGATAAAATCACTGCGTAACTTCTATGACGTCGCCAGAGGTCATAAAGTTAGATTACGTTAACTCTCACCCTGCCGATGCATTTGACTGTGTCGCGTTAACTCATCACCGGCCGAGGTATCCGCAAATGACATTGGGCTATATATCTCGGAAACGGGTGTAGCTATCGACTTGAAATTTGGTATGTGAATGTATCTTGCCCCGGATACGAATTTTATCGGGTCGCCGAGCACGTGCGACACCAGCTTCGCGCATGCGCAGACCAGATCTAGGAAACGGGTGGAGCAATCGACTTGAAATTTGGTTTTTGAATAGCCCGGACGAAGTCGGGTCACCTTCTAGTCTATTATATATTTTGAAAGATCTGTGTGTTTGTTTGTGTGTTTGAAATCGATGGACTCCATAACGACTAAGCCAATTTCGATGAAATTTGGTATTTTAGGGTATTTTCGGCCGGAGACGAACATAGGCATATTTATTTGTCCGTGCGAGGTCAACTTTTCACGTGCGGAGGTCAAATCTGTTTTTACGCCGTTTTGCGCTAATATATTTCAGTTCGGTGCTCACAAATCGATACGATATAGCGCGAATAATAAATTGCCAGTCATATAATTTGCACGGTTAGAATCTGTGTGGCTTCATCTTTCCAACGATATATAATATGTATGTATCCGTTTTAGTTATCTGCCTCAATTATTAGGTACAAGTGGTGCGATCTTTTATCAGGATAAAATCAATGCGTAAATTCTATAACGTCGTCAGAGGTCATAAAGTTAGATTACGTTAACTCTCACCCTGCCGATGCATTTGACTGTGTCGCGTTAACTCATCACCGGCCGAGGTATCCGCAAATGACATTGGGCTATATATCTCGGAAACGGGTGTAGCTATCGACTTGAAATTTGGTATGTGAATGTATCTTGCCCCGGATACGAATTTTATCGGGTCGCCGAGCACGTGCGACGCCAGCTTCGCGCATGCGCAGACGAGATCTCGGAAACGGGTTGAGATATTGACTTTAAATTTGGTATGTGAATGTATCTTGCCCCGGATACGAATTTTATCGGGTCGCCGAGCACGTGCGACACCAGCTTCGCGCATGCGCAGACCAGATCTAGGAAACGGGTGGAGCAATCGACTTGAAATTTGGTTTTTTAATAGCCCGGACGAAGTCGGGTCACCTTCTAGTCTATTATATATTTTGAAAGATCTGTGTATGTGTTTGTTTGTGTGTTTGAAATCGATGGACTCCAAAACGACTAAGCCAATTTCGATGAAATTTGGTATTTGGATGTGTTTTCGGCCGGAGACGAACATAGGCATATTTATTTGTCCGTGCGAGGTCAACTTTTTACGTGCGGAGGTCAAATCTATTTTTACGCCGTTTTTGCGCTAATATATTTCAGTTCGGTGCTCACAAATCGATTCGATATAGCGCGAATAATAAATTGCCAGTCATATAATTTGCACGGTTAGAATCTGTGTGGCTTCATCTTTCCAACGATATATAATATGTATGTATCCGTTTTAGTTATCTGCCTCAATTATTAGGTACAAGTGGTACGGGGATCTTTTATCAGGATAAAATCACTGCGTAACTTCTATGACGTCGTCAGAGGTCATAAAGTTAGATTACGTTAACTCTCACCCTGCCGATGCATTTGACTGTGTCGCGTTAACTCATCACCGGCCGAGGTATCCGCAAATGACATTGGGCTATATATCTCGGAAACGGGTGTAGCTATCGACTTGAAATTTGGTATGTGAATGTATCTTGCCCCGGATACGAATTTTATCGGGTCGCCGAGCACGTGCGACACCAGCTTCGCGCATGCGCAGACCAGATCTAGGAAACGGGTGGAGCAATCGACTTGAAATTTGGTTTTTGAATAGCCCGGACGAAGTCGGGTCACCTTCTAGTCTATTATATATTTTGAAAGATCTGTGTGTGTGTTTGTGTGTTTGAAATCGATGGACTCGAAAACGACTAAGCCAATTTCGATGAAATTTGGTATTTTAGGGTATTTTCGGCCGGAGACGAACATAGGCATATTTATTTGTCCGTGCGAGGTCAACTTTTCACGTGCGGAGGTCAAATCTGTTTTTACGCCGTTTTGCGCTAATATATTTCAGTTCGGTGCTCACAAATCGATACGATATAGCGCGAATAATAAATTGCCAGTCATATAATTTGCACGGTTAGAATCTGTGTGGCTTCATCTTTCCAACGATATATAATATGTATGTATCCGTTTTAGTTATCTGCCTCAATTATTAGGTACAAGTGGTGCGATCTTTTATCAGGATAAAATCAATGCGTAAATTCTATGACGTCGTCAGAGGTCATAAAGTTAGATTACGTTAACTCTCACCCTGCCGATGCATTTGACTGTGTCGCGTTAACTCATCACCGGCCGAGGTATCCGCAAATGACATTGGGCTATATATCTCGGAAACGGGTGTAGCTATCGACTTGAAATTTGGTATGTGAATGTATCTTGCCCCGGATACGAATTTTATCGGGTCGCCGAGCACGTGCGACGCCAGCTTCGCGCATGCGCAGACGAGATCTCGGAAACGGGTTGAGATATTGACTTTAAATTTGGTATGTGAATGTATCTTGCCCCGGATACGAATTTTATCGGGTCGCCGAGCACGTGCGACACCAGCTTCGCGCATGCGCAGACCAGATCTAGGAAACGGGTGGAGCAATCGACTTGAAATTTGGTTTTTTAATAGCCCGGACGAAGTCGGGTCACCTTCTAGTATATATATATATATATATATATATATATATATACTAGAAGGTGACCTGACTTCATCCGGGCTTTGACCTTGAATTGTCTATTTTGAAGGCCAATGTCAAGTGGGGTCACGATTTCACCCGTCCAAAACACTGCCCGAACAAAAGTACCCGACAAACGTACCCGTCGAAATCCATCCGGTTTTACCCGATTTGACCTTGAATTGATCATTTTGAAGGTCAAGGTCAGGACTTGGGTCAAACACCAACACCCCAAAAATGGTGGAAATCGGCCCAGCAGATGCCGGGAAATCGGCCCAGTGGATACCGAGATACCCTATATGCATCAAATTTCGTCCGTAAAAATCCGCCAGTTTAACCCGATTTGATTTCCACTCAAGTATATAAACGCGCATCATATACACACGCTCATTAATTATCAAGTTTCAACGTAAAGATAAATTACCATCGATGCCCGAGATATCGCCAAGACGTCTGAAACAGTCAAATGCATCGGCCGGTTAAGCGTTAACGTGATCTAACGTTATGACCTCTAACGACATCATAGAAGTTACGCATTTTTTTTATCCTAATGGAAGATTGTACCACTTCTTCTTGATAATTGAGGCAGATAACTAAAACGGATACATACGCATTATATATCGTTGGAAAGAGGAAACACGAAAGATTCTCACAGTGTCATTATTATGACTGGCTTTTTATTATTCGCGCTGTTTCGAATCGATTTGTAAGCACCGAACTCACATGAAAGTCCCGTAACACAGCGTAAAAACAGATTTGACCTCGGCACGTGAAAATCTGAAAATCAATAGGCCTATGTCACCCCCCGGCCGAAAATACCCCCACCTACCAAGTTTCATCGAAATCGGGTGGGCCGTTTCCGAGTTCATCGCGAACACACAGACACACAGACACACAGATCTTCCAAAATATATAATAGATATATATATATATATACTAGAAAGTGACCCGACTTCGTCCGGGCTTTGACCTTGTATTGTCCATTTTGAAGGTCAAGGTCAAGTGGGGTCACGATTTTACAGTCCAAAAACACTGCCCGGACAAAAGTACCCGACAAACGTGCCCGTCGAAATCCATCCGGTTTTACCCGATTTGACCTTGAATTTATTATCTTGAAGGTCAAGGTCAGGTCGGGGTCACGATTTGACATGTCCAAAACACTTAGTTGACAAAAGTACACCCATGTAACAAATTTCGTCGAAATCCCATCAAAATTGGCGATTTGACCTTGAATTGACCCGATTTCAAGGTCAAGGTCACGTCGCACGGGCAAATGAATATGCTTATGAGACTCCCCATACGAATGTACCCCCGCATACCAAGTTTCATCGAGATGCCGTAATATGTGGGCATTTGACCTTGAAATGACCCGATTTCAAGGTCAAGGTCACTTCGCACGGACAAATTAATAGGTTTATGCCACTCCCCGGCCGAAGATACCCACACATACCAAGTTTCATCGAAATCCCGTGATATTCGGGCGTTTGATCTTGAAATTACCCGATTTCAAGGTCAAGGTCACGTCGCACGGACAAATAAATATGCCTATGTTCGTCTCCGGCCGAAAATACCCCCACGTACCAAGTTTTATCGAAATTGGCTTAGCCGTTTTTGAGTTCATCGCGATCAAATACACAGATCTTCCAAAATATATAATAGAAGGTGACCCGACTTCGTCCGGGGTTTGACCTTGAATTGTCTATTTTGAAGGCCAAGGTCAAGTGGGGTCACGATTTGACCCGTCCAAAACACTGCCCGAACAAAAGTACCCGACAAATGTACCCGTCGAAATCCATCCGGTTTTACCCGATTTGACCTTGAATTGACCATTTTGAAGGTCAAGGTCAGGTGGGGTCAAACACCAACACCCCAAAAATGGTGGAAATCGGCCCAGCGGATACCGGAAAATCGGCCCAGCGGATACCGAGATACCCTATGCATCAAATTAATTTCGTCCGTAAAAATCCGCCAGTTTAACCCGATTTGATTTCCAGTGAAGTATATAAACGCGCCTCATATACACACACTCATTAATTATCAAGTTTCAACGTAAAGCTGAATTACCATCGGTGCCCGAGATATCGCCAAGACGTCTGAAACAGTCAAATGCATCGGCCGGGTGAGAGTTAACGTGATATAACTTTATGACCTCTAACGACGTCATAGAAGTTACGCATTCTTTTTACCCTGATAGAAGATCGTATCACTTCTTCTTAATAATTGAGGCAGATAACTAAAACGGATACATACATATTATATATCGTTGGAAAGATGAAACGCCACAGATTCTAACCGTGCAAATTATATGACTGGCAATTTATTATTCGCGCTATATCGAATCGATTTGTGAGCACCGAACTGAAATATATTAGCGCAAAACGGCGTAAAAACAGATTTGACCTCCGCACGTGAAAAGTTGACCTCGCACGGACAAATAAATATGCCTATGTTCGTCGCCGGCCGAAAATACCCTAAAATACCAAATTTCATCGAAATTGGCTTAGTCGTTTTGGAGTCCATCGATTTCAAACAAACTTACACACAAACACATACACACACACACAAACAGATCTTTCAAAATATATAATAGACTAGAAGGTGACCCGACTTCGTCCGGGCTATTCAAAAACCAAATTTCAAGTCGATTGCTCCACCCGTTTCCTAGATCTGGTCTGCGCATGCGCGAAGCTGGTGTCGCACGTGCTCGGCGACCCGATAAAATTCGTATCCGGGGCAAGATACATTCACATACCAAATTTCAAGTCGATAGCTACACCCGTTTCCGAGATATATAGCCCAATGTCATTTGCGGATACCTCGGCCGGTGATGAGTTAACGCGACACAGTCAAATGCATCGGCAGGGTGAGAGTTAACGTAATCTAACTTTATGACCTCTGACGACGTCATAGAAGTTACGCATTGAATTGATTTTATCCTGATAAAAGATCCCCGTACCACTTGTCCCTAATAATTGAGGCAGATAACTAAAACGGATACATACATATTATATATCGTTGGAAAGATGAAGCCACACAGATTCTAACCGTGCAAATTATATGACTGGCAATTTATTATTCGCGCTATATCGTATCGATTTGTGAGCACCGAACTGAAATATATTAGCGCAAAACGGCGTAAAAATAGATTTGACCTCCGCACGTGAAAAGTTGACCTCGCACGGACAAATAAATATGCCTATGTTCGTCTCCGGCCGAAAATACCCTAAAATACCAAATTTCATCGAAATTGGCTTAGTCGTTTTGGAGTCCATCGATTTCAAACAAACTTACACACAAACACATACACACACACACAGATCTTTCAAAATATATAATAGACTAGAAGGTGACCCGACTTCGTCCGGGCTATTCAAAAACCAAATTTCAAGTCGATTGTTCCACCCGTTTCCTAGATCTGTTCTGCGCATGCGCGAAGCTGGTGTCGCACGGGCACGGCGACCCGATAAAATTCGTATCCGGGGCAAGATACATTCACATACTTAATTTCAAGTCGATAGCTACACCCGTTTCGGAGATATATAGCCCAATGTCATTTGCGGATACCTCGGCCGGTGATGAGTTAACGCGACATCGGCCTCTTAAGAGTTAACGCGAACACGTCACGATATGTTGATGGCGTAATATATTTTTTTACGCAATGATTTTCGATGAGCGAAGCATGAACTTGTGTTCTTCCCGATAATTAAGGTAGAAACTTTAAACGTACACAGGCGTGTCATACATCATTGGAAAGGTGACACGCCACAGATTCTAACCGTGCAAATTATATGACTGGCAATTTATTATTCGCGCTATATCGAATCGATTTGTGAGCACCGAACTGAAATATATTAGCGCAAAACGGCGTAAAAACAGATTTGACCTCGGCACGTGAAAAGTTGACCTCGGATCTGAAAATCAATATGCCTATGTTCGTCTCCGGCCGAAAATACATCCAAATACCAAGTTTCATCGAAATTGGCTTAGTCGTTTTTGAGTCCATCGATTTCAAACACACACACAAACACATACACACACACACACAGATCTTTCAAAATATATAATAGACTAGAAGGTGACCCGACTTCGTCCGGGTTATTCAAAAACCAAATTTCAAGTCGATTGCTCCACCCGTTTCCTAGATCTGGTCTGCGCATGCGCGAAGCTGGTGTCGCACGTGCTCGGCGACCCGATAAAATTCGTATCCGGGGCAAGATACATTCACATACCAAATTTCAAGTCGATAGCTACACCCGTTTCGGAGATATATAGCCCAATGTCATTTGCGGATACATCGGCCGGTGATGAGTTAACGCGACACAGTCAAATGCATCGGCAGGGTGAGAGTTAACGTAATCTAACTTTATGACCTCTGACGACGTCATAGAAATTACGCATTGATTTTATCCTGATAAAAGCATCGTACCACTTGTACCTAATAATTGAGGCAGATAACTAAAACGGATACATACATATTATATATCGTTGGAAAGATGAAGCCACACAGATTCTAACCGTGCAAATTATATGACTGGCAATTTATTATTCGCGCTATATCGAATCGATTTGTGAGCACCGAACTGAAATATATTAGCGCAAAAACGGCGTAAAAATAGATTTGACCTCCGCACGTGAAAAGTTGACCTCGCACGGACAAATAAATATGCCTATGTTCGTCTCCGGCCGAAAACACATCCAAATACCAAGTTTCATCGAAATTGGCTTAGTCGTTTTCGATTCCATCGATTTCAAACACACAAACACACACACACACAAACACACAGATCTTTCAAGGTTTGACCTTGAATTGTCTATTTTGAAGGCCAAGGTCAAGTGGGGTCACGATTTGACCCGTCCAAAACACTGCCCGAACAAAAGTACCCGACAAAAGTACCCGTCGAAATCCATCCGGTTTTACCCGATTTGACCTTGAATTGACCATTTTGAAGGTCAAGGTCAGGTGGGGTCAAACACCAACACCCCAAAAATGGTGGAAATCGGCCCAGCGGATACCGGGAAATCGGCCCAGCGGATACCGAGATACCCTATGCATCAAATTAATTTCGTCCCCCGAGTTGATTTCCACTGAAGTATATAAACGCGCCTCATATACACACACTCATTAATTATCAAGTTTCAACGTAAAGCTAAATTACCATCGGTGCCCGAGATATCGCCAAGACGTCAGAAACAGTCAAATGCATCGTTTCAAGTCGATTGCTCCACCCGTTTCCTAGATCTGGTCTGCGCATGCGCGAAGCTGGTGTCGCACGTGCTCGGCGACCCGATAAAATTCGTATCCGGGGCAAGATACATTCACATACCAAATTTCAAGTCGATAGCTACACCCGTTTCCGAGATATATAGCCCAATGTCATTTGCGGATACCTCGGCCGGTGATGAGTTAACGCGACACAGTCAAATGCATCGGCAGGGTGAGAGTTAACGTAATCTAACTTTATGACCTCTGACGACGTCATAGAAGTTACGCATTGATTTTATCCTGATAAAAGATCGTATCACTTCTCCTTAATAATTGAGGCAGATAACTAAAACGGATACATACATATTATATATCGTTGGAAAGATGAAGCCACACAGATTCTAACCGTGCAAATTATATGACTGGCAATTTATTATTCGCGCTATATCGAATCGATTTGTGAGCACCGAACTGAAATATATTAGCGCAAAACGGCGTAAAAATAGATTTGACCTCCGCACGTGAAAAGTTGACCTCGCACGGACAAATAAATATGCCTATGTTCGTCTCCGGCCGAAAATACCCTAAAATACCAAATTTCATCGAAATTGGCTTAGTCGTTTTCGAGTCCATCGATTTCAAACACACACACACACAAACTTACACATACACAGATCTTTCAAAATATATAATAGACTAGAAGGTGACCCGACTTCGTCCGGGCTATTAAAAAACCAAATTTCAAGTCGATTGCTCCACCCGTTTCCTAGATCTGGTCTGCGCATGCGCGAAGCTGGTGTCGCACGTGCTCGGCGACCCGATAAAATTCGTATCCGGGGCAAGATACATTCACATACCAAATTTAAAGTCAATATCTCAACCCGTTTCCGAGATCTCGTCTGCGCATGCGCGAAGCTGGCGTCGCACGTGCTCGGCGACCCGATAAAATTCGTATCCGGGGCAAGATACATTCACATACCAAATTTCAAGTCGATAGCTACACCCGTTTCCGAGATATATAGCCCAATGTCATTTGCGGATACCTCGGCCGGTGATGAGTTAACGCGACACAGTCAAATGCATCGGCAGGGTGAGAGTTAACGTAATCTAACTTTATGACCTCTGACGACGTCATAGAATTTACGCATTGATTTTATCCTGATAAAAGCATCGTACCACTTGTACCTAATAATTGAGGCAGATAACTAAAACGGATACATACATATTATATATCGTTGGAAAGATGAAGCGACACAGATTCTAACCGTGCAAATTATATGACTGGCAATTTATTATTCGCGCTATATCGAATCGATTTGTGAGCACCGAACTGAAATATATTAGCGCAAAAACGGCGTAAAAATAGATTTGACCTCCGCACGTGAAAAGTTGACCTCGCACGGACAAATAAATATGCCTATGTTCGTCTCCGGCCGAAAATACCCTAAAATACCAAATTTCATCGAAATTGGCTTAGTCGTTTTCGAGTCCATCGATTTCAAACACACACACACACACACACACAAACAAACAAACACATACACACACAGATCTTTCAAAATATATAATAGATATATAGTATATCTGGTGTAGCTGTCTGCATCGCTGGTATCAGAGTACGCGATATATATAGTATATCTGGTGTAGCTGTCTGCATCGCTGGTATCAGAGTACGCGATATATATAGTACTAGAAGGTGACCCGACTTCGTCCGGGCTATTCAAAAACCAAATTTCAAGTCGATTGTTCCACCCGTTTCCTAGATCTGGTCTGCGCATGCGCGAAGCTGGTGTCGCACGGGCTCGGCGACCCGATAAAATTCGTATCCGGGGCAAGATACATTCACATACTTAATTTCAAGTCGATAGCTACACCCGTTTCGGAGATATATAGCCCAATGTCATTTGCGGATACCTCGGCCGGTGATGAGTTAACGCGACATCGGCCTCTTAAGAGTTAACGCGAACACGTCACGATATGTTGATGGCGTAATATATTTTTTTACGCAATGATTTTCGATGAGCGAAGCATGAACTTGTGTTCTTCCCGATAATTAAGGTAGAAACTTTAAACGTACACAGGCGTGTCATACATCATTGGAAAGGTGACACGCCACAGATTCTAACCGTGCAAATTATATGACTGGCAATTTATTATTCGCGCTATATCGAATCGATTTGTGAGCACCGAACTGAAATATATTAGCGCAAACGGCGTAAAAACAGATTTGACCTCGGCACGTGAAAAGTTGACCTCGGATCTGAAAATCAATATGCCTATGTTCGTCTCCGGCCGAAAATACATCCAAATACCAAGTTTCATCGAAATTGGCTTAGTCGTTTTTGAGTCCATCGATTTCAAACACACACACAAACACATACACACACACACACAGATCTTTCAAAATATATAATAGACTAGAAGGTGACCCGACTTCGTCCGGGCTATTCAAAAACCAAATTTCAAGTCGATTGCTCCACCCGTTTCCTAGATCTGGTCTGCGCATGCGCGAAGCTGGTGTCGCACGTGCTCGGCGACCCGATAAAATTCGTATCCGGGGCAAGATACATTCACATACCAAATTTCAAGTCGATAGCTACACCCGTTTCGGAGATATATAGCCCAATGTCATTTGCGGATACATCGGCCGGTGATGAGTTAACGCGACACAGTCAAATGCATCGGCAGGGTGAGAGTTAACGTAATCTAACTTTATGACCTCTGACGACGTCATAGAAATTACGCATTGATTTTATCCTGATAAAAGCATCGTACCACTTGTACCTAATAATTGAGGCAGATAACTAAAACGGATACATACATATTATATATCGTTGGAAAGATGAAGCCACACAGATTCTAACCGTGCAAATTATATGACTGGCAATTTATTATTCGCGCTATATCGAATCGATTTGTGAGCACCGAACTGAAATATATTAGCGCAAAAACGGCGTAAAAATAGATTTGACCTCCGCACGTGAAAAGTTGACCTCGCACGGACAAATAAATATGCCTATGTTCGTCTCCGGCCGAAAACACATCCAAATACCAAGTTTCATCGAAATTGGCTTAGTCGTTTTCGATTCCATCGATTTCAAACACACAAACACACACACACACAAACACACAGATCTTTCAAGGTTTGACCTTGAATTGTCTATTTTGAAGGCCAAGGTCAAGTGGGGTCACGATTTGACCCGTCCAAAACACTGCCCGAACAAAAGTACCCGACAAAAGTACCCGTCGAAATCCATCCGGTTTTACCCGATTTGACCTTGAATTGACCATTTTGAAGGTCAAGGTCAGGTGGGGTCAAACACCAACACCCCAAAAATGGTGGAAATCGGCCCAGCGGATACCGGGAAATCGGCCCAGCGGATACCGAGATACCCTATGCATCAAATTAATTTCGTCCCCCGAGTTGATTTCCACTGAAGTATATAAACGCGCCTCATATACACACACTCATTAATTATCAAGTTTCAACGTAAAGCTAAATTACCATCGGTGCCCGAGATATCGCCAAGACGTCTGAAACAGTCAAATGCATCGTTTCAAGTCGATTGCTCCACCCGTTTCCTAGATCTGGTCTGCGCATGCGCGAAGCTGGTGTCGCACGTGCTCGGCGACCCGATAAAATTCGTATCCGGGGCAAGATACATTCACATACCAAATTTCAAGTCGATAGCTACACCCGTTTCCGAGATATATAGCCCAATGTCATTTGCGGATACCTCGGCCGGTGATGAGTTAACGCGACACAGTCAAATGCATCGGCAGGGTGAGAGTTAACGTAATCTAACGTTATGACCTCTGACGACGTCATAGAAGTTACGCATTGATTTTATCCTGATAAAAGATCGTATCACTTCTCCTTAATAATTGAGGCAGATAACTAAAACGGATACATACATATTATATATCGTTGGAAAGATGAAGCCACACAGATTCTAACCGTGCAAATTATATGACTGGCAATTTATTATTCGCGCTATATCGAATCGATTTGTGAGCACCGAACTGAAATATATTAGCGCAAAACGGCGTAAAAATAGATTTGACCTCCGCACGTGAAAAGTTGACCTCGCACGGACAAATAAATATGCCTATGTTCGTCTCCGGCCGAAAATACCCTAAAATACCAAATTTCATCGAAATTGGCTTAGTCGTTTTCGAGTCCATCGATTTCAAACACACACACACACAAACTTACACATACACAGATCTTTCAAAATATATAATAGACTAGAAGGTGACCCGACTTCGTCCGGGCTATTAAAAAACCAAATTTCAAGTCGATTGCTCCACCCGTTTCCTAGATCTGGTCTGCGCATGCGCGAAGCTGGTGTCGCACGTGCTCGGCGACCCGATAAAATTCGTATCCGGGGCAAGATACATTCACATACCAAATTTAAAGTCAATATCTCAACCCGTTTCCGAGATCTCGTCTGCGCATGCGCGAAGCTGGCGTCGCACGTGCTCGGCGACCCGATAAAATTCGTATCCGGGGCAAGATACATTCACATACCAAATTTCAAGTCGATAGCTACACCCGTTTCCGAGATATATAGCCCAATGTCATTTGCGGATACCTCGGCCGGTGATGAGTTAACGCGACACAGTCAAATGCATCGGCAGGGTGAGAGTTAACGTAATCTAACTTTATGACCTCTGACGACGTCATAGAATTTACGCATTGATTTTATCCTGATAAAAGCATCGTACCACTTGTACCTAATAATTGAGGCAGATAACTAAAACGGATACATACATATTATATATCGTTGGAAAGATGAAGCGACACAGATTCTAACCGTGCAAATTATATGACTGGCAATTTATTATTCGCGCTATATCGAATCGATTTGTGAGCACCGAACTGAAATATATTAGCGCAAAAACGGCGTAAAAATAGATTTGACCTCCGCACGTGAAAAGTTGACCTCGCACGGACAAATAAATATGCCTATGTTCGTCTCCGGCCGAAAATACCCTAAAATACCAAATTTCATCGAAATTGGCTTAGTCGTTTTCGAGTCCATCGATTTCAAACACACACACACACACACACACAAACAAACAAACACATACACACACAGATCTTTCAAAATATATAATAGACTAGAAGGTGACCCGACTTCGTCCGGGCTATTAAAAAACAAAATTTCAAGTCGATTGTTCCACCCGTTTCCTAGATCTGGTCTGCGCATGCGCGAAGCTGGCGTCGCACGGGCTCGGCGACCCGATAAAATTCGTATCCGGGGCAAGATAAATTCACATACCAAATGGTTCCACCCGTTTCCTAGATCTGGTCTGCGCATGCGCGAAGCTGGTGTCGCACGGGCTCGGCGACCCGATAAAATTCGTATCCGGGGCAAGATACATTCACATACCAAATTTCAAGTCGATAGCTACACCCGTTTCCGAGATATATAGCCCAATGTCATTTGCGGATACCTCGGCCGGTGATGAGTTAACGCGACATCGGCCTCTTAAGAGTTAACGCGAACACGTCACGATATGTTGATGGCGTAATATATTTTTTTACGCAATGATTTTCGATGAGCGAAGCATGAACTTGTGTTCTTCCCGATAATTAAGGTAGAAACTTTAAACGTACACAGGCGTGTCATACATCATTGGAAAGGTGACACGCCACAGATTCTAACCGTGCAAATTATATGACTGGCAATTTATTATTCGCGCTATATCGAATCGATTTGTGAGCACCGAACTGAAATATATTAGCGCAAAACGGCGTAAAAACAGATTTGACCTCGGCACGTGAAAAGTTGACCTCGGATCTGAAAATCAATATGCCTATGTTCGTCTCCGGCCGAAAATACATCCAAATACCAAGTTTCATCGAAATTGGCTTAGTCGTTTTGGAGTCCATCGATTTCAAACACACACACAAACACATACACACACACACACACAGATCTTTCAAAATATATAATAGACTAGAAGGTGACCCGACTTCGTCCGGGCTATTCAAAAACCAAATTTCAAGTCGATTGCTCCACCCGTTTCCTAGATCTGGTCTGCGCATGCGCGAAGCTGGTGTCGCACGTGCTCGGCGACCCGATAAAATTCGTACCGGGGCAAGATACATTCACATACCAAATTTCAAGTCGATAGCTACACCCGTTTCCGAGATATATAGCCCAATGTCATTTGCGGATACCTCGGCCGGTGATGAGTTAACGCGACACAGTCAAATGCATCGGCAGGGTGAGAGTTAACGTAATCTAACTTTGTGACCTCTGACGACGTCATAGAAGTTACGCATTGATTTTATCCTGATAAAAGATCATACCACTTGTCCCTAATAATTGAGGCAGATAACTAAAACGGATACATACATATTATATATCGTTGGAAAGATGAAGCCACACAGATTCTAACCGTGTAAATTATATGACTGGCAATTTATTATTCGCGCTATATCGAATCGATTTGTGAGCACCGAACTGAAATATATTAGCGCAAAACGGCGTAAAAATAGATTTGACCTCCGCACGTGAAAAGTTGACCTCGCACGGACAAATAAATATGCCTATGTTCGTCTCCGGCCGAAAATACCCTAAAAGACCAAATTTCATCGAAATTGGCTTAGTCGTTTTCGAGTCCATCGATTTCAAACACACACACACACAAACAAACACACACACAGATCTTTCAAAATATATAATAGACTAGAAGGTGACCCGACTTCGTCCGGGCTATTCAAAAACCAAATTTCAAGTCGATTGCTCCACCCGTTTCCTAGATCTGGTCTGCGCATGCGAGAAGCTGGTGTCGCACGTGCTCGGCGACCCGATAAAATTCGTATCCGGGGCAAGATACATTCACATACCAAATTTCAAGTCGATAGCTACACCCGTTTCCGAGATATATAGCCCAATGTCATTTGCGGATACCTCGGCCGGTGATGAGTTAACGCGACACAGTCAAATGCATCGGCAGGGTGAGAGTTAACGTAATCTAACTTTATGACCTCTGACGACGTCATAGAAATTACGCATTGATTTTATCCTGATAAAAGCATCGTACCACTTGTACCTAATAATTGAGGCAGATAACTAAAACGGATACATACATATTATATATCGTTGGAAAGATGAAGCCACACAGATTCTAACCGTGCAAATTATATGACTGGCAATTTATTATTCGCGCTATATCGAATCGATTTGTGAGCACCGAACTGAAATATATTAGCGCAAAAACGGCGTAAAAATAGATTTGACCTCCGCACGTGAAAAGTTGACGTCGCACGGACAAATAAATATGCCTATGTTCGTCTCCGGCCGAAAATACCCTAAAATACCAAATTTCATCGAAATTGGCTTAGTCGTTTTCGAGTCCATCGATTTCAAACACACACACACACACACACACAAACAAACACATACACACACAGATCTTTCAAAATATATAATAGATATATAGAGGATATCCACACTTTTTCAGTGGATATGGGTTATATCTCATGAGTGATGACAAAACATTGAATTTCCACGAGTGGCTTCAGCCACGAGTGGAAATTCAAATATTTTGTCATCACGAATGAGATTTAACCCATATCCACTGAAAAAGTGTCGATATTCTGTTTATTATATACTTTAGTTACTTGCCTATGGCCCCCAATGAATGTCAATACATCAGAAATTTCACCAGTGGGATATCACTTATATCTCACTGCTAAAACCTTATAATTCATGGGCAAGTATATAATAAATATATATATACTAGAGGGTGACCCGACTTCGTCCGGGCTTTGACCTTGAATTGTCTATTATGAAGGCCAAGGTCAAGTGGGGTCACGATTTGACCCGTCCAAAACACAGTGCCCGAACAAAAGTACCCGACAAAAGTACCCGTCGAAATCCATCCGGTTTTACCCGATTTGACCTTGAATTGACCATTTTGAAGGTCAAGCTCTGGTCGGGGTGACGATTGGACCCGTCCAAAATAATCAGTGGACAAAAGTAACCCCACGTATCAAATTTCGTCGAAATCCCATCAAAATTGGCGATTTGACCTTGAAGTTACCCGATTTCAAGGTCAAGGTCACGTCGCACGAACAAATGAATATGCTTATGAGACTCGCCATAAGAAAGTACCCCCACATACAAAGTTTCATCGAAATCCCGTGATATTCGGGCGTTTGACCTTGAAATGACCCAATTTCAAGGTCAAGGTGACGTCGCACGGACAAATTAATATGCCTATGTTCGTCCCCGGCCGAAAATACCCCAACATACCAAGTTTCATCGAAATCGGGTGGGCCGTTTTCGAGTTCATCGCGAACACACACACAGACACACACACACACACACAAACAGACAGATCTTCCAAAATATATAATAGACTAGAAGGTGACCCGACTTCGTCCGGGCTATTAAAAAACAAAATTTCAAGTCGATTGCTCCACCCGTTTCCGAGATCTGGTCTGCGCATGCGCGAAGCTGGTGTCGCACGTGCTCGGCGACCCGATAAAATTCGTATCCGGGGCAAGATACATTCACATACCAAATTTCAAGTCGATAGCTACACCCGTTTCCGAGATATATAGCCCAATGTCATTTGCGGATACCTCGGCCGGTGATGAGTTAACGCGACACAGTCAAATGCATCGGCAGGGTGAGAGTTAACGTAATCTAACTTTATGACCTCTGACGACGTCATAGAAATTACGCATTGATTTTATCCTGATAAAAGCATCGTACCACTTGTACCTAATAATTGAGGCAGATAACTAAAACGGATACATACATATTATATATCGTTGGAAAGATGAAGCCACACAGATTCTAACCGTGCAAATTATATGACTGGCAATTTATTATTCGCGCTATATCGAATCGATTTGTGAGCACCGAACTGAAATATATTAGCGCAAAAACGGCGTAAAAATAGATTTGACCTCCGCACGTGAAAAGTTGACGTCGCACGGACAAATAAATATGCCTATGTTCGTCTCCGGCCGAAAATACCCTAAAATACCAAATTTCATCGAAATTGGCTTAGTCGTTTTCGAGTCCATCGATTTCAAACACACACACACACACACACAAACAAACACATACACACACAGATCTTTCAAAATATATAATAGATATATAGAGGATATCCACACTTTTTCAGTGGATATGGGTTATATCTCATGAGTGATGACAAAACATTGAATTTCCACGAGTGGCTTCAGCCACGAGTGGAAATTCAAATATTTTGTCATCACGAATGAGATTTAACCCATATCCACTGAAAAAGTGTCGATATTCTGTTTATTATATACTTTAGTTACTTGCCTATGGCCCCCAATGAATGTCAATACATCAGAAATTTCACCAGTGGGATATCACTTATATCTCACTGCTAAAACCTTATAATTCATGGGCAAGTATATAATAAATATATATATACTAGAGGGTGACCCGACTTCGTCCGGGCTTTGACCTTGAATTGTCTATTATGAAGGCCAAGGTCAAGTGGGGTCACGATTTGACCCGTCCAAAACACAGTGCCCGAACAAAAGTACCCGACAAAAGTACCCGTCGAAATCCATCCGGTTTTACCCGATTTGACCTTGAATTGACCATTTTGAAGGTCAAGCTCTGGTCGGGGTGACGATTGGACCCGTCCAAAATAATCAGTGGACAACAGTAACCCCACGTATCAAATTTCGTCGAAATCCCATCAAAATTGGCGATTTGACCTTGAAGTTACCCGATTTCAAGGTCAAGGTCACGTCGCACGAACAAATGAATATGCTTATGAGACTCGCCATAAGAAAGTACCCCCACATACCAAGTTTCATCGAAATCCCGTGATATTCGGGCGTTTGACCTTGAAATGACCCAATTTCAAGGTCAAGGTGACGTCGCACGGACAAATTAATATGCCTATGTTCGTCCCCGGCCGAAAATACCCCAACATACCAAGTTTCATCGAAATCGGGTGGGCCGTTTTCGAGTTCATCGCGAACACACACACAGACACACACACACACACACAAACAGACAGATCTTCCAAAATATATAATAGACTAGAAGGTGACCCGACTTCGTCCGGGCTATTAAAAAACAAAATTTCAAGTCGATTGCTCCACCCGTTTCCGAGATCTGGTCTGCGCATGCGCGAAGCTGGTGTCGCACGGGCTCGGCGACCCGATAAAATTCGTATCCGGGGCAAGATACATTCACATACCAAATTTCAAGTCGATAGCTACACCCGTTTCCGAGATATATAGCCCAATGTCATTTGCGGATACCTCGGCCGGTGATGAGTTAACGCGACATCGGCCGGTCAAGAGTTAACGCGATCACGTCACGATATGTTGATGGCGTAATATATTTACGCAATGATTTTCGATGAGTGAAGCATGGTCCTGCGTTCTTCCCGATAATTAAGGTAGAAACTTTAAACGTACACAGGCGTGTGATACATTATTGGAAAGATGAAGCGCCACAGATTCTAACCGTGCAAATTATATGACTGGCAATTTATTATTCGCGCTATATCGAATCGATTTGTGAGCACCGAACTGAAATATATTAGCGCAAAACAGATTTGACCTTGGCACGTGAAAAGTTGACCTCGGATCTGAAAATCAATAGGCCTATGTTTGTCCCCGGCCGAAAATACACCCACATACCAAGTTTCATCGAAATCGGCTGGGCCATTTTCGAGTCCATCGATTACAGACACACACACGCACACACACACACAGATCTTCCAAAATATATAATAGATATATATATATATATATACTAGAAGGTGACCCGACTTCGTCCGGGCTTTGACCTTGAATTGTCTATTTTGAAGGCCAAGGTCAAGTGGGGTCACGATTTGACCCGTCCAAAACACAGTGCCCGAACAAAAGTACCCGACAGAAGTACCCGTCGAAATCCATCCGGTTTTACCCGATTTTACCTTGAATTGACCATTTTGAAGGTCAAGGCCAGGTGGGGTCAAACACCAACACCCCAAAAATGGTGGAAATCGGCCCAGCGGATACCGGCGATATCGAGATACCCTATGCATCAAATTTCGTCCGTAAAAATCTGCCAGTTTAAGTGCCACTGCAGACGCTACGATTAAAATCATAAGTGGGGAAAATCGTAGGTGGAGAAATCGTAGCTTGCCCACAGACGCTACGGTGCTGCGATCTTTGCAGCTACGATTTTCGCAGCTACGATTTTCGTGGTATTTACAACATGACCAGTGCGACAGTGGTCATGTGACAGCTACGATCGCGCGCGTTGCCAAAGTCACGCCACGATTTTCCTGGTAAAATCAAACAGTGCTTGATTGCTACGATTTGGCTACGATATTGTCGTGGGCATGCGCATTGGATGCTTCCTCCTGCGATTTTCCCCACTTACGATTTTAATCGCAGCGTGTGCGGTGGCACTAACCCGATTTGATTTCCACTGAAGTATATAAACGCGCCTCATATACACACGCTCATTAATTATCAAGTTTCAACGTAAAGATAAATTACCATCGGTGCCCGAGATATCGCCAAGACGTCTGAAACAGTCAAATGCATCGGCCGGGTAAGAGTTAACGTGATCTAACTTTATGACCTCTAACGACGTCATAGAAGTTACGCATTGTTTTTACCCTGATAGAAGATCGTACCATTTCTTCTTAATAATTGAAACAGATAACTAAAACGGATACATACATATTATATATCGTTGGAAAGAGGAAACACGAAAGATTCTCATAGTGTCATTATTATGACTGGCATGTTATTATTCGCGCTGTTTCGAATCGATTTGTAAGCACCGAACTCAAATGAAAGTCCCATAACACAGTGTAAAAACAGATTTGACCTCGGCACGTGAGAAGTTGACCTCGCACGGACAAATTAATAGCCCTATGTTACTCGTGGTCCGAAAATACCCCCACATACCAAGTTTCATCGAAATTGGCTCAGCCGTATTTGAGTCCATCGATTACACACAAACAGATACACAGATCTTTCAAAATATATAATAGACTAGCCGATGAGCCCGACGTTGTCCGGGCTATTGGAAAACCAAATTTAAAGTCGATAGCTCTACCCAACCCGAAATTTCAAGTCGATAGCTCTACCCGTTTCCGAGATCTGGTTTGCGCATAAGCGAAGCTGGCGTCGCACGGGCTCGGCGACCCGATAAAATTCGTATTCGGGGCAAGATACATTCACATACCAAATATCAAGTCGATAGCTCCACCCGTTTCCTAGATATCGTCTGCGCATGTGCGAAGCTGGCGTCGCACGGACTCGGCGACCCGAAAAAATTCGTATCCGGGGCAAGATACATTCACACACAAAATTTCAAGTCGATAGCTCCACCCGTTTCCGAGATCTCGTCTGCGCATGCGCGAAGCGGGCGCCGCACGGGCTCGCCAATATGACAACGTCCACCGCCTGGTCAAACTACACACACGTACCAAGTTTCGTCCCGATCGGTCGAGAATCGTAGATTTGTATTAATGACAGACAAACATACAGACAAACAGACAGAGGTCTTCAAAATATATATGAGATATATATATATATAGCTATATATATATCTATTATATATTTTGAAAGATCTGTGTGTGTATGTGTTTGTTTGTGTGTGTGTTTGTGTGTTTGAAATCGATGGACTCCAAAACGACTAAGCCAATTTCGATGAAATTTGGTATTTTAGGGTATTTTCGGCCGGAGACGAACATAGGCATATTTATTTGTCCGTGCGAGGTCAACTTTTCACGTGCGGAGGTCAAATCTGTTTTTTACGCCGTTTTGCGCTAATATATTTCAGTTCGGTGCTCACAAATCGATTCGATATAGCGCGAATAATAAATTGCCAGTCATATAATTTGCACGGTTAGAATCTGTGGCGTGTCCTCTTTCCAACGATATATAATATGTATGTATCCGTTTTAGTTATCTGCCTCAATTATTAGGTACAAGTGGTCCGATGCTTTTATCGGGATAAAATCAATGCGTAATTTCTATGACGTCGTCAGAGGTCATAAAGTTAGATTACGTTAACTCTCACCCTGCCGATGCATTTGACTGTGTCGCGTTAACTCATCACCGGCCGAGGTATCCGCAAATGACATTGGGCTATATATCTCGGAAACGGGTGTAGCTATCGACTTGAAATTTGGTATGTGAATGTATCTTGCCCCGGATACGAATTTTATCGGGTCGCCGAGCACGTGCGACGCCAGCTTCGCGCATGCGCAGACGAGATCTCGGAAACGGGTTGAGATATTGACTTTAAATTTGGTATGTGAATGTATCTTGCCCCGGATACGAATTTTATCGGGTCGCCGAGCACGTGCGACACCAGCTTCGCGCATGCGCAGACCAGATCTAGGAAACACGTTATTTGGATGTGTTTTCGGCCGGAGACGAACATAGGCATATTTATTTGTCCGTGCGAGGTCAACTTTTCACGTGCGGAGGTCAAATCTGTTTTTACGCCGTTTTTGCGCTAATATATTTCAGTTCGGTGCTCACAAATCGATTCGATATAGCGCGAATAATAAATTGCCAGTCATATAATTTGCACGGTTAGAATCTGTGGCGTGTCCTCTTTCCAACGATATATAATATGTATGTATCCGTTTTAGTTATCTGCCTCAATTATTAGGTACAAGTGGTCCGATGCTTTTATCGGGATAAAATCAATGCGTAATTTCTATGACGTCGTCAGAGGTCATAAAGTTAGATTACGTTAACTCTCACCCTGCCGATGCATTTGACTGTGTCGCGTTAACTCATCACCGGCCGAGGTATCCGCAAATGACATTGGGCTATATATCTCGCAAACGGGTGTAGCTATCGACTTGAAATTTGGTATGTGAATGTATCTTGCCCCGGATACGAATTTTATCGGGTCGCCGAGCACGTGCGACACCAGCTTCGCGCATGCGCAGACCAGATCTAGGAAACGGGTGGAGCTATCGACTTGAAATTTGGTTTTTGAATAGCCCGGACGAAGTCGGGTCACCTTCTAGTATATATATATATATATATATATATATATATATATATATATATATAGTTTTAATGTGTTGGTTACCTCGCCCTATACCAACCTCTTGTTAATATTTCGTAATATGAGCCTAGCTCTAGTCGTTAATATATAATAATAGATTAATTCGAGGGTATGTTTGATTTACGTTACATAAATAACACACAGATGACCATGTACTCACTCTTGTTATACACTACTTCAATGACCATACAGCCACCCCACGTATACCTATTCACCTCATGCATTATAATTAGCACTCCATGTATACCTGCATTTCGCCATGAACATCACACCCATGACCATATAGACAGTCCTTCTATAACAAGTCACACAATTCGTGATTATACTTCATGTATACCTATTCACATCACCTGACTACCAGTTTTACAAACATCATGTATTAAGTTGATCAATGTTGATCAATTTTAACGTTAATGTGTGAGAGTAGCCAGATACATTGGTCCCGCTCAGCTCGGTTTCGAAGTTCTGCATGCTCCCTTTTCTGTTCAGAAACAGGGCCAGAATATCAAAAGAAGTTATTTGGCAAAATCCCATACTGCATCCTTTAAAATGAATTTGTCATGCCTCATAAAATACTCGAACAACCAGAATAGAACCTATAGTTTTCACTTGATTAAGTAACATGTTTAATTACCAAGTAGGTCACAATTTGCTACATTTTCGGAACAGCAGAGAATAAACTTTGGGATATATTTAAAAAATTAACTTATTAGGTTCATCAGAAATGTTAATATTCAATCTATATAAGAGAGAATAGTAAAGTTTTGTCATCAACCACAACTGGTATGTGGTTGCATGGCACACAGAATTGGGCAATATTTACCATTTATACATTTTGCCCGCCACTTTTGTAGCCATTTTGAGCCAAAGTGACAATTTTTGTACTAATGAGTTGGTAACAGTATGCTTTATTCTCTCATCCAAATAAACACATGAAAATTACATGTAACGGATATTGAGAAACAGAGTTATATACAATAGTCATATAGCATGATTATAATACAAAAGATAATATATACATGTAACCCCGGATCATAAGCAGGTTGGGTATGTGCATAAAATATGGAATGTTTCACTAACATTGCACAGTTCTGCCCATTTCTTGATGAAATATGACTAGAAATGACAATAGTGATTTTTTGGTAAAATTTGTATACCGATTTCTGTAAAAGGGATTTTTTGCAGGGATCAGAAGGGTTTCTGACTCCATGAATGGCGCATTTCATTGCTCCATTGGTCAGTTAACATGAATAATACAATATAAAGTCACAATTCTCAACCAGTACCACAATAGCATAAACTGTTCCTAAAGATATTAGAGAAAACAAATGGACAACACTTCCAGTGTAACCTGATAAACAGTCACAGAACTGCCAGTGTAACTTACGTTATACGATGACGTTGTTTTTCGATTTTCGTTGAAATCGACTCGGTGCCACCTTGTGAATGAAATGAACAATTGTGAAATGGACACTCTTCTCCATATAGTATTTATACTCGAAGTTACGATTGGGGTCCATTCTTTCGATATATAGTTTATATACAGTAATAACATACCATCCAGTTAGGCACCCCGAACTAACTGATACTACTGAGTACATATATGAATTGTTTTATTTTAGAGTGTAATATCCTACCTTAACGATTCGTTATCTGTGGAGTAGTCCTTCCCATGTTTTAGTTTGAATTTAGCCCATGCACCATCTAATGTATCCGAAAATCCCACTGAGACGGCAACCACGACAACAGACAACAACAGGAGATGACTCATCTACAACATGTATAATTAAACGGAGTCGTATATATGCGAGTTTCCCATAGTCAGCCACCACATATAATGATATGTCCATACGATGGTAAGTATGCACTGTAAACTGCAAAATTGCCAGTTGCAAAATTGCCCAAAAGGATTAATTTCTGGCAGCTGTCGACAAATCAGCGTTATTAGTGATCGACTTGGCTATGTCCCTCACTGGGATGCTGCTGTTGATAACGGACAATAAAACTAATGTCCCTATTCGGGATTCATGTGGTAAGTATATATACGTCTACATCCTTAAATATATAAATACCAAACCGGATTTATTCAAGAAACTCCATTAACACCTATTTGCCTTATGCCGGTAAACTGGTACCACCAAATTTCAAACAGTCGGCGGAATTACCTAACCTAAATCCCATGGCTGGAAATTCTGTAAAAATGAATCGCTTGTTGTTAGATCTTATTCAACCTCTTCTATTCTAAATCATGTCATGAACAAGTATGTAAACAAAATATTCTGTATGTTCTTTGAGGGTAGAAATACATAATGTTAATCCACCGGCACCACACACAGTCTTGCGATACATCATTTTGAAGGTATGACATTGCGCACCAGATAAGACTCGGTGTGAAATATACAAAAATGCAAAAGATGATTTCGAGAGTTTAAGATCCAAAACATTCAGCAGATATGTTTTTATAAAATGCGGCAACATGAGACATAAAAGTATCGAAACTCGATTGCGCCAATATGATGTAGACTACGTACTTCTAGATATTTAATATGATATTGTGTAGATTTCGTTGAAAGTTAGCAAGATATCTGAGATTTATGGTAAAAATAGATAAACAGGCGCAAATTGTCAATTATTGTGGCCCTATTAATGGGTGATATATCGATCTTTGACCCATAGTATATCGCATATAGCCTTGAAAACTGCGGCGATATATACCCCATAGGAAATATCTTTAATACGTGCTGCTGTCTTGAGTAAGATTATTTCACCTCTCACCCTAACATTCAGGAAAATATCACTGTTTTTGTGAAACTTTGACAGAACGAAATAAAATAGTACAGGAATTAGGGATGTGTTTGTACTATGTTATAGAAGTCTATATACGTATATATCAAGTATGTTAACGCCATGATTTCATTTAGGATGATGCCTGACAGTTACAATTGTCAGAATTCAACTGTTGTGAGTGATTCCATTTTAACAAGCATCTGTAAGTGTGAAAATCATGGGAAGAGCAAGGGGGGGGTAAAAACAAAAATTCCATCACGTATGCCGGAGTAGGTGGGTGGTCAAAGCCACCAACAAGCTATTTTTCCGCAACTAAAAAACAATTTCCTGCTTGTTTATTTAGTGTTTTGGCAATGAGTTGGGCTTCAAAACCACTACTTTGAATGAGAGGAATAATGTAATTCTAACTGGTAAACTGACTGCAGACAGTTATCCAGTGGTATTTTTTATAAATGGGTGTTAGTCCATGGGAAATTCGAACGTGATCCTGCATGAGCGATTTCTAAAAAGCAAAGTCTGCCTTTTAAACCGAGCTAATCAAATATACACACTTGCAATAAAATATACTGACAGTAGACTTATTCAGTTTTGTATTACAGGAGGGTGCAGCTGATAAGTTATATATTATACATTGAACAGCACTAAGGGAATTGTCATATAAACAACAACCATTATCGTAACAAAATTATCTTGTTTTAGAATAATCTGCATATAAAACAAACACAAATAACATTTAGCATAAAGGTATAAAAGAAAAATAAGAGGAATGCTCATCACTATAAAACTATGAAACAGCAACTGGGCTCAGCTGGGCTGATTAAAAATAAAACTTTAAAATAAAAAAGTAAACACTGTGATAACAGGACATAGAGTATTTGGCATCACTATTAGACTAGATATCTTCGTTTAATAAAACATAACAATAAGCCAGTAAAACTTCCTTTGATTGTCAACTTTTACCAAGTTTGGTTTTCAAAGTTTGATTATACCAATAAAACTTCACTATAGTCATTCTGCCTATATAACTGAACTTGTCATAATTCAAAAGAAGTATTAATTGCGACATTATTTCATGTGAATCTATGGCTTGTTTTATCACAATCTAGACATTGATCTAAACAGAATTAAATGTGCAAATAAAACAAATGAAAAACAAATCTGGACGGCTTGTCAGTAAAACAACCTTTGTCATAACAATGTAAAAATAGAAGTGGATTTCTCATCACATAAAGTTGGCACATGATAATATTGAGCTAAGACTGAACGTTACACACTTATACAACTAAAAACATAAAACAAAAAAGTAAATACCAAAACATTCTCATCTATAGACTGCTGAAACCTTGTTCCTCAACTTAACAACTGTTCAAATCAACAAAACCGACTTTAACCATACATAATACACACTAAGTGTGCGTTCGATTTGTCAACTTGACACATTTGGACACATATTTACAATGGTAGTAAGAAGTAAATGTTGCTTCTTATTGTTTATATATTCTGATAAGGCAGCATTGCATAATTCCATTTCTTTAAATGTTGGGAGATAGCAGTCGAATCACTGGTCGAATCAGGTAGAATATCAAAATGTTACTAGTGCCATAGATGTGTTCTGACATCCATTCAGAAAACGAAAATAGTCATGCTTGTGTTTTCTCAAAACATAGGAAGCTCGCATAGTTAGTGTGGGCCTAAATTTATTTGAAAGTTATTAACAACTGTTTCCGCCGGTTTTCGCATATTTATTACTGTTTTAGTGTTTTAAGGGGATGGGTGTCCAAAAATGGTCGGAAAAAACTGTCGAAAACGGAAACAAATTTGGCGGTGGGGGTAGGTGGGTACAAAAAATGATCGAAAGGGAAAAAATTCCATACGTGCCTGAATTTTTTTCCGACCCCCCCCCCCCCCCCTGGGAAGAGGGGGTTGTTCCCCAATTTGTCGGAGGATACATAGATTTTGTGCAAGTATAGGGGATGGTGGTGCCTCTCTGGGTGGCCGGCATTTTGATTTTCACCCCTGTGTATTGATGTTTCTAAGACCTCCTTGATAAAGAAGGTAATTTTCAAACTTAAATCACTGAGTGACAGTGTTATTTCATAAACTTTTAAGATTCACCATTAAGGTGCCGGACATTTGCAGAATTAGATCCCCAGAGAATGAAGTTCAAATTCATCCTCTGTGGACCTCATTATGCATGGCCTCATCTGATGAAGATGGTGATGTGCACCTATTGGGCACCTCGATAATGTATTGTGTCGTCTGCCATGTTTGCGATATATCACTGGGGTTCAGCGAGCTCACCACTTTGGTATCTTTATCGATTTTGGTTCCGACTCTATACAGATTTTTTTTTATTTTCGGCCATCTTGATCATGGAAAACCTACTGTCAAGACTGTTATGGAGAGAATTAAATAGTGATGTTTTGTCCAATTTGTTCGGAATGAGTAGATGGATATTCAATAACCTACCATTAAAACGAATATTGAGATAGGTGGCTCGTATGACATTTGAAGTCAAAAATTGTATATCCGTATTGTAATTGATGCCAACATAAATCGTTTCATGAAGGTTATCAACATATTTTCCATCCCCCGAATGTTTTATGATTTTCTGACATTTCTGTAATTTCTTATGCTTCTCATTAGCTTGCATGCTTGGAAATTCATTAGCAAGATTATTAAAACACTTCATGCTCTTTGTCTGCGTTATCCAGCTGTCACACGGTGAGTGGTGGGTCGGTCCCCAATTATCCTTGGGGAAAACATCTTGCGTTGGAGGGGTGTGTGTCCGACATCGGACAGGAAACAAATTTACTTACCGGGGTGGTGGTTCCTGAAATTTAAAAACCGAAATTGTTCATCTTGTATACTGGATTTTTTTCCAGACACCTACCATCTATAACGCAAGTTTTTTTTTTCCTAGGGAAACTGGCAACCCATGCACCCCCTAAAAGTTTGATGAACATAGTAGGATAAGGCAGACAAAATTTAAGCTTAATGAAAAGCAGTACATATCTAGAAAACAAAACGAAGTGAAGCGCGTTATATACACGCCCCTGTGACAGAATCGGTAATCCCGAAATAACATATCCTCGCAAAGTTACACGTCTTGTTTTGTAATAATTCAATTTTTATAATTTGTTCCTACATTAGATAACAATTTTTATATGTTTTTATTATGTTCTTTAACAATTTTATCAATTTGTATCATATTTTATTACATTCGTTAACAATTTTTATCATTATTTCTTACATTCTTTAACATTTTTTTTATATCATTTTTTTCATTTTTTCTTACGTTTTTTAACAATTATAAAAATTATATAAACTTTTTTAGGCAAATGCATTCTCTTATATATACGAGGCGACATATGGTCGACTCGCATATATAAGAGAATGCATTGGCACAGCTGGGTTTTCACAAAATTGTTATGTTCAATTATTCAGCTTTTCATTATTGTTAGGTCCCAGAAACCAGGGTCCCATTTATATCCAAGGATGACCATCATACAATAATACAGAACATATGTATATCATTCAAAATTCATATTATATGTTTATCATTTAAAGTACCAGAAGATTCAATGAGCTGACGTTGGCCTATAGTTTAATGTCAAAAACAGCATTGAAAACCTGTGAAAACTGATGGAATTTTTGTTGAATGTTATAAAAGAAAAAAATATTGGTTAAAATATTGAACCCAGAACTCCTTCTCTTCAGCAATGCTTAATGGAATTGAAAACATCTGTGAGTCGGGGCTCAGATTCAACCACCCACCAGGACCTTGTGTCCAGGGGTTTATTCGCAGCTCTCCCCCAGCAATTAATACATTTTATATCAATAAGTGATTCCAAATGGCTGTTGTATAATCGAGAGACAAAGTGAGAAATAGTAAACATACCTTGTATGGTCTCTCTGAATAATCTATAAGCACGACCCGTAGAGTTTGAGAGTTATATGCGTGTGATACGCCCCTCAGGTTTTGCGTGTAGTTTAATATATTCGTTCGCCGTTCTATTGGGTCAGTCATTCGATACAACACAACGTACAATAACGCCCCTCGGATCGTTTTCGAAATTTGATATATGGTCACGAGTTGTTAGTAAACATGTTATTCAGCATTTGGTCAGGAATCGGATCCAGCGAATGCAGATAAGGGTTTTACGCAGCAAACACAGTATCCGGGAACATTGTGACATAGCCGTCTCCGAGCGCCTGGTATAACAAAACAATATGATCTGCACCAACTCGTAATGATCGCAATAGCTGACTCGACTATATGGTCGACTAAAAGCATCATTGATATTTATATTGCACGCTCTTTAAAGGTACTCAATCCGATTCGATAGTTCCGATGTAATCAGATTCCAACAACAACAACAACAACAACAACATTTTTAGAAATGCCGCTTCAGTTATCAGAATCGATTAATTGTCCAAACATAATGCAAACCACTGTCAACTATAGTATAAAATTGCCCGAAACGTGTTATTCATGAACATGTTGTTCGACGAAATTTTGCCTTATTATCAACAGAAAGCCTATTGATTTTAGAGTTATCCATATTCATCCGCAATTTGGTCCGATGATGAAAAATAATAGATTTCAAACATCGATATCTGATAACTCTGAGCTTTGATAGGTGGATTTCTCGACTCGAATCAAATTTTTTTTATCTTCGAATCCAAATAAATAGTAATTGAGGGGCGCTTAATCGGATTATGCATCTTTAGATATTGTTCCCCATTCCAAGCGGGGGGGGGGGGGTCGGAGAAACAATTTTTTACCCTGTGCCAATGCATTCTCTTATATATGCGAGTCGACTATAGGTCGCCTCGCATATATAAGAGAATGCATTGGCCTAACAATTTTTTACAATTTTAATAATTTTTTCTTGTATTCTTTAACAATTTTATAATTTCACCCATACAGAGCCCCAGACAAATATGAGCAGACGACACTCTTCTATATGCTTCTATATATGTGTGGGGCTCCCTGCAGGGTAATGGATGTTTTTTATTTTATGTCCTAAAAATTGTAAGAAACATTTATTTAAAAAAAATGATAAAAAATTGTTAGGCCAATGCATTCTCTTATATATGCGAGGCGACCTATGGTCGACTCGCATAAATAAGAGAATGCATTGGCAAAGGGTAAAAGGCTCGATCCAGACCTAATTTACTGGACGAGTTTTGTAAATTCCGCTATACACTGCATGGGGACGAGTTGTAGATTATAGTTATTGCATGATCCAAAAACCTCGATAAAACAAACTTAAATCAATAAATGAGACGTGAAACTAACAACGGCTTCTATAAGGCCCGCGCTGACGTTTCGTGTAACAATGCATTGTTTCTATTTAAAGATCTAGTCCGAGTTAAAGAAAGACTGACGTGTTCAATGGCGTTTATTTAATGAAATAACTTTTCATTCATTAGAGTTTGTTGGACAAAACTATTCGAAGCCATAGTATTTTGAGACGTATCTTACGGAATGTAAACAGACGACAAACCGGAAGTCAAATTTTATCTGGTACTATTTCCTGTTATGCAACGAACGTTTCATATTAATATTTTAGAGTGGGTTTGTTGAATGGAGTAAAGGTATGATCATGTAATAAAACAACATAATGTCTGAAAAGATGAATCAGTGTTGAGTGTTTATGTCTGTCAGATTATTTCAAACGTGGGTGAATAACATTTATGTTGTTTTAAGTTGTTTTGTCGTTCACATGACAAAAAAATAGTTCTGCATTATAGCCACCAAAAAATATGCAATGAATTTTTTTTTATTTATTCTCTCGCAGACATTCATGATTTCAGAATGTAGACCATAGTTGGGATACTGAGCTAGATAACTGTTGTTCGGTTCCGTTTCCATACCGGATTTTCGTTGTCGGCAGTGATTGTAAAGTTAGCAATGTGATTCCATATCATTTGTTTATAATATTTGGGTGGGTGAGCTATCGCGAAATATTTTAACCCTTTCATGGCGGGAGCTGCGCTGGTGCAGCATTAAAAACACTGTGCCAGTGCATTCTCTTATATATGCGATATAAGAGAATGCACTGGCTTACAATATCAAGGTAAATATTGTTAGGCCAATGCATGCTCTTATATATCGGTTTATGCTATTGTCACATTGCATTACAGTGTGGTCTCCTTTTTTTTAATTGCTCATGTTGAACGTAGAACTGCAGAAAGGAAGAAAGAAAAATCACAATGCCTACAGTTACAATTCCTTATTTTGGACGTTTTGTGTAGAAACAAACCTGTGCATAGCTGCATAGCGCCTGAGAACTAATTTATCAGTTTCACGCACCGAACAAGTCCATAATATTCTTTAAGCGTGTTGTCGGAATATTGCAGAATGAACCATTACAGTCTTTAGACCCCGAACGATGGCGTACGATGGCGGCTTCGGGCTCTAACAGTCTTACATAAAAAATAAAACGTATGTTATGTAAGGGGACTGTACTATGCCTTGGAGCTTGGACTTTTCTCTTAACTCTTTACCCAACAGAATGGCCCTGTGCCAATGCATTCTCTTATATATGCGAGTCGACCATAGGTCGCCTCGCAGATATAAGAGAATGCATTGGCTTAACACATTACAAATTATAAAATTGTTAAAGAATGTAAGAAACAATGGTAAAAAGTGTTAAAAAACATTTTTTAGGCCAATGCATTCTCTTATATATGCGAGGCGACCTATGGTCGACTCGCATATATAAGAGAATGCATTGGCACAGGGCATAACTGTAACCATCACAATGTGGTCAATGAGCCGGTTCCAATGATATCCATATGTGTATGGTTTTATTGAGACAGACTGAAGATAATTTAGGCTGTTGAAGCTTCATTCGGGCGTTTCTGGGCGTTCTGTTGGGTAAAGGGTTAAGGTGGTTCATGTAAAGGCCCACTTAATTTTCGAACCCTCAGATCACATTATATAAAATATATGCCATATTACAATGTATATACAATTTTAAATAGGAAGCTTCAAAGCATTGTACTATCAACTTATTCGATGTAATAAATTGTGAACAAATTGTTTTTGTTGAGAAACCGACATCTGTTTTGTGCTGAAGTTTCTACACAAAGTCTATTATTTTTATTTAGATATAGAGTTATTCCCCTTCCATTGGAAACAAACTATAGTTTGAATTATGTTGCATTCTGTGAGCCATAACGGGGGAAATGACTTTATGATTTCAACCATTTTCTATTACTCTACGGACACCTTCTGAGAAACATACGTTCCAAATGGTGATGAATAATATTATATGTCATAGATTGTTATTAAAACCGTATATCAAGGCACTATAAAAATAATCGGTGACTCGAAAATTAAGTGGGGCTTTAATATGAGGGTTCATGTGCACGTATACATTTTCTCTCTCATGCAGCGGGTTATATCGGTTTAGAGTTCCCTTGTGAACATTTTTTAATTTAATCAACCGATTGCAGCGTCGACAGCCTTGGTGAATTTGATAAATCTAGGCAAATACAGATGGTGGTCAAAATGGTCGAAAGTGTCACAAGCAAAGGTCGTTAACCCCTAATTTGTATACAAACACGTGCTTGACAAACTTGTTAGATGTGATATAAGATCATCACATACATATAGAATACACCCATAGTAGACGAGAATAACAAATTTTCGCCACGAGTGGTATTGTGGTTTTAACCACGAGCCTTTGGCGAGTGGTTAAAACCACAATTCCACGAGTGGTGAATTTTTTTTATTCTCGGCTACTATGGGTGTATTTTGTTTATACCATATTATTATTATTCTTCGGTCGCTTCGTAAAAGTATTGCTACTCTGTTGGTGACTGTTAACATGTATGTGCACCGAGTGACCCAAATATGTTGAGCTAACATGAATGTGGGTCACCCGTAGTAATACATATTTCTAGGAAATTCGGTGATCCGCCACTTTGTAGGACATCAGTCAGCTGATGTGAACACACATTCAGATTTCCCACATTGCAGATACCATTAACAATCTATACGTCGTTGTCAAAATGTAAGCCGTCTACTATGGGTATAAACTTTTAACACATAAAGTGCCGTTGAAATATTTACACAACAGTATAAATTTATACCAATAGACGGAATCTTTATACCCACAGTAGGTTGTAAAGATGAAATTTACAAAATATGTGTTATACACACAGTATATTAGCCAATTATGGTATAAATGCAGTTATGCTGCAAAACTCCCAAAAGAATGAACGAAACCTTCAGTAAAAATGCTGTTGCATATACACATACATGTACGATTCGTTTAGGGACCCATAAAGCAAGCGCTAGCAACTGATGACGCTCTCCTGTGTAATTTTGAACTTTCTAAAATGTGAGAACCTTTTTTAGCTATTATCTATTTTGGCTTTTCAACTTTAGTTTGGTATGTACGTTCAAAATCTCTTTTCCAAATTTCTATAAACCGCTTCGGGATCATGCCTCACAACTTTTTAGCTTGATGGACGATGAAACCAGTATACCTGTACAATAGGGCACCAGAACCTTAAACACCCCAATCTCTTTAATATGTCTTACAGCTATCTTCCTCTTCCAGCACGACGACTGAACAACAAGCCGTTTTACTATTCTGTATTCTTTTGTTGACTTGTAGATAGCCATGGGTTCACACCTTCCGGTTGTCAGTTGACTGTTTTGTTTTATCTGGCAGCCCGGTGAGCCAGTGTGGCGTCTGTGCACCCCGTTTTAAGTTACTAGATCCGACATCCACTTTGTCATAATTAGCATAAAACATAAAACACATACACGTATACTCTTCAAAACTCGGTAACTGTCTTGACGTAAGATAATATCGATATTAGCGATTTTAATTCTTCTGATAGTTGAAAAAGTTCACAGCCGATAACTTCGATTCTGTTATATCAAATGGGAGACCGATCATCCATTGGTGCATGGTCTTGGTGAACAGTCTTAATGATTCCAGTTGATCAGAAAGCAGGTACCCTGTGCCAATGCATTCTCTTATATATGCGAGTCGACCATAGGTCGCCTCGCATATATAAGAGAATGCATTAGCCTAACAAATTATATATTATTTTTTAGAATTGTTAAAGAATGTACGAATAAATTTAAAAAATGGTTAAAAAAAAAAAATATTGTTAAAGAATTTTGTGATGATAAAAAAATGTCATTCCTTAATAATTTTTTTATTTTATTTTACCATTTTTTTTATTTGTTCTTACATTCTTTAACAATTATAAAAAATAATGTATAATTTATTAGGCCAATGCATTCTCTTATATATGCGAGGCGACCTATGGTCGACTCGCATATATAAGAGAATGCATTGGCACAGGGATAAATATAGACCGCAGGGATATCTCACCAGGCAAAGATACCGAGTACATGTCGAGTTTTGAATGCCACCTGCTCTGCTTATATTGACACATATGCTAAAAGCCTGTAAATTAATTAACTGCGGATGAACTTCGAAACTGCGTACATGGCTTCGTTGAACGACAATTTTTGCAAAGATGTTTTGATAAAACCAAATCGAACACTTTTAATAGAGAGCGTTTATAATTAACAAAATGTGAAGATATAATCCATTGTGCTATATATATGATCTAACGTGGACATATGTGTGCCCGGATCCGTGTACTATATGTATGCTAATTTTATTTTATTTCAAAGTTAAAACAATTAATGTGATGCAAATGTAACAAATGTATGTATGATGTGAGATTCGCGTCGGTGGATTATGATAATATACATGCAGATGGGCTTGTACATGTACATGTGGGCATGTATTATATCCTGCCGATATATACCCTTACTCGAAACCATCATTACGCCCGGTGTGTGTATACTGCCATGCTCATATGACCGTGTCAATGGAGCTATGGAGCTACTGGGATGTCTAACAGAACAACACAGTTCGGGTTTGATGCGATGCGAGTTATTTTAGGAAATTGTGGGAGAACGAAGATTATAAGTCTTATTATTTTATTTTTGTTTTCTTCTGGTGCCCACATCAGAATGAGCAATGGGTGATGTCACAGTGTCCTGGGCCCGCAGACAAGGTACCCTGCCTTGCTCACCGGAAGCTTATATTCTGCTAATGATGAACAGAGAGTCTGCCGTCAGAGCAGTTTTAGCCAGTCAAAAATAAAATATTATAAATAAAATTGTAGAGAACCCTGAATCTCATGAATTTCTTACACCATGGAGCCCACTTACAAAGCACAACATGTGCAACTTTAAATACCACACACAGTCATGGCCAGGTTATTTTGTTTATATAATCATCGAAGGTGTCGTTGTTGTCAGCGAGAGGTATCGGATTCCTCCGAGATCGCGGAGGGCGCACGAATACTATATTACTATGTATAGGTTATATCAATCAATAATGATCTCTTGGACCGAATAAACATAGTTGTGGTATGTCCGTCAAAGTTGGGAGGCATAGAATCGGTCCGGAAAATCAAATTTGCTGCGTTCCCGTGGTATAAATGTGTCGTGTCCGTCGTCAACGGGAAGTAACGAACTTATCCTAAAATGGCCGAATTTCCGCGATATCTATCCGATGCCGTGCCGTTTGTTATGTCGCCGTATGTCATGTATATATATGGTGTCGAACCTGGAACTTGTCGCTGTACAATCGACAAATGTCCCCGTGTTATTTGATAAGTTAATTCATAAGTGCCGTCAGAGGACGGACTGACGGACCACAAGGCCTTTCTATCCGTCAAAATAAGTGAAAGAAACAATGGATCACAACATATACGTCATATAATATCCCCATAAAATGAAGGTCGTCATAATTTTGATGAATTTGGCGACACTGTTTGTGTCCATTTTACCAGCCCTACCCCCAACTCCACATTTCTGACTAGTGTGAAACTGTTCTATCAATCGCTTTCCCCGATACACAATTCGTGGACAACACGGACAATTATTCTTAGTGGCCTCATTTTGTGGTCACCGACAGAGAGGTACACGCCGTTATCATCGTTGATTGTAACAATGTTGTCAGCCAGCCACAACGGAGCACGAGCTAGCCGGCAGCCGGCAAAAATGCCAGCTAACTGAACGACCATCGGGCATGGCATTTTTGCAGTTTGCAGTGCAATTTTGCCAGCGTGTGAACGTACCCTAACTATAGTTTTCTTGTTTACATTTGCGATGGAGCATGGTGGTCCACCATTGGTGGATCGAGCGTCAATTGCGATACATATTTTACTAGCATATCAGCGATAACCCTTATCGTGGTAATCAAGCTGATAATAATTACGCGTATGTGGACCACAGCACAGTGCCATGGTTCTTCGTCGTACCTAGCCATGTGATAAAACGGGATAATCACCAACACATATATATCACCATGAAACAAACTCATGTTTGTTTTATAGGTAACCATTAACCCTTTACCCAACAGAACGGCCCTGTGCCAATGCATTCTCTTATATATGCGAGTCGACCATAGGTCGCTTCGCATATATAAGAGAATGCATTGGCTTAACACATATTAAAAATGATAAAATTGTCAAAAAATGTAGAAAAACATTATAAAAATTGTTAAAAAATTGTTAAAAAATTATAAAATTGTTAGGCCAATGCATTCTCTTATATATATGCGAGGCGACCTGTGGTCGACTCGCATATATAAGAGAATGCATTGGCACAGTGCATAACTGTAACCATCACAATGTGGTCAATGAACCGGTTCCAATGATATCCATATTTGTATGGTGTTTTTGAGACAGACCGAAGATATTTTAGGCTGTTAAAGCTTTATTTGGGCGTTTTTGGCCGTTTTGTTGGGTAAAGGGTTACCTACCTAGCCACACGTGATAAAACGGGATAATCAACAACTCATATAGCATCATGAAACAAACTCATGTTTGTTTTATAGGTAACCAATAAGTGGAAAGTGGGTGTCTGACCAGGTAACACTAACACATCATTTAGGGTTAGCGAAAATCACATCATTCACGCCCATCGGGTGTATACTGGTGGGCAAATTTTAGTTCGCGGTGTGTCGCCGAATGCGCCGTGTGTCTGTGGAGCTTTTATAAATAGATAATTGGTTTTTCCTTTTTCCGGTTGTGACAATTCGCAGTAGGTCCCTGTTTGCGGAAGTCTATTTGCGGAGTTCCCCGAATTCGCGAAGGTCACCTAAAATGGTCGAAATATGTTGATTTTAATGAGGGAACGGGTGCGTATATGTCAATTTATACGTATTTTAAACAAATAACGACACGGTCATCATAATAGTGGTTTGTTCTATCAATCATATCATAATCATGATCATCATAATACGGAACAAGTCTTGCAACTTTTCGTCCCAATAACATTATTTGCAATGCTTGTTTACAAATATATGTATCGTCATTCGATATTTACTTGTTAATTTACTTTAGTAAAAAGGGAAATAGTATTCAACCAACTGATAGATAGCCTGTTTTGACAATTCGCAGTAAGTCCCTGTTTGCGGAGGTCTATTTGCGGAGGTCTATTTGCGGAGATCCCCGAATTCGCGGAGTTCCCCTAAAATGGTCGAAATATGTTGATTTTAATGAAGGAACGGGTGCGTATATGTCAATTGATACGTATTTTAAACAAATAACACACGACCACGATCATGGTTTGTTATATCAATCATATCAAATTTGCTGGATTGATAGTTGCAGTATGTAACTATTATTACCGCATTAACTGCTTTCAATGTTTGGATATCAACAATGGCTGGACCACTGTTGAAGATTTTATGGCGGGAACACAATGACTCCGATTTTTGATCCACATTTAGAGAATTCTGGTGTGATGAATTAGAAACCTGCAGTAATAAGCCGTAGTTTTTTGTAATAATTTGAAGGATTAGTTGTTTTAACGGAATTCTGAGGCGGTGCATTTATGTAACCAATATATTTAGCTCCTTTTTTTTATAATTTATATTTATGCGTAATAATATAATCTTGAGGGCGTTACCATTTCTGATTATGGTTTTCTTGTAATATATTTCGTATGGTTTCCATAATCTTGTGTAATAGAGGTTATATGGGTATCGTTTTGTTGTGTCGTCTATAAGGCGATGTTCCCAATCAAAGGATGTCTGGGGGATGAAGATTAGCCCAAATATTCCATTTATAAAATAAAATATCTCTGTGGTCCCAAATGTATCAATTTCTAATATCTCCCTTAAACTTGGTAATTTCCCATCCTTACCTCTGGTAATTTAAATTGTTCCGCTGTTATTGGTTCTGTGTATGTTATATGCCTATGTACAGAGTCTCGTGATAGATACTAGGGCGTGTCTAAGAAGAATTATGATATTGTAATGCAAGGGCGATAATCAGTATAATGGCTGGTGTATACTTAACCGCATGAGCGCGCTATTTGACTGTGTAATTTCGCGTCAGATTCCATCCACACATAGCTGCATGCTTCCAATGCCTATTATACACAAACGTAACGAGCCCCGATATATTATTTCAGTTATTAAAGGGACTTATACATCGTAACTCCGAAGGTGAACCTTCACCCATATAACATGACATTAATGTGATTTAATTCAATTCTTTATTCTCATGACCTATAATACATAGGTATCGAGATAACATTTGTACACTATTTACATATATCATGGTACATATATAAGCATATTATACACATTATTATAAATAAATATAAATAAACACGTTATAAATAAATATCAATAAACACATTATAAATAAATAAATATAATAGCACTATCATTGCTATATATGTATAACATTATTCATTAATAGTAATAATATCTCTGATGCGAGGCACATGTTCACTCATTTCGTTTGCTGATATTAGGTTCTAATACATTATATGTAGTTGAAGCATCTATAATACTAGAAAACCGAATATGTCGCCACGAGGGCATACACATGCAATACACCACGATGGAAGTTCCGAGCTAAACGCTCTTTATTAATTGCCAAAATTCATGGAATACTAATACAAAACGTTCTTTATTTATATTGCTGTAATGTGAATAGTACTTCATATCGTGCTCCAAATAGACTTATATCATACCTGAGACACAATTGTAGAAGCCATATACAAATGATGTTAAGGGTGGATACACACATGCATGTAATCTATGTAATTATCGTGTATTTGGCGTTTTACGTGGATCATACAGACCATGTAATATGTGTCGGTTGACAACCCAATCATTAAGGCTATGTTTGACCACAGTGAGTCAAGCTCTGAGCGTGCAGAGAGCCGTTGACTGAACAAAGTCGTCAGGTCACTTAAAATAACTGTTCGCGTGATAACCCAAATGTTGGACTTTCTGTTTAAATCATTGTCAGTCTTCTCTTGATTTTATACAGGTATTGGCAACAGGATTTCCCCAACGCAGGGGCTATGATCCCCAACATGGGGGGGGGGCAATATTATCAGGATCTCCTTACGCATGGGCTATATATGATCCCCGACTTGGGGCTATATATGATCCCGATAGCTACCATCGGGCGGGGTGGCTAACTCTGAGCTATTTAAGTAAAACATATTATATTGTACCTTCTTGCCCAGATTATTCCGGCCGATACATTCAACTAAGTCCCTTAACGACTTGAAGCTTTCGAAACCCCACTCCAAGCAAGCATCATAGTCGAAAATGTTCTATATCAAGTATGTATACACCAGCTGTGTCGCTTCTGGTGTTCGTATCTTAATAACATGCCAGATATCACACAGACTTAACTAATTTCCACATCCGTGAGAGAAGACCTGTTTTGGACTGGCCTTTAATGTCTTGATAACAGAGAGTTTGACTTCGCTTATGACTACTCACTTGTCTGGCCTGTTAACAATGAACCGCTCGCGCACAGGTGATCAATGTTGTCAAGTATTGGTGTGGCCATGTAAAATACATGTATTTTACATACAGAGATTACATGCATGTGTGTATCCACCCTAATGCCATTTGCTCTGGTTCTGCATGCGTATGAAATTCGAAAGTACGTACAGGGCTATGTTGAACGACAATTTTGCATAGATGTTTTAATAAAACCAAATTGACGATTTCTAATAAAGAGCGTTTATAATTAACAACACGTGAATAGATGGTCGGTTCATAGTGATATGTTCTTGAGCTGTCCGTATACTATATACATGCTATATATTATTTTTATTTTATAGTTAATACACATGTGATGAAGATGTAATAAATGTATTGGATCTGAGATTCACGCGGGTGGATTATGATAATATACATCATAATAATAAAATAATATATATTATGTATTATTATCCTGCCGATATATATACGGGGTACATATATACGTTATTATTTCCAAAATGTACAATCATAACATAATAATATAGAAAGGCAAGTAAATAATAATAATAGCCGACATCAGCATTTATCAAACAGCTGAGTATAAATCATTCAATATTATCCTCGATGTGAAAATGTTCGGACCAATTGTCTCAACCTGATTATTGTATACAGTACGATTGTGTGATTTGAATCACAAATGATGTCAAACTCGATGGAAATATATTAGATCCCATCCACATTTCGGACCAAATGCGGATCATACTGTAGGTCTTAACTTTAAGATTATCTTAAGACACCTCACACCAGTCTTAAAGTTAAGACCAAAGTTAAGACCATCTTAAGTTAAGACCTTGTTCGTGAAAGGCACTTATGACTGAAGTTTGAACTTATGACCATCTTAAGTCCCAACTATGTCATAAGTTGCCTTCGTGAAACAGGGCCCAGATATATTGTCAATTTATTCATGTGATATACATGTACACAGGCATATTATGTACGAAGCTTGTGTATTATACACAATGGATCCAGTGGATATACACAGGTATATGTACGAAGCTTGTTTTAATATACACAATGATTGTGTATCCAGGGGATATACACAGGCATATGTACGAAGCTTGTGTATTATACACAATATATATCCAGGGGATATATACACAGGCGTATGTACGAAACTTGTGTATTATACACAATGTGAATCCCGGGATATACACAGACATGTACGAAGCTTGCGTATTATACACAGTGTGTATCCAGGAGATATACACAGGCATATGTGCGAAGCTTGTGTATTATACACAATGTGTATACAGGGGATATACACACTGTAAAACTCATTCGTTCTTTTGTAACGACAAAACATTGCCGTCGTATCGGTATGTCACGTTTTGTACGATCGGTCGTCCGTATCATTGCCGTCGTATCGGTATGTCATGTTTTGTACGATCGGTCGTCCGTATCATTGCCGTCGTATCGGTATGTCACGTTTTGTACGATCGGTCGTCCGTATCATTGCCGTCGTATCGGTATGTCACGTTTTGTACGATCGGTCGTCCGTATCATTGCCGTCGTATCGGTATGTCATGTTTTGTACGATCGGTCGTCCGTATCATTGCCGTCGTATCGGTATGTCACGTTTTGTACGATCGGTCGTCCGTATCATTGCCGTCGTATCGGTATGTCACGTTTTGTACGATCGGTCGTCCGTATCATTGCCGTCGTATCGGTATGTCATGTTTTGTACGATCGGTCGTCCGTATCAGTTGATAACATAATAACCGTCTTGCACATTTTACTACTTTCAGTCAATATTTTTGGATTGAAATGGTCATTAGTTGACACTAGTCTTAGCAAACTTGAGACCGGTCCATGTGCTATGACTTTGCAATTTCCATGTTCAGATTAAAACTATTCTCACACCTGACCGAACCATGATCGGCCCAATGGTTGTCTTCCACCCCCGGCTAGTGGCCGACTAAGACTTCTGATAAATTCAGAATGGCTTACCATCCAGGGCCCTGTTTCATGAAGCAAGGTCATAAGATTATCTTATGATGGACTTAATCTAAGATCTAAGGTGGATCTTATGATGTTACTTTTCCGCTTCACGAACGCGTTTCATAAAACAATCTTAAGTCCATCTTAAGTAGGAAGTTAAGTTCGCGCGCTTTTAGACTGGCTCTCGACAATTTATTACAGCTATGCGCAGAAAATATTGGTTCTGTGTATGTTATATGCCTAGGTACAGTGTCTCGTGATAGATACTAGGGCGTGTCTAAGAAGAATTATGATATTGCAATGCAAGGGCGATAATCAGTATAATGGATGGTGCATACTTAACTGCATGAGCGCGCTATTTAACTGTGTAATTTCGCGTCAGATTCCATCCACACATAGCTACATGATTCCAATGCCTATTACTTACAAACGTAACGAGCTCCAATATCTTATTTCAGTTATTAAAGGGACTTATACATCGTAACTCCAAAGGTGAACCTTCACCCATATACCATGCCATTAAGGTGATGCGGGGCATATGTTCACTCCTTTCGTTTGCTCATATTAGGTTCTAATACATTATATGTATTTGAAGCATCTATAATACTAGGAAACGGAATATGTCGCCACGAGGGCATACACATGCAATACACCATGATGGAAGTTCCGAGCTAAACGCTCTTTATTAATTGCCAACATTCATGGAATACTAATACAAAACGCTCTTTATTTATATTGCTATAATGTGAATAGTACTTCATATCGTGCTCCAAATAGACTTATTTCCAATCTGAGACATAAGCGTAGAAGCCATATATAAATGATGTTAATGCATTTGCTCTGGTTCTGTTGACAAATATGCCAAACGCTTGTTATAATTAACAAACTGCGTATGAACTTCTAAAGTGCGTACAGGGCTATGTTGAACGACAATTTTGCATAGATGTTTTAATAAAACCAAAGCGACGATTTCTAATAAATAGAATAGACGGCCGGTTCACAGTGATATATGTTCTTTCGCGGATCCCGGAGTGCCCGCGGTCCGTATACTATATACATGCTATATATTTTTTATTATTTCATAGTTAATAAACATGTGATGCAGATGTAATAAATGTATAGGATCTGAGATTCACGCGGGTGGATTATGATAATATACATCATAATAATAAAATAATATATATTATGTATTATTATATATACATAATATATATATATATATCAAATTATAACATAATAATATAGAAAGGCAAGTAAACAATAATAATAGCCGACATCAGAATTTATCAAATAGCTGAGTATAAATCATTCAATATAACCTCGATGTGAAAATGTTCGGACCAATTGTCTCAACCTGATTATTGTATACAGTACGATTGTGTGATTTGAATCACAAATGATGTCAAACTCGATGGAAATATATTAGATCCCATCCACATTTCGGACCAAATGCGGATCATAATGTTGGTCTTAACTTTAAGATTATCTTAAGACACCTCACACCAGTCTTAAAGTTAAGACCAAAGTTAAGACCATCTTAAGTTAAGACCTTGTTCGTGAAACGCACTTATGACTGAAGTTTGAACTTATGACCATCTTAAGTCCCAACTATGTCATAAGTTGCCTTCATGAAACATGGCCCAGGCATGTGAGGTGCAAGTAAGATACAATTAAGGCCCAATGGGGGTGGCTTGCGTGTTGATATACGAAAACTTGTTAGTTTATTCTGGTTCAGGGTTCAGGGGTTGTAGTCGGAAATCCCCCAGTGGAGACACTCCAGCTACGTCTCCGAATGTATTTACCCAACAGCTTCATTGAATTAAACTGTTAATCTCAATTCCAATCTAACACCCGAGTTCAGCAAATGATGACCCCACCAAATAATCACCATAGCGTGACCATGGATAATAAAAATGATCAGCAAAATACACACACGATATATACTTCGCGTGTACATTACATGAGTATATGCCGTGCATCTTTACAGACATTACATTGGCGTAACAATTTTTATATTATTTTTTTTTAATTGTTATAAAATGTAAGAAAAATTACAAAAAATAATAAAAAATTGTTAAAGAACGTAATAAATAATGATAAAAATTGATAATTTTGTTTATAGAATGTAATAACAAATGATACAAATTGATAAAGAATATAATAAAAAAATTATAAAATTGCTAAAGAATGCAAGAAAAAATTATTAAAATGATAAAATTGTTAAAGTAAGTAAGAAAAAATTATAAAAAATTATAAAAATTGTTAAAGAATATAAGAAAAATTAATAAATGAAAAAAACTGTCAGGCCAATGCATTCTCTTATATATGTGAGGCGACCTATGGTCGACTCGCATATATAAGAGAATGCATTGGCACAAGGTCTTTATTCGGGAGCTGAGCTGGCGCAACAATAAACAGCCTTCTATTCGTACATCTCGCCGCGTATCTGTACATATAACCCATATGACTATCCTCTTAGCTCCTTCCTTTATTATTCTTAACTCAGACTTATACAGTATTACCATTATCATTTCTGATGAGCTATCTCTTCCCATCAACATTTTCAGCAACAACAGCAACCTACAATGTTATGAAACCCGTTCGTACATGTACGTGATGCGTTATTATTATTTCCTTCAAAAATAGAATCAAAACACACACTTATGTCTCATTTATATGTGTATTTAACATACCATATTAAAGGTACTCAATCCGATCAGACGCTCCTCAATTACTGTTTCTTTGGCTTCAGGGGGGGGGGGTACACAATATTTGATTCGAGTCGAGGAACATACCCATCAACGCCCAGAGTGATCAGATATAGATTTTTGAAGTTTGTTATTTCTAATGTTTGTGGCCCAGAAACACGCAGTCAAAAGTATGGTCTCGGTGAAAATTGCGGATGAAGATGGATAACTCTAAAATCAAGTGGTTATTATTACCACTTGATTTTTGGGTATCCATCTTCATCCGCAATTTGTCCGTTTGACCACGTGTTTCTGGGACAATTATTAGTACACATCTCGAGAAATAACAAACTTCAAAAATCAATATCTGATCAATCTGAGCTTTGATGGGTGGGTTCCTCGACTCGAATCAAATATTGTTTACCCCCAAGCCAAAAAATAGTAATTTAGGAGCGTCTGATCGGATTGAGTACCTTTAATAATAAATTAATGAAAAGAAGTGAAAATAATTGAGAAGAAATCTGTTGGACGTCTTTGCGACTCGAAGTATTATTCTACATCTCTGAACCAATACAGAGAACATATGGAACATATACACCATTCCTATCCCTACCTAGCCAACACACGTGTTCCTTGTGTCCTACACACCATTACACAATGCCATTACCTTACGTTCATTAACCCATAACAATTTTTATATTTTTTTATAATTTTTTCTTACTTTCTTTAACAATTTTATCATTTTTTTTATTATCATTTATTCTTACATTCTTTAGCAATTTTATCATTGTTTATTATATTATCATTTGTTCTTACATTCTATTAAAAAAAATATCAATTTTTATCATTATTTCTTACGTTCTTTAACAATTTTTAATTATTAAAGTTTTATTTTTCTTACATTTTTTAACAATTATAAAAAATAATATAAAATTTGTTAGGCCAATGTATTCTCTTATATATGCGAGGCGACCTATGGTCGACTCGCATATATAAGAGAATGCATTGGCATAGGGCTTTAGCAAAAATTCAAGAAGCTCCAGTCATATCTGGGTTAAGAATAATAACTGATATGTTGTAATTTAAGTTGTTGTATTATTCATGGAATAAGTTCTGTTTAAAGGTACTCAATCCGATCAGATGTTATTACCACTTGCTTTTAGAGTTATCCATCTTCATCCGCACCGTCGTCCGTTTGGCAACTTTCTTCTGGTCCATAAACAATAGAAATAGCAAACTTCAAACATCGATATCTAATCACTCTGAGCTTTGATTTTTGGGTTCCTCGACTCGAATAAAATATGTTTTACTCCCGAAGCCAACGAAATAGTAATTTAGGAGCGTCTGATCGGATTGAGTACCTTTAAACGGCATATTTAATGCTGCACCAGGGCATCTACAGTCATGAACCCCAGGGTTAACGCTTTACTCATTGCAGTATCTGCCGGAAAAATTGTGCAAAGTGTTACAAATATTATTCTCTTGTCTTTTAAAGGTACACAATCCGATCAGACGCTCCTAAAGTACTATTTCTTTGACTTCGGGGATAAAATATATTTGATTCGAGTCGAGGAACCCACCCATCAAAGCTCAAAGTGATCAGATATCGATTTTTGAAGTTTGTTATTTCTCGAGATGTGTAATAACATGTGGCCCCGAAACACGTGGTCAAACGGATGGTCTTGGACAAAATTGCTGATGAAGATGGATAACTCTGAAATCAAGTGGTAATACGGTCAAATTTCGTGATACTTTAGTGATAATACAGCCATATTTTGTTTAACAAAATGTTGATAAATAACAAGTTTTTAGAAATTTGATACCATAGTTGACAGTGGTTAGCATTATTTTGTTGCAATAAATCGATTCTGATAAATAAAGCGTATTTTGAAGAAATGTTGTTGTTGTTGTATCGTGATGGTATAGGGGCCGTCTGATCGGATTGAGTACCCTTTATAGCAAGAAAATAATGTTGATTGACTTGCATACTGCCAATGTTGCTGCAAATCAGTTAATGAACAACGCAATGCCCCATAATGTACGCTGTCTATAGTATAGAGTTATCCCTCTATAGACAGAGTTGTTTCAAATTGGTCGACAGACATCGATAACTATTGTGGAAGTATCATTTATACTATAGAACATACAAGCACACTTTCCACTTTGAAGACTATCTATAGATAGAGCATAAAAGTGACATATCATAATTCCAAACATGCAACCACAAACTCCCAGTTGAGGTGGATAGATGTCATTGTCACATTAAAGGGGTACTGTACGCCATTTTCAATAATTTCCCGGTGATAACAACGATCTAATATCTATAATATATAGAAAACTAAGTCATTTGTGTCGAAGATGTATTCTGTAAACGTTCAGGTTAATACGTTATCTTAAAATCAAAGTTACTAATTTGATATAAATTTAATTTATGGCTGGAGTCATAAATTAAATTATGAATTTCGTGTACAAGACGTAATCAAAATAATTCACGGATAGTGGATTGGGTAAAGCGTGGCGCACATGATCGTGTAAAATATGTTGATAAGGGGCGTAAACTCAAGCCATTAACTGACTAGTGACTATACAATTACTCAATGGGTATATGGGACTAGTATGCATATAATATAACATTTATTTGATACATTTGCTTGAAAACTGTCCAAAATTTACTCGACAACGACAATTGGTATTTTCGCATTCCGCCTAATCTGCCATCCGTAACATTACTTCGTCACTCAACATACTTTCAAACAATGGAAATCTGGTTACCTTATTCTACAACTCAGAGATTAAAGAAACCAACAGCAACATTTGGGTACAATATCCCTTTAATTGATATCGAACATCGTATCTGCACGCTATGGGTTACAATCAACTAATTATTTCCCATAGGCGACATTGTTAGGGTTAAGCCATGCCCACGATTCATTGCGATACTGAATATTTTTTGGGTTTAGAACTCCACCTCGGACATAAGTTGTCAAAACAAGAAATGGTGCCTTACCATTCTTATTCCTGGAAATAAATTCGCATTTCCACAACTACCCCCTTTTATGCGCAAAATTTCAGTATAGAAAAATACCCCCACCCACTACCAAATTTGGCGACCAACGTAGACGCTTGACGAACAATCCCACACAAATGGCCGAGGAATTAACATAGCCTATGAATTTCTTTTTTTCTTTCACATTAAACAACCGAAGATATTTACATACAGCATTCAGGACATTCAGCTGCCGGTATTTTTTTAATGCTGAATCGGGTTTCCCTACTCAAATGCCAAGGGGCATAATTTCAATTATTTAGTTGCTTATAACCTATGCTCTTCCAAACTCCAGGCAGAGTTATCTCTCGTCGCTCCTTATGGCAGTGTCATATCGCAGCGATAGCGTAGAGGGCGCTGTATGGAGTTTGATGCTCTTCATCAAGCGTTTGTGATGAATTCCATTACTTGTTTAAAGATACGGACGATCCTCTTGGTGCGTATACAATGTAGCTGTTAAAATAGTCACATCCGCTAAAACCGCCGTATACAGAAAGAATATTATATAATAGACAGATGTTGCTCTTGTATAAATAAATATCGCGTACATTGCATATTACTGTCACGTTTTTTACGCTTTGTTGTGTAAACAAACATCAAAAACCTTACAAAACCATTTGTTAATAGAATACACTCGGAACTACCGGATCGTCCATGGGGGGGGGGGGGGGGCCGAATTTTTTTTACGAGACATCAGGTGGGGGGGGGTGGGTACCCGAGGCCGGAAACAGTTTTTGACCACCTTTTTTGCATTTTTTTTTCATTGACATATTTTCAACTGTTTTAAACATATTTGTTTATTTGTTGTGGCTTGTTGCAATATGAGAAGCACTAATACATTCAATATTGTTATAATTACCCCCATAAGTTGATATAAAATGGAAAAATAGTGAATATTGTGGGGGTGGGTCCCAAAAGTTTCATTGATTTTTTTTGCGCGCATTTTTTTTTTTATTGTGTCTGTTTCAGCTTGCTTGGCAGTTTTTATATTGAAAATTGTCTAGTTCGCGGTGTTGATCAATACAAAAATACCTCAGATAGCTCTAGGGTAGGGTGAACTTAATGCAGTCTGACAATATCAGCTAACAACTCATGACAGAATATTACAATAATTCTTATACTTTACTCATACGGTTAGTTGATGCATGAGTGTAATGTATGAACTAAATATTTGTATCAGTGTTTGTATACTAAATTGATTTTTAAATATACTTTTGTCAAATAATTATTTGAATTGTCAAATTATTTGTTTCAGTGTTGTTGACAACCATCAATAAGTAAATAAGTAGACATGAAATAAAGTTTTAATAACATTTATTGAAAGAAACAAAAATATAACCTTCCTTGGATATTCTTCTGAAAAGTATAAAAATATTATTTAAATAGATGTGAAGAGGGGCCAGGACACATTACCGTTTTGTTCACTTGTAATTATTATATCCCATAATTACCTGCATATACTAGTATGTAAATGACACTTAATGTCTAATTCAGGCTAATATGAAAATTATCAAAGAAGAAAAATTAATTTACTTAATTATTGTTTATTTATAAGATGATGTGCATGCAAGGAGGTCCAGTTTGAAGGCACACATAAAGGTCGTGTACAGAATTTGTGTGAATTTCTTATTGCACATGAACTCCATCCAGTACATGACCGAAGTTCAGCTCTGATTGTCCAAATGAATCTCAGTAATATACATCTGTGTATATGGATTGACCACAGGGGTGGCGCCAGGATTTCCCCGACGGAGGGGCTATGGTCCCCGAAAGGGGGGCTAGACCGGTGACCGAAGGTCATCGGCGGCTGCCGAAGGCAGCCCCGGGGAGAGCGCGATAGGGGTGTCCCACTCTCTCACGGGGGGTTTGGGGGACCTCCCCCACGAAAATTTTGAAAATACATAGCCTGAGGTCGATTCTGGAGTGTTCTGGTGTCAACATACACACTGTTCTAGGGGATCATAATTGTCACTTTTACTTGAGTATTTGGGGAAAAAAATCAGCATATACAATAGTAATGACAATACGGAATTGATCTTAAGTTAACTCACCGTAAATCTTTCGCCACAGGTAGTTGGATCAACTTACAAAGACGGATGAACCATGAGTCCGTGAACATCATTTAGGAGCGTATAATAGATGTAAATTTGTTCAGGTAACATACGATGTGAAAAATTGATGCAGAAAGCTATTTGAAGGAGAGAACAAAGTTGGATGAGGATTATCCCATAATCCACTGAATTAAAATTCTATCCAGTCCACAATTTATGTTGTGTTATTATTCTTTAAATCCCTCAAGTAATAATCTATCCCGGGGAAGTACTAGTAAGCATGATATAATGCATGCAAGGCGAAACACTTCTTGTTTGACACCCATTACAGGGCTGTTTTTTCGGCGACGCATAGGGAACGGGAAAGGGAAGATTCGGCAGTGTGAGTCTGTGTGGAATTTGTAATACATGTAACACGACACACACGAGGATGGTGACGGCATCTATGACACCCTAACCCTATAGTTCCATGCACGAATTTAATAAGTATACGATATGACTCACGGTAGTCTCACGAGTGACTCGTGTCGAGTCTGTCTGACTAAAAATAGAACTCTGGTAATGCGATTCATTAACTCTGCACGCCCACGTCGATTTGTTAATCACCAGTGCACGTGTTTCGAGTCGCGGATTTTCCAATGTTTATCGTCTTTGCATAATTTTATCTCCCCGACGAATTTGGCAGATATCCCCGACGGGGGGGGGGCTGACCATCCCCGACGGGGGGGCTGTAGCCCCCCCCCCCTGACCCCCCCCTTGGCGCCACCCCTGATTGACCATCAACGTTCAAACTCAAAGGGTTAAGCATTATTTTAGGCCTGGTTCTAAGTCGTAATGCGAGGTCGTCGGGTCGGTGGTCATGCAGGCATACATAAAAGTTAATTCGTACACTGGTTCATATGCACATTTTCCTTTTTGGTATTACTATAGGCTCTAGGCCTACTAGTTGATGCTGGTTGATGTCTGAAAAAAGATAAATTTAAGTTCGTGTAATTTTTTATTCTAATGTAGGCCCTAACACTGGCCCTAGTTATTTTTTGTTGTCATTCCAGGGGATTCAACATATTTTTCATCTACTCACCAGCTGTACTCACATAGATGAATAGGCTGGGTTATAAATTTACCAATATAATCACATAATATTCTACCTTTGTTGATTGCTTAGAGTTCAATTTTGCACATGTTTGTTAACAGGAAGTAACATTTAATTTGGTCTTTCAAAAAAGGGACCAATATAGAGCGGTTGGTCGTTTTTACAGAGGGGACCAACATAAAGCTTTGATGTTTTGGGGTGGGTGTCTAAAATTTTATGGAAAAAAAATGCAAGAAAGGGTGGGTGGGTGTAAAAAAATGGAAATGTAAAAAAAAGACCCCCACGTCTCGCAACTTTTTTACGCCCCCCCCCCCCCTGGATCGTCCAATGAAAATGTTCCGTTGCGCTGTGGAGGGCTAAAATAAAATTATTAGCGACATCAACAATCGCATTCAAATCACACCAATTTTTATTTTAATCGACCCATTCTACCAGCTGTTAGTTCAAAATCCAGCTAAGGGTATGTTCATACGCTGGCAAGTTTGCACGGTATGTTTTTGCGGGCATTTCGTCATAGAAAACCACATGGTGCCAGAATATGAACGGAAACGTGCACATAACATGCATCTTTACTGAAGCGAAAGACATGACAAGTAACATTTATCTTGTTCCACTTGTAGCAGTGCTACTGGAATTTGCCTTCAAATACTTGTATGATTTATTCTTGCGAGATAATTGCATGATATATTAACAGGGAAATTCCGGTAGCATCGTTACTAGAGTGGAACTACAGAGATTTACTTTGCACGTAGTTAGCTGTGGCACAGATGCACTTTATGTGCTTGTTTCCGTTCATATTATGGAACCATATCGTTTTCTACGACTAAATGCCTGCAAACCATACCATGCAAACTTGCCAGTGTATGAACGTACCATAATCCACGTTTCTTAACGATTGGGTCGGAAACGATCAGACAGAAACGTGTACATAATATAATTGTTCTTGTAAAGAGATGAATATTTTTCAATCCAGTCAGTATTTTATCCAAACCTATATATGGTAATACATACCAAATAAGCAATTTACAATTATAGTATTGTGAGTTGTGAGTCGTAGACGCACCAAGTTAGGAGTTTTTCAACCGACGTATAATGCGCGCGAATCTAAATAAAGAAATGACGCAATATCGTGATTCTGCTTATAAACAATTCTCTGCGCTTTTTGCGAGAAATTAACATCACTCGACCTGCATTTTCTTTGACACAAAGCGTGTTTTGTGAATAATATTGCATTCATATCATCATTATGCTATACCATTATTATATTCTTGAGGAAATTACCATAATTTAATAAATGTTATTTCTAAATTATAACCTACAACGATTTTATTTTAGCCCTCCTTTTAAGCGTGAAGAATTTAATGAACTTAAGAATCGCCTACGGGAAAGGCCAAATGTTACAGACATGCGTGAATTGCTAAATACAAAAGACAAATAGTTATATCACCGGTTATGTATATTAATAAGACATACATTGTATTATAACAGTTATATCGCCGGTTATGTATATTAATAATAAGACATATTATATCGCCGGTTATGTATATTAATAAGACATATTATATTATGTCTTATTAATATACATAACCGGCGATATAATATGTCTTATTAATATACATAACCGGCTATATAATATGTCTTATTAATATACATAACCGGCGATATAATATGTCTTATTAATATACATACCCGGCGATATAATATGTCTTATTAATATACATAACCGGCGATATAATATGTCTTATTAATATACATAACCGGTGATATAATATGTCTTATTAATATACATAACCGGCGATATAATATGTCTTATTAATATACATAACCGGTGATATAATATGTCTTATTAATATACATAACCGGCGATATAATATGTCTTATTAATATACATACCCGGCGATATAATATGTCTTATTAATATACATAACCGGTGATATAATATGTCTTATTAATATACATAACCGGCAATATAATTTGTCTTATTAATATACATAACCGGCGATATAATATGTCTTATTAATATACATACCCGGCGATATAATATGTCTTATTAATATACATACCCGGCGATATAATATGTCTTATTAATATACATAACCGGCGATATAATATATATGTATATTAATGAGACATTATATCGCCGGTTATGTATTGTAATAAGACATTATATCGCCGGTTATGTATATTAATAAGACTCGACTCGAATCAAATATTTTTGATCCCCCGAAACCAATGAAATAGTTATTTGCGATCGTTAATTCGGAGTATGCAACTTTAACTATTAAATGGTATATAATAAGAATGTATCTGATGTTAGTGTAAACATATGTTATTGCACAAAAAAGCAGCGGGATTATGACTCTATACCACTGTAACAGTAATGACTATATATCAGTTGTCTCGATCTCATCACTGGAGAGTTATTAATAATGGGAATAAAACAAAGTTGAGTTATGTTTATGTGGACTTTTTAATGACAGCTGTTATACATAGTTTTATAAACACATGTATGTATGTAGCATACGCATGAACGCACTTCGAATGCATAGCATCATAGGGCCCCCTTCAAACAGAGCAATCTCTACCAGAGCGCACCAGTCATACTTCCTTCCTGACTCCGACTGGGTACTAGTCTGTGATTTATATATTTAGCGCGGGATTTTCCAGCCAAAATGATGACAACCGATCGCCCCAAAGTAAAATTCCTATGTGCTTTGAGAACAATTCCCGCACTAAAAACTTAATGACAGAATAGAGGATCAGAGCTGTAGTTATGCTGACGATTTTCCCAAGCTACTCGTCAAAATTGCAGCAAATTAGAAGTCTTGTGTTTGACTTGCCATGCGTGTTGTCGTGACATTGCGTCCATGTGCGTTTATATTTTTGTGTTGATAAAATAATCGGAGAACCAAATCACACCGTTTCGCAATATAGTTCTTTGGTTCTAGTGGGACTTTTCAAACTTAAGGTTCAAAATTACACAAATTTTGTTCGACATTTTGTGTGATTAACGAGGGCAGCATGTTGCTCAGTTCGCTTTGTAAATATCTTAATATCGCGGAAGTCCACCAAATGTTGGTAAATTTTCGCCTTTAGCAGCGTTCTTACCAAGTCATCAAGGGAGGTAAACCCTGCATATATACAGTTTGCAAACAGAGAGGGTTAATGTTAGTACATGTGTACCGGTATATCATATATCTGAAGCAGACACCATACGGAGCGCACTTAGACTCAAAAGAATACTCAAATTATGGTGCTTTTAATATATAGTTTTATTCAAATTCTTGGAAGTACGTAGACTCAATTTCACTCAAAAGAATACTCAAATTAAGGTGTTTTTAATCAACACCCAGCTGCGCGCTAGTTAGATTAAATTCCAAGCATTTGAATAAATATCTCTATTAACGCAGATTAAAAGCACCATAATTTGAGTATTCTTATGTTGACGCCTCTACGAGTGGGAGTAAGGTTATTAAGCGTGTATGTCGGTCATCTCATCAAACACTCGGCAGCGCTGGCGTCTCAGATTTCCACACAGAAGCCAGGGATCGTCTGCTTAAGGTGGCATTCACTCTCTTTATTCACTGAATGGAATCGCCAATCCAGTTATAACAGTATACATTGGAACGGTATATTACTCATTACTCATTACCCATATACCCTGTGCCAATGCATTCTCTTATATATGCGAGTCGACCATAGGTCGCCTCGCATATATAAGAGAATGCATTGGCCTAACAATTTTTCATCATTTGTTATTATTTTTTACAATTTTTTACAATTTTAATAATGTTTTCTTATATTCTTTAACTCTTTCAGTGCCAGACTTATTTTGTAGGTTTGGTATCAAAATTATTACTATGAATACTTGGTGATAGTTTTTGATTTATAACATGCCCCTAAGGTTTTATCCAGTGTGTTTTTAAATTCGCTATAGCATGATTAAGCATACACAAAACAAATTCAACCAAAACAAAAAACAAAAAAGCTTCTTTTTTTTTCTTTTATTTTTTTTTAGGGTCGATTTTACAGACCGTAAATTAGGGCCGATGACATCGGCCCCTGGCAATGAAAGAGTTAAACTCCAATCTGCCGGAACCTCGGGCAAGCTTTGAAAGGATTGTTCTGGGTATAAAATCAGCCGACAGACAGAAAAAAGAACATCTAACACAAGAGCAGAGGGACTCATTCATTGGTGGGAAAATGTTCAGATAATAAGTTCAACAAAGAAATGACCTATCACCTATTATCTGTCATAACCTAAAGGAACTACTCATCAATGAGTACCTATTATCTGTCATAACCTAAAGGAACTACTCATCAATGAGTACTTATTATATGTCATAACCTAAAGGAACTACTCATCAATGAGTACTTATTATCTGTCATAACCTAAAGGAACTACTCATCAATGAGTACTTATTATCTGTCATAACCTAAAGGAACTACTCATCAATGAGTACCTATTATCTGTTATAACGTAAAGGAACTACTCATCAATGAGTACCTATTATCTGTCATAACCTAAAGGAACTACTCATCAATGAGTACCTATTATCTGTCATAACCTAAAGGAACTACTCATCAATGAGTACCTATTATCTGTTATAACGTAAAGGAACTACTCATCAATGAGTACCTATTATCTGTTATAACGTAAAGGAACTACTCATCAATGAGTACCTATTATCTGTCATAACCTAAAGGAACTACTCATCAATGAGTACTTATTATCTGTCATAACCTAAAGGAACTACTCATCAATGAGTACCTATTATCTGTCATAACCTAAAGGAACTACTCATCAATGAGTACCTATTATCTGTCATAACCTAAAGGAACTACTCATCAATGAGTACTTATTATCTGTCATAACCTAAAGGAACTACTCATCAATGAGTACCTATTATCTGTCATAACCTAAAGGAACTACTCATCAATGAGTACTTATTATCTGTCATAACCTAAAGGAACTACTCATCAATGAGTACCTATTATCTGTCATAACCTAAAGGAACTACTCATCAATGAGTACTTATTATCTGTCATAACCTAAAGGAACTACTCATCAATGAGTACCTATTATCTGTCATAACCTAAAGGAACTACTCATCAATGAGTACTTATTATCTGTCATAACCTAAAGGAACTACTCATCAATGAGTACTTATTATCTGTCATAACCTAAAGGAACTACTCATCAATGAGTACCTATTATCTGTCATAACCTAAAGGAACTACTCATCAATGAGTACTTATTATCTGTCATAACCTAAAGGAACTACTCATCAATGAGTACTTATTATCTGTCATAACCTAAAGGAACTACTCATCAATGAGTACTTATTATCTGTCATAACCTAAAGGAACTACTCATCAATGAGTACTTATTATATGTCATAACCTAAAGGAACTACTCATCAATGAGTACTTATTATATGTCATAACCTAAAGGAACTACTCATCAATGAGTACCTATTATCTGTCATAACCTAAAGGAACTACTCATCAATGAGTACCTATTATCTGTCATAACCTAAAGGAACTACTCATCAATGAGTACTTATTATCTGTCATAACGTAAAGGAACTACTCATCAATGTGTACCTATTATCTGTCATAACCTAAAGGAACTACTCATCAATGAGTACTTATTATATGTCATAACCTAAAGGAACTACTCATCAATGAGTACTTATTATATGTCATAACCTAAAGGAACTACTCATCAATGAGTACTTATTATCTGTCATAACATAAAGGAACTACTCATCAATGAGTACTTATTATATGTCATAACCTAAAGGAACTACTCATCAATGAGTACCTATTATCTGTCATAACCTAAAGGAACTACTCATCAATGAGTACTTATTATATGTCATAACCTAAAGGATCTACTCATCAATGAGTACCTATTATCTGTCATAACCTAAAGGAACTACTCATCAATGAGTACTTATTATATGTCATAACCTAAAGGAACTACTCATCAATGAGTACTTATTATATGTCATAACCTAAAGGAACTACTCATCAATGAGTACCTATTATCTGTCATAACCTAAAGGAACTACTCATCAATGAGTACTTATTATCTGTCATAACGTAAAGGAACTACTCATCAATGAGTACCTATTATCTGTCATAACCTAAAGGAACTACTCATCAATGAGTACTTATTATCTGTCATAACCTAAAGGAACTACTCATCAATGAGTACCTATTATCTGTCATAACCTAAAGGAACTACTCATCAATGAGTACTTATTATCTGTCATAACCTAAAGGAACTACTCATCAATGAGTACTTATTATATGTCATAACCTAAAGGAACTACTCATCAATGAGTACTTATTATCTGTCATAACGTAAAGGAACTACTCATCAATGAGTACTTATTATCTGTCATAACCTAAAGGAACTACTCATCAATGAGTACTTATTATCTGTCATAACCTAAAGGAACTACTCATCAATGAGTACCTATTATCTGTCATAACCTAAAGGAACTACTCATCAATGGGTACTTATTATATGTCATAACCTAAAGGAACTACTCATCAATGAGTACTTATTATCTGTCATAACCTAAAGGAACTACTCATCAATGAGTACCTATTATCTGTCATAACCTAAAGGAACTACTCATCAATGGGTACTTATTATCTGTCATAACCTAAAGGAACTACTCATCAATGGGTACTTATTATCTGTCATAACCTAAAGGAACTACTCATCAATGGGTACTTATTATATGTCATAACCTAAAGGAACTACTCATCAATGAGTACTTATTATCTGTCATAACCTAAAGGAACTACTCATCAATGAGTACTTATTATCTGTCATAACCTAAAGGAACTACTCATCAATGGGTACTTATTATATGTCATAACCTAAAGGAACTACTCATCAATGAGTACTTATTATCTGTCATAACCTAAAGGAACTACTCATCAATGGGTACTTATTATATGTCATAACCTAAAGGAACTACTCATCAATGAGTACTTATTATCTGTCATAACCTAAAGGAACTACTCATCAATGAGTACTTATTATCTGTCATAACCTAAAGGAACTACTCATCAATGAGTACTTATTATCTGTCATAACCTAAAGGAACTACTCATCAATGGGTACTTATTATATGTCATAACCTAAAGGAACTACTCATCAATGAGTACTTATTATCTGTCATAACCTAAAGGAACTACTCATCAATGAGTACCTATTATCTGTCATAACCTAAAGGAACTACTCATCAATGAGTACTTATTATCTGTCATAACCTAAAGGAACTACTCATCAATGAGTACTTATTATCTGTCATAACCTAAAGGAACTACTCATCAATGAGTACTTATTATCTGTCATAACCTAAAGGAACTACTCATCAATGAGTACCTATTATCTGTCATAACCTAAAGGAACTACTCATCAATGAGTACCTATTATCTGTCATAACCTAAAGGAACTACTCATCAATGAGTACCTATTATCTGTCATAACCTAAAGGAACTACTCATCAATGAGTACCTATTATCTGTCATAACCTAAAGGAACTACTCATCAATGTGTACTTATTATATGTCATAACCTAAAGGAACTACTCATCAATGAGTACTTATTATCTGTCATAACGTAAAGGAACTACTCATCAATGAGTACTTATTATATGTCATAACGTAAAGGAACTACTCATCAATGAGTACCTATTATCTGTCATAACGTAAAGGAACTACTCATCAATGAGTACTTATTATATGTCATAACCTAAAGGAACTACTCATCAATGAGTACTTATTATATGTCATAACCTAAAGGAACTACTCATCAATGAGTACTTATTATCTGTCATAACGTAAAGGAACTACTCATCAATGAGTACTTATTATATGTCATAACCTAAAGGAACTACTCATCAATGAGTACTTATTATATGTCATAACCTAAAGGAACTACTCATCAATGAGTACTTATTATCTGTCATAACCTAAAGGAACTACTCATCAATGAGTACTTATTATCTGTCATAACCTAAAGGAACTACTCATCAATGAGTACTTATTATATGTCATAACCTAAAGGAACTACTCATCAATGAGTACTTATTATATGTCATAACCTAAAGGAACTACTCATCAATGAGTACTTATTATATGTCATAACCTAAAGGAACTACTCATCAATGAGTACCTATTATCTGTCATAACCTAAAGGAACTACTCATCAATGAGTACCTATTATCTGTCATAACCTAAAGGAACTACTCATCAATGAGTACTTATTATCTGTCATAACCTAAAGGAACTACTCATCAATGAGTACTTATTATATGTCATAACCTAAAGGAACTACTCATCAATGAGTACTTATTATATGTCATAACCTAAAGGAACTACTCATCAATGAGTACTTATTATATGTCATAACCTAAAGGAACTACTCATCAATGAGTACTTATTATCTGTCATAACCTAAAGGAACTACTCATCAATGAGTACTTATTATCTGTCATAACCTAAAGGAACTACTCATCAATGAGTACTTATTATATGTCATAACCTAAAGGAACTACTCATCAATGAGTACTTATTATATGTCATAACCTAAAGGAACTACTCATCAATGAGTACTTATTATATGTAATAACCTAAAGGAACTACTCATCAATGAGTACTTATTATATGTCATAACCTAAAGGAACTACTCATCAATGAGTACTTATTATCTGTCATAACCTAAAGGAACTACTCATCAATGAGTACTTATTATATGTCATAACCTAAAGGAACTACTCATCAATGAGTACTTATTATCTGTCATAACCTAAAGGAACTACTCATCAATGAGTACCTATTATCTGTCATAACCTAAAGGAACTACTCATCAATGTGTACCTATTATCTGTCATGACATAAAGGAACTACTCATCAATTAGTACTTATTATCTGTCATAACCTAAAGGAACTACTCATCAATGTGTACCTATTATCTGTCATAACCTAAAGGAACTACTCATCAATGAGTACCTATTATCTGTCATAACCTAAAGGAACTACTCATCAATGAGTACTTATTATCTGTCATAACCTAAAGGAACTACTCATCAATGAGTACCTATTATCTGTCATGACATAAAGGAACTACTCATCAATGAGTACTTATTATCTGTCATAACCTAAAGGAACTACTCATCAATGAGTACTTATTATCTGTCATAACGTAAAGGAACTACTCATCAATGAGTACTTATTATCTGTCATAACGTAAAGGAACTACTCATCAATGAGTACTTATTATCTGTCATAACCTAAAGGAACTAATCATCAATGAGTACCTATTATCTGTCATAACCTAAAGGAACTACTCATCAATGAGTACCTATTATCTGTCATAACGTAAAGGAACTACTCATCAATGAGTACTTATTATCTGTCATAACGTAAAGGAACTACTCATCAATGAGTACTTATTATCTGTCATAACCTAAAGGAACTACTCATCAATGAGTACTTATTATATGTCATAACCTAAAGGAACTACTCATCAATGAGTACTTATTATCTGTCATAACGTAAAGGAACTACTCATCAATGAGTACTTATTATCTGTCATAACGTAAAGGAACTACTCATCAATGAGTAGTTATTATATGTCATAACCTAAAGGAACTACTCATCAATGAGTAGTTATTATCTGTCATAACCTAAAGGAACTACTCATCAATGAGTAGTTATTATATGTCATAACCTAAAGGAACTACTCATCAATGAGTACTTATTATCTGTCATAACCTAAAGGAACTAATCATCAATGAGTACCTATTATCTGTCATAACCTAAAGGAACTACTCATCAATGAGTACCTATTATCTGTCATAACGTAAAGGAACTACTCATCAATGAGTACTTATTATCTGTCATAACGTAAAGGAACTACTCATCAATGAGTACTTATTATCTGTCATAACCTAAAGGAACTACTCATCAATGAGTACTTATTATATGTCATAACCTAAAGGAACTACTCATCAATGAGTACTTATTATCTGTCATAACGTAAAGGAACTACTCATCAATGAGTACTTATTATCTGTCATAACGTAAAGGAACTACTCATCAATGAGAACCTATTATATGTCATAACCTAAAGGAACTACTCATCAATGAGTACCTATTATCTGTCATAACCTAAAGGAACTACTCATCAATGAGTACTTATTATCTGTCATAACGTAAAGGAACTACTCATCAATGAGTACTTATTATCTGTCATAACGTAAAGGAACTACTCATCAATGAGTACCTATTATCTGTCATAACCTAAAGGAACTACTCATCAATGAGTACTTATTATCTGTCATAACGTAAAGGAACTACTCATCAATGAGTACTTATTATCTGTCATAACCTAAAGGAACTACTCATCAATGAGTACTTATTATCTGTCATAACGTAAAGGAACTACTCATCAATGAGTACCTATTATCTGTCATAACCTAAAGGAACTACTCATCAATGAGTACTTATTATATGTCATAACCTAAAGGAACTACTCATCAATGAGTACTTATTATCTGTCATAACGTAAAGGAACTACTCATCAATGAGTACTTATTATCTGTCATAACCTAAAGGAACTACTCATCAATGAGTACTTATTATCTGTCATAACGTAAAGGAACTACTCATCAATGAGTACCTATTATCTGTCATGACATAAAGGAACTACTCATCAATGAGTACCTATTATCTGTCATAACATAAAGGAACTACTCATCAATGAGTACCTATTATCTGTCATAACCTAAAGGAACTACTCATCAATGAGTACTTATTATCTGTCATAACCTAAAGGAACTACTCATCAATGTGTACTTATTATCTGTCATAACCTAAAGGAACTAATCATCAATGTGTACCTATTATCTGTCATAACCTAAAGGAACTACTCATCAATGTGTACCTATTATCTGTCATAACCTAAAGGAACTACTCATTAATGAGTACCTATTATCTGTCATAACCTAAAGGAACTACTCATCAATGAGTACCTATTATCTGTCATAACCTAAAGGAACTACTCATCAATGTGTACCTATTATCTGTCATAACCTAAAGGAACTACTCATCAATGAGTACCTATTATCTGCCATAACCTAAAGGATCTACTCATCAATGAGTACCTATTATCTGTCATAACCTAAAGGAACTACTCATCAATGAGTACTTATTATATGTCATAACATAAAGGAACTACTCATCAATGAGTACCTATTATCTGTCATAACCTAAAGGAACTACTCATCAATGTGTACTTATTATCTGTCATAACCTAAAGGAACTACTCATCAATGTGTACTTATTATCTGTCATAACCTAAAGGAACTACTCATCAATGAGTACCTATTATCTGTCATAACCTAAAGGAACTACTCATCAATGAGTACTTATTATCTGTCATAACCTAAAGGAACTACTCATCAATGAGGACCTATTATCTGTCATAACCTAAAGGAACTACTCATCAATGAGTACTTATTATCTGTCATAACCTAAAGGAACTACTCATCAATGAGTACCTATTATCTGTCATAACCTAAAGGAACTACTCATCAATGAGTACTTATTATATGTCATAACCTAAAGGAACTACTCATCAATGAGTACTTATTATCTGTCATAACCTAAAGGAACTACTCATCAATGAGTACTTATTATATGTCATAACCTAAAGGAACTAATCATCAATGAGTACCTATTATCTGTCATAACCTGAAGGAACTACTCATCAATGAGTACTTGTTATATGTCTTAACCTAAAGGAACTACTCATCAATGAGTACTTATTATCTGTCATAACCTAAAGGAACTACTCATCAATGAGTACTTATTATATGTCATAACCTAAAGGAACTAATCATCAATGAGTACCTATTATCTGTCATAACCTAAAGGAACTACTCATCAATGAGTACTTATTATCTGTCATAACCTAAAGGAACTACTCATTAATGAGTACCTATTATCTGTCATAACCTAAAGGAACTACTCATCAATGAGTACTTATTATATGTCATAACCTAAAGGAACTACTCATCAATGAGTACTTATTATCTGTCATAACCTAAAGGAACTACTCATCAATTAGTACCTATTATCTGTCATAACCTAAAGGAACTACTCATCAATGAGTACTTATTATCTGTCATAACCTAAAGGAACTACTCATCAATGAGTACCTATTATCTGTCATAACCTAAAGGAACTACTCATCAATGAGTACTTATTATATGTCATAACCTAAAGGAACTACTCATCAATGAGTACTTATTATCTGTCATAACCTAAAGGAACTACTCATCAATGAGTACTTATTATCTGTCATAACCTAAAGGAACTACTCATCAATGAGTACCTATTATCTGTCATAACCTAAAGGAACTACTCATCAATGAGTACTTATTATCTGTCATAACCTAAAGGAACTACTCATCAATGAGTACTTATTATCTGTCATAACCTAAAGGAACTAATCATCAATGAGTACTTATTATCTGTCATAACCTAAAGGAACTACTCATCAGTGAGTACTTATTATATGTCATAACCTAAAGGAACTACTCATCAATGAGTACCTATTATCTGTCATAACCTAAAGGAACTACTCATCAATGAGTACTTATTATCTGTCATAACCTAAAGGAACTACTCATCAATGAGTACTTATTATATGTCATAACCTAAAGGAACTACTCATCAATGAGTACCTATTATCTGTCATAACCTAAAGGAACTACTCATCAATGAGTACCTATTATCTGTCATCACCTAAAGGAACTACTCATCAATGAGTACCTATTATCTGTCATAACCTAAAGGAACTACTCATCAATGAGTACTTATTATCTGTCATAACCTAAAGGAACTACTCATCAATGAGTACCTATTATCTGTCATAACCTAAAGGAACTACTCATCAATGAGTACTTATTATCTGTCATAACCTAAAGGAATTGCTCATCAATGAGTACCTATTATATGATCATAACCTAAAGGAACTACTCATCAATGAGTACCTATTATCTGTCATAACCTAAAGGAACTACTCATCAATGAGTACTTATTATATGATCATAAACTTTCTTCTAAAAGTCTCATACAAAATCAAACGGATATGAAGTTGATAAATCACGATGTGTGCTGGACTGTGCTATGAACAGGCAAGACGGATTAAAGGTACTCAATCCGATTAGACGCTCCTAAATTACTATTTGTTTGGCTTTGGGCGTTTGGGGGTAAAAAAAATTGGATTCGAGTCGATGAACCCACCATCAAAGCTCAGATTGCTCAGATACCGATTTTTTTTAAGTTTGTTAATTTTTGGAGATGTGGACCAGAACCACGTGCTCAAACGGACAAATTGCGGTTGTAAGATGGATAACTCGAAAATCAAGTGGTTACTATTAACAATAATAACCACTTGATTTTAGAGTTATCCATCTTACACCCGCAATTTGTCTGTTTGAGCATGTGGTTCCGGTCCACATCTCCAAAAATTAACAAACTTCAAAAATCGATATCTGATCACTCTGAGCTTTGATGGGTGCATGGGTTCCTTGACTCGAATCAAATATTTTGAACCCTCGAAACCAAAGAAATAGTAATTTAGAGTCCTTCGTCGGATTGAGTACCTTTAATGACAAGTCACGCGACGTCATTAGTTATTAATATGAATTGTAAATCCCTTGTTTTTTCCAATGATAAATCATCAACATTATTTTGCATTTGATGGATCAATGCACATATATTCACGGAGTTTGTGTACTTATAACTAGTGAATTCACTGAAGATCTTGAGTGTTTATAACTATAGTGCAAGCATTGTTTGTTGTTGTCAGACATGATACCACAGGTTCAATATTACACACTTCCAAAAACAACACGACCTCATTTTCAAAACAAAAGCAAAGTTTCCTAGATAGCAACATTAATCTACTTGAACTAATAAACCAGTGTTGGGGACATGACCATCTGCGGGATGGATCGGGATGCGGGACAGAATGACAATCTGTGGGGTGGGTCGGGATGCGGGACAGAATGATGACATTCCGCGGGATGGGACGGGAAGCGGGACAGTATATGACAATATGCGGGATGGGTCTGGATGCGGGTCAGAATGACAATCTGCGGGATGGGTCGGGATGCGGGACAGAATGGCATTCTGCGGGATGGGTCGGGATGCGAGACAGAATGACAATCTGCGGGATGGTTCGGTATGCTAGACAGAATGACATTCTGCGGGATGGGTCGGGATGCGGGTCAGAATGACAATCTGCGGGATGGGTCGGATTGCGAGACAGAATGACAATCTGTGGGATGGTCCGGGATGCGAGACAGAATGACAATCTGCGGGATGGGTCGGGATGCGGGACAGAATGGCATTCTGCGGGATGGGTCGGGATGCGAGACAGAATGACAATCTGCGGGATGGTTCGGGATGCTAGACAGAATGACATTCTGCGGGATTGGTCGGGATGCGGGACAGAATAATGACAATCTGAGGGATGAGTCGGGATGCGGGACAGAATGACATTCTGCGGGATGGGTCGGGATGCGGGACATAATGACAAGCTGCGGGATGGGTCGGGATGCGGGACAGTATGATGACATTCTGCGGGATGGGTCGGGATGCGGGACAGTATGACAATCTGCGGGATGGGTCGGGATGCGGGACATAATGACAATCTTCGGGATGGGTCGGGATGCGGGACAGTATGATGACATTCTGCGGGATGGGTCGGGATGCGGGACAGTATAATGTAATGACAATCTGCGGGATAAGTCGGAATGCGGAACAGAATGACATTCTGTGGGATGGGTCGGGATGCGGGACAGTATGACAATCTGCGGGATGGGTCGGGATGCGGGACAGTATGATGCCATTCTGCGGGATGGGACGGGATGCGGGACAGTATGACAATCTGCGGGATGGGTCGGGATGCGGGACAGTATAATGACATTCTGCGGGATGGGTCGGGATGCGGGACAGAATGACATTCTGCGGGATGGGTCGGATGGGGGACAGTATGATGACATTCTGCGGGATGGGATGGGATATGTGATGTCGAAAACATTAGTGACCTCTCTACCACCTTGGTGTAAACAATATTTATTTTCCAAAAATCAAACATAACACAAACACAATACACATATAGATAAAGAGTGATTGGACAACAAGCAAAATGCTTTTTTTTAAAGTCCTCTCCTCGTGGAATAAAAGTTATCTCATGTGAAGGAAATATCACTTGAGGTAAAGCAGACGGGAAATACAGTTTTGTTTGATTGGAATGTTATTACATTATTGGAATTTAGATATGTGTGTAACATTGTGATAGGGGAGTTAATGGAGAGAGACATAGGGTGAGAATGAGAGAGAGAGAGAGAGGATTGACACAACACACATTGGATACAAAACCACAGTTACTGGACATGAAGTCCCAAAAAGAAGGTTATAATCAAATTTTATATCGGTATCCTAATAAAGTATCTCAAGTTAAGAAAATATAAAAAAATGGCCGGACGAACATATCTCAAATAAAAGCACTAAACATAAAATACCAGGCATATGTCGCCTGTTTCCTATAAATAACACACTCACCAACTCTGCAGCAATAAAATCATTCCGGACGCCAAATTAACCCTTTACCCAACAGAAGGGCCCTGTGCCAATGCATTCTCTTATATATGCGAGTCGACCATAGGTCGCCTCGCATATATAAGAGAATGCATTGGCTTAACACATTACAAATTATAAAATTGTTAAAGAATGTAAGAAAAAATGGTAAAAAGTGTTAAAAAAATATTTTTTTTAGGCCAATGCATTCTCTTATATATGCGAGGCGACCTATGGTCGACTCGCATATATAAGAGAATGCATTGGCACAGGGCATAACTGTAACCATCACAATGTGGTCAAGGAACCGGTTCCAATGATATCCATATGTGTATGGTTCTATTGAGACAGACCGAAGATATTTTAGGCTGTTGAAGCTTTATTTGGCCGGTTTTGGCCGGTTTGTTGGGTAAAGGGTTTGCAACAATTTTCACCATTAGCGACGAGTTATTCGTCGCCATCCATGTCGCCATTTTGTTTCTAAGCATCGTGTGAAGGTAAGCGATGTTCTGAATAAAGTGTATGTGTTCCTACATACCATTAGTTGCAGAACATAGGTCTTTCCAACTGCCGATCGAACAAGTATAGAATATACTTGAAAATGGCGACATGGATGGCGACGAGTCACCACCTTAATACGATGAACACGTGCTTCAGTGGCCCATTGTGTCCTGGCAGCGGGAAATAAATCGATAAACAGCGCTCTAAAAGAGCAGACCCGTTGGGCACAGTGGGTTCCAACCACACCCTGATTAATACCGTGTTCACCGTTATCTCTATTTATAGATGGAAGACTCATTATGTTTGACTGGCATCAAGATAGCAGCCGCAGAAAAGGTGAGATTAGAATATTTCTTTGTATTGTATTTATGTTGCGTCTGCTCTGTTGTTACATGCGTATATTAATAACGTACTACTACCCCATCTTTTCGTACGCTAGATTCCGGGTGTTAGAGTCATTCATGTACATGTAATCTGTATTCCGGGGGGGGGTAGAATTAAGAGGTAAATACACTACGCATCGGTGTGTATAGTAGAATTTGACCACAAAGAAACTGAATGTAGGACGACGCGAAGCGGAGTCCTACAATCAGTTTCTGTGGTCAAATTCTACTATATACGCGCCGATGCGCAGTGTATTTATTTCTTTTGTAATTCGACTGTATGTTTTGGTTGAAATTATAGTGACATATATACGTTCAACCTGCTATATAATAGCCCAGTTTCTAGCTCTGCGTGGTATGATTTTCTACCACCAAACAGTTCTTCTCTTAGAACTGTAACGTCAAACATGACGACGCTATTGAACGGCGTCCCCTTTTCATTGCCTTTTTGACAAAATAATTTCGGTTAAAGACTTATTTTTGTTCTATCTCAAAATTCAGTATAATACATTAGGGAGTCATTATATGTCTCCTTCTTCAGTCTATAGCATGACATTAACCCATGCCTGTGTGGTTTGACTTCTGAAAGTTTGAGGCGTTAGCACCATTTCACTGATTGTACCACATTTGTGGTACAATTCAGAATATCTAGAATTGTACCACAAAACGACGGTCTTGTCTCCATGTGCATCCATGCAACAAATATCGCACATCACACGACACAATCGTTTTGACGATTCTGCGACCAATTTCACGATTCTGCGGCTTGATAACCGTGGTGCTACGGCAGTTTAACGATTCTGCGACCTTATTATACGTGATATTTTATGACAAACTTAGATACAGGTGCTTTTTACTGAATTGGGACGACAAAATTGGGCTTCTTCTTGTTTTCATTGTATAGAGTAGACTTTGCATGTCAACCAGATTGACTCACGGAATACATATATACGGGGATGAGATCTATACATAAAATGAGTCACAATCGGCTCGATCAAATCAACACCATCAGATCAAACCACGAACCGATCGCTAAAAGTCATTTCTTGGGCTACAAGGGGACATTAACAATGCGAAAATTAACATCCAACGTAAGCTTTGATAAGCATAAACGTAGGATTTGTCAAATTCGTACCCCAATTGACGCAATATTCGATTAAACTCGACACAGAAATGCGGTAGCAATGTCAATTATTTGGCAACGCCCCGGGTTCGACCATGACAACGACGATTGTGCGACTCGTTGAACGGTAATTTTCATTTGTTATACGACGTATCTGACACTGGCCGGGCAGCTTAGTTCGTGCATTAAGCCCACGTATGCTGCATCAACGATATTAGGCACCGTGCATTCGTTATATAATGAACAGAGCATGGGTTCAATGTAGTACTGTGTATATAATGATTCCCACATGTGATACCACAGAGACCAAGTCACATAATAGTCTGGTCGATAAACTCAAAATTTAGGGTCAACCTAGAAAAAATTCGGACTAAGTTGATTTTTATACCATTTTAAAGAGGAAGCTCTCCTCTATAACATATCCAAAATCCGCTAAAATCCGCTTTGAGCATTTTTTGTAATTCAAGATGGCGTCCAAGATGGCTGCCATTTTCCTATAAGTCAGATTGATGGAATTATAGTGAGAACATATTGTCATATGTATACACATGTATACATTTTTATGAAGCTAAGACACAACTCCACCTTTATGTGCCAAAATTGGAACTCCCCGTCCAAGATGGCCGCCAAAATGGCGACCGGAAGTGGAATTTTTACGTTTTTCACTAATATCTTTAAGATAAGTTTCTGTGGTTTGGAACTGGTTGAGAATTGCGACTTTATTTTGTATTTATCATGTTAACTGACCATTGGAGCAATGAAATATGCTCTTCGTGGGGTCCACACCCCTTTCGATCACTCAAAAATTCGATTTACAAAATGCGGTATAACATTTCACAAAAGATCCCCATTGGGATTCTACTCATATTTCACCAAGAAGTGGGACGAACTGTGCAATGTAAGTAATGCATTCTATATCTTATTGATATTCCAACTCAATGGTACCAAAATTGTCACTTTGGCTCAAAATGGCTGTCAAAATGGCCGCCAAAATATGGAAAATGATAATTATTATCACAGCGTGCCATGCAACCGCTTACAAGTTGTGGTGATGCACACAATTGACTATTCTGTCTTATATACATTGAACACCAACATTTATTATGCACCTTGATTAATTTTTACTATTTACTATTCTGAAATTACAAGAATGATTTGATTTTTCTATCACAAACAGCATCAAACTCGGCAAAAAATAACTTTTCATGTTTGGACCATTTTTTTCATGTAAAATTGAACTTTCTTTGGTATCAAAGATTGTTTTTATTTTGATATGCGTTAAATGTGTCAATATTACTCAAGATGACTTGCAAAATGGCAACCAAATTTGGTAAAAAGTTTATATTCCGAACATTATTCTCTGCTGTTCCGAAATGGTAGCAAATTGTGACTCACTTGGTTATTAAACATGCTACTTAATCAACTGACAACTAAATCTTATATTCTGTTTGTCCCAGCACATTATGAGGCACGACAAATTCATTTTAAGGGATGCAGTATGGATTTTGCCGAACACCTCTTTTTGGGATTCTGTCCATGTTTTTTAACGGAAACGGACAGAACGTTGAAACTGAACTGAAAGGGATCATATTATGTGGCTACTCTGGCCCATTAGCATCAAAATTGATTAACTTATTAACTATTGTCAGGAAAACCGTTTTCTTCACATTGCATACAAAACGCAATTAATGTGGAGAACACTCTGATATTACCTCTATCGATTAACATATCCTTGAGTTATTGTGAAAAGCGATAGTAACCCAAATGTGCACCAGTACAAATCACACATGATCATGCAGTCACTCCATATATACATGAATACCACATAAATGGTCATGTGCCACTCGCTGTATAGACATACACCTCACCCATTACCATACAGCCACACTTGGGTTTACTCATACACCATCGCATGGCCCTATAGCCGTGAATAGCCATGCAGCCGCACCAGTTATACTCCTACACCTCACACAACCTGTATACATATAAAGTAACCTATTGTATACATATTCGACTCACCATAGGCCATACAGTCACTCCATGTATATTTATTTGCCACATGCATAGTTATATAGCCACTAAAGATATGCATATACACCCCACCGATGACCATACAATCACTCCTGCTTTTCCTGTTCGCTACATCCATGATCATACATCACTTCTTGTACACCTATTTGCCCCACCAGTGGTCAAACAGTCTCAATCCCTGTATATATACATATCTGCGACACCCGTGGCCATATAGCCACTCAATACATACATATACACCCAACCCAAAACCACAGAATCACTCCAGGTATATACATATATACCTCACCAAAATGGCCATACAGCCCTTCTAGATATATCAATGTCCCGTACCGCGCACACGGCCATTCATACACTCCAGACTTGCATATACACCTGACCCATGACAATTCAGCCTCTCGCTGTATACGCATACACCACATTCGTGATCATAGTCACTCCTTGTATATCAATTCACCCCACCATTAATTTTGCCATACGGTCAATCCCTATATACATATTGGCCGTGCCATGGCCATATAGTCACTCATGATATACATATACACCTCACCCATGACCACATCATAACTCCAGGTGTATGTATACCTTATCAATGACCCTTCTAGATATACCAATACTCCGCACACGGCCATTCCTACACTTCAGACTTCAGACAATTCAGCCACTCGCTGTATACTTATACACCCCCATGAGCATTCAGCTATTCACTGTATACGTGTACACACCACAAATGACAATACAATAGGCCCTACATATAAACATATACACCCCACTCATCATCACGATGTCACTCTCTATTTACACTAGCCAACAATGGCCACCAAAGTGTACTCCATGTATGCATATACACTTCAACAATTACCATGCAGTCATTCCATGTACACCTATACACATTGCACATAACCATACAACCACACCCTATTTATCCATATACCCATCCATTACCATACATCCAACAAATGTATACATATACACCCACCAATGACAATACAGCCACCCAATGTACACATGTACAGCCCACCCCTGACAACACGGTCACTCCATATATACACACAAAGACATTGTAGCTGCTCTCGTTATGCTCATACACGACTTCAATGACCAGACAGCCACCCACTGTAAACACGTTCACATCACACATGATTCCTTATATACCTATACATCTCACCATGGACACTCCATCCATGACAATATAGTCACACATTGTATAACTATTCACCTCATTCATTAATACAATAAATCCATGTATACCTACTCACCTCGCCTATGACCATACAGTCAACAGACATACACACTGTATTAAGTTGATCAATGTTGATGCTAATGGGCCAGAAAAGCCACATATTATGATCCCTGTCAGTTCCGTTTCGAAGTTCTGCCCATTTCCGTTCAAAAACAAGGAAGTTTTTGGCAAAATCCATATTGCATTACTCAAAATGAACTTGTCATGCCGCGTAGGGTACCGGGACAACCAGAATAGAACACTTAGTTGATTAAGTAGCATGTGAGTCACAATTGAGTCTGTATACATATACACCACGTATATACACATATGTATATAATAATGTTTACCAAATTTGGTTGCCATTTTGGAAGCCATCTTGAGTAATTTTGTCTAAAACACCTCAGTGTGACACATCTAACACATATCAAAACAATAAACATCTTTGATACCAATCATAGTTCCATTTTACTTTTTAAAAATGGCTCAAACCTGAAAAGCGATTTTTTGCCGATTTTGATATCAGGTTTGTGACAGAAAATTTCGAATCATTCTGGTAATTTTAGTGGTTAAAATGGTAACAAATACCCAAGGTGCATGAGAAATGTTAGTAGTCAAGCCATATAAGACAGAATGGTCAATTGTGTGCATCACAACAACTTGTAAGCGGTTGCATGGCACGCTGGGATAATAATTACCATTTTCCATATTTTGGCGGCCATTTTGGCAGCCATTTTGAGCCAAAGTGACAATTTTGGTACTGTTGAGTTCGAATATCAATAAGATATAGAATGCATCACTTACATTGCACAGTTATTCACACTTATTGGTGAAATATGAGTAGAATCCCAATGGGAATCTTTTGTGAAATGTTATACATTGTTTTGTAAAATCGAATTTTTGAGTGATCGGAAGGGGTGTTGATCCCACATGTTGAACAGCATATTTCATTTCTCCAATGGTCAGTTAACATGCTAAATACAAAATAAAGTCACAGTTCTTAACCAGTTCCAAACCACAGAAACTTATCTTAAAGATATTAGTAAAAAACGTAAAAATTCCATTTCAGGTCGCCATTTTGGCGGCCATCTTGGACGGTGAGTTCCAATTATGGCACATAAAGGTGGAGTTATGTCTTAGCTTCACAAAAATGTATGCATGTGTATACATATGACAAGATGTTCTCACTAAAATTGCATAAAGCTGACTTATAGGAAAATGGCAGCCATCTTGGACGCCATCTTGAATTACAAAAAATGCTCAAAGCGGATTTTAGCGGATTTTGGATATGTTATAGAGGATATATTCCTCTTCAAAATGTTATACAAACCAACTTAATCCAAAAAATTTCTAGGTCAAACCGTTTATCGACCAGACTATATACATTATAACACTGGAACACATGCGTTCTGAATCTTACGCAGGTGTTCTGGTTTTGAGTCAGAACCAGAACGCGTGTGGTTTCGTTCAGAACACAACCATGTGTTCTATGTCAGTAAGTGTACGTGTGGGGTAACATATGTCAATACAGTTTAAAGTTATTTTTCTTTTGTTTGATGAAACTGTTGTCTATATGGGACCGATGAATACTTATTTAAAATGACACAACCCTATTTAGATTCAACAGGCCGATTTGGATAAGCATAGATAAGATAAATAATATTATCCATGATTGATTCAGCAGCATGATTAATTGATGACCGATTGATGATGATTAAATGATTAATTGTTTTTCCGTTTTTATTCTTTGTTAGATAGCCAGTCTAATTCTCCTATTATAAATTTAATAATTCAACTAAAGCTAATTTTTATTTCCAGTGAAGAATATAGACAGTGAACCACACTTAACTTAACCGACTCAGATCAACATCCCCCTACCTTCGGATTTAGTTTAACCCTTTTAGTGCCAGTTCCGATTTTTGTATCAAACCATATACCCTGTGCCAATGCATTCTCTTATATAAGAGAATGCATTCGCCTAACAATTTTTCATCATTTGTTATTATTTTTTACAATTTAAAAAAAAATTCTTATATTCTTTAACAGACTTATTTTGTAGGTTTAGTGCCAGGGAATCTTACGTTTTTCATGGGCATCAAAATTATTACTATGAATACTTGGTGATAGTTTTGAGTTATAACATGCCCCTAAGATTTTATCCAGTTTGTTTTTAAATTCGCTATAGCATGCTTAAGCATACCCAAACAAAATTCAACCCAAAACAAATATAAAAAAAGGGCCGATTTTACAGACAGTAAATTAGGGCCGATGAGATCGGCCCCTGGCACTGGAAGGGTTAATGATACTATATACAGAAAAAAATAATAAAACTTCTCCAACATTTTTGACCAATATATGTCTACACAACTCATCTCGAGCCCCAAACGAAATGAATCAATATTCTCCCTACACATATAAAGGGATAGGAGCTTCCATAAGTTCTATAACTTGTGCTCTGATCCCTTATCGCCTCTCATCCACATCATCAATTCTTCTATCTTTATTTGTATTTTGTTTATTGTGGATAATAAAATATGTTTAAATCATGGGGCCGATATAAAAGAGAATGTATATTCGTCGATAATTGTCCATGCTTCAACAGCGTTATTTAGTGAAAGTGTTATGCTTATATGGCTGAGAAATGTGACTCAATCTGATAATGTATTTGTAAGCATGACACCAACATGTCAACATGACAAATCTAAAACAGAATTTCAGCCCGATGGACATATCTGAACAAAATATCCAAACGTACGTCAGTTATATATTGACATAATTGCAGTTACATGTATAGACGATCTAGTTATATGTATAGACGATCTAGTTACATGTATAGACGATCTTGTTACATGTATATACGATCTAGTTACATGTATAGACGATCTAGTTACATGTATAGACGATCTAGTTACATGTATAGACGATCTAGAATTGTTTTCACTCTGAACCGTTTATGGTACTTATTAATTTTAATAGTTAAAACGAAGAGAAAGCAAGATTTGTAATAGTTTAATGTCAAGATAACGCACTATACCCTTAACCGGGAATAATTCAAAAGCGAATATTATTAATAGGTGACCCGCCATATCAAATCCAGTCGTAAGTCGGGATTTTTTTTACCCTGTGCCAATGCATTCTCTTATATATGCGAGTCGACCATATGTCGCCTCGCATATATAAGAGAATGCATTGGCCTAACAATTTTTTACAATTTTAATAATTTTGTCTTGTATTCTTTAACAATTGTATAATTTCACCCATACAGAGCCCCAGACAAACATGAGCAGACGACACTCTTCTATATGCTTCTATATATGTGTGGGGCTCCCTGCAGGGTAATGGATGTTTTTTATTTTATGTCCTAAAAATTGTAAGAAACATTTATTTAAAAAAAATGATAAAAAATTGTTAGGCCAATGCATTCTCTTATATATGCGAGGCGACCTATGGTCGACTCGCATATATAAGAGAATGCATTGGCACAGGGTTAAAAATAATCCCGACTTACGACTGGATTTGATATGGCGGGTCACATATTATAAATAGATGTATTTTGGAGCCCAAATCGCAATGTGACTTTAATCTGACGTAATTATGCCTCACATAAATACTTCCATTGAAGTTTGTCCCACTAGATATCGATGAAGTTTGTCCCACTAGATATCGATATTGACCGAAATCTGTCAGTGGTGTGTGCATACATTCTGTTTGTTTTCTCTGGGTTTGACATGTGTTTTATCAAGGCCGGCTGCCATACACAGTATATAAGGTAGTATTCCTGTGATTGTAACATTAATCATTCAAGTTCAGGTTATAACCGCATCGATTTGTGTTAGGTAAGTGGTAAACTCTCTCAGATGTCCATCTGTTTAAGTGATAAACTATGGGATTACGACAAGGTGCCTTTCATCATATTATTAGTCCAGGCACATTAGACATGACAGTGGAAAAGTAAGGAAATAAATCGGAGAAAGCTGATTTTTTAATTATTATTTTGGCCATATAATCGCGCACTCGTCACAAAAAGTCCCCTAAAATCCGAGTTGATCTTTCTGAGTTACATCCTATTTTTCCATATAATTTTTAAAAAATATATAATTTTCACAATCATGGGAATATTTTGGAAGCTGTAGCAATTTTTCATTCGAAACTTGTACAAAGGCATTCAATATTGTTTGATACACAAATCTCGAACCTCCAGTTAAACTGATTACACATTCTAATTTAACCCTTTACCCAACAGAACGGCCCTGTGCCAATGCATTCTCTTATATATGCGAGTCGACCATAGGTCGCCTCGCATATATAAGAGAATGCATTGGTTAACACATTAAAAATCATAAAATTGTTAAAGAATGTAAGGTAAAATGGTAAAAAGTGTTTTAAAAAGATTTTGTTTTAGGCCAATGCATTCTCTTATATATGCGAGGCGACCTATGGTCGACTCGCATATATAAGATAATGCATTGGCACAGGGCATAACTGTAACCATCACAATGTGGTCAATGAGCCGGTTCCAATGATATCCATATTTGTATGGTTTTATTGAGACAGACCGAAGATATTTTAGGCTGTTGAAGCTTTATTTGGCCGGTTTGGGCCGGTTTGTTGGGTAAAGGGTTAACACACGTTTAGAACTCCAGTTGGAACTAAATACACTTTATAATTTAACTCACAACTAAATACACATTAATTAGAACTGCAGATACCACTAAATACAGATTTTAATTTAACACATGTTTATACCGCCAGTTACAAGTACATATACTTTATAATGAGGATCGTGGTTAAGTGGTTATACACTGGTTTACCACCACATAAATATCACATAATCATTTACTGCAGACAATTCAAGAATTGAATATGTATAGATTGTAAGATGTGTATATGCATACACCTATTTTATACACATATCACGTGGAAAAATTACATATATGACGACAGAATGATCGGCCGTTTTACTATCCTATATCCTTTGTTGACTTATAGATAGCCGAGGGGTAACTCTCGGTTACCGGCTGATCCTTCATACTAGTATTTTCCTGCTAGTCCGGGGGGTCAGTGTGGTTCTATCCACCCAGTCTGAGATTACTAGATCTGACATCACCTTTGCCATAATGGCATAAACCATAAAACATATACTTTATAATGAGGATCTCGCGTTAGGACTAAATACACCTTCTAATTTAACAACTAAAATAACAACTAAAGGCATATTCTGAACTAGCACAGGTTTTGCTTCGTGGTTTGGAAACAAGTTACATAAAAATGTAACATATACATCAGGGTCCGCGATGGAGAAAAATTTACTTTTGCCAAATAATTTGCCAAATGAAAATAGTTTTTGCCAAATTCTTTTAGAATTTGCCAAATTTAAGCTATCACTGATAGTATAATTTGCAACATTGAGTCCTATTTTGTGATTTATCATACAGCAATAAACCAAACACCGAACAATAAAATTGTAAAAGGGTTTCTTCATCAGAAGGGCACACAACAACATGATTAGTTATGTACACACAAACACCACATTATAGGGCGCGTACACATGGCGGGCAAGAAAATATCAGGTATGCCCCATGTGACTTACTTGACCAATCAAATAAATAATAGAGACCTTTCGCAAAACTCACGTTTACGATTACGGATACGGATAGGGTACTACGTCACCAACATTTGTGTACTTTCTAATCGTTCTCGTATTTTACTATCCGTAATAACGGATACGATTTCATGGTTTCTAATAAGCTCAAATAACACCTGAAATTTATTTTCTGCAATATATCACTTTACTCCGTTCGTGACTGTATATATGTATGTGATGTAAACCATCCAGTTGTATTGAGCTACGACCTCGATATGCTGTTTAGATTGTCAATCACTGTACTCGTCGTCGTGAATCACGAGCTTCCCGCGAAATAAGATCGCTATTCACAACCGATAGCCACCGCTGGCTGCGACAGAAAACTTTACAGTAAGAGGAGTGCACTATGAAACCAGTCGCCAAAAATACAGTATATAGTGTGCGATGCATGAGGAGGTTTGAGTGATTATTATGTGCAAGATAGAACACAATATATAGTGAAATTCAACAATTATTTAACTCAACAACCCATGGTGGTGTCCTAACGTGTGCAGTTATATAATGTCTCAGGAGAGCCTAAATAATGGCATAACCCTACTACTGAATAGTGAAAGATTTCGTGTTCTCTTCCCCTTTCCCGAATTGAATAGTTCGTTCAATTTAATAATATTCGGTTTTCGGTTGAAGTTGGGTTTTATATATCTCTCTCGTAGAGTCTGTAATACAGGGCATTTTAAAATTACATGGAATTCATAACCGATTTTAAAATTACATGGAATTCATAACCGAGTTCTAAGTTACATAAAGTACTCTGTCTGAGTAATCTTAACCTACCCAGGATCCCGGTTCAACTGGTAAGTAGTGATTTCTGCTCCTGAACCCTAACTAAAAGACTATTTGGCACACCCACCGACATCACCAGAGCTCAGCAGTCCCTGTCAGGTTTGTTCTTTGCATTTATTTTTAATTTTAAAAACACGCACAAATGCGGCATTTAAAGGTACTCAATCCGATTAGATGTCCCCATATCATCAGATACCAACAATTTTTTTTTGAAATGCCGCTTCTGTTATCAGAATCGAGTAATTGCTCAAAATTAATGCTAACCACAGTCAACTATATTATAAAATTGCCCAAAACCTGTTATTTATTTTGTTCAACGAAATTTTGCCGGTTTGTCAAATATCTGACAAAAAAGCGACTTGATGCACATCGCTTCTACCGTGTCGACTTTGTTTCGATTTGGTAGTAACAAATCAGAAGTGGTGCACATCAGCGAGCTCACCAACCTTATGTCGGATTTCCTAAACCCAAAGAGGTGAAGCCGAAATCGCATTGAAATCAAATCGCGGACTTGAAGGGGCTTGAACGATGGCGTCGTGGTTGATGTATATATAAGGTCCAAATTCAGGAACCCAGCTTCCCCATCAGCATAACGTCTATCTGGTCATCCATGCTAACAACGAACTGATTTTCCACCACATATGACCTGGCATTTATACCTGTATTGCCACAATATATCACGAGAATCCCGGGTCGTACGTTGTGACTGGTCGAATTATTGACAATATTAACAGGTCATGATTGTCGCATTGTTGAAAATGAGACGATAAGTGAAGTATTAAGGGACTGTATACCAAACACACGCTTTGAGTTGTAAAAGTGGTACGAAATAATGATCGTACGTTTTCGTCAAAACCCTTACGCGTAATCGTTTTGCGAAAGGACTTTTTGGCCATACGGATAGACTTACGACTACGAATAGCTGTCCGTATTCGTAATCGTAAACGTGAGGATGCGAAAGGTCTCTAATACCGGAAAATATCCGACGAAGAGAGCGCGCTGATAATGTATCGCCAGTTGGTGATATGTGTTCACCTTGATTCGTGGCCATCGGTATATATCCGTTAACTAATCTCTATAAGGGACACGCTGGTAACCGTTCACGCACTCGAGTTATGATCCATCAATATTATCGCCTGTTTCAACAATTGACTTCGTAATTCCATTTTTCCGCTGACGGAGGACGTTATAACATTTATAACATTTCCAACTGCACCCCTCTTGAATCGGACCAAAGACCCAAGATCACATAATTGAATTTGCACACCTCCCATCGTCTTTGAATTTCCCATATGGTACCTCACATACCTTGAATTTTGACTGGACACCGGGGAGGGAGGGGCCTATAGAAGAAATTCCAAACCAATAATTTGACCAAAGTATAGGAAAAATGCAAATGTTGGTCTAAAACCACTAATTGCACATACATTAATGGTTGAAAAATCAGACTACAAGAACAATTTCAAACCATTGTTGGTGTGAAATTTCCAACTAATATTGTTTCCAATTTGTCTCCTTGTCTCCACATGCACCCATGTAAGTTCGGTAACGTAATGTACACAACAGCCCCATGCACCAAGCAACAATCGCATGAAAACTTCATATGAGGTCTCAATGGGGGTGGGGTCATCCGATTTGCCATAAACCCATCATAACATTTGTCACCCCACATATACATGCACTATATATATGAAATTATAACATTTCCAATTTTCCAAATAACGTGACCACTTTCTCATTACGCAGAAGGTCTTTATGCATGAGATCAGCAACGTTGCTACAGGTTGGACAGTGTGTGTCTAATCCCACCCGACTTCGGTAATACATGTCAACAGTTAGAAATTTCACAAAGCTATGAATTGCCAAAATGGACTATAGGTTATTCACCGGACGCAATTCACTTGAACCAGCATGACTAATACTGTTCTGATTGAGCTCAATCAATGCCGTCTAAACCGCAGCGTTCTCACGGGCGTAATCTTTGCAGCAAGAAAATATCAGCGTGCAATTTTACCTGATATTTTCTAGCAGATATTTTCTTGAAGCTTCATGTGTACGCGCCCTAAATGCTTAATAAAGGTGCTAACATTTCTTCGACCTTATAAAACACCACTAATATAATTATATTGTCAGAGTTTCCTGAAATGAATGGTATTGATTGACCAATATTTTTCAACTTTCTTGAGGAATTAAAAAATGACTTGCCAAAACTTTTGCCAAATGAAAATATTTTTTGTCAAATGTGAATTATTTTTGCCATTGGCAAATTTGGCAAGTGGCAGCGCGAACCCTGATATACACTAACCCTCTGTGTGGTACGTCAGTAAGTAACCATTATAGTTTGAGTTGCAAAAAGTAACACACTACTTATGGTAAGCATATATTGGGAGTAGGTAAGTACGCTTCAAATCATGCAGTCAGAGCAGAGCTCGGTATATATCCATGTTCCGTCGAAATATTATGCAGAATGGCTAATTATGGTGCAAAATTATCAAATGTATCTAAAAACATACTAATGGCATCAGCCGTCTCTGAACATGCGATGAGGAAAGCCAAATTCAACTCTTTATTCAGGACGATAAACGCATTTGGCTATAAAAATATACAGGTTCCATTAAATAACCAAACATATAGTATCATTAGAAATCTCAAGTGTAAGCCTCAGAAAGAACATGTGAAAGCATTCAAGAGATCTATATTTGATGACTCTAAACGAGATGGCCATAAAAATAAACTCAGAACATATAGATTGTTTTGAAATGATTATGTCTTGGAGACTTACTTAACGAACACAACATCTTTAAAAGATAGGACTAGTTTTACAAAACTCCGTATTAGTTATCACAAACTCGCTATTGAAAAGGGTAGACATCATCAGCCATTAATTATGGAGGGGAAGAGACTGTGCTTTAAATGCAGGATCGGTACTGCTATAGAAAATGAGTACCATTCCATTATGGAATGTCCACACTATTGCGATCTCAGAAATTAACTTTTCCAAATTGTTGGTAAATATCACAGTAATTTTACAAGTATGTCAAACGATCAGAAATTTAATGTTATAATGAAAAATGATAACCCTGAAATAAGCAGCAAAATCATAATGTGGTCCGGCGCTTCTTTGATAAGCGTTCTGAATGAATGAATATTATGCTTGATATCACACAATAAAATACATGTAGCAAGACATGCAATGTTCACATGTAATTGCTTATTAAGTATTGTTTTATTATGAATCGTATTGTTAACATACTGCCTTTAGTGGTATTTACTATAATATGCAAATAAATCGTATCGTATTGTATACAACATGATTAAATTTGCAAATGAAAACATTAACCATTCCATGACTGGATCTTCCTGGCATTTTGCGAATTGAAACCCCTGTGCCATTGCAATCTCTTATGTACGCGATTCTCCCACAGGGAGCCTTGCATATATAAGATAATACACTGCATGGCCTAACAATATTGACGTTTACCTTGTAAGCCAGTGCATTATCTCATATATGTGAGGCTTCCTACTCGCAAAAAAAGAGAATGCATTGATACATGATCTTTATTGCTGCATCAGCACAGCTCCCGTTGTGAAATACTTAAGAGAGAAATTATTACTGTCCATGTAAAACATCAAAACTAGATGAAAAAATGCTATAATTCAATATCGAATTCAATATCGAATTCACTATCGAATTCAATATCGAATTCAATATCGAACATAAGTCTTTCTATTGGCACTTCTCGTGGTATATCATTCACTGGAATTTTAGGAAAAAATTATGTATAAGATAAGACGACAAATACACGAAATTTTGTTTACAGGCTTCATATGCTCTGAAACATATTTGTCATGGTCACAACCATTTTTCAGCTGGGGGGGGGGGGGGGTCGGAAAACATTTTCAGGCATGTATGTTGAATTTTTACTTTCGACCCTTGTTGTGTAACCCACCGACCCCCGCGTCCATTTTGTTCCGTTTTCGGCAGTTTTTCCGACAATTTTTGGACATCCACCCCCCTTTAACAATAAACCAGAAATTTGCGGGGGGGATTCACTGTAAAGAGCTGTATATGAATTATGAACTTGTCATGGGTTTTAACATTCACATGTAAATAGGAAAGAGTCATTTAGGCCAATTAGGGGTCATTCGGCAAAAAAAAAAACATGGCTGCCAGCAGCCATCTTGGATTTCAAAATTCAATCCATTAGCATGGGCTACAGGCTATACTCTTTGTCTGATCATCATTAAATTTGTCATTTATATTAATATTGACATATTGATGTGTTTTAAGCCAAACTCATTGAAATAACAGTCAAAAAGACTTGCAGGAAAAATATTTTTGAGTTGCGGAAAAAATGTTTGTTGGTCCCATCGACCACCCACCCACCCAGATATACGTGCCCGGACCCCCCCCCCCTGATCTGATCGCTCTGAGCTTTGATGGGTGGGTTCCTGGACTCGAATCAAATAGTGTTTAACCCCCGCAGCCAAAGAAATAGTTATTTGGGAGCGTTAATTCGGATTATCCATCTTTTATCTCTTGGCAGCTATACGCCGGTACTGAGTACGGACGTAAATGTACGGACATACAGTAATGCCCTAATTAATCGACTCCATAACCACAGCAGAGTTATGTGTATTGTTTCAGGATTTAGTCGGAAATATGGCTTGTTGCCATTAATCGGACAGCTCTCGGTGAGCCGATATCTCAATTAACATTGAATTAATTACCCTGGAGAAATTACATAATTGTACACAACGCAAAGCAAAATCGTTCACAAAGTCACTTAAATCGTGAAATTGCAAGTTGGAACCTTCGCCCACAGTGAAGTACATCATTAAGGAACAGACCATAACAAAGATATATATTCCCTGCTATGTGTTCGACTTTATAATGTTCCCTGTACAAACTTCCAAACTTTCCGAGGTTTTGTACTGATGGAATATGATGTCTACGCGGGAGACCCTATAAAAGCCCAGATGCATGGGCGGTATTAGATAAATCTCCAAATTAAAGGATATTTTATACGCAATAGTGATTGATTATTACTTTTGGACGACTAATATATATATCTCTTTGCGAATATCCCGAAAACTTGCCATCAGAAGGCTTTCGAAGCGAATATAGCAGACCGAAGCATCGACGGATGACCGAAGTAAATTTTCGCTAATTTTCACCCAGTTTTCGTCCAATTTTGGCTATTTTCTAATTCTATATACTCTAGTAGCTCATGGTGGTTTTGTATGCACTTGTATGTCCAGAGCAAAACTCTTCACGAATCCACTAATTGAAGGTACACGAACAATATTTGGTTGGTGACACATTTCCCATTGAGGGCGAAATGGGTCAAATGGCCACGCCCCTTTTTGCACGAAGTACTACCACCCGCCGTGACTATATCTCCAGAACCGTTGGACATATGGGGTCGTGTGACCTCTCAAAATGTGCGGAATGGCCGCTTTATGGGGAGTCAGTAATACATTTTCATATCCAAAAGTCAATGGTTTTTAAGATAATTGCCAAAAACAAAACAAAATCCACTTTTAAGGGCCTGAACCCCAAAATTTTGGGGTTCAGCACTTTTATCTCAAAGCTGAGCCCCCAATTAGAATTTTATTTATCTGTATCCATAGGTGCCACATATGGGTATAATTTCTGTACCATTATCGGACCTTCAAGGCGCTCTTGATCCTGAAAATCTACATTATGGAGGGTCAGTAATACATTTTCATATCCAAAAGTCAATGTTTTTTAAGATAATTGCCAAAAACCGATTTCAGCATGTTACGCACCACAAGTATACAATACCACCAAGGCCATAGCATATGTATGACACTTTTTAAAGAACTATCCGCATATTCTGATCGACTTAAGAGCACAATTGACCACACACAATGGGATTAGCTGGAAATTGCTGCTGATGATGTGTTGACCCCGACACACAACATGAGCTCTTCCCGACTGAACATGCCTTGGAAACTGGTGTGCTTTACCAAAAATGAGGTAACAATTGTGTTCTAATCAACAGAAATGTACAGATTGAACAAAACAGGTTTCAAAATTTGTTATCAACATTTAACAGCTGATCTGATTTAAGTGACAAAGCTATGAAACATGCTAAACACTTTTACTAAATGTAATGACCAGCTGTTTGCTTCATGCAGCAGCCATATGTTGCGATCTTAAAATGGGTATTGCATCTGGGTATAGTAAAAACATGTTGTAATCAGATGAGAGATGACCATATATACCAGTATATATTTCAGAAGTAATCAATTCTTCCAAAAGGACACCCCATCTCACAAAAAGTTTCAGGAAATGATGGAATCATCACTATTCAATCAATAGTAGAATGAGCCTTTGTCAGTCCCACATTAGTTGCAGCACTTGCAGGTTGGAGAAGATGGGGGTCTATAATTTCACTAACATAATTCTTCATAATACCTAATAGCCCTCATAACTTTCCATTTTAAAGATCTTTTCATTTTCAATACCACCCCAGGTTAAGTGGTCCTGCTAATTTTATATTATGCTGATGGGTACTGCTGGATTGCTATGATGTTTGTAGTTCAAAGCGATTCTGTTAAGAAATAGTACCATCATTTTACCTAAAGTTGGTTAGTTTTGCATTGTTTGGCTAATCCGAGCAATTTGTGCAAAAGTCAGTGTCTGTATGAAACATTCAAGAACATATAACTTCAAAATATTTAATGTGTACGCTGATGTTTGGTAAACAACAGGAATAGTCATCTCAATTATGGCCAGTTTGTAAAAACCAGCACCCATTATTAAAATATTTCACAATATACATGTTTTTAATGTTTTCTACACATAGTGGCTTATCCTCGATTTGTTCAGATCGCTTTGCTCTACCTGACTATCATACCAAATTGATTAGCATCACCACTAAACTTGGGATGAATACTGCCAAATGAATATATTGTGATATATAGGGCAGTGGAAAAATAATGGTTGAGTCTTTTCTAAATATAATTCTAGTAAAACCTACACAATACCATCTTGATCTGATAAGACTCAGAGTCATGTTTATTTAGGAGTATAGACATGAAGTCCACCAGTCTCATGAAAATTAAATGGGCTCTGCCCTGGTAACATCTAGTCTCTTGGGACCCATTAATATTGACAAATGCAACACAAATGAAAAATACATAGTAACTTTCCTCAAACATAGATTATAACCTGACAATCATTGTGTTAGAAGCAATGTACATATGTATATGTAGGCATGGCCATAGCATATTTTTGAAATACTGCCGAGTGCAGACCATAAATTTCACTAGAATATACATGTAGTTACTGCATGTACATCACACACATAAGGCGACTAACACACATTTATAATGGAGATCTATATTGCATTACAACATCCATAAATCTACAAAATCTACAACATCCACAAATCTACAAAAACATCTGACTATCATAGTCATTGGTAATGTGATCATTTTTCCTTGATAAGTTGAAACATGAGGGAGGATTGCATAGCATGGCTACCTGCAGAATGTAGATTTGTATGTATTTATATCTGCATATCAACTGATGCTTGTATTTTTCTTCTAACTCACTCTGAGCTCACAACGCAACAGAATTGCATTCGGAATTTCAAACCCATAAAGCTAGACACTTTAGAATCAAGCTTGCCAAATAAATTTCCATGAACCTCACATGTACTCACTCAGTTGAACACAAGGAACGATTGTCAAGTTGGAAATATTCTGTATGTATGGAAGCCCTATATTTTTAATGTGTGGATTTATTAAAACTGGACTAAAATAATCGGAAGGATTATTTTAGTCTTTATTACTGGATATCACACCAATAATCAATAGACATGTATTTGTTAGTTTTGAACAGGACAATATATTTTAATATTACTGCAACTGCATATTTCTTATGACTTATTTTCTTACAAACTCCCAAATTTGAACCAGAAACAATTTAGGGCAAATATACATCTACGTGTACATATACATATATCAGGATATAAATATAGGCAATCATGCCAGGCTAGCCATTATTTGTTCTAAAATAATGTACGTGTTAGGGAAATTGTAGAACCTTTATACAGAATGGTGATGCAGCCAATCAAAATTGATGTGGGACTGATAAAGACACAACATGCTCGACTACCGAATCATACTGATTGATCAAATTGTAGTAACTCAATATTTACTAACCCTACTCGTGGGCTGACTATAATTCAATTCAACATTAACATACCATAAAAACACCCTGTTCTCCCATAAGTTTAACGAAAATAACACATTGAACTAATTTACAAGTATATTGCTAATGTGATATATGTAAATCCATTTATAACCATTTTGGCAGCCATCTCACATCAAAGGCCATGAAATCTAGATAACAAAAGATGAACTACATTCAAATTATATCACCAGGTAACCTTTTTGTAGGAGTTTTAGGTTACTGATAAAATACCCTATAATTGATGATTTCCTCAACATCTTTGTTGTTGGGAAAATGTCTGTTTTTCATTCTACGACCAATATATTCCATCCAAAAACCTTATTTTCAGGGTCAAGAGCTCCTTGAAGGTCAATCCTATCCGATAATGGTGCAGAAAATATCAGAAATGATACCTGTATATGGCACCGATGGATATAGGTCAATAAAATTCTAATTGGGGGCTCAACTTTGAGATAAAAGTGCTGAATCCCAAAATTGGGGTTCAGGCCCTTAAAAATGGATTTTGTTTTTGGTTTTTGTCAATTATCTTAAACACCATTGACTTTTGGATATGAGCATGTATAACTGACCCCACATAATGTGGCCATTCCGCACATTTTGAGTGGTCACACGACCCCCTATGTCCAACGGTTCTGGAGATATAGTCACGGCGGATGGTAGTACTTCGCGCAAAAAGGGGCGTGGCCATTTGACCCATTTCGCCCTCAATGGGAAATGTTCTCTCTCTCTCTCTCTCTCTCTGTCTCTCCCCCCCCCCTCCCCCGGGCGGTATCCAGAGTAAACGTTCGTGACATGATCTTGATCTAAATGTGAGTGCAATTGTCCGACAATATTTGTTTATCAAAGGCCATCTATTATCGGCCTAATCGCGAACGGTTCAAGTATCACATTCCATCTCATGAGACCTAGTTACTCAACTGTTCAAGGACTCAAGGTCGAGTGTGTGTATTCCTATCGTGGGCTGGGCGGATATATGTCAACAAATCACACGATGAAGAAGGATATGATAGGATATAGAATAACATAATTGCAATACACACATGAATAATACAAGAAAATCGGTCATATAATTATCGACTGATGTTATCCCAACAATAATTCACACGAAAACCTAATTTCAAAACGTTTTTTTTATTTTAAACTTTGTTTATAATTTTGGCCGCCAGCCACGCCTATGGGGGAATTCCCAAGAGTCGAGTAAAATATGGAAATTCCAGATTTATTTATAAACACACACCGTGGGGTGTGCGATACATGTTTAAAGTAGCTTTTCCTTGAGAATGAATAATCTGTTCACAAACAAATTTGGGTTTATGGTATAACATTGTGTCAACATTCCAATTGTTGCTCTTGATCACGCAGAAAATACCCCCTTGGCTATCACAACATGTTTCACTGACCCCATATGTGACCCGTCATATCAAAACCAGTCGTAAGTCGAAAAATCTACCGAGTAGGCGAGACAAGCTATTGTTTCTATCAATGTTCTACGATTCTAAGTTTACCCTGTACCACAGGTCGCCTCGCATGTATAAGAGAATGCATTGGCCTAACAATTTTTTGCAATTTTAATAATTTGTTCTTGTATTCTTTAACAATTTTATAATTTCACCCATACAGAGCCCCAGACAAACATGAGCAGACGACACTATTCTATATGCTTCTATATATGTGTGGGGCTCCCTGCAGGGTAATGGATGTTTTTTTATTTTATGTCCTAAAAATTGTAAGAAACATTTATTTAAAAAAAATTATAAAAAATTGTTAGGCCAATGCATTCTCTTATATATGCGAGGCGACCTATGGTCGACTCGCATATATACGAGAATGCATTGGTACAGTGCAAAAAAAAATCCCGATTTACGACTGGATTTGATATACCACTCCCATTGGGTACACTTGTAGGGGCTGGAAATGTCATTATATGAGTCTCGCATATATAAGAGAATTCACTGGCTTACAATGTCAAGTTAAATATTGTTAGGCCAATGTTTTAAAGGTACTCAATCCGATCATACGGTCCCCATACCATCAAGATACAACAATAACAACATTAAAGGTACTCCATCCGATCAGACGGTCCCCATACCATCAAGATACAACAACAACAACATTAAAAGTACTCAATCCGATCAGACGGTCCCCATACCATCAATATACAACAACAACAACATTAAAGGTACTCAATCCGATCAGACGGTCCCCACACCATCAATATACAACAACAACAACGTTAAAGGTACTCAATCCGATCAGACGGTCCCCATACCATCAAGATACAACAACAACAACATTAAAGGTACTCAATCCGATCAGACGGTCCCCATACCATCAAGATACAACATTTCTTCAAATTACGCTTTAGTAATCAGAATCGCAACAAAATAATGCTAATCACTGTCAACTATGGTATCAAATTTCCCAAAACTTGTTATTTATCAACATTTTGTACAACAAAATATGGCCGTATTGTCACTAAAGTATAATGAAATGTGACCGTATTACCACTTGATTTAAGAGTTATCCATCTTCATCCGCAATTTTGTCCGAGACCCTCAATTTGACCACGTGTTTCTGGGCCACATATTATTACACATCTCGAGAAATAACAAACTTCAAAAATCGATATCTGATCACTATGAGCTTTGATGGGTGGGTTCCTTGACTGGGATCAAATAAATAGTAATTTAGGAGCGTCTGGTGGGATTGTGTATCTTTATCTTATATATGCGAGGCTCTCTTTGAGAGCAGACGCAACTTGAAACGAGCTACCATAATAACGTTGCATGAAATCGACGTTAAAGCTATTTTAGTCTGCCAGTTGACCCGGTTGGGTGTAAATATAAGTAATGGATGTTGATTTTGTTCGATAGAGTATGGATACAAGTTGGTCTGACAATTTTACGTGTGGAACGCTGCTTTCGGGCCCACAAACATTGTTAGACCAACTTGCATCCATATATACGCTATGCAACCCAACAAATAAATATCCATTTCTCAACTGGTAATCACTATGATCCACTATGGTAAGAACTATAATGAAATAAACCATAGTTAATGTACGATGGTTTTGTGCGTTGCAAAGCTGTGTGTGCTTAGCATCAGAACTAAAGTGTTCTATCTCCATATTTTCATTTTTGTGGGAAAATCGAGTTTAAAGTTTTGACCCCCCCCCCCCCCCCTCCGGTTCACATGTTCTCATTCTGTTTTGGAAGATAGTACACAGCAGGTATGATAGCTGGTATAAAATACTATTATATGACGAGTTTCGAGACAAATTATATGATATCCTGGGTGTAAGCACGAAAAACACTTTGGAGATAGAACATAATGGTACACATAATGCCGACGTTCGGATCAACCATCCGTCGTTCGTCCGTCCGTCCGTCCGTCTGTCGGGGCGTCCGTCCGTCCGTTTGTCCGTCCGTCCGTCTGTCCATAGACACTTGCTATCCGATTCGATTACTCGAGTATTTTTTTATCGGATCCAATTCAAATTTTATGTGCATGTTTATGATGACACACCCCTCACCTGTATAGTTTTTGGTATCGATCGGTTGATCGGTTTAGAAATTATTAACACTTTGCATCCACACATGGCCATGTTCTATCCGATGCTATAACCAAAGTGTTTTTGGTCCGATTGTGTTCATATTTGATATGTAGGTTTATGATGACACACCCCTCACCTGTATAGTTTTTGGTATCGATCGGTTGATCGGTTTAGAAATTATTAGCACTTTGCATCCACACATGGCCATGTTCTATCCGATGCTATAACCAAAGTGTTTTTGGTCCGATTGTGTTCATATTTGATATGTAGGTTTATGATGACACACCCCTCACCTGTATAGCTTTTGGTATCGATTGGTTGATCGGTTTAGAAAATAATTAACCCTTCACACACATGTTATCCCATGCAATAAGTTGAACATATTTCTTCTTATCTGCCTCATATTTCTTACCTAGATTTTTCTTAGCACATTCTTCATCTTTATGGTTTTTGGTATTGTTTAATTACCCCTTTATTCTCTTGTTTTCACTTAGAATTCATGCAACCTGCTATGAATCAAATATTTTCATCTGATCGACACCAAATTTGGTATATGAATTTCTCACCCCTAAATACATATCGATTTCAAATATGGGTTTGATCCGATATATTTTAACATAGTTATGACCCTTTATAATTCAAGTAATGTACTACCTGTAAGTCATATGCCCTGTGAGAGTTGAAGACAAAATGACTTTACACAGTATAATCTGCTTTATTGGAATCAGAGAATCTATAGCTATGACACCCGATACTATCTGCTAAACCACTGGCTGCTCCCAGAGCTGTGTATCATCTGTCAAATTTAAGTGATTGATGATTCTTTATTCCAGTTTGTGTGCAATATTAATTTAATCCCCCTGTTGAAACATGTCCATGGCATTAGTTAATGTACACCTCTTCTAAAAGAATAAATAGGAATAGTCCATTGTCCATTTGTAGGGATGTTCTACATCATGGCTGTTTAGAGAACTGTTGTTTACAGAGACACTGTTGTCTTATCTTAGAAACAAAATTAATCCACACATTAGTTCCATCATATGATATCATTGAAAATGATTAACCCTCTCCACACATTATATGGTCTTCTGGTGTTTTTTATTTGTTCATTTTCCTATTCTATGTCCAAGTTGATCGTGATCCACTTTTCACTTGCATGTATTTCGGTATTAAAATTAACCTATTCCATAGACGCATGATATCTGATAGGCAAATTTTAAATTATCTCTTTCGCCTTGGGCCAGGTTCAGTAATAATATATATAAGCCACCAATTGAATATTCATCATTTGTGGGAAATATCTTATTTTGAAATTCCCTCTATTGCATTTGGGCTGCAGTATAATAATAATGGTGCTGGTATTCTTGAAACTGACTTATTGGTCAAATATTTTTCACCCAATCACTTTTATAATCTCATTCAGGTTGATCATGACACATTCTGCACATGTATATATTTTGGTATTGATTGAATGGTTTTGAGAATATTTACCCAACATGTACTTCTGCTCTTTACAGACATTGTATCTTTCCAATGATCAGCTTAGAATAATATTAACCATAGGTATACTGTATGCGATCCAATGTTATGACTCTTAATATTTTCAATTTGACCATTCTCATATCTCTCCTTTAGTTATCTGATAATTCTGCATTAAAATATTTTATATCCAACCATTGTCAATCATATTTAATATCAAGGTCTATACACCCCTCACTTATATAGATGTTCAGGTATTTGTTGGTCCCTAATCTCAATGATCTCATAACTTTTACTATGCAGCTAACACAACAACATAATATGTTATGACTCAGGTTCCAATGTAAGAAGTAGATAAATAGAGTTATTATGATGTTATTTACTTAATATTGTAACTATTATATCTTTAACAGCTATGGTGCATCTGTCTGACTGTGGTTGGGCATAATTATCTTTATCACTCTATTGCACATACATTTATATCTCTGTTGGAGTGACCTAATAGGTTGAAATCGAATGTCATGTCCATGTTCCTATTGTGTTTAAATGAGCAAGTTGCTCAATAAGTCTGATTCCACTATGAAACTATTAAATAATAGTACGCTGTGAATTGTTGAAATTCTTGCACTCATGAAAAGATCGCTATCGCCAAGGTATGGGTTAAACATCTGCCGATCGCGATCGGCCTCTCGTTAATAATTTAAACGTGCAAAAATCCCAAATCAAATCACGCCATTTCCTGTGTTATTTTAACCAAATAATTATCCTAGAAATAAGATGTTCATACTAATGAGTGAGAAAGCATTATTTCCAACTAGTCACTTTGCTGGCACTCTGGGTTCCATTTCTTTCTATTGAAGATCAGAGATACAACATTTTAGCACTGAAATTTATTTAATCACGTTGTATAAAATAAATGTATTCTTTGGTCCACAGTGGAGATAGAACAATATATCATTGTAAAAAGTGAGTTTTTTTTAGATGGAACAGATTTACACAGCCTCTCATTCAAATTTGGTATTCGCTAGACACGATATCTGGTGATTTTTTCGGATAGGAAGTCCCGCACCGAATCGAAAGATACCAATATTTCATTTTCCCGCCAAAATGGAGATAGAACAGTTTAGTTCTGACGCGACATATTGTAAACAACAATTTTAAGGGGGTCTTAATCGCGTAAACATATTGTTTTTTGAATTTTTTTTTTTTTGGAAATAAAAATATGTTTACACTAATCACAATGGAAGCATGTTAATTACCATGGTAAAATAAACCATAGTAATTTACAACGCTCTTTTGTGGAGGGTAAATTTACGATTGTAAAAAAAACATGGTTATAAACCATGGTTTTTGTTACAATAGTATATTTACCATGCTCAAAACACTGTTGCGTGTTAAAACTCTGTTTTTTTACTATGGTGAACCATGGGCAAATATTATATTGTAAGTGGTTAAGTGTAAAATCATGTCAAATATGATTGTGGGTACTACCTGTTACGTGGAAAATTGAGCAATTAATCAGACAATGGTCGCCTTATTTCGGAAATATTTAGCCCTTTCAGTGGCAGGTCCGATTTTTTGTATCAACCCATATACCCTGTACCAACGCATTCTCTTATATATGCGAGTCGACCAATAGTCGCCTCGCATATATAAGAGAATGCATTTGCCTAACAATTTTTCATCATTTGTTATTATATATTTTTTACAATTTTAATATTTTTTTCTTATATTCTTTAACAGACTTATTGTGTAAGTTTAGTGCCAGGGAATCTTACGTTTTTCATGGGCATCAAAATTATTACTATGAATACTTGGTGATAGTTTTGAGTTATAAAAGTTTATATAATGTTTTATCGGCCCCTGGCACTGAAATGGTTAAACAAATTCTAAACTATACAAAATAATAATAACCTGCTTCAGTGATGGCCGATGTATCAACAGAGGAAGCTTATGACGTCAACCATGGAGCACACAAACCAGGCATGTCCCCACAGGACGTGATCAAGTACTACACAGAATGGGCTGAAGCAAAAACAGGGACGTATGATGAGGTAAGTCATTTGCTAAATAACCACCCCCTTCACAGAAGGACGTATGGTGAGGTAAACCACAAACTATATAACCACCCCTCCCAGAAGGACGCATGGTGAGATAAACCACACAATATATAACTACCCCTTCTCATAGGGACGTATTAGGGGTGAGTCATATCCTAAATAACCACCCCTTCCCCGAATGACGTATGGTGAGGTAAACCACACAATATATAACAACCCCTTCTCCAAGGGACGTATGGTGAGGGAAGTCAAATACTAAATAACCACCCCTTCCACAAAGGACGTATGGTGAAGTAAGCCACACACCATTTAACCACCCCTTCTCCTAGGGACGTATGAGGTAAGTCACACATTATAAAACACGTACCCTCTCCCTTCCACGAGTCACATATGATGAGGTAAACGACACACTATATAATCACCCCTTCTCCTATGGACATGTGAGGTGAGTCACACATTATATTACACCCCCCTTTCTCCGAGGGACGTATGATGGGGTAAGTCATATCCCGAGTAACCAAACCCTTGCCAGAAGGACGTATTGTGAGGTAAACTACCGAGTATATAGCCACCCTAGAGCCCGAAGCCGCCATCGCACGCCGCCGCCGCCAGCCATATTGACCACAAGCCACCGCCAGCCATATTATCTCTAACGCCAGCCACATCTAAAAATCTCCGCCGCCGGAATTGTAAAATGGCTGAGCCGTGTGCGTGGGCTTATATGTCAAGCACAACTGTACTGTGAATCGCAAAGAACTAAAACGCATTGCCTAATATTGACATACTCGCATGGACACGGAATGGTTGTTATATTATCAGAACACCGGGCCCCTTAATGTGGAATAGACTATCCCAATGCATGTTTTCATATAACTGAATAGGCGCATCCATTCGGTATTGAAAGGGTTAAAATATAAATTGTTTATATCGACAACACCCAGTCTCAGACATCGCTGGCATATGTCAATATATACACATAAGAATAGAAAATAGTTGGAAATTTTATATATCATTACTATCGGGTTCACCATTCAATGATGCATGCACATATCGCAAGATGGGAGTGATGCTAGCAGTCTGAAGTCGACAGAAGTCCCAATGTAACTTATACCGATTAGATGGGAAACTACATAGTATATCCATGCCAGTCCTTCGTGAATTTTCGCCATAATGGAAAAGCCCAACATCAAAAGATTACGTGTGGTCTGGAATTCTACGGGTTCACCACAAACGCTAAAACAAAAACGGCGTCTATAACCGGGGATTAGGAACATTTCGGAAGCGAATATACGCTGAATGATAACATCTCAGCCGGCTGAGCCGCCATATTTCGTCAGCCACGAACGTCGTGACTGAGCCGGCTTAGCTAGCTAACCAGCCACGAATTTCGGTTGAGCCAGCCGTGAAAACTATTTGTCGTGGCTTCGGGGTCTAAGCCACCCCTTCCCCTAAGGAAATGTGATGTAAGTCACACATTATATAAAAACCGACCCCTTCCCAGAGGGACGTATGATGGGGTAAACCACCAACTCTATAAACCCCTTCCCCGAGGTGGTAACTAAATCCATTGGATGACGTGAGCGGTAATCAATCCACTGTAACAGTCACCCACTATATTACCACTCTTCGTTCGGGATAATCTACTATTACCCCACATGTTCTATACCGATCTATTATATATTTCCAATTCAGCATTATCTATACAGATTTAAGAATATTATATGAACCCCAAATGGGACATATCCATGTATATTACTATACCATTATGATTATATATATAGCATTTGGTGATCGGAATATAAGGAAAATATGAGTGTTCATACAGCAAACTATTAACCCTTTACCCAACAGAACGACCCTGTGCCAATGCATTCTCTTATATATGCCAGTCGACCATAGGTCGCCTCGCATATATAAGAGAATGCATTGGCTTAACACATATTAAAAATAATAAAATTGTCAAAGAATGTACAAAAATATTATAAAAATTGTTAAAAAATGTAAGAAAAAATTATAAAATTGTTAAAGAATGTAAGAAAAAATGGTAATTTTAGGCCAATGCATTCTCTTATATATGCGAGGCGACCTATGGTCGACTCGCATATATAAGAGAATGCATTGGCACAGGGCATAACTGTAACCATCACAATGTGGTCAATGAACCGGTTCCAATGATATCCATATTTGTATGGTGTTATTGAGACAGACCGAAGATATTTTAGGCTGTTGAGGCTTTATTTGGGCGTTTTTGGCCGGTTTGTTGGGTAAAGGGTTAATCCAACCTCGTTATACAACAGCGGTCAAATGATGACCAGAACTAATTTAGTATGGTCGTGGTACGCAAAAAAAGGGGGTTGACCCAGGTTGACCCAGAACTAATTTAGTATGGTCGTGGTACGCAAAAAAGGGGGTTGACCCAGGTTGACCCAGAACTAATTTAGTATGGTCGTGGTACGCAAAAAAAGGGGGTTGACACAGGTTGACCCAGAACTAATTTAGTATGGTCTTGGTACGCAAAAAAAAGGGGGTTGACCCAGGTTGACCCAGAACTAATTTAGTATGGTCGTGGTACGCAAAAAAAGGGGTTGACCCAGGTTGACCCAGAAGAAATTGGTAAAGAAGCGATTTTGGTGTGATTCAACGCGAGAGAATCTCTGGTACAACATATCTAAATTCCGCTAAAATCAGCTTGGGGAAAATCCAGGATCCGAGATGGCGTCCAACATGGCCGCCGTTAGTCAAAAAAGAATCTGATCAGATTAATTCGACGATTAATTAACATAAAATACGCGGAACATGTGTGCGGAATAGCGAGATATATCTTTCTTCAATGGTGTCTTCTCAGCAGCCAGTTCTAATTAAAATTAGACTATCGAACAAGCTGTGCTTTACATAATTTAAGAATTTGACTATCCACCATATTACTGCCGCGCTATAAATAGATTAAGCGTGCAATCCCCGCAAAATGACATCACAGCACACAAATAGTTTTACATTCACAGAATGATATCTGCTTTCGTTTTCGTTTTGGCGAATTTCAACATAAAACGGGGTGTTAATTGTTGAATTTCTTGGAAATAGTTAATTCTACTCTCCTTGCTAGGTATTTTTGGTCAATTCGCGGAATTCCGACAACCACCTGATTGGCTTCATCGCTTTACTGTGAATTGTTGTGATTGGCTGACAATGACGTAATTATTTTTGGTGCTAATGGATTCCCCACTTTCGCTGGACTCTGTGATGCGCAGCTTGGCACCAGTTTCACATGTATACAATTGGGCCTATTATTGTTCTTGTTTTTTTATGGTAGACATGACACAAAGTAATACAGTAGTCCTATCATCATACTCTTGTTCGATGTTGTTGACATTGACACCAAAAACACAATGGATTTATCATTTCCCTTGGTTTTCTATTGCAGAAATTTACACCATATACATACAATGGAGCCATGGCATTTCTCTGATTTTCTATTGTAGACATTGGCACCAGATATATATATATATACAATGGATGTATCATCTTCTTTGGTTTTAGTTGTGGGAATTGACACCAGGTGCATGTAATTGACTAATCAACATTGGCACCATGCGAATACACACAATGGACCAATCGTATCTTAGTCTGGTTTCTATTGTCGACATTGGCACCGGTACATATTATAGAATTATAATCGTTGCTGGTGTTCTATTGTAGACATTGGCACCATGCAAATATATATAACGGACCAATCATATCTTAATCTGGTGTTCTATTGTAGACATTGGCACCATGCAGGTACATACGGTGTACCAATCATATCTTAATCTGGTTTTCTATTGTAGACATTGGCACCAGATACATACAATGTACGAATCATATCTTACTCTCGTTTTCTATTGTAAACCTTGGCACCATGCAGGTACATACAATATACGATCATATCTTACTCTGGTCTTCTATTGTAAACATTGGCACTTGCAGGTACATACGGTGTACCAATCATATCTTAATCTGGTTTTCTATTGTAGACATTGGCACCAGATACATATAATGGACCAATCATATCTTACTCTGGTTTATATTGTTGATTTTGGCACCAGATACATGCAGTGGACTAATCATATATTACTCTGATTTTCTATTGTAGACATTGGCAGTAGGTACATATAATGTATCTATAATCATTTATGATGTACTATTATAGACATTGGCACCACACAGACAGATACATATAACGGACTATTCATATACATTATTTCTATTGTATACATTGGCACCAGGAACATAAAATGGATCTATAATCGCCTCTGGTCTTCTATTGAAGACATTAGTACCATGCAAATACATGTGAAACGGACTATTCGTATGTTACTCTGGTTTTCAATTGTAGACATTGGCACAATGCATGTACATATAATGTGCCGATCGTATGTTACTCTGGTTTTATATTGTAAACCTTGGCACCATGAACATACATATACTAGACCAATCGTATCTTAATCTGATTCTGATATATTGTAGACATTGGCACCAGGTACATACAATGGACCTATCATAGCAGCGGACACACTCGTTGAATACTATGGCGACAGGGTTCCCGAAATATCTGTGTTAGATGCCGCCGCCGGGACTGGGTTAGTAGGGCAGCTTGTAAGTATCTATGGTTTGGTTCAACCCTGTATTTACTGAATGGATTCTCCAATTCAATTATGACATCATACATCGGAACTGTTTATTATTAATCAGAAGGGGTGTTCGGAATATTTAAGCAGACGATAGATAAATACAAGTCTTATTCCAGTTCAAGTTCAAACTGCTTCATATCATTTTTGTGGGAAATGTGGGAAATTTTTTCTGATCCTATTAGCTCTTATATCCTAAGGAAACTAGTCATCACTTACCTCAGAGGAGAATTTCTTCTTTTTTTAACACTTTGAGTGCCAGGTCCGTTTTTTTGTATCAACCCACATACCCTGTGCCAATGCATTCTCTTATATATGCGAGTCGACCATAGGTTGCCTCGCATATATAAGAGAATGCATTGGCCTAACAATTTTTTACAATTTTTTACAATTTCAATAATTCTTTAACAGGCTTATTTTGTAGGTTTAGTGCCAGGGAATCTTACGTTTTTCATGGGCATCAAAAGTATTACTATGAATACATGGTGATAGTTTTCAGTTATAACATGCCCAATAGCATGCTTAAGCATACTCGAAAAAAAATTCAACAAAGAAAAATAAATCTAAATTGTTTTTAATTTTTTTTTTTTTTTATTGTTTTTAGGGCCGATTTTACAGAATGTAAATTAGGGCCGATGCGATCGGCCCGTGGCACTCAAAGGGTTAAATATATATAGAATTTACCCAATCTTCAGTCTAATGTGTATTTTATTCACAAAATACTATTTCTAGTCTTCAAAACCAGGTCGATGGGACGGTGATATGTATTATGATTTTGTTTCAAACTTCTACAATACACTAAGGTATGGTCTATTTAATCTAGGATATAATTTGACCTCACAAAACGATATTGATCGCCTTTGTAGCAATATAGAAGACACGTTATTTCTCAAAGCAACAAAAACGTCCGGATCGAATATTAATTTACGATGCATTTGTGGTTCCAGCCCTCCGGCTTCGACAACATTAACAATTAGATTCTGCTTTGTTCTCCTGAACAAATGTTGAAAACCAAATATGACACACATTAGACCTACAAATATCAAATAATATATATAGTTTTATTAGAGAGTATTAACGATATAATAGTGCATGTCCCTCTAAACATCGAAAATAATATCATTTGGTTATTAGACAATATTAACGATATAACTGTGCATGTCCCTCTAAACATCGAAAATAATATCATTTGGTTATTAGACACTATTAACGATATAACTGTGCATGTCCCCCCTAAACATCGAAAATAATATCATTTGGTTATTAGACACTATTAACGATATAACTGTGCATGTCCCGCTAAACATCGAAAATAATATCATTTGGTTATTAGACACTATTAACGATATAACTGTGCATGTCCCCCTAAACATCGAAAATAATATCATTTGGTTATTAGACACTATTAACGATATAACTGTGCATGTCCCCCCTAAACATCGAAAATAATATCATTTGGTGATTAGACACTATTAACGATATAACTGTGCATGTCCCCCTAAACATCGAAAATAATATCATTTGGTTATTAGACACTATTAACGATATAACTGTGCATGTCCCCCTAAACATCGAAAATAATATCATTTGGTTATTAGACACTATTAACGATATAACTGTGCATGTCCCCCTAAACATCGAAAATAATATCATTTGGTTATTAGACACTATTAACGATATAACTGTGCATGTCCCCCTAAACATCGAAAATAATATCATTTGGTTATTAGACACTATTAACGATATAACTGTGCATGTCCCCCCTAAACATCGAAAATAATATCATTTGGTTATTAGACACTATTAACGATATAACTGTGCATGTCCCCCCTAAACATCGAAAATAATATCATTTGGTTATTAGACACTATTAACGATATAACTGTGCATGTCCCCCTAAACATCGAAAATAATATCATTTGGTTATTAGACACTATTAACGATATAACTGTGCATGTCCCCCCTAAACATCGAAAATAATATCATTTGGTTATTATACAATATTAACGATATAACTGTGCATGTCCCCCCTAAACATCGAAAATAATATCATTTGGTTATTATACAATATTAACGATATAACTGTGCATGTCCCCCTAAACATCGAAAATAATATCATTTGGTTATTAGACACTATTAACGATATAACTGTGCATGTCCCCCTAAACATCGAAAATAATATCATTTGGTTATTAGACACTATTAACGATATAACTGTGCATGTCCCCCTAAACATCGAAAATAATATCATTTGGTTATTAGACAATATTAACGATATAACTGTGCATGTCCCCCCTAAACATCGAAAATAATATCATTTGGTGATTAGACACTATTAACGATATAACTGTGCATGTCCCCCTAAACATCGAAAATAATATCATTTGGTTATTAGACACTATTAACGATATAACTGTGCATGTCCCGCTAAACATCGAAAATAATATCATTTGGTGATTAGACACTATTAACGATATAACTGTGCATGTCCCCCTAAACATCGAAAATAATATCATTTGGTTATTAGACACTATTAACGATATAACTGTGCATGTCCCCCCTAAACATCGAAAATAATATCATTTGGTTATTATACAATATTAACGATATAACTGTGCATGTCCCCCCTAAACATCGAAAATAATATCATTTGGTTATTATACAATATTAACGATATAACTGTGCATGTCCCCCTAAACATCGAAAATAATATCATTTGGTTATTAGACACTATTAACGATATAACTGTGCATGTCCCCCTAAACATCGAAAATAATATCATTTGGTTATTAGACACTATTAACGATATAACTGTGCATGTCCCCCTAAACATCGAAAATAATATCATTTGGTTATTAGACAATATTAACGATATAACTGTGCATGTCCCCCCTAAACATCGAAAATAATATCATTTGGTGATTAGACACTATTAACGATATAACTGTGCATGTCCCCCTAAACATCGAAAATAATATCATTTGGTTATTAGACACTATTAACGATATAACTGTGCATGTCCCGCTAAACATCGAAAATAATATCATTTGGTGATTAGACACTATTAACGATATAACTGTGCATGTCCCCCTAAACATCGAAAATAATATCATTTGGTTATTAGACACTATTAACGATATAACTGTGCATGTCCCCCTAAACATCGAAAATAATATCATTTGGTTATTAGACACTATATAAACGATATAACTGTGCATGTCCCCCTAAACATCGAAAATAATATCATTTGGTTATTAGACACTATTAACGATATAACTGTGCATGTCCCCCTAAACATCGAAAATAATATCATTTGGTTATTAGACACTATTAACGATATAACTGTGCATGTCCCCCTAAACATCGAAAATAATATCATTTGGTTATTAGACAATATTAACGATATAACTGTGCATGTCCCCCCTAAACATCGAAAATAATATCATTTGGTTATTAGACACTATTAACGATATAACTGTGCATGTCCCCCCTAAACATCGAAAATAATATCATTTGGTTATTAGACACTATTAACGATATAACTGTGCATGTCCCCCCTAAACATCGAAAATAATATCATTTGGTGATTAGACACTATTAACGATATAACTGTGCATGTCCCCCCTAAACATCGAAAATAATATCATTTGGTGATTAGACACTATTAACGATATAACTGTGCATGTCCCCCCTAAACATCGAAAATAATATCATTTGGTTATTAGACACTATTAACGATATAACTGTGCATGTCCCGCTAAACATCGAAAATAATATCATTTGGTGATTAGACACTATTAACGATATAACTGTGCATGTCCCCCTAAACATCGAAAATAATATCATTTGGTTATTAGACAATATTAACGATATAACTGTGCATGTCCCCCCTAAACATAGAAAATAATATCATTTGGTTATTAGACAATATTAACGATATAACTGTGCATGTCCCCCATAAACATCGAAAATAATATCATTTGGTTATTAGACACTATTAACGATATAACTGTGCATGTCCCGCTAAACATCGAAAATAATATCATTTGGTGATTAGACACTATTAACGATATAACTGTGCATGTCCCCCCTAAACATCGAAAATAATATCATTTGGTGATTAGACACTATTAACGATATAACTGTGCATGTCCCCCTAAACATCGAAAATAATATCATTTGGTTATTAGACAATATTAACGATATAACTGTGCATGTCCCCCCTAAACATCGAAAATAATATCATTTGGTTATTAGACAATATTAACGATATAACTGTGCATGTCCCCCCTAAACATAGAAAATAATATCATTTGGTTATTAGACACTATTAACGATATAACTGTGCATGTCCCCCCTAAACATCGAAAATAATATCATTTGGTTATTAGACACTATTAACGATATAACTGTGCATGTCCCCCCTAAACATCGAAAATAATATCATTTGGTTATTAGACACTATTAACGATATAACTGTGCATGTCCCCCTAAACATCGAAAATAATATCATTTGGTTATTAGACACTATTAACGATATAACTGTGCATGTCCCCCTAAACATCGAAAATAATATCATTTGGTTATTAGACACTATTAACGATATAACTGTGCATGTCCCGCTAAATATCGAAAATAATATCATTTGGTTATTAGACACTATTAACGATATAACTGTGCATGTCCCCCTAAACATCGAAAATAATATCATTTGGTTATTAGACACTATTAACGATATAACTGTGCATGTCCCCCTAAACATCGAAAATAATATCATTTGGTTATTAGACAATATTAACGATATAACTGTGCATGTCCCCCCTAAACATCGAAAATAATATCATTTGGTTATTAGACAATATTAACGATATAACTGTGCATGTCCCCCTAAACATCGAAAATAATATCATTTGGTTATTAGACACTATTAGCGATATAACTGTGCATGTCCCCCTAAACATCGAAAATAATATCATTTGGTGATTAGACAATATTAACGATATAACTGTGCATGTCCCGCTAAATATCGAAAATAATATCATTTGGTTATTAGACAATATTAACGATATAACTGTGCATGTCCCCCTAAACATAGAAAATAATATCATTTGGTTATTAGACAATATTAACGATATAACTGTGCATGTCCCCCCTAAACATCGAAAATAATATCATTTGGTTATTAGACACTATTAACGATATAACTGTGCATGTCCCCCTAAACATCGAAAATAATATCATTTGGTTATTAGACAATATTAACGATATAACTGTGCATGTCCCCCTAAACATCGAAAATAATATCATTTGGTTATTAGACACTATTAACGATATAACTGTGCATGTCCCGCTAAATATCGAAAATAATATCATTTGGTTATTAGACAATATTAACGATATAACTGTGCATGTCCCCCTAAACATCGAAAATAATATCATTTGGTTATTAGACACTATTAACGATATAACTGTGCATGTCTCCCTAAACATCGAAAATAATATCATTTGGTTATTAGACACTATTAACGATATAACTGTGCATGTCCCCCTAAACATCGAAAATAATATCATTTGGTTATTAAACAATATTAACGATATAACTGTGCATGTCCCCCCTAAACATAGAAAATAATATCATTTGGTTATTAGACACTATTAACGATATAACTGTGCATGTCCCCCCTAAACATCGAAAATAATATCATTTGGTTATTAGACACTATTAACGATATAACTGTGCATGTCTCCCTAAACATCGAAAATAATATCATTTGGTGATTAGACAATATTAACGATATATTTCCATAATATCATCTAATAGTCTACATTCCCCAATATAGTTACATCGTGTCATCTAAAAAGTCAAGATTCTCCCATATAGTTCCATAATATCATCTAAAAGTCGATATTCCCCGATATTAATCTAGTATTTCAACTAAAAGTCGATATTCCCCGATATTAATCTAGTATTTCAACTAAAAGTCGATATTCCCCGATATAGATCTACTATATCATCTAAAAGTCGATATTCCCCGATATAGGTCCATAATATCATCTAAACGTCTAGCCCTTGTAACTCACACTCCGGTAAAATCCAGATAAACCATGGTTTACGTGGCTCTACTCTGGTAAAATATGGTAACGTCTGGTAAACACTGATATAAGTCATGTAAAGTCCATGAAAAAGAGGACTACCCTTGTAAATCCCAAGTAAATGCATGGAGCATTCTAACCCCGGTACAGTTCCATAATATAATATAAAATAAAATGTGTAGATTTCCCGACATAGATGCATTATATCATCTTAAAACGTTTAGATTCCCCGGTATAGTTCCATAATATCATCTAAAAGTCTACATTCCCAACTTGAGTTCCATAATATCATCTAAATGTCTATATTCATAGATATAATTCAATAGTATCATATGAATCATCTAGATTGACCGATATATTTCCATAATATCATACCTTGTTTAGAAATGCAACAATTGGCTTTTTCTATAAGATACTTTTCATTATACGCCAATATGTGTGTTGGTTACGAATATTATAGACCGAAAAGAACATCACAGTTCTAGAGTCCCCGGTGAGGAATGCCCTGTTTTCTCTTGTGTAAAATCTCGTTCTGCGAAAAGTCTAATTCTGTATGTTTGTCGATTGCTAAGGTAATTTATAGCATTACATTGGACTAACTCTTTATTATTGTTATCTAGTCAGGCGAAATATACTTTTTGTAGAACGCGATTTTACATAAGAGTAACGTTGGTATTCCTCATAGAAGACTTTCTTGAACGGTCAGATTGCTTTCAGTATATACTGTTCATACACATAACATGCAGTATCAAGTGAGTATTCTTTTTCTCAGTTGGCGAATAATGGCTTCAAAATAATTGATGCATTGGATCCGTCTGAAGGAATGCTGGCGGTCGCGAAAAAGAGACAGGTGTACAGGAACCTGATACTCGCTTACATCAACGAGAACCCCACCACCATCAAAGCGAGTAAGTACGAGAACCCCACCACCATCAAATCGAGTAAGTACGAGAACCCCACCACCATCAAATCGAGTAAGTACGAGAACCCCACCACCATCAAATCGAGTAAGTACGAGAACCCCACCACCATCAAAGCCCCACCACCATCAAAGCGAGTAAGTGTGCTAGAACATTTATAAAACACGTACTTAACCATAGTCTATATCACAATAAGTGAGATATATGTAATTCCACAATTACAGGTGTGCGAATCAGCCATAACTTTCTGATACTAATCCCAACCATAGACTAAAAATCCTTCCTTCATATATGTCCCAACCAAACTGTAGACTATAGAGTTATCTCCCTCGATACACGATAGAGTTATCTCCCTCGATACATGGTGGACTCTCTCTCCGCTACGCTCGATCGACCACTGCCACAAGTAGATTCCGTTCAAATATTTAATTGTTATTTGTATTTCTAACTCTATGTATTCTTATTAAAAGAATTTTATACATGATAAAAAATAGTGTGCTGATTAATATATTTATAAATAGCGCGAATTAATATATTTATTTATTACATGATCCTACCATTATTCCATTCAACAGACCCATTCTATAAATTATGATATTAAACGTTCGCTTAATAACAGGAAATAGTGCGAGGTGACCTTCGACTTCCGGTATGTCGTCTGTTTACATTAATATTAATAATAATAATAAATAATAATAATAGTATATTTATAAATAGCGCGTGGATTAATATATTTATAAATAGCGCACAGATTAATATATTTCATATTTTACAGTATACTGTCAGTATAATTTTGTTACTGGAATTTCGCAGTCTAAAAATACCGAAGCTCCGCCTACGTTAGCCAGTACCCGCTATCTGGCAGTACGTGAATATAGTACCCGCTATCTGACAGTACGTGGCTAGTATCCGATATCTGACAGACGAAGTACTTATGGAGGGGCGCTGCTTGCAGCTTGCGTTCACGTAGCATAGTAAAATTGCAGGCAGATTTTCATTGTCGTTATTTTTAGATTACAGTATGTATACATGCATGTGTATACGGTGGTGATATCATCCATTGGAATCAAATCATAATGTTACGAGCTATTGCACATTTAATTCTTGTCAGATGCATGATGGTTAATTTCAGACAAATTTCAGTTGCATAACTAGTTAACACTCTAATGACGGGAGCTTCCAGATTTTTTGCGAAAACCCTGTGCCAATGCGTTCTCTTATATATACGAGTCGACCATAGGTCGCCTCGCATATATAAGAGAATGCATTGGCCTAACAAATTTTATATTACTTTTATAATTGTTAAAAAGTGTAAGAAAAAAATGAAAAATATTGTTAAAGAATGTAAGAAATAATGATAAAAAAAATGAGAAAAATTGTTAAAGATTATAAAATAAAATGATAAAAATTGATAAAGTATGTAAGAAAAAATAATAAAATTGTTAAAGGATGTGAGAAAAAATTATAAAAATATGATAAAAAATTATACAAATTTTTAAAGAATGTAAAAAAAAAAAAAAAAATGGTCGACTCACATATATAAGAGAATGCATTGGCACCGGGACTTTAATGTTGCGCCGTGGCAGTTACCGCATGAAAGGGTTAAGTGATTTCTCAGACTGGACAGCGGAGCTCACTGTTGGATATATGTAAACATTTAATATACATTGTTATATTGTTCACACTCTAACACTCAACAGCCTATCGGATCCTTTTGTCTGCTGTAGCTTCAATCGCAAATGTGTTATATTATTAGGCTAAACGCAGTTTAACTTGTATCAATAACAAAGGCGTGCGGACGGACCATGTATACAGCTAATAGCGCTGACATCAACAAAACAGAACAATAACTCTAACTGTGCCCGTTGCCCCATTTGTGAATTTTCAAAAAATCTCAATTTCAAACTATCAATTTGAATGAAAAAATCATTATCCCTTATAACCAATTTATGCTAACAACTCCAAATTATATCATCATGTTCTCGTCTCACAATTAATGAATATTTTTTGTTTTATTTAACATCTAACATTATGTATACCTGCCTTCAAGTACCATGCATGTCTAGACTTCTTTAACCCTTTCAGTGCCAGGTCTGATTTTGGTATCAACCCATATACCCTGTGCCAATGCATTTTCTTATATATGCGAGTCGACCATGTGGTCTCACATTTCTCCTAATATTATCACTTGCTTTTCGCTCTCTTCATTTATTTTAACAATTTTAATTTGTTCTTTGCAGGTACATACGACTGTGTTGTGATTTCCGGTGGTATGGGCGAAGGTCACATCCCTACTGCGGGGTTAGACGAACTCGTAAGAGTTGTTAAACCAGGTACTGTACATGTAAAACCACGTGGGGTGGTCACGTGTTCCGTTTCAATATCCCCATGTACCACTCAATGTACGGGTGCAAGCGCAATTTCTCTGGCTTTGAAATGTCGGTCTGGTTGGGGTTGCAGTTGGAATTCCAATGTTGACAACACTCTCCCCATCGGAGACCCCCAAGCCATGCCCCTGTACTTGTTGATAAATCATGCGCAAAATCTTTACCATTTTAGACGAACTTTTGTTCATAGTTATGTGTGCTTCGTATGGTTCAGTCAGTAATTTATAAACTGTGCTGAATCTATCGAACAATTTGGCACCAGATGTGCCACCTGGCCAGACACACCTCATAGTAGATGGTTACCTGTAAACATGTACTCATTGTTGATAAATAACTTATATCTCACAGTATGGTGGTTACCTGTAAAACATGTACTCGTTGTTGATAACATATTATGGTGGTTACCTGTAAACATATTCTCATAGTATGGTGGTTACCTGTAAAACATGTACTCATAGTATGGTGGTTACCTGTAACATGTATACTCATAGTATGGTGGTTATCTGTAAACATGTACTCATATTAGTATGGTTACCTGTACTCATGTTATGGTTGATACCTGTAAAATATGTACGTATAGTATGGTGGTTACCTACAAAACATGTACGCATTGCTGTTAACATAGTATGGTTGATACCTATAAAATATGTACTTATAGTATGGTGGTTACCAGTAAAACATGTACTTAAAGTATGGTGGTTACCAGTAAAACATGTACTTATAGTATGGTGGTTACCTGTAAAATATGTACTTATAGTATGGTGGATACCTGTAAAATATGTACTTATAGTATGGTGGTTACCAGGAGAACATGTACTTATAGTATGGTGGTTACCTGTAAAACATGTACTTATAGTATGGTGGTTACCTACAAAACGTGTACTCATTGCTGCTAACATAGTATGGTGGTTACATGTAAAACATGTACTCATTGATGATAACATAGTATGGTGGTTGCACTAAAACCAGTCTGGAGTAAACTACATACCCACATATGTGACCCGCCATATCAAATCCAGTTGTAAGTAGGGATTTTTTTTACCCTGTGCCAATGCATTCTCTTATATATGCGAGTCAACCATAGGTCGCCTCGCATATATAAGAGAATGCATTGGCCTAACAATTTTTGACAATTTTAATAATTGTTTCTTGTATTCTTTAACAATTTTATAATTTCACCCATACAAAGCCCCAGACAAACATGAGCAGACAACACTCTTCTATATGCTTCTATATATGTGTGGGGCTCCCTGCAGGGTAATGGATGTTTTTTATTTTATGTCCTAAAAATTGTAAGAAACATTTATTTAAAAAAAATGATAAATAATTGTTAGGCCAATGCATTCTCTTATATATGCGAGGCGACATATGGTCGACTCGTATATATAAGAGAATGCATTGGCACAGGGTAAAAAAAATCCCGACTTACGACTGGATTTGATATGGCGGGTCACATATAACAATAGTATGAGTATGAATCTGAGTGTATGTTTACAAAGACTGCTGTAAAACATGTAATCAATGTTGACAAACACTTTATTACACAAATATTGGTGTCTTTCGGTTGAGTACGTTACTTCATCAAGTGGTCCTGCTAATATGCGACGATGCTGGTGGTCCTGCTGAAATGCTATGATGCGGGTAGGACAAATTGATGCCGTTAGAAAAAGTACCATTATTTTTTTCTAAAATTGTAATTTTCGCGGTGTTTGGCTAAACCGGGCGATTTGAGAAGAAAAAATCAGTGTGTGTATGAAACATTCAAGAACATATATATTTTTGAAAAATATCATAATGCCTGCGCTGGTGTTTCTAAAACGACGTGAATAACCATCTTTATTACAGTCGATTTTCAACAACTAATACAACCAGTATTAACAATATTTCGTAATAAATATGTTTTTTAATGTTTGATACGCATAATGGCTTTTCCTGGATATGTTCAGATTATCGGAACATGCACCGCGAAAAAGACAAATTAAACACATTTATTATATGATCATAAACTTTCTTCTAAAAGTCCTGTACTAAATCATACGGAAAAGAAGTTGATAAAACATAGTCGTACAAAACGACGTACTTTATCGCACAGGGTTATAGATGCGTAAACTTAAACCAAAATTTGGGTACAAACATAATCATGTTTGATCACGAGATCTTTCACTCGTATATATCACTACATCATACCGCATGACATTTCAGATAAGTAAGCTATACACTGATATTGCGAAGTACTTAGACGAAAATAAAACATAATTATAAAGTACAAGTATTTTGGCAGTATTGCTATTTAGTTAGCGAATGGGGATAATTTGAAGAGCAGAATCATAGGAACTATATCTTTGGCCGGGGGATGCGCGCAGTTATACTGCGTTAAACATTCGTTCCAATAATTTCTTTGCCGAAGACAGTCGCTTGTGTTGACAACCCTCCCTCCCTCCCTGTTTTTTGTTTTGGGACATACGCATTCGATAGATGTCTCCCCCTTTGGCCTACATCTGTATAGGCGGTTATTGTGCCTCAAAAATTGTCACCCACATGTTTGTATTGGTTACTACTGCATTTATTGTATCGGCTTCCTGTAAATAATTATGATTTTCTAAACAGGTAGCTATAAAACGCATTCCAGTTGTTGTCTTTCACTCTAACCCTGTGGGATAAATAGAGGATATGAAATGAGTGTTTCTCTCATATGATATTTATGAAACGAGTCTAAGAATTTTCAGTTTTCTCGAGCCTCCGGCGAGAGAAAATTGAAAATTCGTGACGAGTTTCATAAATATCATATGAGAGAAACACGAATTACATATTCTATTTATCATAATTATGACACCTATAAATTGATTATGATGTCCAAATGATGTCCAAAACGCACACAAATCACTAAATAGCTATATGACATCGGCAGCAAAAGGTTAATGTGACGTCACTTCATTGCACCGGAAGCCCAATTACACCTGGTGAACTAGCAGAAATAATATGCACGCGAAGATATAGTGCGCTATTCTGTTTTCAGTGTGTGACATTATATCGTATGTTTATTAGATAAATACGAATTACATATTCTATTTATCGTATAACAATGTCCAAAACTATATATTTCAAGATTATAATTGCGAGAATTTCGGCATCGCGTTAATTCGTGTATTTGACGTGCACGAATTTGACTTGCATTTAGTCAGAGATGCGGCTCGGCCCCCGGCTGCCATTCAGCCAATCAGAACACACTTTTTGTCAACAAACCAATCAAATTATCGGAAGGTGATATGTCCTAGTAGTTCATATGAAATTGATTTATGACATAGTTTCCAACGTAAATAATGATTGAGTCATATGATAAATCACAATATCTACCCGATTGTGCTATTAATAGTCAAGAAGGGTTAATAACAATTAAAGTCACGCGACGTCATACGTTATTAATAGGAATTGTAAATCCCTGGGTTTTTTTCAATGATAAAGTATCTACATTGTTGTGCATTTGATGGATCCATCTATATACATGGGTCAGTATGGTGGTTCAGGCCTAATGGGGCTTGATAACATTGGTAGATCATATAATAAAACACTTATTGCATTGTTTCGAGGTTGACATGAGGATTTATCAATCCTGCGGCCTCGATGAATATTAACTTCCTCTGGTTGATAAATCCTAATAAATGTCAACCTCGAAACAATGCAATAAATGTATAATAATGGTACTTTTTGTTCACAGCATCAGTTTCCCCTAACACCATCAGTAGGACCCAACCGCTTGACCGGGGATTAATATATCTGTCAATAGATAGGCTACATGTACAGTAATGCCCTTAAGTATATGACCCTTTAACCACAGCAGAATTATGGGAAATTTCTCAGGATTTAGTCCCAAATATGGCTTGTTGCCATTCATCGGAAAGCTCTCACCCATTCTATAACAATTTTTATCACTTTTTCTTATATTCTTTAACAATTTTATCATTTTTTATAATTTGTTCTTACATTCCTTAACAATTTTATCATTTTTTATCATTTTTTCTTACATTCTTTTTATTAACATTTTCATTAACAATTTTTATCATTTTTTATCATTATTTCTTACAATCTTCAACAATTTTTTTTAATGTTTTCTTACATTTTTTAACAATTATAAAATAATATGAAATTTGTTAGACCGATGCATTCTCTTATATATGTGAGGCGACCTATGGTCGACTCGCATATATAAGAGAATGCATTGGCACAAAATTTCGCAAAAATTCAGGAAGCTCCCGTCATTAAATTAAACACTTATTGCATGGTACTTTTTGTTAACAGCATCAGTTTCCCCTAACACCATTATAGTGATTCAGTAGGACCCAACCACACCATAGCACATTATCAGGACCGCTTGCCCAGGGGTGGTACCGATTCTGAGGCCCCCACCCCCCCCCCCCCCTGGAATACGGAATACCACTTAACACAGAGGGTGGAATACGGAATACCAGTTAACAGCCATATGGAATTTTCCGGATAAATTTTCTATTGCCGTACGAACGCCGGTCATCCCGCAGTGTCCACGTCTAAAATGATCTAAAATGAATATGAACGACGATCTGTATATCAAACCGTGAATTTATTGTGACAAAAATATTCGCATTTATATTATTATTATGATCATTTTTTGGAAGGTGTCGAAGGTCGGCGTACGAATAGCGGTATTTTTGGAATACCTCCTAACAGAGCTAGGGGGGCGGAATACGGCGTACCTCATAACAGGGCATTGAATACGGCGTACGAAAGGGGGGGGGGGGCCTCGATTATGTCTATGATGTAAACATATTTGTTGTTGTTGTTGGCTTCGTAATAATCTGTACCTGATTAATGTCACTGGTGCTTTAACTGCTGGTGCTGTATTCTCTATGTGCTATTCTCTGTAAACATATTTATTTGCATCCAGAATTAAATGCAGTGGATTGAGGCACAAAACTTATCTTGGCCTCGCTCCCGACAATAATATAAAGAACATGATATTTACATAAGTATAATGTAAGGTACGATTCACATGTATACAATATATATGGAATTATGATATAACAGATGTATATACATGATGGTGTCGGGTCCATCACCGTGCGTCCGGGGGTGGGGGGGGGGGGTTCTGCTACAGCCTGTGCTACTTTAAGATCTTTAAAGGTAACGCAGCATAGTAGCTGACGTCAATACGGCATGTTGAAGCTATGTATAAGTTATACGGCATGTTGAAGCTATGTATAAGTTTGAACAAAATTGAATAACTTTCTATTTAAATTGTCATTTAGCGAGATATGTCACCAATAAGTAGCTTTCAGAAAGTGATATTTGACATACCTAAACCTGTTAAATTATTTGCTGGAGTAATTCTATGACGCGTGAACAGCCCGCAATTAAAGAAATAATGACTTGCATCTTCACCTGCATTCTGTCTATGTACCGCATCTTGATCATTTTAGGCGGACTTATCTGCATAGTGATGAGGGAGGAATATCTGCAGACGGTGGGGGAATACAGAGAAAACCTGAACATTAAGATGAACAGCTTGGAGCAGGAGGGGGCGTGGCACCTTCAAAGTCGCACTGTCGTTCCGCATTACTCCTTCAACAAAAATGGCGTCGTGTTCTGTTTTACCAAACATACTGTGGATGTGAAGACAGAATTATAACAACTGCGTTAACTGTACAATAGTATTATCTTCGGCAACATCGGCGGTGCATGGAGATTTAATACTTGGATGTCGATTTTGAACCCCCAGGCGGAGCCGAGGGGTTAAAAAAGAGACATCCAGGTGTTAAATATTCATGTACCCCACGATGTTGCCGGAGATTATGGGGCGCCATCCCTGCAAATGTTCGTTTTCGGAGATATCTCCTCGTAATTCGGAGATATCTCCTCGGTTTCGAGGGGATATCTCCTTGGACTTGCAATTCCTAGCAGATATCTGCTTGGAATATGGTCCATTATGGAGATATCTCCTTGGATCCAAGGAGATATCTGCTTGGATTATGGATATATCTCCTTGGATCCTAGGAGATATCTCCTCGCAACTACGAGATATCTGCTTGAAATATTTTCAATGAGATATCTCCTTGAAACCGAGGAGATATCTCCATAATCCAAGCTGATATCTGCTCGGATCCAAGGAGATATCTCCTGGGATCCAAGCAGATATCTGCTCGGATTATGGAGATATCTCCTTGAAATAGTTTTCAACGAGATATCTCCTTGGACCCAAGGAGATATCTCCATATTCCAAGCAGATATCTCCTTGAAAATATTCCAAGCAGATATCTGCTTGGATTATGGAGATATCTTCTTGGAAAACCGCGGCCATGAAATATTAATGATTTCTCCACAGTACATATACGTTTTTTCCATTTCTATGATCGAAATACATCCAAGCAGATATCTGCTCGGAATATGGATATATCTCCTTGAAATATTTTTCAAGCAGATATCTGCTTGGATCCAAGGAGATATCTCCTTGAACATATTTCAAAGAGATATCTCCATAATGCGAGCAGATGTCTGCTTGGATCCAAGGAGATATCTCCGAAAACGAATATTTGCAGGGATGGCGCCCAATAGGAGATAACGATTTTGTCCCCATAATTATAGCCATGTCTCCTTAATTTATGTGTGTTTATCATAAGGTTTTCCGAAATAATTCACAATACGAATAATTCAGTAGCCGACTTAAGGATCCGGCGTCAAGTGACATCAAACTCAGCGTGTGAGAGCAAGGGTTATTCATATACCCGCATTGTTCCAATGTGCTCATATACCACGATGTATTATATACGAACGTTCTATTATACCCCGCTGCCAGGGGTGATGGGGACATGGTGATTTAAACGTGGCCAATCAGATTGATATATAGTTACAACCGGATGCGGGAAAAATGTTTATATATGTAATACATGTTGCATGGTGTATATATGTAATATATGTTTTTATATGTAATATATGTGTATATATGTAATAGATGTATATATTATATATGTCAGCTCTTGCGTTTAGCCAATCAGCGTCGATAAATAGTGACGGTATATGAACCCATATCAGGTCAGTGACCCCATATGAAATCAATATTAGGTGCTTATCCACCATGTTGTTTTTTCAGAAACTCTGTCGCCTCGGGAATATTTTTGGTGTAATTTGGCGCCAAGAAAGGTGATATCTGTCGGAAATAATTTTCTGCGAATTTAAAGACATAGTACCATGTACCAAAACCTGCATGCAATATTTGAGGAATTCTAAAGACTCATGAATTAACTATCAAACTCAACAAGTTATCCTACTTCTGGTGATTAGCCATTGACTCAATGCGTTGACGTTCAACACCCATGGCGCGTCACGTTACATAAGTTAATGACCATAGGCGACACATTTAACTTATAAATTAAAATAAATGAGAGCGACGATATGCTGGATGTTGTCCAGTGACATAATATGTTACGGGACGCTTATAGTGGTCGGATATGGTGTCACGTGAGGCTCAGCGAGATGAATATTACGGCCTAGCCTGACATTTATCTCACTTCGCCTCACATGACACCATATCCGACAACTTAGCGTCCGGTAACTTATAATATGTGCTGGCGTCCGTCCTCCGTGCGTGCGTCCAATGTGCGTCCGTCCAAGCATCAACAATTTCCTTCGGCACGGCCTGCAGGCCGCATCCATCATCCGATCTTCACAAAACTTCACATGTAGCTTCATGGAGACCTAAAGATGGGAGCTATCAAATTTTCCTAATTTCGATGAAAAACATGGCTGCCAGCAGCCATATTGGATTTCAAATGCGAATCCATCGGCACACCATACAGCCCGTTTGTATGGCCTGATCATTTTTTAATTTTACAGTCATGACTGTGATCACCTGTAGATGAGAGTTATCAAAATTGAACGACTTTCAATGAAAAACACATGGTCGCCGGCAGCCATCTTGGATTTTACTCTTTGCATGGTTAAATCCTTTGGCACACATACAGACCACTTCCCTCATCCGATCATCACCAAACTTCATAAGGATCTTCGGGGTGACATCTAGATGTGAGCCTCCTATCTTGACCGAAATTCGTTGAAAAACATGTCCACCAGCAGCCATCTTGGATTTCAAATTTGAATCCATCGGCACACCCCGCAGCCCGCATGTATTGGAGAATTCATTTGAAAATTTACATGAACGTTTAGAATCACCTCTAGATGAGAGCTTTCAGATTTGAACAATTTTTTATGAAAAACATGGTGGCCGGCAGCCATCTTGGATTTTACTATTTGCATGACCAAATGACTTTGGCACACCCTACAGACCACATCCCTCATCCGAACATCACTAAACATGATTTGGCTCATCAGGATCACATCTAGATGGCAGCCATAATTTTTTTCCGAATTTCGATATAAAACATGGCTGCCAGCGGCCATCTTGGATTTTACTCTTTGCATGACTAAATACTAAGGCACACCCAACAGGCTACATCCCTCATCCTCAGCGTAGGTGAAATGTTTTAAATGAAAATCATTTCATCTACACAAGACCTTTTCTGGAAATGTTTTACTTTCCTTCTTCCTTACCATTCTATTCATTGCTCAGCAAGTTGAGCTACAGTATCATTGACACTTTCATTTTTGTCATCACGAATGAGATAATTACCATATCCAACCAAATCGTGTATATGTTCTGTTTGTTATATGCCCATGACTCAATGCGAAAGAAGAGTAAAAGTACAAATTTGTATACCCAAGCACAGTTCCATTTTTTAAGACAGATTGGTTGAGGGATAAAGGGGGTAATGCCAGAACACTCAGGGACTTTTAATTTTAACGCAGATTGATACGAGTGAGACGGGTGGTTTTTATATAATGCAAAAAATACTACTATTTGATAGCTTTGCATATAATAAAAGTATATATATATAACTAGTGCCTTCATTGTTCTTGTACCATGCTGTGGTGGTAAAGTGGTTAATGTGCTCGACGTAACATCATGGTATAATCAAAATGGCCTGTCGATTGATACATGTGATATGTCCCTCAATTCAATCAAGCTTGATATTCGGTCCCCATTTTGGCCCATATCTCGAACCCCGCGCCCGCCCCAGACTGCGATGATGGTAACCACGACCTACGGCTATGGAGGGGTCCTCAAAAGGAAGCCATTTCACCGAAAGTTGGCTGCATAAACAGTCTGAACATGCGATTTCGCTAAAGTTGATACGAAACAGATCTACAGTTAATAGAATGATATAATGCCCATAGTGGAAATGATGGTATCGATTCGATGATATCATATAACAAAGCATTTACTCATGTGTTTGCCCATGATCAAAGAAAGAAACTGTCAGTATAACTTGGTTATAGACATTTTTGAAACAAAATGTCTAATATAGATTTTTGTTTTATATGAATCATGTGTATAAGTGACATTGAATACTTGAGGTGAATGGGAATATCGAATAAAATTCTTATTTTCATAATTGCGTTTATCCAAATTGGCAGTAGGCAACTCCCTGTTCCATATGATTACTGGTACTGGTGTAGACATATATTGTACATGTATGTCATATTTATGGATGCACTGACTCAGTGTATACATGTAAGTGTGTCCATTGCTTCAACGTGCTTGCTTCAGTGTGAGCGTCCCTCAACTATGATCAAGCTTGAAAATCGTTCCCGATTTCACCCATGTCTCGAACCCATCGCCAACCCTGCATGTCTAGTCACAACTGCGACACTGGTTTCCACGACCTCGCATATATAAAAGAAAGCATTAGCCTAACAATTTTTTTATCAATTTTTCTTACATTCTTTTACAATTTTAATAATTTTTTCTTATATTCTTAACAATTTTATCATTTTTTGATCATTTAAATTTTTTCTTACATTCTTCAACAATTATAAAAAATTATATAAAATTGGTTAGGACAATGCATTCTCTTATATATGCGAGGCATCCTTAAAAGGAAGCCTTTTCACCACGAGTTGAGCTGTGTACCAGTCTGAACTTGGGTTCGAATTAAGGCTGACTCACCAGTATGGAGTTATCAATGGGTTAAAGACCCACTTAATTTTCAGGTCACTTTTTTGTATAGTGCGTTGATATACGGTTTTAATAACAATCTATGCCATAAAATAGGATTAAAATACTTTATTACACTCTAATGTGTGATTTCCATTGAAGACGCCGTTAATAAAAAATGGTAATGTCACCAGTGAATTATGGTGATGTCATTGACGTTACATCGCTTACTGATCTAGACTGAATTTTTGATGGTTGATCTTTCTCCACATCCGAGATTTTCATGCATTATTTCTGGGTGTTTTAATCACATTTGGCGAACCAAATTAATGCAGAAGTGTAATAAATAGAGTAATCAATTAGTTCCAGGGCGAGAGACGTTTAGGTAAGAAACTCGTGCTCTAACGCGCACTTGTTTCTTATCGACGTCTCTCATCTCTCGTGAATTATTTAACATAATTCGCGGCTAATTGATTACTCTCTATATAATTCATCACAATTTGAAACATCTGTGTCTCAGAAGATGCCCATAGAGAAATATAACAGCTGAAATCATAGAAAGATTTCCCCCGTTATGGCTCCCAGAATGCAACATAATTCAAACTAAAATTGTATTTTCAATGGAAGCGGATTAACCCTATATCAACATATATAGAGTTATTCCCCTTCTATTGAAAATAATATAAATGTTGGTTTCTCAACAGAAACAACATGTGCACAGTTTACTGCACCGGATGAGTTGATAATACAATGTTTTGGAGCTTCCTCTTTCAAATGGTACATACTATGACATATGTTTTATATAATGTGATCTGGGGTTCGAAAATTAAGTTGGCCTTTAATCTCTTAAATTATACTTCCATGAAGTTCGAGAGTCAGTGGTTGATTTTTATATTTTATTTATTACTAAAAATAAAAGCATGTATATCAATGGATGTATAAAATATAACGCTGAGAAGAGAAGCCATTACCTCTGGAGTTAGTAAGATTTGAATTTAAAACACACAGTACAGTGAAGTCAGTAAACATAAACAATATACTGATAAAAGCCATGATATGAAATAAGATCATTGATAAATAAATGTCATGAACTACTCAATTGTAATGGTACAGTAATGCCCTAGAGAATCGATTCCTTACCACAGCAGAATTATGGGTAATGTTTCAGGATTTTCGGAAATATGGCTTGTTGCCATTCATCGGAAAGCTCTCACTGAGAGCTTTTCGATGAATGGCAACAAGCCATATTTCCGACTAAATCCTGATAAGTTACCCATAATTCTGCTGTGGTTAAGGAGTCCATTATTTAGGGCATTACTGTATATTCAGTGTTCCAGAATATGCCGCGGATATATTTTGCAAATCTGCTATGGTACAGTAATGCCCTAAATAATCGACTCCTTAACCACGGCAGAATTATGGGTAATTTTTCAGGATTTAGTCGGAAATATGGCTTGTTGCCATTCATCGGAAAGCTCTCACTGAGAGCTTTCCGATGAATGGCAACAAACCATATTTCCAAAAATCCTGAAAAATTACCCATAATTCTGTGTGGTTAAGGAGTCGATTATTTAGGGCATTACTGTATTTTGATCCCCGGAAAAGGAATGGAATGTGACAATAGGAATTATTAAGTATAATTTGAGGCTTCAAACCAACAACTACCTTTAACCCTTTCTTTATTTAATGGATTCGCCCAATCAATTATAGAAGTATTCATTAGATTGGTCTATTATTTATATGGAGGGGTGTTCATTATATATCAGCAGACAAGAGATAATCAAGACAAGAGATAATCAAGACATGAAATAGTGTCTGTCATTTGCAGAATGAGGTCCCCAGAGGGTGAATATAGTGATGCTATCCCACTGGGCTAGCATCACTAAATTCACCCTCTGGGGACCTCATTCTGCATGGCCTCATCTGCTATGGGAGACATAGACTCAGATTGAAGTTCCCAAATGGTGAATATTGTGATGTACTCCCATTGGGAACCTCGATTATGCAATGTGTCGTCTGCTAAATTGGGGATATATAGAAACTAAACTAAAACAGAAATAGAATCTATGTGAAGAAGTTTCTATAGTAAATTTGATAATAAAGAAACTTTCCAGAGAAGATTAGGCCTAAGCAGAATGAGGTCCCCAGACGGTGAATTTAGTGATGCTAGCCCTCTATGCAGGAAAGCATCACTAAATTCACCCTCTGGGGACCTCTTTCTGCAAATGACAGGCACACTAAACTCAGGCTTGAGTGAGCCAGTGATACCACAACCGCAAATATATAGTAATGCCCTAAGTAATCGACTCCATAATCACAGCAGAATTATGGGTAACTTTTCAGGATTTAGTCGGAGAGAGCTTTCCAATGAATGGCAACAAGCCATATTTCCGACAAAATCCTGAAAAGTTACCCATAATTCTGCTGTGGTTATGGAGTCGATTACTTAGGGCATTACTATACCAATGCAGGTTCAATTGGCCGCTGTAGGAATTGTCGTCAATCTCCTTTTGAGTAGGTTATCTCTTGAGATTTTTCTAAATCCCGAATGGCGTTTTCAATTTCTGAAAAACTATGGAATTCTTGCCCAAAAGTAACCATTTTAAACTTCCATGTTACTATTGTTAGGTTAAAGACATATCATGGACTTGTTCGCGTGTGATAAACTTATAAGTTAGTTCTCAGGCTCTATGCCAACCTGGAGAATGTAGCATTCTACTAACATCACTGAAAATTTCAAAGAAATCGACCATTTCAATCCATAGAAAACATCATCTGAACTACGATCAATTGTAAATATTTACATCTAAATTCGGGACGCAACAATGGCGATAAACTAACGCAAATGATTTCACCATCTAGCGTCATTGCATTTAATTAATATATAACGATGACTGTGTATGTTGTCAATTTGGATTAATATGCATAAAAAAATAACTACTTTGAGCAAGATTATTATCCATTTCTATTTGCTCACACGGCCGGGGTGTTTCACATCACTTTAACCTCATTTATAAGATATTCGCATGGGAACTACTCAACAGCGAGCATTCACTTTACAAAGGATTAAACGGAAATAAATTCCTAAACAAGCTTGAGTTTAGTGTGCCTGTCATTTGCAGAATGAGGTCCCCAGTAGATGAATTTAGTGATGCTATCCCGCATAGTGGGCTAGCATCACTAAATTCACCCTCTTGGGACTTCATTCTGCTTATGCCTCATCTTCTCTTGAAAGTTTCTTTATCATCAAATTTCTATAGAAACTTCTTCACATTGATTCTATTTCTTTTTTAGTTTAGTTTCTCATTATCCCCAAATTGAGGTTCCCAATGGGTGTACATCACAATATTCACCATTTGGGAACTTAAATCTTAATAGCTGATGAAGCCATGCAGAATGAGGTTCCCAGAGGCTGACTTTAGTGATGATAGCCCGCTATGCAAGATAGTTCACTAAATTCACCCTCTGTGGGCCTTATTCTGCAAATGACAGGAACATTAAACTCAGACTTGGTCCTAAAAGCAGAAATATCATCAGCAATAAATAAAATGTGACATACAATGTGATCAGCCCTGGGAATTAGCCAGGGAAGCCAGAGAGGGGGGGCATGTGGGGGCACTTGCCCCCTTACCCTGACCCAGGGGAGTCCAGTGGGTACCCGAAAAGTGCCCTCCTGACTGGTTTCCCCCCTTGCCATTTGATGCTTCCTGGCATTAGCCCAGGCAATATGCAATGCCTAGCTAAATAGAGGCAATATGCAATGCCTAGCTAACATTAAATAGAGAGGCAATATGCAATGCCTAGCTAAATAGAGAGGCAATATGCAATGCCTAGCTAAATAGAGAGGCAATATGCAATGCCTAGGTAAAAGCAAAGGCAAAATCAATATGACTAGGCAATTATATTGCCTCGGTAGAATAAGTTCATTGGTTTACAAAAATATATGATGAGCAAGAATAATGGAAGTGAATTAGATTAAAGCATATGGTATTTAATGCTGCCCCAGCACAGCTCACGTCATGAAAGGGTTATCCCTTTCTTTACTAAATACTCACTGATGAGTAGCATTAAAGAATCTGTGCCAGTGCAGTATTGACAACTATAGTAATGCCCTAAATAATCGACTCCTTAACCACAGCGGTATTATGGGTAATTTTTCAGGATTTCGTTGGAAATATGGCTTGTTGCCATTCATCGGAAAGCTCTCAGTGAGAGCTTTCTGATGAAAGGCAACAAGTCATATTTCCGACGAAATCATGAAAAGTTACCCATAATTCTGCTGTGGTTAAGGAGTTGATTATTTTGGGCATTACTGTATATTTGATAACAAATCATAATAAAATAGCAAACATGGGTTGTAAGGTTATTATTGATGTGAAATATTTTTGCAAAATTACCAACTTCAGTTTGTGCCAAGGCCGGACCAGACATCTTTTCCTTAATTCCCAGGTCCGAGTGATGTTCATAAAAATAAAATCATGATTAATCCTTTCATGACAGGAGCTGCGCTGGTGCAGCATTAAAAATTGTGTGCCAGTGCACAATATATAAGAGAATACACTGGCTTACAAGGTCAATGTAAATATTGTTAGGCCAATGTATTCTCTTATATGGCAGGGCTCCCTATGGGAGACTCGCATATATAAGATAATGCATTGGCACAGGGTTTTTCGCAAAATTTCAGGATGCTCCAGTCAAGGATGGGTTAATAGGGGAGGTAACTCCAGTCAAGGATGGGTTAATAGGACTTAGACTATTATATTATATTTTGTTGGATTACAAATCCTACCCAAAAAATCACTGGATTAGGACAACATAAAATTTGCGATCAGCTCTTCTTTGACTTCCTCCGAGTTTAATGGGCCGTATAGCAAAAACAAAATCAGTAATAATTATTGAGTAAGAAGGCGAGAATCTATACATGTCAAAATAAAAGAGTAGGATCTGTATGTCCATCCATCTGTCTGTATGTCCATCCATCTGTCTGGATTTTTCTCCCAGACCCCTGAACCAATTTTAACCAAATTTAGTGTGGTGACTCGGGCTAACCTGGCGGAGGTTATAACAGCGTTAGTTTTGTTCAAAATTTTCATTTAAACAAATTTAAAAAACAAAAACAAAATGTTTGTTAACTTGAACAAGCTCAATCTAAAAAAAAGCGCACAAAGGGGCTGCCGCCGTCTGAGGTCAAAATGTGCGCAAAGCACACACATGGGCTGTGATGTACAAAGGCCACTCCGATGCTGAATAAAGGCTCCTCCTACCCTATAGAGGCATCAGGAGAGAAAACATGATATACTAAAATGTGTTAAAAGTGTCAAATACTCAATCAGAAATCTAACAAGAAGCAAAGAATATATTGCCGAAAATACATTTTGAACCAGCAAATTTAGTCCTAAAATGCCATAAAACACCAACTGACATGAACATAAATTACAGTAAAGCCCTATATAATCGACTCCTTAACCACAGCATAATTATGGGTAATATTTCAGTGAGAGCTTTCCGATGAATGGCAACAAGCCATATTTCCGACTAAATCCTGAAAAATTACCCATAATTCTGTTGTGATTAAAGTGATGTGAAACACTCCGATAGGGTGATCAAATAGAAATTGAGAATAATCTTGCTCAAAGTAGTTATTTTTTTATGAATATTAATCCAAATTGACAACACACGCCGTCATTCTTATATACTAATTAAGTGCAATGACTCTAGATGTCAAAATCATTTGCGTTAGTTTATCGCCGATTGTTGTGTCCCGAATTGAGATGTAAATATTTACAATTGAGCGTAGTTCAAACGATGGTCGATTCATTTGAAATTTTCGGCGATCTTAGTAGAATGATACATTCCCCAGGTTTATCGCACTCGAACAAGTCCATAATATGTCTTTAACCCTTTCAGTGCCAAGTCCGATATTTGTATCAACCCATATTTCCTTGATCATTTTTCAAATTTATTGATTATAATAATGTGATACATTGATGGAAAGAGCTCTAAGAGCCCTGTGCCAATGCATTCTCTTATATATGCGAGTCGACCATAGGTCGCCTCGCTATATAAGAGAATGCATTGGCCTAACAATTTTAATAGTTTTTCTTGTATTCTTTAACAATTTTATCATTTCACCCATACAGAGCCCCAGACAAACATGAGCAGACGACACACTTCTATGTGCTTCTATATATGTGTGGGGTTCCCTGCAGGGTAATGGATGTTTTTTATTTTATGTCCAAAAAATTGTAAGAAAAATTTATAAAAAAATGATAAAAAATTGTTAGGCCAATGCATTCTCTTATATATGCGAGGCGACCTATGGTCGACTCGCATATATATAGGTCGACTCGCATATATAAGAGAATGCATTGGCACAGGGTAAAAAAAATCGGACTTCTCACTGAAAGGGTTAAGGAGTCAATTATTTAGGGCATTACTGTAGAAACAAACAGAGCAACAAAAACTCTAACATAATCAAGCCTTGAAATAGTGTGCCTGTCATTTGCAGAATGAGGTCCCCAGAGGGTGAATTTAGTGATGCTACCCCACATAGCGGGCTAGCATCACCAAATTCACCATCTGGGAACCAGATTCTGCTGAGGTGTAAGCAGAAGAGGTCCCCAGAGGGTGAATTTGGTGATGCTAGCCCGCTATGAGGGGTAGCATCACTAAATTCACCCTCTGGGGACCTCATTCTGCAAATCACAGGCACACAATTTCAAGGCTTGAACATATTTCATCCACCTTCTCACAAAATGTACAAAGATTTCACAAAAACATATACCATAATTTACATCTGTTCATAGCATTTATAGCCCATAAACAAACCTGGAAATATTGTGTCTGACATTCGCAGAATGAGGTCCCCAGAGGGTGAATTTAGTGACACTATCCCACATGGCGGGCTAGCATCACCAAATTCATTTCTAGGAATCTTATTCTGCTTAGGGCTCAACTGCTATGGGAGACCTAGGATCAGATTGAAGCTCCCCAGTAGAAGTTTTTATGTGTAACCAATCAGGTAAGTGGGTGTCAGACCAGGTAACACGAGTTCCAGGGTAAGCAACACCAAACCTAGCACACCAGAATGACAGAAAACAAGTCAAAGTGAAGCACTGGCAGGTAGACCATAAATGGCCTATTTGTTAGTCAACATAGGTTTTAGTAAGAAAGAAAAACGCCTCAAACATATTCGTCATTTTACCCACATAATATTGGCGGAGCAAAAATGTAATGGATGTCAAGAACAAGAGGAGAGTGTCTGCAAAGTATATGAAAGAAAGGGGATATATTAGGGTCAGGGTCCCAATCACATGCAGACACTGTGTTCCTCGTGTTCTTGGCATAAAATTTTGAGTCGGAGAGCAAAGTCACGGAGCGGCTGGAAATATTTTGAAAAGTAATTAAGAACGTACAGATCGAAAGAGGGTAATTAAAATCAAAGATACCTAAGAATTTGTAATTTAAGGAAAAAGGTAAAACTTTAAAATTTTAGAAGACCAAAGAGGTAAAGTTTTTGAAAAGTCAAAAGAAAGATACAACCAATAGGATCTTCCTCAGTTGCAAGTCGCTAACCTGTGCCATATTAAGCATATGAACACAAAACTTTTCGGCCTTTACTCGCAACTGCTATGGGAGACCTAGGATCAGATTGAAGCTCCCCAGTAGAAGTTGGTGATGTTCACCCATTAGTGACCTCGATTATGCATTTCATCTTCTGCAAATTAGGGGATATAGAAACTGAAAAGTGAAAAAGTAACTAAAAAAAAGTTGAGACTATGGATACTTGCCAGAAGATAAGGCCTAAGCAGAATGAGGTTCCCAGAGGGTGAATTTGGAGATGCTAGCCCTCTGATAAATGCTAATTTTCGGGCAATCAAATAAAATAGTGCGTTGACATAATCCAATTCAGAATGAGGTACCCAGAGGGTGAATTTAGTGACGCTATCCTGTATAGCAGGCTAGCATCACTAAATTCACCCTCTCGGTACCTCACTGTGTATGGCCTAATCTGCTATGGGAGACATAGGACTCAGATTGAAGTTCCCAAATGGTGAATATTGTGATGTACACCTATTGGGAACCTTGATTATGCATTGTGTCGTCTGCCAATTTGGGGATAAAGGGAAACTAAACTAAAAAAGAAATCTATGTCAAGAATTTTCTATAGAAATTTGATAATAAAGAAACTTTCCAGAGAAGATGAGGCCTAAGCAGAATGAGGTTCCCAGAAGGTGAATTTAGTGATGCTAGTCCACTGTGGGATAACGTCACAAAACAGGTACACTAAACTCAGGCTTGGTTAACCCTTTACCCAACAAACCGGCCAAATAAAGCTTCAACAGCCTAAAATATCTTCGGTCTGTCTCAATAGAACCATAAAAATATGGATATCATTGGAACCGGCTCCTTGACCACATTGTGATAGTTACAGTTATGCCCTGTGCCAATGCATTCTCTTATATATGCGAGTCGACCATAGGTTGCCTCGCATATATAAGAGAATGCATTGGCCTAAAAATCTTTTTTTAACACTTTTTACCATTTTTTCTTACATTCTTTAACAATTTTATAATTTTTAATGTGTTAAGCCAATGCATTCTCTTATATATGCGAGGCGACCTATGGTCGACTCGCATATATAAGAGAATGCATTGGCACAGGGCCCTTCTGTTGGGTAAAGGGTTAAACTGTTCACACAGGAGCTTACGTTGTGTTTATATAATGCAGAGCTTCTGATGAATAATTGCAGCTAATAAGTTTGATATTGGAATAAATGCAATATTGCTAATCAATTTATCTGTAATAAATTAACCCTTTGAGTGCCAGGGGCCGATCTCATCGGCCCTAAACCTACAAAATAAGTCTGTTAAAGAATATAAGAATAAATTATTAAAATTGTAAAAAATTGTAAAAAAAAATAAAAAAAATTGTATGAATAACCCTGCAGGGAGCCCCACACATACATGGAAGCATATAGAAGAGTGTCGTCTGCTCATGTTTGTCTGGGGCTCTGTATGGGTGAAATTATAAAATTGTTAAAGAATATATAAAAAATAATTATTAAAATTGTAAATAAATAATTGTAAAAAATAATACCAAATGATAAAAAATTGTTAGGCCAATGCATTCTCTTATATATGCGAGGCGACCTATGGTCGACTCGCATATATAAGAGAATGCATTGGCACAGGGTATATGGGTTGATACAAAACTCGGACCTGGCACTCAAAGGGTTAAAGACATAATTATGTACTTGTTCAGGTGAGTGAAACTGATAAATTAGTATTCAGGCGCTAAGACAACTGGAGGAATGTAACATTCTACTAAAATCGCCGAAAATTTGAAGCAAATCAACTTGAGCGGCCTTGAACTAATTCTTTTATTGCACATTTTCTTCGTTTGGCCACTTACAATTTTATAAGCCCATAAATGCAACAAAAAATACATTGATTGCATAATGCATATATCAAACCTGTCAAGTCGCAACAACGAACACTTTATTAACATAAATACAAGTTGATTTTCCATCGCTTCGAAGACAGTCACCATCTTTTATTTATTGAAAACAAGAAACGTCATGACATACGCTATATAAGGTATGCGTTAAGCGTTAAAATAGAATCTCTCCATTGCATGTGTTAATGGACACAAACGTAACGGACGCATTGCAGCAATCTGAAGGCTGTCAATGCAATGCACAGTAATGCCCTAAATAATCGACCCCTTAACCACAGCAGATTTACGGGTAATTTTTCAGTATTTAGTCGGAAATATGGCTTGTTGCCATTCATCGGAAAGCTCTCAGTGAGAATTATGGGTAATTTTTCAGGATTGTCGGAAATATGACTTGTTGCCATCCATCGAAAAGCTCTGTGAGAATTATGGGTAATTTTTCAGGATTTAGTCGGAAATATGGCTCAGTGAGAGCTTTCCGATGAATGGTAACAAGCCATATTTCCAACTAAATCCTGAAAAATTACCCATAATTCTGCTGTGGTTAAGGGGTCGATTATTTAGGGCATTACTGTATGCAACAGACTCCTCTGAACGCTACTTACAAGCCTGCAAATAGTTTGTCTCTCATTTGCAGAATGAGGTCCCCAGAGGGTGAATTTAGTGACGCTATCCTGCACGGTGGGCTAGAATCACTAAATTCACCCTCTGGGAACCTCATTCTGCTTAGGCCTCAACTGCTATGGGAGACATAGGATCAGATTGAAGTTCCCCAGTTGAAGTTGGTGATGTTCACCCATCAGTCACCTCAATTATGCATTTTATCTTCTGCAAATTAGGGGATATAGAAACTTCCCAGAAGGGAAATGTAACTAAAAAATCATATTAATTTGATACTATAGATACTTCCAGAAGATGAGGCCTAAGCAGAATGAGGTCGCCAGAGGGTGAATTTAGTGATGCTAGCCCACGGGATAGCATCACTAAATTCACCCTCTGGAGACCTCATTCTGCGTAGGCCTCATCTTCTGGGAAGTATCTATAGTATTAAATTAACATTGTTTTTAGTTACATTTCCCTTCTAGGAAGATCCCCTAATTTGCAGCAGATAAAATTCATAATTGAGGTGCCCAATGGGTGAACATCACCAACTTCAACTGGGGAACTTCAATCTGATCCTAGGTCTACCGTAGCAGTCGAAGGCCTAAGCAGAATGAGGTTCACAGAGAGTGAATTTAGTGATGCTAGCCCGCTGTGCGCGATAGCATCACTAAATTCACCCTCTGGGGACCTCATTCTGCAAATGACATACACACTATTTGCATGCTTGGCTACTTAGTAACTAGAGCTATGAAGTTAGTCCTAAAAATAGTGATGTTTCCAGTAACACAGGGGAAATAAGTAAAGGAATTTATTTTTTGTTTTTTTTTAAATTTTGTTCGAGTTAGTATTTAGGCGTTATGCCAACCTGGAGAATGTATCATTCAGTCATTCTACTAACATCGCCGAAAATTTCAAGGAAATCGACACTGCCACTCAATAAAAAACATCAAAACAACGCTCAATTGTAAATATTTACATCTGGATTTGGGACACAACAATCGATGAAAAACAAACACAAATGATTTTACCATCCCGAGTCAGTGCATTTAATTAATATATCAGAATGACGGTGCGTGTTGGCAATTTGGATTAATATTCATAAAAAGAACAACTTTGAGCAAGATTATTCTCCATTTGTATTGGATCACCCTACTGGAGTGTTTCACATCACTTTAAACTTCAATTAGACTGTATATGGAATATTTCATTCTCAATATCTGCCCTTGGCAGCCGAATGATGTAACCGGACACAATGAGCACACGAGCTGTCATTTGCAGAATGAGGTCCCCCAAGGGTGAATTTATTGACGTTATCCCGCATAGCGTGCTAGCATCACTAAATTCACCCTCTGGGAAACTCATTCTGCTTGGACCTCATCTTCTCTGGAAAGTTTATTTATTATCAAATTTACTATAGAAACTTCTTCACATAGATTCTATTTCTTTTTTAGTTTAGTTTCGCTATATCCCCAAATTGGCAGATGACACATCGCATAATTGAGGTTCCCAATGGGTGTACATCACAATATTCACCATTTGGTAACTTCATTCTGAGTCCCATGTCTCCCATAGCAGATGAGGCCATGCAGATTGAGGTTCCTAGAGGGTGAATTTAGTGATGCTAACCCGCTATGTGGGATAGCATCACTAAATTCACCCTATGGGGACCTCATTCTGCAAATGACAGGCACAATAAACTCAGGCTTGTTTACTATGATAGGAGATCTATAAATGCGATTTTGTTACTGGAAAAATCACTATAATTTTTTAAGCCTTACAGTTTGGACATCAAACTATTCATTTCTAAATCAAGAAGGGACATAACCCACACATGTGTCATCCGCAGGATAAAATGAGAACAAAAGAAGGGACATAACCCACACATGTGTCATCCGCAGGATAAAATGAGAACAAAAGTCTCCAATGCAACACAATAAACTGGGTGACAACAATTGAAAATTCACACACTTCTGCCATTCTATCCAAATATACACATATACATCCACACACAGATATATATACAAGAACAAAACATACATAAACTTGTCACATTGTTTCAACCAGTGAAATTATAAAAATCCTATCTTATCTAGGATGCATTAACCCTTTCAGTGCCTAGTCTGATTTTTGTATCAACCCATATTTCCTTGATCATTTTTCAAATTTATTGATTATAATAATGTGATACATTGATGGAAAGAGCTCTTAGAAATATGGGTTGATACAAAAATCGGACTTGGCACTGAAAGGGTTAAAAAGGCGACCATTTGAATGTTGGATGACTTACCCAGATAAGGCATGTGGAGGTACATTGTACTCCTGGAGGGGTCTGTGATTTATAAATTTACCCAGAAAAGGCTTTTAATTTGGAGGTAATTTCTTCTCCTGACAGGTTCTGTGATTTATAACTCTCAATAAAGCCAAGACAGTCACGTTCACATGATTTCATGATTAAGATGCCCATAATCTCAAAAAAAGTTTACTTGGATATGCAGGATATCAAAAAATTTTGATTTGGATGCTCAGAATCTCAAAACGTTGACTTTGAAACCCAGAATCTCAAAAAAACATTGACTTAGATACGGAGGATCTCAAATGAAAGTGTCAATGACACTAAAGCTCAACTTGGAGAGGGGTTAATGTCAATTGTTACAGTTAATGGAGCGATATTGAATGCGGAAAGTTGATATGTCTATGTAACACTAAATGTCAACATGATAGAGGCCAAATTTTTCATAAAAAATCATTCAAATTCAATAGCTACCATCTATAGGTGATCCCAAACATGTCTGTAAATTTGAAAATATTTTGCCAATAATCGTGGGCTGCATGTTGTGCCGATGGATTCAAATGCGAAATCAAAGTTCTAAATTTTTTAACATAATTTGGGAAAAACTGGTAAGCTCCCATCTAGAGTACACCCCGAAGATCTTAAAACTGGTAAGCTCCCATCTAGAGTACACCCCGATGATCTTTATGATGAGACCTGTAGGGTGTGCCAAAGGATTTAGTGTTAAAACTTTAGAGTAAATCCAATATGACCTGGCAGCCATGTTTCTTAACAGAATTCGGAAAATATGGTAATTGAGCTTTTTTTTAGTCAAAATGGTCCCAAATAGATTGAAAATGTCAATATGTTGTTACTGAAGCAGACAACCTATCTAATAATATGGTGGTTTGTCTATTAGCAAACTATATTGAAAGAGTGCTTTCAGATACTAGGTACCCAAAATCAACGTTCTGAGATCCTGGATAGGCTAATCAACGATTGGAGATCCTGGGACTCAAATCAAAGTTTCGAGATCCTGGCTACGCTAACCAATGTTCCGTCCGAGATCCTGGGTAGGCTAATCAATGTAATCATACAAACTTCACCAATTGACCATCAATAAAGCCTTTAATAAGCAGGGCTGATCTACAGTAATGCTATAAATAATCGACTCCTTAACCACAGCAGAATTATGGGTAACTTTTCAGGATTTAGTCGGAAATATGGCTTGTTTGCCATTCATCGGAAAGCTCTCACTGAGAGCTTTCCGAAAGCTCTCACTGAGAGCTTTCCGATGAATGGCAACAAGCCATATTTCCCACTAAATCCTGAAAAGTTAAAAACCCATAATTCAGCTGTGGTTAAGGAGTCGATTATTTAGAGCATTACTGTAGACCTGTAAAACTGATTGTAAACAAAACATCAGAACACCACTAATAATAAACTTGATATACCAGGTCATTAATCTTGTTTAGAGGTAACTGGTATTTCTGTGCAGCAGTAAAACAGTTCTTTATATTGTTCATTAATGGCTGGATGTGTGACTTTCACACTTTCTGGTTCGGGAAAGCTGCAGAGATTAAAGAAATTACATTAACCCTTTACCCAACAGAAGGGCCCTGTGCCAATGCATTCTCTTATATATGCGAGTCGACCATAGGTCGCCTCGCACATATAAGAGAATGCATTGGCTTAACACATTAAAAATTATAAAATTGTTAAAGAATGTAAGAAAAAATGGTAAAAAGTGTTAAAAAAATATTTTTTTTAGGGCAATGCATTCTCTTATATATGCGAGGCGACCTATGGTCGACTCGCATATATAAGAGAATGCATTGGCACAGGGTATAACTGTAACTATCACAATGTGATCAAGGAGCCGGTTCCAATGATATCCATATTTGAATGGTTCTATTGAGACAGACCGAAGATATTTTAGGCTGTTGAAGCTTTATTTGGCCGGTTTTGGCCGGTTCGTTGGGTAAAGGGTTAAAGGGGTACTGTACCCAAGATGTTGTTGTTGGTTTCTATAATCCCCGAGTCGGAGAATAATGTAACAACTTTTCCATTTTTTGAAAGTTTGTTGAGTACGAAGTATTGTTACGGATGGCAAATTTACCGGAATGCAAAAATACAAATTGTCGTTGTCGGGTAATTTTTGTAAAGTTTTCAACCAAATGAATCAAATAAACATTATATTATATGGTTAGTAGTCCCATATACTCATTTAAGTTAGTGTACCGTCACTAGTCAATGAGTGGCTTGGGTTTTCTCCACGTATAAGCATAATGTTTCAAACGATCGTGTGTGCAATTGTTTTCCTAATCCAATATCCCTCAATTATAATTTGATTACGTTTTATACACGGAAATTCGAATTTTAAGAGACGCCATTTTATGGCTGGAGCCATAAAATCAATTTATATTAAATTATTAACTTTTAAATTATTAAATTTTAAGATAGCCTATTAACCTGAGCGTTTACAGAATACATCTTCGACTCAAATTACTTATATTTCTATATAGTATCGATAATAGATCGTTGTTATCACCGGGAATTTATTGAAAATGGCGTACAGTACCCCTTTAAACATAAATTTCAGAAATATTAAAAACAAAAAGAGTTTAATCAGCCAATACCTGTGAGATATTTCGTCCAACCTTTGAGGGTCATATCTGATCAAAGTCATGGAGTTATAATATCTGTTGGGAGTTCATGAGTGATTCTGGGCTAGCTTACTCACAATTGGGATTTGCATATGACTCATCTGCAACCCGGCCTGGCTTTGCACCAAAAATTGTTGACAAACCTTTGGAAGTTGATAAAGATTATTGGGCTAGCTTACTCACTGTTGGGATTCCATATGCTTCACTTCCCATTCCAGCATGATTTTGCAATGGAAATATTGGACCAGTTTACTCAGCATTGGGATTTCCATATGTGTCACCCCCCCCCCCCCACCCCCCCACCCCCCAATCATAGACTGATTGTTCAGCAATAGTTAATAGGAAATAGTGGGCAATATTAACTCACCATTGGAATTTACATAATGGTGTACATCACCTCCCATTCCATACTGACTTTGCATCAATAGTTTGTACAAAATATTGGGCTAGTTTACTCCATATGCTTCGCCTCCAATCATAGACTGATTTTTCATAAAATATACATGGGAAATATTGGGCCTGTTTACTCACCATTGGGATTTCCATATGCTTCATCTCCAATCATAGACTGATTTTGCATCAAGTGTTCATAGGAAATATTGGGCTGCTTTACTCACCATTGGGATTTCCATATGCTTCATCTCCAATCATCGACTGATATTTCATAAAAGATTCATGGGAAATATTAGGCCTGTTTGCTCACCTTTGTGATTTTATATGCTTCATCTCTGATCATTGACTGATTTTTCATCAAGTGTTCATAGGAAATATTGGGCTGGTTTATGCACCGTTGGGATTTCCATATCCTTCATCTCCAAACATAGACTGATTTTGCATCAAGTGTTCATAGGAAATATTGGGCTGGTTTGCTCATCATCATCATTGGGATTTCCATATACATAACCTTCCACTCATTCCTAATCAGGCATCAAGGTTTCATATGAAAGATTGGGCTAGTTTACCTCCAATTCCAAACTGATTCTGAGTTAAAGTTTCATGCGGAATATTGGGCTAGTTTAATCATCGTTGGGAATTCCATGCACTTAACCTATGTATCCTGAAATATTTTCATTAGGGTTCACAGGAAACATTAGACAAGTTTATTCACGGTTGGGATTTATATGCTCCACCTCACAACATAGACTGAGTTTGCATCAAAGGTTCGTGGAAACTATTGGTCTGGTTTGCTTGTCATTGGGATTTCCGTATACCTAACCTCCCAATCCTGCCTGAGTTTGCATTAAGGGTTCGTAGGAATCATTGGGCTAAATTTACTCATCGTTTGGATTTCCTTATACTTCACCTCCAACTCTGAGTTTAGTATGCCTGTCATTTGCAGAATAAGGTCCCCAGATGGTGAATTTAGTGACGCTATCCCTCATTCTGCTTAGGCCTCATCTTCTCTGGAAAGTTTCTTTATATATATACTCAAATGAAAGTGTCATTGACACTGTAGCTCAACTTTGTAAAGAATGTAATTTTGTTGTGATGAGCAATGAATAGAGATTAAAAAGGAGTGTAAATGAAAGTGTCAATGACACTGTAGCTCAACTTAGGTAGGGGAATAATTTAATGGTTGATAGTAAATGGAGGAATAGGAAAGGTGCTAATTGAAATGTCTAACATGTGCCAAAGGATTTAGTCATGCAAAGAGTAAAATCCAAGATGGCTGCTGGTGGCCATGTTTTTTGGCCAATTGACCCCAAAAGGACTCGTTCCCATCTACGTGTCAATATTAACATCCATGACAAATTTCATGACGATCAGACGAACAGTACGGACTGTAGCCCGTGCTAATGGATTGAATTTTGAAATCCAAGATGGCCACTGGCGGCTATGTTTTTTTCCGAATGACCCCAAAATGAATCATTCCAGTTTAAATGTTGATGTCAACAGCTATGACAAATTTCATAATGATCCGATCAAAGGTACGACCTGTAGCCTGTATTGTTGACGCATCATGTACACACGCACATACGGCCATGCAAAGAGTTAAATCCAAGATGGCTGCTGGCGGCCATGAATTTTAGCCGAACGACCTCAAAACCACTCGTACCCATCTAAATGTCAATACCAACATCTATGACATATTTCATGATGATCAGACGAACAGTACGACCTGTAGCCAGTGCCATTGGATTGAATTTTGAAATCCAAATGACCCCAAAATGACTCGTTTCCCATCTACATGTCATTGTTAACATCCAATACAAATTTCATGAAGTTCCGACCAAAGCTACGACCTGTAGCCTGTGCCAAAGGATTTAGTCATGCAAAGAGTAAATTCCAGGATGGCTGCTGGCGGCCATGTTTTTTGGGCCGAACGACCCAAAATGACTCGTTCCCATCTACATGTCAATATTAACATCCATGACATATTTCATGATGATCAGACGAAAAGTACGACCTGTAGCCTGCGCCAATGGATTGAATTTTGAAATCCAAGATGGCTGCCAACGGCCATGTTTTTTGGCCGAACGACCCCAAAATGACTCGTTCCCATCTACATGTCATTGTTAACATCCATGACAAATTTCATGAAGTTCCGACCAAAGCTACGACCTGTAGCCCGCGCCAAAGGATTTAGTCATGCAAAGAGTAAAATCCAGGATGGCTGCTGGCGGCCATGTTTTTTGGTCGAACGACCCCAAAATCACTCATTCCCATCTCCATGTCAATACTAACATCCATGACAAATTTCATGATAATCAGACGAACAGTACAACCTGTAGCCCGCGCCAATGGATTGAATTTTGAAATCCAAGATGGCTGCCAGTAGCCATGTTTTTTTGCCGAATGACCCCAAAATGACTCGTTCCCATCTACATGTCATTGTTAACATCCATGACAAATTTGATGAAGTTCCGACCAAAGCTACAACCTGTAGCCCGCGCCAAAGGATTTAGTCATGCAAAGAGTAAAATCCAAGATGGCTGCTGGCGGCCATGTTTTTTGGTCGAACGACCCCAAAATGACTCGTTCCCATCTACATGTCAATATTAACATCCATGACAAATTTCGTGATGATCAGACAAACAGTACGACCTGTAGCCCGCGCCAATGGATTGAATTTTGAAATCCAAGATGGCTGCCAGCGGCCATGTTTTTTGGCCAAATGACACCAAAATGACTCGTTCCCATCTACATGTCAATGTCAACATTCATGACAAATCTCATAAAGATCAGATCAAAGGTATGACCTGTAGCCCGCGCCAAAGGAAATTGTTGACGGACACACGGACACACGCATACACGCACACACGGACGACGGACGCCAAACCATGGCAATAGCTCAAACTTACAAAGTAAGTTGAGCTAAAAATGAACAGTAAAGGATTTAGTCACACACAGAGAAATCCAAGATGGCTGCTGGCGGCCATGTTTTTAGGCCGAATGACCCCAAAATGAAAGTGTCAATGACACTGTAGCTCAACTTAGGTAGGGGAATAATTTAATGGTTGACAGTAAATGGTGGAATAGGAAAGGTGCTAATTGAAATGTCTAACCTGTGCCAACGGATTTAGTCATGCAAAGAGTAAAATCCAAGATGGCTGCTGGAGGCCATGTTTTTTTGGCCAATTGACACCAAAAGGACTCGTTCCCATCTACATGTCAATATGAACATCCATGTCAAATTTCATGATGATCAGACGAACAGTACGACCTGTAGCCCGCTCCAATGGATTGAATTTTGAAATCCGAATGACCCCAAAAATGACTCATTCCCATCTACATGTCAATGGCAACATTCATGACAAATTTCATAAACATCGGATCAAAGGTACGACCTGTAGCCCGCGCCAAAGGATTTAGTCATGCAAAGAGTAAAATCCAAGATGGCTGCTGGCAGCCATGTTTTTTGGCCGAACGACACCAAAATGACTCGTTCCCATCTACATGTCAATGTTAACATCCATGACAAATTTCATGAAGTTACGACCAAAGCTACAACCTGTAGCCCGCGCCAAAGGATTTAGTCATGCAAAGAGTAAAATCCAAGATGGCTGCTGGCAGCCATGTTTTTTGGCCGAACGACCCCAAAATCACTCGTTCCCATCTACATGTCAATATTAACATCCGTGACAAATTTCATGATGATCAGACGAACAGTACGACCTGTAGCCCACGCCAATGGATTGAATTTTGAAATCCAAGATGGACACCAGCGGCCATGTTTTTTGGCCAAATGACACCAAAATGACTCGTTCCCATCTACATGTCAATGTCAACATTCATGACAAATCTCATAATGATAAGACCAAAGGTACGACCTGTAGCCCACGCCAAAGGAAATTGTTGACGGACACACGCACACACGGACACACGGACGCCAAACCATGGCAATAGCTCAAACTTACAAAGTAAGTTGAGCTAATGACTCGTTCCCATCTACATGTTATTGTTAACATCCATGACAAATTTTATGATGATCAGACTAAAGGTACGACCTGTAGCCTGTGCTAAAGGATTTAGTCATACAAAGAGTAAAATCCAAGATGGCTGCTGGTGGCCATGTTTTTTTGCCGAACGACCCCAAAATGACTCGTTCCCATCTGCATGTCAATATTAACATCCATGACAAATTTCGTGATGATCAGACAAACAGTATGACCTGTAGCCCGCGCCAATGGATTGAATTTTGAAATCCAAGATGGCTGCCAGCGGCCATGTTTTTTGGCCGAATGACACCAAAATTACTCGTTCCCATCTACATGTCAATATTAACATCCATGACAAATTTCATGATGATCAGACAAACACTACGACCTGTAGCCCGTGCTAATGCATTGAATTTTGAAATCAAAGATGGCCACTGGCAGCCATGTTTTTTGTCCGAATGACCCCAAAATGACTCGTTCCAATCTACATTCCAATTTCAACAGCCATGACAAATTTCATGATGATCACTCTAAAGGTATGACCTGTAGCCCGTGCTAAAGGATTTAGTCATACAAAGAGTAAAATCCAAGATGGCTGCTGGCGGCCATGTTTTTTGGCCGAATGACCCCCAAAATGATTCGTTCCCATCCACATGTCAATATTAACATCCATGACAAATTTTATGATGATCAGATTAAAGGTACGACCTGTAGCCCGTGCTAAAGGATTTAGTCATACAAAGAGTAAAATCCAAGATGGCTGCTGGCGGCCATGTTTTGGCCGAATGATCCCAAAATGACTCGTTCCCATCTACATGTCATTGTTAACATCCATGACAAATTTCAGGATGATCAGATGAACAGTCGACCTGTGGCCCGTGCTAATGGATTGAATTTTGAAATCAAAGATGGCCACTGGCGGCCATGTTTTTTATCCGAATGACTCGTTCCCATCTACATTCCAATTTCAACAGCCATGACAAATTTCATGATGATCAGACTAGAGGTACGACCTGTAGCCCATGCTAAAGGATTTAGTCATACCAAGAGTAAAATCCAAGATGGCTGCTGGCATGTTTATTGGCCGAATGACCCCAAAATGACTCGTTCCCATCTACATGTCATTGTTAACATCCATGACAAATTTTATGATGATCAGACTAAAGGTACGACCTGTAGCCCGTGCTAAAGGATTTAGTGATACAAAGAGTAAAATCCAAGATGGCTGCTGGTGGCCATGTTTTTTGGCCAGGCCTTCGATTATGAGGCGTGCGATCGCGCTCGCGCACCATAGCACGCCTGAAATTAAATCTTGGCGAGTAATTAATCACACTCCTCGGCGATATTAGGCGCACGATTGAAAAAGGGTTTATAATAACGATCAACCTTGTTTGCTGGAGAAGACTGACAGACATGCCGTATACGACGGAAGTAATTGTTTTAAGTTTTGCGCATGCGCTAGAACATTATTATAGTCAGGTGCGTTTAGCGATGTCGTCGCATTCGTATGTAGGTCTGAGTAATTCTCGGCTAGATATTGTTACCAACATGACATATTTAAATTAATCCCACCGTGCACCCCACACCAATGCAACGTAATTTTGGTACCATGATTGTGTTGCGTTCTAAATGAAGCCGCCCCGATGGGCGGTGAAGATGAATAGAAATTGAAACTTGAGTTCGGGGCAATCAAACATTATTTTTAAAAATATCGATAGAGTTCACACAACAGGAAACTCTCACGTGGTTACATGGTCTCTGACCGCATTTCATAACAACTTACATCCAACGGAAGCATTACGACGCAATTCGAGAATGGAGTTTTAATTACTTCAATGTGGAGAATACATGTGTACAAGATGAATCACAATGGTGATAAAATTGATTTAATTTTGAGTCTTCGTTTGTCATTTTATACCCCCGAAATATCCACCAAAATCACACGCCGGGGTTTCAGGTTAGGCGAGTGACCAACCACACTCCTGCATTTTACAGAATCGAAGGCCTGTTTGGCCGAATGACCCCAAAATTACTCGTTCCCATCTACATGTCAATATTAACATCCATGACAAATTTCATGACGATCAGACGAACAGTACGGACTGTAGCCCGTGCTAATGGATTAAATTTTGAAATCCAAGATGGCCACTGGTGGCCATGTTTTTTTTCCGAATGACCCCAAAATGAATCATTCCGGTTTAAATGTTGATGTCAACAGCTATGACAAATTTCATAATGATCCGATCAAAGGTACGACCTGTAGCCTGTATTGTTGACGCATCACGTACACACGCACACACGGACGACGGACGACAAAGCCATGGCAATAGCTCAAACTTTACAAAGTAAAGTTGAGCTAACAAGTGCACCGCTGGGCAGAGGTAACGCCCCCCGACTGTACAATCAGAAAAACTTTCTGGTTAAGCGCTATAAAAATGCCACATGTTGTTCTATATTAGCTTCAAATTTGGTCTGGTGCCACAAAAATAGAAGGAAAACTGAATTTTCTAAAAAAAAAACTGAATTTTTTAAGTCGAAAAAGGGTCATAACTCTCACAAAAATTATCCGATTGAACCGAAATTTTACCTTGACCTGTATTGCGATATTGGTAATACACAAAAAAAACGTGTTTTGCAAATAAACAATCCAAAATCTGGAAACCAAAAAAAGTAGCAAAAAACCTGAATTTTCTAAGTCCAAAAAGGCGCGTAACTCTGGAAAAAATGGGCGGACGAAACCACGGCTATGGGGAAATCTTGTCCCCCCGGCTGGTCTATTGGCATACCAAAGATCAACTGAATTGAATTAGCGAAACCAAAGTTATGAGTTGAAACATTCGTATGCCACAGAAAACTGAATTTATGGGGAAATCTTGTCCCCCCGGCTGGTCTATTAGCATACCAAAGATCAACTTAATTGAGTTAGCGAAACCAAAGTTATGAGTTGAAACGTTCGTACGGACGGACGGACGGAAGAACGGACGGAAGGACGGATGGACGGAGGGCTCCACTATATACCCCCAAATCTCCATCGGAGATCGGGGGCATAATAATATTGCTTTGTGCTATATTAATAAAAATAAAACTTCAAACAAAATAAAAGTGTTCATTGTTGGTTTACTTCAACAAAAAGTTCCTTTATCTAAACTCGCGACGTCATCCAATTCCTGCTTCAATGATACCAAAATATGGTGTACTAAAGGTACCTATCTTGCAATGATTTGACTAACTGATGGGATTTCTAATTAATTTCCGGCACTCAACGTGTTAGCTCACCTTTGGAATTTCTAATTAATTTCTGGCACTCAACGTGTTAACCCTTTCAGTGCCAGGGGCCGATCTCATCGGCCCTAATTTACGGTCTGTAAAATCTGCCCTAAAAAAATTAAAAAATTTAAAAAAAAGATTTTTTGTTTTGTTTTTTGTTTTTTTGGGTTGAATTGTTTTTGGGTATGCTTAAGCATGCTATAGAAAATTTAAAAACAAACTGGATAAAACCTTAGGGGCATGTTATAACTCAAAACAATCACCAAGTATTCATAGTAATAATTTTGATGCCCAGGTAAAACGTAAGATTCCCTGGCACTAAAACTACAAAATAAGTCTGTTAAAGATTAGAAGAAAAAATTAATTAAAATTGTAAAAAATTGTAAAAAATAATAACAAATGAAGAAAAATTGTTAGGATAATGAATTAAGTTCTCTTATATATGCGAGGCGACCTATGGTCGACTCGCATATATAAGAGAATGCATTGGCACAGGGTATATGGGTTGATACAAAAATCGGACTTGGCACTGAAAGGGTTAAGGATTCATAGGAAATATTGGGCTGGTTTACTCACCATTGGGATTTCCGTATGCTTCACCTCCAATCATAGACTGATTTTGCATCAGTGGTTGCGTAGTAGGTTGGTAAACAGTCGGCTGTTGTGGTGGTGGATAGGCAGCTAAAAAGACATTAAAGTGATGTGAAACACTCCGGTATGGTGATCAAATAGAAATGTTGAATAATCTTCCTCAACGTGGTTATATTTTACATATATTATATCCAAATTGACAACACACACTGTCATTCTAATATTTTAATGAAATGCAGTGACTCTCGGTGGCGAAATCATTTTCGTTAAGTTTATCGCTGATAGTTGCGTCCCGAATCTAGAAGTAAATATTTAAATTTGAGCGTAGTACGGACGATGTTTTCTTTGGAATGGTACGGTCGATTTTCTTCAGATTTTTGGCTATGTTAGTAGAATGGCACATTCCCCCAGTTGGCATGGTGCCTGAATACTAACTTACCAGTTTCATGCACCCGAACAAGTCCATAATATGTCTTTAGTTCAAAATGTTCGATTTATTTATGACTCTCAGGTTAGGTTGAAGTGGTAGAATGTTAACCATTTCTTTATTAAATACTCATTGACGAGTAGTACCCTTATTAACCCTTTTATGTCTGGTGCTTCTCCTGAAATTTTACAAAAACCCTGTGCCAATGCATTCTCTTAAATATGCAAGTCTCCCACGGGGAGCCTCCCATATATAAGAGAATACATTGGCATAACAATATTTACCTTGAACTTGTAAGCCAGTGCATTCTCTTATATATCTGAGCCCCCCCCCCCCCCCCCCAATGGGAGACTCACTTATTTAAGAGAATGCGCTTGCACAGGATCATTAATGCTGCACCAACCAGCACTGCTCCCGTCGTGAAATGGTTACCCCTTTCTTTACTAAATACTCATTGACGAGTAGCAATAAAGATCCTGTGCCAGTGCATTTTCTTATATATGGTGAATTCCATGCGTGACTGATGGGACAAACCATAAATTTAGTTTTTTCTATAACTGATCATGCCCATCCAAATAGATTAAAGATAACTAAATTATGCTCAAAAGAAGGGGAATCAAGTCTCTTAATAATAGTAGGTACCATTTTAAAATGACTAATCCTGTAGCCATATATGTCAATTTTTTTCTGCGTAACTGATGGGACATGTTTTGGACAAGGTTTTTGGGTACCTCTAACCAAACTGATGGTATTATCCAAAACATTGGATTTCAGTAATATCATCAATGTAAATGAAACATCATAATATTTTTCTAACAGAAAAATCAAGTCTTGATGGTGCATTCATTCTGAAACTGAAATGCTATGAAGAAATCCACGTGACTGATGGGACAGTACTTTTGTGACTGATGGGACACCACTGAAATCTAAACTTTTATATATGTTTGTGGCAGGGCGCTTTATTCTATTTCATCTCTGGGGTGAAAAAATAATTTTTATGGAAGTATACAAGCACATCAATACTTGTTGTGATTGCTGGAGTGATTGGATATATAGGACAAGGACAAATCTCACAAAAGAACCCCACTTAATAGGAACCCCATCCCATCTCATATGAGAATCCCAAGACTGGGGAGTCCCACATGGGAACCCACAAGACAACCTGACCTCGCAAGAACCCCATGGAAATCACAAAAGACAACCTGACTTCAGAAGAGAACCTCTACATAAGGACCCCACAATGCAACCCCATTAATTATCTCACAGAGAACCACACATAGGAACCCCATATGGCAACTCCATGACACAAGAGAACCCAACATGGTAACCCCAAGTAAACCATACGAGAACCCCAACATGAACCCCATATGAGAACACAAACCTGTAAACTTCACCAACCACAGTCTGACATCTATCAGGCTAGCAACAACCAATCAGATCGAAGCTGAGCCCCAAACAGGCTATAAAAGGGCAAGGTTTCCCCACACTTTTGCACAAACCACATTTGGTCATGAACGAAAAATGTAGACCTATCGGTGAAGGATTAGTTGATTACTGGTGTTTCCCTGTGGAGAAACTCGTTTCTCATTTACCCTTCCTATTAGTACAGGAGATATTGGTCAAATTCTGCACCCTCCCCCCCAGGACTTAACTTCACCCGACTAATTTTCTTCCATAATGTCTTCTCTAATTATACCCCCAATCCAAAAGATGGGAGGTATACTGGATTATATGCGTCTGTCTATGTGTCAGTCCGCTCATATATCTCAACCGTGGTTTATCGGATCTCAATAAAATTTGTTTGCGGTTTGGCATCAGTAGGGATTTCAAAAGAGGGTTCATTGACGTTGTTCAAATTTTCCATTCAAGAGTTATCCCTCTTTCTTTATCTGAAAATGTTGGATTTCCATCTGTCATTCGTTAGACTTGTCCAGTAATTTGTTTGTTCCTCATTTTTTTTTCATAATTTGGTTTCTGACCTGCCTATATTTCAAGTTTCACCATCTGGCTATCCCAGCACCCGTGGTGCAACCTCTTGTTTTTTTTTGTTGTTATTAGCAAGAAAAATAAGTGGCCGCAGAGACTCCAGACAAGATGGTCGATATTACGACAAAAAATTGAAATTAGTATGTGAAAATAATTAATACATCAGCATTCAAAGAAATAAAGATATTAAACACTAAAATCTTTACTTTCGCATGGGTTTTCTTTTGTAACATCATATATTGTGGCATTTCAATGTTGTGTGTATGTGTCCATAAACTCAGATATTTGAGAATGTTTTGTGACTGATGGGACATAATTTACATGGCTACATTTAAAACAATTGAATGTATTTGTATTGGATAACATAATTTCTTATATTAATGTTCCATTGTGAATGTAGGAAAACAAAAGTTAGTATTAGTATCTCAATAGTTTGTGTGTACCACAACATTATGAACACAAAACGTGACTGATGGGAAGTAAATTCTGGGTGAATATTTGGGGTGAAATAGTATGGGAAAGTATATACCTTAATGATAGTCAGTAATGTTTCCATATTCAAATACAAATGAAGTAATAAGTAACCTATATATTTTCAGTTGGATAAAAATCCACAATGCACAAAAAATTGGTAAAATCCATCAGTTTTTTGCCTGAAAAAAATGGTAGAGATGTTCTTTATCATAACTTAGGATTGGTGGCAGTTATTGAGAAAATTAAAAAAAAGATTCATAAATTTGGGTATCTAACCATTCCACTGAGTAATACAGTGATAAATTTAGAAGAATTCAAAATTTTCACAAAAATGCAACTTTCTGCTGGAAATGACCATATGCGAGTCTACAATATGGGAGACTCACATATATAAGAGAATTCACTAGCTTACAATGTCAAGGTAAATATTGTTAGGCCAATGTATTCTCTTACATATGCGAGGCTCCCAATGCGAGACTCACATACAGTATATAAGAGAATGCACTGGCTTACACAGTCAATATAAATATTATTAGGCCAGTGTATTCTCTTATACATGTATATGCGAGGCTCCCTATGTGAGACTCGCATATATAAGAGAATGCATTGGCACAGGGTTTTCGCTATATTTTAGTAAGGTCCAGTCATGGAAGGGTTAACCCTTTCTTTACTAAATACTCAAGAGTTGTTCCCTTGTTAACCCTTTTCTTTAATAAATACTCAAGTAGTTCACATGTTTAGATAATAAGTTAAAAAAATGACCATTTCAACGACCACAGGCCATTTGTTGAACTTATTATCTAACATTTCCCACAAATGAATATAAATTTTTCTGCACAAGTTTGTATGATCTCGTTGTCTGTCTGTCATCTGCTTTTATTATCTGAACATCCCTCCAAAAGAAAAATAGCTCGTTCCAATGTAGAGGTTTATAGCTGAATTGGAAAATCCATATAGTATAGAAAGGGATACATATGAATGCAGTATATAATCAAGAAGCCTGCGATGACTGCGTTTACGTAATAGTTTTATATGTGTCATGCCCTAAGTAATCAACTCCTTAACCACAGCAGAATTATGGGTAACTTTTCAGGATTTAGTCGGAAATATGGCTTGTTGCCATTCATGGGAAAGCTCTGCTCTGGTTAAGGAGTCGATTACTTAGGGCATTACTGTATGTGTATACTACTGTGCAGATAATTTGATATAATTTGGTAATATAACCCTGGAAAACTTAGTAATAGGAAACTCCTTAATTAGTGACCACGATAATACTGAAATGTTCATGGCCGTTCATAAATACATTGCACTGTCAGAATGATTCTCGTGAATCCAGTGGACTTGGATCAGTCTTACTACAAAACACCTTACTTAATACAAAACCTAACACAAAACAAAATTATATACATGTATGGGAGTTACCCAATATATATTATTTTCTTTATTGCACTAACTGAAATAAAAAAAAAATTGTTGCCGCATTATACTTTGTTTATCACACCCCCTCATGAATCAGTAATTAAGATCTCACTGAATCATTTATATATTATAAATTGGACTAAATGACATCGCAGATTATTGCTCTGCATACAATGCCCCACCGTTGTCCAACCCACTCCAAGAGTATACACATTATAAATACACCAACTATATATTTGCCTTGTTGATTCGGTCGGTGCCTCTCTAACCCCTCTTTGTTTATCTGGGAACGGGACAAATCTAAGTGTCGACACTTGTGTTCCAATCCCAATTGTTGTATGTACATGTATATAAACATGTATATATATATGGCAATAAAAATATGTTTAACCCTTTGAGTGCCAGGTCCGATTTTTGTATCAACCCATGGATATACCCTGTGCCAATGCATTCTCTGATATATGCGAGTCGACCATAGGTCGCCTCGCATATATCAGAGAATGCATTGGCCTAACAATTTCTCATCAAAAAATCAATTTATTTGATTTAAATCAAGATTTTTTTTATTTAAATAAATATTTTTGATTTTTTCTTCTAACTGTTATGAACATATACATTTGTGCAATTTCTCTGATAAATGAAGGTTCTGAAAGGTGTTGCTTATTATTTACAAGGCTGGATTAATCAGAATTCTATGATTGTTTTATTATTTAATATTATTTGTACATGTACATGTATACCAATCAAACACAATTATTACGGCAGTACATATAGCGACCATGTACTTTATGCATATACTTAGGTCCATGTGGGTTCCAATGTTGTGATATCTGGAAATGTAGACCTTGGCTTTTACGAATAAATTTAGTCAATTTTCGCTGAAAACTGAATATTATCAAGCACATTTGCACTCAGTGATGGTAACCACACCATATATCAAGTATAGACACAAGATAACTAGCGTAGTTAGATGGCAGAGTATATGGTAGAGTTACTCAGTTAGTATTTACATGTATGGCACTAAGAAAAGGAAATAAAATTAAAGTGTAGTGAGGTGTGCAGAATCTGAGGATAGTTACAAACAATACTAAAATGCTAAGCAGAACAGGTCATTTCTGGAGCAGTAAATACGGTAACATGCAGTATGCCTGTAATTTATATATAGTTGATAATTACTGTACAATTTCATATCTATTATCCAATTTGTATAATGTTTAATCATACTCATGTTATAGTTTACAGAAGCATTGTTAGATATTGCAGTTCTTGACTTTTTATCATGATTTAAAAACTTTTGATTTAAATCAATGATTTATTTGAAAAAAAATCATTGATTTAAATCAATGATTTAAATCAGCCAACCCCGATCAAAGCTATCAATTTCCACAAACTGTATGAAAGAGATTGATTACATTACTTGGAACCTTATACATTTGTTTCAGAAAATTCTTCAGAAGATCAGACTTCAGAGACAAAAATATAACATTCTTAGTATTGTAATCATACAATTTGCATCATAAAATAACATTTCAGAACAAGTCAGCACATTCGAAACTGCGTATTGTATACCCAATACACATACAAGTCAGGATTGAACTTCGAGTTCAACCCGTATGGCGGTACGACATTCCAATGAACGTAAATTTGTAAAAAATGTGCTGGATAGAACTTTACGTTAGCCGTAGTATTCGTTGTCGGAAAACTTCTCTCGGTATGCTGCAATAACCATTTGCTCGAAAATTATTGTTATAATTTTAATAGGTGACGATTCGATTCGATATAAAATAATTGACCAGATTCGATCCGAGATTCGATTCAAGTCACAATTGCCCAATTGGACGTAGTCTAATACACAGCCTGGTAGTGGCTTTGTGTTCGGGTTGCAGTGAGATAAAGTGAGCCTTGAGGGCTGAGAATGCCATGAAATACAGTGGTAAGCCAGTTTCTGGTAAGATGGACAAAGGTGTGAAATAATTCTAGGTGCACTTTCCGAAGGACAATTTTGAAGTCAACTACATTGAATGAAGTACTGTACTGCCCAAAAGTAAGGGTTTCCTCTAGGGCGGCACAGGCTCCATAAAACTCACCCAGTTTATAATTTCACCCATACAGAGCCCCAGACAAACATGAGCAGACGACACTCTTCTATATGCACTATATATGTGTGGGGCTCCCTGCAGGGTAATGGATGTTTTTTATTTTATGTCCTAAAAATTGTAAGAAACATTTATTTAAAAAAAATGATAAAAAATTGTTAGGCCAATGCATTCTCTTATACATGCGAGGTGACCTATGGTCGACTCGCATATATAAGAGAATGCATTGGCACAGGGTAAAAAAAAAACTAAGAAAATATGCTGCATGAATCAATGTACGGTAATCAAATTTGATTTGCATGGGTCCGGTTGTCTTCGATTTTTCAATCACACCTGCACCAATCAATGTCATAAATACACCACTTAAAGTTTGAAACTGATTTTGTCAACAAAACATCACACAACGGCAAACATAAAATAACTCGACTTCATATCGATCAATGTTAATTGTGACGTCTGCTTCGATTCTGCTCGGAACAAATTCAAAGAGTCCTTTTGTCAAAATGAGTGATCAAAAGAGCAAGTACCAACACACAACACACTATTTCGCACCAATAACACGAAATGATCAGTTAGCAATATTTTATTTGAACAGAACAGAACATGATTGCAGTTGCTCTGCATTGTCAACAATTCGATTGTTATACGTATAGAAACAATCTAGAACCGATAAAAATAACCATCTGATAGTTCTGTCGAAGCATATAAAAATAACCATCTGATAGTTCTGTCGAAGCATATAAAAATAACCATCTGATAGTTCTGTCGAAGCATATAATAATAACCATCTGATAGTTCTGTCGAAGCATATAATAATAACCATCTGATAGTTCTGTCGAAGCATATAAAAATAACCATCTGATAGTTCTGTCGAAGCATATAAAAAAATACTCGCAGAAACAACGAGTATATTCAGGCGATATATCGATCGTAAACTTCACTATTCATAACATAGTTTATTTCTGAACATGAATTCCGAGTAAGACAATATACACTAATGCCCTACATAATCGACTCCTTAACCACAGCAGAATTATGGGTAACTTTTCAGGATTTAGTTGGAAATATGTCTTGTTGCCATTCTTCGGAAAGCTCTCAGCCATATTTCCGACTAAACCCTGAAAAGTTACCCATAATTCTGCTGTGGTTAAGGAGTCGAATATTTAGAACATTACTGTATATCATTTAAATCCAACCCACCCGGCTTTGTTCCAGGAGTGATAACTCTATATTTTTGTTGATCGAATTTTCTATCCCAGGTTATACAGACCCAACATATAGACCCTAGCATAAACCCTGCCTAAATGATTCATTGAACAGGGGTGGCACCCCAGTTAGACCGCATTTCAGTTAGACATTAACCCTTTACCCAACAGAACGGTCCTGTGCCAATGCATTCTCTTATATATGCGAGTCGACCATAGGTCGCCTCGCATATATAAGAGAATGCATTGGCTTAACACATATTAAAGAAAAAATGGTAAAAAGTGTTAAAAAAAAGTTTTTTTTAGGCCAATGCATTCTCTTATATATGCGAGGCGACCTATGGTCGACTCGCATATATAAGAGAATGCATTGGCACAGGGCATAACTGTAACTATCACAATGTGCTCAATGAGCCGGTTCCAATGATACCCATATTTCCATGGTTTTATTGAGACAGACCGAAGATAATTTAAGCTGTTAGGGCGTTTCTGGGCGTTCTGTTGGGTAAAGGGTTAAACACGGTTATAAACTGCAAGACAACCAGAGGATTGTGTGGTTAAAACGCATGTAACCATCAACTGGTAACTTCCAGTAAAATTGTGGGTCCAGCAAATTTATATGTCATAGAAATGAAACAGATAGCTGCAGTTTATCGGCAGTCAAGGAATAATATGAATCGTACGTGACACGTAATGGAGCAACAACACATGATGTGCCTCAAATTTGCCTTTTTTCGGCGACATAACGCTAAGAATAATTTATGTAACATCATGCAGTGGTCACGACGGAGACGACATGCCAAATTGACAAGACAAAATATTGTCTGGATTATCGACATGACTTCTTCCTTTTTAGTTTTCATTAAGCCTACCAACGAAATTGGTCTAAATGAAATTAATAGACTTCGTAAGTTGTGAAGTAGTTACTTTCATTTTTATTGCGATGCTTCATTTCCAGTTCCGCATTTTTTGCAATCTCCACATGGTTGCTAACCGGAAGTCACGTGACAATTTCTCCAAAATCTATTGATGGATATAGAAAAAATTATACAACGTCATTCGCCTGTCTTAGGTATAAGCACCCTTGGTGGTTGCTATAACCAGGGTTTATTTCCTGCATTTAATTGTGGTCTCACAGCAGTCACTAGCAGTTTATTACATCACCCAACCCTGCTTTCGTTGTACAGTAATGCTCTAAGGGGAGAGCTTTCCGATAAATGGCAACAAGCCATATTTCCGACTAAATCCTGAAAAGTTACCCATAATTCTGCTGTGGTTAAAGAGATGATTACTTAGAGCATTACTGTATAAAAGAATTCTATAATACCAGTAATCAACGACCGTTGTATAACAGGAACTAGCACCAGGTGTACTGAAATGTGTTGTTGCGAGAAATGTGACCTTTGACTTCTGGCATGTGATCTGTTTACATTCCGTATGCTAAATCGATGTTTGTGACTATTGTCGATTTAGTATGATCAAATATTTCATTAAATTTAAGTCATTAAATATCTTAAGAGGAACTAATATATCTGACACTATTTCTGGCTTGCCATACATGATCTTGTTATTAATGGGTTATACTTAATTAAGAGGTGATGATTTTAAATCACATTGTGGGCTTGGAAGTCATCCATACAATCCCAATTTATGACAATTTCATTCATATCAATCTCAATAAATCTTAATCACTGGGTATTTACTTTAGTTAGTTCAATAGATTTATATTAAAGTTCCAGTTCTATAGCAGAACTTAAAGAGATATTATGGACTTGTTCGGGTGCGTGAAATTGATAAGTTCGAGCAGGCGCTATAAGCCAACATGGGGAATGTAGCATTCTACTAACATCGCCGAATATTTCAACGAAATCGACCATACCACTCCATAGAAACCATCGTCAAAACTACGCTCAATTGTAAATATTTACATCTCGATACAGGACGCAACAATCGGCAACAAACACACACAAATGATTTCGCCACCGAGTCATTGCCTTTACATGTTTCGTCATCAAAGACATCTCTTTAACATTTCAGCACAAACACATATTTTTCATTTTTAATTATGTTGGTCAATTTTGTTCACACATTAAATGTTACTGTATGTCTGTTACAATTGGTGATAATTTGCATGTTGGATTGATACCATTAACTCATTAACTATTTGATTAGATTTGATTTGATTTATAGAAGCCGCTTTTAGTTTTGTGTCCCATTTTAGTACGTTTAAGGATTTTATGGAGTTAGAATCTTCAACGAGTCCCCACTTCAGAGCGACATTTACAATATTCGTCCAGTAAATTAGGTCTGGACCACGACACAGACTCAGTCCAGACCTAATTTACTGGACTCGTTTTGTAAATTCCGCTAAAAACTGGGGACTCATTGGAGATCCTCTGAAATATCCAAATATAATGGGCCATGATATATAGTAGGGTTATAACAATTTTCAAATTCAGCACGCAAAGGCCATGAGGTTTCAAAAGGGCTAAGTGGGAAATTTTGAATTATGTATACGTTTGTAGATTCTACCGGTAAGTACCTGTATATAGTTTGCGGAAAAATAATAAATTTCACTTGTATCTTCGCCATCGATTTTCGGTAAAATAAACAGGAATAAGCATACTCCGGGCTGGTATACAGTAATGCCCTAATTAATCGACTGCTTAACCCCGAGAGCTTTCCGATGAATGGCAACAAGCCATATTTCCGACTAAATCCTGAAAAGTTACCCATAATTCTGCTGTGGTTAAGCAGTCAATTAATTAGGGTATTACTGTACATATACCTTGTGGTTGGCCTGTGTACACAGCATGGTACTGGCTTGGTGTTCTGCGCTGCTGGCTTCGTCTTCTGATGATCACAAGGATGACACAAATCGTAACAGCCAAGATCACCAAAACAGTAACAATTACTCCTACAATTAAGCCTATAGGAACAGCTTCAAAAATAGACCCTGCAAAAAAGGAAATATATCAATTACTGTTCAGCAGATCAAGCACAAATCAAACGATGCTGCATGGATTATCAACTTGAGGATAGAAAATTAAACTGAAACAACAGAGTACATTCAATGTTAAAGATGCCAATGAAGGTTCTAATACAGGGCGTAAACGGACTAATACAGGGCGTAAACGGACTAATACAGGGCGTAAACGGACTAATGCAGGGCGTAAACGGACTAATACAGGGCGTAAACAGACATGGCTCATTCGATGAAGGTTCTAATACTGTGAATGGCTTTAAATTCGTTGGTATAAATTTTTGTGGTTCAGCCCCCACGAATAAATGTACTTTTACAGTACAGGGCATAAATGGCCATGGCTCATTCTAATACAGGTTCTAATACAGGGCATAAACGGACATGGCTCATTCGATGAGGGTTCTAATACAGGGCATAAACGGACATGGCTCATTCGAACTTAAAAATTTTGTCTACGTAATTTGTAGGAACGGATATGATAAATACACAAAATATTGGTATGGCGGTTTCATATGCTTTGAAAAACACTTGCCAAAGTCACAACCATTTTCCAGCCGTTTTAATTTCCTCGCCCGAAGTCAGACAAATGCTCTTTATTGCTACCATATAAGGAATGGAATAACACGGAACGCTCTTTTCTGTTCCATGTCATGCAAATGGCTGCTTTTTGTTTGGGACACATCTTGTTCATAATCATAGTTGCATTTTTCATTACTTCAGTGTGTCTTTTCGGGTTACAGAACGCTCATAGAAAGGCAGTTAAGATATTTATCGACCTATATCGATACCGGGAAAAATTAAAAAAGCTAATAATATTATTTGTATTTTGGAGCGCAAACTGCCATGTGGCTTAAAATCCGACGAGAATCAGAATCATGATTCTTAGTTAGATTCTCGTAAAAGCAGCTGATTTGCTGTAGAAATGCTACAATAATGCCCTAAATAATTGACTCCTTAACCACAGCAGAATTATGGGTAATTTTTCAGGATTTAGTCGGAAAATATGGCTTGTTGCCATACATCAGAAAGCTTTCACCGATAAGATAAAATGCATAATCGAGGTGACTAATGGGTGAACCAACTTCCAGATATGTTAACTCACGGCGATGGGTAAATAAATACTTGCTGACTCATGTCAAAGGAGGTGATGACACCCAATCTCAGGCAATGTTAACCCTTTCAGTGCCAAGTCCGATTTTTGTATCAACCCATATTTCCTTGATCATTTTTCAAATTTATTGATTATAATAATGCGATACATTGATGGAAAGAGCTCTTAGAGCTTTCTCCGTCAATGTATCCCATTATTATAATTAATGAATTTGAAAAATGATCAAGGAAATATGGGTTGATACAAAAATCGGACTTGGCACTTAAAGGGTTAATACTAGCTGTAACTGGTGTTAATTTAGTACAAAGCAACCTGGCCATAAACGCACATAGGCAGTCGATAGACATCAACAATACAAGAGTATATTGCAAAAACACAATTTTGACACAAATGAATCATTTTTAAATGTGTATGGAAATTATAAGTTTTTTATGAAGATCTTTGTTTTAAATAAGAACATCAAATAAACAACTCTATTTCTCATAATAAACAAACACGTGTTATTATATAACAAAATATATATGCAGCTCACAAACGTAAAAAAGTGGAATTGGGGAAAGGGAGTCAGAGTCAGACACAAACTACTTGCGTAAATTAAAAATTTCACAGATATTTTTAAGGTGTAAAATGCATACACATATTAAACAGACAGCGTGCTTTGTTCACATACCGGTAGTACTGCCTACTCTGCGATGATAATGCATGGCTTTACCATTTGCAGTTACAAAAAGACCCAGCAGAACAAAGTAAAATGCAGAATACGTACAGTAATGCCCTGATTAATCGACTCCCTAAATAATATTTAAGTTCCCTGGCTCATCATAAATTTCGTCGCAAAGAGCAATTTGCTGTTTCCAAAAATATTATTAGAATACAGTAATGCCCTAAGTAATTGACACACTTAACCACAGCAGAATTATGGGTAACTTTTCAGGATTTAGTCGGAAATATGGCTAGTTGCCATTCATCGTAAATCTCTCCCTGAGAGATTTCCGATGAATGGCAACAAGCCATATCTCCGACTAAATCCTGAAAACTTACCCATAATTCTGCTGTGGTTAAGTGGTCAATTACTTTGGGCATTACTGTATGCGGATACAGTGCTGACTGTACAATGTAATTTTTAAAATGCCTCTTTAGAACAGTTTTAATCCTTTTAAAATGCCTCTTTAGAACAGTTTAATCCGTTATAAAAATCTCACTATTTTCTCTGGAATCTCACAAATTTAAAAGGGAATCTCGCGATTTTTAAAGGGAATCTCACAAATTTAAAGCGAATCTCACGATTTTTAAACTGGGAAACTCACGATTTCTGACATTCTGAAGTTAAAAAGTCTGCCAACTTCAACTGGGGAACTTCAATCTGATCCTAGGTCTCCCATAGCAGTGAGGCCTAAGCAGAATGAGGTTCCCAGAGGGTGAATTTGGTGATGCTAGCCCGCCATTCTGTAATTGACAGACAGGTATTTGAAGGCTTGGGTTCATGTAGTAGTGCTCTAAATAATCTACCCCTTAACCACAGCATAATTATGGGTAACTTTTCAGGATTTAGTCGGAAATATGGCTGTTGCCATTCATCGGAAAGCTCTCGGGGGAGAGCTTTCGATAATGGCAACAAGCCATATTTCCGACTAAATCCTGAAAAGTTACCCATAATTCTGCTGTGGTTAAGGGGTTGATTAATTAGGGCATTACTGTAGTAGTGCTTTGATATTCTATGAATTCACGTTGACAATATTCCTACACTACTTCCATCTGTCGTCTGCTTAGTTTTTCTGAAAACCCCTCCAGATGAACAATAGACCATTCCAATGTATATTCTTATAACTGAGTGGGAGAGTCCATTCGGCAGTGAAAGGGTTTAAGTGGTATAATATGAACTCACGTTGACAATATTGTTGTTCATCACTTCCATCGAAACAATTATCATGACCGTCACACTCGAGGTCGTCATCGATGCATGCATCGTTATCACAGCGAAAGTCGTTACATATGAGTGCTGAGGATGGAGAAAACCAATAATTGTTAAATGTATTAGAACTTACCCATTTATGAAGGGAGCTGCACTGGAGAATTTGTGACTGGCTTACCCGGTGCCAATGCATTCTCTTATATATGCGAGTCGGACCATAGGTCGCCTCGCATATATAAGAGAATGCATTGGCCTAACAATTTTTTACAATTTTAATAATTTGTTCTTGTATTCTTTACAATTTTATAATTTCACCCATACAGAGGCCCCAGACAAACATGAGCAGACGACACTCTTCTATATGCTTCTATATATGTGTGGGTCTCCTGCAGGGTAATGGATGTTTTGACCCCCACAAAATGCAAAATATCAATAAGTTCCTAGTAATATCAATGATCTAATATCGATAATATATATGACAAATTAGTAATTTGAGTCGAAGATTATTCCGTAAATTTGAATGTTAATATGTTATCTTAAAATCCAAAGTGATAAAAAATTCACTTTATGGCTGGAGGCATAAACTAAATTACAAATTCCATGTACAAGACGTAATCAAATTAATTGACGGATAGTGGATTGGGCAATGAGTGGCACACATGATCGTGTAAAAAACATGGTGCGTATACTCAAGCTACTCAGTGGACTATACAATAACTTATATGAGTATATGGGACTAGTATGTATAATATAACTTTTATTTGATACATTTTCATGAAAACTGTACAAAAATTACTCGACGACAACTTGTATTTTGGCATTCCGGCTAATCTGGCATCCGTAACATTACTTCGTACTCATACAGACTTTCAAATAATGGAAATCTGGTTACCTTATTATACGAAGCAGAGAATATCAAAACCAACAACAACATTTGGGTACAGTACCCCTTTAATCAAATGCAAAGAACTAATCTTAGTTTTAGAAGAAGGCAATCAATCATCAACATTACCGGTAGTCTTAGAAAGTACAGGCCCGGTATACAGTATTACCATAAATAATCAACTCCTTAACCACAGCAGAATTATGGATAACTTTTCAGGATGTAGTCGAAATATGACTTGTTGCCATTCATCGGATAGCTCTCTCTGAGAGCTTTCGATGAATGGCAACAAGAGGGCAATGATTTATTCACCCAAGTAGGTCAACCATCCCCTAAATACTAACCTTTGGAAGATAATGACTGAAAAATGTGGCACCTGTGCATATCAGTACAATCTAATGGGTAGTCCACTACAAGTAGCCTATATTAATTGACCCAATCAACTCAAACGGGGCCGTACGCATGTACATGTGGATGGAACAATTCAGAGTTTGGGTATATAATATCAGGGACGTGGCGATAAGGGCGTGGATACAGCATAATGACCATGTCCTGTTTCTGTAGTTCATTTGGTCGGAATTAGTGTATGCAAACTTGAGATATGTGTTAGATTGATTGATTGATTGATTGGGGTTTTATTGTCGCTTTAGCCACTAAGGCCATATCACGACATTGCCAGTTTTAGTGGTGGAGGAAATCCGCACACTTGCGACTAATCTAACAGTGATTTCAATGGCTGATAAACTCGTCAACAATGTGCGGCAAACCACCGGCCATCGGCGAGTAACGAGATATGTGTTAGAAAAACACATTAGAACAGAGAATAATAAGACACAGATATGTGCGATCACCCGCTCCAATCGAATATCACATTCGCTATCACAGGCTCCCAGAATGAGTAAGTTACGTCGTTTTTTTAGTATCATGGGATTCAGATGAGAGGAAATATTCTACTGAGACTTATAGATGCCATTGAAATGCATCAGCCATGCTCGAGTAAAATACTCCTTGTTTATTCTGGACCTACAGAATCACACAAAATAATGTCATTTTAATAGTATGGGTGCCAGCATTGAACTGAAGCTGAAATATCACAATGGACGATCCGTGAACCGAGGGAAACAAATTGTTGGATGGCTAGGCTATTTCTTTCTCCATTATTTATGTTGTTTGCCAATGTGGGAGTATACAGTAATGCTCTAATTAATCGACTCCTTAAACACAGCAGAATTATGGGTAACTTTTCAGGATTTAGTCGGAAATATGGCTTGTTGCCATTCATCGGAAAGCTCTCGGGGAGAGCTTTCCGATGAATGGCAATAAGCCATATTTCCGACTAAATCCTGAAAAGTTACCCATAATTCTGCTGTGTTTAAGGAGTCAATTTATTAGAGCATTACTGTATCTGGCTCTGCTATCTCTCGCTCCTCTGCTATCATCTGCTTCAGTTACCGGGGGTGATTTTGTGTGTTGTCATCTTTTATGGCAGTTCATAACTACGGTATCAAGCCTGAGTTTAGTGTGCAAAATGAGGTCCCCAGAGGGTGAATTTAGTGACGCTATTTTGCATAGCGGGCTAGCATCACTAAATTCAATCTCCGAGGACCTCATTCTGCTTAGGCTTCATCTTCTCTGGAAAGTGTCGTTCTTATCAAAATTCTATAGATACTTCTTAACAAAGATTTTATTTCTCTTTTAGTTTAGTTTCTCTATATATCCCCAAATTGGCACAGGACACATTGCATAATCGAGGTTCCCAATGAGGGTACATCACAATATTCACTATTTGGGAACTTATAGCAGAGGAGGCCATGCAGAATGAGGTCCCCAGAGGGTGAATTTGGTGATACTAGCCCGCTATACAGGAGTAAATTTACCCTCTGGGGACCTCATTCTGCAAATGAGAGGCACGCTAAACACAGGCTTGTACGTTATGCTTGTCATCTGCTCCAGTATATGTGGGGCTCTCTACGGGTTAAATATGCTTGACGAGCAGGTTTTATATGTAACCAACAGGGAGCCTCACATGGATGGAAGCATGCACTACAGAGTGTCATCTGCTCCAGTCTATGTGGGGCTTTCTATGGGTTAAATATGCTTGACAAGCAGGTTTTATATACATGTATAACCCACAGGGAGCCTCACATAGATGGAAGCATGCACTACAGAGTGTCATCTGATCCAGTCTATGTGGGGCTTTCTATGGGTTAAATATGCTTGACAAGCAGGTTTTATATACATGTATAACCCACAGGGAGCCTCACATAGATGGAAGCATGCACTACAGAGTGTCATCTGATCCAGTCTATGTGGGGCTTTCTATGGGTTAAATATGCTTGACAAGCAGGTTTTATATACATGTATAACCCACAGGGAGCCTCACATAGATGGAAGCATGCACTACAGAGTGTCATCTGCTCCAGTCTATGTGGGGCTTTCTATGGGTTAAATATGCTTGACAAGCAGGTTTTATATGTAACCCTCACATAGATGGAAGCATGCACTACAGAGTGTCATCTGCTCCAGTCTATGTGGGGCTCTCTACGGGTTAAATATGCTTGAGGAGCAGGTTTTATATACATGTATAACCCACAGGGAGCCTCACATAGATGGAAGCATGCACTACAGAGTGTCATCTGATCCAGTCTATGTGGGGCTTTCTATGGTTTAAATATGCCTGAGGAGCAGGTTTTTTCGGTGACGAGGCTTTCCCTGAGAAAAAAACAATTTTGAAACCCACATCCAAAAGATATCCCTCCTGATGCCAAACCTATATACCATATGTAAATGATGTACATTTATTACTGGATAACATGCGTCCGTCCGTCCTCTCATATATCTCAACCATGGGTTTATCAGATCTCGATGAAATTTTGTATGCCGGTTTTGCATCAGGAGGGATATCAATAGAGGGTTCAATGATGTTGTCCACATTTTCCGTTCAAGAGTTATTGCTCTACGTTTATTTGAAAATGTTCGATTTCCGTCCGTTCGCTCATATATCTCAATCATGGATTATCAGATCTCGATGAAATTTGGTATGCACATTTGGCATCAGGAGGGCTTTCAAAATAGAGTTCATTGATGTTGTTCACATGTATCATTAAAGAGTTATCCCTCTTTGTTATCTGAAAATGTTTGATTTTCATCCGTCAACTCATATATCTCAACATGGGTTATTGGATTCTGTTGAAATTTGTTATGGAGGTTTGGCATCAGGAGTGCCTTCAAAAGAGTGTTTGTTCAGTTATGTTGTTCACATTTTCTGTTCAAGAGTTATCCCTCTATGTTCATTTGAAAATGTTGAATTTTTGCCCGCTATTATATCTTTTTAAATTTGGTTTCCGTCATGGCCATGTTTGGCCCCATGGGGGTATATTAGCACGTGCGCATAACACTTACGATCCTTGTATGTGGTTACGTGCATGGCAAATTTGTAACCTTGCTTCAGCGCTCCCCTCAGCTCCATCTTAAATTCTTTTCCTGGTCTGAATACCTGTCCGTCCACTTTACTTTTCGAATCAATGACAGTCTACAAGGAGTTACATAAGCAATCTGATTGGTTAACAGTCTTAAACAGACATATATAAGCAAACTGGTCGGTCGATAGCTATCAACCAGGCATGTGTGAATCCTTTAACCACAGTTAACGTTGTTGATCATTATACATATACATGTACAGTAATGCCCTAAATAATAGACACCTTAACCATAGCAGAATTATGGTAATTTTTTAGGATTTAGTACGAAATATGGCTTGTTGCCATTCAAGCAACAAGCCATATTTCCGACTAAATCCTGAAAAATTACCCATATAAATTCTCTTGTGTTTAAGGAGTCAATTATTTAGGGCATTACTGTACATGTACTATTATACTACTGATTATATATATTTATAATAGCCAACAACTGTGCCTTTAACTTAAAGACATATTATGTACTTGTTCGGGTGCGTGAAACTGATAAGTTAGTATTCAGGTGCTATGCCAACTGGAGGAATGTAGCATTCTACTAACATCACCGAAAATCTAAAGCAAGTCGACCATACCACTCCACAGAAAACATTGTCTGAACTGCGCTAAATTGTAAATATTTACTACTCGAATCGGGATGCTTCTATCGGCGATAAACTAACGAAAACGATATCGCCATCGGCAGTTACTGCATTTAATTAATATATAAGAATGACAGTGTGTGTTGTCAATTTAGATATAATATTTGTAAAAATAACTACTTTGAACAAGATTATTCTCCATTTCTATTTGATCACCCAACCAGAGTGTTTCACATCACTTTAAGCTTTATAAATGATTAATCATTTGTTCCGTAGAATTTCATGATATTGACTTAACCCTTTCAGTGCCAGGGGCCGATCTCATCGGCCCTAATTTACAGTATGTTGAGTTAAATTAAAAAATTAAAAAATTAAAAAAAATTAAAAATTTGGGTTGAATTTTTTTTGGGTATGCTTAAGCATGCTAAAGCGAATTTAAAAACAAACTGGATAAAACCTTAGGGGCTTGTTATAACTCGAAACTATCACCAAGTATTCATAGTAATAATTTTGATGCCCATGAAAAACGTAAGATTCCCTGGCACTAAACCTACAAAATAAGTCTGTTAAAGAATTTAAGAAAAAATTATTAAAATTGTAAAACATAATAACAAATGATGAAAAATTGTTAGGCTCGCATATATAAGAGAATGCATTGGCACAAGGTATATGGGTTGATACAAAAATCGGACCTGGCACTCAAAGGGTTAATGGCCCACTTATTTTCGAGTCACGATTATTTTTTTATAGTGCCTTGATATACGGTTTTAATAACAATCTATGCCATAAAATGCGATTAAAATACTATAATTCATCACCATTTGAAACGTCTGTGTCTCAGAAGATGCCCATATAGAAATAGAAAACAGCTGAAATCATAGAAAGATTTGTCCGTTATGGCTCCCAGAATGCAACAGAATTCAAATTAAAAATGCATTTTCAATGGAAGGGTAATTACTTATCTTTAAGATATAGAGTTATTGCCCCTCCATTGAAAATACTACACTTGCACTACAAAACGGATGAAACTTAAGCACAAAAACATGTCGGTAACTCAACAAAAACAACATGTTCACAGTTTATTATACGGGATAAGTTGATAATACAATGTTTTTGAGCTTCATCTTTCAAATAGTATATAATATGGCATATATGTGACCCGCCATATCAAATCCAGTCGTAAGCCGGGATTTTTTTACCCTGTGTCAATGCATTCTCTTATATATGCGAGCCGACCATAGGTCGCCTCACATATATAAGAGAATGCATTGGCCTAACAATTTTTTATCATTTTTTTTAAATAAATGTTTCTTACAATTTTTAGGACATAAAATAAAAAAAATCCATTACCCTGCAGGGAGCCCCACACATATATAGAAGCATATAGAAGAGTGTCGTCTGCTCATGTTTGTCTGGGGCTCTGTATGGGTGAAATTATAAAATTGTTAAAGAATGCAAGAAAAAATTATTAAAATTGTAAAAAATTGTTAGGCCAATGCATTCTCTTATATATGCGAGGCGACCTATGGTCGACTCGCATATATAAGAGAATGCATTGGCACAGGGTAATATATAAGTGTATATGTGATCTACGAAATGAATAAATATTGTGGACAATAAACAGGGTTACTTTCACAATTGTGGCATTTTATTTCTGTCATTTGCAGGGTTGGCCAATTTAAATCAAGCTGTTTAATTTTCTTTTCCCCTTTTTCTCATTGCCATACATGCAAATGTTAACTGAGTAGCTCTACCCTATACTATGCCATCTAACTACTCTAGTTGTTTAGTGCCTATACTTGAGATATACCGGTAGTGTGATTATCATTACCGTATGTCCTCAAGTCACTGAGAGCAAACGTGATTGATAATATATTCAGTTTTCATCTAAAATTGACTAAATTTATTAAAAAAGCACATGTCTACCTTTCCAGATATCACAACATTGGAACCCACATGAACCTAAGTGTATGCACAAAGAACGTGGTCGCTATATCTGTACTGCCATGATATTTGTGTGTCTCCTTGCTATACAAAAATAATTTTAAAAATAATACAATCACAGAATTCTGATTAATCCAGCCTTGGATAATAATAAGCAACACATTTCAGAACCTTCATTTATCAGAGAAATTGCACAATTATATATTTTCATAAGAGTTAAAAAAAAAATCAAATAAATCAATTTAAATAAAAAAATCTTGATTTAAATCAAATAAATAGATTTTTTTTATTTAATTTTTAAAAATCTAAAAAATCACCAACCAAGGCCTGGTCATATGGTGATTTTAGATGAGCAGGCGATTTACGCTTCAAGTCTTCTATAGAAGAGTAAGCCAACCATACTTTGACATAAACAGGTATTAGGCCAAACAAAATATATACCTGTGTTTCTGGGGACATGCAAGAAAAAAATAGGGGCGGTGGGGTGGCTTTTCATTTTATTTTATTTTTTCATTTTATTTTCAACTTCGCTCAAAATAAATAAGACTGCTTCTCCTTGGTTTTAATGTACTATAAAATAATAAAACTATGTATATAATATTAGAATATAGTGTAATTTATTGTTTTATTGACTAAAACATGAAAAAATAAGTTGATTCGGCTGTGACCTAATTGAAGTGTGGTATAATTTCCAGTTTAACACAGTACATGCAATGTGTCCATTTTACATGGAAATGAATCGGTTTTAGTAATCAGATGATTACTAATTTTGCAAGATCAATAAAATGAAAATGGTCGGGGTGCTGGAATAGGAGCGAGCGAGTCACCAGAAACACAGGTCTTTTTTATTTTGGCCTTATCCCTACAGATTTCACCAGCTGGTTTACGGCGAAGGAGACTTGGACTATATCTCCATATCTCCACAAAACTTAGTTTGCAGGAAATAATACACAGTGTATAATAAATGAAGTAAAGTAATGCCCTAATTAATCGACTTCTTAACCACATCATAATTATGGGTAACTTTTCAGGATTTAGTGGGAAATATGGCTTGTTGCCATTCATCGGAAGCTCTCCCCGTGAGCTTTCCGATGAATGGCAACAAGCCATATTTCCGACTATATCCTGAAAAGTTACCCATAATTATGCTGTGGTTAAGGAGTCAATTACTTAGGGCATTACTGTAAGTTTATCTAACTAACATGTGTGTCAGGAAACCCACAACAAATATAATGTTTTCTATTGAATAAACCCACAACAAATATGTTTTCTATTGAATAAACAGGGTTACTTTCACAATTGTAACATTTTATTACCGTCAATTTGGTGATTTAGATGAGCAGGCGATTTACGCTTAAAGTCTTCTATAGAAGAGTAAGACAACCATACTTTGACATAAACAGGTATTAGGCCAAACAAAATATATACCTGTGTTTCTGGGGACATGCAAGAAAAAAATAGGGGCGGTGGGGTGGCTTTTCATTTTATTTTATTTTTTCATTTTATTTTCAACTTCGCTCAAAATAAATAAGACTGCTTCTCCTTGTTTTTAATGTACTATAAAATAATAAAACTAAGTATATAATATTGGAATATAGTGTAATTTATAGTTTTATAAAATAAAACACGAAAAAATAAGTTGATTCGGCTGTGACCTAATTGAAGTGTGGTATAATTTCCAGTTTAACAGTACACGCGATGTGTCCGTTTTACATGGAAATGAATCGGTTTACACGGAAATTAAAGTTGGATGTTTACTAATTTAGCAAAATCAATAAAATGAAAATGGTCGGGGGTGCTGGAATAGGGGCGGGCGGGTCACCAGAAACACAGGTCTTTTTAATTTGGCCTTATCCCTCAGATTTCACCAGCTGGTTTACGACGAAAAAGACTATATCTCAACCAAACTTATTTTGCAGGAAATAATACAGAGTGTATAATAAATGAAGTACAGTAATGCTCTAATTAGTTGACTTCTTAACCACAGCAGAATTATGGGTAACTTTTCAGGATTTAGTCGGAAATATGGCTTGTTGCCATTCATCGGAAAGCTCTCGCCGAGAGCTTTCCGATGAATGGCAACAAGCCATATTTCCGACTAAATCCTGAAAAGTTACCCATAATTCTGCTGTGGTTAAGAAGTCGATTAATTAGGGATTTAATGAATATGTAGACATACCCTAGTATCCCCATCTATAATTACAGAGACTTCATTATTCGTTATTGTCAGATTATAAAACTTCACCATCAGTCTCTTTGTTGTTAGTATTCCACCATCGACCTCAAATGCTGCGGCACACGATGCTAAGTGGTAACTATGGATATCAGACGCTATTATCACAGCAGCATCTGGATCGCGTTCCTTGTGTACATTGCAGAATTTGTCTGTGGGCATCATATCTGTAAACAATGTGATGTAAGGTGGCGTGATGCATACATGTACTAGTCATGTGCGGTTTTGAAATTTCATTTCGGTTTTGGTTTCAGTATGGTTTTTGTAGAAAAACCAGGTTTTGGTTATGGTTTTACTCAATACACCAATTACTATATGGATAGAGCAGATGGTATAATATTTGACATAATATTTACAGCCATTTTCCAGTGATTTCCATATTCAATGACAATATGTGGCATTTTCGCTCAAACTCGGAATTCCAATTCTAAATACTTGTCACTGAATTTTCAATTCCGGAATTGTACAAATTGTTTCCCCCCCCCCCCCCCCCCCCCGACTCTGAATTCAGTCATTTTGATTTGCCACTGAGCGGGGAGGTAACTACGGAGCCGAATAAAGTGACAGTTATAACGCAAAAGAATATAAGCTAAAACACTTCAATAAAATTGAATAAATCATGACCAAGATGCAAAAAATGTCAAATGTGTTTACAGCGATTAAAGTCTGACACGCTCCACATTTATTGAGGGAAATGTTTAGATAATAAGTTCAACAAACAACCTACCGTATGATTGTTTGTTGAACTTATTATCAGAACATTTCCTACGAGAACCACGCGTCAGTCAGTATATGGGAAAACTACTTGTCAACGATGCATTAGTATAGAGAGGGTTGAACTTATTATCAGAACATTTCCTATGGGAAAACTACTTGTCAACGATGCATTAGTATAGAGAGGGTTGAACTTATTATCAGAACATTTCCTATGGGAAAACTACTTGTCAACGATGCATTAGTATAGAGAGGGTTGAACTTATTATCTGAACATTTCCTATGGGAAAACTACTTGTCAACGATGCATTAGTATAGAGAGGGTTGAACTTATTATCAGAACATTTCCTATGGGAAAACTACTTGTCAACGATGCATTAGTATAGAGAGGGTTGAACTTATTATCAGAACATTTCCTATGGGAAAACTACTTGTCAACGATGCATTAGTATAGAGAGGGTTGAACTTATTATCAGAACATTTCCTATGGGAAAACTACTTGTCAACGATGCATTAGTATAGAGAGGGTTGAACTTATTATCTGAACATTTCCTATGGGAAAACTACTTGTCAACGATGCATTAGTATAGAGAGGGTTAAACTTATTATCAGAACATTTCCTACGAGAACCACGCGTCAGTCAGTATATGGGAAAACTACTTGTCAACGATGCATTAGTATAGAGAGGGTTGAACTTATTATCAGAACATTTCCTATGGGAAAACTACTTGTCAACGATGCATTAGTATAGAGAGGGTTGAACTTATTATCAGAACATTTCCTATGGGAAAACTACTTGTCAACGATGCATTAGTATAGAGAGGGTTGAACTTATTATCAGAACATTTCCTATGGGAAAACTACTTGTCAACGATGCATTAGTATAGAGAGGGTTGAACTTATTATCAGAACATTTCCTATGGGAAAACTACTTGTCAACGATGCATTAGTATAGAGAGGGTTGAACTTATTATCAGAACATTTCCTATGGGAAAACTACTTGTCAACGATGCATTAGTATAGAGAGGGTTGAACTTATTATCTGAACATTTCCTATGGGAAAACTACTTGTCAACGATGCATTAGTATAGAGAGGGTTGAACTTATTATCAGAACATTTCCTATGGGAAAACTACTTGTCAACGATGAATTAGTATAGAGAGGGTTGAACTTATTATCTGAACATTTCCTATGGGAAAACTACTTGTCAACGATGCATTAGTATAGAGAGGGGGTTAAACTTATTATCTGAACATTTCCTATGGGAAAACTACTTGTCAACGATGCATTAGTATAGAGAGGGTTGAACTTATTATCTGAACATTTCCTATGGGAAAACTACTTGTCAACGATGCATTAGTATAGAGAGGGTTGAACTTATTATCTGAACATTTCCTATGGGAAAACTACTTGTCAACGATGCATTAGTATAGAGAGGGTTGAACTTATTATCTGAACATTTCCTACGAGAAAACTACTTGTCAACGATGCATTAGTATAGAGAGGGTTGAACTTATTATCTGAACATTTCCTATGGGAAAACTACTTGTCAACGATGCATTAGTATAGAGAGGGTTGAACTTATTATCTGAACATTTCCTACGAGAAAACTACTTGTCAACGATGCATTAGTATAGAGAGGGTTGAACTTATTATCTGAACATTTCCTATGGAAAAACTACTTGTCAACGATGCATTAGTATAGAGAGGGTTGAACTTATTATCTGAACATTTCCTACGAGAAAACTACTTGTCAACGATGCATTAGTATAGAGAGGGTTGAACTTATTATCTGAACATTTCCTATGGGAAAACTACTTGTCAACGATGCATTAGTATAGAGAGGGTTAAACTTATTATATTATCAGAACATTTCCTATGGAAAAACTACTTGTCAACGATGCTTTAGTATAGAAAGGGTTAAACTTATTATCTGAACTTTTACTATGGAGTAACTACTTGTCAACGATGCATTAGTATAGAGAGGGTTGAACTTATTATCAGAACATTTCCTATGGGAAAACTACTTGTCAACGATGAATTAGTATAGAGAGGGTTGAACTTATTATCTGAACATTTCCTATGGGAAAACTACTTGTCAACGATGCATTAGTATAGAGAGGGGGTTAAACTTATTATCTGAACATTTCCTATGGGAAAACTACTTGTCAACGATGCATTAGTATAGAGAGGGTTGAACTTATTATCTGAACATTTCCTATGGGAAAACTACTTGTCAACGATGCATTAGTATAGAGAGGGTTGAACTTATTATCTGAACATTTCCTATGGGAAAACTACTTGTCAACGATGCATTAGTATAGAGAGGGTTGAACTTATTATCTGAACATTTCCTACGAGAAAACTACTTGTCAACGATGCATTAGTATAGAGAGGGTTGAACTTATTATCTGAACATTTCCTATGGGAAAACTACTTGTCAACGATGCATTAGTATAGAGAGGGTTGAACTTATTATCTGAACATTTCCTACGAGAAAACTACTTGTCAACGATGCATTAGTATAGAGAGGGTTGAACTTATTATCTGAACATTTCCTATGGAAAAACTACTTGTCAACGATGCATTAGTATAGAGAGGGTTGAACTTATTATCTGAACATTTCCTACGAGAAAACTACTTGTCAACGATGCATTAGTATAGAGAGGGTTGAACTTATTATCTGAACATTTCCTATGGGAAAACTACTTGTCAACGATGCATTAGTATAGAGAGGGTTAAACTTATTATATTATCAGAACATTTCCTATGGAAAAACTACTTGTCAACGATGCTTTAGTATAGAAAGGGTTAAACTTATTATCTGAACTTTTACTATGGAGTAACTACTCATCAACGATGCTTTAGTATAGAGAGGGTTAAACTTATTATCTGAACATTTCCTATGGAAAAACTACTTGTCAACGATGCTTTAGTATAGAAAGGGTTAAACTTATTATCTGAACATTTCCCATGGGATAACTACTCATCAACAATGCTTTAGTATAGAGAGGGTTAAATCATTGATTTAAATTGGCCACCATGCTACTTATCAGTATAAGTATTTTATTAAATAAAGGATTAAATCTCCACATGGCTATTCCAATAAGTATTAAATTTCAGGAAGATCCAGTCATGGAAGGGTTAAATATCATACTTACACATTTTGGTCTTGCCGCCATTTTCATACAATAATGCCCAAAGTAATTGACCACTTAACCACAGCAGAATTATGGGTAATTTTTCAGGATTTAGTTGGAAATATGGCTTGTTGCCATTCATCGGAAAGCTCTCGCTGAGAGCTTTCTGATGAATGGCAACAAGCCATATTTCCAAATTATGATGTGGTTAAGTGGTCAATTACTTTGGGCATTACATAAGTTAATGAAACTGTGATCAATATTATAAACTATAAAGTTATTATACAATGTTGTGTAGAGTATGTGTTTTTCTTGTGCGAGTCCACGTTGCATGTCTCGTCCAATATGACTTTTCACCACAACCTGGACGAGTACAAGAAAAACTCATACTGTACACAACATTCTATAATGACATTTTTATTATCCATCTGTATGTTTATCCAAATTTTGGGAATAACACTTTTTTGGTTATTTTTGGTATTTGTCGTATTTGATCATCAGAAAGCATGATTTGGAACAGTAAACACGGGAAGAAAAAAAACTCAATGCGGAAGTGAAACGTCTGCTAAATCCACCAGTGTTGCGCGTGCATCACAATTTCACCGATTCATTTCGCAATAGTTAATTCGTGACATCACAGAGACCCGATAAAAATTGTCATATTGCACACTTGGGAGTCCAATATGACATTCAGGAGTCCAATATGACTTTTTCCCGGATTATGACGTGGCGGCTTTTGCCCAAAAAGTGTTAGTTAAGGGATGGATAATAAAATAGCTGTTATTCAAGCCTGATTACAGTGTGCCTGTCATCAATGAGTTCCACCTCTGGGGCCTCATCTGCTATGGGAGACATAGTCACATAGACTCAGATTGAAGTTCCCAAATGGTGAAATTGTGATGTACACCCATTGGGAACTTCGATTATGCAATGTGTCATCTGCCAATTTTGGGATATAGAGAATCTAAACTAAAAAAGAAATAGAATCTATGTAAAGTTTCTATAGAAATTTGAAAATAAAGAAACTTTCCAGAGAAGATGAGGCCTAAGTAGAATAAGGTCCCCAGAGGGTGAATTTGGTGATGCTAACCTGCTATGCGGGATAGCATCACGAAATTAACCCTCTGGGGACCTCATTCTGCAAATAACAGACACACTGAACACAGGCTTTTCACGAATAACATACATGTACATGTACTTACACATTTTTGTCTTGCCTCCATTTACGTAAGTAAATGAGAATGAGACTGAGGTTAATATAAGAGCTGTTATTAACATGTTGTTCACTGAAATTGAAGCTTGAACTGTCTGAAGTTGTCTCTCTGAAAAATTAGGATAAAAAGGTTAAAGTGATGTGAAACACTCCGGTAGGGAGATCAAATAGAAATGGAAAATAAAAGGTCGGCGACCACAGTGTCCCCCGACAATGTGGCAAGTCAATGCCGCTTTGTTAAAGAAATAAAAAAAAATGTTGAAATGATCTAAGTCGAAAGGGTTAATAAATCCGTAAAAAAAATTCCATCATCTATATACATGTTGCACATCTCCAATATGTGGGTAACAATACTCTGAAGTTTCCAATATCTACGATCAAAACTGTAGGAGGAGTTTATTACACAATGAAGGTACATACAGAACAGAAAATTATAAAAAATGTTTTTCAAAGTCGAAAAGCCCTTCTTAACTCTTAGAAAAATCATCGGGTCAAACTCAAATTCGAACTTGACCTGTATTTTGATATCAATGACTCAAAAAAACGGAATATTCAATTGAACAGTCAAAACTTGAGTTAACATCCGGAAACCGAAAAAGTGAGAAATTTTCTAAGTAAAATAAAAGTTGAAAAAATGAAAATAACTCCATAAAAGAACATCGGTTCAAACCCAGAATTGCAGAGCACCTGTGTTCTTGGTTGAGACACCTACATGCCAAGTTTCAATCAAATCGGATGATCATAACTGGAGTTATAACTCAGGACGCACGGGAATACGGGATGCACAGCACTACCTATGAAATGGTAGTCGTGGGGTCTGTAAAAAATGACTTGTGTGGCTTTTATTTTTGTTCTTGCAAACAGATAGCTGTGTGCTTTTGTAAACTGTCCGTTCTATGTGGCTTTTTAAAATAGTTTTTGTTCTCGCAAATAGATAGTTGAATGAATGAATGAGCATTTTGTGTGGTTTTAAAATTTGTAAATAGATAATTGAATGAATAAATTACAGTGCATTTTGTGTGGTTTTAAAATGAATTAATTTGTGAGCCTTTTATCCAAATCTGGCTGTGTCTTGACTCTTTAGGCTAATAGACACACAATTTTTTTTTATTGTCCAAGTTATGTGGCTAGCCGCACAAGTCAAAAAAGACACACAAGGGCTTCCTCTCCACAAATAAAGCCACAAAAAACCCTACTAAAAACGCTTTGACTGAAATGGTGGAGGTGGGTTGTCCATTTTTTTGGACAATTTGATGAACAGCTGATGGACACAAAATATTGGGTGGCTTCTGGCAGGCAATTCAGAGCCTCAAAAAACCCTCCCGTGAGAGCGAACGGATGGACAGACGGGCGGGGCTGATTACAATAGTCCCTCAAAAATAAATTTTTCGGGGGACAATAATCATGTTCAAAGTTATTATTTTAAATATTATATCCAACTTGACAACACACACTGTCATACTTATACAATGTACATTAATTAAATGCAGTGACTCTCAGTGGCAGAATTGTTTACGTTAGTTTATCGACGTCCCAAATCAAGTAGTAAATATTTACAATTGAGCGTAGTCAGACAATGTTTTGTATGGAGTATACGGTCGATTTTCTTCAGATTTTCGGCGACGTTAGTAGAATGTTCCTGCAGTTGGCATAGTGCCTGAATACTAACTAATCAGTTTCACGCACCCGAATAAGTACATAAATAACATTGATCATTGCAAAAGTAACCGTACATCAATGAAGACATGTCTTATTATAAGAAATCATTCGAGGACATTGTCCAAAGCAAAACTTGATGTATGTGACCTCCTCAATTGAGTTGGTGTTAGGGACCTGCGAATATTCGAAATTCGATTCGATGTCGATATCGGGCACCCAATTCGAGATCGACACCGAATCGGTCCGCTGATTCGATATTTTCGAATTGGTGTTACTTTGGCATACATGTCATTGTTAACATCCATGACAAATGTCATGATGATCCAAACAAAGGTACGACCTGCAGCCCGTGCCAAAGGATTTAGTGATGCAAAGAGTAAAATCCAAGATGGCTGCTGGCGGACATGTTTTTGGCCAAACGACCCCAAAATTACTCGTTCCCATCTACATGTCAATATTAACATCCATGACAAATTTCATGATAATCAGACGAACAGTACGACCTGGAGCCCGTGCTAATGGATTGAATTTTGAAATCCAAGATGGCCACTGGCGGCCATGTTTTTTTGCAGAATGACCCCAAAATGACTTGTTCCAATCTACATGTCAATGTCAACAGCCGTGACAAATTTCATAATGATCTGACCAAAGGTAGGACCTGTAGCCCATGCCAAAGGATTTACAGTAATGCCCTAAGTAATCAACTCCTTAACCACAGCAGAATTATGGGTAACTTTTCAGGATTTAGTCGGAAATATGGCTTGTTGCCATTCATCGGAAAGCTCTCAGGGAACCACAGCAGAATTATGGGTAACTTTTCAGGATTTAGTAGGAAATATGGATTGTTGCCTTTCATCGGAAAGCTCTCCCTGAGAGCTTTCCGATGAATGGCAACAAGCCATATTTCCGACTAAATCCTGAAAAGTTACCCATAATTCTGCTGTGGTTAAGGAGTCGATTACTTACGGCATTACTGTAGTCATACAAAGAGTAAAATCCAAGATGGCTGCTGGCGAATGACCCCAAAATGACTCATTCCCATCTACATGTCAACAGCCATGACAAATTTCATAATGATCAGACCAAAGGTAGGACCTGTACTCTCAGGTGCCTAATAATAGTGTCCGCACGATTATTAATTTTGGAGAAAATTCCCAACGATCACTATTATTTGGCATTGAGACATAGAGTGAAATTGCCATCACTATTATTACTTTCAGCCTAAACCCCCACCCATCACTATTATTAGGCCATCACAATTATTAGGCACCTGAGAGTAGCCCATGCCAAAGGATTTAGTCATGCGAAGAGTAAAATCCAAGATGGCTGCTGGTGGCCATGTTTTTTTTGGCCGAATGACCCCAAAATGACTCGTTCCCATCTACATGTCATCGTTAACATCCATGACAAATTTCATGAGGATCGGACCAAAGCTACGACCTGTAGCCCTTGCCAAAGGATTTAGTCATGAAAAGAGTAAAATCCAAGATGGCTGCTGGTGGCCATGTTTTTTGGCCGAACGATACCAAACTGACTCGTTCCCATCTACATGTCAATATCAACATCCATGACAAATTTCATGATGATCAGATGAACAGTACGACCTGTAGGCTGTAGCCCGTGCTAATGGATTGAGTTTTCAAATAAAGAATAAATGTCAATTTCGTTGAGTTAAAAATTTCAATATAGCTATGTTTATATTGTCCGTTACACCTTCTATTAGCTTCTGTAAATATGTTTCATAATTTTTATTATATTATTTGTCTAATAAAGTGTGTTATTACTACAACTGAGTTAATCAGGACCCTTGTAAATGATCCCACAATCGTGTCAATTACATTGTAGTTGTTATTGTTACAACTAAATGTTCTTTCAATAGGACAAAGACCAGACAAGGATCCTAGGGAATTAGAAATCATATCAAATTCCAGCAAAGGACCATCTCCCCCAAGGTGTAGCAAAAACACCCTGGAAAGGAGCAAGAAAAAACCACCAGAGCTGCCAGTTCTGGAAAACTATGCTATATGTGGGTCTTATAGGAGAAGATCTAACATAAATTAACATTCTCCATGCTCACAAAACTTTAAATGTGAGGGGTGTATCAGATATATATATATATATAAACCATGTATCATATGACATAATAATTTCCAAGAAACCTATTAATAGGTCAAATTATCTGTCAAAAAGACTTGAATAAAATTGCCCACGTTCACCTAAAAACAATCAAGGGCCACCGTCTATCAAGATAATGCTACATGCACAATATCCTATAGTCGCTGTCGTGTCAACCAATAAGATGATCATGCTCACGTGACATCAGAATAATTCGAGACAACAATATACACAATACATGTATCATCACATGCAATAAACAAACACCTCTCAAAAATGTCAAACAAATTTCAAACTGGCGCGAAGTTGAAAGGTCACAGTTCCGGTCGCTATAGGAAAAGTATAATTTCCGGATGTGTACATTTGATACCTGCACGGAGAAGTGCGGTCGCGGAATTAGAATAATTAAATATTATTCTAATAATAATTAGACATTGTTGAAGACATTGATTGTATCAGATCGAAGATCGAATGAAATTGTCAGCGTTGACTTCATACTTACACCCTGCAGATTTAATCACTCAATAATCACTGATGGTTGTGTTGTTTCAACATTTTAACTTCTCATATTTCTACAATGACATGCAGCTGTCACCTCTAATCAGTCTAACGCTATACTACTACTAATTAAAACGTGTAAGTGTGGTCCCTAATCCGAAACCACGAGTAAGCTTCAAATGAAAGTGTCAATGACACTGTAGCTCAACTTGGAAAGGGAATAATTTAATGTATTACAGTCAATGGAGCGATTAGGAATGTGGGAAGTTGAATGTCTATTACTAGTTTATGGACATGAAGAGAAAAGTAAATCCAAGATGGCTGCTGGCGGCCATGTTTTCGGCCGAATGACCCCAAAAAGAATCGTTCCCATCTACATGTCATCATTAACAGCCATGAAAAATTTTATGATGATCAGACTAAAGGTATGACCTGTAGCCCGTGCTAAAGGATTTAGTCATACAAAGAGTAAAATCAAAGTTGCCTGCTGGCGGCCATGTTTTTTGACCGAATGACCCCAAAATTACTCGTTCCCATCTACATATCAATATTAACATCCATGACAAATTTGATGATGATCAGACTAAAGATACGACCTGTAGCCCGTGCTAAAGAATTTAGTCATACAAAGAGTAAAATCCAAGATGGCTGCTGGCCGCCATGTTTTTTGGCTGAATGACCCCAAAATTACTCGTTCCCATCTACATGTCAATATTAACATCCATGACAAATTTTATGATGATCAGCCGAACAGTACGACCTGTGGCCCGTGCTAATGGATTGAATTTTGAAATCCAAGATGGCCACTGGCGGCCATTATTTTTTGTCCGAATGACCCCAAAATGACTCGTTCCCATCTACATTCCAATTTCAATAGCCATCACAAATTTTATGATGATCAGACTAAAGGTACGACCTGTAGCCCGTGCTAAAGGATTTAGTCATACAAAGAGTAAAATCCAAGATGGCTGCTGGCGGCCATGTTTTTGGGCCAAAATGACCCCAAAATGACTCGTTCCCATCTACATGTCAATATTAACATCCATGACAAATTTGATGATGATCAGACTAAAGGTACGACCTGTAGCCCGTGCTAAAGAATTTAGTCATACAAAGAGTAAAATCCAAGATGGCTGCTGGCCGCCATGTTTTTTGGCCGAATAACCCCAAAATTACTCGTTCCCATCTACATGTCAATATTAACATCCATGACAAATTTCATGATGATCAGACGAACAGTATGACCTGTGGCCCGTGCTAATGGATTGAATTTTGAAATCCAAGATGGCCGCTGGCGGCCATGTTTTTTGTACAAATGACCCCAAAATGACTCGTTCCCATCTACATTCCAATTTCAACAGCCATGACAAATTTTATGATGATCGGACTAAAGGTACGACCTGTAGCCCGTGCTAAAGAATTTAGTCATACAAAGAGTAAAATCCAAGATGGCTGCTGGCGGCCATGTTTTTGGGCCAAATGACCCCAAAATTACTCGTTCCCATCTACATGTCAATCTTAACATCCATGACAAATTTCATGATGATCAGACAAATAGTACGCCCTGTAGCCCGTGCTAATGGATTGAATTTTGAAATGCAAGATGGCCACTGGCGGCCATGTTTTTTTACCGAATGACCCCAAAATTAATCGTTCTGGTCTAAATGTTGATGTCAACAGATATGAAAATTTCATAATGATCCGACCAAAGGTACGACCTGTAGACTCCATTGTTGACGCCTTACGTACACACGTACACACGCACACACGGACGACGGACGACAAAGCGATGGCAATAGCTCAAACTTTACAAAGTAAAGTTGAGCTAACAATGCGCGGAAGATATCGCGCAGTAAGCTTTTCACGAAACAGTGCGTGGTAGATTCTACCACTCACTATCTCTCTCCAATACGAGTTAAAACATTAAAATAACCTTACAAATTCCCAACCGAAGACTGTCTACTACTATACCGGTAGTTCATTTTTTAATTCAACCCCCACCTGCCCCTGTGCATAATAACTGTTCTGTTTGTACCGCGCACCTCCGCGCAGTTCCGCGCACTGTTTCGAGATGCCGGTCCCATAGGTGCAAGATGAAATACTCCACACTATACCACTTACACTATACACAGTTGTAGGAATCACTGTCCATATAACATTGAACTTGATTAAAGTACAATAAATCAATGAATATAGTACCTCTACTATTTAGAAGAACTTACAGTTGGGCAACTTCAGATTTTGTTATTATGTAAACAATTCTCTCATTGGCTAATACCACTCACAGTGATATATCACTAAAACGAACAATTGGATTTTTCGTTAGAAACAAATGCATTTATCTCCCCACAATTGACATGTGACAATTAAGTTAATTGTTCTTAATGCGCTCGTCTGAGTTGTACATAAATCGTGATTTTCCATCCAAATACTGTTATGCCCTAAGTAAATGGCCCATCTAACTGAAGTGGCACCCCAGTTTAACTGCGTTCCGTTTTAACCTAACCGCGGTTATAAGATCCGTTCAAAACGCAAGAGAACCGAAATAAATTGTCCGGTTAAAACGGATACGTAGCAGTTAAACCGGTATATGTCGCTCTTAATGGAACAGATACCATATGGCGACAATGGCGTATATGGCATGTCATGTTTTAGTTGCCATGCTCGTTAGACAAGTTAGCACAAATAACATGGCAGTGTCCCTTTCAATATCAATATTTTTTGTTGCTAACCACACCGCGGTTAAGAGGACACTTGTTTTGACCAGCTGGGTATATTTATTTTGGATAAATAGAACAGACATTCATATACCAATATTTCATGTTTTGTGTTAACGGAAGATTGTGATGTATGGTGTGAAAAAATAAAAGTGTTTTTGTGTGTTTAATTTTTTTTGGATTTCTTTTTATTATAATGTTGTATATTTTATAGTAGCCTTTTGGTGAAAATAACAGTTGGGCTAACCCCGACGGGTAATCGGAATTCTTACGGCCCATTTTCGACTTTAACCATCGATAAAATAAATATTTATATAATTATATATAAATATAATTATGCGACAATTTACAAATGTACCTGACGAGTGCTGGTCACTTTCAATGGAAGGAAACGCGTTTAAAATGAAACAACCGCAAAACGGAAACGAGAGGCCGATCACGATCGGCAGATGTTTAACCCATCCCTTGGCGATAGTAAATTGTTAAGATCAGAATCATAATCTTTTAATGTTGAATTATAGAGTATACTGTTATGATCTAAAGTAGTATATGACAAATGTACATAATAACCAGTAATAACACAAATTATTGGAATGTATGAGTCAATATAGAAGGGTTAATATAACATCTAAACTCTAGAGCCTGTCACCACTATCATAGTGTGAGCAGTTCTATTCATGTTGTTTCATGTTGTTGCAAATTGCCATGTGATATATCAAAATAATATAATTATTTATTTAATGGAAAAGGTTAAAAGACATGGAATGGGTAAAAGGGGTTAAATCACCTATCTCTGCCCTGTTTGATCCAATGTAGTCCCATCATCCAAGGACTTAGAGAGCTCCATTGGTCTAGTTAAATAAATTCACCTGGCTAAGTTGTGGTTAAAAAGATAGCTAAATCAATTTATCCAATAATTCACTGTGTCTCTTATACAGACCTAACATATGAGGGCTATAAATAACTCTCCAAGCAATAAACTATATTGTCTTTTATCTTGCTCACAGAGAAGCAGGTATTCATTAATTGTAAGTTACTTGGGTTATAATCTGGATAATTCTTAGTTTTAAAAGGGCCATATCTCTGGTATAACAAATTGGATCTAACCCATATTCAAACTCGTTCTGTATTTTGAGTTGAGAAACTCACATACCAAATTTGGTTCCTATCAGATGAAAAATGGTTGATTTATCGAAGTACATGTACATGTATGTGTGAATCATATGTCAAAGGACCATAACACCATTAAAAAAAATCCGATCAAACCCATATTCGAAATCAATCTGTATGTTGGTCTGAGAAACTCATACACCAAATTTGGTTCCAATCAGATAAAAAATGTTTGAGTTATGGCAGAATTCATGAATTCTAAGTCGAAAAAGGGCCATAACTCCGTAAAAAAAACTCCGATCAAACCCATATTCGAACTCGATCTGTATTTTGGGTCGAGAAACTCACATACCAAATTTGGTTCCGATCAGATAAAAAATGTTTGAGTTATGGCAGAATTAATTAATTCTAAGTCGAAAAAGGGCCATAACTCCGTAATAAAAAGTCGGATCAAACCCATATTCGAACTCGATCTGTATTTTGGGCCGAGAAACTCACATACCAAATTTGGTTCCGATCAGATAAAAAATGTTTGAGTTATGGCAGAATGCGTGAATTCTAAGTCGAAAAAGGGCCATAACTCTGGTTTTGATCAGGTAAAAAATGTTTGAGTTATCGCATTACACGTAAAGTGTCTACGGACGGACAGACGGACGGACAGACGAGTGGTCAATCCGGACAACAACACTATGTTTACCATACATGGTATGGGTAAACATAAAAACGCATTCAACGGATCAAATGGCCACTGAATTTCAAACGTATTCGAGTGGATAATTATATAATTATATAACGTGGAGGTTAGAGTGCCACACATGCATCATAAATGTAAAGTGAGGGAAACAAAAATGCGTTTAAACGGAACAACCGCACTCTTCAAACGTCGGGCATTATTCGGATATCGGAAACCGATATTTAAGTTTTCCGATCTTGCGTTCGTTGCTATATAATCATAATTGACTACAAACGTGACACGCCAGCTAGATTCGCGAATTGCGTATGTACTATTACTAGTATTACATTCAGCACTCTACTTTGCTTCAAACATAAGCATGTATTTTTTCTCAAGCCGAACAACGGACGTATACTAGAACATATACGTCAAAATTATACAGCTTTCAACAAGTCGGGATTAAAACATAAAATATATCGTGTTGAGTACCGATGGTCACATGATAACAAAAACATACAATCAACTCCTGGTCGATTATGAAGTTACCACTTTGCCGTGATCTCTAAAACACAAAACGATAACATACACTGGTAGATGCATGGGTAGTACCCCTCTCTTTCCCATTAAATATTCAAATACCGGAAGGTTAACGTTTACGTGCGGTGTAACCGCAGTTAAGGGTTATTAACTGCGGTAACCTAACTGCATGTAACTGCAATTAATGGGTGATTTACTTAGGGCATAACAGTATCAGCATAAATTCACATTTATGGAATTGTTGAAAATCATTTTTATGACGCACAGCAACTTCAGGAAGTGTCTCTATTCAGTTCCTTTAATATTACAATTACTTATTTAAAATTTGCAGCACAAGTTATCTCCCATTTCCCCTCTTGGGATGCGGTGCTAACCGGGAGCTTAGAATATAAAATTTGCTTTCACATCTCAAGGTATCAACCACCCCTAGGGCCCTACTTGAAAATATATAGATATATTAGTTTGAGATGGTCATTTCTACATTTCTCTAGTAATGAGAATGAGTTAAAATGTGCACTTAGTAGTGTACAGCAGAGCCAGTTTTACCACACCCGACGTCTGTTTACTCACATCCGTAATCCCTTTTATTCGGATTATCACCGGGTGCGAATAAGTAAAATGGTATTTATAGAATGGATATGTTTTTCCAAAATCATAAAGAATTCCACCGAGTTTGCACCTGAAGGAATATTCGAGTAACTAACAGCTATTTTCTCGTAAGTGGGTAAAGATACTAACAATCTGAATACACCATCGTTTCAAGAAAAAAATACGGAATATTATGATATAAACTCAGAATTCGCGAATGTTTGTGTGGCATAAAAATTTGTACTCTGTAATTTCTTGCAAATCATCTGCCAATGAAAATGCAGTATACAAACTTTTTACTTTCCAAACTGTACTTTATATAGGGACACACTAATAGTTGTAGTCCGAGCCCGAGCCCGAGTCCAGTAAAATGTGTAGTTGGGATTTTCAATTTCGTTTATTGTCGTTAATATAATTCCCATAGTGATGAATTTTGGTTTGTGGTAAGTTATGCCAATTACAAATGAAAAAAACTAAAAAGATAATTTGTAAGTCTTATATTTCAACTTTTATCGACATTTTTCGTTCTCCAGCACACTAAAAGTTGTATTTGGAATCAGCCGAGCCGGCCGCTTATACAGTTACTTGTTGTTACAAGTGAGATCATATCACGCACAGGAATGTGTTTTTTAAAAGATGAATACTTATAACTGAATACTTACCACAGAGTTGTTTACACGTATGCGTGTTATGCAAACACACATGAGCGATGATGAATATATCATCTTTTTTTCCCTATACCTGAACGATCTCGAGAACTTCCTCACCGCGAATGCAGTCCCAACTCTCAAATTGATAGAAAATGATATTTTCGATCAGATTGGAATATATTTAAAAATAATAGTCTTACTATATGCTGATGATACAGTAGTTTTCGCTGAATCGGCGAAAGATATGCGGATTGCAATAAAACAATTTTCAGAATATTGCTCATTCTGGAAACTAAATGTAAACGTGACAAAAACCAAAATGATGATATTTGGATGTGACAAGTCACCAAGACCACGAATATTACTTTTAAACAACGAACCTTTACAAGTCGTATCACAATTTAAATATCTAGGTATAGAATTGACAAGAAATGGTTCTTACGGCAAAGCAATAAATGGTTTGATATCGAAAGAATAGAGCAAGTACAATTGAAATTTCTCAAGTATGTCCTTGGACTAAAGCCGAGTACTCCAACTGTCATGGTGTATGGGGAAACAGGCGTATATCTACTGAGTGTCGACATAAAAAGCAGAATGCTAAATTACTGGACTAACCTAATCACATCGGACGTACACAAAATAAATAAAACTTTATATAAGCATATGTTATTGGAGTATACACACGGACTAGACACCCATCCTTGGAGTAATCTTTAAAATTGCTAAACCTTCATATATTGCTTAATAAAAAGTCATTGTTTGTTTTTATTCCCCACTACTTGCCCTTTGATCTTCATGTGACCCACCACTGATTTAATCCAATCAGCCGCCTAACAATAGCAATTAACAGCTAATTAGCGACTCGGCGGCCGGCTCGGCTGATTCCAACTACAACTTTTAGTGTGCTGGAGAACGAAAAAAGTCGATAAAAGTTGAAATATAAGACTTACAAATTATCTTTTTAGTTTTTTTTATTTGTAATTGGCATAACTTACCACAAACCAAAATTCATCACTATTGGAATTATATTAACGACAATAAACGAAATTGAAAATCCCAACTACACATTTTACTGGACTCGGGCTCGGGCTCGGACTACAACTATTAGTGTGTCCCCTTTATATAAGTTAATATAATAACTATAATAACTAAATATAAAATATTGATTTAATATTATTAAATAATATTTTATTCAACTAACACTAACAGTGATTCCTAGGGACTGTGCACTATATTACTTCCATTAGTATCAATTTTGGTTTAGAGTGTTTCCCCTTATATATCATGGGTGTATGTTTTGACCAGTGGTCACATGGTCTCGAAGAACCTCGATCGAGGTTTTTTACACAAATCGAGGTTTAGTACATCGATTTTGGGTTCTCCCTGACCTGATAAAGTTATACGAAGTGGTTACCAGTTACTGCCACATACATTTTTTTAAGTGGCAGCAACATTTGTGTTGCTGCCAGTTAACATCGTGTCCGGGTTTCAACAGGGAATGGGAAATGATGATAAAATTATTCTTCGTTCATAGACGTATGAGGAAGTAAATGTAGTCAATTTTGGACTAGTAAACTCCTGTTTTCAGTTTTTATTGTGTCATCGATGATCGACTGCCAGTGTAACAGGTCACTTCTAGGCCTACTAGAGGCGGAAACCTTCATATTAAATGATCTGGAAAAGTCCTGTTAATCTCTAAGCTTTATTTGGAAAACCTAAATAACAATACCTGAAGAATAACAAAGGAATTCAAAAGCAATTTCACCAAATTCTCAATCGTAAACAAAGTTTTTTTTAAGCTGTATTAAAAACACGGAATCGGACGCGGAAAGGGGGACGCACTAAAAGTTGTGGTCCCAGCCCGAATGCGAGCCCGGTAAAAGGTGTGGTTGGGAATTTCAATGTTGTTTGTTGTCGCTAATATAATGGCAATAATGTTGATTTTTGGTTTGTGATAAGTTATGCCAAGTTATTTAATAAAAGAAATTAAACAGGGGGGGGGGGGGGGGGGGGTCAGTCTGCAATTTGTTTTCAAACACTAGGCGGGGGTGCATAGGTGGGTGGTTTCAGCAGATATATATATAGTCTTACACATTTTTTCCTGGCTTGGTCAATTTTTTCCTAGGGTCAGTTTTCTTCAAAATAATGGGACAAAATGTGTTAAGAATGCTTAGGTATGCACCTAACTCTTGGTATCGGGTTTGAGTTCACCATCACTTAATAATGAGGGATGACACAAAGGGGTAATAAAAAGGTCAGCTTGCAAAATGTTTCATCAAGGATCAATCAATGCACTGTGGTGAAATTACCCAGTCATTTGTACACATGTAATTGACTCCCTTATACAGCTAGGTAATGGCCACCTTAATAATATCCTGGGTACATATTGGCCTGTTAGAATTGGTTCTGCAAGGCCAACCCTTATAAAAATGTACCACGGTAAACCACGGTCAAACCATGGTTTACCGTGGTAAACCACGGTAAACCAAGGTACATAGAGCGTAACACCCTGATATACCACGATGCACCATGCTGTGCACCGCGGTTTACCATGCATCATACCGCGGTAAACCCATGTACATCAACATAGCACCTTAATTTGCACACATTGGTGTACCGTGGTGGACAACGTCCAGTGCCACGATAACCCAGGTAGGCAGGTACACACACAACACCTTGGTATACCACGGCCGTGCACCAAGGTGTGTACCATGGTAAACCACGATAACCCAGGTACTTATAGATAATACCTTGGTATAGTACATTGCATAAAGGTGTGACTGGTGTGTACCACGGTGCACCAATGTGTGTACTGTGGTGCACCACTTCTCATTCCAAGGTGAAAAACTGTAAACCAAGGTACTGACATAACATGAGTTTGGAGGCCATTACAGTTTATTAATGTTTGGCTATATTATTATAAAAATTATTAACAGCATAACATCCCAGTATAGATGTCCGAGACGAAGTTGATCGAGGGCCGCTATTTAATATAGATTCCAGTCATAAACTCATTTTCATTATAATTACCATGTTGTTTGCATCATTGATAGAGCACATGGGTGTATTTTTAACTGATCCATGGCTCAAATTCATTTATTCTATATACATGTATTCTGCTGAGTATAATAATAGGAGATGGTCCCATAAATGTTCGGATTTAGTGTACAGTACCCATGTACGTTAATCCAGACTTGCAGTACCCCTTTAAGTATATGACGCTGATTGCGTAATATATTAAAAGCGTAGTGTTGGGCCCATCAGACACCCTCTCCTGACGATGAATGTTGTATTAGAATAACTACTAGAAATACAATTAAAAGATGGCATGGCCGATTTTTGTATAATATAAACAATTTTAAGTCACTAACTTGATTAAACAAGTTACCTAACTTGTATAAACGAGATATCTAATTACTTGTGTAAACAAGTTAGTAACAAGAGAGGATGTGTCGGTTCTATATACGCTGCTGTAGAAATGTTCGAGTTTAATTTTTTTTTTCTCGGAACACACTCTTGTATATCATGTATATGAAAGTAGCAGAATGTCATTTCGTGTTCCGCTCTTCAATAACAATTGGAAGTATGTGTGTATGGGGTATAGGTCTGAAGTCTGTATGTATGGGGTATGGGTCTGAAGTCTGTGTGTATGGGGTATAGGTCTGAAGTATGTGTGTATGGGGTATAGGTCTGAAGTCTGTGTGTATGGGATATAGGTCTGAAGTATGTGTGTATGGGATATAGGTCTGAAGTATGTGTGTATGGGGTATAGGTCTGAAGTATGTGTGTATGGGGTATAGGTCTGAAGTATGTGTGTATGGGATATAGGTCTGAAGTATGTGTGTATGGGATATACATGTAGGTCTGAAGTATGTGTGTATGGGGTATAGGTCTGAAGTCTGCCAGTGTGTGTGTGTGGGGCAAAGTTCTGAAATCTGTGTGTATGGGGTATAGGGTGGAAGTCTGTGTGTATGGGGTATAGGTCTGAAGTCTGTGTGTATGGGGTATAGGTCTGAAGTCTGTGTGTATGGGGTATAGGTCTGAAGTCTGTGTGTATGGGATATAGGTCTGAAGTCTGTGTGTATGGGGTATAGGTCTGAAGTCTATGTGTATGGGATATAGGTCTGAAGTCTGTGCGTATGGGGTATAGGGCGGAAGTCTGTGTGTATGGGATATAGGTCTGAAGTCTGTGTGTATGGGGGTATAGGTCGGAAGTCTGTGTATGGTGGTATAGGTCTGGGCATTCGCCTTCCTCTATTCAGCCCCGACTCCAACAACTTTTTCTCGGAAAAAGTTTATTTCTTGCCGATTCATGACTATATATAGCAAAATAAGCGATCATATCGGGATATGACCAGGTCCGTATATGGAAATGCTACTCCAAAACTTTGACATGTAGCAATAAAACCACGGAACCGGGGCTGGAAGAATCTCTCTCTCTCCCTTTCTCTCTCTCTCTCTCTCTCTTTTTAAAGAGGACTTTTAAAAAGCTTTTTGCTTGTTGTCCAATCCTCTTCCTAAATATCTATGTCTACATGTGTATTGTGTTTGTGTGATATGTTTGATTTTTGAAATGAATATTGATTACACCAACGTTGGTCAAACTTCTTTTAAATTTCATTCCAAAGTTAGGTTAAATTTGTTGTTAATTTGATATCCCAACCAGTGTTTATTCTGAAATTTGTCATTTTTATACAAAAAGATGAACATTTTCAGTCATTTTATTTTTTGACAATTAGTTGGAATTTTCCAACCAAAGTAGTTACGTTGAACATTTCCAAAGTTGGAAACATTCAGGTACCAGTAACTGTTGTAGAATTACGCAAACGGAATGTCTCGGTTTGATCAATATTGGTCTGCTTTAAAGGGGATTCAAGGTCGCCACCTCCAAAACGAGCCCCATACCCCCTCACCACCTATATACATACTCACGACTTGCCCTGAAACCCAGAATTTTACCCCACCCATAGAGTACAACGCGGAGAATGACCTGCCGATGCCACACTGGGCACTCATTGAGTTCAGTCCGGTCAGTTTCGTGCCCCCCCCCCCCCACTATTTCGAGATAATAAATTGGGGGTGTGTGGTCCACCATCAGCTCCCAATCTTGTGGGTGTCGAAATCTCAAACTCAACTTTGGCCTAAATGTTCAATAGTAAGAATTTTCGCACAGAAATTAGGTTAAAAACGTTTAAATTAGTTTGATATTCATACCAGTATATAGTATGAAATTTGTCATTTTTAGACCAAACTATGAACATTGTCCTACTTTGTCGTTTGTTTTTTGTTTGAGATTGCAATGAGTTGAAAATTTCCAACCAAACGGGTGTCTAGTTATAAATATCCAATAGTTGGAAACATTGAGGTAAAAGTTGTAGAATTGTGGAAACGGAATATCTCAGTCTGATAACGTTTGGTCTGCTTCGGGGTGGGGGGGGATGTGTGCAGTTTGAAACTCGAAGGAACCCAACATATTTCTTCCTCATTATGTTCCTCAACTTTTAAGCGATGTTGACACGAAAACAAAGTCGCCGTGTAGAAACAGTCCAGGCAAGATGGCATCCAACATGGCCGCCGTTTTTCAGATGGGTCACTTTGCCAGTTTGATTTAAATTATAGTGAGAAAATCTTCGTCAAATGTATACAATTCAAATGTACACAAGCCTGCAAATAGCGTGTCTGTTATTTGCAGAATGAGGTCCCCAGAGGGTGAATTTACTGATGCTATGCGGGATAGCATCACTAAATTCACCCTCTGGGGACTCATTCTGCAAATGACAGACACACTATTTGCAGACTTGAATGTACATATTTTGTGAAGCTAATATCTAATACCACCTTTTAGGGCATAATTGGGACTCCCCGTCCAAGATGACTGTGGAGTGCAAAATTTGATGTTTTTTTCCTACTAATATCTTCCAGTTCAGTTTCTGCTGTTTGGAATTGGTTGAGAATTGTGACCTCGTTTTGTAATTGCCAATGTTAACTGATCATTGGAGCAATGTGGTCCAAGCCCCTTGCGATACCTCAAAAATTTGATTTTTACAGAGATGGTATGATCACTTTAACTTTTTAGCTATCCACCATGGCTACTGAAATTCGCCAGTTGAAGTTGGTGGTGCTTACCCATTAGTCAACTTGATTATGCAATTTATCTTCTGCAAATTAAGGGATAAAGAAACTGAATAGAAAGGAAAAAGTAACTAAAAAAAACAATGCTAATTTTGAGACTATAGATACTTCCCAAAAGATGAGGCCTAAGCAGAATGCGGTCCCCGTTGGATGAATTTTGTGATACTGGCCCATTGTGATGGGTAGCATCACTAAATTCACTCACTGGGGACCTCATTCTGCATATTTCAGACACACTATATCCAGGCTTGGGTTTTAAACCTTGGGCTAGGTGAGCAGCTGTAATGATTTACTGAGGGATGAGTAAAAGTAACATCAGACTGGATCAGAAATAATAATTTAATCAACGTATATATTGCACATGAAAGCCAGGTTTAGATTCTCTGCACTGAAACATCTAACTTCGAAAGACTATTCTATATACATGCCAGGAAAAATAAGATTCCCAGATACACCAAGAAGGATAACTCTAGAGTGGAAAGCATGAACATCATTTGGCCCTCATTTGAAATCAGTCATGATGGTGAACCCCCATACCAAATTTCATTCAGATCCGATAACACATACAGTAATGCTCTAAATAACTGACTCCTTAACCACAGCAGAATTATGGGTAACTTTTCAGGATTTAGTCAGAAATTTGGCATGTTGCCATTCATCAGAAAGCTCTCGGTTACCCATAATTCTGCTGTGGTTAAGGAGTCGATTATTTAGAGCATTACTGTAGCTGAGAAGACAGTTAAAAAACCAAGATTTGCAGATAAACAAAGGACAACTCTAGAATGGAAAAATCAAACAATGTCATTTGCCCTCATTTGTAAACCATCTTAAAGGCGAACTTCCATACCAATTTTGCCTGGACATCTGCATCGACTACAGTAATGCCTTAAATAATCGACTCCTTAACCACAGCAGAAGTATGGGTAACTTTTCAGGATTTAGTTGGAAATATGGCTTGTTGCCATTCATCGGAAAGCTCTCAGTGAGAAGTTAGTCGATAGATTCTACGTGATTTATTTCGTCAAAACTTGCCCAATAAAATATGTTTGATACATTTTTACTGAGATTACAGATGGAATACATTATGTGTTTAACACATGTCATGTTTGAACATAGTTACCAATTACAGTAATGAATCGGTAATTTGAATCAGGAAACAAGTCTGGTTGATCTCACTTCCATGCATTTTTGTATAAAAACTTACAACTATTTTGTACATGTACCGATTAAAGATGGTCTATTTCTTTGTAAACATGTGTTATATAGTTACTGGGGCATAAAATGTTAGATATTAATCGAGGACCCCTGTCTGGAAATTCTTCTATCGTTTAATATTAATTATATTTCGAATATGTTTTGGTCTAAAAACGTGTCGTTGTTCAACAATTTGCTGACGAAAAACTGACATAAATGTATCACATTATTATAATCAAGGAAATATGGGTTGATGCAAAAATCGGACTTGGCACTAAAAGGGTTAATTGGTGGGAAATGTTCCGATTATAACTTCACTCAAGCACTTTGAATGCTTTAAGGGGTGCGGTACACTAAATCCGGCCATTTATGGGACAACCTCCTTTTAAACTCAACAGAATATATGCAACTAATGAATGAATTTGAGCCATGGATTAGTGCAAAATTCCCTCATGTGTTCTATGAACGATGCAAACAACATGGCTGGAGTCATAAATTCATTTTCATTATAATTAATACCATGTTGTTTGTATTATTCATAGAGAAAATGAGTGTATTTTGCACTTGTCCATGACTCAAATTCATTCATTTGTTGCATTTATTGTTTTGAGTATAAAAGGAGATGGTCCCATAAATGGCCGGATTTAGTGTACAGCACTAGTGACCCCCTTAAAAACCTGTCATATATTACTATCTATTGGAAGTAGAAATATGATATCAAAATTGATTGAAGCAAATGATGAATTGGAATCCTAAATATGAAATGTATTACTGTTGAGATAGTGATGACATATAGAAACTGATTGATCATTTAAATATTTTCCACTAATGCGATGTACAAAAAAACTGTCAGCACAATTAATTTACCCACAAATTTTAAATACGTAATGCCCTAAGTAATCAACTCCTTAAACACAGCAGAATTATGGGTAACTTTTCAGGATTTAGTCAGAAATTTGGCTTGTTGCCATTCATCGGAAAGCTCTCCCCGAGACTAAATCCTGAAAAGTTACCCATAATTCTGCTGTGTTTAAGGAGTCGATTACTTAGGGCATTACAGTATGTGCCACAAAATCTCAACTGATAAGTTTGAACCTTGCACTGTGTCAATGAAAACATTAATTCCGTATTAAAGATGCATTATCTGATTAAACATGAATGATTGAATTGTGTTTTAACCCTTTCAGTGCCAAGTCCGATTTTTGTATCAACTCATATACCCTGTGCCAATACATTCTCTTATATAGTATAACCATAGGTCGCCTCGCATATATAACAGAATGCATTGTCCTAACAATTTTTCATCATTTGTTATTATTTTGTACAATTTTTTACAATTTTAATAATTTTTTCTTATATTCTTTAACTCTTTCAGTGCAAGACTTATTTTGTAGGTTTAGTGCCAGGGAATCTTATGTTTTTCATGGGCATCAAAATTATTACTATGAATACATGGTGATAGTTTTGAGTTATAACATGCCCCTAAGGTTTTATCCAGTTTGTTTTTAAATTCGCTATAGCATGCTTAAGCTTACCCAAAAAAATTTCAACCCAAAAAACAAAACAAAACTAGAAAGAAATGTTTTTTATTTTATTTGTTTTTATTTTTTTATTTTTTAAGGGCTGATTTTATCGGCCCTGGCACTCTACTTACCGTAAATTAGGGCCGATGAGATCGGCCCCTGGCACTGAAAGGGTTAATGAAAATAACAACAATCATATATCCCCACCTTCTAGGACTGTCCTCCTGAGAATTATTTTCTGAAGTGTAATAACAAGTTTGGTTATTGCTGGTTACAATCACTATCTTTTTTCTTTTTTTTATTGATATTAAAGGCCAAAAAAAAGAAAAGGTTTTGGTTCTCAGGCCCCACCGCATTGAATAAAAAGGGCTGCATTAGGCCTTTTTATTGCAATGCCTGATGTTATGACAAAAAAACTTACAAAAGAAAAAATTTGAAAAAAACAAAACAAAAAATTTATCAACATGTCCATAGCAGATATGTGTTGAATATTAATAATGTCCTAATTAATCGACTCCTTTAACCACAGCAGAATTATGGGTAACTTTCATGATTTAGTCGGGGAGAGCTTTCCGATGAATGGCAACAAGCCATATTTCCGACTAAATCCTGAAAAGTTACCCATAATTCTGCTGTTGTTAAAGGAGTCGATTAATTAGGGCATTACTGTAACTGTCAGTTTGGCCTATGTTATTCATGGGAGTAATGGTTTAATTATGTTATAAAGGTACCATAGTAAACAAAAAGGGGTGATGTTTGAATACACACACAAAGTATGTTTTTGGAATCTGATGTCGGCCAGATCTGTATGGTACTCCACCGGATAAAGAGCTCGATTTCTCTCCCTTGAAAACAGTTGTCTGCACTTCCAAGACAAAATTCCTAAATTGATACGATAACTTTTCTTTATTTTTTAATATATCTTATATATATCTTCTAGGTTCTATCAGCTCATAAGGTGATTATAGATTGACATTCGCTCTGACATGGTTAGGTATGGGGCGGAAGACGGTCAATTTTTGCCAAAAATGGATAAACTGAAGATTTTTCAAAGTCAGTCTAAGGGAGATAATTCAACTTGTGATGACAATTCCTGTCAAAATACAGACAGAATAATGCTCTGAACATTTCTGTAACTTGGACCAAGCACTCATTTGTGCTGTTTTTTATTAAAACAGGCGTATAAAAAGTGTACATCGGAATGGTCTATTATTAAAACAGGTGTATAAAAAGTGTACATCGGAATGGTCTATTATTGATTTGCAGAGATGTTCAGGTTCTATAAACAGACAGATAAATAAAAGTCCTATTTATTTAAGGAAATGTTTAGATAATAAGTTCAGAATTTATTATGTGAACAATTTCTATGGAATAATTAACTACTCGTCAATGATGCTTTAACCCATGCATGACTGGAGGTTCCTGAAATTTTGTGAAAACCCTGTGCCAATGCATTCTCTTATATATATACCAGTCTCCCATAGGGAGCCTCGCACATATATAAGAGAATGCATTGGTCTAACAAAATTTGCCTTGACCTTGTAAGCCAGTGCATTCTCTTATATATGGGAGGCTCCCTATGGGAGACTCGAATATATATAAGAGAATGCACTGGCACAGGATCTGTAATGCTGCACAAGCACAGCTCCCATCATGATATGGTTAATTTGTGCGGGCTGAATAACGTCATTCGTGTGCCTGACCTGCCTATGTCATTTTGAGACATGCCACATGAAAACTATCCCCCTTATGCTTGCTAACGAGGTCTAGTAAAGCTTGTTTCTTATGAAGTGCTCGTGACGACTCCAATTCATACAGCGTGCACAGATTGAATAGCAGCCCTTCATTAAGGTTTCTCTCCGGATTATCATGGATTAGCGCCTCCAATGCATTCAGAGCATTTTTCAGTTTACCAAGATACAGACAACACACAGCCAGGTTATTGACAGCCTGAAAAATATGACAACAGAGAGCAATATAAAATAACATCACAGGTTTTCTTTGGAGGAAGAGGAAAAACTCCGTGAAAAAAATAAGTTTTTCTTTATACAACAGTTATGGCTCTTAGTATGTCTTTTTTTTATAGCAATTTATGACTGTTGGTGTGATAACTTGATCAAACTTCAACCAATTTCATTCATGTTGGGTACCGTATATGGATCTTTCACAACAATATCTCGATCGACTTCGAAAACCAGCTTTGTCCGATTTTTTGACTGCATGTCCCCCAAAAAAGATGGTTTTCTTTGGTGGAAGGGGAATAACTCTGTGAAAAATTTATTTTTTCCCTTTGTCCATATACATGTTGCACATCAGCAATTTGATCTTAGATTGTATCACATGATTAGCAATGTTTGTTGACAAATCACTGTCACAGTTTTGTTTACAAAAAAATGGTTTCAACATGCAAAATTTTGTTATTGATCAATAATGAATATAAGAAGTTTTATCTATTTCTCCATGTGGTGATGTCTTTACATACTTTTATATTTTTGCATATTTACGCACTGTGAGTGCTTTTGGTTATTTTTAACTCACTGTGCTGTTTGCCGGGTCAAGTGTCAGGGAATCCTGAAACAGCTTCATAGCTTCATCAAAGTCACTCAAACACATAGACTTTAACCCTCTGAAATAAGTAGATATAGATAAACATTGTTGGGCGTGGCTAAATACGCCCATTAGTAAATATAGTCAAACATCTCTGGGGCGTGGCTAAATACGCTCGTTAGTAAATATAGTCAAACATCGCTGGGGCAGGGCTAAATATGCCCGTTAGTCCCCCAAACCATGCATTTGGTGTCCCATCCCAAACCATCAAATATCTCAATCCACACCTGATTAGTGCCCAAACCCATTCAACAAATGTTCCAAACCACACCTGTAGTTCGAAGCCACACAGGGTGCCTGAAACCTTCCAACATGTGTCCCTAACCATCAAATGAGTACACAAAACAATACAACGAGCACCAAACAAGTGTGTAAAACCACCCAATGAGTGCCCTAAACCACACAATGAGTACCCTAAACCACCCAATGAGTACCCTAAACCACACAATGAGTGCCCTAAACCACACAATGAGTGCCCTAAACCACACACCACACAATGAGTGCCCTAAACCACACAATGAGTGCCCTAAACCACACAATGAGTGTACGAAACCACACAATGAGTGTACGAAACCACACAATGAGTGCCCTAAACCACACAATGAGTGTACGAAACCACACAATGAGTGCCCTAAACCACACAATGAGTGTACGAAACCACACAATGAGTGTACGAAACCACACAATGAGTGTACGAAACCACACAATGACTACCAAACCACACAAGTGTGTAAAACCACCCAATGAGTGCCCTAAACCACACAATGAGTACCCTAAACCACCCAATGAGTGCCCTAAACCACACAATGAGTGCCCTAAACCACACAATGAGTGCCCTAAACCACACAATGAGTGCCCTAAACCACACAATGAGTGTACGAAACCACACAATGAGTGTACACAACCACACAATGAGTGTACCAAACCACACAATGAGTGAACCAAACCATCAATCGGGTGTCAGAAACCACACAATGAGTGTACCAAATCATCCATTGGGTGTCTGAAACCACATGAAGAGTGTCAGATAAGTATTTACAGTAATGCCCTAAATAATCGACTCAGTGAGAGCATTCCGATGAATGGCAACAAGCCATATTTCCGACTAAATCCTGAAAAATTACCCATAATTCTGCTGTGGTTAAGGAGTCAATTATTTAGGGCATTATTGTATGTCTAATGGCCTTAGTGTTAGAGCCTCAGCAGATGCGGCGATTAATATTGTAAGTGGGGAAAATTGCAGGTGGATCATCCACTGTGCATGCTCATGACAATATTGCAGCCATATCGTAGCGATCAAGCAATGTTTGATTTTTACCAGGAAAATTGATGTGACCTTGGCAACACATGTGATTGTAGCTGTCACATGACCACGGTCACACTGGTCTCACAAGTTACATGCTATCATGTGATCGATCACGTGGATAAAATCGCAGCTGCAGACATCGCAGCACCGTAGCGTCTGCGGGGCAAATCACTTTTCTCCAGCTGCGATTTTCCCAATTTACGAATTTAATTGCAGCATCATCTGCGGTGGCACTTAGTAACAAGCCTTGAAATAGCGTTGCAGAATGAGTTGTAAGCAGAATGAGGTCCCCAGAGGGTGAATTTGGTGATGCTAGCCCGCTATGCGGGTTAGCATCACTAAATTCACCCTCTGGGGACCTCATTCTGCAAATGAGACACACTATTTCAAGGCTTGCTTAGTAATTTCTCCTACCTGTTTATTGTATTGCGACATATGGCAAGTTTATCACCTTCGTCAGTACTTTCCTCAACTTCTGCAAAGTACTTGCAAGCTTTGTCCACATCCCCCATCTGAAGAAGCAAAACATCATTTAAATATACCATGTCTGTTTTAACACCAACCAGTTACTATTTCTTTAGCTGCGTGGGTAAAAAATATTTGATTAGAGTCGAGGAACCCACCCTTCATCTGGAAATGAAGATATCAAGCTAGTTCACACCTTCCATGTCATCCAGAAAACTACATGTAGATGGGAAAAAAGTTTTCTGACATGCAATTTTGGGAAGTTTTTGTGGCATTATCAATGCCGTAGTTTGCCTCAGAAGGCGATGGGCCTTGAATCCCGGTTCAGTCCAAAAGGGTATGTTCTATTCCTGGATATATTCAAAGAGCATGTGCTTGAAATGTTAACGAGAACATGTTGAAATGTCAAATAACCATACTGATAATTTGTTAATTCTACTTTTCTGTCAATCTATTTGTGACTTCACATGAAAGCTCAATGGTTTCCAACTTTTTAATGCAATTGTGATCGTGGTATAAAGAAGACACTCAACCTGTATTTTAAAGTAAGAAATCTACCAATTTTTTATACTAATCAGTTTTTTAAGCATAAGTATACTTATTAAGAAATGAATAAATTGTTTCTCAATTCCTATAAATAAGGAACGAAAACTCTAGTTAAATGATCGGATGAGATAGAAATTGAAACTTTGTTTGAATTTGCTGAAAGTCACATGGTCGCATCTTTAAATAGAGAGTAATCAATTGGTTCCGAGAATTACATTAAATAATTCAAGAGAGGAAAGAGACATCAGTAAGAAATGATTGCGCGTTAGCGCATGAGTTTCTTACCCAAACGTCTCTCGCCTCGAGTGAATTATTGAATGTAATTGTCGGAACTAATTGATTACTCTATTTATTACACTTCTTCATCAATTTGGTTCACCAAAAATCATTAAAACACACAGAATTAACGCATGAAACCAAATGTGAAGAGAGATCAACTATAGAAAATTCAGTCCAGAATACACTCCAGATCAGTAATGTCAATGATGTCACGGGCAATGACAAAATTCACTGGTGACATCACCATTTTAATTAACAGCGTTTTCAATGGAAATCGCGCACAGGAGTGTAATAAAAACGAGTAATAAATCTTAGTTGAAATTGAGCGCACCTCTTTAACCCTTCCATGACTGGAGCTTCTTAAAATTTTGTGAAAACCCGGTGCCAATGCATTCTCTTTATATATACGAGTCTCCAATAGGGTGTCTCACATTTACCTTGACCTTGTAAGCCTTGACCTTGTTACCTTGACCTTGTAAGCCAGTGCATTTTCTTATATATGCGAGGCTCCATATGTGAGACTCAGATATATAAGAGAATGCACTGGCACATGATCTTTAATGCTGCACCCGTGCAGCTGAAAGGGTTAACAAACGGATCACTTTACAAGGGAGTTCACTATTTCGATTACCTCATCACTTCTAATTTTAAATTTTTAATGAATCTGATGTTGTACATTATAAACTACCATTGGGATCACATAAACTACCATTGGGCTGACATATATTACAGGGAGTTTTACCAAATTGTATGTAATTGAATTTACTCTTGTGAGACTGTACAGTACCTTATTAGAATTGGACTGAGATTTATTCTTATTGTTTTTTCTTCTTCATAGGCTTTGTGTCAGAAACTATATTATAATAAATTTTTGTTCACAGTTTATAACCTACAATATTTCACCGGCACCATTTTCAAATGACAGACACCAACACTTCAGTGCCTGTCAAGATAACAAACAATTAGTTTGCCATTTGTCAGTGAATAACCAGTTAGAAAAAACAAAGAATTATTTGTGAACAGCCTTAATAGCATAAGCTATGTCAGTACTGTCAGGGATATGGTGACAGGATGGGGGATGGTTGTCAGGGATATGGTGACAGGATGGGGGATGGTTGTCAGGGATATGGTGACAGGATGGGGGGGGTGGTTGTCGGGGATATGGTGACAGGATGGGGGGATGGTTGTCAGGGATATGGTGACAGGATGGGGGGATGGTTGTCAGGGATATGGTGACAGGATGGGGGGATGGTTGTCAGGGATATGGTGACAGGATGGGGGGATGGTTGGGGATATGGTGACAGGATGGGGGGATGGTTGGGGATATGGTGACATGATGGGGGGATGGTTGTCAGGGATATGGTGACAGGATGGGGGATGGTTGGGGATATGGTGACAGGATGGGGGATGGTTGGGGATATGGTGACAGGATGGGGGTGGTTGTCAGGGATATGGTGACAGGATGGGGGGATGGTTGTCAGGGATATGGTGACAGGATGGGGGGATGGTTGTCAGGGATATGGTGACAGGATGGGGGGATGGTTGTCAGGGATATGGTGACAGGATGGGGGGATGGTTGTCAGGGATATGGTGACAGGATGGGGGATGGTTGTCATGGATATGGTGACAGGATGGGGGATGGTTGTCAGGGATATGGTGACAGGATGGGGGGATGGTTGTCAGGGATATGGTGACAGGATGGGGGGATGGTTGTCAGGGATATGGTGACAGGATGGGGGATGGTTGTCATGGATATGGTGACAGGATGGGGGGATGGTTGTCAGGGATATGGTGACAGGATGGGGGATGGTTGTCAGGGATATGGTGACAGGATGGGGGGATGGTTGTCAGGGATATGGTGACAGGATGGGGGATGGTTGTCATGGATATGGTGACAGGATGGGGGATGGTTGTCAGGGATATGGTGACAGGATGGGGGATGGTTGTCAGGGATATGGTGACAGGATGGGGGATGGTTGTCAGGGATATGGTGACAGGATGGGGGGATGGTTGTCAGGGATATGGTGACAGGCTGGGGGATGGTTGGGGGTTTTTCAGTCCTTCGATTTTAAGGTGCACAATTGCTCTTGCGCACCTCGAATTGAAAAGTATCGTGCAAAAGGTTGCGCGCCCCACAATCTTGGTTACGTTTACTCATGCAAAACAGTAATGGTTGGGATAACAATGATCATCGTAGATGTTATAGCTTCAAAGGTTATACACTGTAGTATTTTTTAACCCGTAATGGTCTGTTCGTACTTTTGAATGCCTTCATGTTGCAGACAATCAAAGAGATTATCAATAGAATCAAAGAGACAATGTCGTCAAAACAATCAAATATATTACATCATCGCTCAATAGGGATAATCACATGGTAATAGTTTCGAGTTACAATTGAACAGTCACCTATCCTACTCCTTGTGAAACAGGAAAGAGTAATCAGTATGGATTAGCAATTCGCCAATTCTTATATTGTATATACTAAAACATACAGATATTCACCTCTAGGTGGATTCGGCCAAATCCACTGATTATATACTGTATACACATGCCCCTGTGGAAAATACTAATATACCAGTGACAAGGTTAAAAAGACTGATTTTGGCTAAAACCACAACAACTATCAAAACCCAAATAAATTCTAGAAATCTTATCATTTCAGCTAAAATATCCTCTGGTGTGTCTTATTTGCAACCAAATTCCCTTTCATTTGACATTATAAATCGGCGAAATTTAAAGAAGTGAAGTCGAGATACTACCGAAATATACCGAGGAAATCGGGTCATCATCTTCCCTGTCCGCTCAGAGACCTTTGACCCAGTTATAAAATCAATATTTTCAAGCAATAATTTGTTTTGCGAACGTGTACATAATTGCGATTATATAACCTATAAATGCTCATATGTTCTGTAAGTCATTCCTAAGCCACCCATACCTTTTTTATTTCATCCGGAATGTTTGTGTCCAAATTTTTCAAGACTTGTCTGCGAATCGCAGTAAATTTTGTCAACGTCACGTGGAATTCAGAGAATTTTAATATTGTATCAAAGCAAATTCCAATTATTTAATGATACTTTCACATTCACTTGTTTGAAAATAAGATAAACTTCTTGATACAGAGAAAATTAATAATTCAAATGTTTCTTCAATACTCTATCGGATATCTATGCATATTAATTTTTTTCAAGCCAACTGTGAACTTTACTCTGGATTATTGTCAATCATTCAGCAAGCGGTTCAAAATTTACTGCCAGTGGCAGACTCGTCTTGTTTTTGGAATTTGCTTGATGAATAAAGTTGAAAAAATCAAGCACATCGGGTGAAATAAAAAGGTATGGGTGGCTTCGGAATGACTGGTGGAACACATATGATCATTTATAGATGATGTCATCGTGTTTAAGTACATGTACACGTTCGTGACAATTAATGCTTGAAAACATTAATTTTAAAACTAGGTCAAAGGCATCAGAGTGGACAGGGAATATGACGACCCGATTTCTTTGGCAGATTTCGGTAGTTTCCTATACGATATCTCGACTTTGCTTCATTCACTTTCGCTGAGTTATATGCCAAATAAAAGGGAATTACATTGCCAATAAGACACACTGGAGGATATAATTTGGCTGAAATTATAGATTTCTAGATTTCATTAGGGTTTTGATAGTTGGTGTGGATGCGGCCAAGTCCACTGATTACATACTGTATATACTACAAAATAAATATATTCACCTGTAGGTGGATGCGGCCAAGTCCACTTATTAAAGGAAGCCGGATGCCTGGATTTTTCTCCAAAATCACGTCGTACATTTCAAGAGCACCCTCATAATCCTATAATCAGATAAAAACAAATGTTGTTCTGCATCAAAAGAACGCAATCAATGGACATTTCTATGTGCAATTCTAATTAAAATTATGATTCAAATCGGTTAATATTTGTTCCGAGTTATTGTGCTTACGACAAAATGGCGAGAAATCGTCAAAACTAATAAGGGCCATAACGCAGGTAAGAAAAATAGGACGAAACTGGTTTTCGAACCCGTCCAAGATATTGTGGCAACCAACTCATAAACCAAAAATGATAGAAATTGGTTAATATTTGTTCGAATTATTGCGCTTACGACAAAAAAAAAAATTGCGAGAAGTCGTCAAACTAAGGAGTATAACTCAGGTAAGAAAAATCGTACAAAACTGGTTTTCAAACTCTTCCAAGATATTGTGGCAACCAACTTTTAAAACAAGAAATTATTCAAATCGGTTAATATTTGTTCGATATTGCGCTTACGACCAGATCGGACGGATGCATGAATGGACGGACGGTGCTGATTTCTATAGTCCCCCGAAATTAATTTTCGGGGGACAATTAGGACATTTCATAGTCGGTCGATAAAAGGTTTGATCTAGAAAATATTTGGACTAAGTTGGTTTTTATCTGCTAATATCCGCTTTGAGGAAATTGTTTTACAGAGACCAAAGCTACGACCTGTAGCCCATGCCAAAGGATTTTGTCATACAAAGAGTAAAATCCAAGATGGCTGCCAGCGACAATGTTTTTTTTTGGCCGAATGACCCCAAAATGACTCGTTCCCATCTACATGTCAATATTAACTCCCACGACAAATTTCATGATTAGACGAACACTCCCGTCTGTAGCCCGTGCTAATGGAATGAATTTTGAAATCCAAGATGGCTGCTGGCGGCCATGTTTTTTTGCCGAATGACCACAAAATGACTCATTCCCATCTACATGTCAATGTCAATGCCCATAACAAATTTCATAATGATCCGATCAAAGGTATGATCTGTAGCCCATGCCAAAGGATTTTTATGGCCGAATGACCCCAAAGTGACTCGTTCCCATATACATGTCAATGTTAACAGCCATGACAAATTTCATGAAGATCAGATGAACACTCCCACCTGTAGCCCGTGCTAATGGATTTAATTTTGAAATCCAAGATGGCCGCTGGTAACCATGTTTTTTTGCCGAATGACCCCCAAAATAACTAGTTCCAATCTACATGTCAATGTCAACGCCCATGACAAATTTCATGATGATCCGACCAAAGGTATGACCTGTAGTCTGTACCAAACAATTTAGTCATGCAAAGAGTAAAATCCAAAATTGCTGCTGGCGGCCATGTTTGTTCCCATCTACATGTCAATATTAACAACCATGACAAATTTCATGATTATCAGACGAACAGTAGGACTTGTTGCCGTGCTAATGGATTGAATTTTGAAATCCAAGATGGCCACTGGCAGCCATGTTTTTTTTTTCGAATGACCCCAAAATAACTCGTTCCCATCTACATGTCAATGTCAACAGCTATGACAAATTTTATAATGATCTGACCAAAGGTACGACCTGTAGTCCGTGCTAAAGGAAATTGTTGACGAATCACGCACACACGGACGACAAAGCCATGGCAATAGCTCAAACTTTACAAAGTAAAGCTCAAACTTTACAAAGTAAAGTTGAGCTAATAAACTAAATAGGCCTGCTGGTTCTTGAGAAGAAGTTGTTTTAAGAATTACAATGGAGGGAAAGAGTTATGACCCTGACTTCGCAAATATTATGACGTGGTGACCTCATTTTAACAAATCTGAATATGAGTCATCCAGGGAACATCCTCAACAAGCATGAACCCATTCTGTCTTATGGTTCTGGAGAAGACGATTCTTGACCGACAGACTGACTGATGATAGACAAGGAGTGATGACTATAGTTCCGCTGGAGACTTCGTCTTAGGTGAGTTAAGAACCACAGACCCAGCCGGTGACTGAGTAAGAGAGGAAGTATGACTGATGTGACCTCATTTTAACAAATCTGAATATGAGTCATCCAGGGAACATCCTCAACAAGCATGAACCCATTCTGTCTTATGGTTCTGGAGAAGACGATTCTTGACCGACAGACTGACTGATGATAGACAAGGAGTGATGACTATAGTTCCGCTGGAGACTTCGTCTTAGGTGAGTTAAGAACCACAGACCCAGCCGGTGACTGAGTAAGAGAGGAAGTATGACTGATGTGCTATGGTAAAAATAAATAAAAAATTAAATATGCCCGCCAACACAATTTTTGAAAAGTGTTTAGGTGAAAATCTGTTGTTTTTTTTATTATTATCCCTTTCTATACTAAATACTCATTGATGAGTAGTTTTCTTATTAACCCTTTCTGTACAAAATATTCATTGACGAGTAGTTCCCTTTGGAAATGTTCAGATAATAAATTCAACAAACAACCTTATTATCTCAACATTTCCCACCTATGAATACAAATCATCCTGCTTTTGTATTATCTGTTTTTCTGTGTGTCGTTTGTTCTCATTGCCTGAACTAGGGGTCTTAGAAATCAAAATGATATCGATATTGAATCGTTTCTCGAAATCGAATCGGCAGAGTCGGTGCATTACATAAGGGTCATCAAATTCGGTCGTGACTCTGTTCTAGGGTCCTGCGAATATTCGATATTCGATTCGAGATTCGATTCGAAAGTCAAATTCGATTCGAATTCGAGTCGAAATTTCCAACTCGAAATTTCGAATATAAATGGATGAAATTATTAGCTGTTTACGAACACGTACACACGTCGATCTTAGCTGTTTCTGTGCCATTTAATTCCCTAAAATTATGAATATGTGGGCTTTATAATTCTTATGGTACATCACGAATGTACGCATGCTATTAAATATATTTATGGCCAGTAATTAGCCACCAGATTAGGACCACTAAATACGTCTGAATTCTAGCTTTGAACATGGTTGCCAAAAGCTCTGAAATCGCTGTTGGACCGACGACGCACGTACATTATAATAACTATGAGACTGAGCAACTGCTAGCGTTATCCGCCCACTGTCTATCTCAGGTTCCGCGTTATTTGTATGTGACATCGTTAATGATGTAAACTTCACGTGTTTCAGGGGTCGAAAAGTGCATGTTGGTGGCGTTTTCTTTTGAAGTTGACTATCAGTTTCGGAGCGTTCCTTTGACACTTGACAATAAGTCGTCCGTTATTCATGTTTATTTTAAACATGATAAGCTTCTCAGGCAGTGCAAGAACTTACACGTGTGACGAATACAACATGGTGTATAAATCGCAAGTATCTGGGACAACGACCCATCTATGGAATCATCAGTTCCAGAAGCACCCATTACTACATAAACAGGCTACCCTGCGACTGTTGTTGCATCTTCAAGTTTACAACAACGGGTGTTTCCGAATGCCCATTTGCAATTTTGCATGTACATGCAAACTGTACAAACTTTGCGTGATTTTAGTTCCGATAGGCCGGTTATATATTAATCGTCGTGACGTCCACATGGACGTTTTTATCTGTTTGTTTTTCTTCTCGACAATAATCAATTGTAGTTAATAGTATCGCGATCGACGGTTGATCGCCACATAAGTTATGATGGAACTTTATGGAAGTTCATAGAACGTTTCAAACATCATCTAATCGTTGGCAAAACATGCCTAATTGAGAATGCAACACACATGTATAATTCGATTCGATTCGATATTCGATTCGAATTCTTCAGTTCGATTCGATATTCGATTCGATCAAAATCTCCAATTCGCAGGACCCTACTCTGTTCCTATACGATGTCGAGAAGTTTCACTGTATGTATTTTGAAAAAAATACAACATATCCATGGCTATAATTGTAAGAGTATGATTATATAGAGAGCAATCAATTGGTTCCGAGAATTATGTTAAATAATTCACGAGAGGCGAGAGACGTCGGTAAGAAACAAGTGCGCGTTAGTGCACGAGTTTCTTACCTAAACGGCTCTCACCTCCAGTGAATTATTTAACGTAATTCTCGGAACTAATTGATTACTCTATTTATTACACTTCTGCATCAATTTGGTTAACCAAATATGATTAAAACACACAGAATTAATGGATGAAAGTCCCGATGTGGAGAAAGATTAACAACTGAAATTTCAGTCATGAATCATGATCAGTAAGCGACGTAACGAGAAATGATAATTCACTAGTGACATTACCATTTTTAATTAACTGCATTTTCAATGGAAATCGTGCATAGGAGTGTAATAAAACAATATAATTAACCTAAATTAGTTGAGTAAGATTGTGAGAAATTTATATAATTAGTTGGCAGTAAATCATAATATTTGTCCGATAGTACAGAAGATATCGGTTGATATATAATTATGTTCCCAGTTATTGCTATAACGTATTGTATAGATAAACACAGCACATCGAGAAATAACTAATAGAATAGAAGCATAATCCAAACTAGAATGCACTCAGGGAGATGCCAACGTGCGCAAAAATGTAATAAAAAATAATTTAAAAAATAATTTCACTGTATTTTACTTAATTTATTTAATTTGATTTAATGTTAGTAAAAAAAGACAATTACCATTTCTCATTTCATCACAGATAAAAGGCAAATTACTATATTAATCATTTAAGTAATTAAAACCAATTCCATGTTGCCGAAAGGATGAGACTTTAAAGGCACGTGAGGCCTTAGTTGTCGAAAATATTCATAGCCTGATTGTGTTACAGGACAGCACAATGCTACTGGCTAATCACATACAAATGGCATAAACGCTCTTTATTAGTTCCATATCAGGAATTCACCCACAAAGAACGCTCTTTATGTTTACCATCATAATATAAAAAAACACCAGAAAGGTTATCATCGCTCCATTTTAACATAGACATCGGAGAAGTCCAGTTTGTTTCCGGGGAGATAGTCTCACGTGGTGAAAATCATTGAACATACGACTATGGAGTGATCCAATCAATACTCAAATAGTGTTAAAAATCTATGTTTAATTAGAATAACTTTGTCTTATTATATATCGGAATTAGTTATTGGTAAGATTCGATTTCTAGATTCAATCCGATTCGATATCATTCGGCCAATTCGATTCGAGAGCAAACTGCCGATTTGTTGAGCTCTACCTGAGTTGACATTGAGTCCAAGTTCGGAGAAGGACTGTGGTGGTTTGTAGATATAAGCCTTGAAATAGTGTCTGTCATTTGCAGAATGAGGTCCCCAGAGGGTGAATTTAGTGACGCTACCCTGCATGGTGGGCTAACATCACCAAATTCACCCTCTGGGGACCTCATTCTGCTTAGACCTCGGCAGAATGAGGTTCCCAGAGGGTGAATTTGGTTATGCTAGCCCACCATGCGGGGTAGCATCACTAAATTCACCCTCTGGGGACCTCATTCTGCAAATAACAGACACTATTTCAAGGCTTAATCTCACCTTAATCCCAATCAGTGTATTGGCGATGACGTTCATCACTTGGTTTTCTCTGGTCAACCACAAGTCACGGGAATCTGAAACAAAGAACAAATGCGAAGTCAGTATAAAGTCAGATATTTGTATTTATTATCGTCATCAAATTATTTTTTGTGAGGTGGCAGCAAGCCTGAGATTAGTGTGTCTGTCATTTGAAGAATGAGGTCCCCAGAGGGTGAATTTAGTGATAATATCCCGCATAGTGGCTAGCATCACCAAATTCACCCTCTGGGGACTCATTCTGCATGGCCTAATCTGATATGGGAGACATAGACTCAGATCGAAGTAACCAAATTGTGAATATTTTTATGTACACCCATTGGGAACCTCGATTATGCAATGTGTCGTCTGCCAATTTGGGGATTAGAGAAAATAAACTAAAAATGATATAGAATCTATGTGAAGAAGTTTCTATAGAAATTTGATAATAAAGAAACTTTCCAGAGAAGATGAGGCCCCCAGAGGGTGAATTTAGTGAAGCTAGCTTGCTGTGTGGGATAGCAACACTAAATTCACGTTCTGGGGACCTCACTCTGCAAATACAGGCACACTAAACTCAGATTTGGGTGGCAGGGATTTCGATATATATCATTTATTGCAGTCACATATAAGACACTAAATACGGAAAATATACCATGCTGTTCAAAACAAAGAGATGGGCTGTCACCCAGACATACCGTCTGATGTGGGAATACCCATGACTGAGATGGGCTGTTACCCAGACATACCGCCTAATGTGGGAATACACATGACTGAGATGGGCTGTCACCCAGACATACCGCCTAATGTGGGAATACCCATGACTGAGATGGGCTGTTACCCAGACATACCGCCTAATGTGGGAATACCCATGACTGAGATGGGCTGTCACCCAGACATACCGCCTAATGTGGGAATACCCATGACTGAGATGGGCTGTCACCCAGACATACCGCCTAATGTGGGAATACCCATGACTGAGATGGGCTGTTACCCAGACATACCGCCTAATGTGGGAATACCCATGACTGAGATGGGCTGTCACCCAGACATACCGCCTAATGTGGGAATACCCATGACTGAGATGGGCTGTTACCCAGACATACCGCCTAATGTGGGAATACCCATGACTGAGATGGGCTGTCACCCAGACATACCGCCTAATGTGGGAATACCCATGACTGAGATGGGCTGTTACCCAGACATACCGCCTAATGTGGGAATACCCATGACTGAGATGGGCTGTCACCCAGACATACCGCCTAATGTGGGAATACCCATGACTGAGATGGGCTGTTACCCAGACATACCGCCTGATGTGGGAATACCCATGACTGAGATGGGCTGTCACCCAGACATACCGCCTAATGTGGGAATACCCATGACTGAGATGGGCTGTCACCCAGACATACCGCCTGATGTGGGAATACCCATGACTGAGATGGGCTGTTACCCAGACATACCGCCTAATGTGGGAATACCCATGACTGAGATGGGCTCTCACCCAGACATACCGCCTAATGTGGGAATACCCATGACTGAGATGGGCTGTTACCCAGACATACCGCCTGATGTGGGAATACCCATGACTGAGATGGGCTCTCACCCAGACATACCGCCTAATGTGGGAATACACATGACTGAGATGGGCTGTCACCCAGACATACCGCCTGATGTGGGAATACCCATGACTGAGATGGGCTGTTACCCAGACATACCGCCTAATGTGGGAATACCCATGACTGAGATGGGCTGTCACCCAGACATACCGCCTAATGTGGGAATACCCATGACTGAGATGGGCTGTCACCCAGACATACCGCCTGATGTGGGAATACCCATGACTGAGATGGGCTGTCACCCAGACATACCGCCTAATGTGGGAATACCCATGACTGAGATGGGCTGTCACCCAGACATACCGCCTGATGTGGGAATACCCATGGCTGAGATGGGCTGTCACCCAGACATACCGCCTAATGTGGGAATACCCATGACTGAGATGGGCTGTCACCCAGACATACCGCCTGATGTGGGAATACCCATGACTGAGATGGGCTGTCACCCAGACATACCGCCTAATGTGGGAATACCCATGACTGAGATGGGCTGTTACCCAGACATACCGCCTGATGTGGGCATACCCATGACTGAGATGGGCTGTTACCCAGACATACCGCCTAATGTGGGAATACCCATGACTGAGATGGGCTGTCACCCAGACATACCGCCTAATGTGGGAATACCCATGACTGAGATGGGCTGTTACCCAGACATACCGCCTAATGTGGGAATACCCATGACTGAGATGGGCTGTTACCCAGACATACTGCCTAATGTGGTAATACCCATGACTGAGATGGGCTGTCACCCAGACATACCGCCTGATGTGGGAATACCCATGACTGAGATGGGCTGTTACCCAGACATACTGCCTAATGTGGGAATACCCATGACTGAGATGGGCTGTCACCCAGACATACTGCCTAATGTGGGAATACCCATGACTGAGATGGGCTGTCACCCAGACATACCGCCTAATGTGGGAATACCCATGACTGAGATGGGCTGTCACCCAGACATACCGCCTAATGTGGGAATACCCATGACTGAGATGGGCTGTCACCCAGACATACCGCCTAATGTGGGAATACCCATGACTGAGATGGGCTGTCACCCAGACATACCGCCTAATGTGGGAATACCCATGACTGAGATGGGCTGTCACCCAGACATACCGCCTAATGTGGGAATACCCATGACTGAGATGGGCTGTTACCCAGACATACCGCCTAATGTGGGAATACCCATGACTGAGATGGGCTGTTACCCAGACATACCGCCTAATGTGGGAATACCCATGACTGAGATGGGCTGTCACCCAGACATACCGCCTAATGTGGGAATACCCATGACTGAGATGGGCTCTCACCCAGACATACCGCCTGATGTGGGAATACCCATGACTGAGATGGGCTGTTACCCAGACATACCGCCTAATGTGGGAATACCCATGACTGAGATGGGCTGTTACCCAGACATACCGCCTAATGTGGGAATACCCATGACTGAGATGGGCTGTCACCCAGACATACCGCCTAATGTGGGAATACCCATGACTGAGATGGGCTCTCACCCAGACATACCGCCTGATGTGGGAATACCCATGACTGAGATGGGCTGTTACCCAGACATACCGCCTAATGTGGGAATACCCATGACTGAGATGGGCTGTTACCCAGACATACCGCCTAATGTGGGCATACACATGACTGAGATGGGCTGTTACCCAGACATACCGCCTAATGTGGGAATACCCATGACTGAGATGGGCTGTTACCCAGACATACCGCCTAATGTGGGCATACACATGACTGAGATGGGCTGTCACCCAGACATACCGCCTAATGTGGGAATACCCATGACTGAGATGGGCTGTCACCCAGACATACCGCCTAATGTGGGAATACCCATGACTGAGATGGGCTGTTACCCAGACATACCGCCTAATGTGGGAATACCCATGACTGAGATGGGCTGTTACCCAGACATACCGCCTAATGTGGGAATACCCATGACTGAGATGGGCTCTCACCCAGACATACCGCCTAATGTGGGAATACCCATGACTGAGATGGGCTGTCACCCAGACATACCGCCTAATGTGGGAATACCCATGACTGAGATGGGCTGTCACCCAGACATACCGCCTAATGTGGGAATACCCATGACTGAGATGGGCTGTTACCCAGACATACCGCCTAATGTGGGAATACCCATGACTGAGATGGGCTGTTACCCAGACATACCGCCTAATGTGGGAATACCCATGACTGAGATGGGCTGTTACCCAGACATACCGCCTAATGTGGGAATACCCATGACTGAGATGGGCTGTTACCCAGACATACCGCCTAATGTGGGCATACACATGACTGAGATGGGCTGTTACCCAGACATACCGCCTAATGTGGGAATACCCATGACTGAGATGGGCTGTCACCCAGACATACCGCCTAATGTGGGAATACCCATGACTGAGATGGGCTGTCACCCAGACATACCGCCTAATGTGGGAATACCCATGACTGAGATGGGCTGTCACCCAGACATACCGCCTAATGTGGGAATACCCATGACTGAGATGGGCTGTCACCCAGACATACCGCCTAATGTGGGAATACCCATGACTGAGATGGGCTGTCACCCAGACATACCGCCTAATGTGGGAATACCCATGACTGAGATGGGCTGTTACCCAGACATACCGCCTAATGTGGGAATACCCATGACTGAGATGGGCTGTTACCCAGACATACCGCCTAATGTGGGAATACCCATGACTGAGATGGGCTGTCACCCAGACATACCGCCTAATGTGGGAATACCCATGACTGAGATGGGCTGTTACCCAGACATACCGCCTAATGTGGGAATACCCATGACTGAGATGGGCTGTCACCCAGACATACCGCCTAATGTGGGAATACCCATGACTGAGATGGGCTGTCACCCAGACATACCGCCTAATGTGGGAATACCCATGAGTGAGATGGGCTGTTACCCAGACATACCGCCTAATGTGGGAATACCCATGACTGAGATGGGCTGTTACCCAGACATACCGCCTAATGTGGGAATACACATGGCTGAGATGGGCTGTCACCCAGACATACCGCCTAATGTGGGAATACCCATGACTGAGATGGGCTGTTACCCAGACATACCGCCTAATGTGGGAATACCCATGACTGAGATGGGCTGTCACCCAGACATACCGCCTAATGTGGGAATACCCATGACTGAGATGGGCTGTCACCCAGACATACCGCCTAATGTGGGAATACCCATGACTGAGATGGGCTGTCACCCAGACATACCGCCTAATGTGGGAATACCCATGACTGAGATGGGCTGTCACCCAGACATACCGCCTAATGTGGGAATACCCATGACTGAGATGGGCTGTCACCCAGACATACCGCCTAATGTGGGAATACCCATGACTGAGATGGGCTGTCACCCAGACATACCGCCTAATGTGGGAATACCCATGACTGAGATGGGCTGTCACCCAGACATACCGCCTAATGTGGGAATACCCATGACTGAGATGGGCTGTCACCCAGACATACCGCCTAATGTGGGAATACCCATGACTGAGATGGGCTGTCACCCAGACATACCGCCTAATGTGGGAATACCCATGACTGAGATGGGCTGTCACCCAGACATACCGCCTAATGTGGGAATACCCATGACTGAGATGGGCTGTCACCCAGACATACCGCCTGATGTGGGAATACCCATGACTGAGATGGGCTGTTACCCAGACATACCGCCTAATGTGGGCATACCCATGACTGAGATGGGCTGTTACCCAGACATACCGCCTAATGTGGGAATACACATGACTGAGATGGGCTGTTACCCAGACATACCGCCTAATGTGGGCATACACATGACTGAGATGGGCTGTTACCCAGACATACCGCCTAATGTGGGAATACCCATGACTGAGATGGGCTGTCATCCAGACATACCGCCTGATGTGGGAATACCCATGACTGAGATGGGCTGTTACCCAGACATACCGCCTAATGTGGGAATACCCATGACTGAGATGGGCTGTCACCCAGACATACCGCCTAATGTGGGAATACACATGACTGAGATGGGCTGTTACCCAGACATACCGCCTGATGTGGGAATACCCATGACTGAGATGGGCTGTCACCCAGACATACCGCCTAATGTGGGAATACCCATGACTGAGATGGGCTGTTACCCAGACATACCGCCTAATGTGGGAATACCCATGACTGAGATGGGCTGTTACCCAGACATACCGCCTAATGTGGGAATACCCATGACTGAGATGGGCTGTTACCCAGACATACCGCCTAATGTGGGAATACCCATGACTGAGATGGGCTGTCACCCAGACATACCGCCTAATGTGGGAATACCCATGACTGAGATGGGCTGTCACCCAGACATACCGCCTAATGTGGGAATACACATGACTGAGATGGGCTGTTACCCAGACATACCGCCTGATGTGGGAATACCCATGACTGAGATGGGCTGTTACCCAGACATACCGCCTGATGTGGGAATACCCATGACTGAGATGGGCTGTTACCCAGACATACCGCCTAATGTGGGAATACCCATTACTGAGATGGGCTGTTACCCAGACATACCGCCTAATGTGGGAATACCCATGACTGAGATGGGCTGTCACCCAGACATACCGCCTAATGTGGGAATACACATGACTGAGATGGGCTGTTACCCAGACATACCGCCTGATGTGGGAATACCCATGACTGAGATGGGCTGTCACCCAGACATACCGCCTAATGTGGGAATACCCATGACTGAGATGGGCTGTTACCCAGACATACCGCCTAATGTGGGAATACCCATTACTGAGATGGGCTGTTACCCAGACATACCGCCTAATGTGGGAATACCCATGACTGAGATGGGCTGTTACCCAGACATACCGCCTAATGTGGGAATACCCATGACTGAGATGGGCTGTCACCCAGACATACCGCCTAATGTGGTAATACCCATGACTGAGATGGGCTGTCACCCAGACATACTGCCTAATGTGGGAATACCCATGACTGAGATGGGCTGTCACCCAGACATACTGCCTAATGTGGGAATACCCATGACTGAGATGGGCTGTTACCCAGACATACCGCCTGATGTGGGAATACCCATGACTGAGATGGGCTGTTACCCAGACATACCGCCTAATGTGGGAATACCCATGACTGAGATGGGCTGTTACCCAGACATACCGCCTAATGTGGGAATACCCATGACTGAGATGGGCTGTTACCAAGACATACCGCCTAATGTGGGAATACCCATGACTGAGATGGGCTGTCACCCAGACATACCGCCTAATGTGGGAATACCCATGACTGAGATGGGCTGTTACCCAGACATACCGCCTAATGTGGGAATACCCATGACTGAGATGGGCTGTTACCCAGACATACCGCCTAATGTGGGAATACCCATGACTGAGATGGGCTGTTACCCAGACATACCGCCTAATGTGGGAATACCCATGACTGAGATGGGCTGTTACCAAGACATACCGCCTAATGTGGGAATACCCATGACTGAGATGGGCTGTCACCCAGACATACCGCCTAATGTGGGAATACCCATGACTGAGATGGGCTGTTACCCAGACATACCGCCTAATGTGGGAATACCCATTACTGAGATGGGCTGTCACCCAGACATACCGCCTAATGTGGGAATACCCATGACTGAGATGGGCTGTTACCAAGACATACCGCCTAATGTGGGAATACCCATTACTGAGATGGGCTGTCACCCAGACATACCGCCTAATGTGGGAATACCCATGACTGAGATGGGCTGTTACCAAGACATACCGCCTAATGTGGGAATACCCATGACTGAGATGGGCTGTCACCCAGACATACCGCCTAATGTGGGAATACCCATTACTGAGATGGGCTGTCACCCAGACATACCGCCTAATGTGGGAATACCCATGACTGAGATGGGCTGTTACCAAGACATACCGCCTAATGTGGGAATACCCATGACTGAGATGGGCTGTCACCCAGACATACCGCCTAATGTGGGCATACCCATGACTGAGATGGGCTGTCACCCAGACATACCGCCTAATGTGGGAATACCCATGACTGAGATGGGCTGTTACCCAGACATACCGCCTAATGTGGGAATACCCATGACTGAGATGGGCTGTCACCCAGACATACCGCCTAATGTGGGAATACCCATGACTGAGATGGGCTGTCACCCAGACATACCGCCTAATGTGGGAATACCCATGACTGAGATGGGCTGTTACCCAGACATACCGCCTAATGTGGGAATACCCATGACTGAGATGGGCTGTCACCCAGACATACCGCCTAATGTGGGAATACCCATGACTGAGATGGGCTGTCACCCAGACATACCGCCTAATGTGGGAATACCCATGACTGAGATGGGCTGTCACCCAGACATACCGCCTAATGTGGGAATACCCATGACTGAGATGGGCTGTTACCCAGACATACCGCCTAATGTGGGCATACACATGGCTGAGATGGGCTGTCACCCAGACATACCGCCTAATGTGGGAATACCCATGACTGAGATGGGCTGTTACCCAGACATACCGCCTAATGTGGGAATACCCATGACTGAGATGGGCTGTCACCCAGACATACCGCCTAATGTGGGAATACCCATGACTGAGATGGGCTGTTACCCAGACATACCGCCTAATGTGGGAATACCCATGACTGAGATGGGCTGTTACCCAGACATACCGCCTAATGTGGGAATACCCATGACTGAGATGGGCTGTCACCCAGACATACCGCCTAATGTGGGAATACCCATGACTGAGATGGGCTGTCACCCAGACATACCGCCTAATGTGGGAATACCCATGAGTGAGATGGGCTGTTACCCAGACATACCGCCTAATGTGGGAATACCCATGACTGAGATGGGCTGTTACCCAGACATACCGCCTAATGTGGGAATACCCATGACTGAGATGGGCTGTTACCCAGACATACCGCCTAATGTGGTAATACCCATGACTGAGATGGGCTGTTACCCAGACATACCGCCTAATGTGGGAATACCCATGACTGAGATGGGCTGTTACCCAGACATACCGCCTGATGTGGGAATACCCATGACTGAGATGGGCTGTCACCCAGACATACCGCCTAATGTGGGAATACCCATGACTGAGATGGGCTGTTACCCAGACATACCGCCTGATGTGGGAATACCCATGACTGAGATGGGCTGTCACCCAGACATACCGCCTAATGTGGGAATACCCATGACTGAGATGGGCTGTTACCCAGACATACCGCCTAATGTGGGAATACCCATGACTGAGATGGGCTGTCACCCAGACATACCGCCTAATGTGGGAATACCCATGACTGAGATGGGCTGTCACCCAGACATACCGCCTAATGTGGGAATACCCATGACTGAGATGGGCTGTTACCCAGACATACCGCCTAATGTGGGAATACCCATGACTGAGATGGGCTGTTACCCAGACATACCGCCTGATGTGGGAATACCCATGACTGAGATGGGCTGTTACCCAGACATACCGCCTAATGTGGTAATACCCATGACTGAGATGGGCTGTTACCCAGACATACCGCCTAATGTGGGAATACCCATGACTGAGATGGGCTGTTACCCAGACATACCGCCTGATGTGGGAATACCCATGACTGAGATGGGCTCTCACCCAGACATACCGCCTGATGTGGGAATACCCATGACTGAGATGGGCTGTCACCCAGACATACCGCCTAATGTGGGAAAACCCATGACTGAGATGGGCTCTCACCCAGACATACCGCCTAATGTGGGAATACCCATGACTGAGATGGGCTGTTACCCAGACATACCGCCTAATGTGGGAATACCCATGACTGAGATGGGCTGTTACCCAGACATACCGCCTAATGTGGTAATACCCATGACTGAGATGGGCTGTTACCCAGACATACCGCCTAATGTGGGAATACCCATGACTGAGATGGGCTGTTACCCAGACATACCGCCTAATGTGGGAATACCCATGACTGAGATGGGCTGTTACCCAGACATACCGCCTAATGTGGTAATACCCATGACTGAGATGGGCTGTTACCCAGACATACCGCCTAATGTGGGAATACCCATGACTGAGATGGGCTGTTACCCAGACATACCGCCTAATGTGGGAATACCCATGACTGAGATGGGCTGTTACCCAGACATACCGCCTAATGTGGGAATACCCATGACTGAGATGGGCTGTTACCCAGACATACCGCCTAATGTGGGAATACCCATTACTGAGATGGGCTGTCACCCAGACATACCGCCTAATGTGGGAATACCCATGACTGAGATGGGCTGTCACCCAGACATACCGCCTAATGTGGGAATACCCATGACTGAGATGGGCTGTTACCCAGACATACCGCCTAATGTGGGAATACCCATGACTGAGATGGGCTGTCACCCAGACATACCGCCTAATGTGGGAATACCTATGACTGAGATGGGCTGTTACCCAGACATACCGCCTGATGTGGGAATACCCATGACTGAGATGGGCTGTTACCCAGACATACCGCCTAATGTGGGAATACCCATGACTGAGATGGGCTGTTACCCAGACATACCGCCTAATGTGGGAATACCCATGACTGAGATGGGCTGTCACCCAGACATACCGCCTAATGTGGGAATACCCATGACTGAGATGGGCTGTCACCCAGACATACCGCCTAATGTGGGAATACCCATGACTGAGATGGGCTGTCACCCAGACATACCGCCTGATGTGGGAATACCCATGACTGAGATGGGCTGTCACCCAGACATACCGCCTAATGTGGGAATACCCATGACTGAGATGGGCTCTCACCCAGACATACCGCCTGATGTGGGAATACCCATGACTGAGATGGGCTGTCACCCAGACATACCGCCTAATGTGGGAATACCCATGACTGAGATGGGCTGTCACCCAGACATACCGCCTAATGTGGGAATACCCATGACTGAGATGGGCTGTCACCCAGACATACCGCCTAATGTGGGAATACCCATGACTGAGATGGGCTGTCACCCAGACATACCGCCTGATGTGGGAATACCCATGACTGAGATGGGCTGTCACCCAGACATACCGCCTAATGTGGGAATACCCATGACTGAGATGGGCTCTCACCCAGACATACCGCCTGATGTGGGAATACCCATGACTGAGATGGGCTGTCACCCAGACATACCGCCTAATGTGGGAATACCCATGACTGAGATGGGCTGTCACCCAGACATACCGCCTAATGTGGGAATACCCATGACTGAGATGGGCTGTCACCCAGACATACCGCCTGATGTGGGAATACCCATGACTGAGATGGGCTGTCACCAAGTGGATACCACATAATGTGGGAATACCCATGACTGAGATGGGCTGTTACCCAGACATACCGCCTAATGTGGGAATACCCATGACTGAGATGGGCTGTTACCCAGACATACCGCCTAATGTGGGAATACCCATGACTGAGATGGGCTGTTACCCAGACATACCGCCTAATGTGGGCATACACATGACTGAGATGGGCTGTTACCCAGACATACCGCCTAATGTGGGAATACCCATGACTGAGATGGGCTGTTACCCAGACATACCGCCTAATGTGGGCATACACATGACTGAGATGGGCTATTACCCAGACATACCGCCTAATGTGGGCATACACATGGCTGAGATGGGCTGTCACCCAGACATACCGCCTAATGTGGGAATACCCATTACTGAGATGGGCTGTCACCCAGACATACCGCCTAATGTGGGAATACCCATGACTGAGATGGGCTGTTACCCAGACATACCGCCTAATGTGGGCATACACATGACTGAGATGGGCTGTTACCCAGACATACCGCCTAATGTGGGCATACACATGGCTGAGATGGGCTGTCACCCAGACATACCGCCTAATGTGGGAATACCCATTACTGAGATGGGCTGTTACCCAGACATACTGCCTAATGTGGGAATACCCATGACTGAGATGGGCTGTCACCCAGACATACCGCCTAATGTGGGAATACCCATGACTGAGATGGGCTGTCACCCAGACATACCGCCTAATGTGGGAATACCCATGACTGAGATGGGCTGTTACCCAGACATACCGCCTAATGTGGGAATACCCATGACTGAGATGGGCTGTCACCCAGACATACCGCCTAATGTGGGAATACCCATGACTGAGATGGGCTGTTACCCAGACATACCGCCTGATGTGGGAATACCCATGACTGAGATGGGCTGTCACCCAGACATACCGCCTGATGTGGGAATACCCATGACTGAGATGGGCTGTTACCCAGACATACCGCCTAATGTGGGAATACCCATGACTGAGATGGGCTGTTACCCAGACATACCGCCTAATGTGGGAATACCCATGACTGAGATGGGCTGTTACCCAGACATACCGCCTAATGTGGGAATACCCATGACTGAGATGGGCTGTCACCCAGACATACCGCCTAATGTGGGAATACCCATTACTGAGATGGGCTGTCACCCAGACATACTGCCTAATGTGGGAATACCCATTACTGAGATGGGCTGTTACCCAGACATACTGCCTAATGTGGGAATACCCATGACTGAGATGGGCTGTTACCCAGACATACCGCCTAATGTGGGAATACCCATGACTGAGATGGGCTCTCACCCAGACATACCGCCTAATGTGGGAATACCCATGACTGAGATGGGCTGTCACCCAGACATACCGCCTAATGTGGGAATACCCATGACTGAGATGGGCTGTTACCCAGACATACCGCCTAATGTGGGAATACCCATGACTGAGATGGGCTGTTACCCAGACATACCGCCTAATGTGGTAATACCCATGACTGAGATGGGCTGTTACCCAGACATACCGCCTAATGTGGGAATACCCATGACTGAGATGGGCTGTTACCCAGACATACCGCCTAATGTGGGAATACCCATGACTGAGATGGGCTGTCACCCAGACATACCGCCTGATGTGGGAATACCCATGACTGAGATGGGCTGTTACCCAGACATACCGCCTAATGTGGGAATACCCATGACTGAGATGGGCTGTCACCCAGACATACCGCCTAATGTGGGAATACCCATGACTGAGATGGGCTGTTACCCAGACATACCGCCTAATGTGGGAATACCCATGACTGAGATGGGCTGTCACCCAGACATACCGCCTAATGTGGGAATACCCATGACTGAGATGGGCTGTTACCCAGACATACCGCCTAATGTGGGAATACCCATGACTGAGATGGGCTGTCACCCAGACATACCGCCTAATGTGGTAATACACATGACTGAGATGGGCTGTTACCCAGACATACCGCCTAATGTGGGAATACCCATGACTGAGATGGGCTGTCACCCAGACATACCGCCTAATGTGGGAATACCCATGACTGAGATGGGCTGTTACCCAGACATACCGCCTAATGTGGGAATACCCATGACTGAGATGGGCTGTCACCCAGACATACCGCCTAATGTGGGAATACCCATTACTGAGATGGGCTGTTACCCAGACATACTGCCTAATGTGGGAATACCCATGACTGAGATGGGCTGTTACCCAGACATACCGCCTAATGTGGGAATACCCATGACTGAGATGGGCTGTCACCCAGACATACCGCCTAATGTGGGAATACCCATGACTGAGATGGGCTGTTACCCAGACATACCGCCTAATGTGGGAATACCCATGACTGAGATGGGCTGTTACCCAGCCATACCGCCTAATGTGGGAATACCCATGACTGAGATGGGCTGTCACCCAGACATACCGCCTAATGTGGGAATACCCATGACTGAGATGGGCTGTCACCCAGACATACCGCCTAATGTGGGAATACCCATGACTGAGATGGGCTGTTACCCAGACATACCGCCTAATGTGGGAATACCCATGACTGAGATGGGCTGTCACCCAGACATACCGCCTAATGTGGGAATACCCATGACTGAGATGGGCTGTCACCCAGACATACCGCCTAATGTGGTAATACCCATGACTGAGATGGGCTGTTACCCAGACATACCGCCTAATGTGGGAATACCCATGACTGAGATGGGCTGTCACCCAGACATACCGCCTAATGTGGGAATACCCATGACTGAGATGGGCTGTTACCCAGACATACCGCCTAATGTGGGAATACCCATGACTGAGATGGGCTGTCACCCAGACATACCGCCTAATGTGGGAATACCCATGACTGAGATGGGCTGTTACCCAGACATACCGCCTAATGTGGGAATACCCATGACTGAGATGGGCTGTCACCCAGACATACCGCCTAATGTGGGAATACCCATGACTGAGATGGGCTGTCACCCAGACATACCGCCTAATGTGGTAATACCCATGACTGAGATGGGCTGTTACCCAGACATACCGCCTAATGTGGGAATACCCATGACTGAGATGGGCTGTTACCCAGACATACCGCCTAATGTGGGAATACCCATGACTGAGATGGGCTGTTACCCAGACATACCGCCTAATGTGGGAATACCCATGACTGAGATGGGCTGTCACCCAGACATACCGCCTAATGTGGGAATACCCATGACTGAGATGGGCTGTTACCCAGACATACCGCCTAATGTGGTAATACCCATGACTGAGATGGGCTGTTACCCAGACATACCGCCTAATGTGGGAATACCCATGACTGAGATGGGCTGTTACCCAGACATACCGCCTAATGTGGGAATACCCATGACTGAGATGGGCTGTTACCCAGACATACCGCCTAATGTGGGAATACCCATGACTGAGATGGGCTGTTACCCAGACATACCGCCTAATGTGGGAATACCCATGACTGAGATGGGCTGTCACCCAGACATACCGCCTAATGTGGTAATACCCATGACTGAGATGGGCTGTTACCCAGACATACCGCCTAATGTGGGAATACCCATGACTGAGATGGGCTGTTACCCAGACATACCGCCTAATGTGGGAATACCCATGACTGAGATGGGCTGTTACCCAGACATACCGCCTAATGTGGTAATACCCATGACTGAGATGGGCTGTTACCCAGACATACCGCCTAATGTGGGAATACCCATGACTGAGATGGGCTGTTACCCAGACATACCGCCTAATGTGGGAATACCCATGACTGAGATGGGCTGTCACCCAGACATACCGCCTAATGTGGGAATACCCATGACTGAGATGGGCTGTTACCCAGACATACCGCCTAATGTGGGAATACACATGACTGAGATGGGCTGTTACCCAGACATACCGCCTAATGTGGGAATACCCATGACTGAGATGGGCTGTCACCCAGACATACCGCCTAATGTGGGAATACCTATGACTGAGATGGGCTGTTACCCAGACATACCGCCTAATGTGGGAATACCCATGACTGAGATGGGCTGTTACCCAGACATACCGCCTAATGTGGGAATACCCATGACTGAGATGGGCTGTTACCCAGACATACCGCCTAATGTGGGAATACCCATGACTGAGATGGGCTGTCACCCAGACATACCGCCTAATGTGGGAATACCCATGACTGAGATGGGCTGTCACCCAGACATACCGCCTAATGTGGGAATACCCATGACTGAGATGGGCTGTTACCCAGACATACCGCCTAATGTGGTAATACCCATGACTGAGATGGGCTGTTACCCAGACATACCGCCTAATGTGGGAATACCCATGACTGAGATGGGCTGTTACCCAGACATACCGCCTAATGTGGGAATACCCATGACTGAGATGGGCTGTCACCCAGACATACCGCCTAATGTGGGAATACCCATGACTGAGATGGGCTGTCACCCAGACATACCGCCTGATGTGGGAATACCCATGACTGAGATGGGCTGTTACCCAGACATACCGCCTAATGTGGGAATACCCATGACTGAGATGGGCTGTTACCCAGACATACCGCCTAATGTGGGAATACCCATGACTGAGATGGGCTGTCACCCAGACATACCGCCTAATGTGGGAATACCCATGACTGAGATGGGCTGTCACCCAGACATACCGCCTGATGTGGGAATACCCATGACTGAGATGGGCTGTCACCCAGACATACCGCCTAATGTGGGAATACCCATGACTGAGATGGGCTCTCACCCAGACATACCGCCTGATGTGGGAATACCCATGACTGAGATGGGCTGTTACCCAGACATACCGCCTAATGTGGGAATACCCATGACTGAGATGGGCTGTCACCCAGACATACCGCCTAATGTGGGAATACCCATGACTGAGATGGGCTGTCACCCAGACATACCGCCTAATGTGGGAATACCCATGACTGAGATGGGCTGTTACCCAGACATACCGCCTAATGTGGGAATACCCATGGTTGAGATGGGCTGTCACCCAGACATACTGCCTAATGTGGGAATACCCATGACTGAGATGGGCTGTCACCCAGACATACCGCCTAATGTGGGAATACCCATGACTGAGATGGGCTCTCACCCAGACATACCGCCTGATGTGGGAATACCCATGACTGAGATGGGCTGTTACCCAGACATACCGCCTAATGTGGGAATACCCATGACTGAGATGGGCTGTCACCCAGACATACCGCCTAATGTGGGAATACCCATGACTGAGATGGGCTGTCACCCAGACATACCGCCTAATGTGGGAATACCCATGACTGAGATGGGCTGTTACCCAGACATACCGCCTAATGTGGGAATACCCATGGTTGAGATGGGCTGTCACCCAGACATACTGCCTAATGTGGGAATACCCATGACTGAGATGGGCTGTCACCCAGACATACCGCCTAATGTGGGAATACCCATGACTGAGATGGGCTGTTACCCAGACATACCGCCTAATGTGGTAATACCCATGACTGAGATGGGCTGTTACCCAGACATACCGCCTAATGTGGGCATACACATGGCTGAGATGGGCTGTTACCCAGACATACCGCCTAATGTGGGAATACCCATGACTGAGATGGGCTGTCACCCAGACATACCGCCTAATGTGGGAATACCCATGACTGAGATGGGCTGTCACCCAGACATACCGCCTAATGTGGGAATACACATGACTGAGATGGGCTCTCACCCAGACATACCGCCTGATGTGGGAATACCCATGACTGAGATGGGCTGTCACCCAGACATACCGCCTAATGTGGTAATACCCATGACTGAGATGGGCTGTCACCCAGACATACCGCCTAATGTGGGAATACCCATGACTGAGATGGGCTGTTACCCAGACATACCGCCTAATGTGGGAATACCCATGACTGAGATGGGCTGTCACCCAGACATACCGCCTAATGTGGGAATACCCATGACTGAGATGGGCTCTCACCCAGACATACCGCCTGATGTGGGAATACACATGACTGAGATGGGCTGTCACCCAGACATACCGCCTAATGTGGGAATACCCATGACTGAGATGGGCTGTTACCCAGACATACCGCCTAATGTGGGAATACCCATGACTGAGATGGGCTGTCACCCAGACATACCGCCTAATGTGGGAATACCCATGACTGAGATGGGCTGTCACCCAGACATACCGCCTAATGTGGGAATACACATGGCTGAGATACTGAGGCAGATGGATAAACATTTTCAGATAAACAAAGATGCAAAATACTAGATTGGAAAACCTGAACAAAACGGCTGAACACTCGATTGAATGTCCTGATAGTGGGAAACATCCATACCAAACTTTCATGAGATCCGACTAGTGATGAGTTCATTATCAAAAAGTGCCTTGTGCCAATTGCGAATTATTTGAGATCACAATAATTGTACCAGAATATATTACATGTGTTATAATTAAAATACTTAGATTTGGAAGCAGTAATATGCCAGTATACATAAGTATATGTTTGGGTAAGTATATAGGTAAGTATGGGCTGACTTGTGAACGAATAAAGGCACATGTCCTGTAGTGAGCGGCCTGTCGGCACTCAGCAGCCATTGTTATATTTCCCTTGACTCATCCATCTAGAGTTACCTTTCTTAGATGCCTTTAATATATAGAGTAAGCACAAATTGTCTTGGTGGCTGTTGTTGTATTATTTATCAATGATGAAATGCATTAACTTACCCATGTAAAAGATTAATTACAGATGTTAATAAATTTCTTTTTAATGCTAGTACAGTTGTTATTCGTACGTCCTCACAACCAATACACATGTTATATTATGCTCAATTTAATAGAACAAATAGTGCAGTCAATTGCACAATTGAGTGTAAAATGACATGTACTTTCGGTTTCTACCTGTGTTACACTGTCGCTGTGTATATAGATAGCTTTGTTGTACTGCATATGTACAGTAAAACCTCTACAAACCGAACACCCTTCGGACCAGCCCTTCTGTTCGGTTTAGAACACCCTTCGGACCAGCCCTTCTGTTCGGTTTAGAGAGGGGTTCGGTTTATAGAAAATTGCACTACGATCGGAATGTATTGATGTCTTACTATGAGTTTTCGAAGTACAACCAATCATTGTTCATTAATTTAACTTTATTCAATAAAGTACCAAATAAAATATAAATAACAATAGATAATACATGGCTATAATAAAATGCACCTAAATTATACCTAAATGGGTTAACTAATTAATCAACTCTTCCCTAAATAAGCCCTTAATAGTGTACATTGAAAACTGCAGGCAGGAAAATTACCTATGTGAAGTCCATTGACAACGTAACTGGAATGTCTGTTGGTGTTTGCAAGTAAACAATTGGATTAACTGCTATCTTTGTATTAAAGTCCAGCTGAACTGTAACCTAATTTGAGTATTGATATATCATCCCGTGTGTATCTAAGTCCCCTTAACACAAATCCGCAAAAAATCCCGTCAAAATATCCTGCAATTATTTTTTATATCTTGGGAACGAAACAGTCGCCGAAGATTTGTTTTCATTTTGCACTGCGCGTACATGGCTACGGGCACAGTTCTGCTTTGCGTCATTGGCAACGTGCGGCTATAATGGCGATGGCAGGTCAGCACTAACGTTGTAAAGATGATTTTGAACTTGCTGCATTAGAGTCTGATGACAATGATCCTCCACATATCGGCGAGAGACCGGTGACCGACGATCCGACAATATATCATCGCATCCATGGACCATGCATTTGCACCGGTTCCCCCTCTTTCGGAACAAAAGTAGAAAGATAGGCTGCTGTACGTTGGTTTAAACGTCAACGTACACATTTCCCAATCCTCAACAATAACTGACTGAATTGAAATTCAAACAGTTAGACAGTTCAGCCTGTATGTGGTGTATAATTTTCAACTTATGTTGTGTCAAGCAGTTAATTGCGGGGGGGGGGGGGGGGGGGGGGGGCACATCCTTTCACCATTTATGCAGAAACTGCATATCACAAGTAGATCGCTCCATGATTAAATAAACAATTATGTTTTAACTTGATATTCACGATACTGGGTATTAGATTTGTTGGTATGTAAATATTTCATCTAGTCAGTCATGAACGTAGTGAGCAGAAATCCGCAAAAGCTTGACCTATATATTCCATTACTAGTAGGCCCTATAATCCTCCAATTAAATGCTCTTTAAATTTTTCAACTGGCTTTATATAGACACCCAAGTTCTCATTGAGAATGTCTGGTCACTAATGGAAGGTATAGGTGTGAAACATCAAACATTTTATAATATCAAGAATTTCCAAACTGCTGTCTACGTACCGATACTGACCTGAATTCTACATGCAGTATCATGCATGGCCTTTAGATTATCATATAAAACACATTTTTTGACAATCAGTCAACAAAACAAAAACTGCAAAAGGCGTACGTATATATATTATTTTCAGTATGTATTATGTTTATTCAATTTATTGTTTCAAATTAACAAGACCAGTAACACACAATCTCCACACGGACCAACTATCTAGGGCCTATATAGGCCCTATCTGGGCCTATATAGGCCCTATCTAGGGCCTATATAGGCCTATATCTACCACACTCGGTGGAAATGTGGGCGTTCCTGTGCATATGCCGAACGTAGTACTTACTAGGCCTACGGTACTGCGCTTTGATCACAAATCGAACGATATTTTACGCAAGCTACATTCGCAATAACAAAATAGTCCCTCGCGATTGCTGTTCTTATTTTAAAAATAATACCCATACAGTGGACTGAAGGCATGTTAAAAGGTAACAGAATTCCATAATTGATCTATCTTTTACGATAGTAGGTGTTTCATAGTCAACTTTAGACACATTATTGTCGAGAATGGATATGCACACGCACGTGTATGACGTTGAGGTTAGGTCAGATGTATAGGTCACATCACCTGCATAATATTTGTTTGTGTTTATAGTTCAAATACCAGTTTGTTAATGCTCGGTTACTGCTTAATGACTGATGTAGTCATATAATTTCGTAGCCACGTATATAATTCGAAGTACCGTCAAGAATTTCTCTGAACAATTCGATTGGAATACAAGGAATTTATGTTTTGTTGGTGGAAATATTTGCGAAAAATCGTGACAAACTAACATGATCGACACAGCTCGTAACACGTGGATGCAGTGCGGTACTTTTTCGTCTGATTTCATTTATATGCTTTCACAAATGGATTAATACATTGGTGATTCGTATTGGATTTTAATCTGGTGAGTAGACTTACTAATGATTTTCATTGAATCATTACATTTCAAGTTCAGGTTCTAATCGATGTTTACGTCACGTTAGACTAGAATTAACGTAGAACAGTCACTTATATTACACAGATTGTTGATTGGTAGCCTTGTAAATCATGCTTAATTTTGCATATTGTCATGCATAGCTGACATTTTGTATTGTCAAGGTGCCGATTTATGTATTCACGCTTGAGTAGAACAAGTCACGATTCACACATCGCCGAAAGTTAATCCTCATGTATGATCCATGTACTACGACGTAGCCGTAGGTCTACTAGACTACTGATACCCCCCTCCACAAGGATCGTGAGTGCATGGGTGTTTATTGGTACCGGTATTCACGTAGATAACATTTTGTTTGACAATGTGAATCACACTTTTGTATGTCCCAGCTTGCATTTCACAATATTTGTGAAAGATCCTTCTTCAAAGTGCTTGGAACACAAGCAGCTGTATTGTGACAGCCCATTCCAAACTCTCGTTGTGGACAAACGCCGTCCACTGTTGTTGAATGGCTGCATTAATTCTTGTGCCACTTGAACATTTATGGCTACAGTTTGCAGCCATGCAGCGACGAATACGTTTTATTCGTCAAAAAAATAAACAACAATAAAAAAGACGGTTTCAAAATACGTGATTTTAAAAACGGCGCATAAAATTTCTTCCGTCTTTGTACCCTCGGTGACGTCATTTCCGAGTCGCGACGGAAACACCCGATTCAAAAATGACTATTGTAAACAAAGAAGCCGTTTTATTCAAATGTCTGGAAATAGTACTTTTTTGTAAAAATGTGAACAAAATGGAAAGGATACATGTTATAAACCTTATTTAGCATGAGTTAAGACATATTTAGATATGTTTGGAGCTAAATTAATTGTATTATTCAGCTGGTCTTTAATCATTGTGCCCATAATTATGTCACAAAAGATCTCCATTAATCCTAAAAGTTGGGTCACTGGTGTCAGCCAAACTCATGGTAGGGTGTGATAAAAAGTTCACACCAACTGCACAACTTTTGAATTAACGCCACATTGTGTTGATCGGCACTGTAGATACATTGCGGAAATCAAGCAAAGCGTGACATGTCCCCGTAATGTAACACTGCTTAGTTACTGCTGGTAATAAGATAAACTGGGCGGCAATTCCTTTGAGGTTGTATGCGCGAAGTGAAGAGTGAATACAGTACTGATGAATAGAGTTTAATGTCACTTTGAATAGTGGTTGCTAATTAACAAATAAAATCACTTGAGTTTGAATCCAGCAGCCAATTAGTAAACAATGGGGATATTGTCAAAACATTGAGATAAATAATGTGTCTGGGCCGGGTATTTTACGTATTAAATCGTAAAGTACCGTTATTATACATAATTGGAAATGCAGTTTTCTTATTTATTGTTATTAGGCTGTGCATCATTGGTTCAGTCAAGATGGTTTGTATTGTCACCAAAACAGTTTTAATTAACCAAACATCTCAACTTATAAAGGATCCCTAGTATATACATGTACCAGCAATAGCTCAGCATCAAGTATGTCAATCTACCGCATGTGCGTTCGTTCAGTTGGTATCACTTTCCGCGTTCGGATTTCGGAGGTAAAAAATTATGTATTCGTTCACTTGTGGACTAGAAAAGCCGTCCGATGTTCGGAGTAAAGAGGTTTCAGATTACAGAGGTAATCATTAGTGACTATGCACTTGGGTAAATTCGGGACCGAAAAATTCGTTCGGAATGGAGAGGGATTCGGATTGTAGAGGGTCCGGTTTGGAGAGGTTTCACTGTATACATTTTGATAGTCTGACAAACATATGGTAATCAAAATATCACTATGTTGATGAGATATAAAGTTATCTATAGGCATGTATGTATATCAAGTTTGTGTTTGGTAACTTGGTAACACTTTTCTCCATGTTTACTGGTCTTTTATTCAGCAAAACATCATCATATTTATCACAGTTTATTGAAGAAAAACAAGCACCTGATTATTATTTAGATAATCGGTAATGCCGATGTTGAAACGAAAGTGCCGATTGTCATCCGATGGGCCATAATGGGCCAATTCCGATTGTCATTTCCGATCATCGGCTCATCACTAGATCCGACAACCAGCAGTTGAGATATATGCCCAGATGGACAGACAATCGGACACATGTAATCCAGTATACCCAAAATAAAACATTAAGCCCTCACCCTTTTGTTTATGGAAGTATGTATCCTAGTCACGGCAGACAAAGAACTGTACTTATAACCAAGCCTGGAAATAGTGTGTCTGACATTTGCAGAATGAGGTCCCCAGAGGGTGAATTTAGTGGCTAGCTTCACCATTTTCACCACTAGGGACCTCAATCTGCTAAGGCCTCATCTTCTCAGAAATATCTATAGTCTCAAATTAACATTGTTTTAGTGACTTTTTCCCATCTGTGAAGTTTTTTTTAGTTACTTTTTCCCTTCTGTGAAGTTTCTATATCCCCTAATTTGCAGAAGATAAAATGCATAATCAAGGTGACTAATAGGTGAACATCACCAACTTCAACTGAGCAACTTAAAGCTGATCTTATGTCTTCCATAGCAATTGAGGCCTAAGCAGAATGAGGTTCCCAGAGGGTGAATTTTAGTGATGCTATAATATAGCATGACGTGGGGGATAGCATCACTAAATTCACCCTCTGAGGACCTCATTCTGCAAATGTCAGACATTTTCCAAAACCTTTTAAAACATCACCAATACAATTAAAATTGTAATGAATAGTATTGATTGACCAATATTTTTCAACTTTCATGAGGAATTAAAATGACATACTATTCAATTTACAGTGTATTCTTACATTTCCGACATTCATCAGTCAGCTCTACTGCACTGCCCTCTTCTGACAAACCATTCTCTAAATTCTTAAGAATCTGGAATCAATAGAAAACTATGAATTTTAATCCATGATATCTGTCCAGGGTTCTCAATGGTTTGAAATTTACTTTTGCCAAACAAAAATATTTTGGCCAGTTTATGCAACATTGTATCTAATATTTTAATAATCGTTGTTTGAGTGACTTTTGATATCGATAGGAAATCAGTTAGTTATTAATTAATCTTGCCTCTGTATTGTGGTTTATCATACAACAAAAAACCGATATCTTAACAATAAAAGGGTTGCTTCATGACCAGAAACCATATGTTGAAGTTATTATCCGAATATTTCCCACCAATGAATATGAATCATTCTGTTCTTGTTTTTTATGTCTGTTGTCTGCTTTTATTACCTCAACATCCCCTCCAAATGAAAAATAGACTGTTCCAATGTATACATTTATAACTGAATGGGATAATCCATTTAGCATAAATAGGGTAAAAACACAAAAGTGATGGAGTGGACATGAAGGTTAGTCTCTGGTGACTTAATTGAGAGAACATCATCGACCTGTGACCTTGACCTACACTGATTTGAAAAAAAATTGTTCATGACACATCATCTCCTCATTAGAAACAACTGCATCAAGTTCAACAGAATGCAATAAAGCTTCGCGATTATATGCTTCAAGTTATGAATGGTGTATTTAAATAGTTTTAGCCAAAACTTCTGATTTTAAAAATATGTTGTAACTACATGTATGTGTATGTACATTGGGGAGATGAAGATACTGGTAATGAATATTATTCTGGATACATTCTTTTGAATAAACAAAAACATGCATTTATACTATATTTTTACGAAATAGAAACAAAATATCAGGGTGATTCACCATGTGAGGGCACGTAAAGATCATTAAGTATAAAAGGCCCTTATAATCCAACAATGTCACCAACGTACTTGTCAGACTACATCGAGTCCGCACAGTTTCACACCTAGACACACTAACGGGGTGGCATATTGGCGACAAGAGCAGCATTGTTCAACTCTCCTCCCGCGAATCTTTGGTATATATCGATGATAATCTTAAATCTTTTATGGTATGGGCGCGGGCCGATTAAATTCTTTGAATGACAAAAACCATGAGATCTGTTGTCAATATTATGTTTTTTTTCCGACACCATGAGTGTTTGTTTACAACGAATACAACATTCTTACAATATTACTGTACTTACCATGATCGTTAATAATACTATTTATTATATGCTTCCCCATTAAATAGTGGGAAATTGCCGTGGCGTAGAGCGTTATATCCATCGCCTGGACCGACTCGATGGATAACACTGACCGACTCGATGGATAACACTGACCGACTCGATGGACAACACAATAGTATTACTTTTTCGGAGATCACTTCCGGTTTATAGCGGCGAATCACATTAAGTTTCAAAGCGTATCAATAACAGCCGGACTATTGTTTTAATTATTGATTTTCACGGTTCATAAACTGTTATTTAATTGTTATACTGTTAACTCATTTGTTTTAATATATTCTTATCACTAAATTATGTATACATTAATTTTATCGCATCATTTCAGAATAAAACAATGGGGACTATTTCTTATGGCGGCTATGCTCGATATTTGTCATTCAGTGGTGAGCAAATCAATTGATGGAATGTAAACAAAATGCAAATGTCGAAGCTTTCTAACAATTTGAAGTGAACTGTAGGACAAAATTAGCAGTTTTGGTGCGGTTTATAGCGCATATAATAAAAAGAAAACCTACGGGTTTTGGTTGAATACCCGGATTATCTCATTCGTGGGTGCAAGGAAGTACAGAATTTCCACTCGCGGCTTGCAAGCCGCTCGTGGAAATTCTGTACTTCCTTGCACCCACTCATGAGATAATTCGGGTATTCAACCAAAACTCGTAGGTATTCTCTATTTTTATCTCGGCCATAGAAAAAGCTGTGATAACATTTGGAATCTAACATGCTACAGTTTACTGTGGTACATTTGTCTTAAATTTGAGGGCTGAATAAACAGAATAATATTTGATTCTGATGATTACATGACATAATTCGCCCACTGGGATGTTACCAGGCACGAATCCCCTTGAGAATTGTCGGTGGTAGTATTTAGTATAAATAAAATATTTCGACAGCAGGGCCTAAAAATCAGTGCGGGCGGGGAATAGGGGGAAGGGATGAAAATCTAACAATTATTTTATTGGGGCCTTATGGGTTCATAATAATGACCAGTTTTATATAGCGATTAACCAATTACTTGCTCTAACACGCTTGGTACAATATTACCCCAGTCATTTGTACAAGCCAACCAATGAACCGACTGCAGCCATTGCAGGCGCTGCTCTAGTTTGATCAGAACATGCTTTGATACCCATCACTATGACAAGCTGACTGGTACTCATTTAATGCATGAGTGATGCGAAGCTGACACAGTACGAGTAACCTTGCTCAAGGGTCACAACTTTGCGCAGGTTTTGAAATAACGAGCAATCTGACAATTGCACGTCGATCAAAGCGGCCTGCTATGTGGAGACTCAATGACCGGCGACGTGCTGCAAACTCATATCGATGTGTTTACAGTGAATATAAGTCTGACACGCAGACCACTGAACCACGGAGCTCCACAAAATACACCATCTCCTATTATACTCAACAGAATATATGCAACAAATACACTTGTGTGCTCTATGAACGATGTAAAACGCATGGCATGAAAATGAATTAATGACATTTTGCACTAATCCATGGCTCAACTTTATTCATTTATGGCATATATTCTGTTAAGTATAATAGACGGTCCCATAAATGGTCGTATTTAGTGTAATAATTTTTGGGTTGGGTTGTCTCTGGATCGGGCAGTCCTGGGTCGGGCTATCTCAGGTCTGTTTGGGTTGTCTCTGGGTCAGGCTATCTCAGGTCTGGTCAGATTGTCTCTGGGTCGGGCAGTCCCAGTTTGGGGTGTCTCAGGTCTGGTCGGATTGTCTCTGGGTCGGGCAGTCCCAGGTCAGGCTATCTCAGGTCTGGTCGATCGTCTCTGGGTCAGACAGTCCCAGGTCGGGCTATCTCAGGTCTGGTCGATTGTCTCTGGGTCGGGCAGTCCGGTCAGGCAGTATCGGGTCTGGTCGGATTGTCTCTGGGTCAGGGAATCCCGGGTCGGGCTATCTCGGGTCTGGTTGGATTGTCTCTGGGTCGGGCAGTCCGGTCAGGCAGTATCGGGTCTGGTCGGATTATCTCTGGGTCGGGTGAGCGTGACTGAACTAACCTTCTGCACAACGGCAAGGAGATAATAAAGCTTATCCAGTGATTCCTGACTCCGACCCAGAAAATGTGGCAGTTCAGCGTGTAAGATACGCATTCCAAATGGTGCCAAGGACCCTGAAATATTACGAAATGATTAGATTCGCAGACAGTGAAAAACACATTCCAAATGGTGCCAAGAACCATGAAATATTAAATGAAAGTGTCAATGACACTGTAGCTCAACTTAGGTAGGGGAATAATTTAATGGTTGACAGTAAATGGAGGAATAGGAAAGGTGCTAATTGAAATGTCTAACATGCGCCAAAGGATTTAGTGATGCAAAGAGTAAAATACAAGATGGCTGCTGGTGGCCATTTTTTTTGGCCAATTGACCCCAAAAGAACTCGTTCCCATCTACGTATAATTGTTAACATCCATGACAAATTTTATGAAGATCTGACCAAAGCTACGACATACAAATTTCATGATGATCAGACGAACAGTACGACCTGTAGACCGCGCCAATGGATTGAATTTTAAAATCCAAGATGGCCGCTGGCAGCCATGTTTTTTGGCCGAATGACCCCACAATGATTCGTTCCCATCTACATGTCAATGTCAACATTCATGACAAATTTAATAAATATCAGACCAAAGGTATGACCTGTAGCCCACGCCAAAGGATTTAGTCATGCAAAAAGTAAAATGCTGGTGGCAATGTTTTTTGACCGAATGACCCCAAAACGATTCGTTCCCATCTACATGTCATTGTTATAATTAATGACAAATTTCATGACCATTTGACCAAAGCTACGACCTGTAGCCCGCACCAAAGGATTTAGTCATGCAAAGAGTAAAATCCAAGATGGCTGCTGGCGGCCATGTTTTTTGACCAAATGACCCCATAACGACTCGATCCCATCTACATGTCATTGTTATCATTCATCACAAATTTCATGATGATCAGACGAACAGTACGACCTGTAGCCCGCGCCAATGGATTGAATTTTGAAATCCAAGATGGCCGCCAGCAGCCATGTTTTTTGGCCGAATGACCCGACAATGATTCGTTCTCATCTACATGTCAATGTCAACGTTCATGACAAATTTTATAAAGATTAGACCAAAGGCAACCTATAGCCCGCGCCAAAGGATTTAGTCATGCAAAGAGTAAAATCCAAGATGGCGGCCATGTTTTTTGGCCGAACGACTCCAAAATCACTCGTTCCCATCTACATGTCAGTGTTAACATCCATGACAAATTTCATAAACTTCCGACCAACACAACGACCTGTAGCCCGCGCCAAAGGATTTAGTCATGCAAAGAGTAAAATCCAAGATGGCTGCTGGCAGCCATGTTTTTTGGCCGAACGACCCCAAAATCACTCGTTCCCATCTACATGTCATTATTAACATCAATGACAAATTTCATGATGATCAGACGAACAGTACGACCTGTAGCCCGCGCCAATGGATTGAATCTTGAAATCCAAGATGGCTGCCAGCGGCCATGTTTTTTGGCCGAATGACCCCAAAATGACTCGTTCCCATCTACATGTCAATGTCAACATTCATGACAAATTTCATAAAGATCAGACCAAAGGTACGACCTGTAGCCCGTGCCAAAGGATTTAGTCATGCAAAGAGTAAAATACAAGATGGCTGCTGGCGGCCATGTTTTTTGGCCGAGCGACACCAAAATCACTCGTTCCCATCTACATGTCATTATTAACATCAATGACAAATTTCATGATGATCAGGCGAACAGTACGATCTGTAGCCCGCGCCAATGGATTGAATCTTGAAATCCAAGATGGCTGCCAGCGGCCATGTTTTTAGGCCGAATGACCCCAAAATGACTCGTTCCCATCTACATGTCAATGTCAACATTCATGACAAATTTCATAAAGATCAGACCAAAGGTACGACCTGTAGCCCGGGCCAAAGGATTTAGTCATGCAAAGAGTAAAATCCAAGATGGCTGCTGGCGGCCATGTTTTTCGGCCGAACGACCCCAAAATCACTCGTTCCCATCTACATGTCATTGTTAACATCCATGACCAATTTCATGATGTTCCGATCGAAGCTACGACCTGTAGCCCGCGCCAAAGGATTTAGTCATGCAAAGAGTAAAATCCAAGATGGCTGCTGGTGGCCATGTTTATTGGCCGAACAACCCCAAAATGACTCGTTCCCATCTACATGTCAATATTAACATCCATGACAAATTTCATGATGATCAGACGAACAGTACGACCTGTAGCCCGCGCCAATGGATTGAATTTTGAAATCTAAGATGGCCACCAGCGGCCATGTTTTTTGGCAGAATGACCCCACATTGATTCGTTCCCATCTACATGTCAATGTCAACATTCATGACAAATTTCATAAAGATTAGACCAAAGGTACAACCTGTAGCCCGCGCCAAAGGATTTAGTCATGCAAAGAGTAAAATCCAAGATGGCTGCTGGCAGCCATGTTTTTTGGCCGAACGACCCCAAAATCACTCGTTCCCATCTACATGACAGTGTTAACATCCATGACAAATTTCATAAACTTCCGACCAAAACAACGACCTGTAGCCCGCGCCAAAGGATTTAGTCATGCAAAGAGTAAAATCCAAGATGGCTACTGGCAGCCATGTTTTTTGGCCGAACGACCCCAAAATCACTCGTTCCCATCTACATGTCATTATTAACATCAATGACAAATTTCATGATGATCAGACGAACAGTACGACCTGTAGCCCGCGCCAATGGATTGAATCTTGAAATCCAAGATGGCTGCCAGCGGCCATGTTTTTTGGCAGAATGACCCCAAAATGACTCGTTCCCATCTACATGTCAATGTCAACATTCATGACAAATTTCATAAAGATCAGACCAAAGGTACGACCTGTAGCCCGGGCCAAAGGATTTAGTCATGCAAAGAGTAAAATCCAAGATGGCTGCTGGCGGCCATGTTTTTCGGCCGACAACTCCAAAATCACTCGTTCCCATCTACATGTCATTGTTAACATCCATGACAAATTTCATGATGTTCCGATCAAAGCTACGACCTGTAGCCCGCGCCAAAGGATTTAGTCATGCAAAGAGTAAAATCCAAGATGGCTGCTGGCGGCCATGTTTATTGGCCGAACGACCCCAAAATGACTCGTTCCCATCTACATGTCAATATTAACATCCATGACAAATTTCATGATGATCAGACGAACAGTACGACCTGTAGCCCGCGCCAATGGATTGAATTTTGAAATCTAAGATGGCCGCCAGCGGCCATGTTTTTTGGCCGAATGACCCCACAATGATTCGTTCCCATCTACATGTCAATGTCAACATTCATGACAAATTTCATAAAGATTAGACCAAAGGTACAACATGTAGCCCGCGCCAAAGGATTTAGTCATGCAAAGAGTAAAATCCAAGATGGCTGCTGGCGGCCATGTTTTTTGGCCGAACGACACCAAAATCACTCGTTGCCATCTACATGTCATTATTAACATCAATGACAAATTTCATGATGATCAGGCGAACAGTACGATCTGTAGCCCGCTCCAATGGATTGAATCTTGAAATCCAAGATGGCTGCCAGCGGCCATGTTTTTAGGCCGAATGACCCCAAAATGACTCGTTCCCATCTACATGTCAATGTCAACATTCATGACAAATTTCATAAAGATCAGACCAAAGGTACGACCTGTAGCCCGGGCCAAAGGATTTAGTCATGCAAAGAGTAAAATCCAAGATGGCTGCTGGCGGCCATGTTTTTCGGCCGAACGACCCCAAAATCACTCGTTCCCATCTACATGTCATTGTTAACATCCATGACAAATTTCATGATGTTCCGATCGAAGCTACGACCTGTAGCCCGCGCCAAAGGATTTAGTCATGCAAAGAGTAAAATCCAAGATGGCTGCTGGTGGCCATGTTTATTGGCCGAACAACCCCAAAATGACTCGTTCCCATCTACATGTCAATATTAACATCCATGACAAATTTCATGATGATCAGACGAACAGTACGACCTGTAGCCCGCGCCAATGGATTGAATCTTGAAATCCAAGATGGCTGCCAGCGGCCATGTTTTTTGGCAGAATGACCCCAAAATGACTCGTTCCCATCTACATGTCAATGTCAACATTCATGACAAATTTCATAAAGATCAGACCAAAGGTACGACCTGTAGCCCGGGCCAAAGGATTTAGTCATGCAAAGAGTAAAATCCAAGATGGCTGCTGGCGGCCATGTTTTTCGGCCGAACGACCCCAAAATCACTCGTTCCCATCTACATGTCATTGTTAACATCCATGACAAATTTCATGATGTTCCGATCGAAGCTACGACCTGTAGCCCGCGCCAAAGGATTTAGTCATGCAAAGAGTAAAATCCAAGATGGCTGCTGGTGGCCATGTTTATTGGCCGAACAACCCCAAAATGACTCGTTCCCATCTACATGTCAATATTAACATCCATGACAAATTTCATGATGATCAGACGAACAGTACGACCTGTAGCCCGCGCCAATGGATTGAATCTTGAAATCCAAGATGGCTGCCAGCGGCCATGTTTTTTGGCAGAATGACCCCAAAATGACTCGTTCCCATCTACATGTCAATGTCAACATTCATGACAAATTTCATAAAGATCAGACCAAAGGTACGACCTGTAGCCCGGGCCAAAGGATTTAGTCATGCAAAGAGTAAAATCCAAGATGGCTGCTGGCGGCCATGTTTTTCGGCCGAACGACCCCAAAATCACTCGTTCCCATCTACATGTCATTGTTAACATCCATGACCAATTTCATGATGATCAGACGAACAGTACGACCTGTAGCCCGCGCCAATGGATTGAATCTTGAAATCCAAGATGGCTGCCAGCGGCCATGTTTTTTGGCAGAATGACCCCAAAATGACTCGTTCCCATCTACATGTCAATGTCAACATTCATGACAAATTTCATAAAGATCAGACCAAAGGTACGACCTGTAGCCCGGGCCAAAGGATTTAGTCATGCAAAGAGTAAAATCCAAGATGGCTGCTGGCGGCCATGTTTTTCGGCCGACAACTCCAAAATCACTCGTTCCCATCTACATGTCATTGTTAACATCCATGACAAATTTCATGATGTTCCGATCAAAGCTACGACCTGTAGCCCGCGCCAAAGGATTTAGTCATGCAAAGAGTAAAATCCAAGATGGCTGCTGGCGGCCATGTTTATTGGCCGAACGACCCCAAAATCACTCGTTCCCATCTACATGTCAATATTAACATCCATGACAAATTTCATGATGATCAGACGAACAGTACGACCTGTAGCCCGCGCCAATGGATTGAATTTTGAAATCTAAGATGGCCGCCAGCGGCCATGTTTTTTGGCCGAATGACCCCACAATGATTCGTTCCCATCTACATGTCAATGTCAACATTCATGACAAATTTCATAAAGATTAGACCAAAGGTACAACATGTAGCCCGCGCCAAAGGATTTAGTCATGCAAAGAGTAAAATCCAAGATGGCTGCTGGCGGCCATGTTTTTTGGCCGAACGACACCAAAATCACTCGTTGCCATCTACATGTCATTATTAACATCAATGACAAATTTCATGATGATCAGGCGAACAGTACGATCTGTAGCCCGCTCCAATGGATTGAATCTTGAAATCCAAGATGGCTGCCAGCGGCCATGTTTTTAGGCCGAATGACCCCAAAATGACTCGTTCCCATCTACATGTCAATGTCAACATTCATGACAAATTTCATAAAGATCAGACCAAAGGTACGACCTGTAGCCCGGGCCAAAGGATTTAGTCATGCAAAGAGTAAAATCCAAGATGGCTGCTGGCGGCCATGTTTTTCGGCCGAACGACCCCAAAATCACTCGTTCCCATCTACATGTCATTGTTAACATCCATGACAAATTTCATGATGTTCCGATCGAAGCTACGACCTGTAGCCCGCGCCAAAGGATTTAGTCATGCAAAGAGTAAAATCCAAGATGGCTGCTGGTGGCCATGTTTATTGGCCGAACAACCCCAAAATGACTCGTTCCCATCTACATGTCAATATTAACATCCATGACAAATTTCATGATGATCAGACGAACAGTACGACCTGTAGCCCGCGCCAATGGATTGAATCTTGAAATCCAAGATGGCTGCCAGCGGCCATGTTTTTTGGCAGAATGACCCCAAAATGACTCGTTCCCATCTACATGTCAATGTCAACATTCATGACAAATTTCATAAAGATCAGACCAAAGGTACGACCTGTAGCCCGGGCCAAAGGATTTAGTCATGCAAAGAGTAAAATCCAAGATGGCTGCTGGCGGCCATGTTTTTCGGCCGAACGACCCCAAAATCACTCGTTCCCATCTACATGTCATTGTTAACATCCATGACAAATTTCATGATGTTCCGATCGAAGCTACGACCTGTAGCCCGCGCCAAAGGATTTAGTCATGCAAAGAGTAAAATCCAAGATGGCTGCTGGTGGCCATGTTTATTGGCCGAACAACCCCAAAATGACTCGTTCCCATCTACATGTCAATATTAACATCCATGACAAATTTCATGATGATCAGACGAACAGTACGACCTGTAGCCCGCGCCAATGGATTGAATCTTGAAATCCAAGATGGCTGCCAGCGGCCATGTTTTTTGGCAGAATGACCCCAAAATGACTCGTTCCCATCTACATGTCAATGTCAACATTCATGACAAATTTCATAAAGATCAGACCAAAGGTACGACCTGTAGCCCGGGCCAAAGGATTTAGTCATGCAAAGAGTAAAATCCAAGATGGCTGCTGGCGGCCATGTTTTTCGGCCGAACGACCCCAAAATCACTCGTTCCCATCTACATGTCATTGTTAACATCCATGACCAATTTCATGATGTTCCGATCGAAGCTACGACCTGTAGCCCGCGCCAAAGGATTTAGTCATGCAAAGAGTAAAATCCAAGATGGCTGCTGGTGGCCATGTTTATTGGCCGAACAACCCCAAAATGACTCGTTCCCATCTACATGTCAATATTAACATCCATGACAAATTTCATGATGATCAGACGAACAGTACGACCTGTAGCCCGCGCCAATGGATTGAATTTTGAAATCTAAGATGGCCACCAGCGGCCATGTTTTTTGGCAGAATGACCCCACATTGATTCGTTCCCATCTACATGTCAATGTCAACATTCATGACAAATTTCATAAAGATTAGACCAAAGGTACAACCTGTAGCCCGCGCCAAAGGATTTAGTCATGCAAAGAGTAAAATCCAAGATGGCTGCTGGCAGCCATGTTTTTTGGCCGAACGACCCCAAAATCACTCGTTCCCATCTACATGACAGTGTTAACATCCATGACAAATTTCATAAACTTCCGACCAAAACAACGACCTGTAGCCCGCGCCAAAGGATTTAGTCATGCAAAGAGTAAAATCCAAGATGGCTACTGGCAGCCATGTTTTTTGGCCGAACGACCCCAAAATCACTCGTTCCCATCTACATGTCATTATTAACATCAATGACAAATTTCATGATGATCAGATGAACAGTACGACCTGTAGGCCGCGCCAATGGATTGAATCTTGAAATCCAAGATGGCTGCCAGCGGCCATGTTTTTTGGCCGAATGACCCAAAAATGACTCGTTCCCATCTACATGTCAATGTCAACATTCATGACAAATTTCATGAAGATCAGACCAAAGGTACAACCTGTAGCCCGCGCCAAAGGAAATTGTTGACGGACACACGGACACACGGACACACGAACACACGCACACACGGACACACGGACGACGGACGCCAAACCATGGCAATAGCTCAAACTTACAAGTAAGTTGAGCTAAAAATGATTAGATTCGCATTCAGTAAGATACACATTCCAAATGGTGTCAAGGACAGTGAATATTAAAGGGGAAGGAAACTATTGCAAAACGAAATTTCAGCGCAAATCTCCACACAAGATCGGAGATTTGGCATCTCAAACTAACCCGTGCAAGCAATTACGCCAGTAACTTAACGCCGCCATTTTGGAAGAAATATTATCTCCATTTATAGTTTGTGATGTTTGATCACTGGCATTAAAAAATTACGACTTTCTGCTTGCCAACTAAAAGAACAAACTGTTAAATAGATTGGATAGCTATGTAGCTATAGGACATTTGTAAGATCATTAAAATTCACAAATAAGTTTTAATGATATACCGATATTGCAACAAGTATCATACAAGGTATAATGTCATCAGGCTATCCGACTGCGAGAAATGTGTTACTATAAATAGAAAAAGTATAGTAGGCAAGTAGGGATCATACTGGGGTACTATCATAAAATAGTATAGCAGTATGCAGTTAATCAGCACGCGAGATATAATAAATATTTCTGCTACAACCCACCTCTCCTTCCTGGATAAATTTTGGGATAATACTCAAAGTATATATCTGGAGTGTCGAGATTATGGAAACCTTGGAATTCAATCTCAGCAACACTGTACTGTCGTAGTCGGATCAGTAACGAAAGTCGTGTGAACCATATCTGAAAATGTGAGCAGCAAATTTAAGCAACATAATAATAATAGCCAAATTATGAAATAATTCATCACACTCACAGCATAATACGATCGAACACATAGAACTTGTCAGGAAACAAAAATAAAAGTGTCAATGACACTGTAGCTCAACTTGGAAAGAGAATAATTTCATGTGTTACAGTCAATGGACTGATTAGGAATGTGGAAAGTTGAAAGGTCTAGTTATGCAAAGAGTAAAATCCAAGACGGCCACTGGAAGCCATGTTTTTTTGCCGATTGACCCCAAAATGACCCGTTCCCATTTATATGTCAATGTTAACTTCCACGACAAATTCCATGATGATCAGACCAGCACTCCATCCTGTAGTCTGTGCTGATGAAATGAATTTTGAAATCCAAGATGGCTGCTAGCGGCCATATTTTTTTTCAGAATGACCCCAAAATGACTTGTTTCCAATTTACATGTCAATGTTAACAGCCATGACAAATTTGACAAAGATACAACCAAAGGTACGACCTGTAGTCTGAGCCAAAAAATTTAGTCATGAAAAGCGTAAAATCCAAGATGGCTGCTGGCGGCCATGTTTTTTGGCCGATTGACCCCAAAATGACTCGTTCCCATCTACATGTCAATATTAACATCCACGACAAATTTCATGATGATCAGACAAAGAGTATGGCATGGAGCCCGTGCTAATGGATTGATTTTTAAATCCAAGATGGCTGCTGGTGGCCATGTTTTTTTGCCGAATGACCCCAAAATGACTCGTTCCCATTTACATGTCAATGTCAACAGCTATGACAAATTTATGATCCAACCAAATGTACAACCTGTAGCCCGTGCTAAAGGAAATTGACGGATACCAAAGTCATGGCAATAGCTCAAAGTTGAGCTAAAAACTGGTCCAAAATTTGCAGTGAAATGCCTTAATTTCGCTTTGCAAACTCCCGACAGAATCTTTCTGAACACAAGATTTTCTGAACTGTCAGGAAAAGCTACAACACAAGTTGTGTTGGGCTAATTATTGAAATTGGTTCATATCTGTGTTATCAAGCTGGATGGAAAATAGATTGGAGTAAATTGACAAATAACAGGCCATAACTCTGGCATTTGTTCGAGTATCAAACCAGACGGACGGACAGAAGGACAGAAGGACAGAAGGACAGAAGGACAGAAGGACAGAAGGACAGAAGGACGGAAGGACAGAAGGATCGCTAGACAGACAAACTGATGGCCGGATGCACTTAACCCTTTACCCAACAGAAGGGCCCTGTGCCAATGCATTCTCTTATATATGCGAGTCGACCATAGGTCGCCTCGCATATATAAGAGAATGCATTGGCTTAACACATTAAAAATTATAAAATTGTTAAAGAATGTAAGAAAAAATGGTAAAAAGTGTTAAAAAAAGATTTTTTTTAGGCCAATGCATTCTCTTATATATGCGAGGCGACCTATGGTCGACTCGCATATATAAGAGAATGCATTGGCACAGGGTATAACTGTAACTATCACAATGTGGTCAAGGAGCCGGTTCCAATGATACCCATATTTGTATGGTTCTATTGAGACAGACCGAAGATATTTTAGGCTGTTGAAGCTTTATTTGGCCGGTTTTGGCCGGTTTGTTGGGTAAAGGGTTAATCCAATTTACATTCTCTTCGAAAGTGGGGGTATAATTATAATGTGCTACTGAAAACTAACTCTGTTTAAGTATACGTTCAGATGATCACGATACAATCGTAAGTGGAAAGATTTCCATCGGAGGAAGTAACCGGTAGTTTGACTGCGCATGCTCATGTCAAAATCGTAGGTCATAAAATAAAATCAAGCAGTGTTTGATTTTAGATGCGAATTCATGGTGTATCCTTGGTTACCTCCACTTGCGACGTAATCGCAGTCGTGTGTACGTAAAAATCGTAGCTGGAAATGACCGTAGGGTAGTCAATCACATGCTTTAGGAACAACCTATGATATCATAATGCATGACGACATCGCAATCGTCTGAACAAACTATCCACAATCTGGCCCGATTCCTCCACTTACGATTGAATCGTGGTCGTCTGAACGTACACTAATACATGTGCTGGTGACCTGCATTAGCAGAGGATTGTGGACAGCCTGAAAACTAACTCTTTTTAATACACACCTGCATTAGTTGAGGAGTGTGGACAGCATTGTCTAGCTCGGGAGCCGCAGCAAGATTAGTTAGAAGTCTACCCGTTAAATCCACAGCTGCCCGGAAACATTCAGCTTCCTGCAAGATTACAACATGCCGCATGTATTTAACCAAGCGTGTTCACAAATAGCAACCAGCCGGAACATACCGGTATGGATGAACTCATTAGTGCATTCTGGCTCATATTGCGGTGCTCTGGGGAACCTACTGCCCTAAGTAATGCCCTAAGTAATCAACTCCTTAACCACAGAGGAGTCGATTACTTAGGGCACCTATGAGGAAGTCTGGCATGCCGCTATCTTTCGCTACCGGCGATATGATGTAACGCACTCAATGTCACTACTGGGGATATATTGCAAGGCATCCAGGGAGGGCTATGGGGACTGAAGAGTTAGTTAACCCTTTCAGTGCCAAGTCCGATTTTTGTATCAACCCATATACATGTACCCTGTGCCAATGCATTCTCTTATATATGTGAGTCGACCATAGGTCGCCTCGCATATATAAGAGAATGCATTGGCCTAACAATTTTTCATCATTTGTTATTATTTTTTACAATTTTAATTATGTTTTCTTATATCCTTTAACTCTTTCAGTGGCAGACTTATTTTATAGGTTTAGTGCCAGGGAATCTTACATTTTTCATGGGCATAAAAATTATTACTATGAATACTTGTTGATAGTTTTGAGTTATAACATGCCCCTAAGGTTTTATCCAGTTGTTTTAAATTCGCTATAGCATGCTTAAGCATACCCAAAAAAAATTCAACCCCAAAAAAAAAGAATCTAAAAAAAAAAAAAATCAATAATCATTTTAGGGCCAATTTTATCAGCCCTGACACTCTACAGACTGTAAATTAGGGCCTCTCTTATTTGCTTGCAGTAGGGCTCAAGTGTTTCTATCAGTGAGTGTGAATCACTAAATTGAAGATGTTGTATCAATGGTTCACGCTGTCACAGGCCATATTGGTCAATGGCCAGTGCCAATTCTTTTTTTAAATGGCCAAAAAAAAATCAATTGGCTCAAGTTTTTTTAACCCCAAAATCAGAAATCTATTTCAAAAACCAAAATTTATTTTGAAACGGGAGCGAGATCAAAATCATATTTATAATATGATCATCTGCTAATTGATTAGGTGATACAGACTAATGGGTAACAAAAGGCACTCGTGGCAGAGCACTATGAAACAATGGGCCACCAAATTCATTAAACCAATAATGGGATTAATACTAATGAATCGTTATAATTAGTCTGTCATAATTTGGGGCGATGCAAGAATTGTCACATTACTGGCGCGAGGTTATTGTCTTTGAACTATTTACACCATTGGCACGAGGCGCGAGAATGTTGTCATATATAATAAAACACATATTGACTACATGATCATGAACAAGAATGGGGCAATTAATCAAGTCTCTGAATAAGGTCCCCAGAGGGTGAATTTAGTGATGCTATCCCAAAGAGCTAGCTAGCTTCACTAAAATCACCCTCTGGGACCTCATTCTACTAAGGCCACATTTTCTCTGGAAAGTATCTTTATTATCAAATGTTAACAAATGTTTTAGTTTCTATAGAAACTTCTTCACAAAGATTCTTTTTCTTTTTTAGTTTAGTTTCTCAATATCCCCAAATTGACAGAAGACACATTGCAAAATCGAAGTTCCAAATGGGTGTATATCACAATATTCACCTTTTGGGAACTTCAATCTGAGTCTAGGTGTCCCATAGCAGATGAGGCCATGCAGAATGAGGTCCCTAGAGGGTAAATTGGTGATGCTAGCCCATTATGCGGGATATCGTCACGAAATTCACCTTCTGGGAACCTCATAAATGTCCAGCACCATATTTTCAGGCATGCAAATAATAGTGATTATTATAGGTTTCACTTCCGCATTGAGTAACATGCAGGTTTTGGCACATGGCACTATGTCATTAAATATGCAGAGCTGAGCTGACATAATAATACGGGATAGCATCACTAAATTCACCTTCTGGGGACATCATTATGCACCATATTTTCAGACATGCAAATAATAGTGAGTACTCACGAGGAGTTTATTAAGGCCGTCAGTATCCGGCGTTACGTCAGCAGCAGATAGAGGTTTCCGACGTAGTGCTTCCTGTTCTCCCATATATCGACTCACCAACTCTCTTATGGGATCCGCCTGTTACAAATATTAAAGTGATCTCAAATACTTGGCTGTGGCTCACGTCGATTAAATTTGCTAAAAGCAGATATTTCAATAAATGTTGTATGTGCCAAAATTATATAAAAAAATAACACACCTGGTTAACCCTTTACCCAACAGAAGGGCCCTGTGCCAATGCATTCTCTTATATATGCGAGTCGACCATAGGTCGCCTCGCATATATAAGAGAATGCATTGGCTTAAGACATTAAAAATTATAAAATTGTTAAAGAATGTAAGAAAAAAATGGTAAAAAGTGTTAATGAATTTTTTTTTTTTAGGCCAATGCATTCTCTTATATATGCGAGGCGACCTATGGTCGACTCGCATATATAAGAGAATGCATTGGCACAGGGCATAACTGTAACTATCACAATGTGGTCAAGGAGCCGGTTCCAATGATATCCATATTTTTGTATGGTTGAAGCTGTTGAAGCTTTATATGGCCGGTTTTGGCCGGTTTGTTGGGTAAAGGGTTAATAAGGCCTATTATGTCACTTTAAAAAATTAACAAAGAAAAGTAGCAGAATGAGGTCCCCAAAGGGTGAATTTAGTGACGCTATCCCGCATAATGTGCTTGCATCACTAAATTCACCCTCTGGTGACCTCACTCTGCTTAGGCTTTATCCTCTCTGCAAATTGTCTCTATTATCAAATTTCTACAGAAACTTTAAATTAATGTAGACCAAAGGTTTAAACTTATAAAATAAAGATCACTAGTTTTTATAAAAGCCAATAAGAGCTCATCATCAAGTATGTCAAATCTACAGCACGTGTGTTCAGTTGGTGTTGATTTCCGTGTTTGGATTTCGGGGCTAAAAATTAATGTATTCTTTCACCTATGGACTAGAAAAGCCATCCAATGTTCGGAATAGAGAGTATCCGGTTTACAGAGGTAATATATGGTGAGCATGCACTTGGGTGAATTCGGGACCGGACAATTTGTTCAGTATGGAGAGGGATTCGGTTTATAGAGGGTCCAGTTTGGAGAGGTTTTACTGTACCACTTTTCTCAAAATTTAAATATTACCTGGGGCTCTGTTGACATAACAGAAGGTTTTGACAGTTGTTCTGGGACTGGAATGTAAGAACCAGGTGCAGATGTCACTATGGTTACCAAAATATGCCTCGTAGCGTCAGATGGTATCCACGCATCGTGACTCCGGTCCGAATTACTCATGTTGCTGCTGGAGATGATGATGTCACTTTTTCCTTGTAAATCGTCAAACACCAGAGTGTCATTTGAAGGTACGACATCGGGAGAGAAACTCACGGATCCATCTTTTGATGTCTGGCGATGCAAAGGAGAATCATTCGAAAAAATGCCAGTGGGCATGCTCTTGTCGTCAAGTGGCAACGATCCAATCGAAGATGTGTGGGTCCTACGAGTGGAATGTTCGCTTTCAAAACTATTGGGCTGGTTTGTATCTAATGACACATCACTAACATCAGAAATAAGGGGAACTTCGCATTGTAATGTAAGCGACGACTCGGGTGGTTCAGAATCAGCTGTGAATGACTCAAATACAGAGCTTCCTGTCATTTCGTCGGGAATAACTGTCTGCTGTCTCCCCACTCCACAAGGTACAACATGTTCTCCCGCCAGCTCAACCCTCTCAGCTTTAGACACATTATCGTCATGAATTACGCTATCATCAAGTGTTAGGTTATCTTTCGACGTCTGACTAATTTCCTTCTCTTCCGCTCCAGATAAGCTATCGAAGAAGTTAGCACTCGAGTCGTTCTGGTTGAGAGAATTTAGTTCGGAATTCAGTGAAAAATAACTGCTTAGTTGTGGTTCATTGGCTAATGCATCATCGTTGTCTCTAACAATATCTGTAATAGGTTCTTGGGTGATAATTTCAATATTTTCATCTTCATCATCCACATCTTCAATAATAAACGTACAGGTCCCATCTCCTTCTCCAATCTGATTTTTAGAGACTTCCTCAGCTGAAATGGGACACAGATGTATACAGTAATGCTCTAATTAATCGACCTCTTAACCAAAGCAGAATTATGGGTAACTTTTCAGGATTTAGTCGGAAATATGGCTTGTTGCCATTCATCGGAAAGCTCTATGAGGTCCCCAAGAGGGTGAATATGTTGAAGCCTCCAAGCCTGCAAATAGCGTGTCTGTTATTTGCAGAATGAGGTCCCCAGAGGGTGAATTTAGTGATGCTATCCACAGAGCGGGCTAGTATCACCAAATGCACCATCTGGAGACCTCATTCAGCTTAGGCCTCATCTTCTGGGAAGTATATATGGTATCAAATTAACATTGTTTTTAGTTACGTTTTCGCTTCTGGGAAGTTTCTATATCCCCTAATTTGCAGAAGATAAAATCCATAATCGAGGCGCCTAATGGGTGAACATCACCAACTTCAACTGGGGAACTTCTATCTGATCCTAGGTCTACCATAGCAGTTGGGTGCCTAAGCAGAATGAGGTCCCCAGAGGGTAAATTTAGTGATGCTAGCCCGCTATGCGGGGTAGCGTCACTAAACTCACCCTCTGGGGACCTCATTCTGCAAATGACAGACACGCTATTTGCAGGCTGAAAAGTTACCCATAATTCTGCTGTGGTTAAGGAGTCGATTACTTAGGGCATTACTGTAAAAGTCCTTCTTGTGTCTACTGGTTGTAGGGTGGGGAGAGTGTCCTCAGAAGACACATTATGGACATGTGAGTGTGATGCATCAAGCCCACATCTCCATACAAGAATGGAAAAAAGAACCTGTTATATAGACAATATTTTATATGATTCTAGTTTATGAGTTGAATCCAAATGACCCAATCCCACAAAATAATCTTCTCCGATCCAAGCCAAGTCTGAGTTTAGTGTGCCTGTCATTTACAGAATGAGGTCCCCAGAGGGTGAATTTAGTGACGCTATTCTGAATAGCGGGTTAGCATCAGTAAATTCACCCTCTGGGAACCTCATTCTGCTTAGGCCTCATCTTCTCTGTTATCAAACTTCTACAGAAACTTAGATTCTATTTCTTTTTTAGTTTAGTTTCTCTATATCCCCAAATTGGCAGACGACACATTGCATAATCGAGGTTCCCAATGGGTGTACATCACAATATTCAACATGTGGGAACTTCAATCTGAGTCTGTCTTCCATAGCAGATGAGGCCATGCAGAATGACGTCCCCAGAGGGTGAATTTGGTGCTGCTAGCCCACTATGCTGGATAGTGTCACTAAATTCACCCTCTGGGGACCTCATTCAGTAAATGACAGACACGCCAAACGCAGGCTTGATCCAAGCACATGTCCGCTAATCACCTGTTTCAGGTAATAAATAATAAACATAAGAACAAACTCTAGCAATATTTACATGTTTTTTGTGACGAAGGTTGTACAAACTTTTATGATTTTTCACATTTACCCACAGCGAGTGCCTAACCATTTTATCATGGGAGCTGCGCTGGCGCAACATTAAAGACCCTGTGCCCACATATACAATGTATACATGTATAAGCCTCGAATATATAAGAGAATGCATTGGCCTAACAATTGTTTTATCATTTTTTTATAAATTTTTCTTCCATTCTTTAACAATTTTTATAATTTTTTCTTATATTCTTTAACAATTTTATCATTTTTATCATTTTTCTTACATTCTTTAACAATTTATTATTTTTGATAATTTTTTTCTTACATTCTTTATCAATTTTTATCATTTTTTCTTACATTCTTTAACAATTTTTATTATTTTTTATCATTATTTCTTACATTCATTAACAATTTTTTATCATTTTTTCATACATTTTTTAACAATTATAAAAAATACTATCAAATTTGTTAGACCTATGGTCAACTCGCATATATAAAAGAATGCATTGGCACATGGTTTTCACAAAAAATCAGGAAGCTCGCATCATGAAAGGGTTAAATTTACCTGGTATAAATGTACCATTATTATCGGCACTGAGCATAGCACTATCAACTTGAGGCACACTATCTTGGACATCATCAATTGGAGAGACTTCAAGTAGAACGGAGTCTAACGTATCCGTAGTTGGGGAGGTCACCATGATAGGATCTCTTGGTAGACTAGCTGATAGCCTCTCATAGGCTAGTTCCTCTTCTTGGGCTTCCTCGTCCAACATTTCCTTCACTTCACTACTGACCTCGGCCATCTGGAGGAGAACATAATATGAAGATGTACATGTATAGGCCTGTCACGTTCATCACGAATTAAATATATCGCGATACACTATCATGTATCGCAATACAGGAAATCAAGTAATTTCTGAAGATGGGCATGTGTAAAAGAGCAAAAGCTGCAATGTTCTCTCAAGTTTACATGTCTATTATCAATATTTTATTTGACTCATCTAGCGAACTATTAAACTCAGTTTTAGTTTTAAATGAATTTTAGTTTCACATAACTTTATCTCCAGTTATAAACATGTTAGTTCTGATAATTCAGGTGGTAACCAATTTGTGTATCATGATATGTATCATATCGTTGACTATGTATCGTGATTCATACCATATCATGAACAAGTGTATCGTTACAGCTTTAAAGATATAGTTAGGCTGACTTATGCTTGCTATTTGATCAATTGGATTATATTGCAGATGAAATAATGTTTGGAATAAATAATAATAAGAGGTTGTACCGCAGGTGCTGGCATATCCCCACCTAACAAATTCAAACATGGGTTCTCAAATTTTTTTTAACAAATTTACAAACTAGGGGCCATAACTCAGGCTACAATATTGGGGAAAAACCTGATTTTTACATTATTGCAAGACAGTGTGGCACGCAACTTGTGTACCAAAAGTTATTGAAATTGGTTCATATTTGTTGGAGTTATCAAGGCGGATGGACAAAAATCGTGAAAAATTGACTAAAAGTCCATACCTCAGGCAAAAACATTGCGACAAACCTGGTTTGCTCACTGATTTAATGTGGTTTTAGATAATGTGGTAAACAACTTGTAAACCTAATATTATTGAATTTGGTTCATATTTGTTAAAGTGATGTGAAACACTCCCGTGGGGTGATCAAATAGAAATGGACTTAATGGAGAACAATCTTGTTCAAAAAAGTTATTTTTACAAATATTATATATAAATTGACAACACACACCGTCATTCTTATATATTAATTAAATTCAGTGACTGCCGATGGCGAAATCATTTTCATTAGTTTATCGCTGATAAATGCATCCTGAATCGAGTAGTAAATATTTACAATTTAGAGTAGTTCAGACAATGTTTTCTTTGGAGTGGTACGGTTGATTTGCTTGAGATTTTCTGTGATGTTAGTAGAATGCTACATTCCTCCAGTTGGCATAGTACCTGATACTAACTTATCAGTTTCACACACCCGAACAAGTATATAATATGTCTTTAACCCTTTGAGTGACAGGGGCCGATCTCATCGGCCCTAAACCTACAAAATAAGTCTGTTAAAGAATATAAGAATAAATTATTAAAATTGTAAAAAAACAAAAAACAAAAAATTGTTAGGCCAATGCATTCTCTTATATATGCGAGGCGACCTATGGTCGACTCGCATATATAAGAGAATGCATTGGCACAGGGTATATGGGTTGTTACAAAAATCGACCTGGCACTCAAAGGGTTAAAGTTATCAAACCAGACGTATGGCCACACAGATGGCTGGCCAGACAAATGGACAGACAAACAAATGGATGGAGTCAGTCAATCCTGGAGATAAGTACTGTATACCGAGCCCTACCAATAAGTGTTAATTAACTACTATTTGGTATCAAAATTCATTGAGTTGTAACTTGTCTATACTAACGAGGTGCTACTTAATTTAGTAAAGAAATTATTACAACTGATGCAATAGAAAATCATCTTTTGTGATATGTCACATAGAAGAACAAATCTTACTTGGTGTAAACAAAATTTATTCCCAATACAAACAATAGGCCGATCATGATTGGCAGATGTTTTACCCATTTAGGAACGGATGTTCCCATCATAGTCAGATTTATACACCCCCCCCCCCCCCCATTGCACCAAAAAGATAGGAATTTCCACATGTTCAACAAGTTGGCAGCTGTATGGTTAAAATGTCCACAATATATGAAGATATCAATGTGAGGTGATTTCTCTCTTAAAGTGGCACACCAGATACAGAATAACGATAAATAAGTGAAAATATCACTAAGGTTATTAGGTGCAAATATTCCCCACGTCCTGAAAAACGGCAATAAAATCCAAATTCTGGTGTAATGTAATGTCTAACTATGTATGCTTCGAAAATCAGACCACAATGATGTGATTATTCATCATGTTTATCCACCATAGGCCGAATAACGAAAAATTAGATTTTTGTGCTTTAGGTTAGAAGGAACTAAATGTTTTCCATAGGCCACATTGTTAATGTTTGAGAGGCCATTGTATTCTTGAGTTCTGAAGTGCACGATGCATGCATTCGTGGAGACCAACCCTTTTGGCATCTGTTCGCACAGAGGAGTTGCTTTCGGCCCATGCCTTTTTAAAAAATCAACATACGTTTTCCACACCATCCCACTTTTTGCACAGAATTTGGCAGTCTGACGAAAGCCAATACACAGCCACAATCTCCCTCCACTGTTTTGAAATGAACGCATTTCAGACTAGGAAATGTCCACATTTTTACATGCATATGGGTATTATATTTCTTGAATTTGTAAATTTATAATTATTTGACATATTATATGCCAATCGCGCACCAGAATTGTTTTAACTCGTATTCGAGATACCCTGTAAAAACGAAAGGGACGTAGTTCTACTTATTTAGTTCCTTTTAACCTTAAAGAAGTAAAAGAACGCTACTGGATTACCACAGGGTTATAAAGTTACTCGGCCATGGTAGCACCTGGACCAGTGCGTCTATAACCAAAAAGTTCCTGCACTGCAATATATAAGATACAGATACAGAACTTATGATATTGATAAGAATTAAGATTCTTGACTTGACCTGTCCATAGTCCCTAGGAATCACTGTTTGTTAAATATAATAATTAATAATATTAAATCAATATACTATAGAAATACTAGTTGGGAAAGTAAAAATTTTGTGATCTGGATTGTCATTGGCAGATGATTTGAACGAATTTGACAGTATGAATTTTTATGCCACACACACATTCGCCCATTCTGAATTTATATAATCAATAAATCATATACCGTATTTTGTTCTTGAAACGCTGGTGTATTCAGATTGTTTCAATCTTTCCCCACTTACCAGAAAATGGCTGTTAGTTGCTCAAATATTCATTCAGATCTAAGTGGCGGGGATTCCTAAGCATTTTAGGAAAAAACCACCCAATCTATAAATAGTTCATTCACGAATAGCCAACCGGTGATAATCCAAATGATAGGGGTTACGGGTGCGAATAAACAGACATCGGATGTGCAGAAACTGGCTCTACTAACTACAAATTTTAACTCTTTCGCATAACTAGATGATGTAGGAATGGCCATTTCAAACTAAAATATTTATTTTTTTCAAGTAGGGGGTGGTGCCTGGTGGGTACCTTGAGATAGAAAAGTATTTGTTTGGGCCTAGTGTCTACAATTTTTTTCCAGCTCCGTATCTCAGCGGAGCAATGGGAGATAACTCTACTGGAGTTTGATTACGAATATGCAGTAAGGAATGTGCAATAGGTAACTGAATAGATAACTTCCTGCTTGTGTGCAATTACATCAACTGAAAGATCGACACCTCTTCACAAAATGTGAACATACCCGTATGGATGAAAAATTACGATTTCTGTACAACTCCGACACAGTAGAGATTATCTTATCTAACGAGCGCATTTAGAGAAATTTACTTTGTTGCCATATGTGAAATGTGGTTAGCTAATTACATTTTTTTCAAACGAAAAATCGGCTTCTCAGTTTTAGTGATAATTAACAGTGGGTGGTCTTCAGCCAATCAGATGATGGTATGCATAATAACAACATCTGTAGTTGCCTATTAAACTGGTAGTTCTCTCTATGTGGTAGAGGTAATATATTTAAGTATTATTCCGTGCTCCGCGTGTATAATGTTTCGCTGTTTCTTAATTAGTGGGCGCATGGGCATTTTATTTATAGAATGGGAATTTTTTGGACGGATTAAAAGTCGAAAAAGGTGTAGTTATTCGTATTGTTATTCGGATGCCAAGAAGTATAAGGCGATTAATTCTATGAGTTAGTCATTCGTGAAACCAATATATTGTATATTCTATAATTACAATCATGGGTATATAATATACTAGAAGGTGACCCGACTTCGTCCGGGCTATTCAAAAACCAAATTTCAAGTCGATAGCTCCACCCGTTTCCGAGATCTGGTCTGCGCATGCGCGAAGCTGGCGTCGCACGGGCTCGGCGACCCGATAAAATTCGTATCCGGGGCAAGATACATTCACATACCAAATTTCAAGTCGATAGCTCCACCCGTTTCCGAGATATATATATTGCCCAATGTCATTTGCAGATACCTCGGCCGGTGATGAGTTAACGCGACATCGGCCGGTTAAGAGTTAAACACGATCACGTCACGTTCTGTTGACGGCGTAATATATTTACGGAATGTTTTTCGATGAGCGAAGCATGGTCCTGCGTTCTTCCCGATAATTAAGGTAGAAACTTTAAACTTACACAGGCGTGTGATACATCATTGGAAAGAGGAAGCGCCACAGATTCTAACCGTGCAAATTATATGACTGGCAATTTATTATTCGCGCTATATCGAATCGATTTGTGAGCACCTAACTGAAATATATTAGCGCAAAACGGCGTAAAAACAGATTTGACCTCGGCACGTGAAAAGTTGACCTCGGATCTGAAAATTAATATGCCTATGCCACTTCCCGACCGATAGTACCCTCACATACGAAGTTTCATCGAAATCGGGTCGGCCGTTTTCGAGTTCATTGCGAACACACAGACAGATACACAGACAGATCTTCCAAAATATATAATAGATGATCTTGAGCGCGTTACCATTTCTGGTGTTCTTGTATTTTAATCAAGTTGAATATTACATGGACAGTGATTCCACAGGAGTTTGTCAGAATGATAATAAATAATAGTAATAATAAATATGTACAAATAGAAACATAATAAAAGACAAGGATTGCATCTTAGAGATTAGTGATTTGACCTATAAATTGTTATTTATAACTATTTGACTCGAAAATGGGAAATGGTAAACACGTTATCAATTGTTCCGATCTTCAGATAGATTGTTATTATGACTATTATACATCAATCTGACCGCATGTGACTTACATTTAGCATCGCATTGACTATATCACCTATGTTCTCTTTATATCGCAGCGACGACAGGTTTCATTTGCGAAGCGTTTTCTGTCTTCTCCGCAGAAGTGACATGTCCCAAAAACACGGCAATAGGTAGGATACTGCCATAATACTATAGAGGGTGCTAACCTTCACCTTTTATTCTACAGAGACAAGATTTCGACCACAAAAGCAAGGGGAAAAACTCTTATCTTATTGGGTTACCACATGCCACCAAGGCCAAGATCGCCACGACCGATAACGTGTTTACCGTTTCTGATTTTCGTGTTACCAAATATAAACAAGAAATTATGGCATTGAAATCCATGTAAAAAAGGACGACCATGCAGTCACGACCTGCACTACTCAGACTACTACATGTATGTGTTGACTTATATGAACGTCAAGATTTAATTAACTATAAATATTTCTTATAACCAATTACGTACACGAAGTTGGTTGCTTGAATGCTTGTGGTAGGGGGGTGGGGTCTATCTCAGAATTATCATATTGTACTCACATCTTTCACCCTTTCGTGGCTCCCCGGGGCCATTTGTTCGACTGGCCCATATTCCCATTCTAAATTTGGATGAAATATTAGTTGTACTCGCCTCCACAACCATTGGCCCTGGTTGGAAATTGGGGTTCTTATGAGTGAGAACTTGTGTTTGCCCCTCCCTCATAATTTGGGTTGTTTGTTTGTTTCAAATCACAACCCAAATCATTAGAATATAAGTAAGGAAGAACATTCAATTTCCAAGGACATGTTTTGTTTGTACCTGTACACATCCTATAGTGATTTTATAGGTTGGGATTTGATCAGTTTGATTACAAATGCATGGAGCTACAATTATACCAGCGCGGACTCGGAGCCATGCACTATGAACAACATCAACCGAACCAAACCTAATGCCAACCGTGCCATCATTATGCCTGCTTTGTGTGCTATGTCGCTGTCAAAACGTCAATAACTTTCGCGGGGAAATGCGCGTGCCAATATGACGTCGCTTTGGATACAACATATGAATGACGTAACCTAACAGTTTACGTGAACGTGCTTATACTAATTTAATAAACTAAAGAAAAGTTTATTTACTGATATGACAAACATTTTAGACATTTACGAGATGAGTATTGTTGTTTTCGCGATGTGGCTAACGAAAATGTGCAGCTTTACATAATTTCCGTCATTTTCCGAATGGCATAGCAACCCGAGTCAGATCGGTAACATTTATGATTTAAGTAATGATTATTGTTTAAAGTATAAAAAGCAATTCCATGAAAATGAGACATGGTAGCTAAAAATCCAATCATTTATACAGAGCATTTGTTACTTTTTTTTTCAAAGGACAGTATCTGAAGAGTAAGAATTCAATAAAATTTTACTTGGTAATTCTTTTGTTCAATAATTACATATGGGGTAACCTTCGTTCAGTATTTAGTATTTCCAGGTTAATAATGCTATTCGCTGTAATACTGGCATGTTTACATAATAATAGTGGCCGTGTAATGTTACTTTAATGTTTAATTTCACAAATAATATGCTGAGTGTTACAAATTTTTTTTAGGTTTGATGGTTCTTCTCTTTTGTCGAAGAAAATTTATTTATCGTTCATGGAACTTTCATGTCCCGTTAGTCACGAAATTGTCCCCTCTTTTCACCAAAAATGTGAGAACTTTTACATCAGTGAGATATCTATTTTCAGTCTCTATAAATTATCTCTCTATATGAAGTCAATTTACTACATCAATGGAAACTGGATTATGGCAAACAGAATTTGAAAATAGTGACTTGTTAAATTTGTCCCGTTAGTCACACCACCGTAATTGTCCCGTTAGTCACGATTCTGAATAGCATAAAAAATAACCATTTTTTTTTTTTAAATGTGATATTTGTCTTTAAATATAGTTGTTAGTTTCATTGCAAAAGCAAAATTTCATCTACATGTGTACATACTAGTATATAATGCTCATTGTCTCTTTGTGTGTCTATGCATGCATCCATCAGACAATGGTTTCTGGATGATAACCTTAATTTGGGTTATCGGGTTGGGACCAAATTTGGTATGGAGTTTCCCAGTCAAAGGAAGGTCAATTTCGATTATGGGGTTCGTCAGATGATTTTTACCAGAGTTATGGCCCTTTTTTACTTAGAATTGTATCGTTTTGAGGTTTGATGATAACTTCATTCCAGATTGGGTCATCAGAATAGAACCAAAATTAGTATGCCAGTCCAAAATTCAGGTCATGTTCAAATATGAATCTAAATTTTCTCTCTTATATTTGTTCTGGTTTCAGATCATTCACTACAATAACACTATTACCACTATTCAAACCAGGACACATTTATTCTGCAGCAGCCCTTGAATTTGTCATTTTTATTCTACAGCATTTCTTAAGAATTGCATGAATTATTATATTGTCTTCTACAGCTTTTTTATGGCAATGCCTTTTGCCAAGGCTAATTTTGAGATCTGACTGTAGTGTCTGGTTTGTCCCAATGTGTGCTGGATAGCTAAATCCTCTGACTAGGAGTGGTTTAACCCTTTGAGTGCCACGGGCCGATCTCATCGGCCCTAATTTACGGTCTGTAAAATCGGCCCTAAAAAAATAAAAAACATTTTTTGTTTTTTTTAGATTTAAAAAAAATTATTAAAATTGTAAAAAATTGTAAAAAATAATAACAAATGATGAAAAATTGTTAGGTCAATGCATTCTCTTATATATGCGAGGCGACCTATGGTCGACTCGCATATATAAGAGAATGCATTGGCACAGGGTATATGGGTTGATACAAAAAACGGACCTGGCACTCAAAGGGTTAACAAGGAAGTTCCGACCTGGTATTAGTAGTAATCCCGTGCAATGTTCAGAGAGCTTAATCCTTTGGTGGATTGATGATGGTGGTTGAGCATATGAGGTCTGTTCTTGGTAATCCCCTAATATAATCCATGAGACAATCAAAACACTGGACATCGCGGGGATGACATTGCATTCTGGTAGCAAACTGGGTTTTAAAAATGATGAAAGGCTTCGAACATTTAGATTCAACATAAAAAAAATATAAACATGTATATCTTGACCGAATATTTGCTACACTGACACTATAGTGTTGTGGATTGTGATCCTCAGAGCAAAATAGCTTGGTAAGTAAATTTAGGTATGTGTACTGAGTTTACTGACTGCCCCTTTATATCTCATGTTTTAATTATCAACAGCTGACTCAAGATTGTTTCCTGTTTGTGTTATGAAAATGTTTTAGTCAAAATTAATATTTTCTTCTTAGTATTTGCAAGCTACAAACTCAAATTCCTATATAAAAGTTGGAAAAGCCTAATGCACTTTTTGTCCCGTTAGTTACGATTTTGGATGGCCCGTTAGTCACGCCAGTTTGTTTATTTTTTCGCGTTCAGAAGGTGGTGCAATATCTGTATCAGTCCTGAGAGAGTGAGGGTTTAAACTTTTTATCATTTGAGATAAAACATTTGTTGTTTATTTCCAGCGGTTTAGATAAATTTGTATGTATACCCCCTTACAGATATAAAATATCATGTCCACTTTCTGTCCCGTTAGTCACAGTCTGTTTTTAGACCATATCATACAATAGATTAAGCCAAAAACCATTGATCTGCCATCAGTAAAATATAGATCCCATGTAGTACCCATACCATCATGAGAAATTAGCAATTGTATTATAGTAAGCTCAGGGTACCACTAAATTGGCAACAGGTTGTCCCGTTAGTCACTATGGAATTGCTCTATTAAACCATGTAATGTCTTCACGCAATGAATACTGTTACTACCCCGCTGCGAAATTACCAGAATTGGGATCTGCAGCATAACCATTCAGATTCAGATGTTAGTTTTAATTTAATTGCAATGACGTTTCAATATGGCGGCCCCTCAAATTCAAGATGGCGGCACCACTAATTCAAGATGGCAGAGCCCATGTTCAAAATGAACTTAGTATAAGGATGACCAGCGCATGTGTTGCGCGGCCCAGCTGGTCGTCCTTAAAAAAAAATATGATGCAAATCGCTAATCCTGTAGTTGCTACCCTATTCTTTATATTATAATGTATTATCTATATCTTATATTTATTATTATTTACTATCATCTTGTCAAACCCCTGTGGTGATTCCCACTCCCAGGAGTCATGTGTGTGTGAGTGTGTCTTACTCTTAGTTTAGCAGGTCTGGCAAATGTGAGAATACAGCTACAATAGCTGTATTCAGCTAACCTAGCTGTATTCAGCTATAAATTATACTCTCAAAGCGGCTGTTTTTCGATAATAAACTAGAAGCGCTAATTTGCGCATCAAAATTAGGCTACCATATTCTCCGGTCACCCTCAACCAAATCAAAATCGTCGCTTGTGTTCTGACAAAGTGTTGCCTTTTGTCGACACGGCAATTCTGATTTTGTGTGAAAACTTACTACGGTGGTCGATGTCAGTAAATATTCTGGGGACTATTTTCTGCAAATGCATTCATTAACTAACTTATAAAATAAAGATCAAATTCATCCCAAACACTCGTTTACTTCTTCCCGATGCTAAACCGGTAGGGGGCGTTAGAATGGTGTACCTATATCGAGCATTTAGAATTACATACCACTAGCGGTTTGTGAGCGATACTGGTAACTATTCATAACGGTATATATACAAATATTGTGCGGCATATTGCAAATGTATGGCACAACATAGGGACAACTGAAATGAAAATGCGACTTATATAATTTCTGAAGTATTTCAAACATGAAGTCCTGGTCGTTAGCGAGTCAGAACTATTCAATCTGTTTTGGCGGGAAAATATATAATGTGTGAAAACTTACTAAACATAACATTGGTATTTGTATTTTCGCGATTCGACATACATGTATGCGTTTTCGTATTTTTGGAGAGAATCAGCTCAAGCAGTGAGTGGAACTCGCTCGGTTAAACTCTGGCTAGAGATGTTCCCCTTTTTACCTGTTTTAACGCACCAACCAAACTGAGTTTTACCAGCATCGACATATTGATACTTCCGGGAATGATTAAGATGTTCCATCTTCGGTGATAAATTTTGTATTTTTCAAGGTATTCCGCATTGCATACTTTTAAGAGAGTTATTAACCGTTATGACCGACATCGACCGCCATAGTAAGTTTTCACACATAATCACCATCGTCGTGCCGACAAAAGGCAACACTTTCAAGTTTGTCAGAACACAAGCGACGATTTTGATTTGGTTGAGGGTGACCGGAGAATAGGGTAGCCTAATTTTGATGCGCAAATTAGCGCTTCTAGTTTATTATCGAAAAACAGCCGCTTTGAGAGTATAATATATAGCTGAATACAGCTAGGTTAGCTGAATACAGCTATTGTAGCTGTATTCTCACATTTGCCAGACCTGTTTAGTGTCTAACTCGAAACTGGGAAATATAGTAAATGTTTAAAAGAAAGAAGACATAACTATCTATTATTGAAGAAACAAGGTATCACCTTCAGTTCAGATAGTTTTCTTTGATTAAAAATTAACAAAAGGTATGATTCACTCCATTTCTTCTACTTTTTTTTCACCCCTTTGGATAAATAAATAAAACGCAGTTGCTGAATGAAAAGAAGAAAACGACCGCAATAATCTAGGAAGTGGATTGGGATAAATTTCATGTACTTTTAGCATGTGCGAACTCATTCCGGGTCTGGTTGAAACTACTTTCCTGTACATCTTAATTACGAAATCATTAAATTTAAAACGATAAAATTTAATATACAAAACAGAAAACAAATAAACAAAATAACAAGAAATGATGACATTGAAATCCATGTAAAAAAGACAACGGCTGCACTACCCAGAACTCTATGTGATGTATTATATGAATGTCAGGATTTAAATAACCATACGTATTTACATGAATACATACGATTTTTCGACTGGCCCATTCTCAATTTGGGTGAAATTTGAGGTACAAGTACCCCACAATTGGGTTGGAAATTCCAACTGGGGCCCAAATGAGTGAACAAAATTGGTTCGCCCCTCGCACAATTTGGGTTGGAAATTAGATACATTATATAAAGAGAAATATAAAGAAAATACGAAAGAGAGAAGATGACATTATCTAGAGTTAAAGAAAGGATGATTGAAGAGTTTGAAAAGGAAAGAATCTGGTTCAGAAACTATATAAACCAACTCGAAACCAAAGTCAACGAGCTTGAGAAGTTAAATGACCTGCTACGGAAAAGACTCGCCGTTGAATCAACATCAAAACACGACAATATAATCCCAAAACATGACAACACGAACTCGACGAAACCTGAATCGACATGCCACATACCGGTACCTGGCACAACTCCAACGGCACGCATCGTTGATCATCTCCAAAAGAGGATTGAGAAGATCTTGATTGATAAAATCGACGCAGCCATCCTAGACATGGAAAACCCATGTGACACTCACTATCGACAAAACGACATGTGTATACCTCCACAGCCAACTACTGATCTAAGGTATTCAGTTCCACCAAATGTTGATGTCAGTCAACCTCCACCATTGACAAATATAATGTCATCGAGAGCTCGCAGTAATTATCAGCAACAACAACAACGATCGAACTCTGCACCCTCATTTCAGCATACTGATCCGAGAGAACACCCGTCAAAAGTATATCCACAACGACACGAAAGTAGCCGCAGACGAAGTAGTCTGGACAATAATTGGAGACAACATTCTGCTACTAAACTGCCTGTGTCTGAGCACAAATCACATCAACGACCAACTGAAAGCGGTATTAAATACTACTATCATCAAGCTGATATGAATGCATCAAATTCTGAGCATGTTAACTCACAGCAACACCAGAATGGAAATAACCACGAGTTTGAATATATCAATCGAAGTATGCTACATCCAATAGACTCAGGTCGTCCTCTACAACAATCAGACTCCCAACTACAACAGTCTTTTTTGTACCAAGACCAGGGGCCAACTTGGAAGAGATAACATCTGCCAACGAGCAAAAAGAGCTGACCATTGCAACATACAATTGTAAACATATGAAAACATGCAGTGGAGTAATTAAACAGCCTTTGCGTACAATCGACATCTTCCTTATTCAGGAACACTGGCTTTTCCATTTTGAGCTTCACCAGCTGAACGAAATTAATGAAGAAATCTGTGGATCAGGAAAATCGGTTGATAGCTGTGGACCGCTGCCACCAACAATTCTTGCAAGAGGCTACAGGGGAGTTGCATGCATATGGAAGAAGTCATTAGACAAGTACGTCAAAGTCATCGATGATGGAGGCACCAGGATTCAAGCTATAGAGTTAAAACTACTTAGATCTATGATATGCGCCCACCAAATCTAATGGATCCCTCCAGGATTATGCTGACATACTAGCCCAAATGTATGAATTAACTGAGAAATACAAAGACAAACATACCATTTTTATTGGAGGTCACTTTAACACAGACTTAAATCGACCAAATTACTCCCCTTGCTCCCTAATTTAAACTGGGGATGTGAGACTAATTCCGAATTAAGGGACACACCTAAGGTAATGCTACGGCATCAACATGTGATTCTACGTTTAGGAGAGACAATAAGGCTCAATGCCGAGTACATGATTTATTATGGCTGGAATGAAGCAAGCTCAGTTACATAGTATACATTATTTTACATTACATTCAGCTCCATCAACACACGACTGTCATTCAACTCACATCATTCGCTCACTTTCAGAACGTCAAACATTTTTCTGACATAAAGATTACAGACACCAACAAATAAGTATCTATCGCACAATACAATTAGCTATGAAGATAATGAAATACATATCAATTGACTTCATATTTACTGCTATCACTTATTGTCAACTTCCCATACGGGCATAAGCTCAAACTTTACATATCTTAAATATTCAAGTCAATAAATGAGTAAGTTTCCAGTTAGCTGTTCACATCATATGAGTATTGGAGTATGCCGCCAAGCCGTAGGCCCGCCAAAAACCAGAAAAGACTTCAATACTCACATACTCGAGTGGGAGCAAACTATCACTGTAATCGTATTAAATGCCAGTGCACGAGAAAGGCGACGTAAATGGGGCACATATTTTGTTTAGTCATTTGTTAAATACACTGTAGAGAACCCCACCAGCCGCCAATGGAGTGAAACAAGTCTGGATGAATATAGCTGTAATATCCAACAACATGCAAGGCTCCCAGAGAACAAGAAACTGTATCAAATTCCAACAAGGGAGCAACTTCCCCGCAGTGTAGCAATAACACTGTGGACAGGAGTAAAAAAAACCACGACAGCCAGTTAGGGAAAACTATTCATATGCACAGATACCTTTGAGCATCTTTATGTTCGACTTAAAATGGTCTAACACATTGTATCCATGTGTTACGGTACTAATACTCATTGTCAACTGTTAATGTTTCATCTTCAGTCTCGACCCACCTGGTGCCGAATGTCAATTTGGGCATATATAGTCGAGGTGGCAAATTTCAAACATATTACTGAACGATTGAAATATGGCAACGATAAATGTCTGAGTTAAATATTACTGTTCATAATGTATGGAAATAACGGTAACGTAAACAATATAAACCGAACACAGATGTAGTTCTTTTCAGTTTATGCAATAATGCAACACATGTAGAAGTAGTCGAAGTCAAAATGTAGACAACGTCAAATTATCTATCGGAAGACCAAATTATGCCAAAATAGTCAAGGATAATCGTCTTGGAAGATTGTTATGATCATGTCGAATTGTCAAAGTCATATAAGTAATCAAATTCAATAACCCATCCGCCGAACATGTTATGTCAAATATTCTTTCAATACAATCATGTTCATGATAGTCAGACTAAAAACGTTAAGGTACCGTACTTAAATCACGTGTTAACATGGCAATGCTCCCAGGGAACGAGAAACTATATCGAATTCCAACAAGGGAGCAACCCCCCGCAGTGTAGCGATAATACTGTGGACAGGAGTACAAAACGCTATCTAGTGTGTTAACAAAAACAAAAAATCTAGTCAAGTCTAATATATATGATATCGAGGTAGTCAAAGTTAAATATGTAGACAAAGTCAAATAATCTACCGGCAGACCATATTATGTCAAATGAGGCAATCGTCTAGCAAGATTGGTATGGTCATGTCTAATTAGTCAAAGTCAAATAAATAGTCAATCAATTACCCATCCGCCGAACATGTTAATATGTCAAATATTCTGTTAATACCATCATGTTCATGTTGGGGTTGTCAGTCTAAAAACGTTAAGGTACTTAAATCAAGTTTTAACGTGGCATTGCTCCCAGGGAACGAGAAACTATATCAAATTCCAACAAGGGAGCAGCTCCCCCGCAGTGTAGCAATAACACTGTGGACAGGAGTAAAATATTATCTAGTGTGTTAAAAAGGATGGTTGTGTCAGCATATTCAAGTTAAAGTGTCTATCCATATCCAGTTGATCCCTTATGATGTCTAATATCAAATATCAGACGTGTCGTGCCAGATCTTAATCTCATGTATAGTCGATTGGTGACACTCGAGGTGACTGACACTGTGTTAAAATAATCGAGCAAACATCGACCCCGGCGATGTCACGAATGAGGCCACTCTAAAGACGACCATGTTATGAAACAAGGCGGTGTGAAATAAAACATGATGTTATAAGATCATGTAATAATGGATCATGTAAAAACAAGTCTAAAAGGTAGCATAGCCAAGCCTGTATTTAGTGTTTCCAAATTTTGCAGAACGAGGTCCTCAAAATGTGAATTTAATGACACTATTCCGCAAGGCGGGCTAGCATAACCGAATTCACCCTTAGTCTGATTAGGCCTCAACTTGGGAAAACTAGAAACAGATTGAAGTTCTACAGTTGAAGTTGGTGATGCACACCACACCCATTGAGCACCTCAATTATGCATTTTATCTTCTGCAAATTAGGGGACTTAGAAACTGAACAGAAGGGAAAAAGTAAAAATGTAACTAAAGTAAAATTTCAATTTGATACTCAAGATAATTCCCAGAGATGAGGCCCAAGCAGAATGAGGTCACTGGAGGGTGTATTTGGTGACGCTAGCCTGCTGTACAGGGTAGCAACACTAAATTCATCCTCTGGGGACCTCATTCTGCAAATGTCAGACACACCAAATTCAGGCTTGGGAACAGAACTTTGTTTTAATTTGATAATAACAACAAGCACCAGTGCTAGTGGAGTTGTTTACACAAGCCTGTCAAATAACATTCTAATCTGTCATTCTAATCTCAATTAATGACCTGACTTTGTCTCTCTGAAGCTAATACCTGACTGAGTCAAATGATGTCCCCAGAGGGTAAATTTAGTGATGCTAGCCCGCTATGCGGGATAGCGTCACTAAATTCACCCTCTGGGGACCTCATTCTGCAAATGACAGACACGCTATTTGCAGGCTTGGATTCGACCCCGCGGTCCATCAGTGGTTCAACCAATCACCGTAAAATGCATCAAACCCTTCGCTGTTCATAATGACATGACGCACATCTGCAATTAGGTGCAATATATTCTATTGTCAAAATCCAAAATGGCGGACAAGATTCTAAATATGTGTTCTAAATTGCTAAACAAAATTATGGATCTTTATTATATTGTTCAGAATGTCCAGAATCGAGTACAGGAGTGTTATACATATTATGTAAATGTCAGATACGGACCTAGATCATGCCATGAATCTCTACTCTGGCTAACGCCCGTAGAGATCATATTCCACTAGTACAAAACATGGGAACTTTTTGATGTTCTGACCCCTTCTTCAAGGAACTTTATAGCATTGAACTAACAAGGCAGGGATTATACTTCTGTGTTGGAGAAACTCCATGATTGTAAGTGACGTAAAGCAAAATTTCACACAAAGTCCCTTAAATAATTTAATCTCGAGCTGGGATCTTCGCCTACAGTTAAACTATTAACCCTTTGAGTGCCAGGTCCGATTTTTGTATCAAACCATTTACCCTGTGCCAATGCATTCTCTTATATATGCGAGTCGACCATAGGTCGCCTCGCATATATAAGAGAATGCATTGGCCTAACAATTTTTCATCATTTGTTATTATTTTTTACAATTTTTTACAATTTTAATAATTTGTTCTTATATTCTTTAACAGACTTATTTTGTAGGTTTAGTGCCAGGGAATCTTACGTTTTTCATGGGCATCAAAATTATTACTATGAATACTTGGTGATAGTTTTGAGTTATAACATGCCCCTAAGGTGTTATCCAGTTTGTTTTTAAATTCGCTATAGCATGCTTAAGCATACCCAAAAAAAATTCAACCCCAAAAAAAACCTAAAAGTTTAGGGCCGATTTTACACACCGTAAATTAGGGCCGATGAGATCGGCCCGTGGCACTCAAAGGGTTAATTAAGCAATAGGAATTAACACATAAATATATTCCCGCGTTATTGTTTTGACTGTACAAGGTTCCCTGTCAAAACTTCAAAAAGTTCCAAGGTTTTGTACTGGTGGAATATGATCTCTACGGGCGTCAGCCAGAGTAGAGATTCATGGCATGATTTAAAACGGATCTCTAGTGCCCATTTGCATAGAACTTCAAACTCATGACATTGTATACAGCTACCTTAACCCTTTATCCAACAAAACGGCCAAAAACGCCCAAATAAAGCTTCAACAGCCTAAAATATCTTCGGTCTGTCTCAATAACACCATACAAATATGGATATCATTGGAACCGGTTCATTGACCACATTGTGATGGTTACAGTTATGCCCTGTGCCAATGTATTCTCTTATATATGCGAGTTGACCATAGGTCGCCTCACATATATAAGAGAATGCATTGGCCTAAACAAATTATTTTTTAACACTTTTTACCATTTTTTCTTACTTTCTTTAACAATTTTTATAATATTTTTCAACATTCTTTGACAATTTATCATTTTTAATATGTGTTAAGCCAATGCATTCTCTTATATATGCGAGGCGACCTATGGCATCGCTTTCCAATATGTTGGACATAATGGCGACCATGCAGAAGTAGTAAAATCTGGGTAATTGTGGGTGGTTTTTGGGACACCAGTTTGATGGTTTGTGACCTTATAGTAGATGGGACACACTTTGGTGGTTGGGGATACCAGTTTGATGGTTTGTGATCTTATAGTTGGATGGATGGGACACACTTTGGTGGTTTGGGATACCAGTTTGATGGTTTGTGACCTAATAGTTGGATGGATGGAACACACTTTGGTGGTTTGGGATACCAGTTTGATGGTTTGTGACCTTATAGTTGGATGGATGGGACACACTTTGGTGGTTTTCGGACACGAGTTTGATGGTTTGTGACCTTATAGTTGGATGGAAGGGACACACTTTGGTGGTTTGGGATACCAGTTTGATCGTTTGTGACCTTATAGTAGATGGGACACACTTTGGTGGTTGGGGATACCAGTTTGATGGTTTGTGATCTTATAGTTGGATGGATGGGACACACTTTGGTGGTTTGGGATACCAGTTTGATGGTTTGTGACCTAATAGTTGGATGGATGGAACACACTTTGGTGGTTTGGGATACCAGTTTGATGGTTTGTGACCTTATAGTTGGATGGATGGGACACCCTTTGGTGGTTTTCGGACACGAGTTTGATGGTTTGTGACCTTATAGTTGGATGGATGGGACACACATTGGTGGTTTGGGACACCAGTTTGATCGTTTGTGACCTTATAGTTGGATGGGACACACTTTGGTGCTTTGGGATACCAGTGTGATGGCTTGTGACCTTATAGTTGGGTCGATGGGACACAATAATGTGGTGGTTTGAGATACCAGTTTTATGGTTGGTGACCTTATAATGGGTGGGACACACTTTGGTGGTTTTGGGATACCAGTTATATGTAGATTTAGTCACTTAGTCTATTTGGGTAGTTTGGGAATTGGGTCACCAGATGTTTGGCATATTTTGACTTCTGTATGATTTGATACACCCGTTGTTGGATATGTAGTTGGAAACATAAACGGCAAGAAACAAACGTTTGGGTTAACCCGGCTAGTAAACCACTATAATCGATGAAATCGTAATGTGATTTTTATTTGTCATATTTAAGGCCCTCGGGAGGAGGGGAGGGGAAATACAAGCCTGTACACCCCCCTTCCGGAACTCACGCAACTCTGACTCGAACAACGTTTTTCTCGGAAAAAGTTTATTTCTCGCAGTTTCAGGACTATATTCAACAATATAATCATGAGATGAATTTCGAAGGGTACTGCATTTGAATTCGCCACGAATTCAAAATATTTTGAGATACCTCTTACCAAATTATGAATTCATAATTTTGGGATCCGAACGAGTCATTTTCGTTTAAGGCTGATGTGTAGGAAAATATAGGCATGCATGGGAATCCCCCTCACTCCAACCCTGACTTCAACAAAGTTTTATCGCAAAAAGTTGATATTTCGCCATTGCATGACTATAGGAAAATAAGCGAAAACATCGGTAGATTATTTTATCGTCACGTGAAAGCTGCTTGGTGGGTGTTATACCATTGCACACACAGAAAGCTTAATCTATTTTTATCATATCAGCTAATGTATTATGTATGTATATGATACGGTCAATAAGGTTGGAAAAGCATGTTGCCATAGAAATGATTTGGAAAAAACAAATGGGGGTGAACCATTCCTCCAATACACAAACACACTACTCGCGATCGAAAAATGGCTCCAATTTGCGAGAAGGTATCATTATATAGGTTACAATACACCAAATACATCGTTTGGGCGACTTTCTTGTCTTTCCAGTGACCACTATAGGTTACAATACACCAAATACAAATTAGTAGAGTGATTTCCCCTGGCACCACCAAGCTAGAATCAGCATAAAAACAATTCTGGCAGCTGAATGGTCAATGATACATGGATGAAAAGTGCACGAAAAAATGCACAAAAGTGTTTTCCATCGAGAAACATCAAATATAGCCACATGGTGAACGGTTATGGCTGTGCAATTAAATGGCGAATAATTTATGGGAGGTGTTTGTGTTTTTTTCGATGTCATTTTTCCCTCAATTTTAAGGGTAGTGTGACGTTTGTCAAGCTACAGTGTGATCCACCACGTTTACAAGTACTTTTGGGCACATTCCGTGTGTCTAAAAGGACGTTCTTTAATTTTAAATACTCGTGCAGGGTCAAAGCTTTCCTGTGAATACAGGCCAGCGGGATTTGTTAACACTGAGGCCTATGTAAACCATTTGGTGTATTGTAACCTATATATAGATTGGTGTATATATATCCCAAATTGGCAGACACGTGACACATTGCATAAACGAGGTTACCAATGTGTGTACATCAAAATATTCACCATTTGGGAAACTTCAATCTGAGTCTATGTCTACCATAGCAGGTGAGGCCATGTAGATTGACGTCCACAGAGGGTGAATTTGGTAATGCTAGCCCGCTGTGTGGGATAGCAAAACTAAATTCACCCTATGGGGACCTCATTCTGCAAATGATACCTCCAGTGAAATCGGGGTGTCTCAACACCAACTTTAGTCAAAATCGTTCGATAATTTCAGACCAAACTTAGGCTCAATTTGTTGTTAGTTGTTAGTTAAGCGGGTGTTATATATATGTTTCTCCGTGAATGTTTTGTTCATCGTCTGTTTCACATGTAAGTTGTCGGAACAGTTTACCCTAGATCGTTGGGCATTGAAGGGTCGGGTTCTCTGTTCGGAAGGTTCTTCTCTGGAAGGTCTCTATTCAGAAGGTTCTTTATTCCGAACGTTCTCTGTTGGGAATGTTCGCTATTACGAAGGCTCGCTATTGCTAAGGTTTTCTATTCTGGGGCGTATTTGTTCAAAAATGCATCAAACTTTACATCCCCCCAAAAAGAAAAAAACCCACACATGGAATTAAATATACGATGATAAACTATACAATTCTCATGGTACATTAATGCACCCCATTATAATTTCCAAACTGTTCCAGATTTCTGTTATTAATAGCAGGAAGACAGAATAAGTGTATCGTTTAATATTGAAAAAAATGGTGACTCCATGACTGAAAGAAAATAAGGGATAAAGTCCTGTCTTTGGAAGAAACATCAAATTTCAATATAATTACACAATTCCACGTGGGTTTATCTAGTCAGGGATATGCCACAATGCAGTACGTTGTGGAGTTCCTGATCCGATTTAGAATTATAACGCAAACGTTTTAATCTTATATATATATAGTCAATGTGGTTTCCCAAAGGAGGATGCTAGTCATTTATGTTGTTATTGTTGTTGTTGTTGTATCTTGATGATATGTGGACCGTCTGATCGCAATGAGTACCTTTAAATCTCATAACGTCAATGTATTTCACAGACGTGTCGGACGCTTGTCATTACGGTACACGTGTTTGAACAGTCTCAGTCAACTAAAGGCCCACATATCATACACTCTTATAACTAATGTGCAGAAACGATTACACATCAAATGTGTAAACCCGGTTAATACACACAGCAATGTATAAATACATGGACCAAAGGCCGTTCTACACATAGTGTGTATATTTTGTTACACATAATTGTGTAAGTTGTATAAGTTTCACATAGACTGCTTCATGACGGCCATATTGATTGAGAATCTTTTTTCGGAATACAATCTACAGCGATCGTAGACATGGACTGTACGTTCTCAATTCCGACTTGTGGGTATAGTATTAATGCTATTTATCACATAATTTGGCCATAAAATAAGTTTCATAATTATCGGTGAGACACACGTGTAATATTAACGCGTGCGATGACGTCACGCCATTCTTTAAATGACTTGCGATCGCTGCAGTTTATGATTGTTGTTTTCGATGAATACTTCGCGTTTATTTGATAATTTAGCGAACTCGGTTGATAAATTCCGTATAAAATAGAAGCTCATGTGAGATCCTCTATATGTGTGAAGATTTATTTGTTAAAACTTTCATGCCGATCACTGCCCTTAAACTTGTTTGTATGATTGTTGTAATAGGGTAGTACTAATATTATTCAAACACGACACGACCCTGGTTTGTTCATTTAAAACAAAAACTCACACATTACATGCTGAGCAAAATATTCTGTACCATTGTACGCCATGAAAATTTTAACATATAAATATCCATATATCATCAATACTAAATAACCATATACTATATTCTTGTCTATACATATACGTTATATATGTGTAAAAATCTACACAAAATGTGTAAGGGGTATATGCTCATTTTATGCACACCGTCGTGTATAAATGTGTAAAAATTGACCCATTTATTGTGTAAAAACTGTTACACAATTTGTGTACTTATATGAAACTACACAAATACCACATAAATATGTTTAAGATAAAACATGAATAATGATTGTGTAGCAGGGCTATACATATTGTGTAGAAAAGTCACACATTAGTGACTAGTCATAAGAGTGCACATTGGTCACTGGCAATGAAGAATCCGGGTACGTTGCCGTATTCTGAGGAAAGAGAGGACGAGGTTCGTGTACACTACATTAATGCAACATATCGTGTAGATTTGTTAGAGATGCATCGATTACTGCCACAGTAATAGTGAACTTCCGAGTTCATTTTTTAGTTTAGGTTTATTTTATTTCTATATTTTACTCGTTTTAACGACACATTCGTATGCACATTCCATTGAATTTCCCATCAAAACTCCTACGACATGTTGACATGCATGGCCATATACCCTGCCGTTCAGGTGAGGATATATATGCCAACAACAAATAGAATGAAATTATACTCAGATATCTGGATTCCAGTTTTCACTCATTTCTATACGAAAAAAGTGTTTTTCCCCTACAAATCTCAGGTCGGACAGTTTTTGTGTTTCTGGCTAACTTTTCGTTCTAATATACTCACCAAAGTCCTGCACGGACGAAAACATTCTGGTGTAATATACAATGTATAATACGTCAGAAACCTAAATTGTTGAAGAATGTATAACAAAATTTATAAAAATTGATAAAGAATTTAAGTAAAAATAATAAAAATGATAAAATTGTTAAAGAATATAAGAAAAAATGATAACATTTTTCAAAGAATGTAAGAAAAAAATGATAAAACATGATAAAATTGTGAAAGAATGTAAGAAAAATTGATAAAAAAATGACAAAAATTGTTAAAGAATGTAAGAAAAATTGATAAAAAAAAATAATAATAAATTGTTAGGCCAATGCATTCTCTTATATATGCGAGACGACATATAGTCGACTCGCATATATGCGAGAATGCATTGCCACAGGGTCTTTAATATTGCGCCAGCGCAGCCCGGGCCCCTTCATGAAAATGTATAATACATCAGCCACCGGACTAGAAAAATAGCCGTTGCTCCACTATAAGAGCGTTTTTTTCTTCTTCTCAAAATATGTTTGCATTGCGTCGTCTGATAACTGTACTGTCCTAAGCGCCATTACAAAAATGATTTGGCAGCATTGGAATCGGCAGTGCATGAAATTACGGTGGGGAATCACGTGGTTCGAGTTGATGAGTATCACGCATCCAAAATGGCAGAGGTGGTCGCAAATGCGACCAGAAACGAGGAAAAGGGTAGTAAACTGGCATAAATATATATCAGGTAGTATTTTGGCAGCTACGGGCATATGCAAAACTATTTTTCAAACAAGTTGATACATCATTTGTGTCCAAACTCAGTCAATTGCTCTAACATTCTGACCAAAGTTGTCAGTAGCAGGATTCTCCTTTATATGTAGAGACTGGTGTGTTTCACGAACCTCCGACTGGCAACTTTGGTAAGAATGTTATAGAAACTACTCAAAATTTCCGAACAAATAAGGTATCAACTTGTTTTAAAAATAAACTAACATATGATCGTAACAGTTAAAATGCCAAGTTTTGTGTCAGTTTCTCATATGTTATGTTTTTGTGCGTTTGTACATTTTGAATGCGTATGGTACTCACCAACCTCGAAACCACGTGACTCACCAACCTCGAAACCACGTGACTCACCAACCTCGAAACCACGTGACTCACCAACCTCGAAACCACGTGATTCAATGGAATTTTAATGATATGCTCGTCGTCATGTTGACATCATTATATAGAGTGAATTTGTAATTTGAAAAGTGGTGGTGTGGTGGGATCCACATCATATATTACTTAAATAACAACGTAGGGTTGTATGAGCACATATACCCACATATACCTATATATATAGATACTGTACTTGGGCGCGTATATATCAACCCATTGATATTACTAGGCCATATAAATAGCGTTTTACTAATATATATTACGTTTTATATGGAATACACTGTATAACCCTTTCCGTATCACTGTCACGCATATGTAATTGTTTCCAAATTTGCGGGGGACTATACTACCACTTTATATAGACCGTACATTTTGCACCGACCGGTATCAATTATGTGTAAAATTCTTATGACAAATGCGTTCTTAGCCGTTTTACTTTTTTCTTTAGTTGACTTTCAAAAAGGCCTTCTGGTCCACCTGCCAGCACATTACTTTGACTTTTCTCTGTCGTTCTGGTGTGCTAGGTGTGGGGTCGCTAACCTTGACAGTTCTGCTACCTGGTCAGACACCCACTTACCTTATATGGTTACACATAAAAGCATTATATAGAGTGAAATAAACACAATGTTACAATTTCAAAATATTTTGGTTTGTGTATATAGGTGCAGTGCATTTTATGTATAAATACACGACAATATACAGTTGTTGCCCGCGATTGAATGAGACACGGGGATTTATCGCCTGCCCGAGACCTGGAATGTCACCCAAGGGCCGCCAGGCCCGAGGATGACATTTTAAGTCGAGAGCCTGATTGATCAAGTCTGCGGGATTATTTTGCTGAGCAATCAGAGTCGCATATCAAGCATGTTTGATATTTTGACGATTCGCGAGGCCGATTGCTCAAGTGTGCGGGGGACATGAGCCAGATTACTCAGCAAAGCAGGATGGAAATGTCTATCTCTACAGCTAGTTTGTGTTAACAAATTTATTCTCGTTCAAATGGTGATGTCTGTTTGGAATGTGACCGATATTTAGGCTACTGTTTTGAATATATCTATGTTTTGTCACCGAAGCAGTTAATGAAGGCATATACAAATTTCACACTCCCCAATTATTGAAATTAACCGAGCATGGTGGGTGGGTACCGGGGGGGGGGTGCAGGTATCACTTTCTAAGATGCTGGTGATAGCAATAGACTCGGTGGAGTGAAAATGCCAGTGACTCAATTTTGTGGTTAATCCACATGAGATTCTCGCCATAGAGCGATGTATATTCCTGACTCAGCTGCTAGAGCCTAACAGTGGTTAATCCACCTATGTCTCACCACAGAGATTGAAATTTTTAGCTCAGGCCTAAAACAAATACCATTGTTTCCGGTAACGGAGGGCAAAAAAATAGGGTGGGGGAAATTAACTGCAAATTTATTGAGAATTTCTTTGAAGCAATCACTTGTCATATATGTTCAAAGTCATTTAATTTCTATTAACCAACATCCTACACATATCAATTGGGTTAATAAACATATCCCATGCCCATGCATGGCCCATAAATCTAATTGACTTCATTTATTTTCGGTTAAAGTTACCTATTTTCGAGGCATCCCGTTTTTGGATGTCAGTTGGGCCACTAACCCCAGTTTGGTGTGTTTTGTGAGCGCGATTTTGCAAGTTAATTGGGCTAACGACTCATTGAATTAAAGTTAGCAACTTAAACTAATAGAAACTGGAAGAATAAAGTCAAGTTGGGAGAATGAGATTGGTAATTTTCAGACTGAAAGTTGTGAAAAATTAATTTTGCAAATAAAAAGTTTACGGCGGGCGGGTCAGGCGAGCGGGGGGGGGGGGGGGTTACAGGAAACAAATGTGTTTTTTAGGCCTCAGCTGTTATACTTGTGAATAATCCTCATGCAACTGCCGCCATAGTGATTAGTTCTGGGATCGGCTGTTATTACTAGTTTTTCTAGTTTTTGCTAGTACATTTGGTACTAACAGAATGACCAGCGCCCCTGATGATGACCCGGTTACGTAGCGTTTTTCCGAAGACCCATAAATCCGAAGGTCCGATTCTCCGAAGGTCAGATTCTCCGACGCCCCGATTCTCCGAAGTCCCGATTCTCCGAAGTCCCGATTCTCCGAAGTCCCGATTCTCCGAAATCCCATAACTCCGAAGACCCATAACTCCGAAAGCCCATAACTCCGAATGCCTATAACTCCGAACGCCCATAACTCCGAAGGTCTATAACTCCGAAGGTCCGATTCTCCGAAGGTCCGATTCTCCGAAGATCATGTTTTATCGCTTATTAAATAGTGTACAGTCCAGTGGCGGAGTCAATGGGGCTCTATATAGGGAAGACCGCCCCCCAAAAAACATGTCAAATGTCATGTAAACGTCCGGAAATCCCTCCTAGGCATTCAAATATTCACAGTGTTCCTGCCCAAGGGAGCCCCCGGACCAACTATTGGGGGCGACCCCTCCCATGCATGCGCTCCATGCGGCATGTGAAGAATCAAATGGTTCTACGAGTGACTTTTGGAGGTAAAATGGTGGTCTAATACCGTTTGGAATTTCACAATTCTTAGAGTGTATTGATAAGTATGGAATGCGCGTATGGTTATATTTTATATGGAACATGTACATGTAGATAATATATCCCCCCCCCCTGGAATCCGGAATCCAGCTTCAAATCTACCATGGAATCCGGCGTCCAGCTTCAAATTGACACTGGAATCCGGCGTCCAGCTTCAAATTGACGTCTGGAATCCGGCGTACGGGTCCAAAATGGGTGGAATCCGGCGTACGAAAAGGGGGGAAGGGGCCCTCATATATTGGAAACGTTAACTATGTATTATAATAAGATGATATCTACACCATCAGTAGTGTGCGACAAGCCTTAATTTTCCACAGAATGCTTAAATTTATGTAAGAAATACAATTATTTTGCCACAATGTACGTCTTAATACAATTAATATGATTAAACTGTGCACATCCGACTGCATTGGGGTGATTTGATGCAATCAAGTTCATTTTATATATGGAAAAGTTCTTCCCCGTTCACCCCTGTACATTTTACTCTGGCATCTCATGGGCCAACGTAACGTTATAGTATCTGGTGTATAGTCAGTGGCGGGCCAGGATTCCCATTTAGGTGGGGGCAGTAGGAAAAGTTTGAATGTTTTGATGCCCCATGAACGATTTCCGAGCGTTTACATGACATTGGACATGTTTTGGTAGGGGCCCATATTGTCTGAAATAGCAAGTAGAGGTTTAATGGGGGCAGTGGGAATTTTGGGACCCCTAATTGGCTTCGCCACTGGACTGTTCACTATTTAGTAAACGATAATACCCCGATAAAACAAAATCTTCGGAGAATCGGACCTTCGGAGAATCGGACCTTCGGAGTTATGGGCCGTCGGAGAATCGGGCCTTCGGAGTTATAGGTCTTCTGAGAATCGGCCCTTCGGAGTTATAGGTCTTCGGAGTTATAGGTCTTCGGAGAATCGGCCCTTCGGAGTTATGGGCTTTCGGAGAATCGGATCTTCGGAGTTATGGGCCGTCGGAGAATCGGGTCTTCGGAGTTGTGGGCCGTCGGAGAATCGGGTCTTCGGAGTTGTGGGCCTTCGTAGTAATAGGTCTTCGGAAAACCGGTCTGACACCGATGACCCAGTCAATAAATAAATAATAGGTCGAAACAATGAATGGAGCCGCCGATTAAAGTGTGTTATATACCACGTTTACGGTTAAATGATGGCCATCTATAATCACAGAATTGTCCTGAAATTTGTGCAGGTGATCCGGAGGTTCTTTGAATTGAGATCTGATTATTGCATTAACACCTAATTGGCTGACGGTTATTGGATACCAGTGGCCTCTGATAATAACTGTGATATTGTATTTACAGTCGTAGCACAACTGTAAGTAATCAAACAAGCATTCCGTGGTAGATTTCCGCGGCGTGAATAATCATTATCATTTGTATTATTATTTGAATGCTTTAGTACTTCTTTTCGTCATGATTTCTATTTTGATTGTTTATTCATTATGTATTCTCAGCAACCTGTCCTTATATATGGATGTTCTTGCTAATAAATTCTATTCTATTCTATTCTATTCAGAATAGCGATCTAGTTAGCCATTCATTGTCGGGCGCCCACCAGAGGTGATGTAACCTGCTGTGTCAGACTTTTGGGTAGAAAACGATTGCATTTACATACACGCTTGAGAAAAGCGGAAACAGCATTAGGTGTAATGTATGAAAACTAATGAATATGATTATTGAGTGAATGGTTTACGACTCAATTTCGATTGTCATATCCAGAGTCCCAATCCACAACGCGTTATGCGGGCATTCCCAGCTGCCGGTCAGTCTATCTCAGTCCCAATCCACAACGCGTTATGCGGGCATTCCCAGCTGCCGGTCAGTCTATCTCAGTCCCAATCCACAACGCGTTATGCGGGCATTCCCAGCTGCCGGTCAGTCTATCTCAGTCCCAATCCACAACGCGCTATGCGGGCATTCCCAGCTGCCGGTCAGTCTATCTCAGTCCCAATCCACAACGCGTTATGCGAGCATTCCCAGCTGCCGGTCAGTCTATCTCAGTCCCAATCCACAACGCGTTATGCGGGCATTCCCAGCTGCCGGTCAGTCTATCTCAGTCCCAATCCACAACGCGTTATGCGGGCATTCCCAGCTGCCGGTCAGTCTATCTCAGTCCCAATCCACAACGCGTTATGCGGGCATTCCCAGCTGCCGGTCAGTCTATCTCAGTCCCAATCCACAACGCGTTATGCGGGCATTCCCAGCTGCCGGTCAGTCTATCTCAGTCCCAATCCACAACGCGTTATGCGGGCATTCCCAGCTGGCGGTCAGTCTATCTCAGTCCCAATCCACAACGCGTTATGCGGGCATTCCCAGCTGCCGGTCAGTCTATCTCAGTCCCAATCCACAACGCGTTATGCGGGCATTCCCAGCTGCCGGTCAGTCTATCTCAGTCCCAATCCATAACGCGTTATGCGGGCATTCCCAGCTGCCGGTCAGTCTATCTCAGTCCCAATCCACAACGCGTTATTCCCAGCTGCCGGTCAGTCTATCTCAGTCCCAATCCACAACGCGTTATGCGGGCATTCCCAGCTGCCGGTCAGTCTATCTCAGTCCCAATCCACAACGCGTTATTCGGGCATTCCCAGCTGCCGGTCAGTCTATCTCAGTCCCAATCCACAACGCGTTATGCGGGCATTCCCAGCTGCCGGTCAGTCTATCTCAGTCCCAATCCACAACGCGTTATGCGGGCATTCCCAGCTGCCGGTCAGTCTATCTCAGTCCCAATCCACAACGCGTTATGCGGGCATTCCCAGCTGCCGGTCAGTCTATCTCAGTCCCAATCCACAACGCGTTATGCGGGCATTCCCAGCTGCCGGTCAGTCTATCTCAGTCCCAATCCACAACGCGTTATGCGGGCATTCCCAGCTGCCGGTCAGTCTATCTCAGTCCCAATCCACAACGCGTTATGCGGGCATTCCCAGCTGCCGGTCAGTCTATCTCAGTCCCAATCCACAACGCGTTATGCGGGCATTCCCAGCTGCCGGTCAGTCTATCCCAGTCCCAATCCACAACGCGTTATGCGGGCATTCCCAGCTGCCGGTCAGTCTATCTCAGTCCCAATCCACAACGCGTTATGCGGGCATTCCCAGCTGGCGGTCAGTCTATCTCAGTCCCAATCCATAACGCGTTATGCGGGCATTCCCAGCTGCCGGTCAGTCTATCTCAGTCCCAATCCATAACGCGTTATGCGGGCATTCCCAGCTGCCGGTCAGTCTATCTCAGTCCCAATCCACAACGCGTTATTCCCAGCTGCCGGTCAGTCTATCTCAGTCCCAATCCACAACGCGTTATGCGGGCATTCCCAGCTGCCGGTCAGTCTATCTCAGTCCCAATCCACAACGCGTTATGCGGGCATTCCCAGCTGCCGGTCAGTCTATCTCAGTCCCAATCCACAACGCGTTATGCGGGCATTCCCAGCTGCCGGTCAGTCTATCTCAGTCCCAATCCACAACGCGTTATGCGGGCATTCCCAGCTGCCGGTCGGTCTATCTCAGTCCCAATCCACAACGCGTTATGCGGGCATTCCCAGCTGCCGGTCAGTCTATCTCAGTCCCAATCCACAACGCGTTATGCGGGCATTCCCAGCTGCCGGTCAGTCTATCTCAGTCCCAATCCACAACGCGTTATGCGGGCATTCCCAGCTGCCGGTCAGTCTATCTCAGTCCCAATCCACAACGCGTTATGCGGGCATTCCCAGCTGCCGGTCAGTCTATCTCAGTCCCAATCCACAACGCGTTATGCGGGCATTCCCAGCTGCCGGTCAGTCTATCTCAGTCCCAATCCACAACGCGTTATTCGGGCATTCCCAGCTGCCGGTCAGTCTATCTCAGTCCCAATCCACAACGCGTTATGCGGGCATTCCCAGCTGCCGGTCAGTCTATCTCAGTCCCAATCCACAACGCGTTATGCGGGCATTCCCAGCTGCCGGTCAGTCTATCTCAGTCCCAATCCACAACGCGTTATGCGGGCATTCCCAGCTGCCGGTCAGTCTATCTCAGTCCCAATCCACAACGCGTTATGCGGGCATTCCCAGCTGCCGGTCAGTCTATCTCAGTCCCAATCCACAACGCGTTATGCGGGCATTCCCAGCTGCCGGTCAGTCTATCTCAGTCCCAATCCACAACGCGTTATGCGGGCATTCCCAGCTGCCGGTCAGTCTATCTCAGTCCCAGTCCACAACGCGTTATGCGGGCATTCCCAGCTGCCGGTCAGTCTATCTCAGTCCCAGTCCACAACGCGTTATGCGGGCATTCCCAGCTGCCGGTCAGTCTATCTCAGTCCCAGTCCACAACGCGTTATGCGGGCATTCCCAGCTGCCGGTCAGTCTATCTCAGTCCCAATCCACAACGCGCTATGCGGGCATTCCCAGCTGCCGGTCAGTCTATCTCAGTTCCAGTCCACAACGCGTTATGCGGGCATTCCCAGCTGCCGGTCAGTCTATCTCAGTCCCAGTCCACAACGCGTTATGCGGGCATTCCCAGCTGCCGGTCAGTCTATCTCAGTCCCAGTCCACAACGCGTTATGCGGGCATTCCCAGCTGCCGGTCAGTCTATCTCAGTCCCAATCCACAACGCGTTATGCGGGCATTCCCAGCTGCCGGTCAGTCTATCTCAGTCCCAGTCCACAACGCGTTATGCGGGCATTCCCAGCTGCCGGTGAGTCTATCTCAGTCCCAATCCACAACGCGTTATGCGGGCATTCCCAGCTGGCGGTGAGTCTATCTCAGTCCCAATCCACAACGCGTTATGCGGGCATTCCCAGCTGGCGGTGAGTCTATCTCAGTCCCATTCCACAACGCGTTATGCGGGCATTCCCAGCTGGCGGTCAGTCTATCTCAGTCCCAACCCACAACGCGTTATGCGGGCATTCCCAGCTGCCGGTCAGTCTATCTCAGTCCCAATCCATAACGCGTTATGCGGGCATTCCCAGCTGCCGGTCAGTCTATCTCAGTCCCAATCCACAACGCGTTATGCGGGCATTCCCAGCTGCCGGTCAGTCTATCTCAGTCCCAATCCATAACGCGTTATGCGGGCATTCCCAGCTGCCGGTCAGTCTATCTCAGTCCCAATCCACAACGCGTTATGCGGGCATTCCCAGCTGCCGGTCAGTCTATCTCAAGATTGATGCAGCCACATGTCCACCTGACAGATTTTACCTGGAAACTTCCCATCAATATATATCCAGGTGAGGTAACACTGATTATTGCTTCCCAAGGTTCCATTGATGATTGCATTGCCCGCGATGATGTTCCCATATCCGTTGATGCCACCGTTAACACCGAATGCGAGTGTCATGGTAATTGTTTTCGGTAGACTCGCACCTTTTTGGTATGTTCCATTCCAGATCTGCTGCAGAGGTGTGTAGCCTAAAAACATTAAGCATTAATGGGTTACTTTATACTTTGATGATACTTAATATCTTTCAGATGGCCTATCTTTTCCGGATCACAACATTCAACAACAACATAAGTTTAATAAATCCGATTTCAATATTACAAACAGCTATTTTTGAATCAAATACAGATCAAACTGAAGATTGGGTGTATAATCTATATCTATATTTATCCCACAGGGTTAAAATAAAGACAAACAATGGAATGCGGTTTTAGCTACCTGTTTAGCAAAACATAATTACAGGAAGCCGATACATGAATAATAATAAAAACAATTAACAATTTTTGAGGCGCAATAACCGCCGCCAGCAAAAACAAACCCCGAAAGGGGGGGCAAAGACATCAACCCTGTGTGCTCTCCAACAACAACGGAAAATGGGAGGGAGGGAGGGTTTTCAAAAATTGTTGACCGTCTTCTTCGATCGATAAGTTGGAAAGAAAGTTGACACCGACCGCGCCGCTCACCCCTACGTGTAAAAATATATTTCTCCCAATTCCTGCTCAAGAGTTATCCCAATCGCTTCGTGGCCTAATTAACATTTTCCCCAAACTCTCGCGATTCATGATTATGTTGACAATTTGTCCAAATACTTTGTCGCTTTATTTTATTGCTTACTTCTTTGGAATTCCATGCGGTATGGCGTATTGGTAGCGTAGTGATCTATCGGTGAAATATTTCGCTACCGAACATGTTTGCGTTTCTAAAAGTTTCTGGTTTAAATCTCCGCATCTGTTTAACCCTTTGGGATAAAATACGTCGCTCTTATACGACTATGTTTTTCGAATAACTGTCTCTCGGTGTACTGTATAAATTAACGGGGTACAATCTAGATGGCTCCAAAGGGGTCAAACAGGGGTAACTTTCTACGAGAAAGATAATGGTGCACTTCAAAATTTTCTGAAGTGACGCTGTTGGTGACAAGGACAGAAGGGGGCGAGGGGCAACAAAATATATGATTTTTGTTGCCGCCGATTTCCACCAAACTTATACATAATCATCATAATCGACGCCGTTCAAGCCAGGGATGGGGAAGGGATGGGGAAGGGAAGGCACCAAAATTAACAAAATATTTTTAGCGCCGATTTCCATGAAATTGATCAATATTTGTCTCCGCTATAAAGGAATCTAATCGTGCGGTTTGTATACGACATAATACAATAACCATATTTTACCAGCCAATATTGCCTATATATAGGTCATAGAATAGTCGGGTAGCAACTGTATCCTGGAAGCTATTCTATTGTAAAGACAGAACATACCATACATGTACATGTGTGTTGATAACAGAGAAATTCAACTAGAGGAATTCGAATTGTCGGTGGTGCACATATAAACGCCTGAAGTGACGCGGTGCCATGTAATTTGAACAATGTGTTTCGATCGCACCCGAAGGGAATACCGGTACGTCGCGCATGTGTTGGCTCCAAAAACGACGCCAGAACTTTACGACAGACTAGCTTATTCTCCGTGATACAAGGACTTTAATCGCGTGGTTTAAAGAAGGCAAATCAGTGGCATTTGGTTCAGAGTTGGGGAGGGCGCTAACTATGATAGTCGTCACTAAACATATATATTCATCTCCATGATATGAGTAGTATAACTGTGTGGTTTAAAGGTGTCAAAAGTGGCACCGCTCGAATCAGGGATGGTGGATGGGGAGGGGCACCAAATTTAAAACAGAATCCACTGTGCCGACCATGTATAAGAAATTTGATATATGAACCTGAAAATTGCAAAAATCTAGTGGTCTATCTCAAGGCAATTTCACACCCAAATATCTTTTTCTTAAATTAATTAGTAGGTTTTTTTTACTTGTCACAGTCTTGTGGTCACAAGTGCTGAAAGGGGTCACCCTCACCAAGACAACTGCTGAAGAGTACACATGTTATGAAAATTTGCTGAAGGGTACACATGGTTTGTGTTCGGCACTAACGCATATTTCAACTGTGTGCTGAAAGTATGTCGTCCATCAGCAGGTTGTTTTCATTTCATTTTAATTTTTAATGGAACATAACCCTTTACCCAACAGAAGGGCCCTGTGCCAATGCATTCTCTTATATATGCGAGTCGACCATAGGTCGCCTCGCATATATAAGAGAATGCATTGGCTTAACACATTAAAAATTATAAAATTGTTAAAGAATGTAAGAAAAAATGGTAAAAAGTGTTAAAAAAAGATTTTTTTTAGGCCAATGCATTCTCTTATATATGCGAGGCGACCTATGGTCGACTCGCATATATAAGAGAATGCATTGGCACAGGGCATAACTGTAACCATCACAATGTGGTCAATGAGCCGGTTCCAATGATACCCATATTTGTATGGTTCTATTGAGACAGACCGAAGATATTTTAGGCTGTTGAAGCTTTATTTGGCCGGTTTTGGCCGGTTTGTTGGGTAAAGGGTTAAACAATTATATTCGCAAAGAGAAATCATGACATACACGAAAACCAAACGTCGTTTAGAATGAGATTTCAAAAGATGTGTACCCTTCAGCACTTATTTTGGTGAGAGTGACTCCTTCAGTGTCACAAGCCAGGAGGAGGAACAGATACACTTGGCCGACCATGGTTCCGTCCAGAATGAGAACATTTTGAAATGTGTACATGAACATTTCAAAATCCCTAACATCTAGACAACATGGCCTCAAGTTTTTCAAGTGTTGGAAATTTCCAACCTGACACCCCATGAGGTAGGAAAATTTCCATTTCAGTCAAACATTTTAACAAAAAGTAGGAAAATGTGCAAATGTTGGTATAAAAACAACAAATTCCCCATTCTAACAAATGCTGTCTGGGGTATAAAACTGTTGATTTGTTTTACCAATGTTGTGTGCTGAGACAACCCACCCCGTCGCCACGTCAGTGGGGAAAATTGCCAAAATTAATTAAAAAAAACAAAACAACAATTGTAGCGATTTCCACCAAACTTACATTTAATGGCAGAGTAGTACTACCTGGGGTATTTTTGATGCAGCTTTAACACTCATCCACTAAGTCGGAACTCTCAGACAACATGATGATGAAATTTATCAATACAATTATTTTCAAGTTAACAGGCAGGCAGCCGCGGAGAACAATATATTTCATGTCTTCTCAAGAAACGTTCGTAGTAAGATAGATCGACCAGAAGAGAGTCTGGACAAAGTACATATATGCTTAGGGGGCAAAATTTCATCATCATGTTGTCTGAGAGTTACAATCAAAACGCGACGCCCTGGCTTCCAGATGTCGCGTTTGATTGGAACACGTGTGCGGCGCACCCATCAAAACAGGTGAACAAAATACATTGTGAGACCAACGAACCCGTGAGTGGACCATTCTTCCCGGGGTCGCTGTCCCACAATCAAGCCAGGACAATGACCCCTCATATAGTTTTAACCATACTCACGCCATCTAACAATAGAAAGTGTTACACAGCATCGGAATTTCCGTTTATATCACAGAAAGTATTGAATAGTTTTCATGTATATATATATATATACATTTTACGCACGCGGTATCTATATATATTTACATACTAAGTGTTATTATCACTAAATCCAGCATTCTGATTTGTCGGCGCCCACGTGGCTAGTTGCAGTTATTTCTCGGTGAATGCGCAACAGCGTATAACTGCAAGCTCATAACAACATCGATACGTCATTTGGGTTTGGAAAGATGAACGCGTAATGTTTTGGGCGCATTTTGATTCGCGCAGGATTGACTTAATAAATCATCGGGTTTCAATTGTTCCTGTTAACTTTTGCCAAGGGTGCTATGGGTTATCTTGGGCTGGTTTTGTCACGATACACTTTTAGATTTAAATACATTTACAAAAGTGGCTTTTTCGCTAAATGTATATAAATATAAGGATTAACTGTCATGTCACATGTGGACTGTTTTTATGGAGATGTAACCGTGAGGTAAGTGGTCATAACTTGTATGTAAAACCCTTTACATGACAGTTAATCCTTATATACGTGGTCATATATATGGCACGATGTTGCTATGAGTGATGTCATTTTAATAGCAGATGTAATCAAGAAATTTAGGTTAGGTTAGGAAATAACTTTAATATATACAAGAGCTAAATGTGTGACAACCAATGGTTTTATAGCATGATATGGATTGACAGCTTATGATTAAAGTATACCATTATATTAAAACAGCACAATGCACTTCTTCCGAAATTGTACATGTGATCATACGATTGGTGGTATGCGAGCAGTTTAATGATGTAGTTCAAATTTTTGAAGTGATATTAACATTTTGTTGCCGATTTCCACCAAACTTCTGTATTGGTATCTCCGTGATGCACATGCACGAGGAATTTAATGGTGCGGTTTTAATTGTTCCAAATCTAGAACCGTGGGCTGATCATTGATAAACACTTTTCTGGAGTCGATTTGATATCAATCGTATATTATGCAGTCATTGATATCTCAAGGGAATCAACTACTCTGATTAAAGTGATGTGAAACACTCCGATAGGGTGATCGAATAGAAATGAACAATAATCCTGCTCACAGTGTTATTTTTACAAATAGTATACCCAAATTGACAACCATTCTTATATTAAATCCAGTGACTCTCGATGGCGAAATCGTGTTCTTATAGTTGCGTCTCAAATCGAGAAGTATAATTAGTATAGTATATATTTACAATTGAGTTTATTTCAGACGAAGTTTTCTATCGAGCGGTAAGGTCGACTTGCTTGAAATATTCGGCGATGTTAGAAGAAAGCTACATTCCCCCAGTTTGGCAACTCATCTTCCAACAAAATGCTAATGCAGTTCCAATCAAATCGATGTCAATATTCCTCTTTAATATAGACATATTAGACAGATATATTAGACATAATATAGACAGATACAAGTCTTTCACAAAAATATGTTTGTCAGATTTGAATTCGCGCAGCATGGTGCGCGAATTCAAAGTGCGCGAATTTAAAAACTGTGTGAAAAATAGTAATGCGCGAATTTAAATACGAATAACGTACGCAGAACACAAACCGATGATAGTTGTGTTCCATGCATGGCAAACAACAGTCAAATCAAACACAAGAGTTCTACATGCAGCAGTCAAATAAAACACAAGAGTTCTACATGCAATTAGCTGCCACTTTGCTGAGTGTTGTGTGAAATTCGTCAACCACTAAGACCTATCAATCTAAACTCCGATCTGTTGTCCGATAGTACATAAGATATTATAGTCATTGTTATATGTGTCCCCGGATCTAGGATAAACTTCCTGTCACCAGTGATTGTAATGATGGGGCTAATTGTATAGATAATATATGTTATTAATTGGTTGTTTCCATATTGGCCGATTATGAGGCCGAGGTATGTCGTATTGGCACGAGGCCGCAGGCCGAAGGCTAATACGACAGACCGAGGCCTCATAACTCGGTCAATGTGGAAACAACCAATTAATAAGTATTTTATTAATTAGCAACATTGGCAATAATTGTTTCACATGATGAATATATTAACATAGATATACCATTTTCATTGTATGCTTTATCACATTAACAATTATTCCAGCAATTTTTATTCTTGTGAACTTTCTGAAGAACTTGCAGCGATTTCACAGTATATACTGTCAGTTTCCACTGGGAATGATATTGATATGGATACATGAAGTTTATCAACGTACATGTATATTTACTCCCCAAAAACAGTGAATGTCCATATTTCATCCGAAATTCAACTGCAATCTACCTTCCGTCGACCCAATAATCTTTGCCGATGGAGCTAATTACGTATGACGTCATTTACTTTACCTTGACTTATTGGCCGCGTTTTCTACTTATTGGCCGACTTTTTGTTACTTATTGGCCGCGTTTTCTACTTATTGGCCGACTTTTTGTTACTTATGACGCGGGCAGCGTTCTACTTATTGCGGCCGATAACCTGTAGCTAATTAATAAGCACAGTACTGGTATGTGGAAGATGTAAATGATATTATATGTATAAGAACATACAAGCATAATTAACAAGATCATATTTTAATTGGTCATGACTGGTAGCAACCATTGTATACGTGAGGGAGGATTAAACCAGTATCACCCTATATTAAACAATAGTACGGAACACGTCACAGAGAAGAGTATCATGAAATATAGACACTCCCGCTGTACCACCGAACAATCAACACCTCTGTATATATATCTTTATTTCCTCCATTCACGGAGAGTTATGAATAATATAAATTGACAAAAGGAAATTCAAATAATACAAGAACAGTAAACATATATACAGTGGACATAACAACAAAGAATAGTCGCTAAGAGTTCAGCAAACATACACACACACACGCATACACCATGTATATATTGATACGAACAGACACACATCGTACATACTCGCACGCCATCATACATGCAATTCCCACACTAATCCATGCATGCACACATACATATCCATACTCACACACACCCTCACACACACCCTCGCACACACACTCACACACACACAGCCGACCACCGCAGGCTATAGCGTATAAACCCAAGCAGATATACGCAGCTTAAATACTGACACACATATCACATATAGGTAGACAGTTGTACTAATTGACTGTATGTATACAGATGCATATATGCATATACAATGTATGGGTCATGAACATGAAATAGTATTTAGACACATGTATTAGATTGTGTACTATGCAATCAAGGTTATGTTGAGTTTCTTAGCTGTTTAACGTCCGCGTTGTCGATTAGACTTGTCTAAAAATATAAAACTATCAAACTTGCTGGATTCTTCATTGTTCCCATTCACGGCCAACTCTACCCTCACCACTAGACTACTGAACAAAGTGGTGCCGATGCGCTTAACCCTTTACCCAACAGAATGGCCCTGTGCCAATGCATTCTCTTATATATGCGAGTCGACCATAGGTCGCCTCGCATATATAAGAGAATGCATTGGCTTAACACATTAAAAACAAGAGCATCGCTAGGGCGTGGCAAAATACGCCCTTCAGCCATTTCGAATTGTACTATCGCAAAATAAGATAATACTTTGAGCTTACATTTGAAGAAAATCTGATATACCCCTAATTTCAATGCCAAAATGTGGTCAAATTCTAAGTCGAAAAAATGGCCATAACTCATGTAAAAATAATTGGACAGAACCTATATTCAAACTTGGTCTGTAGTTTTAGCTGGGAAATACACATACCAGCTTTGGTTCAGCTCAAATAATCAAAACTGGAGTTATCGGTCGGAAACCAAAATGTTATGAAATTGGTCAAATTCTAAGTTGAAAAAGGGCCGTAACTCATGTAAAAATAACTGGACGGAACCCATATTCGAACTTGGCCTGTATCTTTAACTGAGAAATACACATACCAACTTTGGTTCAGATCAAATAATCCAAACTGGAGTTATCGGTCGGAAACCAAAAATGTTAACAGACGGTCAAATTCTAAGTCGAAAAAGGGCCGTAACTCATGTAAAAATAATTGGACGGAACCCATATTCGAACTTGGCCTGTATCTTTAGCTGGGAAATACACATACCAACTTTGGTTCAGATCAAATAATCCAAACTGGAGTTATCGGTCGGAAACCAAAAATGTTAAATGACGGTCAAATTCTAAGTCGAAAAAGGGCCGTAACTCATGTAAAAATATTTGGACGAAACCTATATTCGAACTTGGCCTGTATCTTTAGCTGGGAAATACACATACCAACTTTGGTTCAGATCAAATAATCCAAACTGGAGTTATCGATCGGAAACCAAAAATGTTAACGGACGGACAGACAGACGGACATACGGACGGACGGACAGACGGACAGACAGACGCACGGACGGACAGACTGATAACATAATACGACCTTTTTTCAAAAAGGGCGTATAATTATAAAATTGTTAAAGAATGTAAGAAAAAATGGTAAAAAGTGTTTTTTTTAGGCCAATACATTCTCTTATATATGCGAGGCGACCTATGGTCGACTCGCATATATAAGAGAATGCATTGGCACAGGGCATAACTGTAACTATCACAATGTGGTCACGGAGCCGGTTCCAATGATATCCATATTTGTATGGTTCTATTGAGACAGACCGAAGATATTTTAGGCTGTTGAAGCTTTATTTGTCCGGTTTTGGCCGGTTTGTTGGGTAAAGGGTTAAGAACAAAACCCACATGTCTTTCGTTCATAACGTGAGTACTTACGCTACCAACCACCCTTTATATTTCATTTGATTTGATAATTTAAATTAAATAAACACAATACCCGCATTATGTCATAGAGCAATTATATAATGCCAACATTAGAATGTACATGTGCCAACCCTACTCAAATTAATTTATCTGTGCCTGCAATTTTAACTTCCTTAACCCAGTCACTTTGGAAATTAAAATAAATATGAATATGATACAAAGTAGCCCTAACCGCCCTTCCCTGTCGGATGATGCTAATTACAATAGTGCTCAAATCAATGAAGATATAGAGCGAATGCGATCTATTTTACATGAACCCCCTTCCTATCAAGATGTACGAAACGCGGACCAAAGCGTCGTACCATATCGCATTTCCACACAGTTGGATCGTTTCAGTATTGCAATAGCCCAACAGCTGGACGCCACGCGCATTTACTCAGTAATTCAAATGGCCACTGGTGTGACAAATGTCATCACCCCTTTTTCGGGAGACCCTAATTTTTTATTGACTGGAACCAACACATTCATCTGTGTGGACAAGCAATTGCTGCGCCTGACCAAACATTAATTAAATTTGCAAACAAGCAGGGGGTCAGTATTCGACTTTTTAACTCGCTTCACACAAGAACGCATAAATGCCTATGGTGTGATAGAAAGTACATGGGCTGAAATAAAGCAGGATTTAAAAATTAGTTATGGCGATGCAAATGCTAAAAGGGCTGCGCTCCTTTTTTTCCAAACATCAAAGCAAACACCTGAGGAATCGGTCCAATCATTTTTCAGATAGATTAAGAACATTGGCGATCGATGTTTATGGTCAAATTAAACCACAGTCACCATATTTTCTGTTGTTCTCCCTTGCACAATATCCAGCCGATTACCCGCTGGTAACAATACATATGCATTATTTAAACAATAAATGTGCATTATTTTAACAATAACTGTGCATTATTTCTAAATAAAATTACAGGGAAAACTTTAAATTTCGTCTTGTTATTCTTTAAATACTGTGGTTTATGACAGATATCCCACTGGCTGTCGGCCATTCGTCCAAATAAAAACCTCGGCTTCACCTCGGTGAATTATTTTTCCGAATGCCCGACAGCTCGGGGGATATCCTATACGTAATCACCTAACACTGTTTAGTTTCTCATTATATTGATTAGTCACACCAATTTGACATTCCGGTGTGTCAGCAAGTGGAGAACACACCAAACAATGACTTGTGATTGTTATGAAAATACCTGGGGAATATTTTAATATTCCACAGTTATTGTTAAAATAATGCACAGTTACTGTTTAAATAATGCACAGTTATTGTTACAAGCGGGTAATCAGCTGGATATTGTGCACGGGAGAACAATAGAAAATATGGCGACTAGTGCTGGGCGATTACCCGATTAATCGTCAATACCCGGTTAATATTTACTGTTTAAATAATGCACAGTTATTGTTACAAGCGGGTAATCAGCTGGATATTGTGCACGGGAGAACAATAGAAAATATGGCGAGTTGGCGACTGTGGTTTCGCCTCTGTGAATTATTTTTCCGAATGCCCGACAGCTCGGGGATATCCTATATATACATAATATTCACGATGAACCCTCGGAATTACATATGAGTGAATAATTCATCACGGGATTAACGAGCACGCCATTGAGAGATAAACTTTTTGCGGGAAGGACCACAAAATTTAAATCAAGCAACTGATCTCGCTTTAAGGGAACATACTATTCAACAACGATTACAGTATCATAATAGTCATGATGATAGGAATAATAATCGCAATTATAATTATCCTAGTATGGAAGTAGATCATGTTCGAGGGCGAAAAAATGGTAATATATTTAATGCGCCCGCCACAACAGAAAGAAGGTGGCCAGTGTCTTCACAGGGTAGATATTCATGTAGCTCATTGACAAGGGTATAATGCTATCTCAGACCTTATTTGGACGCATGATACACCAATGGTTGGAATAACTACTCGTGTTCAGAAATATAGAGACACTCCCGCTTAGACCACCGAACAATCAACACCTCTGTCCACCCACCTATTGTGCTTATCGGCAAAGACTTATATAAAATATAAAAATATCAATCTTGCTGGATTCTTCCATGTATTCACGTTCTTACTTTCTAATTATTGTGACATACCTGCTTTAATCTTCGCTGTCCCCGGACCATCTTCACCATAACCAGCTGACACAATGCAAACTTTCTGAGTGTTGTCGTACCAGATAACCTGGCACCATGATATTCTACAGCAGATTTGACTGCATTCGATTCCGCTTCTACACGATTCAAATGTCTGATTCGGTGTGATCACTGAAGGAATTATTCCTGATTCCTTTACGAAATGACATTGGTCTGACGTCATCGGTAGAATCGTGTTACTAATGAGTCTCAAAAACAAGGAAGTGATGGCGCAACGTGCCAGTAACGACAACACCATTTTGAAACGCGTTGCTTTCAGATGATGACTCAATTCTCCAATAACGACAACTCTGTTTGCCACGCGTTGAGTCCAGGTTAATTAACCAATTTGCTGCTTTAACCGGTGGTAATGGAAAAATAATGTGAAACACTATACACCGTACGATTGATATAACTGCAAGTTTAATGCCACGTTACTATGGCCAATACTTTCAAGGTCCGCGAGCTTGCTTTCAATCCTATTCCCACTCAAGCAATATATGTATTAGGGATATGATCTAACACATATGGATACTCCATGTATCGCGTTCCGTGTGGCGTGAGTAGGTGGAATCGGTTTGTAAGTCTATATATCCACGAGCTTGGCCGAATGGACTTTTTATTGATTCACATGCATGGGAGCGCCAATATGAGACACATTTAGTATGACGAAAAGATCATACAAGCGCAGAATGACCCACGTTCTTTGGTGGGAAATATGTCCCTTTGTTGAACTTACAGTACACCCAAGACGATGCTTGCCCATTCCGCTCATCGCGGCGGGCTTTTTTAAAGCGAGAAATCGCGGAAAATCGCCAGCATCCATTTTCCGTCGCGAATTGAAGCGACGGTATTCAGAGTTTGGCTTTCAAAAAGCTTCGCCGCGAAACGCCGCATAAACGCCGGAACATTATGGACAGCACAAGCATGGTTTCGTTATATGTCTGTCCGCGATTTATCTCCCAGACCCCTGAGCGATTTCAACCAAATTTAGTGTGGTATATAACTCGGGGTATCCACGAGGATGTTATAAATGTGTTAGTTTATTTTTTATTTTTTATTTTTTTAAAATGATTTGTGTTAGTTTAGATCGAACTAGTTGCTCAATGTAACCAAAACAAATACAGAATAAAAATTAAGTTTAAAGACAATGGCAATTTGCGCTCGAGAATACACATATTCGTTTTCGCTTTTGAATTTTTCCAGTTATCGATATATAGCTCGATGGACCATGATATACTTGAACTACAATTTCTACGGGCATTATGTGTCCAAGAAATACGCAATGAAGTCATAAAAATAGAACGTTAAACATGGTGTTTGGGTTCCAAACAAATAATAGTCATGTGGAACAAAAACAGCGTCACGTGTTGATTTATTTAAAGAGCGTTTGTTTCAGTTATGCGCGAATAATTAAAAACATATGTAAAATGGCTGTGGAATGGCAATTATTTTTCAGAGCATATGAAATGGTGTATATATAAGTTTTTCGTGTATTTGTCAACTTATTTTACAACGCATTCCAAGTTACGTAGACAGAATTTGGAGCCGCTAATGAGCAATGTCCGTTTAAATCGAAATTTTGAAGAAATAAAATAGCATATCCACCAGGTATCCTGAGTCGAAAGCCATCGAAACGCGACGACAAAATGTATCGATGGTTAATGAATTATAATCATTTCCACTCATATTCGTTTAGATGTCGGATATTTGCGGTGATCCTCCGCGATTTTGAGTGGATCGATCGCCGAGATGAGCGGAGCGAGGCTGCTTCGTGTTGGGGGTACTGCATGTATTATCCTAACATTTGTTAGGGAACTACTCGTTAATGAGTATTTAGTATATACATTGTTAAATAAATAGCGATTCAATCGATATGATTGATACAATTTTACCACCCGGAAACAATATAGGATTTTAACCTTTAGTCACAATCTATCGCCGAACTAATGAAGCCTATAATTACTTCCTGGCTTCCTGGTCGACCGAAGGCGTATAAATATAGGAACACCGGAATTCGGCCTGTCATTAATTACTTCCTGGCTTCCTGGTAGACCGAAGGCGTATAAATATGAACACCGGAATTCGGCATGCGACACGGCAAGCGTCTAAATGGAAACTTCGGAAGTTGGCCTGAAACAATGCAATCAGTGTTTTTGTACCTGATAACCTGGCACCATGATATTCCGCAGTAGATTTGACTGTATTCGATTCCGCTTCTACACGATTCAAAATGTCTGATTCGGTGTGGTCACTGCCATAATTATTCCTAATTAGTCCTTTACGAAATGACATTCAATTTGGTCTGACGTCATTCGGTTTACGTATGAGACGCAAACACAAGGAGTTGATGACGCAACGTCACAGTAACGACAACTCCATTTTAGTACGCGTTGCTTTGAGATTATGGGGCAATGCTCCAATCAAGCTCCAAAACAGAGGTCAGTCCCCTCGCCACGCGATGTCTGCGTAGGGGACTGAACACTGCACGGAGCTTGTGCTCCAATAAGACAATTCTGGTTACTTGTACGATTTGCTGTCTTAACCGATGCTAATGGAAAAATAATGTGAACAACTGTAACATAACGATGTGCGCCCATGTCTGAAAACAAAAAGGCAAAAACAACCCTCCCTAGGCTAATGTAAAACAAATACGAAATATAGCAATCACCGGGAATTGGACCCCAGCGTGATAGAATAATGCGTAGTATTTGCTTTTATCTAATGTAGGACACACATAACAAGTGTAAAATGTGAATTTCCATCGGTATTCAACATTAGAAGAGAATCAAAATCAAAGATGGCGTCCAATATGGCGGTCAGTTTTAATTTTAAGACTTAGTGAAGGGACATATATATATATATATATATATATATATATATATATATATATATATATATATATATATATATATATATATATATACGAAAAAATCCAGAGAAGGAACGTCCCTATTGATATACTGTGCATTACTGTAATGACTACATAGAATAACATTTCATATCAAACATTAATTTCACCATTAATACATCTTTTCAATTGTCAAAATAATAGGCAAAATATATCCCTCCGTCCAATGTCATCAAATTCGAAATACAGTTATCGCCTGGAACCACACGAATAATAGCATTATGTGCAATATTTCGTTTTATTTAATGTAGCACACATACGAAGTGTCAGGTATGAATTTCCAGTCATATTCACTATTAGAAGAGTATCAAACTCCAAGATGGCGTCCAAAATGGCGTCCATTTTTAATATTAACACTTAGCGAACGGACATACGAACGTACTAGAAAGGGAAAGTCCCTTGTGGTATGTTGTATATCATTGTAGTGACTACATAAAAGATAGTCTATTTCGAACTGTGGCGGTCAATTTAATTTTAAGACTTAGTGAAGGGACATACAGAAATACAAAAAAGGAACGTCCCTATTGGTATAATGTATATTATTGTAATGACTACATAGAATAACATTTCATATCAAACATTAATTTCACCATTAATACGTCTTTTCAATTGGCAAAATAATAGGCAAAAACTAGAAAGGTACCGTCCTCTGTTGTATATTGTATATCATTGTAGTGCTTGCAATGACTACATAGAAGATAGTTCACATCGAGCTGTAGTTTCACCATTAGTCCATCTTATCATTTGGAGAAATAGTACACAAAATCCAAGGTGGCTAATGCTAATTTCAACATTTTGCCAACAGCGGTTATGAAAGCAGGTCAAAATATATCATACGGCAGTTTGCAGCGATATATTATTTAGATTGTGTGTTTATATTAGTCAGCGATATATTGTTTAGATCAGGTCAGACACATCCTGAATTCCGTTATTATAGTGGTATTCCACTATTATAGTGGTATATGACCATTACCGTTTTGTTAATTTGATAAAAGAGAGATAATCCAAAATCATATTTCACACAAATATTATTCAAAATCAGTGTCTCACTAATTCGATATCATACATATAGTTTGTCCAGGAGAATGACTAATCATGACGGAACAACATAACCAACTCAATTAACATTCGATTAGTTGAATTGTTGTTATGAAGGAGCGATTGAGTCGTCATAGTGTTGTCATTTAGATAGGCATATATTTGTAATGTTGTACTATTATTAAATAACAAAGCTGGCGCAAAAGATCGCACATTGAATTTTGTTGGAAGACTGTTCATTTGCTGCCATATTGTTAAAAGTGACATTTGGCTGTGCACTGGTATGCGCCGTCTTCTATTCCCGACGCAAATACAGGAAACATGAACATGTTATGGTCATATACCACTATTATAGTGGAATACCACTATAATAGTGGAATTTGGGATGTGCATGACCTGTAGATTGTGCGTTTATATCAGACGGTGATATTTTGTGTTTGATTGTTGGTGGTAAAAAAAAAATCAGATAAAGCTAAAGCAGATAAATGATTGTCTCAAATTAAATTTCGTATACCGTCGATCACGTGACCCGTATGGGAGGTAAACCGTCCTCTCGTGTTGGTGGTATACCGTCGATCACGTGACCCGTATGGGAGGTAAACCGTCCTCTCGTGTTGGTGGTATACCGTCGATCACCCGTATGGGCGGTAAACCGTCCTCTCGTGTTGGTCGTATACCGTCGATCACGTGACCCGTATGGGAGGTAAACCGTCCTCTCGTGTTGGTGGTATACCGTCGATCACCCGTATGGGCGGTAAACCGTCCTCTCGTGTTGGTAGTATACCGTCGATCACGTGACCCGTATGGGAGGTAAACCGTCCTCTCGTGTTGGTCGTATACCGTCGATCACGTGACCCGTATGGGAGGTAAACCGTCCTCTCGTGTTGGTGGTATACCGTCGATCACCCGTATGGGCGGTAAACCGTCCTCTCGTGTTGGTGGTATACCGTCGATCACGTGACCCGTATGGGAGGTAAACCGTCCTCTCGTGTTGGTGGTATACCGTCGATCACCCGTATGGGCGGTAAACCGTCCTCTCGTGTTGGTCGTATACCGTCGATCACGTGACCCGTATGGGAGGTAAACCGTCCTCTCGTGTTGGTGGTATACCATCGATCACCAGTATGGGAGGTAAACTGTCCTCTCGTGTTGGTGGTATACCGTCGATCACCAGTATGGGCGGTAAACCGTCCTCTCGTGTTGGTGGTATACCGTCGATCACCAGTATGGGCGGTAAACCGTCCTCTCGTGTTGGTCGTATACCGTCGATCACGTGACCCTTATGGGAGGTAAACCGTCCTCTCGTGTTGGTCGTATACCGTCGATCACCCGTATGGGAGGTAAACCGTCCTCTCGTGTTGGTGGTATACCGTCGATCACCCGTATGGGAGGTAAACCGTCCTCTCGTGTTGGTGGTATACCGTCGATCACCCGTATGGGCAGTAAACTGTCCTCTCGTGTTGGTCGTATACCGTCGATCACCCGTATGGGAGGTAAACCGTCCTCTCGTGTTGGTGGTATACCGTCGATCACCCGTATGGGAGGTAAACCGTCCTCTCGTGTTGGTGGTATACCGTCGATCACCCGTATGGGAGGTAAACCGTCCTCTCGTGTTGGTGGTATACCGTCGATCACCCGTATGGGCAGTAAACTGTCCTCTCGTGTTGGTGGTATCCTATATCAGGTTCTGCGCTATTTAGACACGAGAAATTATATTATGCATGTATAGATGCTAATTTAAAAGTACTAAAATGTTAACCGATGTAGGCACTGCAATGATTTGCGAACCAGCTGTAGACAAGTAAACATGTGTGAATTAGAAGATATATGACATACCGGGGGCCATAAGTGTAAAAATGTGTATATACCACCATAACCTAAAATATATCATTTTCATCACCATCATTATCTTCACAATCTTCATCATCATCATTATCATCATCATCATGTAACTAATACTAGTCGTCTGTTAACTTACTAACGTGTTTATGTTACATATTGATTTATGGCTAAGGCATAATAAAAACATTGAAACTTCAGATGTCACATTCTTAGCTATGACACAGGTGTGACAACAGGATTAACACTGGATGGAAGTTACATGTATATTGGTGAATGTTTAGGTTGTTTTGTTTAGTAGTCTGGCCGTTGAAGCATTGGACCTAGCACAGGTTGTTTGACAAACATCGAGTTATATTGTCAGGCAGAATATGGGGAAGAATATATCCAAAATCTGCTAAAATCCGCTGTGGGGAAAATGTTTTAGAGCATTAAAAAGGTCTTATTTGTGGTTTTATGTATGATTTCCGTTCCTTATGAAATATTCACTTCAATGGCATTCAAATTAAAGTTATACAGATGGTAGGAACATGCAACATAAACAAATTATTATTGTTGTCATGACAGACTTATGTCATTTTGTGTACAATTCGACTGTCAAAATGCAAAATGGCTGACAAAATGGCGACTGAAAGTGGTAAAATTGGCTACTTTCGCTAAATTTCACCAGATCGTTTCCATTTATTAGAGATTTGGTTTAAATGAACATTTGTGCCGACATATACCATGTTAAATCAATGTCTGATAATTATGAGCCATATCACGAGGATTGGGAATTTGGTGACTTCACTTTCCCTCAAATTCGAAATAGATGTAGTAAATTGCGAAGAAAAATCAATTATTATTGTATTTCCAGAATAAACGCAAATCGAACACATCGAACACAATCGAACCAGTGTACTGAACACTCATTAGATGTCAGATATGAACTACTAGTGCCCATTTTAGTAGAAATGAGGTCATCACGTCCAAAAATAGGGACAAAATGGCTACCGAATGTAGAAAATTGGGCAATTTTCGCTAAAGTTCACCATATTGCTTTCATTTAGACGAAATTTGTTTATGTAATGGCTAGCACCACAGTAAATGATGCCGGATCATAATCCGACAACAATAATCTTATATGTAGAGAATTTGTCCTACAGTGTCCCAAAATAACGAAATGCGAAAATTGCGATCGAAAGTCAAAAGTAAAAATTTGTCACTGATTTGTAACTAAATCTTCTCATATCGAATATAATTTGATGAGTGTCCAAATCAACCAAACTAGTATCGAAATACATCCAACGAGTGTCCAAAACCACTTAACGGGTGTCCCAAACCGCCTTCCTAATAATATACCAAATTAATCGGTGAGTGTACCAATCCATAGAAAAGGCGTCCCAAATCAGCCAAATGGTGTCCGAAAACCACATATGTAACACAGTCCACACAAGTAGTGTCAAAAAGAATCCAAATAGTACCAAAAACCAGTAAAATTATTGCCATACATCACCCATCGGGTGTTCGAATTCGTGCACGTGGTGTCCCAAACCACACAAATGGGTGTCTCAAACCATCAAGTGTGTTCCACAAACCATCTAATGTGTGTCCAAAATCAACAGATGAGTGTTCATAATCACCCAATGAGTGTCCCAAGCCATATGAATGTCTGAAAGCACCAGGAGTGTCTAAATACGTCCGAATAGTGTCTCAGACCACCCACTGAATGTCCCGAATCATATAATGAGTGTTCCAAACTAGTGTACATAACCATCCATCAAATACATCAAACCATGTGTTGGTAAACTCATTGGATGGTTCGATAAACTCACTTGATCGGCTGAATTACTCGACGGAGGGTTTTGTACACTATTATATATTGAGATGACAGTTTGTAACAGCAATCCAGTTGGATGAATAGGGAACTCATTGTGTGGTTTGTGATGCTAGTTTTATGTTATGGGTCACCCGCTGGGTGATTTGTGACTTCAATTGGATTGTTTTGTGTGGAATAAATTGGGTGGTATGTTCTCATTGGGTGGTTTGGGACATTCGTTATAGATTTTGGACACTGGTTGTGTGTATTGGGACACTGATTATGCCATTTAGGACACTATAGTTGAATGGATTGAGACGACAGTTTTAAGCTTTATGACATAATATTCGGGTGCAGTTGGTATACCAGATGCATGGTTTGGGGGACTTTATGCGTGGGTTATCATACCAGTTGAGTATCGTTCGGGGCACTACCTACCTCAGTCTACGTCAGTCTGGGTGGTTTGTGAAACTAGCTTGGTAGATTGGGACACCCTTAGATCGTTTGGGACAATATTTGGCCTTTGGCGCCTATCGTATGGATTTCGATACTCACATGTTGGTGTTTGGATACTAGATGGGTTTTGTAATTTTGTATATGGATTGGCGCACTCGTTTGGTTGTTTGGGACACTCATTTGATGTATTATGAAACTAGTTGGTGGTTTTGGAAACTAACTCGTATGGTGCATATATGATTGCATATTGCCTATACATTTATTCGATATCGTAAGATTTAGTAAAAAAAATCAACAAAAAAACCCCACTTCATTTGTTCACTTTCGACTGCCATTTTCGCTGTCATTTTGAAAACTTTTTAGAGACAGAATTGTCAAATCCTTGGGAGATGACTTAATATAACGGATTAGGATTCGCCATTATATAGTTTTAGTCACAGTATGCCCGAAATGGCAGGCATATGCTATGGCAACAAAAATAATGGGAACATGTCCAATTGACGAACGATATTTATACACATGTTTTAGTTCGGTTTCCTAAATAACAAAGTAACTAAGACATCTGTTTATGCTGGATTAAACAATGCCAACGACCACACTCGGATCCTAATGTTATTTAAATTCCAATATTAATATAACAGATTTCAAACTAAAACGTGGAAATAGTAGTCCCGATCGATGATGCGTTATGAATATTAATTGTGCCGCGAGTATTTGTTTTATGTGAAGTGTGTTTCGTTATAAATGTATACATGTGTTGCTCTTATAACACCGTGGTAATATTGAGTTCAAATATATGCTATTCACACTAACCTGTAGGATCTCCTGCGAACGTTTTACTGAATCCATTTGGGAATCTAAAGCTTCCTCCATATTAATGCGACAATGTACGTGTAAATGAGAATCAACAGATGTTTTCCAATTACACGAAATTTCACACATTGTACGTGCTTCGCGGTGTATACACGCATGCAACCTTTCACCGAACGAGTTCACTTTGTGCCATTGTTGCCACAATCATGGCAACATGTAACTGACTCCACGATTCTCGGCGTTTTCTTTAATTTACTTTAGTGACGGCAAATAGGATGTGGAATTTTAAAAGACCATTATTTGATAATCCTTTGCATCCGGTCTGTTGACACCGGGGCTCACGTAGGACGCTCGAGGTATGGGAAACTGATATCGTTATATTTATTTCGACAAAAGAGGGATTATAGATTAATTAACACATGTACACCTCCGTTTGGTTTATTTCATCGAGGTGTGAACTATTAGCATAGCTTCAATATTAAATTTGCTATTTGATATCGAAGTTATATAATGGCTTCATTTACACAGTTTGGTACAACGTAAACATCGATATTTGTTGGTTATCGGAAATGGCCTAACAATCGCACCTGTTTTTTGTTTTTTTTAAATCTGGTTCTATTTTTGTTTATACCTAACGACAGTCACTTTTACAAGATGCATATATACACACATATATACACACATATATACACACATATATACACACATATATACATACATATATACACACATAGGTATCCTGAAAATCGTGAAATTCAAAAAGAAGCTACATTATCGTGTTACATGGCGTTTAACAACACAGTCCGTTCTTATCGGAAGCCATTTTAGTAATGAATATGTAGCGAGATTGAGATGGCTTGTGGTGCTCAGTAACAGTAACCATGTAGCCTATTGGTAGGCGGTACGTACGGATAGGTCCATTAAATGGAGTTTCTTCGAACATGACTTGCTGAACATGACTGCTCCTTTTGATATCGATCAATTTCATCGGGGAATTCAGTAGCACCTTTATGATTTCTGTTAAACTGATCAGGTGGGTGGTTTTACTCAACGAAACCAATTGGAATCCCATATTTTATTAAACGCCATCATGAAATCGTGATCATTATAGAACTGAAACTTGTCCTGGAAAACTTTCCAATTGAGCTGAGAATAAATGGGAATCTGGCAATACTGAAAGTTGGGTAAACACGAGTTTTTAACACAATCGTGCTGTAGAATTACTTCAACACATAATTGGTTATCCACAGTACAATTATCTGATTAAATATCAATTTCAGAAGCAGTTTCTTGCTGAGTAATACTTGCACTAGTAACCGTGTTAGTAAACCCCCTGGAATCGAATGACTCAATATTAAGCCTTCCGTCACCAGTTGAATTGGAACGAAAAGGCCCAACATTAAGCTCAGTATTATGACAGTCACTCACGATCTCGCGATTCATTTGATGCACTGGTTGCAAATAACTTGGATAGAAATATTCAGCCGACGGATCTAATTGCCGAGAATTAAGATGAGCTAGTCATTTTTAAGTATGTCGGGGTATGCCGAAGACGATTCGGGTGGGAAACGTTCTCTTTCCCTTGACGATAACAAGTAGCGCAAAGGTATTCCAAATATTCTAGCTTGCCCACGAATTTCAGTCTGATGTGGAGCGGATTGAAAACACCGATTCCGGCGATACAACGGGCAGTACCACGACATGACATTGCCGTTTGAATGTTGACCAGATGTGACTTTAGGGAAAATGTAACTTTGGTACGAACATGCCGCGACAAAATTTGCAATTTAATGATACCGGGGTCATCACTCCACACATTTTCCCCCCAACTCATTCTTCCCCAATTCGATTCGATTCGAAATCGGCTGTCCTGATACTAATTGTATCGGATCATTGGTACCAGTTGCATTCTCAATGGACACCTTTGCTTTTTCGCGAAGATAGATTATGATACCAACGAAAGACCAAACACACACAAACACTGTTGTAGACTGAGCTACCTGTATACTACACAGACCACCGAAGCATTGCATCGACTGATATAACTGCTCTAGCAAAATTTCATATATATGTCGAACTTCAGATGCGTGAATGTAATTGCGTACTGACTTCATTATTGCTTAAGATACCGCTTCGTTATTTTATAGACGAGATGGACACAACAAATGCTCACTTAATTGGTTAAATGCAACTTTGATCCATTTCATTATATACCGACGATCACTTACCAAGTGAGAAAATTGATACCGGTACGGCCACTCAGTCCAATGATATCAATATATTCACTCTTGATACCACTGATGCAATGATTCGATTCGAGATTCGATTCGTAATCACTTGGCTGATTCGATTCGAGATTCGATTCGAAATGAAAATGCCCGATTCGCAGGGCCCTAATCCCAACCGATATTCTAAACTGTTTTGGATCGAGAAGACTTGGTCTAGTATTTGGTGTGCATTGTTGAAAAGTTTTGTTTAACCCTTTCATGACTGCAGCTTCCTGTGGGGAGCCCCATACATGTGGCAGATTGTATAGCTGAGTGTCGTCTGCTCATGTCTGTGAGGGGTCCATAGGGGTAGTGGTAGTGGTTACGGCCTATTAACCCTTCCATGACTGGAGCTTCCTAAATATTTTCCAAAACCCTGTGCCAATGCGAGTCGACCATTCGAGAGAATACATTGGCCTAACACATTTTATATTATTTTTTATAATTGTTAAAGAATGTATTAAAAAAAGATAAAAAATTGTTGAAGAATGTAAGAAATATTTATCAAAAATGATAAAAATTGTTATAGAATGTAAGAAAAAATTATAAAAATTGTTAAAGAATGTAAGAAAAATTTATTAAAAAAATGATAACAAATTGTTAGGCCAATGCATTCTCTTATATATGCGAGGCGACCTATGGTAGACTCGCATATATAAAAGAATGCATTGGCGCAGGGTCTTTAAAGTTGCGCCAGAATGCATTGGTCTAACAATATTTGCCTTGACCTTGTAACCTATGTCATTCACTTATATGGAAACTTCGCGTATATATGAGAATACATTGGCACATGATCTTTAATGCTGCACCAGCGCAGCTCCCATCATGAGAGGATTAAAGGGCCTCAACCGCAATCGAAATAATATCAAACTCCTTAAAACCTCTATTTTCGACAAGTACATCTACATGTAAAAATAGATCAACACTGTTGTTATTGTTAGTACTGTTTTACTGTTAGTTTTTCAAAATTTTGATTTAAAATGTTTTTTAATCTAATCAAAAACATTTCTGGTTTTTAAATTAAATTAATTTTTTTTTTTAATCGAATGTTTAAACCCTCAAAATGGTTTGCGATTGCATTAGATCGGATGAATTTAACACTGGAGTCGCTGGACCCTGTGGAGATTTAACTAACACTGAACCCTGTGGAGATTTAACAAACACTGAACCCTGTGGAGATTTAGCCAACACTGAACCCTGTGGGGATTTAACACCCACCGAACCTTTTGAAGAGTTTGGTAATTGATTAATTTTTAATGGTAATAAATATAATATTGTGTGGTATGTTAGGCGATTGATGTTGGTATTGCGGACATGGTCTGCATGAATTGTTCTGTATTGTATTTGCAAGCTGCAAAACAGAGTTCAGTCCGCTCGCTAAGCTACGTCTGAACGCTACCGGCACGTGTATTTTCTTAATTAAATCTAACATTTTTTATTGAAGTGTTTTTTGTTCAGTTACAATTCATTCTGACTTGATCTAGACAATTTTCAAATGAATATGTACAGTTTCTCAGAATAATGCAGAACGAATTGTAACCAACACAAATCTCAAATAAATAAATATGACATTTCTTCACATTACGTGTAGGTGCTGGCAGCGGTAAGTCCTGTGGCGTAGGGGACTGAACTCTGCATGGAGCTTATTATATTTGAATTAGATGCTGATGGCATTAGGAATAAAGTCCGGATGCAGTGTTGTGTACGGTATTTCCATTCCTTCATTTCTCTTGTCAATGGTCTTTTTAATTTGCTTGATCTCGTCTCGGAATCTGAAAAAAAAACACAAAAAATCCTCTGTTTACAGTACGAAACTTCAAGGCACTTTATACAGTAATGCCCTAAATAATCGACTCCTTAACCTCAGCAGAATTATGGTAATTTTTCAGGATTTAGTCGGAAATATGGCTTGTTGCCATTCATCGGAAAGCTCTCACTGAGTGGCAACAAGCCATATATTTCCGACTAAATCCTGAAAAATTACCCACAATTCTGCTGTGGTTAAGGAGTTGATTATTTAGGGCATTACTGTATTTCATTTCCAAACAAATAGGAGACAAAGCAATGAAGTGGACAATTTTACTTTTGAACCGTTCATTAATTCGTAACCATGACCGAATGATTATATAACTATTACACATTTAAAGGTACTCAATCCGATTATACACCCCTAAATTTCTATTACTTAGGCTTCGGGAGGGGGTGAAAAATATTTGATTCGAGTCGAGGAACCCACCCATCAAAGTGATCAGATATCGATTTCTGAAGTTTATTATTTCAATTGTTTGTGGCACAGAAACACGCTGTCAAAGGAGTGGTCTCGGTCAACATTGCGGATGAAGGTGGATAAGTTAGGATAACTCTAAAAACAAGTGGTAATATGTGCATACTCAAGTATTAATACGGCCATATTTCGTTCAACAAAATGTTGATAAATAACATGTTTTGGGAAACTGTATACCATAGTTGACAGTGGTTAGCATTATTTTGTTGCAGTTAATCGATTCTGATAACTAAAGCGTATTTTGAAGAAATGTGGTTGTTGTTGTATCTTGATGATATGGGAACCCTCTGATCGGATTGAGTACATTTAAAGGCCAATTTAATTTTCGAGTCACTGGTTATTATTTGTATAATGCCAAATACGGTTTTAATAGCAATCTATGCCATAAAATATGATTAAAATAGTATGATTCATCACCATTTGAAACGTCTGTGTCTCAGAAGATGCCCATAGAGAAATAGAAAAAAGCTGAAATCGTAGAAAGATTTCGCCCGTTATGGCTCCCAGAATGCAACAAAATACAAGCTAAAAATGTATTGTTAATTGAAGGGGAATAACACTAAATCTTAAAATGGAGTTATTCCCCTTCCATTGAAAATAAAGAAACTTGAGAACAGAACAACTATTCGGTATCTCAACAAAAACATGCTCACAGTTTATTACACCGAATAAGTTGATAATACAATGTTTTGGAGCTTCCTCTTTCAAATGGTATATAATATGGCATATAATTATTTTATATAATGTAATCAGGGGGTTCGAAAATTAATTGGGCCTTTAACAAACGCCTTCTCTGGTAAATATCTGTGCCAATGCATTCTCTTATATATGCGAGTCAACCATAGGTCGCCTCGCATATATAAGAGAATGCATTGGCCTAACAAATTTTTATTATTTTTTATTACATTCTATAACAATTTTTATAATTTTTTCTTATATTCTTTAACAATTTTATAATTTCACCCACACAGAGCCCCAGACAAACATGAGCAGACGACACTCAGTACACATGCTTCTATATATGTTTGGGGCTCCCTGTAGGGGTTTAAGTGGGCCTTTAAGATGGCGACGAGTGTAACAATTTTCCACCCTCACACAAATCTCAATTTATCACACAAGCCTGAGTTTAATGTGTCTATCATTTGCAGAATGAGGCCCCGCATCATAAAATTCGCCCTCTTTGGACCTCATTCTGCATGGCCTCATCTGCTATGGGTGATAGAGACTCAGATTGAAGTTCCCGAATGGTGAATATTGTGATGTACACCCACTGGGAACCTCGATTATGCAAGGTGTCGTCTGTCAATTTGGGGATATAGAGAAACTAAACTAAAAAAGAATAAAAGGTCGCAGACCACATGTCCCCCGACTCGAGTGGTAAACTTCATGATTGGAATTGTTAGAAGGATACTATTTGCAACAATGTTATACAGTATATAGATGTTGCAAACCACCGCAAAATTTCTTGGACAAAACAACCCGATGAACAAACGCATGCAAACGCGAAAAAATGATATTTTTGTATTAGCTATATAGATGTTGCATATCACCAACATGTTAGGAACAATATCCCAAAGTTTCAAATCTCTACATTTAAAACTGTAGGTGGAGTTGATTACACCATGAAGGTACCCAATCTCATCCAAAAGGCAAAAATGTTCCAAATTTTCTAAGTCGAAAACCCCCCAAAAATATGGAAAAAATGATATTTTTGATTAGCTATATAGATGTTGCAAATCACCAACATGTTAGGAACAATATCCCAGAGTTTCAAATCTCTACATTTAAAACTGTAGGAGGAGTTGATTACACCATGAAGGTACCCAATCTCATCCAAAAGGCAAAAAAATTCCAAATTTTCTAAGTCGAAAACCCCCCCCAAAAATATGGAAAAAATGATATTTTTGATTAGCTATATAGATGTTGCAAATCACCAACATGTTAGGAACAATATCCCAGAGTTTCAAATCTCTACATTTAAAACTGTAGGAGGAGTTGATTACACCATGAAGGTACCCAATCTCATCCAAAAGGCAAAAATGTTCCAAATTTTCTAAGTCGAAAACCCCCCCAAAAATATGGAAAAATTTATATTTTTGATTAGCTATATAGATGTTGCAAATCACCAACATGTTAGGAACAATATCCCAGAGTTTCAAATCTCTACGTTTAAAACTGTAGGAGGAGTTGATTACACCATGAAGGTACCCAATCTCGGACGCACGGACACACGGACGCACGGACGCACGGACGCACGGACGGACGAGGGTCATTTCTATAGTCCTCCGACGGAAACGTCGGGGGACAAATAGAACTATGTGAAGAAGTTTCTATAGAAATTTGATAATAAAGAAACTTTCCAGAGAAGATGAGGCCTAAGAAGAATGAAATATACAGACAGTGAATTTAGTGATGGTAGCGTCACTAAATTCACCCTGTTGTGACCTCTCCCTGCAAATGACAGGCACATTAAACTCAGGCTTTTTCTCGCAGCTATAAAACAAGAGACTTGGTTTCATGGCATGATATAATGGATATGCAGTTTAACATACTCTGCAACGAACGCCATCGCTGTTGTATCATAAATATAGATTCATGGCATGAACTAATGGACATGCATATATAATACTATGCAACGAACGTCAACGCTGTTGGATCATGAATATATATTCGTGGCATGATTTAATGGATATGCAGTTTAACATATTCTGCAACGAACTGCAACGCTGTTGGATCATGAATATATATTAATGGCATGACATAATGGATATGCAGTTTAACATACTCTGCAACGAACTGCATCGCTGTTGGATCATAAATATAGATTCGTGGCATGATCTATTGGACATGCAGTTTAACATACTCTGCAACGAACTGCGTCGCTGTTGGATCATGAATATAGATTCATGGCATGATCTATTGGACATGCATATATACATACTCTGCAACGAACTGCATCGCTGTTGGAGCATAAATATAGATTCATGGCATGATCTAATGGACATGCAGTTTAACATACTCTGCAACGAACTGCAACGCTGTTGGATCATAAATTTAGATTCATGTATAATATAGTACATTGTAGGATTCTACCCCATTTGATGAGGGTTCGCCGACAAGTCAACGGCGGAATTTACTCATACCATACCATACCATGGCACTAATGGACATGCATATATACATACTCTGCAACGAACTGCATCGCTTTTGGGTCATGTATATACGGCACCTCAAACAATCCCAGACTTTCTGTCTTTTTCGTGCTCAGGAGTTTGACGACGCGCATAATTTCTAATGTTGAGCCATTGTCAGGTATGGTGTCTATCAAATCCTTCTCTGTTCTCGGCTTCTGAAAACAAAATAGTCAACTTCCGATAGAAAGGGCAATATAAAGCGTCGATATTAAACTAAAAGGGACTTTCTTCGAATTTGGTGTCAGGCGAATTAACATAAATAACATGCCGCTATTTATAAGGTGGCTTAATTTATTTTTAGTATTTTAATTCAAACCTCAATGTATAACAAAATTCAAAGCTTGAATGAAACAAAATTACAATTACACATTAAGCGTACAATATATGTGATATATATGACTTGTGTCGGACTATCACAAAGGGTAATAAATTATGTGAAATGTATAGGGCATTTTCATTAGGGCATTTTCATTATCTATGTGTTATCGAGAATGTATGTGCTTAGATAAAAATGAATGCTATAAATTCCTGTTAGTAGTGTCTACCATGAGTAGATGTTGTTTAGCTTATCCCATATTTCCCTAAAACCTATCTCTTTCTGGAACCTAACAGTTGAGAACAATTCCATTGCTATGATTTTGTATTGTTCGATGCGCTCCAGAAGAGATTGGCAACTTGTATCAACAGATTTATTATTTATACCTTATCTTTCGGCGGTTCTCCATGACAACGGCTTGTGTATCTCAGCTGGTACCCATATTCGTCATACTGTGGGAAGTTTACGGCAGCATGTCCGACGCTACACTGGAAAATGACGCATGTCAACGTCGTTATAATCTGCTCAGCGTTGGTGAATTTACCGTCGCCAGGAATTCCCTGAAAATAACAGAGAACGATGATATTAGTCAGATGGATAGAACGACACAAGTGTGTGACAAGCCTGAGTTTAGTGTGCCTGTCATTTGCAGAATGAGGTCCCTAGAGGGTGAATTTAGTGACGCTATCCGCACAGCGGGCTGGCATCACCAAATTCACCCTCTGTGACCTCATTCTGCTTAGGCCTCACATCTGGAAAGTTTCTTTATTCTCCGCGTTGGTGAATTTACCGTCGCCCGGAATTCCCTGAAATCAAGAATGAATGATGAATTTGCCTTTGACACACGTACCACAGTCGCGATGCCCTAACATGTGTGTTACCTTACTGTGGTGCAGTTTCTTGACATGCAGTTTCAGTCATGATTGTTGTTACTCGTCGGTTGATTCACCCAATGACTCTGCATGCATGTCAATTCCTGGATCATTAACTCGTTCCAGTCAACACGCAGTGATAAAGCAATTTCCTTCCCAAGATATTTTACTAGTTTTCTGAACTAGTTAACTAGTACGTGTGACACCGGCCATTTACCTGACTAATTGTCAGGTGTGACACCGCAGTAATGCAGCAATCACGCAGTTGTTGTACATGTGACATTAGCCATTATCCAGACAAAGTATTACGTGTGACATCACAAAAAGACGGCACACACGCTATTAGTATTCGTGTGAAACAGGCCTTTAGACAGACCAATTATAGGATAGGATAGGATAATTTATTTACAATATATACATGAATTATACAATGGCAGAAATACATAACAAGGTAAAGCATTATATTATCGGGGGTAGCCTAGCCCTATCGGGCTGTCTTCCTGCTACCCCTTAAAACAGGTATCAGTATAAATAATAGAATAGATGCTTGTATTCATATCCACGCACACGTACAGACTATAATCATATATAAAACTTTGTAGAATCCAGTACTTAGGGCATATCAAAAACAAGTATTGGTGTGGTTGTGAGCCATTCCAGACGAGTTATAAAATCGAAAATGTATTATCTCTCCATATGAATGTTTTGAACTGTTCAGATTTTCTAAACATATGACAGTTTCGGTTCCGGTTCCAGTTCCAGTTCCATAGGTTTATTAGGAACAAAACAGTTAGTTTTTTGTTGCCACGACGGATTCAGGCAAGATATACCATCATCTTTAGTTCGGTAAACACAATGAGGATCTATAAAGATCGCCGGAAAGTCTCTTTGTTGAGAGAGTTTTGGGATAATTCAGATTAACAATATTACATATATGTAATGTTATATGTATGTCTAGCGGTATATGGTCATAGCCACGTTAGAGTAATCATAATAATATACGGTAGCATCTATGATGTTTGGTAGTGTATGGGCATGCTAGGAACGAGAATGCGATGTTTGTCCACTTGCAGGTGTGAGGAACATTATTCGAGTCTAGTTAGGATTATGAATCGCGTATGACAATTAATGTTCGTAGTATTATAGAACACAATCGGGACATCCTTTGTTTTTACAGCGTACATTTTCTGGGTAATTTCTCAGCATGGCTATCTGCAAGCGCTTCTTCAATGTGTGCCTGCTTTGGCAAGAAGTATAGACTTTTTCCATATTGTTCCATGTTGTGGGGAAGGCGTGGTGGGGTGGGTTTCCTGACCAGTCACTACAGTAAGGCGGCCCACAAGCTATTGTTGTAGGTGTGACACTATCCAATAGCCAGACCAATTATTATATGTTACACCGGCCATTATCCAGACCAATTATTATATGTTACACCGGCCGTTATCCAGACCAATTATTATATGTTACACCGGCCGTTATCCAGACCAATTATTACATGTTACACCGGCCGTTATCCAGACCAATTATTATATGTTACACCGGCCATTATCCAGACCAATTATTACATGTTACACCGGCCGTTATCCAGACCAATTATTACATGTTACATTGGCCGTTAGCCAGACCAATTATTACATGTTACACCGGCCGTTAGCCAGACCAATTATTATATGTTACACCGGCCATTATCCAGACCAATTAGTATATGTTACACCGGCCGTTATCCAGACCAATTATTACATGTTACACCGGCCGTTATCCAGACCAATTATTACATGTTATACCAGTCGTTATCCAGACCAATTATTACATGTTACACCGGCCGTTATCCAGACCAATTATTATATGTTACACCGGCCGTTATCCAGACCAATTATTACATGTTACACCGGCCATTATCCAGACCAATTATTATATGTTACACCGGCCGTTATCCAGACCAATTATTACATGTTACACCAGCCGTTATCCAGACCAATTATTATGTTACACCGGCCGTTATTCAGACCAATTATTACATGTTACACCGGCCGTTATCCAGACCAATTATTATATGTTACACCGGCCGTTATTCAGACCAATTATTACATGTTACACCGGCCGTTATCCAGACCAATTATTACATGTTACACCGGCCGTTATCCAGACCAATTATTACATGTTACACCGGCCGTTATCCAGACCAATTATTATATGTTACACCGGCCGTTATCCAGACCAATTATTATATGTTACACCGGCCGTTATTCAGACCAATTATTACATGTTACACCGGCCATTATCCAGACCAATTATTATATGTTACACCGGCCATTATCCAGACCAATTATTACATGTTACACCGGCCGTTATCCAGACCAATTATTACATGTTACACCGGCCGTTATCCAGACTTATTACGACGTCTGACACCACACACAGTAAGGCACCACGTGACATCACAGTAAGGCACCACGTACGCTATTGTTGTAGGTGTGGCATCAGCCATTAGCCAGAATAATTATTATATGTTACATCACAGTAAGGCGCCACAAACGCTATTGTTGTACATGTGGCTCAGCCATTAGACATACCGATTATTACGTGTGACACCACATGCAGTATACGACAGAGCACATGCTATTGTGTTATGTCAGACATTAGCCAATAATAATAATAATAATATAGAGTATTTGTATAGCGCCATATCCCGTATGGCTCATGGCGCTGAACAATTCACACAAACGCAGTCACACACATTCACACTATAACATATACGCAATAAATAATATGCATGTATTTCAATAATTAAGTCTCCTCAACGTTTTCTGATGTTATTTGTCCGAAATGGGAGATGAATAGGTGAGTTTTTAGGGCCGATTTGAATGTTTCCAAACAGTCAGACTGTTTCACCTCTTTGGGAAGGTTGTTCCAAATGGTCGGCCCGTAGACCTCGAAAGAACGGCGACCAAAGTACATCAGATCTCGTTTAGCCAGACCAGTTATTAGGTGTGACACATCAGTAAGGCACAACATACGCTATTGTTGTGCATGTAGGTGTGACGTCAGCCTTTACCAGACCAGTTATTTCAACTTCACAGAAATATCGTTCCTCACAAATGGAATTTTGAAATGTTTGCCCGCACCAATTTGAAATGTTTTCCCACACCAATTTGAAATGTTTGGGTACACCGATTTGAAATGTTTGAGTACACCGATTTGAAATGTTAGCGTACGCCGATTTTAAATGTTTGCGTACATCGATTTGAAATGTTAGCGTACGCCGATTTTAAATGTTTGCGTACATCGATTTGAAATGTGCGTACTCCGTTTTAAATGTTTGTGTACATAGATTTGCATCTATATTGAAATGGACATCTTTCGAAATAGTATATCTACTGTTGAACCCATTATCATAATGAAATTATCATTTATTACTCATATCGACACACTTAACAAAACTACAACTTTGAAGGTTTATATAATAAAAGTTACATATATTAGCAGCATAATACATGTGCGATTAATAAACGCGACTTTAACAATAATTTATACTCACAAGGACTCCCATCCCTCCTTTATTTTTAGGTTTCGTTAGCTCTTCTCCCCATGCTTGCAATTCATAATCTCCCGTGATCTTCTCTGATGTGTCTGAGAATAAAAAGAGCGTGCACGTTTATAATAACAACACAATGTGTTTCTCTAATATTGGGAATTGAGCACCCCTCACTTTAAGGTACTTTAAGTTTGTCATAATAATGTAATTCGTACCGTCATAAATGTTCAACATATTATTATTTGGTGACATAGTTTGTCATAAAAATGCAATTCTTACCGTAATAATGGTTGACATATTTGTTAACCTAGTTTGTCATAATAATGCAATTCTTACAATAATAATAGTTGACATATATATGGCGACCTAGTTTGTCATAATAAAGCAATTCTTACCATAATAATAGTTGACATATTTGGTGACATAGTTTTTCATTGCATGATAGAATAGTAGTGCGTCGTCCCGATAATAATATCCCGGTAACTTCTCTGGATCCTCAACCTGAAATGAACAAGTCAAGTCAAGTCAAGTCAATAGTTTATTGCATATAAATGAAGTCAATACATTTATTGCATATACAAATAATAAAGTTTCAAAAACAATTCAATTGGGTTAAGGTCCCTAGCGGATGGAGGGCGTAACATACGCTCGTGTAACAGCGCGACAGACCCATGAGTGACTCAGGATTATTCCGGCATCCACGATTCACTGCATTTTCACCAACTAGATATAGGGTCAGTATTATAGTGTATTCATAATGTGACCGGAGTACCAGGAAAAATCCGAATCACTCAAAGGGGGCTCGCGCCTACATCAGACAGACTATATATATATACATTAATCTGAGTTCAGAACTTTAAATTCTAAATTGGAAATTTACTAACTCATTGAGGCCAATAATTTATCTCTTCTAAAGCAGCTGTGATACAAGATGCGTTAATGGTCGACAATGTGAACACATAGACACTATTTAACTGTTCTCAGTATACTCTTCTGTTTTTCTCCTCGAGTGAGATGCCGAGGTTTTTTTTTTACGAGGCGCTAGCCGAGTGAAAATACTCCTGGCATCCCACGAGAGGAGAACAGGTTATAGTACACCAAATATAAAAAATATCCCCTTGGTGTGCTGTCACCCACACTCAATTCAGCATAAAATCACATCTGGCAGCTGAATGGTTGATTATGATTGGGATAAAATTAATGACAAAACAAGAAAAAATCAAAGCCACCATGGAACTATTATACCTTGATGAGTATTGATCCAGAGTGGGTGAAATAATTAACCTGGCATTTAATGGGGGTATGTTTGAAAATTTGGTGATGTTTTTTTGTGCGGAATTAGGGCAGTATCAAAAGCGGTACATTTAAAGACGGAAACGGCACACGGACCTATTAATTTTTTAGGGTCATATTGGGTCCGAAGAGTGATTCTTCAAAATTTACTAGGTTAGACAGTTCCAGCATTCACAATTAGGAATCGAGCATAGCCCCGGACATTAACACTGTCGCCTATGGAGAATAATTGGTGTACTGTAACCAACAGCAATACGCTATATGCGACCAGCCATATCAAATCCAGTCGTAAGTCGGGATTTTTTTTACCCTGTGCCAATGCATTCTCTTATATATGCGAGTCGACCATAGGTCGCCTCGCATATATAAGAGAATGCATTGGCCTAACAATTTTTTATCATTTTTTTTAAATAAATGTTTCTTACAATTTTTAGGAAATAAAATAAAAAACATCCATTACCCTGTAGGGAGCCCCACACATATATAGAAGCATATAGAAGAGTGTCGTCTGCTCATGTTTGTCTGGGGCTCTGTATGGGTGAAATTATAAAATTGTTAAAGAATACAAGAAAAAATTATTTAAATTGTAACAAATTGTTAGGCCAATGCATTCTCTTATATATGCGAGGCGACCTATGATCGACTCGCATATATAAGAGAATGCATTGGCACAGGGTAAAAAAAATCCCGACTTACGACTGGATTTGATATGGCGGTCACATATATACTCAGAAAGTTATTACATAGGTTATTAAATAGTTATACCATAAGGGTCTGATCAGGGTATAACACTGATGGCATGGACTAAAGAGTATAGCGAAACCTTGGTACTGTATTACGGATGGTGTCTCCTCTACTCCTATAATCCCGAATAACAGTTAATAAAGAGGGATGAATCCTGAGTACTTCTTAGGGAAATATAGAATAACATCATGGTTATTTCGTTCGTGTTGGTCTTACTTAGGTAGAAATACACAAATCGATGGTGGGCCATTATCTTTGGCATAGGTGCCATCAAGCATGTTTTTTTTCTGACATAAATTGTTATGAAATGTCTGTACTTCAGCTTCTTCATTTGTGACTGAGTTATACCCCTTTGTTAACACACAAACACGCTTACTTTTACATATTTTAAACTCAATTTGACCAGTTTCAACACAAAATCAGACCATGACAAAATGAATGTCACTAAATATTCTTCCGCCTGATAGAGCTGTTTGGGTTGAGAAATAATTGAAAGAGAAAACAAATGTCTTGCAAGCTCAGACGATAGAATTCAGGGGGAGATAAATCAGGATATTTTCCTGTAACCAAACACAGAGTTGGCCTTCACTGAATACGAAAATTATGTTACGTAACACATTTTTTCATTTTTTTTGTGACCTTTTCCTGTTTTGTAAAATAATCAAACCTTTAAACCAGTAATGTCACATTGAACACAAGCTACACTGGCTGTTATATCCCCGAACACAAGCTACACTGGCTGTTATATCCCCGAACACAAGCTACACTGGCTGTTATATCCCGAACACAAGCTACACTGACTGTTATATCCCGAACACAAGCTACACTGACTGTTATATCCCGAACACAAGCTACACTGGCTGTTATATCCCGAACACAAGCTACACTGGCTGTTATATCCCCGAACACAAGCTACACTGACTGTTATATCCCCGAACACAAGCTACACTGGCTGTCATATACCCGAACACAAGCTACACTGGCTGTTATATCCCCGAACACAAGCTACACTGGCTGTTATATCCCCGAACACAAGCTACACTGGCTGTTATATCCCCGAACACAAGCTACACTGGCTGTTATATCCCCGAACACAAGCTACACTGGCTGTTATATCCCCGAACACAAGCTACACTGGCTGTTATATCCCCGAACACAAGCTACACTGGCTGTTATATCCCCGAACACAAGCTACACTGGCTGTTATATCCCCGAACACAAGCTACACTGGCTGTTATATCCCCACATATACTTATTTCTCTATTTTCAGCCCCCCTTCAACCCGATAATTCGTGTACAGCTACCCTACCCCTCGAATCTTGAGCGATTCCGGCAGCGTTCCATCAACATCCAACCTCCACTGTTTAACACTGAAAAAGGAAGAAATAATATCTGGGTTTAAAGCAACACATATTAAAGGTACACAATCCGATTCGACGGTCCCCATATCATCAGATTCCAACAACACCAATATTTTTAGAAAAGCCGCTTCAGTTATCAGAATCGATTAATTGCCCAAAAATAATGCTAACCACTGTCAACTATACTATAAAATTGCCCAAAACCAGTTATTGATCAACATTTTGTTCAACGAAATTTTGCCGGTATGTCAAATATCTGACACAAAAAAGCCACTTGATTTTAGAGTTATCCATCTTCATCAGCAATTTGTTCCGAGACCGTCTTCTCGTCCACTTTTTACTTGACCACTAAAAGTTATCGGTGGTGAAAAATAGTAGATTTCAAGAATGGATATCAGATCACTCTGATATATGGGTGGGTTCCTCGATTCGAAATATTGTTTACCCCCGAAGCAAGGAAATAGTAATTTGCGAGCGTTAATTCGGATTATGCATCTTTAATTTAAAAACTCCATTAAACCAAGCGTGATAAGTGGATTTGGGGGCTGGAATACGTATCACCCCGCCGCCAAAATGTTAATCAGTTAGATCTATCATAGCCGATACAACAGCTGCAAATTTCTTACCACACAATAAACTGAAATTATTCTTATTTTCCGAATAATAATATATAATGTGAAATTTGTTTTCGATACTTTCCGTTGAAATTATCCAAAACATTAGGAGGTGTTCCTTATGAAATTACCAAACATTTAGGGGTCTTCATTTGGAAATTAACCAACAGTTGGAAATGGGATGGTGTACAAATGTGAGGGGATACAAATGGGAGGGGATACAACTATGAGGGGATACGAATATGAGGTGATACAAACGGGAGGGATACAAATATGAGGGGTTACTAATGGGAGGGATACATATGGGAGGAGATACAAATGGGATGGGACACAAATGTGAGGGGATACACATGGCATGGGATACAAATGGGAGGGGACTGAGAGGGGATACAAATTGGAGAAGATACACATGGGAGGGGATACAAATGTGAGGGATACAACTTGGAGGGATACAAATTGGAGGGGATACAAATGGGAGGGATATCAATTGGAGGGAATACAAATGGGAGGGGATACACATGGAAGGGTATATAACTGGGAGGGGATACAACTAGGAAGGGATACAAATGAGAGGGGATACAAATTGGAGGGAATACAAATGGGAGGGGATATAAATTGGAGGGGATACAAATGGGAGCTGTTACACATGGAAGGGGATATAACTAGGAGGGGATACAACTAGGAGGGGATACAAATGAGAGGGAATACAAATTGGAGGGGATACAAATGGGATGGGACACAAATTGGAGGGGATATAAATGGGGGATACAACTGGGTAGGGTACACATGCGATGGGATATAACTGGGAGGGGATACAACTAGGAGGGGTACAAATGGGAGTGGATACAAATATGAGTGGATACAAATGTGAGCGGATACAAAAGTGAGGGGATACAAATGGGAGGGGGTACAACTAGGAGGTGATGCTAGGATGGGGTACAAATGGGATGGGTACAATTGGGAGGGGATACAAATGGGAGGGGTACACATGGGCGGGGATACTAATGGGAGGGGATATAATTGCAATTAATTTCCCGGACTTGTACATTTCTAAATTCCACGTAGGACACCACCATCCAAACCGAGACCCCCTTGTAACGTTGCCGATAGTAACACGTCTAGTGTTTCGTATACGCACCCTTTCCTTGCGAGTTCGAATACCGACTCTCTACCATAATTATGATGTTCGTCGATAAACCCATTCACCGCCACCAATGTCTCCAGAGCTATTCTGAAAATTAAAAACACGATGAACCCATCTACCGCCACCAATGTCACCAGAGCTATTCCGAAAACTAAAAACACGATAGACACACCCGCCACTACCAAGCCTTGAAATAGTGTGTCTGTCATTTGCAGAATGAGGTCCCCAGAGGGTGAATTTAGTTATGCTACCACGCATATCGGGGTAGCATCACCAAATTCACCCTCTGGGAACCTCATTCTGCTGAGGTGTAAACAGAATGAGGTCCCCAGGGGGTGAATTTGGTGATGCTAGCCCGTTATGCCCGCTAAGCGGGGTAGCATCACTAAATTCACCATCTGGGGACCTCATTCTGCAAATGACAGACACACTATTTCAAGGCTTTGGCCACTACCAGCGTCACCAGAGCTATTCTGAAAATTAAAAGCACTTTGTCTTTTGTCCCGCCATAAGGGTAGGTTCATACTCTGGCAACTTTGCACGGTTTGCTTTGCAGGCATTTCGTCATACAAAATCACATGTGCCATAATATGAACGGAAGCGTGCATATACCATGCATCTTTACTAAAGCGAACGACATGAGAAGTAAAATTTCCACTTGTAACGGTGCTACTGGCATTTGCCATTAAATACCTGTAATATTGATTCTTGCGAGATAATTGCATGCTATTTACAGGCAAAGATACAGTCATGTTGTACTACAGAGTTTTTATTATTATTATAAGCATGTTTCCGTTCATATTACGGCACCATATCGTTTTCTACGATGAAATGCCTGCAAAACATACCGCGCAATCTGCAGGGTAATGGATGTTTTTTTATTTTATGTCCTAAAAATTGTAAGAAACATTTATTTTTTTTAAATGATAAAAAATTGTTAGGCCAATGTATTCTCTTATATATGCGAGGCGACCTATGGTCAACTCGCATATATAAGAGAATGCATTGGCACAGGGTAAAAAAAATCCCGACTTACGACTGGATTTGATATGGCGGGTCACATATATCTTCTCGAGATTGTTGTCTCTGTTCATTTCTTTTTCAGGCTATAGTTTGGTATAGACTATTAGTGCGGTATGACATGTATTCCCGTAGGATTTTTGTGCTAAAATTGATTTTTTTGCAGTTCTGGCTTCAATAGGGTTCAGGCTAACAGAAAATGATGGGGTCCAAATTTTCAGACCCCTCTCCCCTTCGTGGGGGGTCATTTCCGTTTTGAGACCCCCCGCAACTGGCCATTCACCTATCTCCGGAAGTTATTGACCGATTTTCATACTTGAAGTGTCGATGTGTAGGTCTTCAGGTATGCTGAGTTCATTTATGACACTTACAAAGCAACCGGAAGTGTAGGTTTTCACTTCCGGTTGACAAGTTAGGGTTTGACTCTGACTCATGTGCCCTCCGGATGGACACCGGCAAGTATCCTCATCATGTATGCTCCGATTTCTTAGTTTTGGGAGATTTAAGCATACTGAGGTGATTGTGGGCACTTCAAAAGCAGCAGAAAGTATTTTTGCTGACTCTCGGTTCATCATATAGGGTCTCCGAACACCGAAACTAATGACGATATTTTTTCTCATCAGCGAGCGTCTTCCAGATGTTAAGTTTGTCGCCTCAATGAGACGAAATGAGCCTGACAATCTTGTTGCTGTCAGCAAGGCCATGGATCTCAGGTACTCAATGTTGGATGATGGTGAAAAAGTTGGTCACCTCAGGACGGTCGCCAAACTTCTGCGAGAAGAGATGATGCAACAACGCAGTTGGTCTTTCACGGGAAACTTCAGAAACTTTGAAGATCCGTCTTTACTACAGTTTTTCTTGAGCCACCTGCTCTTTGGTAGTGACGTCGTCAACGTGTCTGGAATACGGGACCAGGAGGTGGACAAAACTGTCGACGTCACAAGCCAATTTCTAGTTCAGAATACTCAGACTGATCGCCATGCAGGTAAAACACCAGCCGAAGAAAAACAGTGCATTCCGACAAACGGTCCAAACCCCTCTCTCGATCGGTCTTCCCCTGACTGTTCACTCTAGAGTGCGCGACAAGAATATCATCGAGAACCTCTCAGCTGTCTATGTCGGAAGTGACTACCTGAAGATCATTGACTTAGAGAAACGAGTTGAGCAGTGTGTTCTCCAGCGAATGAAGGAGGCTGGTGGATTTTGTCTTCCAGACTTTGCCAAGAAGGGTCTGAACACATGGTTTGCGATAGATAATATTGACCTCTTGGAAGACACACCGACTGGGCAAGGAACCTTCCATGGAACAGTGATTGTTATGTTCCAGCAAGATGAAGATGGGGAGTTGATGAACCGACCACTTGAAATACCAGAAAAGCTTGTTTCACAGACACATCTGGCCTTTGAAGTGAACATGATGCAAGACCCAATCATCAAAACAACCCCATTGAGATATGAGGTCTACGAAATGGGAAAGCGGAAGAATATACTTTCCAAAGATTTCACTCACACCTGGGCACTTGCAAACTACCTTGGAACTGATGAAAACATGGAGATTACACAAACCAGGGCTGTAATGTTCAATCAAATCAGGAAGAGTATCCTAATGACAGCGCTCCAGACGACGCTATACTCTCAGTCAAAGAACACGTACACCAACCAGAGACATTGGTAAAGAAAGATGTGATGCCAACTTGGGCTGCTACCAAATCTCTGCTGTTATCCCAGTCTTCTGAGAGCCAAACACGCACGAATGTAGAGGTGGTTGCTCCATTATTCAAGACCTCGCCCACGGACTATGGGACTCTTTACACTGTTCTTCGGTTAACCCAGGGAATCTCTGCCACTGTCGTTGGTCCACATAGGAAAACTTTGATAATGCTTGACCTTGACCTATACTCACGTGCGTTGAAGATTCAACAGTCAGTTGGGAACACCAATTGGATCTTGAGAGCAGGAGCTCTCCACATTGCATTTGCCACTTTGCATGCTCTTGGTAAAACGGTCGATGGCAGTGGCCTGGATACATGTGCCATTGAAAGTGGTGCATACACATCAGCAGCTCTTCGTGTGATCTTTGGTGGCAAAGCATACAAGCGAGGACTCGAGTACCACATCACTACCAGCCTAGCAATTATGATGATGCGGTTTGATGCCATATTATCCACCCTTCCAAAAGGTCCTGTTCGTGTCCAGTGCATAACTCTCAAGGACAAGTTTGCCGAGTTTCTGTCAGCGTATCTTGACCAGGTGGAAAGCCTTCTTCAGTTCATCAGCTCATGCCGCTCAGGTGACTGGCAGAGTTACCTCGCTTCTTTGGAGGACCTCATAAAGTATTTCTTCGCACGTGATCTCCTCAACTACGCTCGACTGATGCCTGTCCATCTTGCACAAATGAATGCACTGGAAGAGGACGAGCCTGAAACATGGAATGCATTGATGTCCGGTAACTTCGTCGTTGCAAAATCGGAGATACCCTTCACGCATCTCGGCACGGATCAGGCCCTCGAGCAGGAAATAAAGAAACGAAAGGGACATGGTGGTATGGTAGGACTCAGTAGAGATGAAGCTGCTCTTGATCGAATCGTGACGACAACACCTCACCTTGCTCGACTCGTTGACGAGTATCTTGAGAGCTTCCCAAAAGCTTCCAGATCTTCCGAACGTACAGAACATTACCAGCTCTCTGGACAGATTGCATTGAGATCAAGAGCAAATGCAATGAAGATTCGTCACTCAATTGAGTTGCACTGTGCAGAAAATCCCTTCAGAGTGAAAACGCCGTTGAAGAGTTTAGTTTCATCAGCTCTAGTGTCCGAGGAGGCAAATGATGATACCGGGCCCGTTTGGGGGCATTTCAGGAACGATAACTCTATTCTCTGCAGTACTCCCGTTGGAGTTTGACCTATATTCTCCGCCCACGCGTCGGTCTATTTGTACCGGTTGGACATGTCCGGACATGACCCGCTGGTTATATACAGATTTCTCCATATGAATGGTATATTATCTACATGTATATCACGTGATGATCTCGGTGGGGTAGCTTCAGTCTTGAATATTAAAGGGATACTAGTCTCTCACGGGGGATGATTATTAAAGTGACACTCACTATGGATGAATGTTAAAGTAACACATGGCGCACACTGTGGGATAATGTTAAAGTGACACTCGCATTGAAAACTTCCAAAAAGTTCAAAAAGTTCAAAATGGTCAAAAAGTTCAAAAAGTTCAAAAAGTTCAAAAAGGTCAAAAAGTTCAAAAAGTTCAAAAATTTCAAAAAGTTCAAAAATTTCAAAAACTTCAAAAACTTACAAAATTTCAAAAATTTCGAAAAACTTCAAAAACTTCACAAATTTCACAAATTTCACAAATTTCAAAAAACTTCAAAAATTAAACAAAATTCAGGATTTAGTCATAAATGTGACCCGCTATATCAAATCCAGTCGGAAGTCGGTTTTTTTTATCCTGTGCCAATGCATTCTCTTATATATGCGAGTCGCCCGCGGCGGCGGCGGCGGCGGCGGCGGCGGCGGCGGCGGCGGCAACTACATAATGCTATGGCATGCAAAGAAATTGGCGGCCGCCGCCGCCGGCGGCGGCGGCGGTTAAGGATTTAGTCAGTGATGATACTGTTGTTGTTGTTGTTGGTGTTGTTGTTGTTGTTGTTGGTGTTGTTGTTGGTGTTGTTGTTGTTGTTGGTGTTGTTGTTGTTGTTGTTGTTGTGGCTGATGATACTGTTGTTGTTGTTGGTGTTGTTGGTGTTGTTGTTGTTGGTGTTGTTGTTGTTGTTGTGGCTGATGATACTGTTGTTGTTGTTGGTGTTGTTGTTGTTGTTGTTGTTGGTGTTGTTGGTGTTGTTGTTGTTGTTGTTGTGGCTGATGATACTGTTGTTGTTGTTGTTGTTGTTCTGAAGGCGTGTGTTTAACTTTGATATGACGCTTCAAACTATCTTGCCAAGCATAGACACTTAAGCACTCTTCACATTGATACTTCATTTTCCTATATAATCAGTGAAATCGAGCGTTCTTCTATGCACCTATATTTATATAGAACAGAAACAAGGGAAACGTGGTGGACTAGTTAACTAGTTCAGGCTGTCGTTCACAACGTCTCTTAGTGTTGTTTGTACTGGATACAAATTTATCACATTGGCTACAATACAACCTACCTATCCAAATGTCAATGCAATTATGAGTGAATTCAATATGAGAGTATATATATAAGCATTTGTATCGACATCTCGTGAATCTATCGAAATATCTTACTTCTCTTTCCAAATTGCGTAATAATTATGTTGAGGTTCAGTGGGTACGTCCTATATATCCAGCTGAAGGCAGAATGGACAATTGCTTCCTCTGATGTACAGTTAGTTTGAATCAGTAAACATATGCACATGATTGTGTCTGTGCAACTTGAAACAATACAATTAAAATCTGGTCGTTTTCGGCGGCGGCCGTAATGCGCATGTCAACGCCGCGCCGCCGGCGGCGGCGGCGGCGGCGGCGGCGGCGGCGGTTAAGGATTTAGTCACAAATATGGCTTGTTTCCATTCATCGGAAAACTATGGGGGTAAGGTGGTGAGCGTTACCGAAAAAAGCAAGTGAGCGAGGGAAAAAAGAGAAAAATAACATGACAAGTGGTACATAGTACAATTTATTATATTAACTATTCACTGTCACTTTCGTCCGAATTGTCATCACTTTCGTCAGATGTGTCATTTGTTTCGTCCATGAACTTTCTAGCAATGGTCTGTACTTTAATATATATATATATATATATATATATATATATATACACACAATTGATATTAATATGTTTGCCAATAATTTACACATCCATGAATCGATCTGAAAACATTATGGTTCATTGTCAACATTTTTGACGAGTAGTTGTCAATATTTAGACATTCCTGGAAGAAATTATCCCAACTGCCTTCCCGTTCGACCCATTGGTCAGTGTATAATGTCACGATAGTGTGTGCCCGTGGCTCACAAATGACGATCGAGGTGCGGTAATATATTCATCGATATAAAGATAAGTGTATCAACATAATATTTCATTTCCAATCATGGAGTCGCATGAAGCAGTCTTGAGTGTATTTTGCCATTCTTTGTAACACCAAACGTCTTTGTATGGAACAGGTTTGAACAAGTCATCTTTATATTCGATTAATTTCTTAACAAAATATGTTTTACCACAACCACTTGGTCCCGATATGAAAATGTTACAGGGATGTTTGAACAACAATGATTCGTCCATCTTTACCCTGAGACAGATCATGTAAGACTGATTAGGATTGTTCGGAATCAACCTTTTTTATTTTTAATGAAGAATCACCATAACTCCATACTATTCCAAATGTCCATACGAGTTCATAATCTAAATCTGAAATAGGTCTAGTGTTTTTTACAATATAATCCAAAGACACTTTTTCTTCAAATAACTTTTCAACAGTGAAAATTGTACATGGTTCTCGGAGAATAATGTATCCATATATTCTCGTCACCTCTTCGAATTTCAAAGTTTTTTCATTGAGAATCCTGTCTTGATATTCAGCAAAGCGAGTAAAATTATTTCCAACTAATTCACGAATTGCGTTTATTTCGTTTTTAGGAACACCATGAAATATCCAATAATCTGAAAACATTTGATCCAATATATCCATTAAGAAATCAGTTTCAAATTCTGATCTCTCAATCAAACATCTCAGTCGACTCTGTCCCTCAGAGAAATGTCCGTTCAGCAAAGTCTCCATTATAATTCTACTTTCCCTCAAAAACCAAGCTTGCTTAAGTTCTTGTTTGATTTCTTGATCCATTTTTGACATTTCGATCAAATTATTATAAATTTTCAAAAGCATCTCTGCTGGTAACACATCAATTCCATCCATAAGGAATTGTGTAGTATTCACCCACAACAAGTCGTTTGGTGTACACAGATCGGAATGTTTTTGTTTGCTCTTCACTAATTACTTCTCGGTTCTTTGTGCGTTTAATTCTGCATGGATAGTTTATGACACGTTGAAAATTTAACTGGTCGTTAACACATTCAACCATTGAATGAAAATTTATTTGCTGTTTAGTTTTATAATCCAGAGTGATGCCCTTGACCTTGCATACAAATTTCATGATTTTAGCATTACGGCCGCCGCCGAAAACGACCAGATTTTAATTGTATTGTTTCAAGTTGCACAGACACAATCATGTGCATATGTTTACTGATTCAAACTAACTGTACATCAGAGGAAGCAATTGTCCATTCTGCCTTCAGCTGGATATATAGGACGTACCCACTGAACCTCAACATAATTATTACGCAATTTGGAAAGAGAAGTAAGATATTTCGATAGATTCACGAGATGTCGATACAAATGCTTATATATATACTCTCATATTGAATTCACTCATAATTGCATTGACATTTGGATAGGTAGGTTGTATTGTAGCCAATGTGATAAATTTGTATCCAGTACAAACAACACTAAGAGACGTTGTGAACGACAGCCTGAACTAGTTAACTAGTCCACCACGTTTCCCTTGTTTCTGTTCTATATAAATATAGGTGCATAGAAGAACGCTCGATTTCACTGATTATATAGGAAAATGAAGTATCAATGTGAAGAGTGCTTAAGTGTCTATGCTTGGCAAGATAGTTTGAAGCGTCATATCAAAGTTAAACACACGCCTTCAGAACAACAACAACAACAACAACAGTATCATCAGCCACAACAACAACAACAACACCAACAACACCAACAACAACACCAACAACACCAACAACAGTATCATCAGCCACAACAACAACAACACCAACAACACCAACAACAACAACAACAACAACAACATCATCAGCCACAACAACAACAACAACAACACCAACAACAACAACAACACCAACAACAACACCACCACCAACAACAACAACAACAACAACAACAACACCAACAACAACAACAACAGTATCATCACTGACTAAATCCTTAACCGCCGCCGCCGCCGCCGCCGGCGGCGGCGGCCGCCAATTTCTTTGCATGCCATAGCATTATGTAGTTGCCGCCGCCGCCGCCGCCGCCGCCGCCGCCGCCGCCGCGGGCGACTCGCATATATAAGAGAATGCATTGGCACAGGATAAAAAAAACCGACTTCCGACTGGATTTGATATAGCGGGTCACATTTATGACTAAATCCTGAATTTTGTTTAATTTTTGAAGTTTTTTGAAATTTGTGAAATTTGTGAAATTTGTGAAGTTTTTGAAGTTTTTCGAAATTTTTGAAATTTTGTAAGTTTTTGAAGTTTTTGAAATTTTTGAACTTTTTGAAATTTTTGAACTTTTTGAACTTTTTGACCTTTTTGAACTTTTTGAACTTTTTGAACTTTTTGACCATTTTGAACTTTTTGAACTTTTTGGAAGTTTTCAATGCGAGTGTCACTTTAACATTATCCCACAGTGTGCGCCATGTGTTACTTTAACATTCATCCATAGTGAGTGTCACTTTAATAATCATCCCCCGTGAGAGACTAGTATCCCTTTAATATTCAAGACTGAAGCTACCCCACCGAGATCATCACGTGATATACATGTAGATAATATACCATTCATATGGAGAAATCTGTATATAACCAGCGGGTCATGTCCGGACATGTCCAACCGGTACAAATAGACCGACGCGTGGGCGGAGAATATAGGTCAAACTCCAACGGGAGTACTGCAGAGAATAGAGTTATCGTTCCTGAAATGCCCCCAAACGGGCCCGGTATCATCAGGCAAAGCATGATATTCTACACTATGCACTAAGGGTCAGAAGCGCTTCGAAGAGTTCGTTTATGAACGTTTGACCTCCACATCAACTCTCTCGGTTTGGGACAAAATGAAGAAGCTCAAGTTGAAGGCCTTCTCAAATTGGATGGACATAATGAAAGCACGCATTGGAGATAAGGTCATCAAGTTGCGCGAGGAGCGTGAATTACTGGGCAGATTTCTAATCGTCCAAGGAAGCCGACCAGGTTTAGTTCCAAAACTTGAGGAGACTATTGGCGAGTATGAGATGTCAACGGTGCCCCGCTCTCTCTGTGCTGTTGATGGATCCCTGTACATCCCAGCTGACAAAGCCAGTCTGATGCACGCAGTTGAAGATGCCACGGTCGAGTCCCTTGATGTTCTGCCAGTGCCTGGCATAGTGCAGGAAGATCCCCCAGTCAAAGTTCTGATCATTGATGCGATGGGTGTACTTCAGAGTATGACAAAGACGCCAAAGATGCTGAAGCTTTCACACCTTCAGGATGCATTCAACAAGCGCATAGAAATGATGATGGCCAGTTATAATGAGGGTCGAGTTGTGTTCGATCGGTACATGGATCAGTCGTTGAAGAACAAGACCCGACAGAAGCGATCGACTACATCCATTGAGTACGAAGTTCATCCCGAAATGAAGCTCACTATGTCCATCAAGGACCTACTGTCAGCATCAACAACAAAGAGGAAACTCTCATGTCTGTTTGGCCAGGGACTGCTGGACTATTTTGCAAGCAAAGGTTCATTCGTGCTGGTTGTCGTGTATGATACTCATATCAAGGGACGTGGTTTCGAGTATGCTCATACACATGAAGAGGCTGACACACTAATTCCAAATCAAGTCCTTCAATCTGCAGTCTGTGGTGCTTCACGACGGATCTGCGTATGGTCACCTGACATTGACGTACTCCTGCTCCTAGTTGATCTGGTCGCCAGCAGACAAATAACATTTCCCACATCCTTGAAGTTTCATACTGGCAAAGGAATGAAGAAACGTGAAATAGACATCTTTGAGAGAGTTCATGTTATTGGCCGTCGCAAATGTCAAGGTCTCCTTGGACTCCACAACTTCTCTGGTGCTGACTGGGGAGGCAAATTCATTGGAATCTCGAAGAAGTCATGGGTTAATGCATACCTGAAGCTTGATGAAGATGACCCTGTCATTGACTGCTTCAAGGCATTAGGATGTATTTCCATTCCTGATGAGATGAACGATGGCAAGCTTCCCACACAGGTGATGGCATTGGAGACTTTCGTGTGTCGCGTCTACAGTTCAAAAGGTCCAACAACCCTACCATCACTCAGGTGGGAGTTGTTCCGGTCAAAGAACTTGGAAGGCGAGATGCTTCCACCAACTCGTGCTGTATTGCTTCCACATATCATCCGTGCAAACTACATCACAATGCGGGACAAATCATACCCAGATAATTGTCCGGCCCTTCCACCAATTGAAGAAAATGGATGGAAATTGAAGAAAGAGGTGTATGTTCCAGTGAGATGTCTTGCCTTGCTTGCCCCACGGGCTGTAGTTGAACTCGTCAAGTGTGGCTGCAAAGCAGGGTGCAAAGGAATTAGGTGTAGCTGCTTGAATAATGGCCTGCCCTGCACTCCACTCTGTAAATGCTATGGCGGTGACTGTGCAAATACTATTCGGGAGGATACTCCAGATATGGACATCGATGAATAGCGTACTGATTCTTCGGAATTTCGATGCCGGATTTGACAGTTTTGCCAGCAAATACTTCAATAACTCTCCCAGAGGAACTTTGCAATGAATCAGCTCAGAGTTCTTCACAAAAGTCTCACAAATTGTGAAAATCTGATCATACATGGTGAGGATACGGAGCGAGACCCTATATACTGACCGGAAGTGCAAGAAGGAAACTTCCGGTTGCTTTGTAAGTGCTACAAATCAACTCAGCTTACCTGAAAACCTACAAATCGACACTTCAAGTATGAAAATCGGTCAATAACTTCCGGAGATAGGTGAATGGCCAGTTGCGAGGGGTCTCAAAACGGAAATGACCCCCCACGAAGGGGAGAGGGGTCTGAAAATTTGGACCCCATCATTTTCTGTTAGCCTGAACCCTATTGAAGCCAGAAGTGCAAAAAAAATCAATTTTAGCACAAAAATCCTACGGGAGCTGTTTTCCTTACATTACATACCGCACTATATAGACATCCTTCCTTTTTCGTTTTTTTTTATCGAAGATATACAAGTTAACTTCTGCAATTTCGCCTAAATGTCTTTGCTAATGACGTATTTATAGAAATAAATGCATGAATCATGGATAGAAGCTGTTAGAGGTAACTAATAACATAGTTATGCTCCTCTGCCTTCGTCAAAAGATTGCGGTAAAATCTGAGACTGATTTCCAAAATTCACGGTAAAAAAAATCAGACACAGAAATTGTGTGAGAATTGACACCAATGTTCGATATAATATAATAAATAAATAATGTATGTCTTGTCGTTGACTGTGCCAAAATAGTGATCACAACAGAGCATGGATATGTGTTTACTGTGCTCGTAAAGTGCTCGTGGGGTGCAAGTCTTAACTTAGTGTGCCTATCATTTGCAGAGAGTTAATTTAGTGACGCTATCATGCATGGCGGGCTAGCATCACCAAATTCACCCGTTCCCCAGTTGAAGATAGTGATGTTCACTCATCAGTCATCTCGGTTATACATTTTATCTTCTGCAAATTAGGGGATATATAAACAGAAGGAAAAGGTATCTAAAACAATTGAGACAATTGATACTTCCCAGAAGATTAGGCCTAAGCAGAATGAGGTCTCCAGATGTCGAAGTTGGTAATGCTAGCCCATTGTGCAGGATGGCGTCACTAAATTAACCCTCTGGGGACCTCATTCTTAGTAAATTGGTGGATATATTTCCTTATATATCTTCTCGAGATTGTTGGCGATTTTGGTATAGACTGTATATAGAAGTGTGATAAATTTAGGACAATACTATTTGTAACTATATTATTGAGCTAAATTTTGCACCACACCATAACATATATGACGATGCTCTCGACCAATCAGAAGGCGCAATTTATGCGTGAGGTGAAATACTAATTATAATACTACACATGTCCAAAGCGTATTTTAATTTTATAACTGAATTGGCTAATCTAGTCAGTAATGAAATGGTTAAAACTTTGAGTGCCAGGGGCCGATCTTATCGGCCATAAACCTACAAAATAAGTCTGTTAAAGAATATAAGAATAAATTATTAAAATTGTAAAATATTGTAAAAAAAAAAATTGTTAAGCCAATGCATTCTCTTATATATGCGAGGCGACCTATGGTCGACTCGCATATATAAGAGAATGCATTGGCACATGGTATATGGGTTGATACAAAAATCGACCTGGCACTCAAAGGGTTAAAACATTCATGACTGGAGCTTCCTAAATGTTTGCGAAAACCATGTGCCAATGCATTCTCTTATACAAGCGGGTCGCCCATAGAGCGTCTGGCATATATAAGATAATCCATTGGCCTATCAATATATACTTTGATCTTGTTTGCCAGTACATTTTCTTATAAATGCGAGGTTCCGTGTGGGAGACTCGCATATATAAGAGAAGGCACTGACACAGGATTTGTAATGCTGCACCAGCGCAGCTCCCGTCATGAAAGGGCTAAAACTTACGAATTGATTGCCATCAGGTAGAGGAAATGTGGCCCCAGTAATTTGTGGATGGGATGCGAGATAGATAGGTGTCTTTGTGTGGCCAGGGCAAAACTTTCCATGCAGAAATGTGTGAACGCTGAAAAGAGAATGGACTGATATATCAATGTTTATATACAGCATATAAAGAGTGGGCGATAAGCAAAACACTCAACACCATAGTAATTTAGGAGATTAATTCACGGTGACCAATTCGACACCGATTGGCGGGGATTATCAAGGACTATAAAGGTAGGTACTAACAAGCCTTGAAATAGGGTGTCTGTCATTTGCAGAATGAGGTCCCCAGAGGGTGAATTTAGTGATGCTATGCCGCATAGCGCGCTAGCATCACCAAATTCACCCTTTGGGGACCCCATTCTGCTTACATATATTCTGCTTACACCTCCGATGGAAGGAATACCTGTCAAGTATAAAATATATTCTCACTAAGAACTATATATACTCGTCATCCGATGGAAGGAATACCGAAAGTGCCAGATCCAGAGGGGGTGGGCCAGAGTGCCAGCCAATACTACTAACAACCAACTGCATGTTTTCGATACTTTATCATTTTTATAATTTTTTCTTACCATTCTTTTACAATTTTATCATTTTTATCATTTGTTCTTACTTCTTTGTCAATTTTTATAATTTTTTTCTTTCATTCTTTAACAATGTTTATCATTTTCTTATCATTATTTCTTGCATTCATTAACAATTTTTTTCTCTTTTTTTTATTTGTTCTTACCTTTTTTAACAATTATATAAAATAAAATTTGTTAGGTTAATACATTCTCTTATATAATGTTCGCCGACAATGTACAAGGAAATAATAAATGCTGTGTCATGTGATATATTAAGCCTGTACCATATGTGATATATTATGCCTGTACCATATGTGATATATTATGCCTGTACCATATGTGATATATTATACCTGTACCATATGTGATATATTACGCATGTACCATATGTGATATATTATGCCTGTACCATATGTGATATATTATGCCTGTACCATGTGATATATTATGCCTGTACCATATGTGATATATTATGCCTGTACCATATGTGATATATTATGCCTGTACCATATGTGATATATTATGCCTGTACCATATGTGATATATTATGCCTGTACCATATGATATATCATGCCTGTACCATATGTGATATATTATGCCTGTACCATATGTGATATATATTATGCCTGTACCATATGTGATATATTATGCCTGTACCATATGTGATATATATTATGCCTGTACCATATGTGATATATTATGCCTGTACCATATGTTATATATATTATTCCTGTACCATATGTTATATATATTATGCCTGTACCATATGTGATATATTATGCCTGTACCATATGATATATTATGCCTGTACCATATGTGATATATTATGCCTGTACCATATGTGATATATATTATGCCTGTACCATATGAGATATATTATGCCTGTACCATATGTGATATATTATGCATGTACCATATGTGATATATTATACCTGTACCATATGATATATTATGCATGTACCATATGTGATATATTATGCATGTACCATATGTGATATATTATGCCTGTACCATATGTGATATATTATGCCTGTACCATATGTGATATATATTATGCCTGTACCATATGATATATTATGCCTGTACCATATGTGATATATTATGCCTGTACCATATGATATATTATGCCTGTACCATATGATATATTATGCCTGTACCATATGATATATTATGCCTGTACCATATGTGATATATTATGCCTGTACCATATGATATATTATGCCTGTACCATATAATATATTATGCCTGTACCATATGTGATATATTATGCCTGTACCATATGATATATTATGCCTGTACCATATGTGATATATTATACATGTACCATATGTGATATATATTATGCCTGTACCATATGAGATATATATTATGCCTGTACAATATGAGATATATTATGCCTGTACCATATGTGATATATTATGCCTGTACCATATGTGATATATTATGCATGTACCATATGTGATATATTATGCCTGTACCATATGTGATATATTATGCCTGTACCATATGTGATATATTATGCCTGTACCATATGTGATATATTATGCCTGTACCATATGTGATATATTATGCCTGTACCATATGTGATATATATTATGCATGTACCATATGTGATATATTATGCCTGTACCATGTAATATATTATGCCTGTACCATGTGATATATTATGCATGTACCATATGTGATATATTATGCATGTACCATATGTGATATATTATTCCTGTACCATATGTGATATATTATGCCTGTATCATATGTGATATATTATGCCTGTACCATATGTGATATATTATGCATGTACCATATGTGATATATTATGCCTGAACCATATGTGATATATTATGCCGGTACCATATGTGATATATTATGCATGTACCATATGTGATATATTATGCATGTACCATATGTGATATATTATACCTGTACCATATGATATATTACACATGTACCATATGTGATATATTATGCCTGTACCATATGTGATATATTATGCATGTACCATATGTGATATATTATGCATGTACCATATGTGATATATTATGCCTGAACCATATGTGATATATTATGCATGTACCATGTGTGATATATTATGCATGTACCATATGTGATATATTATACCTGTACCATATGATATATTACACCTGTACCATATGTGATATATTATGCCTGTACCATATGTGATATATTATGCATGTACCATATGTGATATATTATGCATGTACCATATGTGATATATTATGCCTGTACCATATGTGATATATTATGCATGTACCATATGTGATATATTCTGCATGTACCATACATATATGTGATATATTATGCATGTACTATACATATGGTGGTGGTTGCCAGCATTGTACTTTTGCCTGTATGGTCAGGGGGTGAAATTTTTTTTTGCCGGGGTGGGTGGGTGGTCAAAGCCACCAACAAGCAATTTTTTCCGCAACTAAAAAAAAAAATTCCTGCTTGTTTTTTAGTCTTTTGGCAATGAGTTGGGCTTCAAAAGCACTTTGAATGAGAGAAATAATGTAATTCTAACTGGTAAACTGACTGCAGGCAGTTATCGTGTTGTATTTTGTTGCAAATTTTTAAATCCAAGATGGCCACTGGCAGCCATGTTTTTTTGGCCGAATGACCTCAAAATGACTCATTCCTATTTACATGTCCATGTTAACATCCATGATAAATAGTAAGCACAGAAATTCATATACAGATGTTTACAGTGAATTTTCCCCCGCAAATCTCTGTTTTAGTGTTAATAGGGGGGTGGATGTCAAAAAATGGTAGGAAAAAACTGCCGAAAACGGAAAAAAATTTGGCGGTACAAAAAATGATCGAAAGGGAATTTAGGTGGGGTTGAATGTGTACATTACCAGTAGATTCGAGATACTAGAACTAGTATACTAGAACTTGAGATACGTATATGAGCTAGTGACTGGTGGCCGGTATACACCATCGACTACGTTATAAACTAGAACGACATACTTACTTATATGAGCTAGCGATTGGTGGTATACACCGTCGGCCATATTGTACCATGTTCTCGCTATTAACCATAGATACTCGTCGTCCGATGGAAGGAATACCTGTCAAGTATAAAATATATTCTCACTAAGAACTATATATACTCGTCATCCGACGGAAGGAACACCTGTCAAGTATAAAATATATTCTCACTAAGAACTATATATACTCGTCAGCTGACGGAAGGAATACCTGTAAAGTATAAAATATATTCTCACTAAGAACTATATATACTCGTCAGCTGGCGGAAGCGATACATATTTACTGGTTTCTTTTGTACCTTTATTTATATTTACCAGATTGTTCGGTCCTTTTGTTTATAATTACCAAGTTGTTGGGTCCCTTTATATATAGTTACGGGTTTTTTGGATCCCTTTAGTTATATTTACCGTGTTGTTGGGTCCCTTTGTTTATAATTACCAGGTTCTTGGGACCCTTTATATATATTTACGGGGTTGTTAGTCCCTTTAGTTATACTTACCGGGTTGTTGGGTCCCTTTTCCTGGTACAACTGGATCGCAATCGGCATCAGTTGTTTCTTATCGTTGACAAAGAACAAAGCTATGGGCACGACGAGCTGAAAATAAACAATACAATTTAATTTAATTTGTCTTAACCCTTTCATGACTGGAGCTTCCTGATTTTTTAAGGAAGCCCTGTGCCAATGCATTCTCTTTCATATGCGAGTCGAACATATGTCGCCTCGCCTATATAAGGGAATGCATTGGCCTAACAAATTTTATATTATTTTTTTTAATTTAAAAAAAATGTAAGATAAAATTTAAAATATGATAAAAAATTGTTAAAGAATGTAAGAAATAATGATAAAAAACAATAATAATTGTTAAAGAATGTAAGAAAAATTGATAGAAATTGATCAAGAAAAAAATTATAATAAAAATTATAAAATTGTTAAAGAATGTAGGAAAAACTACGGAATAGCATTGTGTTTATAAATGCAATAAAATAACATTGCGTTTAAACGCAATGATTTATTGCGATTAAACGCAATAACATTGCTTTTAAACGCAATAATTTATTGCGTTTAAACGCAATAATATATTTAAACGTTTAAACGCAAAAAGTTTTGCGTTTAAACGCAATAGTATATAGAGGATATATATTATGGACATATATCAGTGAATACAACTCATAAGATGGTGAAAAAAACTATCTGCACTATAAGAATGTAAAAGTCAACTACGATTGTCGAGAATTCCAACCACATCGACGTTATCATTTCAGAATAAAAAACAACGTTTGAACTGAAAACAAGCGAAAATAATTACTCCTTTGTCTGGATTATTGGGCGATAAACACGGGCCATTTTTCCGCCAGCAATGGTTAACAATCGGTTTCTAACAAGAATGCCGATTTCTGTATATTTTGGATAATAAATAAATGGAAATATAACTGATAGTCGTATGATTAAATGCTTTCCGTTCTGAGCATCTCACCGACGTGTTCCACGTCACTTTAACGTCATTCCGACTGACATATAAAGACAATGCAACAACAGTTTTCTGTTGAAATGTGTGCCATGTGTGCATATACGTATCTCTGAATGTGATACATATATATATCCATAGCAACCGAGATTACCAAATGTTCATCACGAGTGGAATTGTTGTTTTAACCAAGAGCCCTTATATATAGACGTACATGTACCAATGTTTTTTTATTGTGTCAAATCGAGCATTAACAATTATAAACAATCAACTCACGCATGAGCTTATAATGTAGCGTCTTGAAATTGTATGACGTAATATGGACAATTTTGATCAGAGTTCTATTATTGACCCACCACGCAATTTTTGATGACTATTATAATCGGCATGTCCGTCCGTCCGTGTATCGGTTTATGTGTCCGTCCGTATCATATGTCATCTTCTGCGATCGCCGAAGGATGAAAATGGCTGCTGCGTTACTCGTTCTATCCTTCCGCGCTGGTGCTCGTACCGTGCCTAATTATTTAATTAATTCAGACCGAGACAGTTTTTTTTACATTTTTACAGTTAAAGGGGTACTGTACGCCATTTTCATTAAATTTCCGGTGACAACAACGATCTAATATCGATAATATATAGAAACATAAGTAATTTGAGTCGAAGATGTATTCTGTAAACGCTCAGGTTAATAGGCTATCTTAAAATTTAATAATTTAAAAGTTAATAATTTGATATAAATTGAATTTATGACTGGAGCCATAAAATGGCGTCAATTAAATTACGATTTTCCGTAATCAAATAAAGTAATTGGGGGATACTGGATTGTTAAACCGATCGCACACACGATCGCTTAAAATATTATGATGATACGGGGAGAACACCCAAGCCACTCACTGACTAGCGACGATACAATAACTTAAATGATTATATGGGACTAGTATGCATATAATATAACTTTTATTTAATTCATTTGGTTGAAAACTGTACAAAAATTACTCGACGACAATTTGTATTTTTGCATTCCGGTAAATTTGCCATCCGTAACACTACTTCGTACTCAACAGACATTCAAATAATGAAAAAATTGTTACCTTATTCTCCGACTCGGAGACTATAGAAACCAACAACAACATTTGGCGTACACTACCCCTTTAAGTATCAATATGACATATATTTGTATATTTAAGATACATACCACGCCCTGTCTTGGTTTAATGCCTTCCATTATAAATAAATACCACGCCCTGTCTTGGCTTAATGCCTCCATTATAAATACATACCACGCCCTGGCTGGGCTTAATACATTCTAGTTTAAATACATACCACGCTCTGTCTTAGCTTAATGCCTTCCATTATAAATAAATACACAGCCCAGTCTTGGCTTAATGCCTCCCATTACAAATACATATACCACGCCCTGTCTTGGTTTAATACCTCCCATTATAAATACATACCACGCCCTGTCTTGGTTTAATGCCTTCATGTATAAATTCATACCACGCCCTGTTATACATACCACGCCCTGCCTTGGCTTAATGCCTTCCATTATAAAATATAAATACATACCACGCCCTGGTTTGGTTTAATGCCTTCATGTATAAATTCATACCACGCCCTGTTATACATACCACGCCCTGTCTTGGCTTAATGCCTTCCATTATAAAATATAAATACATACCACGCACTGGTTTGGTTTAATGCCTTCCTGTATAAACACATATCACGCACAGTTATACATACCACGCCCTGTCGTGGATTAATGCCTTTTAGTATAAATACATACCACGCCCTGTCGTGGATTAATTCCTTTTAGTACAAATACATATACCACGCCCTGTCTAGGCGTAATGCCTTTTAGTATAAATACATACCACGCCCTGGTTTGGCTTAATGCCTTCCTGTATAAATAGATACCACGCCCTGTTACACATACCGCGCCCTGTTATACATACCACGCCCTGTTATACATACCGCGCCCTGCTATACATACCGCGCCCTGTTATACATAACACGCCCTGTTATACATACCGCGCCCTGTTATACATACCACGCCCTGTTATACATACCACGCCCTGTTATACATACCATGTCCTATCCCGGCTTAATGCCTTCTAGTATAAATACATACCATGCCCTGTCTTGGCTTAATGCCTTCCAGTATTTCCAGGTCGGATATGTACACTCTGTGCGCTTTCAGAGCATCGCCCAACGAAAGCCCGTCCAGGAATGGTCGCATCATGGTGTCGTCCACGCCAAGTCTAGTGAAAATAGATAGACGCAATTATATAGAGAGCGAAACGTAGTCTAGCGACTGGAGATAAGTCGTGATACATGGGCTTTCAACTCCAAATGTGCAGACAAGTGGAACTTTACCCAGCTGTTAATCAAATACGTATTAGCATATATTTTCTACCAATCAACAACTGAGCCGGTCGCTTGCTGCATTGCCAATTCTTTGTTCACCCTAAAGTTTATATCCTCGCATACTGTCAGTGTTAAATTCCCTATTTCCAAACAACAGTCTTGCTAAATCATAATGTACTGACTTGTATATTTCTGTAATAATGTGGGGAATTCATGAATTATTATAACACATGAAATTCATGAATTATTATAACACATGAAATTCATGAATTATTATAACACATGAAATTCATGAATTATTATAACACATGAAATTCATGAATTATTATAACACAATGAAATTCATGAATTATTATAACACATGAAATTCATGAATTATTATAACACATGAAATTCACGAATTATTACAACACATGTAATTCATGAATTGTTATAACACATGAAATTCATGAATTATTATTTATAACACATGAAATTCATGAATTATTATAACACTGGTTTTCAATTTGCTTGAGCGAAGACGAAAATTAAGAATTCTTCCGTGTGTATTATATTATATACCCAGCGCTGTGAAACTAATTAAACGCTTTCTGAAGACACCTTGTATGAGGGTATCACCCCCTCCCCCCTGAATCCTGAATACCAGTTAATTTTGGTGGGTGAGTCCTGAATACCAGTTAATTTTGGGGGGTGAATCCTAAATACATGTTGAGAAATAATATGCGATAAATTACATACAAATTGAATGTTTTAATATCAGACAGATACAAGCATAAGTTACACAGACACATACAGTTTCCGGACGCTTTCCGGTTAACGACCGAAGAGACGCCGGTCGCGTTATGCGCGTTATGAGGCCGTTATGATACGATTAATGTTACTTTATGATAGCATGGTGGTCGAATATGCCCAAGAAGCTATTCTACCCACTCATTCATATAGATAACTAGCACAAAATATTATTTTGCGCCAACAAAACCTGCGTCCAAGATGTTTTGCTTGAACCCGAATACCAGTTAATTCGGGGGTATGAATCCCGCGTACGGCTTCAAAACAGCCTGCATACCGCGTACCGAAAAAAAAGTGGGGGGGGGTTGATACCCTCTTGTATCCTGGCAACCGTAATATCCCCAGTAACAAATATGTGTGGAAATCACCGTTATCGGATTCTGACATTATGGAGAAAAAAAACTTACAATTTGCAAAGGCGCTCCACACGATTCGACAGCATAACATTACTATCTATAATTGTCCTAATACATCTCGTGAGAAATCAACTGAAAACAGTGTCTCATATTTGAACAATCGCCCGAATATACATTTACTTTTCTCTCGTTTTATGATGATCTCGTTTACTCTCTGAAACGCCTGATTTTTCTGCAACCGCATCACCGTGTTTACACCTTCTCCCTAATGTTGCATATATAGCTAATGTAAATACAACCACAATTATCATTTGGTGAATGCTTATGGGCAATGCTTAAAGATACTCAATCCGATCAGCGGGTCCCCACAACAACAACATTTCTTCAAATTACGCTTTAGTTATCAGAATCGATTTATTGCAACAAAATAATGTTAACCACTGTCAACTATGGTATCATATTTCCCAAAACTTGTTATTTACCAACATTTTGTTCAACAAAATATGGCCGTATTATCACCAAAGTATCACGAAATTTAACCATATTACCACATGATTTTGGAGTTATCAATCTTCATCCGCAATTTTGTGCGAGCCCCTCCGTTTGACCACGTGTTTCTGGACCACATATTATTAAACATCTCGAGAAATAACAAAATTCAAAATTCGATATCTGATCAATCTGAGCTTTGATGGGTGGGTTCGAATCGAATCAAATATTTTTTACCCCCGAAGCCAAATAAATCACCTAATGCGCATGAGATTGTCCACTTATAAATGGACAATCGGTACCTAAAATGGTCATTAATAAATGGACAATCCGACCACGCGTGGCACGCGAGCTTGCGATTGTCCACTAAATCACGACATATATATCGATCATCCTGCATGTTAGCTTCATATTAAATCTGAAGGGTAATAACTCTATAAAGAATGTACATTTACTAAATGACGGAGATTTCTACAAGTTGTATGAGAAATTTGCAACACCACAACAGATCAACTTTTGTGAAATATAAGTCAAATTCTTCCCTTGGGTGGGTGGGTGGGTGGGTTGGGGTACGCTCTTTAAAAACACTTCTTCGAATATTTCCGTTATTTCGTCAAAAACTCTTCTTCAAATCTCTCCGTTATTTCGTCAAAAACACGTCTTCTCATACAAATCACCGTTATTTAGCAAATTAAAATTATTTATAGAGTTATTGCCCTTCATGCAGGATTAACAAAACATGTCTTCATTTAGTGGGACAATCCCAAGCTCGCGTGCCACGCGTGGTTGGATTGTCCATTTATTAATGACCATTCTAGGTACCGATTGTCCATTTATAAGTGGACAATCCTTGAAGAATTGCCTGAAATAAATAGTAATTTCGGAGCATCTGATCGGCTTGAGTACCTTTAACCCTTTACCCAACAAACCGGCCAAAACCGGCCAAATAAAGCTTCAACAGCCTAAAATATCTTCGGTCTGTCTCAATAGAACCATACAAATATGGATATCATTGGAACCGGCTCCTTGACCACATTGTGATGGTTACAGTTATGCCCTGTGCCAATGCATTCTCTTATATATGCGAGTCGACCATAGGTCGCCTCGCATATATAAGAGAATGCATTGGCCTAAAAATAATCTTTTTTTAACACTTTTTACCATTTTTTCTTACATTCTTTAACAATTTTATAATTTTTAATGTGTTAAGCCAATGCATTCTCTTATATATGCGAGGCGACCTATGGTCGACTCGCATATATAAGAGAATGCATTGGCACAGGACCCTTCTGTTGGGTAAAGGGTTAAATGACATATTTAAACGCGGATACATTATATGCAGCACAAACCCACGAGTGAGAAAGTCAAGATATGTTTCAGTCAAAGAAATAATGAAACAAACATTGTTTTATATCTTTAGGGTAAAGTGGAAGACGGATCTAATAACTTAAAACATGGTGGACAGGCACTACGCCGGCTCCCCGGAGAATGTAAAGGCCAGCACATACACCATGTCACGAATATCTACCCCGGTTAACGCTACACCGGTTCCCCGGAGAATGTAAAGGCCAGCACATACATCATGTCACGAATATCTACCCCGGTTAACGCTACACCGGCTCCCCGGAGAATGTAAAGGCCAGCAAATACATCATGTCACGAATATCTACCCCGGTTAACGCTACACCGGCTCCCCGGAGAATGTAAAGGCCAGCACATACATCATGTCACGAATATCTACCCCGGTTAACACCCGTAGAGAGATCATATTCCATCAGTAGGAAACCTTGGAACTTTTTGAAGTTTTGACAGGGAACCTTATAAAGTCGAAATAAAAAGGCGGGGAATATGTCTTAGTTATTATCTGTTCCTTAACCCTTTACCCAACAAACCGGCCAAAAACGGCCAAATAAAGCTGCAGCAGCCTAAATTATCTTGGGTCTGTCTCAATAAAACCATACAAATATGGATATCATTGGAACCGGCTCATTGACCACATTGTGATGGTTACAGTTATGCCCTGTGCCAATGCATTCTCTTATGTATGCGACTCGACCATAGGTCGCCTCGAATATATAAGAGAATGCATTGGCCTAAAAAAAATCTTTTTTTAACACTTTTTACCATTTTTTCTTACATTCTTTAACAATTTTATAATTTTTAACACTTTTTACCATTATAATTTTTAACACTTTTTACCATTTTTTCTTACATTCTTTAACAATTTTATAATTTTTCACCCACTGACCAACGCGCGAAGCGCGTTCAGTGGGTGTACTATTATTCACCCACTGACCAACGCGCGAAGCGCGTTCAGTGGGTGTACTATTATCGTAGGACTCATGCGTTTCTGCTGAATTGAAATAGTGCCTATGCGTTTCTGCTGAGCTGCACTGACGTTTGATCGCAAAATAAAATTATAACCATTATCAAAGCACACGTTTGGATAACACCGCCATAAACAGTTTCATATTATGATGTTCAGCTCATATCGTCAATAAAATTATAGTTATAATTGATAAAACTAAATTGTACTGCTAAAGTAATTCTACCAATTGGGTAACTAGATTCAGGTTGAGCTAGAACTTGAGAAATTTTTAATTTCAACCAATTGAAATGCCGCTGGAATTGGAAAGGGTTAAGGTTGTGGGGCAACGCAAATGACGTCATCGAAAACAAGGCGACTCAAAATGAGTCAAAAATCGTACACAGTACATGTCTCGCTTCGTCTCGGAATCGTGATTTAAATTCATTCATTTTGACTGTTACTGTGTCCTAAGATATTAGCAACTTGTGTAATGTGCTTAGGAAGGATTGTTTTGATATCTAATAAGTGGGATTTACCTCCCAAAAAGGTGAGTTTCAGGCCTGCATTTGTTGTCAATCTGTATTATCTGATTCTGACAGCGCTCGTCTGCAACTGCAATTGGCAGAATTCGCGTGTTTGACTAAACGTATTCTCCACTCGATTCTCGAGTCAAAATGCACAATAATCGGTCAAATTCTTTGAATAATTCTATCTAAATACATCTTAGCTATTATTCGGATCAGATCTCCCCGTCGAGAAAGCGATATGTTGACCAAAACTACACTTGAGAAAGTTGTTTACATTTTGAGCGCACACTGCCTGCGGCACAGTCAGTACACGCTCGATTTTTATCATTGAAACAAATCAATTTCTTCCATCTAAAAGATAATTACGTGCTGGACCCTGTCATTTTAGGAATATATAAGTATTCCACGCAGACATACCTCAGTCTCAGCTTAAAATTTTGAAAAATAACAGTTTTATCGACATAAATCGATTTGAATGGGAAAATCCCGTGTTAAAATTTATCATTGAAAAAAAATAATTTCTTCCCTCTAAAAAATAATTACGTGCTGTACCCTGTCATTTTAGGAATATATAGGTATTCCACGCTGACACACCAAGTCTCAGCTTAAAATTTAGAAAAATAAGAGTTTTATCGACATAAATCGATTTGAATAGCAAATCCCATGTTAAAATTTATCATCGAAAAAAATTAATTTCTTCCATCTAAAAAATAATTACGTGCTGTACCCTGTCATTTTAGGAATATATAAGTATTCCACACAGACACACCAAGTCTCAGCTTAAAATTTTGAAAAATAAGAATTTTATCGACATAAATCAATTTTAATGGCAGATCCCATGTTAAATAATAAATTTTAGGGCCCTGCGAATGTTTTCTGAGCTGTTCCATATTGGCCAACAGAGTCCATATTTGACAGGTTCTACCTGATAATTGTGCGACAGTACAGTCGCGTTACTTTATACGTCAACATTGGTCATTATCACCCGACAAATTTAGTTTGGTCTATCGTATCAACCCCCATGTAGCCTGACTAAGTGTCAACATTGGTCTTTATTGCTCCACTAATTTTTATCGTCTCATCGGTATGAATTCCATATCCAATTATCCACATATAACCAACCAAACCTCTAATCCCGGTCCAATTTTTTTATTTTTTTCATCGCTATAGTCAAGTTACGTAATATTTTATCACGTGATAATTTTACTTATATGTCTATGGTATTACTATAGTATACGGTATACGTATATCAATTGCTATTCCTTTCTATATAATCCTGGTGCCATCTATAGAGTAAGAGATAATTTCAGACCCCCCCCCCCCTCCCCAATTTTATATCATTGCCGCTACAGTACAGTCGCGATGCATCACATGGCAACATTGATCGCTATCGCTCTACTAATTTATGTCAGTTCATCGTTCCCCTTTTTCTCCGAGTCTATTTAACCAACCCAACATCTAAACCCGGCCTAAATTATTTTCATCGGTATACCGTAGTTGTGTTACATACATATTTTTATCATTTGATTCCAATTTGCATTGTACCACTATAGAAGTCCATAAATAACTATTCTGGCACTATATAGAGATAACGAAGATTATTACAACCCCCCCCCCCCATTTTATAGCCTTGTTGCAACAGTAGAGTTGAGATGCATGATATGTCAACATTGGTCGTTATCGCTCTACAAATTTATATCGGTTCAACCCTTAGTTCCCTGTATCGCCCACTCCTCCCTCAATTTATTTTTTCATTTGTATTATAGTCTCGTTACGTACATATTTTATCTCTTGTAACTTTTGCTTCAACATGCCGAGTTCTGCTGCAGACGATACAAAACTGACAACATTTCGAAATGTAAGCAGGCTTCAAACTCATCTTATCCAAGAAACTTGTGTATAAGGTGTACTCGCATTTGTTGCGTTAAAAACCAAAGGTCCCAAGTCAAGGTCCAAAATCCCCAACACACTGATGTGAGGTTTAATGATAACTCACATCTACATAACCTAACCAATATAAGGATGTGAGGTGTAATGATAACTCCATCCACATACAGTAATGTCCAAAGTAATTGACCACTTAACCAGAGCAGAATTATGGGTAATTTTTCAGGATTTTAAATCCTGAAAAATTACCAATAATTCTGCTCTGGTTAAGTGGTCAATTACTTTGGGCATTACTGTAACCAATATAAGGATGTGAGGTTTAATGATAACTCTATCCACATAATCAATATACGGGTGTGATGTTTAATGAGAACGCCATCCACATAACTAATAACTATGTGTGAAAATTAAATAAAAAAATTAAATTCCACGATGGCGTCCAATATGGACTATCTAATTCTGCTCCAAAAACATGTATATTCAATATATGGATGTTTATTGGATGGGGGGGGGGCCGATTATTTCAATGATATTTTAATTCACTGGGATACAAAACCCGACCTACGGGAGCACGCTTCGCGCACGACTGTATCTTAAACATATGTGCATATTTAATAAGCCAACAATTGGAATCCCAACAGAGAAGACTGGCGTAGGTCCCTTGCGCATAGACATCGTTGATGATCTCTATGGGAAACCAACTTGACATTTAATAGACAATTTCGATTAACTGCAATAACTTAAGGAATCTCTAATTGAGCTCAAGCCCAATAAGAATATTCCTTCAGTTATTGTGCTTAAGCGCAGTTAGAGATACCTTATTGCGCTTAAGCACAATGTGATATTCCTGTGCAATAAGGAATATTCTTATTGCGCTTAAGTGTAATAAGACATTCCTTGTTACACGTAAGCGAAATTACATCAATATTGCACTTAAGCGCAATTAATATCTCTCATTAGATCACCCTTGTGCAAATAGTAGAATAATCCTATATTTGTTCCACCCATTGTACCATGGAGATGGACTACACCACCTGAATTATAGGGAGTTTATGTACTATATATAATATATTCCTTATTAAGAGATTCCCTATTGGGTTTTATTATATAAGCGCAATTTGTAAATTCCATTATTGCGCTTAAGCACAGTTAAATATATCCTTATTGCGCTTAAGCACAATAGAGATTCCCTTATTGTGCTTAAGCACAATTAGCTCTTCTTGCGATTAATTAAAAAAAAAATTCTAATTGTATTGTAACTATTGTTTTGTCCTTTAATATTTCCCATACATCATGTACACATATATTATGCTAGAATGGTACTATTGTTACTAATACCACTCGTAGTAGTTAATACCACCTTACTGTCAATATCCTATCATGGTTAGTTTCAAATCATAACGTTAATTGTTATTACTATGTGTGTACTGTACATGTACATCAGTCATCAATTAATAATATTTTGCTATTTTGCATGCGAAGTGGAAGACCCTCCAATAGCTTATCAATACCACTCGGGACAGTGGGTGTTTTTCCTCAATTAATTGAATTTCTTGTTAATGTGTTAAGCCAATGCATTCTCTTATATATGTGAGGCGACCTATGGTCGACTCGCATATATAAGAGAATGCATTGGCACAGGGCCGTTCTGTTGGGTTAAGGGTTAATGATGTAATTCACTGTAGTCGAATACCAACTCGACATTTCACGATTTAAGTGATTTTGTGAGCGATTTCTCTTTGCTTCGCTCACAATTATGGTGCTCACAGTTAAGTTAATTATGAAGGAACAGATAACAACGGTCATTCCTATTAAAAATAGTCCAATCAGAATATTCCTACCAGAAACGGTTTCGAAAATTAAGACATTTTTTGGAATTAACGAAAACTTATCGCGGGAAACCCAGATATGGCAGTTTAGAACAAGAATTTCCACGAAAAACATATACAAATGGCATTTATACTTAAAATATTGACAATTTATCTGATGAACTTAATATGTATTCGAACGCGTAGATTCCGAAAATGCAATAAAAAATCTCGCGCCAAAATGAGAGGTACGACATTTTAGAAGCTCACTGGCGCAAACTATAGTCTCATATTTCTTCACGTGTGAAGTTAGAAGTTTGCAATAAACCTCTCTATTATACGTATACTAAGGTGTTGTTAATATGTACTCACTTTTCTAAACCTCTGTATTATACGTATACTAAGATGTTGTTAATATGTACTCACTTTTCTAAACCTCTCTATGATGCGTATACTAAGATGTTGGTACTATGTACTCACTAAACCTCTGTATTATACGTATACTAAGATGTTGTTAATATGTACTCACTTTTCTAAACCTCTCTATGATGCGTATACTAAGATGTTGGTACTATGTACTCACTAAACCTCTCTATTATACGTACACTAAGATGTTGTTAACATGTACTCACTTTTCTGGTATTTCTGTGCACCGTTTAATAATGTTGATGTTGTTAATATGTACTAACTTTTCTGGTATTTCTGTGCACCGTTTAATAATGTTGATGTTGACTCCAGTTAGACGCTGGGCTCCAAAATTGGCGTCACTTCTCCAAACTTTGGCTCCCTGAAATAGAGTTATCCCCATTTTGTTAGCATTAGTTTCTAATTAACGAAGGTACAGACCTATGATCTGGAAAAAAGTGGAAAATGACACGCTGATGTGCCAGATGGATCGTGTTCGTCTGTTCAAGCAGCTATTATAAATTTCGGGACGCTTAGTAGTCGGATATGGTGTCATGTGAGGTGAAGTGAGATCAATATTAGGCGAAGCCGTAGGCCGAGCCTAATATTGATCTCGCTGAGCCTCACATGACACCATATCCGACCAGTAAGCGTCCCGTAACGTATTTATTATGTCAGTGGAAAAAATTCAACATATCAATTTAATTAAGGCCGTGTCTAAAGAACGGTATACCGCTCTTTAGTACCAAACGCTAAAGAGCGGTAGGCCTATACTGCGCTTTACATATATGGGCCTGATACGCTAATTAACGGTATACCGCTCTTTAGCATTTGGTGCTAAAGAACGGTATACTGCTCTTTAGTGGTAAACGCTAAAGAGTGGTATACCGCGCTTTAGCTATATGGGCCTGATACGCTAATGAACGGTATACCGCACTTTAGTGTTTGGTGCTAAAGAACGGTATACTGCCCTTTAGCACTCCATGTTGGATGAGCGGCACGTGCGTTGCCAAGATATTTTGCGCATTGCGCCAACGTATAACGTTATAATCCGTACCGCTCTTTAGCCCTCATCGCTAAAGAGCGGTATACCGTTCTTTAGCCCTCAGTGCTAAAGAGCGGTATACCATTCTTTAGACACTCCGTTTAATTAATCGTCGCTGTAATTTATTTTAATTTGGTAAGTTAAATGTGTCGCCTATGGCCATTAACTTATGTAACGTCACAGTGACGCGTCATGGGCGTTGAACGTCAACGCTTTGAGTCAATGGCTAATCGCCAGAAGTGGGACAACTTGTTGAGTTTGATAATTAATTTATGAGTCTTTAGAATTCCTCAATTATATCGCATGCAGGTTTTGGTACATGGTACTATGTCTTTCAATTCACAGAAAATGATTTCCGACAGATATCACCTTTCTTGGCGCCAAAATACACCAAAAATATCCCCGAGGCGACAGAGTTTTCTGAAAAACAAGATGGTGGATAAGCACTTAATATTGATTTCATATGGGGTCACTGACCTATTATCGGTTCATATACCGTCACTATTTGTCGACGCTGATTGGCTAATCGCAAGAGCTGACATAATAAATATGAATATTGACATTACTTATTGACTAACTAATTAATTAGTGAGTCATGTTGCCTGCCTTCCATGTGAGTCGTAATCAATGTGAGTGACATGCCGTTAATGTGACTGTCAATTTAGATCGCGCTGTGTGCGGGTCTAGAATTGAAGAAATGCGCTGATATTTTACATGTACGTACTAAAATGGTATGCACGAATTAAAATGAAATAAACGATAGCAATAAAATGTAAACATTTCTAAAAGGTAAACACAACTTTGTCATTTATGACTTGACATTTACCATTGTTTGTATCCAATATTCATAGAAATGTAATCTCTTGAGACGCCTGAAATCGTTAAACATACGCAGCGAAGTCGCGTTATATGAATGCCACCACGAATCCACAAGATACTGTCTGAAAAGATGCACTTACGCATGTATTTCATTAGGGGAGTCCATTTAGTATAGAAAGGGTAAAACTTAGACGCCCAGATGTGTTGACACCATAAAAACACAATTTGTATTTGCTCTATCCCATAAAATAATTGGATCAGAAACACGAGCCTACTAATGACCGGAATATAATGTAAGTATTCTTCATTTTTCTTTTGTCTGTTAAGATGAAAACAATGGAAATGTCAACTAATTTGGTGTCACATCGGACCGTTTACACGGCACCGACTTACGTTCTATATATACATACCAGCGGTAAGGGAAGATGTTTGTTTGTGTAGAGTTTACACGGCATCGACTTACGTTCTACATATACATACCAGCGGTAAGGGAAGATGTTTGTTTGTGTAGAGTTTGTCGATGTCTTTTAATGTTGTCGGTCGGGCTGTGAATAGATTTTTTACTTTACTGATAACTTCTAACCCCCGCTTCATGACGACGAAATCGAACTGTAACAAAAATCATTATATTTAGCAACTAAATACAGGTTACCACCATGCATGCATATGACAGAGTAAATTCACGGAGAGTTACGAATTATTATATATAAGATACAGGCGACCACCATATATGGCAGGCTAACCAGCTGGGCTAACTATATAATATATTAAGTAAATACAGGCGTACACATATTATCAAGCATACGTGGGCTGTATATAATAATATTGCCCAATGTCAATTCACTTATCAGCGAGATGGTACACTGTTAGAGGTCAATTATTAATTTAATAATCCGCTTCGAACGAGTCTGGCCTTTTGTTGATGGCATTTAATTAAGTTGATGGAATTAATTACATATTTCAATCCATTGTAATGTTATTGCGTACAACAAGACATTTTTTACAAATCCCTATTGCCAGTTTTCAATTGAAGATTGTGTATGTGACCCGCCATATCAAATCCAGTCGTAAGTCGGGATTTTTTTTACCCTGTGCCAATGCATTCTCTTATATATGCGAGTCGACCATAGGTCGCCTCGCATATATAAGAGAATACATTGGCCTAACAATTTTTTACAATTTAAATAATTTTTTCTTGTATTCTTTAACAATTTTATAATTTCACCCATACAGAGCCCCAGACAAACATGAGCAGACGACACTCTTCTATATGCTTCTATATATGTGTGGGGCTCCCTGCAGGGTAATGGATCTTTTTTATTTGATGTCCTAAAAAATGTAAGAAACATTTATTTTTAAAAAATGATAAAAGATTGTTAGGCCAATGCATTCTCTTATATATGCGAGGCGACCTATGGTCGACTCGCATATATGGTTAGAAGGAACTAAATGTTTTCCATAGGCCACAGTGTTAACGTTTGACCACGCCCACGCTAAATTTTCGAGTTCCGAAGTGCACGATGCATGCGTTCGTAAAGACCAACCCTTTCGGAATCTGTTCGCACATAGGAGTACCTTTCGAGCCACGCCTTTTTTTAAAACCAGCATATGTTTTCCACACTACCCCACTTTTTGCACAGAATTTGACAGTCTGACGAAAGCCAATACACAGCCTCAATATCCCGCCATTGTTTGGACATGAACGCATTTCAGACTAGGAAACGCCCACGTTTTTACATGCTATGGGTATTATATTTCTTGAATTTGTAAAATTATTTGACATATTATACGCCAATCGCGCGCCAGAATTTTTTAAACTCGTATTCGACATACCCTGTAAAAACGAAAGAGACACTTCTACTTATTTAGTTCCTTCTAACCTTAAGAGATGTGCAAACATGACCCTATGTAATCCCTACTACCTCTGCGTGAAGCTGTGTCATATCTATGCTAAATAAAACTGATTTGACACATTTCTTTGTTCTCGTTCCCCAGCAATCATGGTTATTTTAACCCCACTGTATCTGAAGATGGTTGATCTACTGGGGAAATTTTGGTGGAAATTTGTCCATGTCGTTGCCAATGATGGGAACGTCCCTTCCTAAATAAAAGAACTAATAGTTGGGAATTGATCAGTACTGTCTGCAGTTCAACATAAAAAATTATGGGTGTCTCGGGGTCATCTCATGCCGAGATTTGCCATATTTGGGAAAATTCTTAAAATATGTGGAAATTTTGGTAAAATTTGGTAATTAAACTAACAGAAGATGCCTTTAATGGGCATGAAGCGCATGTATATAGCGGCATAGACAATACGTGCAATCATGTTTCAGATGATATGCTTAGTTGACAAAAATTGTCCGGGTTTCTGAATAAATAGTTAGATTTTTACACCCCACCCCCCCCCCCCCCCTTGCACCAGGAAGATAGGAATTTCCACATGGTCGACAAGTTGGCAGCTGCATGGTTAAAAATACTCGAGACATCAAGTTTATGCTGATGGTCAGATGTCCACAAATAGATAAAGATATCGATGTGAGGTTATTTCTCTCTTAAAGTGGCACACCAGATACAGAATAACGATAAATAAATGAAAATATCACTAAGGTTATTAGGTGCAAATATTCCCCACTTCCTGAAAAATGCATATAAAATCAAAATTCTGGCGTAATGTAATGTCTAACTATGTATGCTTCGCAAATCAGATCACAATTATGTGATTTTTCACCACCTTTGTCCATCATAAGCCGAAATACGAAAAATTCGATTTTTCTACTTTAGGTTAGAAGGAACTAAATGTTTTCCATAGGCCACAGTGTTAACGTTTGACCACGCCCACGCTAAATTTTCGAGTTCCGACGTGCACGATGCATGCGTTCGTAAAGACCAACCCTTTCGGAATCTGTTCGCACATAGGAGTACCTTTCGAGCCACGCCTTTTTAAAAAACCAGCATATGTTTTCCACACTACCCCACATTTTGCACAGAATTTGACAGTCTGACGAAAGCCAATACACAGCCTCAATATCCCGCCATTGTTTGGACACGAACGCATTTCAGACTAGGAAACGCCCACGTTTTTACATGCTATGGGTATTATATTTCTTGAATTTGTAAAATTATTTGACATATTATACGCCAATCGCGCGCCAGAATTTTTTAAACTCGTATTCGAGATACCCTGTAAAAACGAAAGGGACGTAATTCTATTATTTAGTTCCTTCTAACCATATAAGATAATGCATTGGCACAGGGTAAAACAAATCCCGACTTACGACTGGATTTGATATGGCGGGTCACATATTATTTGTCTACGAAGGCGGTTAATTGCGATCGTACTTCGAAGTAAATCTCTGTGTTGTCTATCTTGGTACGTTCCGAACGTTTTCGCACGGATTTCTGTTCTAAAAATAGCCCATAAAACTCTCCCACGAATGTCATAATAAATTCCAAATATACATTATCCCTTTCAGTGCCAAGTCCGATTTTTGTATCAACCCATATTTCCTTGATAATTTTTCAAATTTATTGATTATAATAATGTGATACATTGATGGAAAGAGCTCTTAGAGCTCTTTCCATCAATGTATCACATTATTATAATCAATAAATTTGAAAAATGATCAAGGAAATATGGTTTGATAAAACAATTGGACTTGGCACTGAAAGGGTTATATTAATTAATAGAAGAGATTTCCGGACATGAGTCCTCGATTCATATCTATTTTTAGACCTTAGAATCTATATAACACTTGCTTGGAAGAGACAGACCATCTTTAATTATTTTGTTCCCTTACCGTGGCGTTGAGCGTGAATTTCTCATCCGATGGCAGCTCTTTGACCTGCAATGAATAAAATGAACACGTTTCCTAAATCAGCAATTTTAAACTTCCCTGGCAGGACTGTTCAGACGAACAACAAAATATAAATAAATACCCAGTCACACATTTTGAAGTGTTCATACTTCTGATAGCATAACCCCTTCCACCATGAATAATATGTTGAAAGCCGAACCTAACCGGTTACGACGGTATTAGTCCCAAAGTTTTGAAAAATTGTTCAATATCGCTAGCCAAACCAATAGCATTTGCTTTCAAGATTTTCATTGAACGATCGTACTTTCCATCAGAATGGAAAAAAAGCAAACGTATGCCCAATTTTCAAAAAGGGAGATCCCAGCGATCCATCCAATTATCGACCAGTATCTTTGCTTAGTTGTCTTTCTAAGGTTTTTAAGAAATGTCTATTCTATCATGTATCAAAATACCTTCGAACGCATAAGCTTTTAAGCGACCTACAATCGGGATTTACACCGAATGATAGCACCGTATTCCAATTAATTGATATTTATCATTATATTATCTCAGCCCTTGATGACGGGAAGGAAATAAGGGGTGTATTCTGTGATATAAGCAAGGCGATTGATAAGGTCTGGCATAGTGGTCTCATTTTCTAGCTTAAAAGAATGGGGATAACAGGGAAGATTTTAAAACTCTTGAAAAACTATCTCGATAATAGACACCAAAGAGTAACAATTTCTAATTTTAATTCTCCATGGAAAGAATTTAAAACAGGAGTGCCTCAAGATACTTACTCGGCCCTCTTCTCTTTCTCGTGTATATAAACGACATAATCGATGGAATTACATGCAACATACGGTTATTTGCGGATGATACATCACTTTATATTTCTATAGAAGATCCCATAATTGCTGCAGAGGTGATAAATTCAGACCTACGCAAAATATTCAACTGGTCGAAGACCTGGGCAGTTAAATTTAACCCATTGAAAACAGAATCCTTGCTTGTATCGTGGAAACAAATACCCATTTACCAACCAGTATTAAAAATGTCTAACGAGAGAATAGATGAGGTGGAAACACATAAACATTTGGGTCTGACTTTCAACCGGCAGGGAAAATGGAAATACCATATTGAAGATATTGAAAATCGAGCGACCAAAAGAATGTACATACTGAGGAAGTATAAATTTATCCTTGACAGACGAACTTTAGAAAGAATCTATTTGTCATATATTCGACCTGTCTTGGAATATGCTTCCTCAGTATGGGACAACTGTACAGGAGAAGAAGCCGATTCCATAGAAGATATCCAATATGAAGCAGCTAGACTAGTAACCGGTGGGACGAGAAGTTGTAATCAAGACATAGTTCTCCAAGAAGTTGGGTGGGACAAATTATCAAAACGGAGAGAAAATTCTAAACTTATACTATATTTTAAAATGACGAAAAAACTCACTCCCCCTTACTTATACAATGCTGTTCCAAATAAAGTATCGCATTCAAGTGGATATGACACGAGATCAGATGACCTTAGAGTACCCTTCTGCAACTCAGTTACTTATCAGAAATCATTCCTTCCACGGTCAATCAATCTTTGGAACAAATTAAAACCAGAAGCGAGGAACTGTGAAACACTCTCAGACTTCAAAGTGTTTTGAATAACGGTCTTAAAGAACGTCCTCGATATCTGGAATTCGCATATACGAGAACAAGCCATATATACCATTGTCGATTAAGACTGGAGTGCAGTAATTTAAATCATGATCTTCACAGCAATCATCTGAGAGTTAGCCCTTTATGCATATGTGGTGCCGAAGAAACAGCAGAACATTTTCTTTTTTTATTGTCGCAGATTCTCTGTTGAACGAAATAGGTGCTTCGCAGGGTTAATAACCCGACCAGGCATAGAAACCATGTTACATGGAAACCGCGAACTATCATTGTAAGAGAATATAGATATATTTCTGAGGGTTCAAAAATTTATATTGTTGTCTAAACGATTCCCAAATTGAACTTTACCGGAGTCGCACTCTGTACAAATAAGTATAAATAAATAAAAATAAATAAATAACAATTCCTGCCTACACACGAAACAAGGTGAATGTATAAAAGCACATTATCACATCGAAGTGACCAAATATACAGTAAAATTCAGAAAACGAGAAAATATCTCATATCTCATATTCGGTTCTCGGGCATGAACATCTGGAGTTGCTCGTAATACGTATATACGATGCATCACTCTTGTCGTATTGATCTTGAAACGTTAATTTCGCTACGATTATTGGAAACTGACCGACTAGGATCAAGGGCCAGTGTCCCGGTGTCTAGGGTTTAGATGTTGAATTGGCCGTGTCGGGAACATTGATAACAATAACTAGTTCATAGATCTTCATACTTTATATATGTATAAGTCTTTCTCGATAAGCATAGTACATAGGTGGAAGAACAGAGGTATTGGTATAGTAGCAAGGTTGTCGGACAAGTGAAGCTCCCGCTTCAGAGCACTGGTAGTTATTCCCACCTCTGGTGTATCATGCCTCTTAAATAAGGTCCGAGATACATGATACACTTGGATATGACGTGTAACACTATATACTGTCTTATAGAATGATACTGGCTTTATCCACCCTAACTTATACAATGGTTGCTACCAGTCATAACCACTTAATAATGTGATCTTGTTAATTATGCGTGTGTGTTTCTACACTATATAATCTGTCTTCTATGTACTTGTGCTTATCTATACAATTAACCCTAGCAGTTACAATCACTGGGGAAAGGAAGTTTATCCTAGATTCCAGGAACACATATAACAACACATAACTATCGTATGTACTATCGGACAGACTCCCCTCGCTACAGAAATTTGTAACTACATGTAGTTACAAATTAAAAGTGTGGTAAAAGTCCGAGTGTACAGAAGATAGTTGGAATCTAGGATCTATAATCGCGAACGCGAACCTAAAAAAAATCAACACATGGATATTCATACATAAAAACTCAACAGCAACAGAAACTAAGAGTCAATTATCCATGGCGAGTCTGGTAAACAGTATGTCACTAGGTTACTGGATTAGCATCGAACAGTAAGTCACTGGAGCACTGGTTTATCAGCGAATAGTTAATTTATCCAGGAATTTGTAGAGAAGTTCTGGCTTGGCGGGTATAATGTAATATATGTGTCCAATATAAATATTCGGCAAACGATTATATCCAAGGTCGGATAATCAACACCATGTAGAACACTGGTGTGTGAAGTAGAGAATAATCACACATGCAGGATACAGTTAATTGACAGCAACAATTAAGGATGATAAATGTTATTGTCCGTGCACCGTGAGAATGTGTAGTAACCGATATACTCATCAGTTGGGAAGGTATTTGTAGCTTCACAGGATATCGTCTTTGACATCTCTGGTCATAGTCAGCAAGCGACGTGGAGTCAATGTCGTAACGTGTAATGATCGGTATACATGTAACAGCAGTGTACAGTTGCGATCAAATGTCAATTATTTTATGCCAATGTATATCAAACGTATCAGTGATGTTCATGAACGATCTGGCAGCATATGCGTCATTTAATTAATCATCTAAGGAACTGTGGCGGCGTCAGCGTTGAAACAACGACTGTATACAAGACGCCGAACGAGGAAATGCAGCAACGAGTGTTTATTTTGGACAGTCGGTGGAATAGCTATGTCCGATAATCTTGTGAGGACAGTGTCAGGAACGGTCGAAGATTTGCAGCGGTGTCGCTAGATGTGGTTGAAACACCAATGTCTGGTCCGGTCTGCGTGTCTGGTATGTCAGCACGGTGTATATTGGATGGTCCATCGCGTGTGACGTCATTAGCCTGACTTACAGTACCAACCATTGATCGTGTTTGGCGAACCCATTTAGTTCGACATAAATGACACGAATCTAAATAATGTGTTTGTAAAAAGAACACAATAAACCCACAATAGCTAATAAGCATCTTGAAACCAAAATATGTCCAAAGTACGAATCATGAAACAAAATCAGTGACTCGCCAATGCAATTTGCATTTTCATAAATTTTGAACCTGTTCGTAGAGCATTTCCATAAAATGTTAAGAAAAATGGTCATGCAATAAATGAGGGATGTGAACATTAAGGGAATTGGGTTTATGATCAATAAAATGTGATCGTAGGAAGTAAAAAAAATATGTCTTGAATCATGACATTAAAGGGAATCGCTAGATATATGTATATCACGCCATAAAATTTCATAAAAAATGTAATTGTCGCTGAAAACAATTGCTGTGCGATAACCAAACATGCCTGCCGCGACGATATTTATAATCAACAATCGTGTAATTATTTTGGTGTGAAATTATTGTTAAAATCGGGTGAATTAGCGTTCACCATTCCAGTAGAATTAGAACCAATCAGTAGATGATTGCGATTTCGTTAAACTATTCACAGCTATTTATGAACAATCACGTGGTAATGAAATACCACATACATGTACTTCTCGGCTATCTATATCATATTATATTATATTGTCATATTTATCATTGTAAACTAAACTCAATATGCGGTTTACAGAGTGAATAAAATAGTATTATACTTGTGCTTGGTATAATCCATCGAACGACCATTCTTATTTAATAACGCTTAGCATTCCATTACCAACACTAGGGTTAAATATCCCTGCGTATCTCAAGTCAGACCCGGAAGACGAGGGCTGATCACACCACTCGGAATTCCGCTATACCTATATATTCAATCCATCTGGGTAATGCATCGTGTGCACACGAATTGGATGCTAAGGATGCATGGTCAATGACGATTAATGATAATCTATTTTGTATTAGTATTACGATTGAACGTTGTACTGTATCTATAGGCAATTGGCAACTCATCGCGGTGTTTACCGATACAATAACCTACATAACACGCATGTCAGCTGAGTTATGGACTCTATGCAATACTCATGCTGGTCAGTTCAATTGTATGTGCAAATTTATCATCTCAATAGCTTTACACGATATTCCTGGACTCGTTGTCCAGATACATAAATCAAGTAAACCTCATGCTCTGTATACAGAAAGGTTTGCATGTGTTGTCGGCACTAATTTAAGCGTGCAGTGGCACAATGTTGGATATATTTATGTTATACACGCGTAAACTATGAATATTAAGATTATGATTTAAATCATGTTTGTGTTATTTAGTTCAATTGTTTATCATTTCTATTCCTTTGTTATACGGAAAGTGAACATTCAGGATGTTGTTATACATTGTTTGTTATTCTGTCAGGACTACAATATATAATGATTTACGGGTGCATAACTGTTGCACATTTATACTGGTAAGTATGACTTTAATGGAATCCTGATATTAATTCTGTCGGACAAATTGTCTATTTTGTTTCCCGTGTGCTTATAACACGAATGATATCATGCACGCCTGCTTGTGTAGATGCATCATATGAACGCGAATTTAAATCGATATCCATGTCAGAAACAGTCGTTTGTACATATGGGTTTATGTTATCAGAGGCAACATTTTCAATTTCTTCAGTTTCGGCCGCAAAAGCATCTGAATTATTATTGTTTTGCTCATTTGCGCGCAATCTATCTGCCCACTCCAATCTCGGTATGTCATCGTCACTTGAAGAATTTTTCCTTCTTAGTTGTTTGCGTTTCATTAATTGCGCAAGTGGAATTTCGTCACTAGATGACCATTCTGATGACGCAGGTTGTTCTGGGTCTTCGTTGGAACTATTTACAACAAATCGCTGTCTTCGCAATTGACGTATTGTATCTTTGGGAGGAATTTTCCATGCAGTGTCGGCTTTACGAATATTGTCGGCATGACAGCGGACTGTTCGAGCACTTAATTGATCTTTAATTAAGAATGATACATTACTACGTTTTTCAATTATATTCCAATGACTTTGCCATGATAAACTCAGTTTACCCGTTTTTCGCCCCGATTTGTAATAAACTGGATCGCCTATTTCAAATGAAACCTCTGTCCTTTTTTCATTCTTTCTCTGTGTTCTGATTTGAGATCTTAAACGCGATAGAACTAAACGAAAGTTTCTATGCTGTTCCTGTAAAGCGATAGATGTAAAGTCCTCCCCTACATATTTCAATCTGGGTTTTAGAATATTATCAAGACTTAAAGTGGGTTCCCTATGATATAATAAATAAAATGGACTGAATTTTGTTGTATCATTTACGTGAACACGCATTGCAAATAATGCTTGTGACAAATACATGTCCCAAGTGTGTGTGTTTTGTAATACCAATTTTGATAGAACAGAATTTAGTACGGCGTGCGATCGCTCGACACATCCCTGGCTATTCGGATGATAGGGACTTGAAAAAATATGGTGGATGTTTAGTTCTTTGCACACCTGATCCATTTTTTTATTTTTGAACTCCGTGCCGTTATCACTTACCAAATTGAGACAGCAAGCATGTCTGCTAATGACCTCATCTAAAAATATCATTATCACCGTTTCGGCTCGTTTGTCGGGAATCGCAAATGCCTCGACATATTTAGTCAGACAACAAATAAAAGTTAAAATATATTTGTTATTGGACATTGTTGTTTCAAACGGTCCTTGTATGTCAGTGCTTATTGTCGCAAACGGAAATGGCGGGCGGTCCATCTCTTGTATTGGGGCCTTTTGTTGTGATAAATTCCTCATTTTACAAATCATGCAAGCTTGACAATAATTATGTATATCTCTATACATATTTGGCCAATAATATTTAAGTTTTGCTGTTGCAAAAGTCTTAACTGTGGAAAAATGCCCTGCTAAGTCATGGTATTGTTTGAGTACAGCTTGTCGAATATTTGCGGGAATAAATAGGCGTATATCTGGATCATCATCATGATTACTGATGAAATATAGCACATCTTTAATTACTATATATTTATCTGCTATTTGTCGGGGTGGTTTGGTGGAATTTAATTTTTGAACAATCTCTATTGCTTCGTTATCGCGTTCTTGTTCAAGTTGTATGTCAAACCCCTCTAACTGAATTGCTTCTTGATTTTCAGGTAGAATTTTGTCTATGCGACAATTTGCATATTGTTTTGTGTTTAATTTAGATGTGTCAATTATTTCCACATCCATTGGTACTTCTCGTTCAGGGCCGGTTACGTCGGACTGATCTGGCACCTCTGACATACCAGTTTGTAACTTTTCCGGTCGTGATAAATAATCTGCAAATATATTCTCTTTGCCGGGTATGTGGATTATCTGCGGCTTGTAGGCAGCTATGCACACAGCCCAACGTGCGACATTTTTATTGTCCATGGGAGCAGATAACATATGAGTTAATACCTTGTGGTCAGTCTTTATAATTAACGGAGACCCGCTGATATAAAATTGAAGTTTCTTTATTGCTCAATAAATAGCAAAGCATTCCCGTTCTAATGTACTCCATGAACGAATTTGAGATTTATTCAGCCGTGCGGAAATAAAATGTATAGGATTTTCCGTATTCGATCTTGATATACACGGGTCACCTGGGTCACGTGACTGTGTAATTACTGCTGCAATAGCATGCGCGCTGGCATCAGTATACATGATGAATGGTTTATTTTTATCTGGATATGCGAGATATGTGGCTTCTGTTAAATCAGATTTCAATTTTTGGAATGCCTTATCACATTCATCCGTCCATTCAAATTTTGTGTTTTTCTTTGTTAATTCTACCAAAGGTCCACAAATTTCACTAAATTGAGGAATAAATTTCCGGAACCACGAGAATGATCCTATAACACTTCTCACTTGTTTCACATTTGTTGGCGGTGCTAAATTTTGAATTGCTTTCACTTTATGAGCATCTGGTCTAACACCATGTTGGTCAACGATGTGCCACCAAAAATGAGCATTCTGTTTTAAAGAATGAACATTTCTTTAACTTTAATTTCACATTAAACTTCCTAAGGCGATCAAATACTTCTTGAAGAAGTCTTAAATGGGACTTCTTATCCACTGAGTACAAAATTAAGTCGTCGACATAGGCGCGACATCCTTTAATCCCCTCCAACACACGATTCATGAGTTGAAGAAAGGCACTAGAACTTCCAATGGCACCGAAACAGGCGCGGTTAAACGAAAAATTCCCTCTAAAACAAGTGATAGTTGCCTTACTTCGATCCGCGTGATGTATCGGAATGCAATTATATGCAGAAAAACAATCGAGAACTGTTATATATTTAACTCCCTTCATTTCGGCCAAGATATCCTCGATCTGATCGATTGGGAAGAATGTGGGTTTTGTGATAGCATTAAGTCTGCGAAGGTCGGCTATAAATCGATATGAATCATCTGATTTTCTTAGAACCATACACGGAAATGACCATTCAGTTGCTGGGGCTGGTGAAATTATTTTTGCTTGTAATAATTCATCAATTTTATCACTAAGAATTTCACGCTTTTTCAATGGGCATCGATAAGGCATTAACCGTATTGGAGGGTGGTCTCCCGTGGGAATCTTCATGGTCACAGCCGTGGTACATCCTAATTCGGTTAATTTAGTAGCGAAAATATCACTATTATTTCGAATTAGTGGTATTACATCGTCCCTAAATGAATCGGGAACTTGTACATCATCCAAATTAATCTGTTCTTTTATTTCATTGTTATTCGGATGAGGTGTTTCCACACACCTTACAGCAGACACCCTGCCGACAATACATCCACGTCGCAAATTAAAATGCTTATCTGTGTAATTGCTTATGAGTACAGGTATACTTTCGCTGTTATTGCTTGCGGTATATTCGGCTGTCAACCCAGGTTCATTTCCCATAAACCCTTCGTCTATTGGTTCCACCTGCAGAAATTTCGTGGCAAACAATTTATTACCTCCAATTATACGCGCTTTCGTTAATATCGTTGTCTTTGGTGGAATAACATGGGCAGATTGTATTCTGACCAAGGTTGCAACGTGAATATCTGGTATTAGCGGAATGATTGTTCCGCGAATCTTCATTATTTGGCGGTCGAAGTATAGTCTGGCGCCGTTTTCACTGAGAAAGTCTCTGCCGATCAATAAAGATCGATGCATGTTTGAGCAAACATAGAATTTATGTGAGACCTTTAATTTATTAATGTGGAAATTTAATATGATGAAACCATTTATGGTTAGTGCATCCCCACTTGCAGATGTTGCATGAAACTGCGTTTCTTGCATTTTCGGTTTATATTTTAAATTGTTATAAAATTTTAATGAACATAAACTGATATCGGCTCCACTATCAAGAATGGCTCGATATTTTTGTGTGCCTATTGTAATCAATATCGATGATGCCACTTGTGCATTTATGCCTTTCATTAACTTTGAATTATTTTGATATTCCGGAATTGATAAATTTGATTTAAGATTTTTCTGGTGTTGTATCACCGGTGGTGTTTGTTTATGATCGTAAGGCTTATCGTAAGGCTTATGCGATGTGTATGGAGCTCTTGTTTTCACGGGCGCGGATATTTTATTTTTAGTTATATGCGGTAAGCTTTGATGAAATGGCCTGTGAACATCATTTTTACCATCTCTATGTGATTTATGCCAACATAATTCTTTCCCGTTTGTTCTGTGTACATGCAATTTATTCCATGATGGAGCGTTAGCTTGCTTATTATTCTTTCTTTTTATACGATTCCACTCAGATGCTCCGCTCTGGGTGGAATGTTTTAGTTTAAATAATGTTTATTCATTTCATCCAAACGTCTTCGACACCATGTGATATTATGTCCAGATTTCAAACAATATCGGCATAATAATTGTAATGCTTGGGGCTGTGGATTAAACACAGAATTTCGTGATTGTCGTATATGTTGAACATTATGCCAACTTCGCGTGTTATCATATCTATTTTGTTTAGAATATGATCCAATCCGTGGGCGCTGATTATTATTCGAATAACATGAGCTAAATGAATTTCTACCCTGTAAATACCTTGGCCATCGTTTTTCTGGTGTGGCGGGCGCATTAAATTTATTACCAGTGTTCCGTCCATGAAATTTATTGCCTTCCCTACTAGAATAATTAATATCACGAAATGATCGATAATTACGATCAGTATTCTTATTATTCTGGCTATAATAAGACTGTAATCGGTGTTGAATAGTATATTCTCTTAAAGCGAGATCAGTTGCTTGATTTAAGGTCTGTGGATCTTCTCGCAAAAGTTTATCTCTCAATAATTTACTCTTTAATCCTGTGATGAATTGTTCACACATATATAATTGGGCAACTTTTTGTCGAATATTTACTAGCCCATACACATCGATCGCTAATGATTGTAATCTATCAGAAAAAACTTGTACAGATTCGTCAGGTGTTTGCTGTGCTGCTTGAAAAATAAGGAGCGAATCTCTGTTATCTTTTGCTTCGCTATATCGAACTTTTAATTCCTGCTTGATTTCTGCCCATGTACTTCTGATCACACCATCGGCATTTATGCGTTCTTGTGTGAACTGAGTTAAAAATTCGAAAACTGAACCTCTGCTGGTCTGCAGAGCAAATTTAATTAATGTTTGATCATTCGCATCAATTGCTTGGCCATAACGATATAATTCGTTGGTCCATTCAATAAAAAATTTAGGGTCTCCCGAAAAAGGGGTGATAACATTTGTCACACCAGTTGCCATCTGAATTGCTGACGAAATGCGTGTGGCGTCCAACTGTTGGTCTATTGCACTATTAAAATGACCCAATTGTGTGGAAATGCGATCTAGTACGACGCTGTCAGTTGCGTTTCGTACCTCGTGATTTTCATGGGTTTCATGCAAAATAGATCGCATTCGCTCTATCTCTCCATCAATTTGGGCGCTACTATAATTAACGTCATCCGAAAAGGAAGGACAGGAAAGGTGACTTTGTGTCATATTCATCTTGATTTTAATTACTAAAGTAATTGGGAATAGAAAAGGCAAAATTGCAGGTATATAAGAAATGAATAATTTGAGTTGGGTTGGCACATGCACATTGTGACATTACAGAATTGCTCTAGAACATAGTGCGGGTATTGTGTATATTTAATTTGAAATTATTAGATCAAAAGAAACGTCCTGGTTGGTATAGTAAGTACTCACGTATGAACGAAAACACAAGTTCTGGTTCCAAGCTCACGAGCACCATTCCGTGACGAAACACAAGTTCTGGTTTACTGCTACGGCACCATTGTCCCGGTGTCTAGGGTTTAGATGTTGAATTGGCCGTGTCGGGAACATTGATAACAATAACTAGTTCATAGATCTTCATACTTTATATATGTATAAGTCTTTCTCGATAAGCATAGTACATAGGTGGAAGAACAGAGGTATTGGTATAGTAGCAAGGTTGTCGGACAAGTGAAGCTCCCGCTTCAGAGCACTGGTAGTTATTCCCACCTCTGGTGTATCATGCCTCTTAAATAAGGTCCGAGATACATGATACACTTGGATATGACGTGTAACACTATATACTGTCTTATAGAATGATACTGGCTTTATCCACCCTAACTTATACAATGGTTGCTACCAGTCATAACCACTTAATAATGTGATCTTGTTAATTATGCGTGTGTGTTTCTACACTATATAATCTGTCTTCTATGTACTTGTGCTTATCTATACAATTAACCCTAGCAGTTACAATCACTGGGGAAAGGAAGTTTATCCTAGATTCCAGGAACACATATAACAACATATAACTATCGTATGTACTATCGGACACCAGGTCACAAACAAACAGGTAGTAACAATTCAGTTCATCTGATGCGTGGACTGCCAAACAGTGACTCATTATTATAGGTTACTGTTGGACAGTCTATGCCCCAGACGGCTGACAATGATAATAAGATAGAAAAATTTACATAAAAACAAAATCTAACTGGGAAAAGAACATGAAAAGGCAATAAAGACACCACCACACGTGTATGCCAAAGATGGGGAAATGGTTAATATAAGCGTCACACTTTCTGCCAAATCCCATTCTCTAAAATAACTGTCTTTATATATTATACAACTCTGTTAATTTATGTGCATGATTTAGAGAAATAAATATGTTTACACCAAAGCCGAACATAATACACGACTCAGACGAGAAATCCTGTTATGCGTTATACATTGTTCGGGTCGTCTTCAATTGTACATGAACCAGACGGGCTCTTGTCTGAGTTCAGTGTGCCAGTCATTTGCAGAATAAGGTCCCCAGAGGGTGAATTGAGTGACGCTATCCCGCATAGCGGGCTAGCACCCCTAAATTCACCCTATGGGGACCTCATTCTGCTTAGGCCTAATCTTTTCTGGAAAGTTTCTTTATTATCAAATTTCTATAGAAACTTCTTCACATAGATTCTATTTCTTTTTTAGTTTAGTTTCTCTATATCCCCAAATTGGCAGACGACACATTGCATAATCGAGGTATCCAATGGGTGCACATCACAATATTCACCATTTTAGTTATATGTCATATGTTAGAACTTAGTCTGAGTCTATGTCTCCCAGTAGCAGATGAGGCCATGCAGAATGAGGTCCCCAGAGGGTGAATTTGGTGATGCTAGCCCGCTTTGCGGGATAGCATCACTAAATTCACCCTCTGGGGATCTCATTCTGCAAATGACAGGAACACTAAACTCAGACTTGGACCGGTTATAGAGAGGTTTCGTCAAACTCACGGTTATCAGTTACGATTACGATTAAGGCACACATTATAACTGCAGCCATGATGGCCGAACTGTCAGAATAGATATGATATAAATTTCTTCGGTTTGTATCAACATCTTCATTCAAAGATACAGACACTCAGTCCATTAGTTGTGTTGTATCATACAGCCATCACGTATGAAGTCTCAGGCATCTATCATCTATTGGCTGATTGAATGGAGGATTATTGTACGTCTTGTGCTCAAAGGCCCACTTAATTTTCACCGATTATTTTGTTATAGCGCCTTGATATATGGTAATAATAAAATATGATTAAAAATACTATAATTCATCACCATTTGGAATGTCTGTGTCAGAAGGTGCCCTTAGAGTAATAGAAAATAGCTGACATCATAAAATCATTTCCACCGTTATGGCTCATAGGATGCAACAGAATTCAAACTGTAGTTTATTTTCAATGGAAGGGGAATAACTCTATATCTAAATATATAGAGTTATTCCTCTTTCATTGAAAATAATCGACTTTGTGCAGAAAATTTAGCACAGAACAGTTGTCGATATCTCAACAAAACAACATGTTCAAAGTTTATTACAGCGAATAAGTTGAAAATACAATGTTTTGGAGCTTCCTCTTTCAAGTTGTATATAATATGGTATATTTTATATAATGTGATCTGTGGGTTCATGGTATATAATATGGTATATTTTATGTAATGTGATCTGAGGGTTCATGGTATATAATATGGTATATTTTATATAATGTTATCTGAGGGTTCATGATATATAATATGGTATATTGTATATAATGTGATCTGAGGGTTCATGGTATATAATATGGTATATTTTATATAATGTGATCTGAGGGTTCATGGTATATAATATGGTATATTTTATATAATGTGATCTGAGGGTTCATGGAATATAATATGGTATATTTTATATAATGTGATCTGGGGGTTCATTGTATATAATATGGTATATTTTATATAATGTGATCTGAGGGTTAATGGTATATAATATGGTATATTTTATATAATGTGATCTGAGGGTTCATGGTATATAATATGGTATATTTTATATAATGTGATCTGAGGGTTCATGGTATATAATATTGTATATTTTATATAATGTGATCTGAGGGTTCATGGTATATAATATGGTATATTTTATATAATGTGATCTGAGGGTTCATGGTATATAATATGACATATTTTTTTATAATGTGATCTGAGGGTTCATGGTATATAATATGACATATATTTTATATAATGTGATCTGAGTGTTCATGGTATATAATATGACATATATTTTATATAATGTGATCTGGGGGTTCATGGAAAATAATATGGTATATTTTATATAATGTGATCTGGGGGTTCATGGTATATAATATGACATATATTTTATATGATGTGATCTGAGGGTTCGAAAATTATGTGGTCCATTAATCTGATAGATCGTGCGAAGCTAAGAAGGGCCCCAGGTCGATTTTCAAGGAAATTCCACCATTTCATGAAATGTGGCCCCAAATTTTTTTTTTCTCGAAATATGAATCTTGTTTTGCAACAATACACCTTCCTGAAACATTGTTCGTTAAAATAGTATAAGATCCACAAAATATGATAATGTATGCAAATTTAAACCCCAAAACCGGATCGATATTTTTTCAGAAATATCATTATCCCCGTCCAATAACTATCAATTTCTGGACCCAACTGGAACGTCATTTCTAGCATGATTCTCCTCATCAAGTGAGAAACTTGACGAATGATCAATTCATATTCGTCCATATAAACAATCTAAGGGACGAAAATATTGGCAAATGTATACAGATGGAGAATCAACTGATAACGAGACTTTCTCCAGAATTCGCCATAAATTAGGGACGTTCCAAACTATAGGGGTAACTTGAACTAACTTAACACCACACCCTTAAGTTGGAACTTTCCAACAGATACCCAAAACTTTCCCTTTTCAACTGGATGGAAATCCCCCTGTGGTTGAAAAATGTCCAGTCTAGTCCAAAATGTTGCCTGAAAGTAGAATCTATTTGAGGTGTAAAACTGACATATTTGAGTCTGCGTGGATGTTTTGGAAATTCAAACTACTGGGACATGTATGGTGCTCCATGCAGGATAATGATTACATATAAAACAAACTACCCTTAGGGAACCTCACACAGTCCCAAGCAGACGACACTGCATGGTCAATACAAGCGCTATATACGTGTATGGGGCTCCATGCAGGATAATGATTACATATAAAACAAACTACCCTTAGGGAACCTCACACAGTCCCAAGCAGACGACACTGCATGGTCAATACAAGCGCTATATACGTGTATGGGGCTCCATGCGGGATAATGATTACATATAAAACAAACTACCCTTAGGGAACCCCACACAGTCCCAAGCAGACGACACTGCATGGTCAATACAAGCGCTATATACGTGTATGGGGCTCCATGCAGGATAATGATTACATATAAAACAAACTACCCTTAGGGAACCTCACACAGTCCCAAGCAGACGACACTGCATGGTCAATACAAGCGCTATATACGTGTATGGGGCTCCATGCAGGATAATGATTACATATAAAACAAACTACCCTTAGGGAACCTCACACAGTCCCAAGCAGACGACAATGCATGGTCAATACAAGCGCTATATACGTGTATGGGGCTCCATGCAGGATAATGATTACATATAAAACAAACTACCCTTAGGGAACCTCACACAGTCCCAAGCAGACGACACTGCATGGTCAATACAAGCGCTATATACATGTATGGGACTCCATGCAAGATAATGATTACACATAAAACACCTTACCTGCACGGGTAACCCGGGAGCTTTCTGGTCGAGGACATAATTCTTGCGTTTTTCAGTGAGCTCCATCACTCGTTGTTCTGTCCTGTCGTCGAATTGAGGGAGGCACGTGTCCAGGTGATGAATCCTGTAGTGGTATTTCGCCTTTATCCAGCGGAAGACGGGGAAGACGAATATCGCTGCCGTTCTCAGGTTCTCTATGACGATCTTATCGACGTACCTGTCACATAGTAAATTTAACCCTTTCATGACGGGAGCTGCGCTGGTGCAGCAATAAATAGCCAGTGCATTCTGTTATATATGCATTGACCTAACAATTTATTGTCAATTTTTCTTACATTTTTTAACAATTTTTATCATTTTTTTTTTTACATTCTTTAATCAATTTTATATTTTTTTCTTACATTCTTTAACAATATTTTATAATTGCTTCTTACATTTTTTAACAATTATATAAAAATAATATAGGCCAATGCATTCTCTTATATATGTGAGGCGACCTATGGTCGACTCGCATATTAAGAGAATGCATTGGCACAGAGTTTTCACAAAATTTCAGGAAGTTCCAGTCATGGACGGGTTAGAGTAAGCATGAATGGAGGTATGAAATTTGATCTTATCGACGTACCTGTCGCATAGTAAATTTAACCCTTTCATGACGGGAGCTTGAGCTAGTACAGTATTAAATACCCTGTGCCAATGCATTCTGTTATATATGCAAGTTGGCCATAGGTCACCTTGCATATATAAGAGAATGCATTGACCTAACAATTTTTTATAAATTTTTCTTACATTCTTTAACAATTTTTATCGTTTTTTTCTTACATTCTTTAACAATTTTTATCGTTTTTTTCTTACATTCTTTAATAAATTTTATAATTGTTTCTTACATTCTTTAACAATTTTTTATCATTTTTTCTTATATTTTTTAACAATAATAAAACATAATATAGGCCAAATGCATTATCTTATGTGAGGCGACCTATGGTCGACTCGCATATATAAGAGAATGCATTGGCACAGGGTTTTAGCAAAATTTCCGGAAGCTCCAGCCTCCAGTCATGGACGGATTAAAGTAAGCATGAATGGAGGAAGGAGATTTGGTCTTATCGAGGTGCCTGTCGCATAGTAAACATAACCCTTTCACGACGGGAGATGCGCTGGTGCAGCATTAAATACCCTGTGCCAATGCATTCTGTTATATATGCAAATTGACAATAGGTCACCTTGCATATATAAGAGAATGCTTTGGCCTAACAATTTTTTATAAATTTTTCTTACATTCTTTAACAATTTTTATCGTTTTTTTCTTACATTCTTTAATAAATTTTATAATTTATTTCTTACATTCTTTAAAAAAAATTATAATTTTTTCTTACATTTTTTAACAATATTTATCATTTTTTATCATTATTTCTTACATTCTTTAACAATTTTTTTTATCATTTTACTTACATTTTTTAACAATTATAAAAAATATTTTAGGCCAATGCATTCTCTTATATATGTGAGGCGACCTATGGTCGACTCGCATATTAAGAGAATGCATTGGCACAGAGTTTTCAAAAATTTTCAGGAAGTTCCAGTCATGGACGGGTTAGAGTAAGCATGAATGGAGGTATGAAATTTGATCTTATCGACGTACCTGTCGCATATTAAGTTTAATCCTTTCATGGCGGGAGCTTGAGCTAGTACAGTATTAAATACCCTGTGCCAATGCATTCTGTTATATATGCAGGTTGACCATAGGTCACCTTGCATATATAAGAGAATGCATTGGCCTAACAATTTTTTATCAATTTTTCTTACATTCTTTAACAATATTCATCATTTTTGTTTCTTATCGACGTACCTGTCGCATAGTAAATTTAACCCTTTCATGGCGGGAGCTTGCGCTAGTGCAGCATTAAATACCCTGTGCCAATGCGTTCTGTTATATATGCAAGTTGACCATAGGTCACCTTGCATATATAAGAGAATGCATTGGCCTAACAATTTTTTATCAATTTTTCTTACATTCTTTAACAATATTTATCATTTTTGTTTCTTATCGACGTACCTGTCGCATAGTAAATTTAACCCTTTCATGGCGGGAGCTTGCGCTAGTGCAGCATTAAATACCCTGTGCCAATGCGTTCTGTTATATATGCAAGTTGACCATAGGTCACCTTGCATATATAAGAGAATGCATTGGCCTAACAATTTTTTATCAATTTTTCTTACATTCTTTAACAATATTTATCATTTTTGTTTCTTATCGAGGTGCCTGTCGCATAGTAAATTTAACCCTTTCATGGCGGGAGCTTGCGCTAGTGCAGCATTAAATACCCTGTGCCAATGCGTTCTGTTATATATGCAAGTTGACCATAGGTCACCTTGCATATATAAGAGAATGCATTGGCCTAACAATTTTTTATCAATTTTTCTTACATTCTTTAACAATTTTTATCATTTTTTTCTTACATTCTTTAACAATATTTATCATTTTTGTTTCTTATCGAGGTGCCTGTCGCATAGTAAATTTAACCCTTTCATGGCGGGAGCTTGCGTTAGTGCAGCATTAAATACCCTGTGACAATGCGTTCTGTTATATATGCAAGTTGACCATAGGTCACCTTGCATATATAAGAGAATGCATTGGCCTAACAATTTTTTATCAATTTTTCTTACATTCTTTAACAATTTTTATCATTTTTTTCTTACATTCTTTAACAATATTTATCATTTTTGTTTCTTATCGAGGTGCCTGTCGCATTGTAAATTTAACCCTTTCATGACGGGAGCTGCGCTGGTGTAGCATTAAATACCCTGTGCCAGCGCATTATCTTATATATGCCACGGTAAATATTGTTAGGCCATGATTGTATTCTATTATATGTGCGAGGCTCCCTATGTGAGACTCGCATATATAAGAGAATGCATTGGCACAGGGGTTTCACAGAATTTCAGGAAGCTCCGGTCATGAACTCAATAATCTGTGCTAATTGAGTTAAATACGTATGACGTCATTTACGTTACCATTGACTTATTGGCCGCCTTTCTACTTATTGGCCGACTTTTTCACTTATTGGCCGTGTTTTTAACTCATTGGCCGACGTTTGCTACTTATGACGCGGACAGCTTTCTACTTATTGCGGCCGATGAGCTATATATAGCTAATTAATAATAACGATTATTATTACATCCCCTTAATACTAGGTGACAAGTGCGTGACTAAACACTGTATTGTTTGCTCCTATCCTAAACTGGAAAATCAAGTCACAAGACCATTGATTCTATTGTTATGTATAAACCCAGCTGTCGAGACCCGGCGATTCAGAATTTCAGAGTGTGTGGCACTACTCTGTTATAGTCATCGCGATATCTACGTGGAATAATACGTCACGACTTACCTGTAATATGCTATTGGTTTATTAAGAGGACAAATTCAATATTAATGCTGGAACTTGTGTCCTTGTTAAAATTATTTGTGACCACCATAGACGATCAGCCAACCGTCCTATGCCACTTACCAACTATAACCCAAGCCGTGGCTACCCCCTCCCCCTCCCAAGTTTTATAATTTTTTCTTACGTTCTTTAACAATATTTATCATTTTGTATCATTATTTCTTACATTCTTTAGCAATTTGTTATCATTTTTTCTTACATTTTTTAACAATTATAAAAATAATATAGGCCAATACATTCTCTCATATATGTGAGGCGACCTATGGTCGACTCGCATATATATAAGAATGCATTGGCACAGGGTTTTCACAAAATTTCAATTGTATATATTCCACATACCAATTATCACCCAAGCCGTGGCTATCCCTCCAGAATTCAATTGTTTCTATTTCTGAGATCTTTGATGCGTCGATGTCAACTTTGAACGTGTCGTGGTGGCCTCTTTCGAAGTCGTTTTTAAAAATATCGCCACACCAATACAAGTAAACCTGAGGAAAACTTTGATCGACGACGACGTGCATCTGACAGCAGTGATCGTTCTCATTATTCTCATAATCAACGCTATCGGAAATTTATGCATCAAAAACATGATAATCCCATGAAGACAGCTCGTCTCTTTGTTACTAACCTGCCATTAAATTGTGATGCTAATGTTTTGAATTCCTATTTGGAAAAGTATGACATTCCGTACACCATCATCAGAATTTTCAGGACACGACGTTCTAGTTACACATCGGCAAGAATCAATGTGTGTGTAGATAACGTAGGTGACATTCTGGAACCTCACTTTTGGCCCAACGACGTTCAATGTAAAGAGTGGGTCGAACACAAAGTTTATAAATCTACAACACAAAAGGGACAGTACTCTAGTTAACTCATTTACAGAATGGGGTTATCTCTCTTTTAACAGTTTCGCATTCCTCAGCGAGACATGAAGGCAAATAAGTGCAGAATTGTTACTTGGTTAATGTATTTGATATGTATTTTGTCGCTATTATTCTGTGTCTCACATTTTCAGTATTTATCAAAGAAGGATGAGCTTCCTGCGGTGGCTCAAATGTATGATTTTCCACTGGTGCAAAGTATCTTGATCCACAAAATGCTTTCCTTTGGCACATGGAACGCGACTGGTATTCTTTCGTCTGCGTGTTATCTCAGTAATTTTCTTGACAAACTGAACCTGGATATCTGTGGCATCAGCGAGCATTGGTTATGTGATGCAGATTTACCTTACTTTCGCCACATTAACTCAAAATATGACTTTTTTGCTGTTAGCGATTTTTCTCAACGCCTCCCTTGGAAACGCGGGCGTTACTCTGGTGGCGTATGCCTCATGTGGAATCGCGATAGGCTCGGGAGCAGAGTAACCCCTCTTGATATAAATGATGATCGCATTATCGGCATACAAGTAAACATGGGAAGGAGATATATTTTCATATTCCAAGTTTATCTTCCGTCTACGAACTATACTGTTGCATTTTTCCGGGAGTACATCCAGAAGTTGATTGACCTCCGCGATACATATAGTGTTCTCGGCAAAGTGGTTTTTATGGGCGACTTCAATGCAAGCCTTCAGCGTGATGATGCGCGTGCCAAATCATTTAAGAAGTTTTTAGACAATAAGTTTATCTCTGTCAATGTCGTGTCTTTTCCCCTGAATATACCTGCAACACACGTTCCTGCCATGGGTTATCCTGGTTCAGTGATCGATCACATTGTCGTCAACAAAGACGACACTGATCTTATTTTTCATTGCGAAATTCTGGATGATGATGCAATCAATGTGTCCAACCATAGGCCCATTTACGTCATGATGAAGTACGATGACTATACATATACACCTCGAAGTAGTACAATTCCAAGCCATAGTACATGTAAGTTCAGTTGGAAGAAGTTTAAGCTAGACACTGTAATGCAATTGTCGTATCAGTCAGATTTAGCTACATCGTTACCACGCGATGACGTAAATAACAAATCTGAGTTGGATACATTTTATGAAAACATAGTTAACTCTATCACAGTTTCTGCTCAGAATAATATCCCAAAGAAACGTTTTAAGAAGTTTCTTAAACCTTACTGGTCGAAAGAATTAAGCTTACTTCACAAGAGTATGCGATATCACAGATCTGTTTGGATTTCGGTTGGTAGGCCAATTAATGATGCAACTGGTTTATATCGCTGTTATAAAGATGCCAAATGCTCTTTCAGGCGCGAATACCGGAGGGCATCAACTAATTTTCTTCGCTCTTTTAACGATGACATAGATAAAAGCGCTGAGTGTGATCAAGATACTTTCTTCAGACTCTTCAACGCGAAACGCAAATCATTAGGGACACTTGGTAGCACACACTTCTCCTTTCAAAATTCGATAGTACGAGAAACCCCAGATATTCTTGAAGCTTGGGCTGAGTACTATTATAACATTTTTTCCACACCGCTAACGGATCCCAAGTTTGACGAATCACATTTTAACCATGTCAACCAATTTGTAGAGACCGAATCGATGAAAAATTCAACATGCCCATTAGACGGATTGTTAACTTTTCCAACTAATATGAAGGAAATCACATCTCTTTGTCGCACTTTAAACCTCAACAAAGCAGCTGGTACAGATGGTGTAAATTATGAGCATATTATTTTTGGTGGTGAGGCTCTTGCCCGCTGCATTGCTACCTTGTACAACTATTTCTTCCAATTTGAACATATACCACTTGGTGCTAAGCGTGGTTGTATAATATCTCTATATAAGGGACATCCTAAACCAAAAGATTCCTTTGATAGCTACAGAGCAATTACTCTGCTACCAGCAATATATAAACTTTTTGAGAAACTTTTATTATCGAGAATGGAGAAGTATACTGCCTTTGCAATTGAAGTTGATTCCTTGCAGAATGGGTTCCAGCGGGGCATAAGTTGCAACATGTCTTCTTTTCTTGTAACAGAAAGTATAGCGTATACATCCGAGAGACAGAGCAAACTGTTTGCCTGTTTCTTGGATGTATGGAAAGCTTTCGATAGTGTTTGGATAAACGGTTTATTGTATAAACTGCATAAGAGGCAATTACAGGGAAAAATTTGGAGGCTATTTTACCACTTGTTGAACAATATCAGCTGCTGCATTAAATACCAAGGTGGTTGCTCTAGGTGGATCCCAATGCTGCAAGGAACAAGGCAAGGAGGTACATTATCTCCCCTCTTTTATATTATATATATCAATGATCTTTTGTCAAATCTAAAGTCATCGGGATATGGCCTTTCGATGCAAGGTGCAAATTGCACATGTCCAACGCATGCCGATGACATGGCACTTTTCTCTTTAACTGCATATGGACTTCAGTCTCTTGTCGATATATGTGTCGAATATAGCTTGAAATGGCGTTATAGATACAACACAAACAAAACCCATGTCATTGTTTTCAATGAAAGTGCTAACGCAGCACTTAAACGTCATAAGAACTGGCACATGTCTTCTCATGGCCTAACAGAAACCGACAGTGTTACTCATTTAGGTATTCCGCTTGAGAAATATAATTTTCGCTCAAAACTTGTTGACAATATTTGTACAAAAACGAAGAATGCTTTCTTCTCTTTGGCTAATGCTGGCCTGCATGCAGGCGGTATTACCCCAGCGAGCTCTCTCAAGATTTACAAGTCCGTGGTCTTACCGCGAGGCTTATACGGTAGTGAATTTTTGTGTGGTCTCTCTCAATCGGACACTGTTCAACTAGAGAAAGCACATCGTATGTGCCTCAAACTTATACAAGGCCTCAAAACTAGGACTAGCACAGACATGGTCTTGGGTCTGCTTGGTATTCCTCCTTTAATCACATTCATTAATTGTAGAAAAGTGTCCTTGTTTTCGTCATTTTGTTTACTCGAGTCTAAAAAAACTGTTAAAGATGTATTTATTATCAGATTACTGAGCTTTTCATATGAATCCAACACTGCATCGAAGAATGTGTTTTTTCAGGACCTATCCAGTATTCTTGATAACTGGAGTTTGTCCTCCTATATGTCTCAATACATATCAACAGCTCTGTTTCCAGAGAAAACAGTTTGGAAAACCCTATCGAAACAGGGCAGTCATGTTTGGAAATCTGAATGGTCTCACAGGGTGCGCACGGAACCCACCTTTGATAGATTTCGTTTGGTTCACAGCAGTCCAGAATTATCGTTTTTATGGAAAGTCTGCCAAAAGTACCCAGCTGAGAAGGAGTCATTTTTCATCGCGACACAGCTACTGTGTTACCGAAATTTTGCTGGCGAAACTCAGTGCCTGTTATGTGCGCGAAGTTATATAGACCTACCGCAACACATTATAGCGGTTTGCCCAGAACTTGCAGCGTCGCGTAATCATTTTTGGTATCACTTTATAGATATGTTGCCTTTAGGGGCATTTCAACTTGTGGAGTCTTTTGATCAGCAGAGACTTATTGCCCTCTTTCTAGGCTATTTGCCTATTGAACTTTTGGACATTGCATGCATTCCACCTCAAACCATATTGAGATACTTCTTGAAGGCGACTAGGGCGCTGTGGTGCGAATGGAACCATCGTTCGTCATTGGCGTCATAATTGTTTGTCACTTATATGCATGTAGTCAGTGGGAGAAGAAAGTCACCATTGTTGGCAAATATAAATAATTGGTAGCCCTCTTATATACAATGGTGTTGTGTTGGGTCTACTATTTGTTTGTAATGTCCAACAACGGTGTCTGACAACTGTGATGTGAGCGAACATCTGGTCGTGTGGTCGGCTGGGTGCTACAGTTCTCCATGAATTTAGGATTATCTAGCTTCAATTAACCCCTCTCTGTTTCTCCCCACTTTTCTCTAACTTAACTCATTTCATTCTATTTTCCCATACTGTCTCTATCTGTATCCGGCGCTCTCTCTCTCTCTCTGTCTTGTTCGTGTGCCCGGCCGATCTGTTTCCATCTATATTCGTTTTGCTTTGCACATACATAAAGTGTGTACATGTATATATGTTATGTTCTCGTTCCTATGTTCTATTGTTTTTGTATGTTCTTGTATTACATGTGTATATCATATCTTCATTTATATGGAGGAATTAAAGATATATATATATATATATAATACTAGGTGACAAGTGCGTGACTAAACACTGTATTGTTTGCTCCTATCCTAAACTGGAAAATCAAGTCACAAGACCATTGATTCTATTGTTATGTATAAACCCAGCTGTCGAGACCCGGCGATTCAGAATTTCAGAGTGTGTGGCACTACTCTGTTATAGTCATCGCGATATCTACGTGGAATAATACGTCACGACTTACCTGTAATATGCTATTGGTTTATTAAGAGGACAAATTCAATATTAATGCTGGAACTTGTGTCCTTGTTAAAATTATTTGTGACCACCATAGACGATCAGCCAACCGTCCTATGCCACTTACCAACTATAACCCAAGCCGTGGCTACCCCCCTCCCCCTCCCAAGTTTTATAATTTTTTCTTACGTTCTTTAACAATATTTATCATTTTGTATCATTATTTCTTACATTCTTTAGCAATTTGTTATCATTTTTTCTTACATTTTTTAACAATTATAAAAATAATATAGGCCAATACATTCTCTCATATATGTGAGGCGACCTATGGTCGACTCGCATATATATAAGAATGCATTGGCACAGGGTTTTCACAAAATTTCAATTGTATATATTCCACATACCAATTATCACCCAAGCCGTGGCTATCCCTCCAGAATTCAATTGTTTCTATTTCTGAGATCTTTGATGCGTCGATGTCAACTTTGAACGTGTCGTGGTGGCCTCTTTCGAAGTCGTTTTTAAAAATCTGGTTGAGACTGACAGGCTCCGTGGAATATCCTTGTCCGTGGAGAACCATTTTGACATTAGCATTAGTTCCGGCTCCAAATTTATCCCCAGTCCGAACGTGAATTATGAAATCTTCCATACCCTTAAAAATCTAAAATGACAACAAAACATAATGTGAATGTGAATTGTTTATTCTTATAAACTGTATAACATACAGTGTTAAGAAATACAACACGTAACGTTAGGCCGGTCTTCTCCTAACACAGTATACAACATACATAATATACAGTTCACGCATTACATTAAACACGATGATATATGACAATGCAAAATATTTTATAACATAAGGTTCATATATGTGATTGGAAGGAGATCGGTCCGCCGATATGATCACAACGCATGCGCCTGTTTGATAATTTTTAACAGAGAAATTGGAAAAAAATGACTATGGGGGAGAATCGTCCCCATCTATTACAGTGAGGAACTAAAGGGAGTAGTCCTCGTGTGCGAGTAAAAATGTCACTTCACACCAACGCGAATATTTTTTTTTGTCTAGTAATAATTTTATAATTTTGTATTCTACATCTTACTAATTTCTGTTAAATCTGTAAATCTGATTGATTGATTGATTTTTATTTTGATAAATTCAATCAGCATTTTACAATATATAATTACAGAATACATACATTTGATAAAAGTGATAAATAAAGTTGACAGAGCTGAAAATTTGAATGAGAAGGTAATTGTGTTGGTTTATAAGAGGCTGTACAGATAGTGATGTTAGAGAGGAGAATATAGGTGGGCAGCAAGCCTTGAAATACTGTGTCTGTCATTTGCAGAATGAGGTCCCCAGAGGGTGAATTAAGTTATGCTACCCCGCATAGCGGGCTAGCATCACCAAATTCACCCTCTGTGGACCTCATTCTGCTTACACCTCAGCAGAATGAGGTTCCCAGAGGGTGAATTTGGTGATGCTAGCCTAAATTCACCCTCTGGGGACCTCATTCTGCAAATGACAGACACACTTTTTCAAGGCTTGGCGGGCAGACTAATCGAAAATAGAAAGATAAATGCTGAGGGCTATCAAGGACGACACAAAAAGTCCCAGAAGGGACTTATTTCCATTGTGGTCTTTAAAATAATAAGCGTCGTGTACATCATAAATACATAATGGGCACCTTTCGCAGAACGACTACTGATACGAATTGCGAATAGAGTATTACGTCACTAGAAGTTCTGTCAGAAAAGGCAGCATGTTAATTTGCATACCAGTTGTATATTTGGGTATCACATTCAAACATAACACGTCATCACAATATAGAGTTACTTTTCTTCTGTACCGAACAATATTAATTTGATAATTCGCGAGTAAAAACTATCCGAAAATACATTCGTGTCCAAAATACAGATACTTTCGTCGACAGTATATATTACGTATACTACGTTAAATTTACAGCGAAAACAAATATTTTATTGTGCTTGCGTATATCGAAGTTTAATTTCGAACAACGCTGCACTGGACCGCTGCCTGTGCCTGGACAATCGTTACGGTGACCAAATCCACGTGCACTTACCACTCACACGAGCCGTGTCAAGGGGCGTGGTTTTGCTGTGTGCCAAGGACTATTTTCCCCCTCAATTATCAGGGGGGGGGTGGAAAAAAAGATTTTTCCGGGCACGTATGCCGGGGTGGGTGGGTGGTCGATAGGACCAACAAACAATTTTTTCCGCAACTCAAAAATATTTTTCCTGCAAGTCTTTTTGACTGTTTTTGCAATGAGTTTGGCTTAAAACACATCTATATGTCAATATTAACATAAATGACAAATTTCATGATGATCAGACAAACAGTATACTAGTATAGCCTGTAACCCATGCTAATTTTGAATTTTTTTACAGTTTAATGGGAAATAAACATATTGAATTGAATTGAATTGAATTGAATTGAATTAATTTTGAATTTTGAAATCCAAGATGGCTGCTGGCAGCCATGTTTTTTTTGACCGAATGACCCCAAAAAAACATCCATGACAAATAGTATGCATAGAAATTCATATACAGCTGTTTACAGTGAATTTCCCCCGCAAATCTCTGTTTAGTGTTAAAAGGGGGTGGGTGTCCAAAAATGGTCGGGAAAAACTGCCGAAAACGGAAAAAAATATTTGGACGCGGGGATGGGTGGGTCCCAACAAGGGTCGAAAGTCAAAAATCAGCATACGTGCCTGCAAATTTGTTCCGACTCCCCCCTGCAATTATCGGAATTTTTCATCTGTATCAATGTAATTTCTCCTTGTATATTTAAAACTGGGCTTTAAGTCGGTTAATGGACTCGCTACTGGATATTCTTAAACTAAATAGTCTCGGGCTACGCCATTATCGTCCATTAACCCTGACTTATCAGACCAGCTGTAGTTTATTGTGGGAAAGGTGTCATGTATATTTCGCTATTTCAAACTCATATTTTACGCATCAGCCATTACATTCATTTGAAGAGTGCAACATTATACTTTAATTGTCAAAATATTCAACAATGTAAAACACAATATCTGAACCACAGTGGACAAAAACGAGTAAAAATATAAATTAAAAATATATATATATTTAAAACGAGCGCGCCACTTCGGAGCTTTCTGAATTTTTGCGAAAACCCTGTGCCAATGCATTGTCTTATGTATGCGAGTCGCTCATAGGGAGCCTCGCATATATAAGAGAATGCATTAGCCTTTTTTTTACAATTTTTATCATTTCTTTCTTATATTCTTTAACTATTTTTTCATTTTTGCTTACAATTTTTTATAATTTGCTATCATTATTTCTTAAATTCTTTAACAGTATTTTATTTTATTTTTTTTATTATAAAAAATAATATAAAATTTGTTAGGACAATACAATCTTATATGCGAGGAGAACTATGGTCGACTCGCATATATAAGAGAATGCATTGGCACAGGGTGTTCGTAAAAATTCAGGAAGCTCCAGTCGTGAAAGGGTTAATTTATGTGCAAGACAGACGTTGTATGCTGACAATTTTAATACAATTATTTAAGCATATACGTTAGGCAAGTTTCTTCGCCAAAAGCCGCAGTCAAGTGTTTCTGATCAACTTCTTTGTCAACTATCGTTTTATGTAAAAAGTATAAAAACGAGACAAACAAAACACAACTAGAATGTAAGAAAACAACACAAACAAAAATATAAGAGACAAAATTGGAAATATAAATGACCAACAGAAAATTAATACACATACACATAACATGAACCAACTTCCAGGAAAACAGGGATACCAGGAAATCGAGCAGACACATTATGGATAAGATTTAGCACGTAGGTAAGTAACTGACATTGTATATATGGCAGTTGTCGATGCATGTCAATCTAGCTTGACTGTTCTGTTGATGCCTCGTTGTTGCAGTAATATCTAACACACATTCCACCGCTTTTCTTCTTCAAATAAACAACAGTGTATTTTGTGTATTTTCAATAAACTTTGCAGTTCGTCCAAATCCGTGGACAAGTTTACTCAGCAGAGCCCTGCATGGTCTGACATATGTTTACTCAGCAGAGCCCCTGCATGGTCTGACATATGTTTACTCAGCAGAGCCCCTGCATGGTCTGACATATGTTTACTCAGCAGAGCCCCTGCATGGTCTGACATATGTTTACTCAGCAGAGCCCTGCATGGTCTGACATATGTTTACTCAGCAGAGCCCCTGCATGGTCTGACATATGTTTACTCAGCAGAGCCCTGCATGGTCTGACATATGTTTACTCAGCAGAGCCCCTGCATGGTCTGACATATGTTTACTCAGCAGAGCCCCTGCATGGTCTGACATATGTTTACTCAGCAGAGCCCTGCATGGTCTGACATATGTTTACTCAGCAGAGCCCCTGCATGGTCTGACATATGTTTACTCAGCAGAGCCCCTGCATGGTCTGACATATGTTTACTCAGCAGAGCCCCTGCATGGTCTGACATATGTTTACTCAGCAGAGCCCTGCATGGTCTGACATATGTTTACTCAGCAGAGCCCCTGCATGGTCTGACATATGTTTACTCAGCAGAGCCCCTGCATGGTCTGACATATGTTTACTCAGCAGAGCCCCTGCATGGTCTGACATATGTTTACTCAGCAGAGCCCTGCATGGTCTGACATATGTTTACTCAGCAGAGCCCCTGCATGGTCTGACATATGTTTACTCAGCAGAGCCCCTGCATGGTCTGACATATGCAAAGGGGAGCTAATTAACCGGCTACAACTTGCAGTTCTTGTATTCTTTAACAATTTTATAATTTCACCCATACAGAGCCCCAGACAAACATGAGCAGACGACACTCTTCTATATGCTTCTATATATGTGTGTGGCTCCCTGCAGGGTAATGGATGTTTTTTATTTTATGTCCTAAAAATTGTCAGAAACATTTATTTAAAAAAAATGATAAAAAATTGTTAGGCCAATGTATTCTCTTATATAAGAGAATGCATTGGCACAGGGTAAATGGACAGCTTGATGCATTTTCATGGGAGAGATCTGTCCAGGCAATACCCGTCTTCATAAAATTAATGAACAGTTGATATACATTTTGTCGTGATTGTCTTTAATCTACACATGTACATGTATCTGGATGGATCCTAGGGAACTGAAGCTACCATCAGAAATAGTTCATCAGCTTTGAATTCCAATTCAAAACTGAGCGAAAATAGTACTGCACGGGGTGACAATAGGTGGGTGATTGAGGGCCAACATGTTCAATTGTTGGAATGTCCATGTCTGACACAACATTAGTTGGAAATCTCACTCTAAAAATAGGTTGAAATGTTCCCATATAGATTGATTTTATTAGTGGGGATTTGTTGATTTTAGACAAACACTTTCCTATTGCTTTGTTCAATATATTCGACTGAAATGGCCATCGGTTGGAATTTTTCCAATTTAGGAGCGGAGTGCCAAGTTGGAAATTTCAAACAGTTGAAAAGGAATCGAACTTGAGAGATAATGTCAAACATATAGCTTAGTATCCACCGATCGGCGTTTGAATTTTCAGAATCTGGTTATAGTGGTTTACTAGATCATGCCATGAATCTATACTCTGGCTAACGCCCGTTGAGATCTTATTTCACCAGTACAAAACCTTGGAACTTTTTGAAGTTTCGACAGGGAACCTTATATAATCGAAAAAATAACGCGGGGAATATATTTCTTTGTTATTATCTGTTTCTTAATAATGTACATCACTGTATGTGAAGGTCCCAACTCGAAATTTCACGATTCAACAGGGTTCAAGTGAATTTATGAGCGATTTTGCTTTGCGTCTCTTACAATTATGGAATTTTTCCTGGGTAATTAGTGGAATTTTTGTTACGATATCGGCTCTCAAAAGTCCCAGAAAAACATGCAATTTCGAGTTGGGACCTTCACATATAGTGAAGTACACTATTAAGGAACAGATAATCACTAAGAAATATATTCCCCGTGTTATTTTTTCGACTTTATAAGGTTCCCTGTCAAAGCTTTAAAAAGTTTCCAGGTCTTGTACTGGTGGAATATGATCTCTACGGGCGTCAGCCAGAGTAGCGATTCATGGCATGATCTAAGTGGTTTAAGAATAATTAATAAATAGAGCATGGGTTGGAGTTGACTATATACGTGTGTATAGGGGTATAGATATATAGTGCCCAGTGTGTTGGGTATAGTTCACGACGCGAAGCGCAATGAACTACACCCACCCCACCGGGTACTATACCCACTCCACCGGGTACTACACCCACCCCACCGGGTACTACACCCACCCCACCGGGTACTATACCCACCCCACCGGGTAATATACCCGCGTAGTCAACGACAAGACGTGCTCTATTTATTGCATTTAACCAACAATTCGAACTTGCAGCATGCATACAACATAACCTTGTCCTACCAACAATACACCGTATGATTACCAACTTACCGATAAACAGTTTAAGCGAAACATAATCGTCGCAAGAATGTGTGTTTCTTACAATTTTTAGGACATAAAATAAAAAACATCAATTACCCTGCAGTGAGCCCCACACATATATAGAAGCATATAGAAGAGTGTCGTCTGCTCATGTTTGTCTGGGGCTCTGTATGGGTGAAATTATAAAATTGTTAAAGAATACAAGAACAAATTATTAAAATTGTAAAAAATTGTTAGGCCAATGCATTCTCTTATATATGCGAGGCGACCTATGGTCGACTCGCATATATAAGAGAATGCATTGGCACAGGGTAAAACAATCCCGAATTACGACTGGATTTGATATGGCGGGTCACATATCTGTTTTCGAGATTGTGTTCTCTGTTCATGACTTTTAGCATGTTAGTTTGGTATGGTATAGTGTGCTAAATTCAGCACGATACTAAACAAGTATAGCGGTGTTCTAAATTTAGCACAACAATACACAATATACAACGAAGCTCTCGACCAATCAGAAGGCGCCATTTCTGGGTGAGGTGAAATATTAGACGTCAGAAGTGAGATAAATAAATATCCATATAAGGGAAGTGGGAAGTATATTATATCGCTAAAGGCATGCGTGTTAATAAAGCACAATTCATAAGCATGACGGATTACATCTATACAGCTACCTTTCGTTTGATCAATTTCCATACGGTTTTGTGATACCCATAATATATGAGCAGGGGGATGCTCGTATCCCGGTCCCACAGTAGAGGTAGCCCTGTCTTGGACTCCAATAGTGGAAACTTCACCAATGGTCTCCAGGGCAGTCTACCTTGCGGCAGTTTACAAATGTCAAGATGAGAGTAACAAAAGCATAGAATATAAGTATAGACTACCTTCGATTAATCGCCCTTTATCATATTCCCGTGTAAAAAGCAACTAATAAATTGAACGCTCTTTATTCGGGGCGTGGCATATTCCCCGACACTAATCAACAAGATGTCATAACTCATGTGAAAAATTGTCGGGCGGATTCCAAATGCGAACTTGAACCGTACCCTTGACCAGTAAATGTCCAGACCAAATTCCAGTCAATTCAGTTTGGACCCACCAAGGCCCTCATATGGAGATGAAAAATGGGAGGAAATCCCAATTAAAAGGGGGCCTTAACTATATATATGGGAAGGGGAGTGTTATGTCGCTAAAGGCATGCGTGTTAATAAAGCACAATTCATAAGCATAACGGATTACATCTACAGCTACCTTTCGTTTGATCAATTTCCGTACGGCGTATATTAGAACCAGACCCAGACCAGCTGCGAGTGATACCTGCACGATCATTCGCCCGCGCTAGCTCTGCTGCAAGAGAGCACTTCACCTATCAACAGATATACGAGTACAATAGGGGGCGTAAACAGTTTGCAGGGAGGTATGCGTGGAGGGTGCGTGGTCGAAATTGTCAAAACACGTTTTTACACCTTCATGTGTATTTGATTTATGTAAGGTACTCAATCCGATTCGATGGTCCCCATATCATCAACAACAACAAATATTTTGAAATGCCGCTTCAGTTATCAGAATCGATTAATTGCCCAAACATAATTCTAACCAGTCAACTGTAATATATAATTGCCCACAACCAGTTATTTATCAACAATTTGTTCACGATATTTTGACGGTTTGTCAAATATCTGACACAAAAAAGCCACTTGAGATTTTAGAGTTATCCAACTTCATCCGCAATTTGGTCTTCTCGTCGACTTTTACTGGGCCACTAATATTCCAGGTGGTGAAAAATAATATATTTCAAAAATCGATATATGATTACTCTGAGCTTTGATGGGTGGGTTCCTCGACTTGAATCAATTATTGTTTCACCCCCGAAACCAAATGAATAGTAATTGAGGGGCGCTTAATCGGAGTGAGTACCTTTCAGACTTTAAAAGTTCATATATAAGCCTTATAACACATTTAAACATCTATTAACTGAAAAACAAAACACATTCGTAATGTTATTAGGATGAATTATAGGGCTCGGGGAGTTGCTATCAAACCCATATCCATGCAGTCATCTAGGACCTTAATCTGACCACCGACATTAGTACCTATACATATCGTCAGATGTTAAAGGGATACTGTAGGTTGTTGTTGGTTTATATAGTCGTAGAATCAGGTAACCAGATTTCCATTATATGAAAGTATGTTGAGTACGAAGTAATGTTACGGATGGCAAGTTAGCCGGAATGCGAAAATACAATTTGTCATTGTCGAGTATTTTTTGTACAATTTTCAAGCAAATGTATCAAATAAATATTATGCATAATAGTCTAAGATACTAATTTAAGTTAATATATAGACACTAGTCAGAGTGGCTTGAGTTTACGCCCTTTATCATCATATGTTTCTACACCACCATGTGTGCCACGCACAGGGACGTGGCTAGAGGGTCTCAGTTGGGGGGGGGGTGTCCAACTTGGGAAATTTCAACTGCACCCCCTTTGAATCAGAATCAGATTATCAGTTTCAGACCCAACACAAGTTTTACATAATTCCATTTGCACCCCCCCCCCCCCCCTTGTACCTCAGTGCTCAGGCCTAATATCCTATATATTCATAAACAATGGTTATATATATAAGAACATAAAGATATTTCAACCTGAAAAATTGCATAAATCCTGACATCTAGTGGTCTAACTCCAGACAAATGTACACGACTACGATCAAGAGACCAGGACACACCGGGGGTTGTTCGGCCCGGTGTGAGAAATTTTGAAAACTATTCAAGAAAATCGCAAATCCTTGGATCTAGACTGGCCTCAACTGAAGCATTCCTATAGTGTTGGAAATTTCAAACCTCATACCCCCCCTCAGGTTGGAAAATTCTTCAACTAATGACCATTTCAGTCCACAAGTTTGACCAAATGTAGTAAAATATTGTTTTGTTAAACTGATTAGCAGTATTGTATTTGGCAATGGGAGGGACAATGACACACCGGGCCGACCATGGTTCGGACCGGTGGGCGAAAATTTTGAAATGTGAACAAGAAAATCGCAGAATCCTAACATCTATAGACTAGCCTCAAGCCTTCCTAGAGTTGGAAATTTCAAACCTCACACCCCACTTAGGTTGGAAAATTTCCAACTGATGACAATTCCAAAGACATGTTGACCAAATGTATGACAATATTGTTTTCTTAAATTAACTAGCAGTTTTTGACTGGCCACGGGGAGGGAAAAGGAAGCTTTCCAAGTGTTGGAAACTTCCAACCTGTCATCCCCCCTAAGTTTGGAAAACCATTTCAGTCCAAAATTTTGACAAAAAATAGGAAAATATGCAAATATTGGTCCAAAAACAATTACCCCCCCCCCCCCCCCCCTCCTCCAATAAATTGTTTGAAAATCAAACTACAAGTACATTTTCAACCTAATGCTGGTGTGAAATTTCCAACTAATGCTTTGGCAGGTATGAAATTTCCAACTGTTGAAAATTTTTACCAAAGTTGGGGGTGAGACAACCCCCAACCCCCCCCCCCCCTGTCGCCACGTTTCTGGGCCCACGCGTTACCCAATCCACTATCCGTCAATTTATTTAATACGCCTTGTACACGGAAATTCGTAATTCAATTTATGGCTCTAGCCATAAATTAAATTTATATAAAATTATTAACTTTGAATTAAGATAATCTATTAACCTGAAATTACTTATTTTTCTATATATTATCGATATTAGATCGTTGTTATTATCGGGAATTTATTGAAAATTGTACCCCTTTAACTGGCTTTGAAGCAACACGATTTGATTAAAGACCTGTTTAACCATATAAATGATACATGTTATCGCTGCAGTGAATTGATCTGGGCGCAGTATCACGAGGAGTTGAAGAGGTCAGATCGCTGCATCAAACAAGCGATCTGACCTCTTCAACTCCACGTGATACTGCGCCCAGATCAATTCACTGCAGCGATAACAGGTTTATTTATGACATGCTTTTTATTTAAAAGGCACAATTAATTATGAAATGAAACCACATGTAGGCCTCTAGTAACACGAATAAAGAAGGAACTATTTTAGTATAATACATCGTCCGGATTTTTACGGACATGTGCAGTATGCCAGATAAAGAAGGGTGGTATGACATCGGATCAAACTGTAGCTGATCCGATGGTCGGGAAATGATAGCTTTACTATAGTGGTATATTGGGGAAAGAAAAGCGATAGTCATATAATCAAATTTATTTTTGTCTGTTTCTTGATGAGAGACAATGTGGTCAGTGGTTTCTATGTGCAGCATAGTTAGATCACAGTTAAATTAACCATCTGTGTGATCTTTCATCCGCCAATTTCATAAATCTGACCGTATATGTTATAGGGACAATAAATCAAATCGAAATGTCACGTTGACATGAAAAGTTTTTCAATGTAAGAATAATTGGTTTATCCTTAAGTTTAAAATTTAATATAATATTATAATAAAGAAAAAGACAGAAAAAGATTACAAATAAAAAGTCTTATAGAATGTAAAAATAAAATATATCTGTTCTTTCCCGAAGGGTAAAAGTTATGACATTTGGACTAATCTAATTTGGAAAAGGAACTAAACTTAAAACTTGAATTAGAAAACTGATACTCCATATCAAATTTGAGTCGGATCGGTCGAACAGTTTTCGAGTCTATAACACATACATACATACAAACAGACAGGCAGATGTTCCAAAATATATATAATAGATTTTGGAACTTCTGTCGGTCGGTATGTATGTATGCATGTGTGTGCATGCATGTATGTATGTATGTTATAGACTCGAAAACTGCCCGACTGATCGGACTCAAATTTGGTATATGTAGGCCTACTTTGATCCCTGGAACAATATGGGCGGGTCCAATTTCACGTGCGACCGTGTCTTTGACATTGACCTTGCTCATATACGCTCATATAGGCATGTTTCTGGACCGATCGAACAATAGTTTGTCCAGACGCTGTATATTCTGCCCAGACGGAGGCGATCACAAAGAAATCTCTAAATAGCCCGGACGAAGTCGTGCACACCAGCTACAATAATGCCCAAAGTAATTGACCACTTAACCACAGCATAATTATGGGTAATTTTTCAGGTTTTATTCGGAAATATGGCTTGTTGCCATTCATCGGAAAGCTCTCGCCGAGAGCTTTCCTATGAATGGCGACAAGCCATATTTCCGACTAAATCCTGAAAAATTACCCATAATTCTGCTGTGGTTAAGTGGTCAATTACATTGGGCATTACAGTAATATGTTTTATTTCCAGGTGTACCTAAAATGCTGAACCAGCTGTCGGGCAACAGGTTACGACCTAAATTTCTGATCAGCAAAATTTCCCGATTTTAGTTTAATTCATTTATAACGAAGGTAGTCAGTCGTATGCTGTGGTGTAAATGACACGTAATATGTGTGTTACCTCCCAATACAGGAAGGGGACACAATTTACCCCCCCCCCCCCACATGCCCGTTCAGCAGGTCAACATCCCGTTCAGCAGTTCAGCGCCTACATGCAGTTCAGCAAGATCTCGCAAACGCAGTTTAACTTATTTTAACGAAGATGGTCGGATATATATTGATTATGAAAATGACATTTAATCGATGGGCCATAACTAAATACAATAAGGAAACACCATTTGACCGACCGCCACTCACGTTCACCATTTCACTGGGGACACTTCAGCAATTTATTATCCTGAACACATCAGTTTAAAGGTACTCAATCCGAATTAACGCTCGCAAATTACTATTTCTTTGGCTTCGGGCGTAAACAATATTTGATTCGAGTCGAGGAACCCACCCATTGAAGCTCAGAGTGATCAGATATAGATTTTTGAAGTTTGTTATTTCTATTGTTTGTGGCCCAGACACACGCCGTCAAATGGATGGTCTCGGTCAAAATTACGGACGAAGATGGATAACTCTAAAAAAAACAAGTGGTAATATGGCCATATTTCGTTGAACAAAATGTTGATAAATAACACGTTTTTTGGGAAATTTTATACCATAGTTAGAATTATTTTGTTGCAATTAATCGATTCTGATACTAAAGCGTATTTTGAAGAAATTGTGTTGTTGTATCTTGATGATATGGAGACCCTCTGATCGGATTGAGTACCGTTAACTGATTTTTAACGAATATAGTCGGCTGCATGTTACGCAAACGACTTGTAGTCGATGGGCCATAACCAAATAACAATGAAGGAACACCATTTGACCGACCGCCAACCCATGTCAACATTACAAAATCCCGCTCAGCACGTTGTTGATACAGTTCAGCAGATGTTCCATGCATAACGCATTTTATCCGATTTTAAACGATAGTCGGTATAGGTTATGCAAATGACTTGTAATCGATGGTACATTACTACCAAAATTCAATGACGGAACACCATTATGACCGACCGTCATCACAGATAAACAGTTCAAAAACCCATTCATTTATATTGTTATAACCTCAGTCGTATATTATATCCATGCACACTCTTGTATGGGTAACTTAACACGCTGGCAAAGCATTCGGGCAGTTAGTCTGAATAGGTTATCGATATTGTTTGCTAGACTAAAAAATCTACTAAAGGTTTAAATGTTAAGTGCATTCAGGTGGGCTCTATTGTGTATATAATATAAATCACTTAAATACAATCATCGGTCTCACGTACACGTGTTGCGGTATCGCATTGTTACAATATCACCCCTGGTCAAGAGGGCCTGCTGACGTGCTATATGATGCGGTTGGGTCCTGCTGAATTGTTATGATGGTGTTAGGGCAAACTGATGTTGTTCACAAAAAGTACCGTTATATTTTTTTAATTTGTCTTTTTCGCGGTGTTTCGATCAAATGAACATTACTATCCAGGAAACACATAATGCGTATCATACATTCAAAAATATTTATTGCGAAATAAGTTTAATACTGGTTGTATTAGTTGTTGAAAATCGATTATAATCAAAATGGTTATTCACGTACGCGTCGTTTTAGAAACACCAGCGCAGGAATTATCATATATTTCAAAAATATATATGTTCTAGAATGTTTCATACACACTGTTTTTTTTCACAAATCGGTCGGATTTGCCAAACACCGCGAAAATGACAACATTAGACAGAATAACGGTACGTTTTGCCCTACCCGCAATGAGGCCTATGCATAATGAGGTCCCAAATGGTGAATTTGGTGATGATAGCCCTCTATACGGGATAGCGTCACTAAATTCACCCTCTGGGGACCTCATTCTGCAAATGACAGGCGCACCAAACTCCTCAAGGATGGACCCATAAACCTATTACTTCGCGCGGGTGGTTTTTCTCTATTAAGCACTCGTTTTTATATTTCTCATTCTAAAATAAAGGGCGCGTTATGTATGGGTATATACAAATATCCATACTAAAACAGTACCAATGTAGGTTGATGGAGAGGGCTTTTAAAACTCCAAACTACTAATCACATACATAGTTGATCATAGTTACTGTATCACCGTAACTTCGTAACTGCACCACATTTATAAAAGATATCACACCATGCAGTTGTGACATATACACGCGTGAATCCCGCAAATGAGCCCCATACCAATTACACATCTAATTTATTTCCATGAAATGAAAATGCTGTTATCGTCGAATTAAACACAATAACACAAAGTAAATGGTTCCGCAAATTGGTTTATAATAATATTAACTGCTTGCAAATCGCAACCATTTCACGGTAGTTACGTGTAATTTTGCATGTAATATTACAGTCTAACAGACAATTGTCACAGTGTCCTCGTCCGTTTAGCATTCGCATGTAAATCAGACACGACACACTGGACCACATGGAGAGGAACTAAACGCTTCATACAAGCTAACTAAAAACTGGTTTTGTCATACATAATCCCTATTCAAGGGAATTCCAGTAACTAGAAAATGTGAAAATATCACATAAACAATTTCCTGTTGATATATGATCAATTGAAGGGACCTGGCTCATTCGAACTTCTAAATTTTGTCGACGTAATTTGGACGAAGCTAGGTATAAGATAGGATAATAAATGTGACCCGCCATATCAAATCCAGTCGTAAGTCGAGATTTTGTTTACCCTGTGCCAATGCATTCTCTTATATATGCGAGTCGACCACAGGTCGCCTCGCATATATAAGAGAATGCATTGGCCTAACAATTTTTTACAATTTTAATAATTTGTTCTTGTATTCTTTAACAATTTTATAATTTCACCCATACAGAGCCCCAGACAAACATGAGTAGACGACACTCTTCTATATGCTTCTATATATGTGTGGGGCTCCCTGCAGGGTAATGGATGTTTTTTATTTTATGTCCTAAAAATTGTAAGAAACATTTATTTAAAAAAAATGATAAAAAATTGATAGGCCAATGCATTCTCTTATATATGCGAGGCGACATATGATCGACTCGCATATATAAGAGAATGCATTGGCACAGGGTAAAAAAATCCCGACTTACGACTGGATTTGATATGGCGGGTCACAAATAGAGGTTGAGCTGCATGTAGACACCCCCAATGTAAAAAATTTGGTGGTTATGATATCGTTGCAGAACTATATCAGTCCTTCAAATTGCCGGCTGTTTGCCATCTGGCTATTAGGCTTTTTAGAGTTATCGGTCATTGAATCCAAGATGGCCGCCAAAATTGAATATCTGACCTGGTAATTACTCAGGAAATTTATGAGGTATTAAGTCGTGCGATATGTCATTCTATTGAAAATTGAGAGCTCCTTGTTTATAGTTATATATAAATTTCATATATTCAAAATGGCCGCCAAAAGAGCCGCCAGAAGTGGAAAATATGACGCTTTTTCACTAATATCTTCTAGATCAGTTTCTGCTCTTTGGAACTGGTTGAGAATTTTGACTTTATTTTGTAACGTTTATATTAACTGATCACTGGGGCAATGAAATAAGAAATTCTTGGTTTTATAGAACGCGGTATAAAAGTTCACAAAAAATACAATTGGGATTTAGTCATATTTCAACAAGACATTATCAGAACTGTGTCATGTAAGTAAGGCATACGATTACCCATGAAGATTTCAAGTCATTGGAACCAAAATTGTTACTTTGGCTCAAAATGGCCTCCAAAATGGCCGCCAAAATATGAAAATTTGTAGATATTTCCCAGCGTTCCCTGCAATCGCTTTCAAGTTGTGGTTGATAGACAAACTTAGGTATTCTGCCTTATATCAATTGCAAACTAACATGTTTGATCCACCGTGGTTAATTGTTAGTATTGTAACCACTGACATTACCATAAATATTGGATTTTACTCTCACAAACATGACATTAATATCGGGGAAAAAAATCACTTTTCAGGTTTGCACCATTTTTTTAAAAAGTATAATATAACTAACTTTGGTATGAAAGGTGTTTATTGTTTTGATCTATTGTAAATGTGACACACTCAGGTATTTATAGAGCTAATTTCTCAAGATGTCTTCCAAAATGGCAACCAACTTGGGTAAAAAGTTCATGTTTCTCATATATCCGGAGGTGAGCCAAAGGAGATTGTTCACGGACGGACGCATGCACGCACGGGCAGACGACGCACACCAATCCACGACAATAGCTCAAACTTTACAAAGTGAAGTTTAGCTAAAATGATAGTTAATGTAAATAGTGTGTGATAGTAGGGGTTTTTGTTTGTACTTCGAATGTTTTGACAAGCCCCCTTTCTCTGTGGGTATCAACCCTAAGTATATTGACTTTTATTTATATAACTAAGGTGCTCTGCTGATGTTTTCCAGACACAAGGCGGGGTGGTGGGATTGTCGTGGTCGCAAAAAATGAATAATGCAATTTTTTCCTACACTGAAAATTACTCATGTTTGTGCTCTAAAATGTGCGTATAGTACACTTTAAGTAAATATTTGGATTTGTGCCGAGTTCAGACATTTTGTTTTCTTAAAACCTGCACAATTTTTATAATATTTTTATCATTATTTCTTACATTCTTTACCAAATTTGTTATCACTTGTTTTTCATTTTGTTCTTACATTTTTAACAATTATAAAAAATAAAAATGTGTTAGGCCAATGCATTCTCTTATATATGCGAGGCGACCTATGGTCGACTCGCATATATAAGAGAATGCATTGGCACAGGGTTTTCGCAAAAATTCAGGAAGCTCCAATTTAGAACACATTTAGCTCCCTGTATGGGGTCTATATCTATGGTCTGAGAAATATTTAAATATGTTGTTTGAGACCAAATTTAAGATATACTATATAGTATGGGCAAAAGGTATGTATAATATTGTGTGACGGTAGGAACAGGTAAAGTGTGGATGTATGTTCCCAATATTATCTACAAACTGTATTTCACATGATTCAAACATAACTCGAAGTTGCCTAGTTTGTGTTTGCTAAATCACTTGATAAATTGCGTTTGCCAATAAAACCGAATACTTTTTTTTGGGTGATTCCGTTTGTATACTACAACAATTAATGTTAAGAATACGCGGATAAATCGTTATTGTTATAAATCGTTGGACTCAATTATTAAAGGGACAGATGGCCTTCGCGGTGGGTATGCTGGTAAAATAGTAACACCCATTAACACTGCAATAAACATAAATAATATTATAATATAGACATATTTTGTTCTTATACCAATCATATATAATGCGTAAATAGTATGTTATTGTTAAGTTCATATGATTTGTTATGTAAACAAAAGCCAGGTTCTGTAACGTTTTTGGCTTTTGTGTACATAACTTTTAAAGGGGTACTGTACACTAAATCCGTCCATTTATGGGACCATCTCCTTTTATACTCAACAGAATATATGCAACAAATGAATGAATTTGAGCCATTGATGAGTGCAAAATCCACTCATGTGCTCTATGAACGATGCAAACAGCATGGTAATTATAATGAAAATGATTGTATAACTCCAGCCATAAATTCATTTTCATTATAATTACCATGTCGTTTGCATCGTTCAGAGAGTGTATTTTGCACTCATCCATGGCTCAAATTCATTCATTTGTTGCATATATTCTATTGACTATAAAAGTAGATGGTCCCATAAATGGCCGGATTTGGGGTACAGTACCCCTTTAAGTGACGATATAATTTATAATTTGTAATTAATAATAAAGGCATTGTCACGGAACATCATCAGCATAATATGGCGTTAGCCCTGTAATACGATTATCCCTGCGTAATCGAGCGACATCCGTACTACACAAACCGAGTAACGCAAAATGTAAACACGGGGCTAAACCCACGTATATAGTGCCAACTCATCCGGCCAGACATCAAACCGTAGTTTCTAGCATACTGACTAGAAGGTCTAGAGGTCTAGACGACTGGTCTGATGTCTAGAGCCAGTCAGGCTCTATACCTCCGACCAGTCACCACATTGCTACAAAATACACACAGAAATTATCATTTCACACACGAAATGGACCTGCATGGAATGCACTTGGTTTTAAAGTGATGTGAAACTGAAACACTCCGGTAGGAAGATCAAATAGAAAGGAGAATAATCTTGTTCAAAGTAGTTATTTTTTACAAATATTATATCCAAATTGATAACAAACACCGTCATTCTTTTATATTAATTAAATGCAGCGACTATCGATGGCAAGATGGGTTTCTTTAGTTTGTCGCCGATAGATGCGTCCCGAATCGAGTAGTAAATATTTACAATTGAGCGTACTTCATACGATGTTTTCTAGTGGTGTGGTCGATATGCTAAGTTATCAGTTTCACGCACCCGAACAAGTGCATAATATGTCTTTAACACTAGATTTTAAAACAATAACATCAGATAGCACGCTCAAATTACGTGGGGGTTATAGATTTGATATTTAGCCAGGTGTATGCATTACGCTATATATTTAGTGACTTGCAAAATTGATACTTGAACAGGATTGGAAACAAGAGTGAATACGGAATAAATTTGGGATGGTATTCCTAATAAACAATAATAGTAAACAAAGCTTTAAAGATGGATTATCTCCTCATATAACAAATTTGAAATAGTTTCGTGGGTATAAAATAATAAATATGAATTGAAGACCCACGTCCGGAAACGCTTCTATCAATTAATATTGATTTTATTACGAATATTTTATTATAAAGTGAGATGATAAAGTGGGACACTTTATTGTTCTATTTTTAGAACAGACCATTAAGGCGATGCCATATAGCGATATAGATAATTAGGGTGTTCCCATAGCTATGATCCGAACGTCAAATGTCCCATATTGATTGTTTGTATTGTTTTATTTCATAGTTATAAGCGATAATGAGTCTAATTAACGTTTATTTGTGAAGAAATTACAATATAGCCTGTATTTGAGTGTTATACTTAATGTATTTGTTCGGTGTCCGGTCAGTTTAATGTAATCAATGGTATTTGCATTTATTTATTATTTATATATATTATTTATTATTTATTAAATATTTGTCTGCATCTGCATCTGCATGTACATAGGTTGGGTGATAGGATATGATGTACATGGTCAATAATTTGGTATGTTCGGTGAAATTTAGCCGGGTTCAAAACGCTTAGTTGTACTACATATGCATGCACAATATGGAACAACTTTTTATTTTTCGCTGAACTTTCATTTGGAATTCCCAAAAGCAAATGCTGGAAATCATTTATTTAAAAGTAAGTTGTGCTCATCCAGTTTACCACGATAACTCCGCAGTCGACTCAATTGTGCATTATAGTGACGCGGTGGTCCAGCAGGGTGTGACTAAACACCGCCCGGACCAGCCCGGACCAGCCCGGACCCCCCATATGGACTATATGAGTGATTTTAAGGCCAATATAAGTGCAGGGGTGTCATGGAAACCCACTCAGGGTCGCTATATTAACCCTCAAAATGCCGGCATCGGCGAAAATCTTCGCCGCGAAATGAAGCTAACAGCCCGGACCGCCCCTGCTGCGTCCAGGTGTGATTTTAGTATCCATATCTGTGCGAGGGTGTTAATGAAGCCCAAATACGCACGGAGAGTGGTCAAAGTCAAACAGAAGTGCCGTTTATTAACCCCATAACTTCCCAGATTCAGCCAGAATTACAAAATTGTGCCCCCAATAAACAAACTCACAGCCCGGACCCCCTTAATGTCCTCGTACTTCTAATAACTCCTTACATATGTGTTGTGGAACTACCCTCGACTACACTCACGAAGATACAAGGGCGAGTCGCCCACGAATGCCTGGCAATTAACCCCCAAAATGCCGCCATCGACGATTATGTTTACCGATAACGACGCTAACAGCCCGGATCAGCCCGGACCATATTGGTCCAGCCCGGGCCCCCCATATGGACTATATGAGTGATTTTAAGGCCAATATAAGTGCAGGGGTGTCATGGAAACCCACTCAGGGTCGCTATTGACCCTCAAAATGCGCGAAATGAAGCTAACAGCCCGGACCGCCCCTGCTGCGTCCAGGTGTGATTTTAGTATCCATATGTGCGAGGGTGTTAATGAAACCCAAATACGCACGGAGAGTGGTCAAGGTCAAACGGAAGTGCCGCTTATTAACCCCTAAACTTCCCAGATTCAGCCAGAATTACAAAATTGTGCCCCCAATAAACAAACTCACAGTCCGGACCCCCTTAATGTCCTCGTACTTCTAATAACTCCTTACATTTGTGTTGTGGAACTACCCTCGACTACACTCACGAAGATACAAGGGCGAGTCGCCCACGAATGCCTGGCAATTAACCCCCAAAATGCCGACATCGACGATTATGTTTACCGATAACGACGCTGACACCCTCGCACAGATATGGATACTAAAATCACACCTGGACGCAGCAGAGGCGGTCCGGGCTGTTAGCTTCATTTCGCGGCGAAGATTTTCGCCGATGCCGGCATTTTGAGGGTTAATAGCGACCCTGAGTGGGTTTCCACATAGGTATACCATAAATCATTAACAAAGTAACGACATGAGAAGTCAAATTATTGTAGTTCATATAGTGCAAAGGTTCTACTAACATTTCCCAAACACCGCAAAGATGACAACTTTAGATAAAAAATGTACTCTTTCTTAACACCACCAGGTGAAGCAACCACTATAATGATGTTATCAAGCTATAAATGTATATAAAATGAATATAACACATAGTATATAGTATACCTGCTAAAAGTAACGAAATCCAAGGTTCCTGAAAACAGTCAACAACGTGAATGTATCGTCATATATATCATGCACGTTCGATGGATGTGTTTCGTCGCTAGCTATAATTATATATAGTCTGCACAAATTATAGTGTAGTTGGCTCGACACGCCTCAACAATTTACTATGCCTTTGCAATGTTGTCATTCCAATAACATAGATAGCACATATCTCGGCTTGACAATTAATACACAAAAATAAGTCCCACAGAGCGTGGCCGCGGGATTAGCCGCTGGTCGGCAATAAAAGGTACAATCGTTTTGCAGTCAAACACAATTCAACACTCTGTGAATTTGAATGTGAAATTCGACGAGCCGACGGGCGTCATACTTATGTCCGCATACGTTTTACTAAACACAGTTCAAGCGCGTGAAATTAAGCTTGTGTTCATTGATGTGACATGTCATCATTATAGATAGTGCGACATGCACCGCTTACCTGCGATGTGAGACTAATTGACGTGTTCATAACATGCCCTGTTCTATTTAATACACCTTATAATTAATGTTTCTTCGGCTTTGGCGGTGAAAATATTTATTTTAGTCAAGGAACCAACCTTTCAAGGCACGCCCGTATTATATGTTGATTTTATAAATCTATTTATATTATGCACATGTATTGTACTGTTAGAACCTCTTCTTTCCGAACAAGGGTATTACCGGCTTATGCATCTATTATATATATATACTAGAAGGTGACCCGATTTCAAGGTCAAGGTCACGTCGCATGGGCAAACTAATAGGCCTATGCCACTTCCCCGCCGAAAATACCCCCACATACCAAGTTTCATCAAAATCCCGTGATATTCGGGCGTTTGACCTTGAAATTACCCGATTTCAAGGTCAAGGTCACGTCGCACGGGCAAATTAATAGGCATATGCCAGTCCCCGGCCGAAAATACCCCCACATACCAAGTTTCATCGAAAGCCATTTTCGAGTTCATCGCGAACACACAGACACACACACAGACAGATCTTCCAAAATATATATCTCTATATATATATATATATATATATATACTAGAAGGTGACCCGACTTCGTCCGGGCTTGGACCTTGAATTGACTATTTTGAAGGTTACGGTCATGTGGGGTAACGATTTGACCCGCCCAAAACACTGCCCGGACAAAAGTACCCGACAAAATTACCTGTCGAAATCCATCCGTTTTACCCGATTTGACCTCGAATTGATCATTTTGAAGGTCAAGGTCAGATCGGGGTCACGATTCGACCCGTCCAAAACACTCAGTGGACAAAAGTAACCCTATGTATAAAATTTCGTCGAAATCCGATCAAAATGGGCGATTTGACCTTGAATTGACCCGAATGCAAGGTCAAGGTCACGTCGCACGGGTAAATGCATATGCTTATGAGACTCCCCATATGAAAGTACCCCCAAATACCAAGTTTCATCGAAATCCCGTGATATTCGGGCGTTTGACATTGAAATCGGGTCACGTTGCACGGACAAATTAATAGGTCCATGCCACCCCCCCCCCCCGGGCCGAAAATACCCCCACATACCAAGTTTCATCGAAATCGGCTCGGCCGTTTTCGAGTTCACCGCGAACACACAGACACACAGACAGACAGACAGATCTTCCAAAATATATAATAGATATATATATATATATATATATATATATATATATATATATATATATATATATATATATATATATATCCGATTAAGCACCCCTAAATTACTATTTATTCGGCTTCATGGGTAAACAATATTATATTCGAGTCGAGGAACCCACCCATCAAAACTCAGAGTGATCACATATTGATTTTTGAAGTTTGTTCCGATTAAGCACCCCTAACTTACTATTTCTTTGGCTTCATGGGTAAACAATATTTTATTCGATTCGAGGAACCCACCCATCAAAACTCAGAGTGATCAGATATTGATTTTTGAAGTTTGTTATTTCTCGAGATGTGTACTAATAATTGCCCCAGAAACACTTATTCAAACGCACGAAGATGGATAACTCTAAAATCAAGTGGTAATAATAACGCAATTTTGATCGAGCCATCATTTTGAAGACGTGTTTCTGGGCCACAAAAAAAGAAATAACAAAACTTCAAAAATTGATATATGATCACTCTGAGCGTTGATGGGTAGGTTCCTCGACTCGAATCAAATATTTTTTACCCCCGAAGCCAAAGAAATAGTAGTTTATGGGGGTCTGGTCGGATTGAGTACCTTTAAACGTCGTCCCGATCCGACGGTGTGCCGGTGTCATCCCTGACCATGGCGTCAGCATGCTGGTTATCCTATTATCCCCGCTGCGGGCAGTAAACAGCGGTGCGGGCTATAACAGCTAGAGTTTTTCAAAACAGGGCTAGTCTAATCAGTTAAAAGTATTCAATTATAAGTTGTACCAACCAATGGAAGACATATATATGATAGGCAATGCCTATTTATGCTGTGACAGGAGTTCAGATAAAATTCAGATATCAGTTCTCAAGAAAACGCAATCTTAGTCGAGGCATTCACACTGAGGCATTCGGAATTTCGGGGTAAATTTAAATTTCATTCAGCAAAACTTTCACTGGAAACACGTACTTCTCGAGAATTTTTTTGAAAACGTGGAACATTCTCTACCCGTGACGTGTTTTTATACTAAACCCAAATCCCTTTCCAGTAACTCGAATAAAGACATCTTTCCATATATATACCGTGCATCGATAAAGTAAAACGTAATGCGGGCAGGAGTAAACTGCGATGCGGGCAAAATCGTGCCCGCATGGGGTTTACTCCGACACCGTGCAGTATCACATGCAATTGTCAACATTTTCCCACTTAAATGCAGCAAATTCGCATATAAATGTAGATTTAGTTTCCTAAACTATCTATAAACATGTAACGTTGACAACGATGTCCAATCACCATGCACGCACTCATCTTGGAGCTGAAAACACACAACTTTAAACAATTGAAGTTAATTCTCACAATTCATCGAGCATTTCGTCACTTTATGGAGCTTTATTCGTCGAACTGTTGGCATTTGGCTGAAGATGGGTTCACCAAGCACCTCGTGGATCCGTACTTGTGTCCGAAGAAAAGCAATTAATGACAAAATTTCCCTCAAAACAAACCTACCATAAATCGTGCCTGCAACGGGGTTTACTCAATATCTGCCCCCAGCGGGTATTATAGGATGACCAACGTGGTCAGTGTCATCCCTGGCCATGACGTCAGCTCCCAGTCCGACGCTGTGTCAGTGTCATCCCTTGCGGCCATGTCATTATAAGCGGAGGTATGACATTCTCCCGGTAACTATTTTTCACATTATTATGTGTCTGTGATTCTTTTGCTTCTGGAATCGTTCTCAGAGAAATGATCATGTCATCGACGGTTGATTCGTGGTGTGCCCATGCTGTGTTGATTTTTGATGCTCATGTGTTGAATCGTGATGCCCATGATTTGATTCGTGATGCCCATGGGTTGATTCGTGATGCCCATGTGTTGATTCGTGATGCCCATGGGTTGATTCGTGATGCCCATGTGTTGATTCGTGATGCCCGTGCTGGGTTGATTCGTTATGCCCCATGGGTTGATTCGTGATGCCTCATGGGTTGATTCGTGATGCATCATGGGTTGATTCGTAATACATCATGGGTTGATTCGTGGTGACCATGGGTTGATTCGTGATGCCTCATGGGTTGATTCGTGGTGCCCATGATTTTTATTCGTGATGCACATGAGTTGATTCGTGGTGCCCATGGGTTGATTCGTGGTGCCAATGTGCTGATTCCTGGTGCCTATGGGTTGATTCGTGGTGTCCATTGGTTGATTCGTGGTGCCATGAGTTGATTCAAGGTGCCCATGAGTTGATTCGTGGTGCCCATGGTTTGATTCGTGGTGCCCATGCTGTGTTGAATCGTGATGCCCATGGGTTGATTCGTGGTGCCCATGCTGTGTTGATTCGTGATGCACATGGGTTGATTCGTGATGCCCATGCTGTGTTGAATCGCGATGCCCATGGGTTGATTCGTGGTGCCCATGTTGTGTTGATTCGTGGTGGCCATGTTGGGTTGATTCGTGATGCCCATGCTGTGTTGATTCGTGATGTCCATGTTGGGTTGATTCGTGATGCCCATGTTGGGTTGATTCGTGGTGCACATGCTGTGTTGATTCGTGATGTCCATGTTGGGTTGATTCGTGATGCCCATGTTGGGTTGATTCGTGATGCCCCTGTTGGGTTGGTTCGTGGTGCACATGGGTTGATTCGTGATGCCCATGTTGGGTTGGTTCGTGGTGCCCATGTTTGGTTGATTCGTGGTGCCCATGTTGCGTATATTCGTGATACCCACGTTGGGTTGATTCGTGGTGCCCATGTTGGGTTGATTCGTGATGCCCATGTTGGGTTGGTTCGTGGTGCCCATGGATTGATTCGTGATGCCCATGTTGGGTTGGTTCGTGGTGCCCATGTTTGGTTGATTCGTGGTGCCCATGTTGGGTTGATTCGTGATACCCACGTTGGGTTGATTCGTGATATCCATGTTGGGTTGATTCGTGATGCCCATGTTGGGTTGATTCGCGATGCCCATGTTGGGTTGATTCGTGATGCACATGCTGTGTTGATTCCTGATGCCCATGTTGGTTTGATTCGTGATGCCCATCTGTTAATTCGTGATGCCCATATTGTGTTGTTTCGTAATGCCCATGTTTGGTTGATTCGTGGTGCCCATGTTGGGCTGATTCGTGATGCCCATGGGTTGACTCGTGATGCCCATGTTGGGTTGATTCGTGATGCCCATGGGTTGATTCGTGATGCCCATGTTGGGTTGATTCGTGGTGCCCATATTGGGTTGATTCGTGATGCCCATATTGTGTTGTTTCGTGATGCCCATGTTGGGTTGATTCGTGGTGCCCATGTTGGGCTGATTCGTGATGCCCATGGGTTGATTCGTGATGCCCATGTTGGGTTGATTCGTGATGCACATGGGTTGATTCGTGATGCCCACGTTGGGTTGATTCGTGGTGCCCATATTGGGTTGATTCGTGATGCCCATGGGTTGATTCGTGATACCCATGTTGGGTTGATTCGTGGTGCCCATGGGTTGATTCGTTATGCCCATATTGTGTTGATTCGTGATGCCCATGTTGGGTTGATTCGTGATGCCCATGTTGGGTTGGTTCGTGGTGCCCATGGGTTGATTCGTGATGCCCATGTTGGGTTGGTTCGTGGTGCCATGTTTGGTTGATTCGTGGTGCCCATGTTGGGTTGATTCGTGATACCCACGTTGGGTTGATTCGTGATACCGATGTTGGGTTGATTCGTGATGCCCATGTTGGGTTGATTCGCGATGCCCATGTTGGGTTGATTCGTGATGCCCATGCTGTGTTGATTCCTGATGCCCATGTTGGGTTGATTCGTGATGCCCATCTGTTGATTCGTGATGCCCATATAGTGTTGTTTCACGAATCAACCCAACATGGGCATCAGGAATCAACACAGCATGTGCATCACGAATCAACCCAACATGGGCATCGCGAATCAACCCAACATGGGCATCACGAATCAACCCAACATGGATATCACGAATCAACCCAACGTGGGTATCACGAATCAACCCAACATGGGCACCACGAATCAACCAAACATGGGCATCACGAACCAACCCAACATGGGCATCACGAATCTACCCATGGGCACCACGAACCAACCCAACATGGGCATCACGAATCAACCCAACATGGGCACCACGAATCAACCCAACGTGGGTATCACGAATCTACCCAACATGGGCACCACGAATCAACCAAACATGGGCACCACGAACCAACCCAACATGGGCATCACGAATCAACCCATGTGCACCACGAACCAACCCAACAGGGGCATCACGAATCAACCCAACATGGGCATCACGAATCAACACATGGGCACCACGAATCAACTCATGGGCACCTCGAATCAACTCATGGTACCACGAATCAACCAATGGACACCACGAATCAACCCATGGGCACCACGAATCAACACATTGGCACCTCGAATCAACCCATGGGCACCACGAATCAACTCATGTGCATCACGAATCAAATCATGGGCACCACGATTCAACCCATGAGGCATCACGAATCAACCCATGGTTACCACGAATCAACCCATGAGGTATTACGAATCAACACATGAGGCATCACGAATCAACCCATGAGGCATCACGAATCAACCCATGAGGCATAACGAATCAACCCAGCACGGGAATCACGAATCAACACATGGGCATCACGAATCAACCCATGTGCATCACGAATCAACACATGTGCATCACAAATCAACCCAGCATGGGCACACCACGAATCAACCATCGATGACATGATCATTTCTCTGAGAACGATTCCAGAAGCAAAAGAATCACAGACACATAATAATGTGTAAAATAGTTACCGGGAGAATGTCATACCTCCGCTTATAATGACATGGCCGCAAGGGATGACACTGACACAGCGTCGGATCGGGGGCTGACGTCATGGCCAGGGATGACACTGACCACGTTGGTAATCCTATAATACCCGCTGCGGGCAGATATTGAGTAAACCCCGTTGCAGGCACGATTTATGGTAGGTTTGTTTTGAGGGAAATTTTGTCATTAATTGTTTTTCTTCGGACACAAGTACGGATCCACGAGGTGCTTGGTGAACCCATCTTCAGCCAAATGCCAACAGTTCGACGAATAAAGCTCCATAAAGTGACGAAATGCTCGATGAATTGTGAGAATTAACTTCAATTGTTTAAAGTTGTGTGTTTTCAGCTCCAAGATGAGTGCGTGGTGATTGGACATCGTTGTCAACGTTACATGTTTATAGATAGTTTAGGAAATATATATAATGTTTATGGCTGGGTTTGTTCCCGAAATAGTGTGGCACTTTACAAAACGAGGCCGCGTGGTAAATATGAAGGGCGAAGTTTCTATTTTCACGAAAACACTCTACCCGATTTAAAGACTTGAACACAATACGAAATGAAGCTATACGCTCGCTATATTAACTGATAGTGTGATTTGAATATCGTACTATCAGAGAATACATAATTTGTATGGGTGTGTTGCGCCTGTGTCGCTTTACACACAGTGGCTGATAAATAAGAAAGACGAATTTGCTATGTTTTGAGGACCCCCCTACACAATTTAAGTGTTAAAGTTGAACAAACCATGAACTGAAATGATTGCTGTAAATGTTGACTGAGGTGTGGGCAAAGGATAGTAATATCGGGACATACGTAATGTTGATAGATGGGTTGGTTGGTTCCCGAAAGGCTTTAGCACATTACAAAAATCGGATGGCAAACGCCAAAGGTGAATATTTTATGTGGGACCCCTTTATAAGCCCAGATATTGGAATTAGGTAACGCTCCCCCGGACGCGATTTGGTAGAAAAAAATACATATTTATGATAACGACAACACAGACCTTTCTAAATGATTCTAATGGGCATCTAATCATGATTCGTGTGATCAAAACCTTATCCGTAGACACCGCGAGTGTGGTTGTAGATGTCCTCAGGTTTCCATACCCCCAGTTACAACAACAACAAAACATTTTATTTATGTAATTTTATATTAACACATATCGACTTTGAGGAACAAAAGTATTTGTTCTAAACGACACATAATATAAACTAACATATACAGAACAAAATCATTGTTGCTTCCATGGGTATTTCGAATCAACACAGCATGGGCCCCACGAATCAAACTATGGGCATCACGAATCAACAGAGCATGTGAATCACGAATCAACTCATGGGCATCACGAATCAACACAGCATGGGCATCGCGAATCAACACATGGGCATCACGAATCAACACAGCATGGGCATCACGAATCAACCAATGGGCATCACGAATCAACACAGCATGGGAATCACGAATCAACTCATGGGCATCACGAATCAACACAGCATGGGAATCACGAATCAACTCATGGGCATCACGAATCAACACAGCATGGGAATCACGAATCAACTCATGGGCATCTGGAATCAACACAGCATGGGAATCACGAATCAACTCATGGGCATCACGAATCAACCCATGGGCACAACGAATCAACCCAACAAGGGCATCACGAATCAACACAGCATGGGCATCACGAATCAACCCAACATGGGCATCACGAATCAACCCAACATGGTCATCACGAATCAACCCATGGGCATCACGAATAAACCAAACATGGGCACCACGAACCAACCCAACATGGGCATCACGAATCAGCCAAACATGGGCATCACGAATCAGCCCAACATGGGCACCACGAATCAACCCAACATGGACATCACGAAACAACACTATATGGGCATCACGAATCAACAGATGGGCATCACGAATCAACCCAACATGTGCATCAGGAATCAACACAGCATGGGCATCACGAATCAACCCAACATGGGCATCGCGAATCAACCCAACATGGGTATCACGAATCAACCCAATGTGGGTATCACGAATCAACCAAATGTGGGCACACGAATCAACCAAACATGGGCACCACGAACCAACCCAACATGGGCATCACGAATCAACCCATGGGCACAAGAACCAACCCAACATGGACATCACGAATCAACCCAACATGGGAATCACGAATCAACCCAACATGGGTATCACGAATCAACCCATGGGCATCACGAATAACCCAACATGGGCACCACGAATCAACCCAACATTGGCATCACGAATCAACCCATGTACATCACGAATCAACCCAACATGGGCATCACGAATCAACCCAACATGGGCACCACGAATCAACCCAACATGGGCATCACGAATCAACCCAACATGGGCACCACGAATCAACCCAACATGATTCGTGATGCCCATGGGTTGATTCGTGATGCCCATGTTGGGTTGATTCGTGGTGCCCATATTGGGTTGATTCGTGATGCTCATGGGTTGATTCGTGATACCCATGTTGGGTTGATTCGTGGTGCCCATGGGTTGATTCGAGATGCCCATATTGTGTTGATTCGTGATGCCCATGTTGGGTTGATTCGTGATGCCCATGTTGGGTTGGTTCGTGGTGCCCATGGGTTGATTCGTGATGCCCATGTTGGGTTGGTTCGTGGTGCCATGTTTGGTTGATTCGTGGTGCCCATGTTGGGTTGATTCGTGATAACCACGTTGTGTTGATTCGTGATACCCATGTTGGGTTGATTCGTGATGCCCATGTTGGGTTGATTCGCGATGCCCATGTTGGGTTGATTCGTGATGCCCATGCTGTGTTGATTCCTGATGCCCATGTTGGGTTGATTCGTGATGCCCATCTGTTGATTCGTGATGCCCATATAGTGTTGTTTCGTGATGCCCATGTTGGGTTGATTCGTGAAGCCCATGTTGGGTTGATTCGTGGTGCCCATGTTGGGTTGATTTGTGATGCCCATGTTGGGTTGATTCGTGGTGCCCGTGTTGGGTTGATTCGTGATGCCCATGTTGGGTTGATTCGTGATGTCCATGTTGGGTTGGTTCTTGTGCCCATGGGTTGATTCGTGATGCCCATGTTGGGTTGGTTCGTGGTGCCCATGTTTGGTCGATTCGTGGTGCCCATGTTGGGTTGATTCGTGATACCCACGTTGGGTTGATTCGTGATACCCATGTTGGGTTGATTCGTGATGCCCATGTTGGGTTGATTCGTGATGCCCATGCTGTGTTGATTCCCGATGCCCATGTTGGGTTGATTCCTGATGCCCATCTGTTGATTCCTGATGCCCATATAGTGTTGTTTCGTGATGCCCATGTTGGGTTGATTCGTGGTGCCCATGTTGGGCTGATTCGTGATGCCCATGTTTGGCTGATTCGTGATGCCCATGTTGGGTTGGTTCGTGGTGCCCATGTTTGGTTTATTCGTGATGCCCATGGGTTGATTCGTGATGACCATGTTGGGTTGATTCGTGATGCCCATGCTGGGTTGATTCGTGATGCCCATGCTGTGTTGATTCGTGATGCCCTTGTTGGGTTGATTCGTTGTGCCCATGGGTTGATTCGTGATGCCCATGAGTTGATTCGTGATTCCCATGCTGTGTTGATTCGTGATGCCCATGAGTTGATTCGTGATTCCCATGCTGTGTTGATTCGTGATGCCCATGAGTTGATTCGTGATTCCCATGCTGTGTTGATTCGTGATACCCATGAGTTGATTCGTGATTCCCATGCTGTGTTGATTCGTGATGCCCATTGGTTGATTCGTGATGCCCATGCTGTGTTGATTCGTGATGCCCATAGTTTGATTCGCGATGCCCATGCTGTGTTGATTCGTGATGCCCATGAGTTGATTCGTGATTCACATGCTCTGTTGATTCGTGATGCCCATAGTTTGATTCGTGGGGCCCATGCTGTGTTGATTCGAAATACCCATGGAAGCAACAATGATTTTGTTCTGTATATGTTAGTTTATATTATGTGTCGTTTAGAACAAATACTTTTGTTCCTCAAAGTCGATATGTGTTAATATAAAATTACATAAATAAAATGTTTTGTTGTTGTTGTAACTGGGGGTATGGAAACCTAAGGACATCTACAACCACACTCGCGGTGTCTACGGATAAGGTTTTGATCACACGAATCATGATTAGATGCCCATTAGAATCATTTAGAAAGGTATGTGTTGTCGTTATCGTAAATATGTATTTTTTCTACCAAACCGCGTCTGGGGAGCGTTACCTAATTCCAATATCTGGGCTTATAAAGGAGTCCCACATAATATATTCACCTTTGGCGTTTGCCATCCGATTTTTAGTAATGTGCTAAATGTTGGGTTGATTCGTGATGCCCATGTTGGGTTGATTCGTGGTGCCCATGTTGGGTTGATTTGTGATGCACATGTTGGGTTGATTCGTGGTGCCCATGTTGGGTTGATTCGTGATGCCCATGTTGGGTTGATTCGTGATGCCCATGTTGGGTTGATTCGTGGTGGCCATGCTGGGTTGATGCGTGATTCCCATGTTTGGTTGATTCGTGTTGCCCATGGGTTGATTCGTGATGCCCATGGGTTGATTCGTGATGCCCATGTTAGGTTGATTCGCGATGCCCATGTTGGGTTGATTCGTGATGCCCATGTTGGGTTGATTCGTGATGCCCGTGTTGGGTTGATTCGTGGTGCCCATGTTGGATTGTTTCGTGTGCCCATGGGTTGATTCGTGATGCCCACGTTGGGTTGGTTCGTGATGCCAATGTTGGGTTGATTCGTGGTGCCCATGTTGGGTTGATTCGTGATGCCCATGTGTTGATTCGTGATGCCCATGTTGGGTTGGTTCGTGGTGACCATGGGTTGACTCGTGATGCCCATGTTGGGTTGATTCGTGATGCCCATGTTGGATTGTTTCGTGTGCCCATGGGTTGATTCGTGATGCCCATGTTGGGTTGGTTTGTGGTGCCCATGTTTGGTTGATTCGTGGTGCCCATGACGGGTTGATTCGTGATACACACGTTGGGTTGATTCGTGATACCCACGTTGGGTTGATTCGTGATGCCCATGTTGGGTTGATTCGCGAAACACATGTTGGGTTGATTCGTGTTGCCCATGCTGTGTTGATTCGTGATGCCCATGTTGGGTTGATTCGTGATGCCCATCTGTTGATTCGTGATGCCCATATAGTGTTCTTTCGTGATGCCCATGTTGGGTTGATTCGTGATGCCCATGTTGGGTTGATTCGTGGTGCCCACGTTGGGTTGATTTGTGATGCCCATGTTGGGTTGATTCGTGTGCCCATGTTGGGTTGATTCGTGATGCCCATGTTGGGTTGATTCGTGATGCCCATGGGTTGATTCGTGATGCCAATGTTGGGTTGATTCGTGGTGCCCATGTTGGGTTGATTCGTGATGCCCATGGGTTGATTCGTTATACCCATGTTGGGTTGATTCGTGATGTCCATATTGTGTTGATTCGTGATGCCCATGTTGGGTTGATTCTTGATGTCCATGTTGGGTTGGTTCTTGTGCCCATGTTTGGTTGATTCGTGGTGCACACGTTGGGCTGATTCGTGATACCCACGTTGGGTTGATTCGTGATACCCATGTTGGGTTGATTCGTGATGCCCATGTTGGGTTGATTCGTGATGCCCATGCTGTGTTGATTCGTGATGCCCATGTTGGGTTGATTCGTGATGCACATCTGTTGATTCGTGATGCCCATATAGTGTTGTTTCGTGATGCCCATGTTGGGTTGATTCGTGGTGCCCATTTTGGGCTGATTCGTGATGCACATGTTGTGTTGATTCGTGATACCCATGTTTGGCTGATTCGTGATGCCCATGTTGGGTTGGTTCGTGGTGCTCATGGGTTGATTCGTGATGACCATGTTGGGTTGATTCGTGATGCCCATGTTGGGTTGATTCGTGATGCCCGTGCTGTGTTGATTCGTGATGCCCTTGTTGGGTTGATTCGTTGTGCGCATGGGTTGATTCGTGATGCCCATGGTTTGATTCGTGATGCCCATGCTGTGTTGATTCGTGATGCACATGAGTTGATTCGTGATTCCCATGCTGTGTTGATTCGTGATGCATATGAGTTGATTCGTGATGCCCATGCTGTGTTGATTCGTGATGCCCACGTGTTGATTCGTGATGCCCATGCTGTGTTGATTCGTGATGCCCATGAGTTGATTCGTGATTCACATGCTCTGTTGATTCGTGATGCCCATAGTTTGATTCGTGGGGCCCATGCTGTGTTGATTCGAAATACCCATGGAAGCAACAATGATTTTGTTCTGTATATGTTAGTTTATATTATGTGTCGTTTAGAACAAATACTTTTGTTCCTCAAAGTCGATATGTGTTAATATAAAATTACATAAATAAAATGTTTTGTTGTTGTTGTAACTGGGGGTATGGAAACCTGAGGACATCTACAACCACACTCGCGGTGTCTACGGATAAGGTTTTGATCACACGAATCATGATTAGATGCCCATTAGAATCATTTAGAAAGGTCTGTGTTGTCGTTATCATAAATATGTATTTTTTTCTACCAAATCGCGTCCGGGGGAGCGTTACCTAATTCCAATATCTGGGCTTATAAAGGGGTCCCACATAAAATATTCACCTTTGGCGTTTGCCATCCGATTTTTGTAATGTGCTAAAGCCTTTCGGGAACCAACCAACCCATCTATCAACATTACGTATGTCCCGATATTACTATCCTTTGCCCACACCTCAGTCAACATTTACAGCAATCATTTCAGTTCATGGTTTGTTCAACTTTAACACTTAAATTGTGTAGGGGGGTCCTCAAAACATAGCAAATTCGTTTTTCTTATTTATCAGCCACTGTGTGTAAAGCGACACAGGCACAACACACCCATACAAATTATGTATTCTCTGATAGTACTACATTCAAATCACACTATCAGTTAATATAGCGAGCGTATAGCTTCATTTCGTATTGTGTTCAAGTCTTTAAATCGGGTAGAGTGTTTTCGTGAAAATAGAAACTTCGCCCTTCATATTTACCACGCGGCCTCGTTTTGTAAAGTGCCACACTATTTCGGGAACAAATCAGCCATAAACATTATATATTTCGTTATGTAACTGTCCTTTGTAGTTGCATAATTCTTAATATTGCGATCATGTTGGGTTGATTCGTGGTGGCCATGCTGGGTTGATTCGTGATTCCCATGTTGGGTTGATTCGTGATGCCCATGTTGGGTTGATTCGTGATACCCACGTTGGGTTGATTCGTGATGCCCATGGGTTGATTCGTGATGCCCATGTTGGGTTGATTCGTGGTGCCCATGTTGGGTTGATTCGTGATACCCACGTTGGGTTGATTCGTGATGCCCATGGGTTGATTCGTGATGCCCATGTTGGGTTGATTCGTGATGCCCATGGGTTGATTCGTGACACCCATATTGTGTTGATTCGTGATGCCCATGTTGGGTTGATTCGTGATGCCCATGTTGGGTTGGTTCGTGGTGACCATGGGTTGATTCGTGATGCCCATGTTGGGTTGGTTCGTGGTGCCCATGTTTGGTTGATTCGTGGTGCCCATGTTGGGTTGATTCGTGATGCCCATGTTGTGTTGATTCGTGGTGCCCATGTTGGGTTGATTTGTGATGTCCATGTTGGTTTGATTCGTGGTGCCCATGAAAACACACAACTTTAAACAATTGAAGTTAATTCTCACAATTCATCGAGCATTTCGTCACTTTATGGAGCTTTATTCGTCGAACTGTTGGCATTTGGCTGAAGATGTGTTCATTAAGCACCTCGTGGATCCGTACTTGTGTCCGAAGAAAAACAATTAATGACAAAATTTCCCTCAAAACAAACCTACCATAACTCGTGCCTGCAACGGGGTTTACTCAATATCTGCCCGCAGTGGGTATTATAGGATGACCAACGTGGTCAGTGTCACCCGTGGCCATAACGTCAGCCCCCGATCCGACGCTGTGTCAGTGTCATCCATTGCGACCATGTCATTATAAGCGGAGGTATGACATTTTCCCGGTAACTATTTTTCACATTATTATGTGTCTGTGATTCTTTTGCTTCTGGAATCGTTCTCAGAGAAATGATCATGTCATCGATGGTTGATTCGTGGTGCCCATGTGTTGATTCGTGATGCCCATGGGTTGATTCGTGATGCCCATGGGTTGATTCGTGATGCCCATGCTGGGTTGATTCGTGATGCCTCATGGGTTGATTCGTGATGCCTCATGGGTTGATTCGTGATGCCTGGTGGGTTGATTCGTAATACCTCATGGGTTGATTCGTGGTAACCATGGGTTGATTCGTGATGCCTCATGGGTTGATTCGTGGTGCCCATGATTTGATTCGTGATGCACATGAGTTGATTCGTGGTGCCGATGTGTTGATTCGTGGTGCCAATGTGTTGATTCGTGGTGCCCATGGGTTGATTCGTGGTGTCCATGGGTTGATTGGTGGTGCCATGAGTTGATTCGAGGTGCCCATGAGTTGATTCGTGGTGCCCATGGTTTGATTCGTGGTGCCCATGCTGTGTTGATTCAGGATGCCCATGTTGGGTTGATTCGTGATGCCCATGTTGGGTTGATTCGTGGTGCCCATGTTGGGTTGATTTGTGATGCACATGTTGGGTTGATTCGTGGTGCCCATGTTGGGTTGATTCGTGATGCCCATGTTGGGTTGATTCGTGATGCCCATGTTGGGTTGATTCGTGGTGGCCATGCTGGGTTGATGCGTGATTCCCATGTTTGGTTGATTCGTGGTGCCCATGGGTTGATTCGTGATGCCCATGGGTTGATTCGTGATGCCCATGTTGGGTTGATTCGCGATGCCCATGTTGGGTTGATTCGTGATGCCCATGTTGGGTTGATTCGTGATGCCCATGGGTTGGTTCGTGATGCCAATGTTGGGTTGATTCGTGGTGCCCATGTTGGGTTGATTCGTGATGCCCATGTGTTGATTCGTGATGCCCATGTTGGGTTGGTTCGTGGTGACCATGGGTTGACTCGTGATGCCCATGTTGGGTTGATTCGTGATGCCCATGTTGGATTGTTTCGTGTGCCCATGGGTTGATTCGTGATGCCCAGGTTGGGTTGGTTTGTGGTGCCCATGTTTGGTTGATTCGTGGTGCCCATGACGGGTTGATTCGTGATACACACGTTGGGTTGATTCGTGATACCCACGTTGGGTTGATTCGTGATGCCCATGTTGGGTTGATTCGCGAAACACATGTTGGGTTGATTCGTGTTGCCCATGCTGTGTTGATTCGTGATGCCCATGTTGGGTTGATTCGTGATGCCCATCTGTTGATTCGTGATGCCCATATAGTGTTCTTTCGTGATGCCCATGTTGGGTTGATTCGTGATGCCCATGTTGGGTTGATTCGTGGTGCCCACGTTGGGTTGATTTGTGATGCCCATGTTGGGTTGATTCGTGTGCCCATGTTGGGTTGATTCGTGATGCCCATGTTGGGTTGATTCGTGATGCCCATGGGTTGATTCGTGATGCCAATGTTGGGTTGATTCGTGGTGCCCATGTTGGGTTGATTCGTGATGCCCATGGGTTGATTCGTTATACCCATGTTGGGTTGATTCGTGATGTCCATATTGTGTTGATTCGTGATGCCCATGTTGGGTTGATTCTTGATGTCCATGTTGGGTTGGTTCTTGTGCCCATGTTTGGTTGATTCGTGGTGCACACGTTGGGTTGATTCGTGATACCCACGTTGGGTTGATTCGTGATACCCATGTTGGGTTGATTCGTGATGCCCATGTTGGGTTGATTCGTGATGCCCATGCTGTGTTGATTCGTGATGCCCATGTTGGGTTGATTCGTGATGCCCATCTGTTGATTCGTGATGCCCATATAGTGTTGTTTCGTGATGCCCATGATGGGTTGATTCGTGGTGCCCATTTTGGGCTGATTCGTGATGCCCATGTTGTGTTGATTCGTGATACCCATGTTTGGCTGATTCGTGATGCCCATGTTGGGTTGGTTCGTGGTGCTCATGTTTGGTTTATTCGTGATGCCCATGGGTTGATTCGTGATGACCATGTTGGGTTGATTCGTGATGCCCATGTTGGGTTGATTCGTGATGCCCATGCTGTGTTGATTCGTGATGCCCTTGTTGGGTTGATTCGTTGTGCGCATGGGTTGATTCGTGATGCCCATGGTTTGATTCGTGATGCCCATGCTGTGTTGATTCGTGATGCACATGAGTTGATTCGTGATTCCCATGCTGTGTTGATTCGTGATGCACATGAGTTGATTCGTGATGCCCATGCTGTGTTGATTCGTGATGCCCACGTGTTGATTCGTGATGCCCATGCTGTGTTGATTCGTGATGCCCATGAGTTGATTCGTGATTCACATCCTCTGTTGATTCGTGATGCCCATAGTTTGATTCGTGGGGCCCATGCTGTGTTGATTCGAAATACCCATGGAAGCAACAATGATTTTGTTCTGTATATGTTAGTTTATATTATGTGTCGTTTAGAACAAATACTTTTGTTCCTCAAAGTCGATATGTGTTAATATAAAATTACATAAATAAAACGTTTTGTTGTTGTTGTAACTGGGGGTATGGAAACCTGAGGACATCTACAACCACACTCGCGGTGTCTACGGATAAGGTTTTGATCACACGAATCATGATTAGATGCCCATTAGAATCATTTAGAAAGGTCTGTGTTGTCGTTATCGTAAATATGTATTTTTTCTACCAAACCGCGTCTGGGGAGCGTTACCTAATTCCAATATCTGGGCTTATAAAGGAGTCCCACATAATATATTCACCTTTGGCGTTTGCCATCCGATTGTTAGTAATGTGCTAAATCCTTTCGGGAACCAACCAACCCATCTATCAACATTACGTATGTCCCGATATTACTATCCTTTGCCCACACCTCAGTCAACATTTACAGCAATCATTTCAGTTCATGGTTTGTTCAAGTTTAACACTTAAATTGTGTAGGGGGGTCCTCAAAACATAGCAAATTCGTTTTTCTTATTTATCAGCCACTGTGTGTAAAGCAACACAGGCACAACACACCCATACAAATTATGTATTCTCTGATAGTACGGCATTCAAATCACACTATAAGTTAATATAGCGAGCGTATAGCTTCATTTCGTATTGTGTTCAAGTCTTTAAATCGGGTAGAGTGTTTTCGTAAAAATAGAAAGTTCGCCCTTCATATTTACCACGCGGCCTCGTTTTGTAAAGTGCCACACTATTTCGGGAACAAACCCAGCCATAAACATTATATATTTCGTTATGTAACTGTCCTTTGTAGTTGCATAATTCTTAATATTGGGATCACATTCTTTCAGTTCGTGGTGTGTTCAAGACTTCTAATAGGGCAGATGGCTCAAAACATAGAACACATTTGAACCAACGCTTCCACATTGGTCAAACAAGTTTATGAGATATAAAATACAATATCCATTGTTTCTATAAGTTGGTCGAGTTAGAGGGACTCTAACAACCACTATGGAAGCAACAATGATTTTGTTCTGTATGAATGTTAGTTTATATTATGTGTCGTTTAGAACAAATACTTTTGTTCCTCAAAGTCGATATGTGTTAATATAAAATTACATAAATAAAATGTTCTGTTGTTGTTGTAACTGGGGGTTTGGAAACCTGAGGACATCTATAACCACACTCGCGGTGTCTACGGATAAGGTTTTGATCACACGAATCATGATTAGATGCCCATTAGAATCATTTAGAAAGGTCTGTGTTGTCGTTATCATAAATATGTATTTTTTCAACCAAATCGCGTCCGGGGGAGCGTTACCTAATTCCAATATCTGGAAAACCGTTCACAATTTCTGTCAAATTCTTTCTACATGTGATGTCCAGATAACTACTGAGCCATGTGAATTATATAGTTGGTCACGTGTTGTTTATAACAAAGGTTTTAGAACTTAACATCGATGTTAATGCATGCAAAATTACCTGTTATCAATCAAATAATTGTTGTTGTTGTAACTGGGGGTGTAAAAGCCTGAACACATCTGTAATCAATTAAACGGTATCTCTGGACAAAACTTTCAGTACAAGATTCATATTGGGTCCCATTCAGATCAATTAGAAAATGTTTGTAATGTCGTTATCAAAAATATGTATTATTTCGACCAAAAACCTGTTTGGGGGAGGGGTAGCTAAAATCCAATATCTCGCAAACCGTTCAAAACTTTTGTTAACTTTTTTCCTCATATGCTTGTCAGATAACTACTTCACTATATGGACCAAATAGTTCACCATTATTGCCATATCCGTTTGAATGATGTTTGAAAAATAAAAATTTGGTGAAAAAGAGAGATTTTTCATCAAAAAATTAATATTTCGGCTCCAAATGGCCGGAAAATATAAATTAACCAACACGTTTTGCATATCATGTACAGATATGGTATGCTGTAGTAATTTTAACACCAACAATATGGGCAAATAACTTAGGACATAGCCGCAATCGTTAATTTCTGGAATAAGTCACTGGTGGGTATCGTTCATCGTCGATTTGAGAATAGCCACCATCAATCCCGTTATTTTTCACTATCATTTTCGTCAAAGAGTATATATCTCTCCTTTAAAAAAAAAGTGGGTTTTAACTTTTTCTGCCGTGGGTATGGGTGCCAGACTACTTTTGGCGTTTGGCCGCTGCACTATTCTATAGAAATATATTTCAAACCAATCATGGCTGTGACGGTTCTGTACATGAGATTTATTAGAACGATTTCTGCACTTTGGTCCGAATATCGTCTTGTGTATCTGACAGTTTAAACCAGATAATGACTGCATGTAGCTTATGTAATTTGCATAATAGAACAGGTATATTAAAGAAATAACACAATAAATACCTAATACGGGAGATTAAGTGACATTAATAGGCAGAAATAAAATATTGAAAGTCCCGATGAGTATAGTATCATAATCATGCCCGCCTATATAAATGACCAATGGTATTATAAATCTACTCTCAGGAGAATATGAAATGTTATATTCATTTACTTAATCTGGGCATTCTTGAAAGATCCAGGTGGGACAATATCTCAATGCCAGCGCCATCATGTTTCCTCCTCTGAAGTCCGCCTGAGGGACATTTACACATGTTTGTCGCCCAGACATGAATATAACTTATGAAATCACGTTCAACTGAATCATTGAAAGGTTATGACGTGATTGATTGTGGTGGTGGGGGCTTGGGGAGGGGGTGCTTAATTGGTGTCTATCCCCAACTTTGGTCAAAATGTTCAACAGTTACAAATTTCTTATCTTACAATAGATTGGTTTGAAATTTAACACCAACAATATGTTGAAATTGTTCTCTTGGTTTGATTTGACAACAATTTAATATTGGGGCATTTGTCGCTTTTAGACCAACATTTGCATACTTGCATACACTTTAAACATGCAATCAACCATATTTGACATATACAAATGGACACCTCTTCTTTAGAGTTGATCCAAACCTCATGATGGGTGGACAGAAAGTAGGGAGCAGATGTGATCTAGTTTTCTATATCACATTTCCCCCCCCCCAACTGGCAAGAAACTCTCTCTTTCTTTCTCCATATGTTGTGAACATTTCCAATCTTGTGGGGGTGGGGCGCCAGGTTGGAAACTTTCAACACTTGGGAATCTTGAAGCCAGTCAACATGATTTTCAGGTTCAGATATCCACATTTTCTCACAGAGTTTCTCCCCGGTTTTCATGATGGCCAATCAAAGGCTACTGATCAATTCACTTCAGAATGGCATGCAATCTAGAACTATATTGTGTCATGCAGTTGGGAAAAACCAAAGCCTATATTGTGTCATGCAGTTGGGAAAAACCAAAGCCCAGGCCTTGTGCATGAGTTTGGTCTGTTTCAAGGGGATGGTGCGGTTGGAAATTCCAAGGTGGACGCCCAAACAGTGGAGACCCTCCAGCCCACGTCCCTGCTCACTTGACACGTTATCAGCGAGGAATAATAATGTGCAGTCCGGCCGCCAGGTCAGGGATGCGTGTTTTGGCGTATAAAGTTTTTTTCTCTGCGGATTTTGTATATTCATGTATCCGACATCAAGATTTTATCGGCTGGCCATCTGTCAGCCTTGAGCAATTTTTTTTTATAGCGCCCTAAAAAGTATACCCCCCCCCCAATTTTTTTCCCAGACGTAAAACCAGTTACTTGGAATTTGTTGCAAATTCACATGACTAATCTAGTAAAATGTATATATCTTCATGAAGCTAAGACATAATGACACTATTTTTGGCTAAAATTGAAACTCACCATCCAAGATGGCCACCAAAATGGCCGCCGGAAGTTGAAAATATGACATTTTTTCACAAATATCTTCTAGATCAGTTCATGCTGTTTGGAACTGGTTGAGTAATATGACTTTATTTTGTACTTTGTATTACAACTGGGATTCGAGTCATATTTCAACAAGAAATGAACAGAAGGTTGCAATTAAGTGAGGCATACCATTACCTATGAATATTCCAACTCACTGGAACCAAAATTCTTACTTTGGCTCAAAATGGCTGCATCATTTAGCACCGTGGGCAAGAGGTCGCAGTGTTGGTCCGATCATAATTAAATTTGTCACGGAGGTTGACATTGACATATAGATGGGAACGAGTCATTTTGCTGTGAATTCTCAAAGAAACATGGCCGCCGTCGGATTTCAGCGACAACACCGCATATATAATTAAATCAATAACACTGCCTAGAGCCTAGGCCTATGTCGATGAACCGATCATCGTTAAATTGTTCATGGGTCATGACATTGGTATCAAAATGAGAACGAATCATTGCTAGAGACTGTAACATTGGTGCAATCGTCGTGTAATTAGTCATAGAAACATGGCCGCCGTCGGATTTCAGCCACTCGTTTCATCGACCATAAAAGTTACGCCGATGGGGTCATTGTCACAAGACTCCGGTCAGTGACGGTCACATTCGTAGCCAGTGTAGCCAGCTTATTTCACCGGCGATCACATTCGGAATATAATTCGAGCATTCCAACGACATTGATCCGAAACATCAGGTTATAAATGAACTTATATCAAAACTAAATTCAAGTTGTTTTCATCCATCAACTCAGAAAAATTAGATTAACCTGATCGTGTTCATTGAGGCTCGCCTGAATATGAAAAGCTGGCTACAAATGTGATCGCCATAGAAAAGCTGGCTACATTTGTGATCGATTAAAAAACCTGGCTACGAATGTGATCGGATCGCGGAGCCTTGTGACAATGACCCCATCAGCGAAAGTTACATTAAGTAATGTTTTTAATATTTTTTTGGTATTTTTGATTTTGAGAAAAACAATGCCGATGGTGGCTAGCTGTCTTGAATTTAAAAATTGAATTTCCAATTCATGAGCACAGGCTATATAATCATAAGCATAAAGCCATTCTTTGAGAGTTTTGGTGCTGATTCGTTACGACACACGAGTCACGAATACTATTTATAGATCCTGGTACCGGTACAGTTGACAATACTTATAGTTGCTTATTAAATAAAATTTATGTTAGCGAGTTTATCACTAACTCAGATTTATAAACTAGTTATTCGCTAAACCAGTTTGCATTATATACAACTTGCAAACGCACAAATAAAACGTATACTGTAAAGAATACGCAGGTTAATTTTGTGCTCTTACATTAAAGAATCGTATTACATTTTGTTACTGTATTTGGCATATTAATGGCGAGTTTTTGTACCCTACATTGACAATTTTGAATTTCGCGAAACTAAACACTCGTTCTATATATATATATCGTTACCTAACTCAAGAAAAATGTCTAGTAAAACTAGTAAAAAACAGCATTTGATGGGGGGGGAGAGAGAGAGGGGGGGAGAGAGAGAGGGGGGGGGAGAGAGAGAGAGAGAGAGAGAGAGAGAGAGAGAGAGAGAGAGAGAGAGAGAGAGAGAGAGAGAGAGAGAGAGAGAGAGAGAGAGAGAGAGAGAGAGAGAGAGAGAGAGAGAGAGATTTGGTCCCCTTATGACCAACCAGTAGCATTACAAAGTCAAGTAGTACATATAGGCCTACCTGTACATAACGAACATAAAACAAGAAGAAAAAAACAATACCACGTGGTCGTGCCATAAATAGAAATAAATTAAATATGAAATATTTGTACAAATTACCATTCAGTCAAATGAAGAATATCTTCTTGGGTAGTCGTCATTTTCATGAGATGATAACAGCAGACACAGAAAAATACAGAAATTTTCAGGAAAATGCACAAAACATCAGGATTAGATCTTCAAAAACGAGCATGGTATGACGCAAACATAAACTGATTTAAGTTTTCTGGCGCCTAAGTTCGAAAACCGCACGAACATTCAAATATTTTTGAATTTCGCGGGCTTTAAATTTAGGTTTCGATTTTATTTCGTTCCGACTTTGTTATTCCGGAAAAATGGTTTTGTGCCATTTGTCATTCAGATTCTAGAACGGGTGATGAAGGTATCGCAGATTTGTGTTCGTTGGTGAATTTACAATACATTACCGAAACAAAGTGAGGTTTTCGAAGAACTGGAAAAATATACCTATGGAATGTTGTAGATTGGCATCTAAGGTGTAAGAGGTACCAAAAGTTTTTAGTGAAAATATATTTTTTGTAGGAATACAGTTGAGTTCAAAATGGGTGGCAACAAATTCGTGTTTCGTTCCTTCCGTGACCTTTGGTCACGGGTGGTGGTTCCGCCAATAAAAGAGGGGTTTTGACCAAATTCCAAGCTCCTGTGGTCAGACACACTACACTATTTCCAGACTTGAAGAATTCTAAGTCATTCACAGAATCATTGTATGTCAGGGAAACCAATTCATATCAGTCATCACCTAACCTTGGGAACAGCAGTTTGTTTTTAAATTGCTAGCAGTTATGTTTACATAAACCAGGCAGATGTCATCTATTATTCTAAACTAAAATAATGACATGAGTCTTTGCAGATATATATGCTTCTGTTGTGAGAAGAGGTATTAATTAAATTGGTAGATGATATGGGTTGGAAGGGATAGATGATATGGGTTGGAAGGGATGTTGGTTGATGGCAGGGTGGGGTGGGTCTGGGCCATGTTGGAGGGGTGGGGTGGGTGTAATATTTCCATAATTTCATTAAAGAGTAAAGTTTCATAACTCTGCAGATGTAATGGTGAAACTTTTTTAAATTTTCAAATTTTATAACATGTTTAAAAAAAAAAATTGTTTGTTAACTTGAGCAAGGTCGCTCAGAAAATTCCAAAAATCTGAATTTAAATTTTTATTTTTTTTTTAGTTATGTCACTGGCTCCGCTCACATTTGACCCAGTGACCCTGTTTGAACAAATCTGAACCACAGTCCCCCAAAGACCCTTCATACTAAATATGAACCCATTCGACCCGATGGTACAAGAGAAGAAGTCGTTTTAAGAAATACTATGGAGGAAAGAGTTATGGCCCTGGCATCGCAACTATTTGACCCAGTAACCTCATTTGAACAAATCTGAATGAGAATCACCTAGGGAACATTCACACCAAATATAAACACAATCAGTCTGATGGTTTCAGAGGAGAAGATGTTTAAAGAATTGTTGACGGATGGATGGATGGACGGACGAGGAGTGATAACTATAGCTCCACCGGAGACTTCGTCTCAGGTGAGCTAAAAATTGCTCAAGGCTGACAAATGGCCAGCCGATAAAATCTTGATGTCGGATACCTGAATTTACAAAATCCGCAGAGAAAAAAACTTTATACGCCAAAACACGCATTCGTGAATTCCGGAGGTTTGGCGACCGGACTAGACACCCATAACACTGATTTATAATGATTCATTTGTATGAATGTTTAGCTAATAATTCAAACAATATGTTACTGCATGTTGAATCTAATAGCATTCCTACAATTAAATCAATAGGATTCAAGTCAATTCTCATTACAGCGCATTTAGTAACCAAAGGTTTGTAACTGCATTATTCTTTTCTCTTTTGTATATGTTACTGCTTGTTGAACTTAATAGCTAAGCATTCCCACAAATTAATCAATAGGATTCAAGTCAATTCTCATTTAATACAGCGCATTTGATACCAAAGGTTTAACATCCATATAATAATATTTGTAACTGTATGATTCTTTGCTTTTTTTTAAATCAGAGATCCCTAGTCAATCTAAAATATGATTGAGTGAAAGGTTATCGTGCTTGTTTTTGCTTTAATAGCTGCATATTAAAATATTTAACCTAGATAAGCAGCATCCAGCAAGCGGATGCCCGACATAAACTTAATAAACTGCGTATATCAGAACATTGTATGGGCGTCAACAAACGTTTAACGTCTTATTTTTGAGTAACATACGTCTACGAAAATAGACAACACTAGCCGATGTGCACCCTCTTCGTCCGAGCTATTTAGGGATTTATTTGTGATCGTCTCCGCCTGGACAAACTATTGTTCGATCAGCCCGGAAACATGCCTATATGAGCGAATATGGTCAAGGACACGTGAAATTGGACCCTCCCATTTTGTTCCCGGGATCAAAGTAGGCATACATTATACCAAATTTGCATCGGATCGGTAGAGGTCCAGAAAGTTTCAGAAACATGCCTATATGAGCGAGGTCAAGGACACGGTCGCAAGTGAAATTGGACCCGCCCATATTGTTCCCGTGATCAAAGTAGACCCAGCTACCAAATTTGAGTTGGATCGGTCGAGGTCCAGAAACATGCCTATATGAGCGTATTTGAGCGAGGTCAGGGACAAGGACACGGTCGCACGTGAAATTGGACCCACCCATATTGGTCCCCGGATCAAAGTAGGCCTACACACCAAATTTGAGTAGGATCGGTCAAGCAGTTTTTCGAGCCTATAACACAAATACATACATACAGACAGAAGTTCCAAAACATATAATAGATAAAAATACAAGACAGATAACTCTGTATCCCGTCTACGCTCACGCTTTCCGAAGTCTAGAGCTATGAAATTTCACTATTGTTAACCGGCTATTGACTCATGGATATATTGGGCCTGCAAAACGCGTTATTTATTAAACTAGCTGGCGACTTTGAATTTTGATAGGCGTAACACAGGTTATTGAATAAGCATAGAAAGGCAGTGTAATTCATCGTAATTAATGACAAGTGGTGCAAATTTCAACTTAATGCATAGTTTGTTGTGTTTATCTTTGTATACTTTCACAAAATTGGCAGTTTGAACCATGTACCATGGCAAATATTAGCCATAGTTTTACCTGTATAGAACGATTAAATGGGGAGAGAACTGACTCGATCAGGAGAGAACCCAAACAATTATCAAAATTCGTAGTTTTTGTCGTTGTTATGACTCGCACAATGAAAGTTTCGTTATTAACACGCTCATTGGTGCCACAGATTGTGATGGGATTGAAAATAACTAATCGAATTATCATCTAGATGCCTCAAAATTGCGTTTTAACTGTCAAAAAATCGTGAAAATGTATAATTTTGATCATCAGGAACAGTCACAAATCAGTCAAGAACCATCACAGACCGGCGATAGAACGATTTCCGATGTAACAGTTCCTACACAGTGGGATGAAAAATGTAGGAAGAGTTGATTACACCATGAAGGTACTCAAAAGTGTGACGGACGGACAAACGGACAGAGCCCGTTTCTAGTCCCCGAAAAATAATTTTTTCGGGTACCCTCATACTGAACATTATAAGAAATTTTCTAAGTCTAAAAGGGTTAATAACTCCGTAAAAAAAAAAAAAATCCGTCATCTATATACATGTTGCACATCTCTAATATGTGGGTAACAATACTCTGAAGTTTCAAATATCTACGATCAAAAGTGTAGGAGGAGTTGATTACACCATGAAGGTACCCTCATACAGAAAATTATAAAAAATGTTGAAATTTTCTAAGTCGAAAACAGTTAATAACTTTGTCAAAAAATAATTTTCCCGTCATCTATATACATGTTGCACATCTTCAATATATGGGCAACAATATTCTGAAGTTTCAAATCTCTAGGATGAAAACTGTAGGAGGAGATGATTACACCATGAAGGTACTCAAAAGTGTGACGGACGGACGAACGGACAGAAGGACGAACGGACGGAGCTCGTTTCTATAGTCCCCCAAAAATAAAATTTTCGGGTACCCTCATACTGAAAATTATAAGAAATTTTCTAAGTCGAAATGGGATAATAACTCTGTCAAAAAAAATAAATTCCGTCATCTATATACATGTTGCACATTTTCAATATATGGGCAACAATATTCTGAAGTTTCAAATCTCTGGGAGATGATTACACCATGAAGGTACTCAAAAGTGTGACGGTCGAATGGACAAACGGATGGACGGAGCCCGTTTCTATAGTCTCCCAAAAATAAATTTTTCGGGGGACAATTATCCAAAGAAAAACAATCAGGAGGGGACTAAAACGGGTATATGGGGTGTATATACATGTATAGCCATTTTTATATTGACCCAATTTCCTTTGCAAGAAAAAGACAGTATTTTGTAATTCCAGGTGCTATATACTTCTGACGACATGCCCACATATCTTCAGATGTGACCGTTGTGAGATGCAAGCTGGTGGCTTTTCTGAGGCAATTGACCATGAAATTCTATAACATCCAAGTGAATGTTTGTAACTAAAAGTTTGCGTAACAAATCAGGAAAAGATCACCAAAATTGCATGGACACTTCATCGTGGAGGATGGTGTATTCTAGGATATGAACTAAATTACTTAATTTACCAGTAGCATGCAGGGAGATTATGCAAATGACTATAAATTTCTCTAAATTAGTATTCAAATATCTGTCAAGAATCAGCATGTAATTCTCAGCTCTAATATTTAAGCGATAACACAATCTTCAATAAACACATATTCTCTAATTCCAAAATGTGTCGCCCAAAATTATAAAATAGATAGCCATCTATGAGGAATTTTATGACAATTTGCCAGACTAATTTTGCCATCTGCATGAACGTAGCTTAACAGACAGACAGATGTACGGACATGCAACTAAAACGATGTGACAATTTTCCTTTTGAGGGCAATGGAAATATATTATATTGATTATTCTATATCCATATGAAACAGGTTTTGCAGTTCATTGTAACTGTGGAATTATGGAAAGCCATTTAAAATTGTCCTCATTATCTGATTGGATATCAACAAATGGGATATTTCTTTCTTCTGGTACCCAGACAGTTTTACATGCATTGCCCACTTGTGGTATTTCAATTACTTTTTATCATCTTTTAGTCGAACATTTGTAGGTTCGTGTGTGGTACTATATGTACAGCCTGTGGGAAAAGTGGGAAAACAAAAACGATTTATAAATGCCTTATAATTACCGATTTCGGATAGGAGTCGTGTTTTTATAAGAATGTTCAAATATTACAAGGTCATAAACTAAATTACACCCATTTAACTTATATGGCGTACACTTTTAATGTGAACCCTGACGAGGAAAAGCCCTTTGTTTGACTGAAAGTAGGATGTGTCCACATATTGATTCAAAATAATCATATTAATTAAATGTAGATATATAGAAATTTCAATTTTTTCAAAAATAGAGAGGAATTGGGCTGACATTAAATTTGTTCAACAGTTCATAATAATTTCAACGTACAGAATTGGTCATAAATAAGACTTGTCCTGTCGAGCTTGATACCCCGATCCGCATGTAGCCACATGCATCCCTAGCCCAATAGAATAAACTATATTTGTTTGGATAAGCTTTCCAAGTTTTCATGGCTACAGAGAGCGATAGCATATGTAAAATATGCCAATTATCCCAAATATCTTACATTGTTTCTATTTCATTTCATTTTCAGAATATGTATAAGCATCGATGCCAGAGACGAGGCTAGATGGTCTATGTTTGACCAGCTTCAAAAGTTTGAGAAATTCCATTTGCACGCCCACCGGTCTGAATTTTCTAACTGCTACCTCAAAGTTTACAACTGTTGGAAAGTTCTAACCTGGTTACCATTCAAATTTTGTTCTAAACATTCCATATTTCACACTAAATACTGGTTGAAAGATCAAACTATTGAAAAATATATCCCTACCCCCACCCCAACCAATCTTGTAGCTGCAGCCCTGGTTGGGGATGACATTGTAGATTCTGTAGCTGTCTGTAGTACTGAATTTATTTCATTATATATATAAATAGTTTTATCTTTCATGTGAGCTGAGGGAATGTTTAAGATACTATTAGATTGCCACTTCAATGACATCAAATTCAATACCGACCTTCCGTGAACATACTGTTATATTATATTATTCTAAAATCAAGTGTAGGTATGTACCGGAATGAGAGTCTATCTGACTCGTTTTGTTTTATTTATTATGATTACAATGGTTATTGCTATATTGTTGGGAGAAAAAATGAGCAAAATGTGTTCAGGAACAAAACTAAAACAGCATACGCTTTGCAACAGAAAATGTAGGCCAAATGTGTCAATTTTGGCGAAAGGCAGCCAACCAAATAACCCTGTTCGACTCTGGGTTGGACACCAATAGCTGTCTGCCAGGTCTGATCGATCGCGACTAAATTTCGGGGTGTACAGGACTAACGGACAGTAATTTTGAAGCGGGTGCCTGTATATAAATTGGAAATTTGGAATACTGAGACATTCCATGACAATACTCAATATATGCATGTGTGGGAGGAGGACAGTCGCTTCGATCGGTATAATGGTTGTGGCGAAAAGTTGTCGAGATGATTGTGAAAATTGACATTTCTGGGATATTTTGTGGAAGAAATCGTCGCGCGGCTATGATTAAATTGCATTTTTTCCGTGGTAGAGCACTGACAACTGATTCTAACTGATCGTCAGGGGTCGAATATTAGTGACAAAATATTCACTCACCTTAAACGAGTTTAGTTTAGAAGTGGTGTCTAAATGTGTTTATTAGTAGCAAAAACGGTGTCAGAAAGTGTCTGCAAACTTTGACAACACAAATTCCTCACCTCGAACTCTACCACTTCCGGTTTTCGTTAGTGTCCGTTGACACACTGTGGCTTCCCCTCACAAATAAAGCCACACAAAACCCTCGTGAGAGAGGACGGATGGACAGAGCCCATGCAGGTTCTGATAATTCAGGTCGTATTGATTTGGGAACACTAATTTAGTGAAATTATGGCATCGTGATATGTATCGTATCGTTGATCATGTATTGTATCAAAGCATATAATTTCGTACATCCCTAATATTATCCAGTATACCACCATTCTCTTCATCGTGGGGTATGAACTTAACCCTTTCAGTGCCAAGTCTGATTTTTGTATCAACCCATATTTCCTTGATCATTTTTCAAATTTATTGAATATAATAATGTGATACATTGATGGAAAGAGCTCTAAGAGGGTTAAATGCTAATAGGATATTTCTACAAACTTTCTCATAACAACACTTTTAAACAATAGAATAATTTTATTTTGTGTCAAAAGTTTCATGTACAAAATGAATATTCTGGCATTGTAAGGACCAGATTATATGGCAATTGATGCTGACAAAATTGATGAGAACATTTCTGGAAATGTATGCCTGTCATTTGCAGAATGAGATTCCCAGAAGGTGAATTTAGTGATGATATCCCGCATTGCAGGCTAGCATCACCAAATTCACCCTCTGGGAACCTCATTCTGATTAGGCCTCAACTGCTATAGGAGTCCCAGGATCAGATTGAAGTTCCCAAGTTGAAGTTTGTGATGTTCGCCCATTTGTCACCTCCATTATACATTTTATCTTCTGCATATTATGGAATATAGAAACTGAACAGAAGGGAAAAAGTAATAAAAAACATTGTTAATTTGAGACTATAGATACTTCCCAGAAGATGATGTCTAAGCATAATGAGGTCCCCAGAGGGCGAATTTGGTGATGCTAGTCCACTGTGTGGTAGCATCACTAAATTCACCCTCTGGGGACTTCATAGTAGTAGAGAACAGATTGATCCCAGATCTCTCATTTCAATTGACAGACACTATTTCAAGAGTTTAGTGTGCCTGTCATTTGCGGAATGAGGTCCCCTGAGGGTGAATTTGGTGATACTATCCCAGAGTGGGCTAGCATCACCAAAATCACCCTCTGGGGGCCTCATTCTGTATGCCCTCATCTGCTATGGGTGACATAGACTCAGATTGAAGTACCCAAATGGTGAATATTGTGATGTACACCCATTGGGAACCTCGATTATGCAATGTGTCATCTGCCAATTTGGGATATAGAGAAACTAAACTAAAAAGGAAATAGAATCTATGTGAAGCCGTTTCTATAGAAATTTGATAATAAAGAAACTTTCCAGAGAAGATGAAGCCTAAGCAGAAGGTGGTGAATTTAGTGATGCTAGCCCACTATCTGGGATAGCGTCACTAAATTCATCCTCTGGGGACCTCATTCTGCAAATGACAGGCACAATAAACCTCAGGCCTGCTTCTGGAAGACAAGTCTTGAAATAACTACCATGGTTGAATCCTACCGAACATTTTAATGACAGGCTGAAATGCTTTTGTACCTTCTGTTGTGACAGACATTAGTTGATTATCAAATGAAATGCCAAAAGTGACCAGTAATCTAGTGAAACACGGTTAATCTAATCTGATAAGTCATATGATAATATGAATGTAGAGTGTAGAATTTGTTACGCTGTTGGAGATTGAATTAATTTTAATTTTATGTCTCAGTTTTGTAATGTGCAGGAATGAGTTTCATTGAAGAATTTACACTCTCTAGCACATTTGGCGTTTACTACAGCCTTCGAAATTAGGGAAAACGTGAAAATAAATGCTGTGGCATGTTAGATTCCACAAGTGGCCACGACATTGTTTATTGCTGTCGTCAATTTCAACGACTGTTTACTGACAGGATGAAATAGTAATGAGCCTGTCATGTCGGGCTGTAATAGCTGAGAATTATTAAATTATTTCAAGGCTTTCAAGAAGATGAAAGCTACGAATTATTCCAACATTGAGCTGAATTGGTGCGAATTCTCATGTTGACACAAACTTGGATAGAAATCAGCCGCTGATCCGCTCTCTATTTTGTCACATGACCTCTCATTATACATGTGTGCCACACTAAAAAAAACAATTTACCTCCATATTTTTGGCCTTAAAATGTGAAGAGATAGCGTAATTTTAACATAATTTTTTTTTGCACAGATCTTATATATCAGCAATGCATTGCAGATAAAAATACAGCTGATTCATAAAGGTTGCTTTCCAATATTTACGGAATGAATGTTAAGATCGTCAATAGCTTTATAAGAACAGTCCATTATCGATGAGTTTGTTACTATGAGCACCAATCAATGAGTTTCAGGGACCAGCCTAGGCCTGATTTTCAGGGTGAAGTGACTTCTCCCTGTCACAAAAATAGGGCGAAGTGGGTGTTCTCCAGGGCGAAATGCATTGGCAAAATTGAAATCGGCCCGCACTGTAGTCGCCTATATAACGAAAATAGGAGATAAGTAATATTTAATTTAAAATGAAAGTGTCAATGACACTGTAGCTCAACTTGGAAAGGGAATAATTTAATGTATTACAGTCAATGGAGCCATTAGGAATGTGGAAAGTTGAATATCTAATACATGTTTATAGACATGAAGAGAAAAGTAAAATCCAAGATGGCTGCTGGCGGCCATGATTTCGGCCGAATGACCCCAAAATGAGTCGTTCCCATCTACATGTCATCGTTAACATCCATGACAAATTTTATGACGATCAGACTAAAGGTACGACCTGTAGCCCATGCTAAAGAATTTAGTCATACAAAGAGTAAAATCCAAGATGGCTGCTGGCGGCCATGTTTTTTGGCCGAATGACCCCAAAATGACTTGTTCCCATCTACATTCCAATTTCAACAACCATGACAAATTTTATGATGATCAGACTAAAGGTACGACCTGTAGCCCATGCTAAAGGATTTAGTCATACAAAGAGTAAAATCCAAGATGGCTGCTGGCGGCCATGTTTTTCGGCCGAATGACCTCAAAATGACTCGTTCCCATCTACATGTCATTATTAACATTCATGACAAATTTCATGATGATCAGACTAAAGGTACAACCTGTAGCCCGTGCTAAAGGATTTAGTCATACAAAGAGTAAAATCCAAGATGGCTGCTGGCGGCCATGTTTTTTGGCCGAATGACCCCAAAATTACTCATTCCCATCTACATGTCAATATTATCATCCACGACAAATTTCATGATGATCAGAAGAACAGTACGACCTGTGGCCCGTGCTAATGGATTAAATTTTTAAATCCAATATGGCCGCTGGCGGCCATGTTTTTTGTCCGAATGACCTCAAAATGACTCGTTCCCATCTACATGTCATTATTAACATTCATGACAAATTTCATGATGATCAGACTAAAGGTACAACCTGTAGCCCGTGCTAAAGGATTTAGTCATACAAAGAGTAAAATCCAAGATGGCTGCTGGCGTCCAGGTTTTTTGGCCGAATGACCCCAAAATTACTCGTTCCCATCTACATGTCATTGTTAACATCCATGACACATTTTATGATGATCAGACTAAAGGTACGACCTGCAGCCCGTGCTAAAGAATTTAGTCATACAAAGAGTAAAATCCAAGATGGCTGCTGGCGGCCATGTTTTTGGGCCGAATGACCCCAAAATTACTCGTTCCCATCTACATGTCAATATTATCATCCATGACAAATTTCATGATGATCAGAAGAACAGTACGACCTGTGGCCCGTGCTAATGGATTAAATTTTTAAACCCAATATGGCCGCTGGCGGACATCTTTTTTGTCCGAATGACCCCAAAATGACTCGTTCCCATCTACATTCCAATTTCAACAACCATGACAAATTTTATGATGATCAGACTAAAAGTAGGACCTGTAGCCCGTGCTAAAGGATTTAGTCATACAAAGAGTAAAATCCAAGATGGCTGCTGGCGACCATGTTTTTTAGCCGAATGACCCCAAAATTACTCGTTCCCATCTACATGTCAGTGTTAATATCCATGACAAATTTTATGATGATCAGACTAAAGGTACGACCTGCAGCCCGTGCTAAAGAATTTAGTCATACAAAGAGTAAAATCCAAGATGGCGGCTGGCGGCCATGTTTATTGGCCGAATGACCCCAAAATTACTCGTTCCCATCTACATGTCAATATTATCATCCATGACAAATTTCATGGTGATCAGACGAACAGTACGACCTGTGGCCCGTGCTAATGGATTAAATTTTGAAATCCAAGATGGCTGCTGGCGGCCATGTTTTTTGTCCGAATGACCCCAAAATGACTCGTTCCCATCTACATTCCAATTTCAACAGCCATGACAAATTTTATGATGATCAGACTAAAGGTACGACCTGTAGCCCGTGCTAAAGGATTTAGTCATACAAAGAGTAAAATACAGGATGGCTGCTGGCGGCCATGTTTTTTGGCCGAATGACCCCAAAATTACTCGTTCCCATCTACATGTCAATATTAATATCCATGACAAATTTCATGAAGATCAGACAAACAGTACGGCCTGTAGCCCGTGCTAATGGATTGAATTTTGAAATCCAATATGGCCACTGGCGGCCATGTTTTTTTTCCGAATGACCCCAAAATTAAATATTCTGGTCTAAATGTTGATGTCAACAGCTATGACAAATTTCATAATGATCCGACGAAAGGTACGACCTGTAGCCTGCATTGTTGACGCCTTACGTACACACGTACACACGGACGACAAAGCCATGGCAATAGCTCAAACTTTACAAAGTAAAGTTGAGCTAATGATGAAAAAATGGTTCAAATGTGGAAACTTTATGTTCAAATCATCACTCTAATAAGTTATGAATAATGTCCAAACATAATTGTGAGAGAATGGTAGCATTTTATATAATAATAACGGCATTTTTACAACCGCTTATGAATAAAAAAAATTAAATTGCACAATGCTTAGGAATACGAAAAAAATGCTAAAACGTAACAAAATCTTGAACATTCTCACTCATTAAAGGTCCCCAACATGGGTAGATATTAATATGTTGCAAAAATGATTTTTTTTTTCAAAGTTATTCTGGCCTTTACACGGGTTGATGATCTGACGTTAGGTGTAGAGATGTAAATCTTCAGGTGTGATAATCTCAAAATCACAAGTCACTGTGGACAACTGACAATGCATTCACAGCTGTCTGCAATCAACACTCCGGTGTGAATATGCTCCCAAATCGGATTAATACAGATGTTAATAGTAACTATGGTGTTATCTACAATAGTGTCAATGGATAACTGGGTTCAATCAATGTTGGCAGTAAATTATGGTGAATATTTTGCCGATTTTTGTTGATCAACTTCGGAAATTTCAGGGCGACTTAAACTTTGCCCGGCTGCAAAATTAGGGCGAAGTGAGCAAGAATAGGGAGACCACGTCGCCCTCCTGGCTGGTCCCTGATGAGTTTTGTATTAAGAACAGTTAACCCTTTGAGTGCCAGGTCCGATTTTTGTATCAACCCATATACCCTGTGCCACTGCATTCTCTTATATATGCGAGTCGACCATAGGTCGCCTCGCATATATAAGAGAATGCATTGGCTTACAATTTTTTACAATTTTAATATATTTTATTATATTCTTTAACAGACTTATTGTGTAGGTTTAGGGGCGATAATATCGGCCCCTGGCACTCAAAGGGTTAATTATCAATGAATTTGTTACTGTGAGCACAATCGATGAGTTTGATATTAAGAACAATTCATTATTGATGAGTTTATTACTATGAACACAATCTTATTAGTTTGTTTGTAACCACCAAGTAATCCTCATCCTGCAGTTCACGGAGAGCGTCATCAAATAAATCTTTTGGAATATGCTGAAAGAGAAACAAATAGAACTGTTAGCTTACTCAATGTCTTGTATTTAGCTGTAATCACACACTTTATTTTTCTTAATTACCATCAGCGCCCTTTGATTTCCAGCCCGAACAATGTGAACAGTACTTATGTCTATTTGGCACACAATAAATATAGCATATACTACAACCCAATTTCTAATTTATTATTCGATTCGATTCAAAATCAGCTTCCCTGATTCAAATTTTATCGAATCTTTTCCACCAGATGCATTCCCATTGTTTCTTTTGACTGTGTATTATAAACCACACTGCTCCTGTGCATATTATAAACCACACTGCTCCTGTGCATATTATAAACCACACTGCTCCTGTGCATATTATAAACCACACTGCTCCTGTGCATATTATAAACCACACTGCTCCTGTGCATATTATAAACCACACTGCTCCCGTGCATATTAAAAACCACACTGCTCCCGTGCATATTATAAACCACACTGCTCCTGTGCATATTATAAACCACACTGCTCCTGTGCTAAGAAACGTTTTTGATACTAATGAATGATCGAACATACAGATAAAACTGTAGCAAAAGATCTATAGATAGACAGCCAAACCTTTTAGGAATGACGTAAGCCAATCGGGACTCCGGTATTCACAAGGGAATCACACACACACACTCATTACTAGTGTGTGAAAACCTCACCAGTCTCCATTCTGTATACTGTCATAGGCTAAGGAGTTCAAAATGATACAATTTAAATCACGTGTTTCAGTACACTGCATGAAGTTTGCCAATTATCAATGTTTGGAAGCACATTATAAAGAGTTAACGCCATTCACGATTCACCTCCATTGACGAATATGAGCTGTATTCTATAGCTAAACTGTATTTCTTGTTGCTTATGATATCTTCGCATTATTGTAAAGTATATTGCGCAGAAAACGCATTAATATGGCTAGGTAATTTTACAATTTGACAAAATCAATTGACCTTTACTTAGGCCAAAAAAAAAAAGTGTTTTGATTCTCGGGCAATTTATTTTGAGAATCGATGAGGGAGCGAGGGTTTTATTTTTATTTTTGTTATGGGGATAATGCCCATAGTTAGCATGGGTTATTATACCTTCCCAGGTTAAGAAAATCTAAGGAGAACATTGTTTTGATATAAACTAATGTATTCCACTATAAAGAATGACCAATTATCACATTATACTACCCGTACATCATATATATATTGTTGCCAATGTTGGTATATTTGATATATGTCAGTAACTTGGAAAACACTTCATATTTTTTTTTTTAAAGTCATAGACTGTTTGTTGCATTTAATTTTAGTTTGCATCTGCCACACCTCAGTTACCTGTTTCTTGATTTTCTGCATTCAAAGGCACACTCTTTCGGTAGTATTCACAGTTTAGTACATCTATGATCTATGCACAATTAACGGCCTTGACACCGACTACCGAGTGTCTCTAATTTCTAAAATCACTGAATCATTGGGAATAAAATTCTGATTTTTCGGTTATGGATCACGCTTTATTTCCAACAAGCCAAAATACAACGATTAAAAATATATTTGCAAACTATAAAATGGTGCTCTCGGATAATTTTGTCGGCAAATATATTCAGTAACATCGGTGAATTTAAAGAGAATACGCATCCACGGACAGAATTGTTGGTAAGAATGGTTTGAGGTCCATTCGATTCGCGTGCTCTGTTACTGCGTCTATAAAACACGGAATACAACAAAGACGGAAACAGAACTAAAACAAACAAAGTTTAAATCGGGATTATAAATTTTATATCTATCTATATACTTTAATATTTATCCATCTATACTATAGTAACTACATGCTAGCCATAAAAACTTCAAATACTATTAAATTAAACCAGCATACACATCGCCAATACGCACCATATTTCTTTCCGGTTTGCGTTCCCGAAATTGGAAATCACATAATTGTTTACAGCACGGAAACACATTTGACTTAATAAACTTGGGGTTTGGGCAGCTTGTGGTGACAATATACCTCGTAGTTATCGTTGCCTAGTGTCTGTTGTTGAATACCAAACACATACACCATTGTATGTCTATCATATTCGATGTTTGAAACATAACAAATTTCTCTTTTCTAGTTTCCTATTTTCGTGTTATCATTTGACAGGTTCGGTCAATTTGAAAATCGTAATAAAATGCTTCAACACGGGCCTTTTTTCCAGACGCGGCTATGCCTGAGAATCAAAACCTTTTTTTTTGGCCTTATTATGAGGTTTTCCCATTCATCGATACAGCGATCGATTTAAATGTTGCCAGAACTGTATATTTGTGTTTCATCTCTCTTCTGTCTAGATACACTCGAGACAATGATTTGATACGAGATTTGATGTGATTTCGAAACTTTTACCTGATTCGATTCGAGATTTGTAATGTAAACCACCAATTAGCAGAGCCCTATTGAAATGAAGTCAAATCAAGTATGACTATATCACCCCTATATATATATCATTCCAAATTTGTATTGTTACATTCAGTTCTGATTAAAATCATACTCAAGATGCTTCAAGTACTGAGTCTGATGAAAATAGGTAGGAGTTCCATTACTACAAGGAGGAATTATGTAACTGCCAGCCAATCGCAATATCATCAGTAAAGCAATGTAACCAATCAGGTGATAGTCGCATGGAATACCCAAGACTAGGGGAATTCCTTCAGCCAGCGCGATTCCAGTAAACTTTTCCTCCACATGGCTAATTTCCCACAGTATTTACAAATTCAGAGATTACGACATCCAATTATACACTAGCTGAAAGGCGTATATAAAGAGTCCAGAATTGACCAAATATTACTGGCTAACATGTCCAATAGAACTGAATATTATCAAGAATTTCAACATTTAGTACCGAGCAATCTGAGGTAGATTTCACTTTTGGCTTTGGCTTAATAGGGGTTGAAATAGAATAGGAAGCCATGTTTTTCTTTTGCGAAAATGAAAGTCGTTCGCGGAATCAAAACCGAAAGTACATTTTGTCGATCAAAGCTATTTTAAAGAAAATGTGGGCGGTTACATCATACTGTAGGTGTTGTCTGTGGAAGTTATTTATAGCGACAAGTAGCGGAGTTCCCCATACTCAGTAACTGAAGCATCTGAGAATGATTTTAATCAGAACTGTGTTATGTTCTGTTCATTTGAGTATTGTAAACAAAAATATCCTATCCTGCGACAGGTAACATAGTTAGTCACTTCATTAACTGGTGCCCAACACATCAACAAATGCATTTTAAAACATATTATGGACTTGTTTGGGTGCATATAAACTGATAAGTTAGTATTCAGGCATTATGCCAACGGGAGGAATGCAGCATTCTTCTGACATTTCCGAAGATCTTAGGCAAATCGACCATACCACTACATAGACAACGTCTGAATTCTGCTCCATTTTAAATATTTACCGACTCGATTCGGGACGCAACTAACAATTTCGCCATCGAGAGTTACTGCATTTAATTAATATATAAGAATGACACTATGCATTGTCAATTTGGATATAATAACTACTTTGAGCAAGAGTATTCTCCATTTCTATTTCATCACCCTACTGGAGTGTTTCACATCATGCAGGTCCCCAGAGGGTAAATTTGGTGATGCGAGTCTGCAATGCAGGATAGAATCACTAAATTCACCCTCTGGGGACCTCATTCTGCAAATGACAGGCACACTAAACTCAGGCTTTTTGCCCATGAATTTTCCAGTTTGCATGGACACCGAAATTGACACATGACATAACACTCACAGACAAACGCCATGATGTTAGTTACACTGTCATGATTATGTCGCGAAGATCAAAGACCCCCACCGACACAGCTGTGCACTTTGATGTAACAATGTCGGAATAGTTCCAACTTGATACACCCTGTTATCATAATTATTCTCCGATTCTCAACGATTTCTCGTTGTCATATCATGTCCCAAACAGTTCACTTTGACTGAGGTGTACTAAACCTTGGGATTCCAGTATTTTGCTACATGGATCTGACTACAAGACTTGAAATAGTGTGCCTGTCATTTGCAGAATGAGGTCCCCAGAGGGTGAATTTAGTGATGCTACCCCGCACAGCAGGCTAGCATCACCAAATTCACCCTCTGGGGACCTCATTCTGCTTACACCTCAGCAGAATGAGGTTCCCAGAGGGTGAATTTGGTGATGCTAGCCCACTATGCGGGGTAGCATCACTAAATTCACCCTCTGGGGACCTCATTCTGCAAATGACAGACACCCTATTTCGAGGCTCGCATGGATCTGACTGTATGTGTTTAAGCACTGCACTGTCTGCTTATGGTTAAACGGTCATGCAATTTTCATGATCGGTCACGTCCGTTACCAGTTATCTGCTTCAGCCCTATTCGAACTTGACCTTTCATGTGAGCAATAGATACCAATTTGAAAACAATCAGATAACTAAAACTAAAGTTATCACCTGGAAACCAAAATAATCGCCGAATTCTAAGTCGACAAGGAACATAACACTTGTAAAAATGGGTGACCAAGCCGAATGTATTTTCAAGTGGGTAATCAACATATACACATTTTTAAATATAAGGCAAAATAAATAATAATTCTACGTTCCGAGGCACCTCCCTTGTCACTGAAATTTATATTTAACCCTTTTTCAACACTGAAGTTTTCTGAAATTTTGCGAAAATCCTGTGCCAATACATTCTCTTATATATAAGTCTCCCATAGAGAGCCTTGCATATATAAGAGAATACTTTGGGCTAACACTATTTACCTTGACCTTGTAAGCCAATGCATTCTCTTTTTTATACAAGGCTCCCTATGGGAGACTCGCTTATACAAGAGAATGCTCTGGCACAAGATCTTTAATGCTGCACCAGTGCAGCTCTCATCATGAAAGGGTTAAAAAGCTTCTCTCAATATTTTCTATTGTATATATTGGATTTGAGTAACTAAAATGATTTTTTTTTTTCTGGAGACAGTTTTCCTGATTTTGAGAAAAAAAAATAGCCTCGATCCGTCATCTCAAAATTGGCTGAGAACACAGATATTTTATGTTAATGGGCTAACTAAAACTAAAGTTATCATCAGAAAGCATCTGGGGATGGGCACCGGTGATTTCTAAAGTCCCCCTTAAAACAACAATTTGGGTGACATTCAATACCAGATGGTTCCATGTCATAAACAATGAATAAATACGTGTCTCATTTTTTGAAAGAACCAACTACAGTAATGCCCTAATTAATTGACTCCATAACCACAGCAGAATTATGGGTAACTTTTCACGATTTAGTCGGGAATATGGCTTGTTGCCATTCATCAGATGAATAGCAACAAGCCATATTTCAATATGGAGTCGATTAATTAGGGCATTACTGTAAGTGTATAAGATAACTTACACCATCAGATGACTCCCTGAAATCCTCAAACAATTTCTGGTATTTCAGTGTTGGCACCTTCTTCTCCTGTATCAACCTTTTCAGGGCCTGCACAATCTCTGCCTTTCGTTTTCTAGCGGCTCCGCTGATGCCTGTTGTTAGAATTGTAACATCTATCTTTCCTGTTGTCGGATCTACAGCTGCCTGCTTCAAAGCTTCTGTGTATAATCTATAAGGAAATATAATATATATAATATAATATAATCTATAAATAAATATAATATATATAATATAATATAATCTATAAGGAAATATGTTATATATAATATAATATAATCTATAAGAAAATATAATATATATAATATAATATAATCGATAAGGAAATATAATATAATATAATCTATAAATAAATATAATATATATGTCGCCTTATATTTAATACAAGGCGACACCAATTTTTAAGTCTGGTTTACGAACACCTCCTACAACTTGTTTCTCCCAAATTTGTTTACACACGTACTGATTTTCATGTGCTGTCGCATCCAGTTCTGCTTATGATCATTTACAGATCCATATTTTCATGTATTTCATGACAAGAAATGTCTTGTTTGTTTCAGAATTTCATGCAAAACATTTTTTCACAATTTTTGTAAAATTTATGTAAAATTCCACGATTTACTTGATATAAATAGGGGGGGGGGACAATTTTTTTTATTTTTATTTTTTTCCCTCCTGCATCTACTTTTTTTCTCCCCACATGCTCGTAAACCAGACTTAAAAAATTGTGTCGCCTAATCTTTAAAGAGAAGGATGGCCTTCATGGTGGGTATGTTGTTAAAAAGTCACATCTGTTAAAACTGCCATAAGGCCAATAAAAATAAATTGCTAGATTTACATCAAACTTTTTCAGAAAACTGGGGCGGGAGGGCGTATTTTATTTTTGATATTTTATTCTTCCAAACATAAATGTACATGGAGAGTTCTAGATATTGAAGCAGTATCCTATCTTATATACTACAAGGTGATTTAGATTGTCCCCATTTGACCAAAATAGACTGATTAATGTAATTTGAGGATTAACCATTCCATGACAGGAGCTTCCTGATTTTTTCGAAAACCCTGTGCCAATGCATTCTCTTATATATGCGAGTCGCCCATAGGGTGCCTCGCATATATAAGAGAATGCATTGGCCTAACAATATTTACTTTGATCTTGTAAGCCAGTGCATTCTCTTATATATTGCACCAGCTCCCATCATGAAGGAGTTAAGGCATGAGAAAGAAATTTGCATATAGTGTGCATTGAGCTCTAACATGTAATGTGTTAAAAGGTGACTTGCAGGCTTACAACATGAAGTAGATGACTACAATTAAGAAAATGCTCTTCTTACAATTAGTCATTGTGAACAACTTACACAAATTGTAACTTTATACAATTGAAAGGCACAGTACTAAATTCAGGATCACATATTAGAATGGGGAGGCATCAGTTTTTAGACAACAATAACAGTAGTTAATGTCAGGGGCATTATATATTGTTAGGTAATCCCAGTCATACACTGGTAGTACAATGTCATTTTTATATAAGACTAAATGAGTTTATATGCATAACAGTTCCCTCTACCTTTCTGGTTATTACTAGACAGAGGAAGGTATCTTTGTCTTATGCGCAGAAAAAAATAAAAAATAAAAAATAAAAATAAAACCCTCCCTCCCTCATTGATTTGAAAAAAAAATTGCCCGAGAACCAAAACACTTTTTTTTTTGGCCTAAAAGATATTCAAATAAAAAAAATTGAGGAGGGGACTAAAAAATAGGGTAGGGAGGGGATGTAAATCAAGCAATATTTTTATATTGGCATAAACAGAAAGAATATTAAAATATAGACATATTTTGTTCTTATACCAATCATATATGTCGCGTAAAGAGTAAGTTATTGTCACGTGTGTTCTGTAAAAAAATTTGTCTACATAACAAAGCATATGATCTTGACAATAACATACTATCTACGAAATATTTATGATTGGTATAAGAACAAAATACATCTATAATTTAATATACTTTCTGTTAATGGCGGTTTTAATGGATGTGAATATTTTAACAGCAATACCCACACTGTAGGCTATCCGTGCCTTAAACCTTTTCATGATGGGAGCTGCGCTGGTGCAGCATTAAATGTCCTATGTCAGTTCATTCTGTTATATATGCGAGTCTCCCATAGGCTTACAAGATCAAGGTAAATATTGTTAGGCCAATGTATTCTCTTATATATGTGAAGTGCCCTATGGGCGACTCGTATATATAAGAGAATGTATTGGCACACATTTTTCGCAAAAATTTAAGGAAACTCTACTCATGAAATTGAAAGGGTGTAAATTTTCTCAGTCATGATCGATGCCTGCTAATCCACTGAGTACGTTGCCGAAAATATTTTTGTGATAGGCCACCCGTAACTGAAGTTATGCTGCATCATATTGAATATTACAATTTGGATCATGCAGTCTGAATCATTAATCTTCCTTCATGTGACGTCACATGAGGGACTACTAGGAACACAGTGTCCAAATTTGAAAGGCTGTCGCAATTGGCCTTTATCTACAGAAACGACTGCACCGTCAAGAGCTGAAAATTTGCACATTATGATACAAACGCATATAAATATCATTGCCATTGACTGAGCTATACCATAGACCACCGAAGCATTGTATGACTTGTGAACACGATTGCTTTCTGGCTTCAATTTTGCTTCTGATACTGTTTCATTATTGTATGACACAGAAGACAACGAAGAATGTGCACTGAATAGGTTAGACATGCATTTGATTCAGTTATAAATAATATATTGTATCGAATCATTGGCACAAGTTGCCTTCTCGTTACTCCAATGGACTACATTGCTTTTTCGCGAAGATATATTATGATACCAACGCATATAAATAACATTGCAGTCGACTGAGCTATACTATAGACCACCAAAGCATTCTAAGACTTGTGCAACTGATCAAGGAAAATTTCATATACATGTACATGTATATGTCAAACTTGTGAATGCGATTGCTTTCTGGATTTCATAATTGCTTCTGATACTGTTTAATTATTGCATAACAGAAACGACCACAAAGTTGCGCACTTAATTGGTTAGACGCATTTGACTCAGTTATAAATAATATTTACATTGTATACTGACGATCATTTATCGTCGTTATGAAGTGAGAATATTGATATTGGTACGAGTCATGTATTATCTTCATCTTCACTATTATTATGCCTGATTGATGCAATGATTCGATTCAAAATGAAATGCCTGATTTGCTGGGACCTGAATGTATCCTCTTATATATGCAAGTCTCCCATAGGGAGTTTCACATATATAAGAGAATACATTGGCCTAACAATATTTACCTTGACCTTGTCTCCTTATTTACCTTTACCTTGTCTCCTTATGGCCAAGTTATGGGAGGCTCGCATATATAAGAGAATGCACTGGCACAGGGAAAAGAGATAAAACTGATGTTTCCGGTAACGGAAATTATAATTATTTTTCGTTTGCAGAATCCATATATTTAGAATATACATTCTGAATATATGCCTCTGGCAGCAGATATGATATAACAGCACACAATGAACACATTACTGTATGTATAGGAAGGGATAATGAATTCTTGGTAGTATCTTTAATCAAAACCGATCGGGACATCGACTGCCAGTTGAACCGGCATGAATACACAAGGGCTCTGCCATCAGAAAACACTGACTTCCGCTGTCAATAATGCAGATCGTAGATTGATCAGAACAGTTTTACTATCAGATGATGATAAACACTATATTTATGTTTTAGTTTTTGCATTTATTCTAATAAATTAATAGGGTTAGAGGTCTGGACTAGATACTGGTGGGTTATCAGAAACATCACTATTTTTTTTTTAGGCCTGACTTGAATTTGTCGATCATGGAATATCAGCTATAACATGAATACGGATTAGTGCTCACTCACTTGAAATTGAAATGGGAAGATACTTGAAACTACTAAAACCAAGCAATGAACGATTTTGTAAACAAAATAATTTCACAACATAGCCTGCTATCTTTCAACCAAACTAGAAATTAAACCTGCATAAACTTAAACTATGAGACCACACCAGTCAAATTCTTTATTCACTTGTGTTACCAATCGTCAACTAATTCTCAACTCAACTCACTATTATATAACAACTCAACTGAATTAATTATTATATCGATCATCAACTGGTTAACAACTCAATTCACTTAGATAATGTTTTATTCTCTGATCAAATATAGATATTGAGAAGTACAAGGAGAAAATATATACACAAGAATGAGAATATAACAGCATATGTATAATATATACAAGAACTTCTTGGTGTAAATATAATCAACGCCTTCCTAATATCATCGTCATCACCATCATCATATTCAGCACCATCATCGTTATCATTATCATCATATTCATCATCATCATATCGCAGCAAATATCTGAGACTATTATTACAACATCAACAACAACACTACGAGTTATTCATATGTGTTTAACTTAAGCTGTATCAGTCGGATGAAGGAGCATAATCTACGCAGACTAGCCATATCTTCCAAATTCAGCAGCTCGTCTAAAATGTCAATAGTTGCATGATCTATGCTGGTAAATTTGCTAGGCAAGATACGATTTCTTTCTTCGCTGAAACATATACATTCTAGTAGATAATGCAGTTCGTCTCCGAGCTGTCGTTTATTACATAATGGACATAGTCTATTTAGTAAGTTTGTATCGTTCCTTTCTCTATTGGCAAGTGATGGTTACAAGTACGGAATTGACACAAAGTTATTCTGTTTTTTGTATCCAAATAATCCAAGTATCTTTCGAAATTAATATCGTGTTTGAAAATTTTGTAGGTATTGCCTCGGCTAGATTTTTCTATGTCAGATAGCCAGATGCCTCGAAATTGGCTATTCAGACTACATTTGAAATAGCGTGCCATTTGTTCTGGACATGTGATATAACCAACATTTAATAGATGAATCTGCCCAGATTTTGTTAGAATATCTTTTACTTTTTCAATCCATTGGAACTTTGCATCCTCAGCTTCACATATTTTCAGGGCCAGTATTTCACAATACGCAAGTTGATAGTGTACTCTATGGGTAGTCTACTGCTCTCACCATATATCATATAATTAGGGGTAGATGATTTAAGATGGAGAACGTATTTCAAAAATCTTCTATGTATGTTTTCAAAAATCTAATTATTTCCCGACCCCGACTCATTATTATATAACAACTCAACTCAATTAATTATTATAACTAAACTATGACTCTGTATATAATAGTTACTGTAACAATGATATACCTCACATTATGTTTTATTTTATTTTATTTCATTTCATCTCATGTTTTAGGACATACTTGTGCAATTAACTCGTGTGGTCCGATAAAGTATTTGTATTTGAAATGATACCTCTTAGCCTCCTCAACATCAGCTGCTTCCACTTCGTCCGCTAACCTCATCCTCGCGTGAGCTTCCGATAATCGTATGAGCGATTCCAGCTGTCTCGGATATGCTGACACCTGTCCCCGCCCACTTCCAATCTTCCTCATCACGATATAGGAATCAATCAGGGACTGACCGGCAGCTTCACTTAATTTTGGTTGGATGTATTTCTTGGCGTATGTGATATAATCCCGAAGTATACTCATATCCTGTCAGAAATAAATGTTACATGAGCAATTTTAAGCCCTCTTGGATTTAAAAAAAAAAAGCCACTATTTGTTCCCAAGTCTGAGTTTAGTGTGTCTGTCATTTGCAGAATGAGGTCCCCAGAGGGTGAATTTAGTGACGCTATCCCACATAGCAAGCTAACATCACCAAATTCACCCTCTGGGGACCTCATTGCTATGAGGGAGGAACCCGAGAACACAGAAGCTTTATTTATTTAGACATCGATATAATTATAAACTCCAAAAGAAACAAGCATTCACCAACAGCAGTATTCCCCACCTAGGGGGATAGAAACTGAGTAATTGTTTCCTGTTATCGAGTTCCAGTGTCGGCCGAAACTGTTTTCTTTTGCATGTAACAAAAGTAATAAAAACACAGAAATTTTGCAGACGTTTTAAAATTATTCATACCACCATACCATATAATAAATAAACCGATAATATTTATAAAATAAACACTATTTGTTGTTCATGCTGAAGAATTCCAGGACTTGGGGTGGGGGGGGGGGGGGGGGGATACCGCCTAGCTAGTCAAAGTTGGGGATAGCCATTTTCAAAATATGCTAAAAATAATTGAAATCAGTTAATTTTCTTCGAGATTGTTTAATAACTGTTTTAGTTCAGGCTTGAATTTTAAATTGCAAAGCCCCAAATTACAATCGTGCAAAGCCCCAAATTACAATCGTAAAGAAATGAAATGAGGAAATTTACTTTGCCGAATGTATCTAAGATAAATATTGAGGTACAATGCTTCTAGATTAATATGGACAAACAATGCTTTCTAAGATATATATATATGTACAATGCTTTCTAAGATATATATAGACGTACAATGCTTTCTTCTTCTGCTTGAGTCTCACTTCGGAAATACAGGGAGACAAGATGATTGGCTAATCTCCTGTCGTAAAGCTCGTCCTGTGGATCCAGTATCAAAAAGATAAGGTCGAATCTGCAACACAAAGAACATAAAAATGATAAGGTCGAATCTGCAACACAAAGAACATAAAAAAGATCAGGTCGAATCTGCAACACCAAGAACATAAAAAAGATAAGGTCGAATCTGCAACACCAGGCCTGGAAATCTCAAGGCGGGCTGCCCGCCTACAGCCCGCCTAGAATTTTCCAAGGCGGGCTTTTTATAGCCCGCCTCGTCTACGATAGGACATTTATTATTTAGTTATTTTATTGTGTTTAATGAGTAAAATACTGCATCGAAATCGTAATTATATTGTACAGTGTGGGGACTGCGCGCATGCGTGACTTGACGGTAATGTCAAATGGGAATTATAGCGGAATCAGTAAATTCCGGAACGAATTGTTTCGTAAATCTGATCTTTTGATCGATTCTCACACATTTTATGACCAAAATAAATAATTTCTCTTCATAAGATTGAGCTTACAATATATTTCACTGGATAAAATGACACATGTTTGTGGATAGTGAGAACCAAATGTCACTGTCCCAATTAAGTTCAACCTTTCGTTCCGTTTCCGGTTCCTATCAGTGAAAATTGTATTTAGCTTGCAGCCGTCTTTTATCGCTTCGATTGACAATATTTTAATATAATTAGCTAAATGTATCCACGTATTCTAGTTTACACTGTTATTCAATTATTAAAGTTCAGAAACTATTTTCTATGTCCCCAATTGCAAACACCCAGTAAATCTATAGATAGCGACTTGACCGCTGCAAGCAGCAGTCTGCGATCGACAATGGAATATGGATTACTTTGAGAGAAAAAGCAGTCAATATTCAAGTGCAAATATACTGGATTTAATATTGTTCTTGATTGTGTATTTTACGTAAAATTACACTTTCATGGAGAATGCTTTTAATATGGACAAACTCACCCAATTCCATTGCATGGGTTGGACACCGACTGACAAATTGTTGAGTACAAATACTCTTACATTTTGTTTCTTGTACATATAGAATAGATTATCACAACATATAAAACCATTTTATTACCATAATTACTGTGGGGGATTTTGACATTCACAACTCTGTGGACACTTTGTTTCCACATGAAGAAAATTAGTTTAAATGGAGTTATACAACATCAAAAATAGACAAACTAACGGCAGTAGTAACTCAGATAAAATAAATCATAACTTTAAAAGTTGAGGAGGGCTATAGCCCTCCTAGGTATATCTAGGAGGGCTATTAATAGCCCTCCTGGATTTTCTATATCGCCAGCCCTGCAACACAAAGAACATAAAAAAGATCAGGTTGAATTTGTAACACAGAGAACATTTCATTGACGAGAAAGTGGGGATACAATTTTTATTTTGAAATAAAAAGTTAATGAAAATATGGAAAAATAAATAAATATTCTGGGGCACCTCTCTCCTTACTGAATTTTATTTTAAAAAGCCTCGTCAAACATTTAAAAAAAAATGAACATAAAATTTACTTCTTTTTTTCAGAAGTACGTTTTCCAGATTTTGAGAAAAGTTTTAATAAATAGACTCACTCCCTCATCTCAAAATTTAGTTCTAATTGCCTGATAACACAGCTATTATATTTGTTTTAATGGCCGCCAATAATAAACAGGAATACAAGTTAAGATACCTGGATATGATGTTTTAATGGCTGATAATAAAACAAATATGAGTTAGATACCGGGATATGATGTTTTAATGGTCGATAATAAAACATAAATATGAGTTAGATACCAGGATTTGATGTTTTAATGTTTGATAATAAAACATGAATATGAGTTAGATACCTGGACATGTTTTAATGGTTGATAATAAAACATGAATATGAGTTAGATACCTGGATATGATGTTTTAATGGCTGATAATAAAACAAATATGAGTTAGATACCGGGATATGTTTTAATGGCTGATAATAAAACATAAATAGGAGTTAGGTACCGGGATATGATATTTTAATGGTTGATAATAAAACTTGAACATGAGTTAGATACCTGGACATGAGTGTGTGTGGTAACATGATGTTTTCTGTGATGGTTTTTGTTTTATTCCACTGAGACTCGACCGGGTTTGCTGCCGCTAATATAGACGTCCTGGCATTCAGCTGGCAGATGATACCAGCTTTAGCTATCGATAACGTTTGTTGTTCCTGAAAAGTAACATGCCTGATTATAACTTGCACATACGAAGCAATACACATGTCATGTTTAACCAGTGCCTCAACTCTTAAAATATATATATTTACAAACACCTAATATCGCTTCCGATTTCCCCACAGCGTTACAATAGACATGGCCCGGAGTCAATGTGCTCATAAACCTATGAACGCAATGTGATGTCATAATCATTGTGGTTCAATTATGAACACAATGACCCCCGAAACATGAATGAACCATAGACTGCTTTTGAGTATTCAGCACGTCTGGATTTGGCAAGTCCATAATCAGTGTTGTTACCTTTCACCCAACACTCATCTCCTCTTATCAGACACCAAGCAGATTACACAGCCCACATCTCGACAATAGTTGCCACTACATGTACAGTAATGCCCTAAGTAATCGACTCCTTAACCACAGCAGAATTATGGGTAATTTTTCAGGATTTAGTCGGAAATATGGCTTGTTGTCGATTACTTAGGACATTACTGTACAATGTGCAGAGATCTCTCACCACCCGCTCACCGCTATGCTACAACTTTTTGACGACACTCCATTTATAATCCTATAACTTTCGAAACATCGTGAACAATGGTGTTTACTCATTTGCATAATTATCATTTTAATTTGCAATTGAAATGTCTTGTGCGTGTATTGTGTTGCGACCAACTTAACCCTTTACCCAACAAAACGGCCCAAAACGCCCAAATAAAGCTTCAACAGCCTAAAATATCTTCGGTCTGTCTCAATAACACCATACAAATATGGATATCATTGGAAACGGTTCATTGACCACATTGTGATGGTTACAGTTATGCCCTGTGGCAATGCATTCTCTTATATATGCGAGTCGACCATGAAGGTACCCTCATACAGAAAAACAGAAAATTATAAAAAAAATAATTTCAAAGTCGAAAGGCCCATAACTTTGGGGAAAAAATCATTGGATCAAACTCAAATTAGAACTTGACCTGTATTTTGATATGAACGACCCACAAAAAAAAACAGAATTTCCAATTAAACAATCAAAACTTGAGTTATCTGGAAACCAAAGAAAAAAGAAAATTGAATTTTCGAAGCCGAAAAGCCCATAACTTTGAGAAAAATAAACGGATCAAACTCTAATTAGAACTTGACTTGTATTTTGATATCATTGACTCACACAACGAGAGGCCGATCACGATCGGCAGATGTTTAACCCATACCTTGGCGATAGCGACTAGTCATAACTGATAATTTGTCAAAGATATGATCACAGGAATTAATCCATATATCAGTACCCAACTTGAAATCAAAAGCTCAAATAATTTGTCTTAAGAAAGGGTTAAAGTATATGGGGTGGGGAGGAGTAGTTTTAAATCTCATAACTCTGTCCCTATTCACCCAAGGACCTATCACTGTGAGATCCAATGGTTTAGTGATTTCGGAGGACATGTTTATGAGTTTAAGTTAACTCATTGGAAGCAAAAGTGATAAATCCCTATCTTTAACACTTTTGACATGCCAGATATTCAAAATTTATTCACTTCTAAAGAGAAATTATAATTTGTTGACAAGCCAGACTGCTTAGAATGACATACATGTAGGGGATTCCATCTCATATTTAAATGGTACTTTAATTACCCGCCCCCTTCCCCCATTCTCCCCAGTTATTTGTTTACAAACATGGACAGATATAAGATCAGATCTGACCTGTGTATTAAATAAGATTAAGTGTTTCATAACAGGGGTGTATGCATGGTTTTCAAAAATATATGTTGTTTATACAATTCAAAAGTATTATCTATATAATGTAAAACAGACATAATATGATGAGGATGCTTGCCCCTATGACCACTAAATCGTTCATATAAAAGAAAGTAAGTTAGCCCTCAATTAAATGGTTTCACACATTACAATGTTTTACAAGTAGCTTAAGGACACTAAAAGCCACAACCTTCAATGTTAATCTTCTAAGTGCTCTGTGGCCCCTAAAATTCAATCAACCATGAAAATACGAACAAATGGGAAAATAAGGTTCCTGGAAACACTAACATCTACCATATTGATTTTCAAAACAAGTCATCACTTACAATAGTCATGTATATTTATCTGTCTGATTCCCATTGCATAGATAAATCATTTTGGCCATCAGCTGTTATTTTAATTTCAAATTGAAAGCACATGTCTGAAGGGTTAATATATTTTTCAAAAATCAATTCAAGAGAAACGACAACATTCAGCTCAAGGCGACATGAAATTACAAAAGATACAGTAAAACACCTCTGTCACGACGAAAGTGGAAATTTGACCTTGGCAAAAGATCACAATTACTATTACCAGGTACAAGGACACTGTATTGTACGGGAAAACAATACTGTGACTTTGTGATTTTTACACTGATTGATTGTAAATGGTTGACCATCAAACGCGATGAAATTTTCATCAATGACATGTTATTGGAACTTTCTAAATTTTTTAATACCCATTTGAAAGATATATTATTAAAGAAGTATTTCTACAAACTAATGTACTAGTAAACATTCCACCAAAACGCATTAATAGACAGGTTGTGGTTAATTTGAAAGATTTAACTTCTAACATAATATACAGTACAGTATATACTATATATCTTATATCTGGCTAATATTCATATCTCGCCTAGTAAATATTCACGATTTGAGAATGGTATATATGTACTGTAGTACATACACAACAAAATGTCAGATGACTTTCAAAATTTCTACATAACTTATGTTATACCAATGGGTTTGACACCAGAAAATACACGACTATACATATACCAACACAAAAATCAAACGTTTGAATGAATTGAAAAAAATTATAATGACATACAACTCAGTACACATTGCAGCTATGCCAAAATATAATGATATATGTATATATATACATGTATATTGATCACTTTACATTTTGTGTTTGCACATCTGACATTTTCTATGTGCATGTGTTCATTCCATACGGAATACTGTAAACTGTAAATAAACATATATCCATTTCAGTAATAAAACTGTCTCTAAACAAACGAGGTGTCTCCGTATTTACATTTTTCTATGGTCACCGCATGTCATTAATTTTCTTTTCCGGTGGGAGGCCGTCCTCAGGCATGTTGTGGCATGATGCAGTCCCTAAAGTTACATAACATGAAACACGAGAATATTATCCCAGACGACATTTTCGTCTCTGTCCCAGACATTGCGTCTACAATCACCCGATATGTCTTCCCGAGGCCTATAACACGTTCAATGTGAACCCTTTTAGACGACACCTTACTGTCCTTGAGGACAATTTTACCAGTCAAACGATTCTTCTTTTTAAAGAATGTTGGGATATTTATTATTATGTCATACGGGGCGAAAATATCCTGCACGTTAAATCCCTTGTCAGCCATAATGTAATATTTTTTAGGTTTTCTCTACATACCCCGCTGGACAAAACAAGTGTCCACTGCAACCGCGGTGTACTTGCCGTTCGGCCGCGGTGTCACTTTGCGTAACCGCGGTTGAGCACCGTGGTCGAACGGCAAGTACACCGCGGCTGAACGGCAAGTACACCGCGGTTGAACGGCAAGTACACCGCGGCCGAACGGCAAGTACACCGCGGCCGAACGGCATGTACACCGGGGTTAGATTTCTGGTTTGTATCGTCTTTTTTCTCGAGTTTAAAACATGTTTTATATTAGTAGAATTATATGAAGGTTAGTATTTTTATTTAAAGGAAATTTAAATCCGTACATAATATCGGCTTTAAGGTCATTAGGATGAATCACATTTATATTTAACCCCACTGTTTCAACGATCTAACGAAGATTTTAATGGAACTTTGTTGTCAAATATAAAAAAAAACCTTAAAGTCATTCGTCGATCCCGTGCATGCTATCACGTCGACATACACCTGTCAATCATCCAGGATTAGTTTGTGAGATTTTATTCTCTGCTTTAATTGGTTGGCTGTGGGAGGAGCTTACTGATATTTTGTTCTAATGTGGTATGCTTTGACACCATAACCGAGAATAAGTAAATAAAATTAGTCCCAAGTTTTTCTATTATTTAAAACAAAAATATGGTCAAATGAGCATATTGAATAAAAGTGTAATATTCTCAATCCATATATGTGGCAAATCCATTGCCAAGTGAAAATTAACTGCCAGCGTCAGAAACTGGAAATACGCGACATTTTACGCTTTGCTCTATAATTCCACGGTATTTTCCACCCGAGGATGGACTGAATAAAGATTACACAAACAATGTGTGTTGAAAAATTTGTTAGAATTGTGATGGGACACGTGTATAAGGTAAAAAGGAATAATGCACATGTTTTTCCCCGAACGGACACACCGAAATTAGGGGCGGGCGGTATGCTTTTCAATTCATTTAATTTTTCCGTTTTATTATGCATTAACAAGCTATTGAAAATACACCATTTATTGTATACTCTATAACAACATTCCTACAGATAAGATTTTAGTCATCATATTCATCATATTCTCAGGACTGCATTACCTAGAGCGCCACCTGGGCAGCAGATAATCGGATCGTATTCCCCATTGCACTGCGGTTAAATGGACACTTGTTGTGCTGATATGGGTATATACTCAAACAATGACGGCATCATATTTATAGAGTTGCTTACCATGACTTCATGAGGGCATCATATTTATAGAGTTGCTTACCATGACTTCATGAAGAATAGCCCTTGTGCTGTCACTCATTTTATCAAACTCGTCGATACAGCACACTCCATTATCACTGAGGACGAGAGCACCACTGTCGAAACGAGACAAATACGACATAAAGAACATGCCCAGATAAATATCCAAAACTCAACATGCGAAGACCCATAAACAAAACAAACATGCAAGGCTCCATACACTAAACAAAGAAGAGAAAATTGTTTTCACAATATATCAGTTTATTATTAGTAGCTTGATGGTTCAATTGTGTTTGTGGCTTCGAAACACATTTGCTGCTGTTTAGACATCAAACACTGGCTTTGGGAAGCAACCTCGTAGGGATTATCATTAGGGCTGCATGATAACCCCAATGATACACTTGGTCACGATAAGATATGAATCACGATACATGATCAACGATATGATACATATCACGATGCACAAAATTAGTGTTTCCAAATGAATACTGCCTGAATTATCAGAAACAACAAGTTTATAACAGGAGGTCGAGTTCATATTAAACTAAACTGGAGTTCAATTGTTTGCTAGATGAGTCAAATATTCATACTGAATGAATGAATATGTTTATTATAGTGACATATGTATAAAACATCTGGCCCATAGGGCCTAGAAGTCACTTTGTGTACATATACTATTTACAGATCTTGCACATACAATTATGATTTGGAAAGTTTTGTTTGTCTGATCGTATATACTAAATAAACTTAGCAGCATATACAGCGAAATTGTTCACAATGTGGATCATAACATCAACATCAGAAGTAAGTTGGGAAATGTCGCCAACAAGATTCAATTATACTATACATGTAAACTTGAGAGATAATAGCAAGTTTTGCTTTTTTACACTAGCCCATCTTCAGACATTACTCGATTTCCTGTATTGCGATATGCATGATACGATACAATTTTTCATTTGAAACTGTATTGTGATACATTGAATTCACGATGATTCACGTATCGCTGGCGAAATATATGACATTTCAGTAAACGGTTTCACTGCATTATATTGCGTTGACAGTTATATCCACCGCGTTGGAACATTGCAACCGCGATGAGGTAATGTTAGAACCACATTACATCAACACAGAACCGCATTCATAACGATGTTTCAACGCGGTCAAAAGGGACACTTATTTAGAGATTATGTACAGCATTATTTTGTTCTAACTCACGTTTGTAGTACAAGTTGTCTTGTTTCTGGATCCTTCGTCACATATGCCGTGAGACCGACAGCACTCGACCCTTTGCCTGATGTGTATTGGCTCCTCGGCAGCAGATTGTGAACGTATTGTAGCAGCTGAGACTTGCTTGTACCTGGATCTCCACACAGCAGAATGTTTACGTCCGATCTGAGAAAAGAAATACCTTTACAATCACTTGTATCATCAGAATTCAAACACTCAACCCTGCAACGTTGAAGAACAATAGCTTCGCTACTTACTAGTTGAATGTGGATATATCGACTTGTTTTTTAATACACGACCGACCAGCATGTATGAATATGGACATAGTAATTCAACATTCTCTACCATGGCAGATTTGCCACAGCATATTAAAAACAGCCGGTCTGTAAGGACAGTGCAGAGAAACAACCTATATTCTTAACGAGAGGCCGATCACGATCGGCAGATGTTAACCCATCCCTTGGCGATAGTAAATTACTATGATCGGAATCATAAATGAGAGTTTTGGTGTTGAATTATAGAGTATACTGTTATGTACTATTATAGACAAATGTACATAACACAAATTATTGGAATTTATGGGTCACTCGCATTTATATAAGAGAATGCACTGGTACAGCTAAACTACCACAGCCTTGGGTTAAATGTGAAAGGTGGCCTGGACATGGAATACTTGGGTTAAGAGAGTCCAATTTAAGTTTACAATAATAATGTATCAAATTCTACCAACAATATAGTATACAGATAAGCCACCTCACTGCTGACCCATTAATATCAATTATATAGCAAAGCTGTCAACAAATCACAAGAATTGTTTATGTTGAACACTGACTTCTCTATTAAACCAATAACAATTATAATGACCTCAGACCATCTGAAGATATCACTCTACAGCACAGATGTCCAAGTCTACTGTTAATACCATGTGATGTTTATTGTTAGAATCTTTATTTTAAATTAGATACCATAGCTTTCTTTATCAGATTATTTGCACATCAATTGTCATAAGACATCAGAAAATAATATAGCCTTATCAATAGCTAAGTAGTCCAAAGGCATGGGATGGAATTGATGAATTCGGTTTAAAGTCGCTCCAAACAAATTTACCAGTACATAACACAAGATTATGGACCGATTTAAACCAAATTTGGTGTGGTGACTCGGGGTACCCTTGGCAGAGTTATAATGGTGTTAGTTTTTCAAATTTTGTTACTTTAAAAAAATTTTAAATTTTTTTTATTATTTAAACAAAAAATATTTTATTATATATTATTTTTATTTATTTATTCATATTCATTTTTTTTGGTTAAATTGAGCAAGGAAATCAATCTAAATTTTTTTTTTTTAGTGAATATATTTTTTTGAAAAAGGGCCATAACTCAATTAAATATAGTCGGACCAAACCCATATTCGAACACGATCTGTATTTTGGGCTGAGAAACTCACATACCAAATTAGGTTGCGATCAGATAGAAATTATTTGAGTTATCGCACCATGCGTAAAGTGTCTACGGACAGACAGACAGACGGACGGATGGACGCACGACGAGTGGTCAATCCGGACAACGACACTATGTTTACCATCTATGGTATGGGTAAACATAAAAAAACAACTTGAACAGAGAATAGATCATTCCAAATCAAAGGGCACGAACAAAATGCAAACAAAGACGTTTAATTTTTCATGGTATTTTCTTGTAATGTCACGAGTGATTTTTCATGGTATTTTCTTGTATTGTCACGAGAGTGGGATTTTTCATGGTAAGTTCTTGTATTGTCATGAGAGTGTGATTTTTCATGGTATTTTCTTGTATTGTCATGAGAGTGTGATTTTCAATGGTAATTTCTTATATCTCTATTTATATCATGAGTGTGATTTTTCATGGTAAGTTCTTGTATTGTAATGAGAGTGTGGTCTTCCATGGTAATTTCTTGTATTGTCATGAGAGTGTGGTTTTCAATGGTAATTTCTAATATCTATTATCATGAGTGTGATTTTTCATGGTAATTTCTTGTATTGTCATGAGAGCAGGGTTGGTGCTGGACCAAAATTTTCGCCAAATGAAATTATTTTTTGCCAAATTTAATCTTTTTAATTTTTATCGTTGTTATATACTGTAAAAACTAACCACAGATACAGGTCAAATGAGCTACTAGAAAAGCAAGTTAGTATTATTAATAACTATCAAAGTAGCAAGAAATATCTAAGTGACACCTGCCTGGAAACTACGTTTAATGTTGCTACACAGTCATCAAGAAATGTTATATCGCCTTGTATTACTGCTGAAATCAACGATCCATAAATTAATCTGTCGTCATCACATTCGGCTGATTAACCTATTGTCTTATACTCGCTGGTAATATAATGCTGACATCATAAATAATCCAAACGGACAAAGGGAGGATTAACTGTCAAAACAAATTAATAATTACCTTTTGCAGTATCAACATTGAGATCATGTTACAAAGTACTTACAACAGCCTCAATGAAAAATTAACAGAACATCGCGTTTTATTCCGACAGTAGTGTCAATGATGGGGACAATTGGACATTTGAAAATATTCAAATCACAACGGCGATATAGACATAGAATAGAATCTCTAGTTATTATATTAAAGTTCCAGTTTCAAAGACTAGTTCAAATTCAATGTCATTTACATCGCGTTACTGCTTAAACAGTATGACACGGAGAATTGGCATGTTTCTCAGTAACAGGAGTGTAAAAATAAAGCGGGTCCAGCATGCGAGAAGCAGGCCTCAAAATATTGTGCGGACATTTGCGTAAATGAGGTCCCCAGAAGGTGATTTTAGTGATGCTACCCACACAGTGGGCTAGCATTACAATATTCACATTCTGGGGACCTCATTCTGCTCAGGCCTCATGAAACTTCTGTGGAAAGTATCTTTATTATCAAATTAACTATTTTTTTAGTTTCTTTAGAAAGCTTTTTTTCTTTTTATAGTTAAGTTTCTCTTTTATCCCCAAATTGGCAAACGACACAATGCATAATCGAGGTGCCCAATGGGTGCACATCAGCACCTTCACCATCTTGAAACTTAAATCTGTGTCTTTGTCTCCCATGAGCCATAGCAGATGAGGCCATGCAGAATGTTCCCAGAGGAAGAATTTGGTGACTCTAGCCGCTGTGTGAAGTAACGTCACTAAATTCACCCTCTGGGGACCTCATTATGCGAATGTCCGGCACCATATTTTCAGGCCTGGTATGAAGTCTAACTCACATGAAATGGCCGCGTCCAGCATGTGTGAAGTCTAACGTACCTGAAATGACCGCGTCCAGCATGTGTGAAGTCTTTTCTGCTGCCACCAAATAACTGCATTAATATTCCCTTCTTTATATCTTCATTCTCATAAATACTTGGAGCTGTGATCAAAATCAATAAATTAAAAGTCATATCAGAGCGACAATAATGAGGGAAGAAGGTTTTGTAAACAAACAGTGTCACATCTTTCTGGAAAACATATTGTCGTATTCTGAAGAGAAAGACAAGAGATCCAAACAATTTTGTGAAATCCATCTTTACATTCCATACCATGTGAAATTAACATTGGGTATGCCAAAATTAAATAGTCCGGCAGCCAAACGCCATTTTTGCCCTCAACCTGTTTTTCGCGTATATAGTTTTCTCAGCGGTTTTTATCAGTTCAGTCCTTGTATAAGACGATACAAACGAGTGGACCGCTGTCAGCCTTGAGCAATTTTTTTTATGGAGCCTTAAAAATACCCACCAAAAAAGCGCAAAATGTCGACTGAGAATATATATACATGCGCAAATACATTAAATAAGCGGCCTAACATATAGGAATCCGAATACTTAATGTATATTTTATATTGCAAGCATCAACTCGACAATTAAGTGGTCAGTTGAGTTTGCGGTGTACTCGAAATGAAGAGCGTTTGTCCCTTTTTCACGTACCGCGTCTGTATATCTTCTATATAGCCCGTCAGCCAATGTGACTATTGTGACAGACCCATTTGCTCGATGATATTTGTTATCTATATGACATTTCATTTTACTGCAGAAAAAGAGGTTTTCTAACATCGCGTGACAGACTCCGTGGTAGCATGTTAACATTAGAAATAAAGAGCGTTTTCAAATTGTTGCAGTTGACACGAAGACGCGACAACGCTCTTTATCATCAGCGACTTAATCTTTAGCCGCCATCGAATGAGCACGTGTTTTTACTTTGCTCTCGCTAATTCGCATTTATCTTCGATTGACTTCTATTCGATCTATCATCTAGTAGACCCTATACTTTTTACTTGTATATAATTCGCTCTTTCTTACTTCGATCATTTTGCTCGCATCACACTCTGTGGCATTATGACGAATATTTGTTACTATGGTGGCGTGCTTAACTGTGAGGATTCCAGTCGCAAAGATCCATTAATAAATATCAGAATTGGCCCACAGCACATAGAAAATATTATAAGATGCAGCAAGATCTACAATGATGATCTCCATACAAATCTTCAGCAGCGCTATGCTTGTGAACAAGCCATAGATATAACTTGCCACAGATATTGCTTAAATAAATATGTACACCCAAAAGAGGTCAAAAGGGCTCTCCTTGGACAAGATGTTGGCACCGAGGTGGACGCTCCGCCAGAAAAAAGGTATAAGCGGTCACAGAACGTTGCTTTCAATTTCAGACAGAACTGCCTTTTTTTGTGGCGACGGTGCGGTGTGAATACTGACCCGAAAAACCCATCAAGATGGAGGCCAGCATATATATGTCGCCAAATCGACCACTCTAAGTCAGCCTTATCGTTTAAAGATCAGATCTTATCAGTTTGCGATAGCAGACAAGACAAATGGTCAGATGAAGTCAGCGTTAGGGTATGTGGTGCTGTAAGTGATCTGCATGCGGCAGATGCCCGCTACCACTCTGACTGCCGTTCCATGTTTATGTCTCCTAGAAACATTGAGACCGCATCGAAACAAGACAAACATATTATGTCTGCGGATTGTGGTCCGCATTCCGAAGCCATGAAACATGTTATCAAATTTATGACAAACGGCCAGTCTCTCACATGGAGTTCTGTAGATTTGTATAGCATGTATGTAGAATTTGGTGGAACAAGTCCTTCTCGTTACTCTTTTGTTAAGGAGATCGTCGAGTACTTTGGCGATGAACTTCTTGTTCTCTCTTCCCCCGGAATAGCTACGATACTATCATATAGGAATAGGGCGACCAGTGTACTCCGAATTGTCAAAGACACCGATGGTGGGGATATACAGTCAGCAATAAGAACTATGAAAAAGGTTGTTTGTAAGGAAGTCCAAGAAATTGATCATAACAAAAACGTATATGACATTGACATAGATTTGGAAAAGACTTCTAACTATGTAAGTGGCAGCATTCTAGAATTTCTTGGAAGTTTATCACCAAAATTGAATCACACACTCCCAGCTCTTCTCATAGGCAATATAACGTCGGCAATACGAAATATACCGACTCCCCTCCAAGTGGGCTTGGCTGTTGCTCTTCGAGATTCAAAAGAGCTGATAAACACGATGCAGGACTTTGCCGTGACATGTACCTACGACGAGTTGCTCAGATTAAAAAAATCTGCAGCGATAATGGCATCTGCAAAATACTGATCTCACCTCAATATCCGATTCAAAAGACGGGCTGGTTCAAGTAATAGCTGATAATTTTAATGCGGACATCTCGTCACAAAATGGCAAGCTAAGCACCCATTCCCTGGCAGATTTGCTTTGCTGACACAACCAGATGGAACTTCCTCTGACGTTGCCCATCAAACTATACCACGGATTAAAAAGGGGGAAATGGCAACTCCGATCGAATATGATTTGGATGTCGTTAGTTTTTATGGTCCACATAAACCAGAAATGCCAGATATGTATAAGAAGAGGCACGTGTCATCTCTCAAAATGCTCTGTCGGATGATAATGTCTGAACGTGGGGCAATTGAAACTGACTTCGCATTTTTGAAGGATGTTGTGGTTTCAGACAATTGTCCTGAGTTTAACGGATACAACACGAGACTTTGCCGAGAATCTGGAGAATCAGCTCAACCTAAAACAAAAGCTGTGTATCTCCCCTTAATTGATATGCCCCCAGCAGACCCGGAGACTATTATAACTGCAATGACGAAGGCACAACAGTTGACAGGAAAAGCGGGACAACCATACACTTTATTTACGGCTGACCAACAGCTATATAAAATAGTGGTTCAAGTGCTGTGGACTTATCCTGACCGTTTCCCTTTTTTAGTACCTCGATTGGGTGGCATGCATTTATTGATGAGTTTTCTTGGTTCAGTTGGAACACTGATGGTAAATACCGGACTGTCTGAGATATTAGAATCAGTCTTTGGTGGTGTCGCAAAGATGCTTGTTGGGAAGAAATTTCCAATGAATATGAGGGCTATGCGTTTATTGACAGAAGAGTTGATGCGGAAACTGATCGAGAATAACTACTTCAAGTGTACAGAAGATCTGACTGACATGTTGGATGAACTTTCAGAACAGAGTCGCACAACCAAGATGTGGGTTGATGCTTTTCTGAAACCCGTGTTCATCATGATGATTTATGTTCGAGCCGAAAGGGAAGGTGACTGGCCTCTGCATCTTGTGGCAGTAAATAAAATGTTGCTTTACTTTTTCGCATCTGGACATAGAAATTATGCGCGGTATGGTCTGTATTATCTAAGGCAGATGGAATCATTGCCGTCGGATATTCTGGCCCATTTCATGAAGGGAGAGCATGTGATGAGGCATTTGAATGGTTTCTGGAATGGTATCTGGAGTGACATGTATATAGAGACAACTTTCATGAGATATGGACATGGCAAATCAGGTTATCATTGGCATAACGTTAAAACCTGAAACTCTGAAGACATGGGCACTTAGCCTGCATGCTTGTGGATACCTGAGTGACGGTATATCTAATTTAAGAGATAGTCAAACCAGCGATACACCTCTGTGTAACCATAAAGAGGAAGGCAAGTCCAGAGTAAGTCGCGATAAAATGAACAGGGAAGGATTACGAATCAAGCTGCAAAACTGCATTGATCCAATGAACCCAGTCGATCATCCGGAAGCAATTATCAACCTTGCAACAGGTCGGATTGGCCCTATATCTGTAAATGTTGACAAAGTGTTATTGCTCGGAAATGAGAATATGTCAACATTTGAACAAAAGCTACCTGGTGGCTTCTACCATACCATATCTATGCCTGTGCAGACTATGGCCATCACGAAGAAAGTGATAAAAGTTGGGGATACAAAGGTATGACACCAACTTAATATATTCTAGGGTAATTGGGCTTCAATCCAGCACGAGGTCAGTTAATATAGCGAACGTGCTGTCTCATGAGTTATCCCCGTTACCAACAGCACTATTCAATGACGCAGGAGATATGCGTATTCCGAAGTCAAAATCTGTATTGAAAAACAAGACTATGGTAGCATCAACTACACGCCGGGTTGAATCAGCAGGTACATCGTGCACTGTGATCGACGGATGTGCTCTGGTATGGATTCCCCATTGGCCAACATCCAGCAAGACACGACAAGCTATTGTGATGGACTTTGTCGATAAATTTAAAGACCACATACGACAGAAATTGTTGTCTGGTGATGTGTATTTGGTATTTGATAGATATCTTGAATATAGTACCAAATGTGCTACTAGGGCCAACAGAAGTGCAGATGTTTGTTGTCGGGAGTTTAAGCTATCTGCCGCTTCATTGTTACCATCACAAAAACTTACTTTGACGGTAATTCCGAACAAGACACAACTAATAAATATTATTTGCGAACAGCTTGTTAATGACATCGTCTTTTCCCAACAAAATACATCTAAACATAAGTTGGTAATAACAGGTCAACACAAAACTCCAATACAGATAAGTAATGGTATGGTGGTGAACAGACCTGACATGACGACAACACACGAAGAGGCTGATAACATCATCGTCCAACAGGCTATTATGGTTGCATCCAAAGAAAGGAAGCGCGTTGTTGTTCTTGTTGATGACACCGATGTGTATGTTATGCTGTTGCATTTTTATATTGCTTGTGGTTTGAACATGCCCATGACAATGGAGTCCCCTGTGCACGGGCGGACGTGTGTGGACATAAAGGCAACTGTGGACAAACACCGGAATATCATACCTAATCTACTAGCCGCACATGCTCTTTCTGGGTGTGATACAGTGGCTGGTTGTTTTGGCATAGGTAAAGGTCGAGTTTTGAAAGTATTGCAAAATGGTTCTACCTTGAATAATTTGGGCGACGAATCGGCCATTTGGGCAGATGTTTTGGCAGAAGCAACACAATTTATAGCCTTGTGTTATGGGTCTTCTGTGTCCTCATCGATGACCGATGCCCGCATTAGTATGTGGATTAAAAAGACAGGGAAGTCTGGCGCAACTAGTGCACCGAAGCTGTGCACTCTACCACCAACAACCGAATCATTTGAGCTAAATGTCAAAAGGGCCCATTTGCAGACTTGTACCTGGAGAAATGCTCTCAGCCCAAATCCACCACAATTAGTTCCAACAGACTATGGGTTTGATAGAGACGAACAAATGAAATCTTTGCAACTGGTAACCGTCCCGGCAAATGTGACACTGGCACCCGACGAGATCCTAAAACTAATCAGATGTTCATGTTCCACTCGCACGCCTTGCAAATCTTCGAGGTGCAGCTGTAATGGGTCTAGGTTAGCATGTACTGTTTTCTGCTCCTGTAAGGCAACTGTTGCATGCTGTAATGAACAGACGAAATTAGCTGAAACGTTTGACCAAAATTCTGATGTTGATGAATGAGTTATCGATCAGATGACAGTTCGGTAAACAAAAATAACGAAACAAACTGAAAATTAAGAATGTCACATAACTTCGATGTATATATTTAAACATTTACGAGTCTGTCTGTTGTCAAATCCATTTGTAATGTTTTACTGCTATATTTTCAACTGGAAAATCATTTCGTCCGAATCTTATTTAGATGAACGACATACAAAAGTCCATCAGTGATCTGAATCATCTTAAAAGTGTTCCAAAAACTTTTTTCAGAGCTATTGGGCGCTATTGTGTTTGAAGAAGGCGGCCATTTTCGATTTTGAGGAATATTTTAAGTTATACAAATATGTTTGAAGTTCAGTACGATTATTTACACTCAACAGACTAAAGACACTATTGACTACATGAATCAACTGAAAAGAAATCAATTTAAAAAATGTTGATTTTGGCATATTAAGCAAATTTTTCGAGTATAAAATTACCGAAATCCTTATGTTTTCTTGATCTCTATTCACTATCGACTCAAACTGGTGCGTTACATCGTATCAACATAGTTCCCTTACTCCTTTTTCACAATTTATGGAAGCTACATCGAAAAAAATCGTTTTTTCGTGGCAGCCATCTTGGATTTGTGGCAATATTTAAAATTGCTCAAGGGTGTCAGATGTCCACTCGTAAAATTATTGATAAATATACCATAGACTACAAGAATCCGCTGAGAAAAAAACTATACGCCAAAGACAGGTTCATTGCCCTGGCTGCCGGACTTAATATATCATGTTTGCTTTCTCTACTTAGGAGATGAAAGCCGGTTGACGTGATTGTGCAACAAGTGGCAGCACGGGCACATATTTTACGTGCGTTATCAATCAGCGACCAATGCTGGTGCATTGAGAACTCAAGTTAACAGCTCTCAACCAATCACAATGCATGTTTCACCCGACAAATATTCAACTAGAATTACAATGGTTTATATTCCTCATAGTTAAATACTTGACCGACTTGATCAGGGATGTGCCAATACCCAAAATAGTCCCGGGCGGGAGGGTCATCGGTTCGATTGGGCGACCATGGTTCACCCAATCGGAAGAAAATTTGGATTATTAGCGCCCGCAAACGCGTTTTCCTTGCATTTCATGTGTAAAATACACCACAAGGTCTCTGACAAATTATCATAAAAAATAGGGACATTTCATATTTAAAATTTGGGCGAACATAATTTGAAAGTCAGTGTAACTCACCCGGTATAAGTATCCTCTGCATATTCTTTATATAAATCCAATTATTTAACAAGTTAATCCGGTACAGTAAACTGAAACGGCGGCATTATATCAAAGGCTGTCTGGGAGAGAACTAACAACAGCGTCACACGAACACGTGCCAATCATCGCCTGAGTACTAATCGCGTCATGTCATATTTCCCACGTGATTTCCTTCTTTTTTCGATACACAGCGACGTATATTTACAATGTTTATACAACTTCTGTTACGTCACACTTTCATGGAATGGACTTTTAATCGCCTATTCTTTCCGTCTGCTCACAGTTTAACCGCGCCGTGGAAGGGGGCGGTCCTTCAATTACTATACGCATGACCGCGTCTAACGTTTCCTCAACCATGCGGTTTCTGAGACATGATTTGAGCTTTTTACTTTTCGAAGTTTGAGTGAAAAATTTCAATAACGACATCGTTTTGGCTTAGGATCATTGAAACTGAGCATTCCAAATTCAACCCGGGACTTTTAACTCCAGCGCGTGACTTCAGAGGTCAGCACGCGCGGAAAGTATTTGATTATGTCAGCTCTTTGTAATAAAATTCACCGGTCATCGCAGATCTTTTGACACCTCATTAATCAAGGCTCCCCACGTGCTTTATAGGAGGCATTAAAATGCCACAGATGGCAACATGTCGTCGCTATCAGACATGCAAGATGTCGTTTTCATCAAGAGAACTCCGCACAATTTACAATGCGAGTACAGTTGTGATCGTAAAAATGTGCCGGGTGCACCGGTTTGAAAACGTAGTCACTCCCGGGCGATCGTTTTGAGTGGTGGGCCCGGCGTGAGCACATCCCTGCTTGATCATAATTTACTAAGCCAGAAAACAACTGAATTATAAACTCAATACGACCGCTGTAGGGTGTATGTTTATTAACACTTGCATATTGTTTATGACGAGGACCGATGTTAATCCAATGGGTCTGATTCTGATTATCAGAACATCATTACTTACCTATGGCTCGTGCCAATCTTGAATAAACATCAGGAGTTTTGGAGAGATTTTTTAACATCTCTATTCTTTCATCATCCAATGTTGGACAGTCTTTGCTGAAGAAACAAATGCGAGAATTCAGATTTAACAAGAACAGACGGCTGAAGAAACAAATGAGATATAATTCAGATTTAACATTTCAGCATTTGTTTTTACCCTTCTAATTATTCTGAATGGATCAGTAAAAAACATACAGTAATGCCCTAAATAATCGACTCCTTAACCACAGCAGAAATATGGGTAACTTTTCAGAATTTAGTCCCCGAGAGTTTCCGATGAATGGCAACAAGCCATATTTCCAACTAAATCCTGAAAAGTTACCCATAATAGAGATGGGCGGTTTTGATTTTTTACGTTCGGTTTCGGTTTCGTTTTTTTTGGGAGAAAAAACCTCGGTTTCGGTTCGGTTTTCGGTTTATTTTTACTAGATAGTGAAATTATACTGAAATACATACAATTTGAGTATATACTTTCAAAGTAACCGTAATTAGAGTCAATAATGTCCCAATAACGTTGAATATTTGAGGAAGGAACTGCGATCACCGGTAAACAACGGGACAAAATGCCGACGCAAAATGAATCCAATGCGATAAGATCATAAAGATGATACAATTCGGTATTTAAAAAAATAAACACCCCCATCTTCACTGTTCAATGTTCATCCCTTTCTGACATGTTTAAAACATATTTATCATATTATATGCATTATAGTATCTGAGAATTCAACCGCAAACAGCAAATTCACAAACAGTGGGCGTCCTTGACCTGACTGTGTAACAATTCTTGACACGTGCATGATTGACCCACATTCAATGACTGCGGTGTGATTGCTTTGATGTTGCGACATAGTTTACAAGCTGCACATGGTTTGCCCAGATTACGTCACATCGGAATGTCCAGACGATCAAAGTGTTCATACCATTTACTTGGTTTAGTTTTCGACTGTCTGGCCAGGTTGCTGGTATTTGCATGCTCTGATACGTTTTTATGACATATTAAGCAGCGACATTTTTTGGAGTCGTCTCCAGTTAGACGCGTAAAATAACTCCAAACAGGGCTTTTTGTTGAACCCTGTTCGTTATTTTGTTCGGCAATGTTTTGAAAAAGAACAAAAACAGTCGCCTACGATATTATAACAACACATATCTGAGACGAAATGGACACATTCCGATATAATATTGATCAGAGAGGCCGATAATTTGATAACAATATCAACTAATAAGTACCTGGGGAGGTATAATAAGTAGATTTAAGTGAAAAATAAACATATATAATAAAACCGTAATGTCGGTTTGAGCAGAATCGCGTCGGTCGGTTTTCGGTTTATTGTCAAAAACCGAAACCGAGTTGTTTTCTCGGTTAACCGCCCATCACTAACCCATAATTCTGCTGTGGTTAAGGAGTCGATTACTTAGGGCATTACTGTAGGTCAATTCTTCATACACATGGCCTGGGATGTTGAGATCAAACTAGAGGTAGGACTGTCTGAAAAATTACAAGCTCGGACAAAATTACGTCAAGAGATGGACAGCCAGATTCCCCGATAGATCGTTGATCCAGGCGTCAGGTTTATGTGTACCAGCCATCGAAATTGGGAAAAATGTCCCACAGCAAATTTAGTTATTGGGCATGTTAGATTTCACATGTTGCCATGGAATTTCCCACATCTTTGCTTATTGCCGAGCTCATCTGGGTTTGAGGACTGGGTGTACCATCATATAGCCAGAAAAAAATATGTTTTCTGTGGCTTCAAAGATAATCTTGCTCACCCGCCATCTGCTTCTCCGTCCTCTCGTAATCGTTTGGAATCCATCTTTCTGTAGTGGACGACATCAATGTGTGTTTTGTAGACAGATTTGACATTTCTTTGTTTAGGGTTAACACGCAGAGGGGTAGCTCTGTAGATACCTGTGGAAATTATTAAAGATGATCTATCTTTTGCGGGTGACAATTACAACAACAACAACATCCCATTTCAAGACTAAACACAGCTATTTTGTTGAAATAGATTGTTTCTATAAAGGCATAATAAAGTGGTTTATTTCTATCATATGATCTTGTTAAAATTTATAGTCACAATTTACTGTGATTGAGGTGCTACCAACAGAGTTCTCCTTCTTGGTACGGTCCGAACATTTTCGCAGATTTTACTATTCTAAAAATAGCCCCAAAAACTGTCCCGCCTATGTGATAAAAACTTCTAAACAATATGAATATTAATTGATAGAAACTTTTCTGGACAGGTGCCCATCATCTGCTCAAATATATTAAGCTCTTTACTGCTGGTTGACGTCATGTGTGCTGTTGACGTTATGACCAATTTTCAGTGAGAACAAGAGCATTGTTATGTGGCAAAGTACGCCCTTTAGCCATTTTAAATTGTACTACTGCAAAATACAATACAATTTGAGCTTAATACAACGAATATCTGAAATACCCCTAATTTCAATGCCAAAATGAGGTCAAGTCTAAATAGGGCTGCAACCCATGTGAAAATAATAATTAATTGGACAAAACCCATACTCGAACTTGGCCTGGAAAACGCACATAACAGCTTAGGGCTGTTCCATTTAAACTTGTGTACCACCCCCGGACGTCAGATAAAATAATAATGCATAGGTGGGTGGTCTGGCACAAATTGTACTTCTGTTGGTGGGTGTCATGTTAAAAAATTCGCTTCTGTTGGTGGGTCGAATCAAAGTATAATTTGAACTAAAATTATTACAAAGATTGCTTGAAAAAAGCACCTACAGCAACGACAAGGCTATCGCGAAATTTGATTGGCTAAAACAGGCTCATCCAATCATCACCACGTTTACATAACGTGAACGAACACTCAACTAAAATACGGAATCTGGAAACGGATCATTGCATCAACAGGGCATCATTAGGTCTCTCAGGCCCTCGCGCATCCACCTAAACCCCCGCGCGTGCAAAGTTTTTATCGGTACGAAATATCGCGTTTTGTTACATTACATTCCGCCGTTCCGGTGAGTTTTGCGTCTTTAATTACGTACGCAGGGGTGACTGTTTAGCAACGTCAAATTTATACCTCGAATTACGGAAATATGCCGAAGCTTCTATCAATCCAGATCATCAAGAATGACAACATACTTCTTGATTGGATCATTATCGGAAGTTATGAGGAACAGAGTACATTAATCAAGTTATTTAGAGATGTCTGTTTAAATAAATTCTAGAACTTTTATCTTGATGCTTCATTAGCAACATTGCAAGAAATCGAACTTGAGTGTTTTGTGGGGGACTGATCGCACCATTGATCGATCGTTCCAGCGGGTAACATCGACCGTGAAAGTTATTGATTTGCTTTCTGATTTCGGGAAGTATATTAAGTTCGTCGTAAAAGTAAAACAACATGAGACTGTTGACAAAAATGCTACTAATACCACTGGAAAGTCTGGAACAAATGCTCTCCAACTTCTGATGGAAAAGTCAAAACAGTTACAGCAACAGAAAAATATCGTCTATTCAATGATGTTATTGACTGGCGAGATAAAATAATGTTGGATGGTCAATGGTTGGAAGTGCTGACTCAGCTGGTAAGCCATTCATTGATGCTGTTGTGAACTTATTGTGGTACTTAGACACTGTTAGATCTATATCGGGATAAAGGGAAAAGCAGGAGTTGCGATTTCGGTGGTATCTTCAGCAGCTTTGTAGGCTATAACGACCCAAAATCTCACAGACATGGGGTGCCACCAATTGATCGTGAAAAGTTGCTTAGTTTAGAATCGGCCGTGGATGTTTTCATTTGTTTTGATATAAATTCTTTGTGGCAAAAAACTTTCTACTGAACACTTACCTGATCCATGTAGGGTGATTACAAAAGCATTGCAAAAATGTCAGATATGGCTACATCAGTATATATATATGTATCATAATATGTACTGGTGAAATTATCAATAAAATTGACATGTCTTAAACGATCCATATGCATGGAAAAATTGTGAAATATGAACATGTGACAAGTTTACAACCAATTGATCTAATAATTTGCAGATAAAAACATACAGAAACTGTTGATCAGCGATAATTGACAATTTTCCCAGTACATGTTATGACACATTATATTATTACCAGATACCCCAATAGCCCATCTTATATGATATCAACAATTACCCGCATTATATTTATTGAAATTATTTAATCTGCCGGTATTGGTGGGTGGATATTGCAATATTTTGCCGGACTTGGTGGGTCTAAACTGAATTAAACTGCTGGGGTTGGTGGGTGGGGTAAATTTCAGCTGACTTCCGGGGGTGGTACACAAGTTTAAATGGAACAGCCCTTATATTCATATAAAATAATCCAAACAGGAGTTATTGGGCGGAAACCGAAATGTTAAGAAATTGGTCAAATTCTAAGTAGAAAAATGGCCATAAGTCATGTAAACAATAATTGGACGGAACCCATATTGGACCTTATCCTGAATTTTTAGCTGGGAAACACGCACCAACTTTGGTTCAGATCAAATAATCCAAACTGTTATCAGTCTGAAACTAAAAATGTTAATAGACGGATGGACAGACAATGAAATCAAAAATGTTAATGGATGGACGGACAGACGGATTACATAATATGACCTTTCAAAAAAGGGTATAAAAATATAACAGAAATGCTGCAAAAAAAACTCTTAAAACTTACTCTATTCAAAGACTATTATCAATTTATCATACATAATATTGAAACATTTTAGACTGTTTAACCCTTTCAGTGCCAAGTCCGATTTTTGTATCAACGAGCTGTATCAAACCATATTTCCTTGATAATTTTTCAAATTTATTGGTTATAAAAATAGCAGGTTATATATAACCAGTTTTATGTTTGAGAAGATCTGACGAGCGGTACCCGATTAGGTCCGCAGAAAGTTTCGGTCACTACGGTACAAATTATATTTAGACCTCTGGTCACGTGGGCGTTCTTTCTTATCAACCACGACCAGCTACCAGTAAGACCTGTTTTCGACTTGACAAGATTCTTTCAAAGTTATGTAGCACAAAACAATAAGAAAGTCAAATACACATCCTGGCATCGGAAATTGTTTTCTTGCCCCTCCCTCCCACCCAGGTTATTTTTGTTATGTTTTTATGATCAGGTGTTATCCTGTCTGTTACATTTGTACTATTGTATGTTGGTGGGGCGCTTTTTTGGTGCCCCACCTTCACATTATTATTATTTCGGCTGTTTAAGCCAAATTAATTAAACAGCCATTGAACGAGAAATTGTCTCCTGTTTTGTGAACAAGCAAATCCCTCCTTGGGCTCAATATTATGTAGTCACAGAATATTTATTTAGCAATCTTCTCAGGGCATAAATATATTTACATACACCTAATATCTCTTCCGATTTCCCCACAGAGTTACGGTAGACACGCCCCCTTATTCAATGCGTTCATAAACCTATGAACGCAACGTGACGACACTTCCAATGTCGTTCATAGGTTTATGAACACATTGGTCGCGGAAATGACCGGATATTGTCGGACATTGCCAACTGATTGAGTATGTATATGGTATGTCCGGATTGGGCAAGAAATTTATTTTGGTCTATAATCAGTGTTGTTGCCCGGTGTTACTGAGCGTTGATGTTCAAAAAGCCCGCTACTCAATAGAGTTTTATCATTTTCCTTACCGCTACAAATATCCCCCCGAACCTCACAAATATATCATTATGGTAGAACGGCGTGTTGTCGATTTCTTATCCACAGCCGAATCTTAATAGTTAGTTTCAGATATCATTCTTGAAATCAACACGTCTACATTAGTTACTAGCTAAACAATACAGTTTGTCATATGTGTATACTTAACTGTGAAATTGCGTGTTTTTTTTCGTTCTCCGTGAACGGTTTCTCAAAATGTTTGGTTTTCCAAAAAACCAGGATTCAAACTTTCTTAACTGAACTCCATGCGTTCATTTAAATAAATGAATAAATAGTGGGAAAGACAGACAATCCTAGTTCATAATGAATTTAAGTATATAAATATAAATAATAAACGGCGGATTCCAATGTGGTCATGGGTTTTGACCGCGATTAAAAATCAGCAAACTCCGCATGAACCCCATGACCACATTGAAACCGCTGTTCATTTCTTATGTGATACATTGATGGAAAGAGCTCTAAGAGCTCTTTCCATCAATGTATCACATTATTATAATCGATAAATTTGAAAAATTATCAAGGAAATATGGGTTGATACAAAAATCGGACTTGGCACTGAAAGGGTTAAAACGTTGGTTGTGGTCAGTCCTCAAAATACGGTGCGAGTGAATTTATTGATGCTACTCCGCACATCGGGGACCACATTCTGCATGGCCTCATCTTCTCTGGGAGACCTAGATGTAGGTTTAAGTTCCCAGATGGTGAAGTGCTGCCATTGGGCACCTTGATTATCAATTGTGTCGTCTATATATATAGAGATATAGAGAAACCAAACTAAAAAAAATAAATTTAATGTGATAATTAAGATACTTTCCAGCGAAGATGAGTCCTAAGCAGATGAGGTCCCCAGATGGTAAATTTAGTGATGCTAGCCCGCTATGAGGGGTAGCGTCACTAAATTCACCCTCTGGTGACCTCATTCTGTAAATATCCAGAGCCATATATTGAGGCCTGTTGGTGGTATGTGTGGTTTTGGAAATAATACAATTAGCTCAAATTTCGATTTGATCTTTAGCCGTATATTCATAGTGGCAATAAATGAATACCTGTTACTGTTACTCTGTCACCAGGCTGAACATTGTCGACCAAATCATTGTGAGCAAACACAAAAACTGTATGTGGTGTCTGGCCTGGTGGCATGTCGTCTGGAAAGAAGAATGAAATCGATCAAATCATTGTGAGCAAATACGATCACTGTTTGCGGTTTCTGGCCTGGTGTCTAGAAAGGAGAATGAACTATTCATATACTGAACAAGAGGATCCTATAAATATAATTTTACTTGGAAAAAAGTATTTTCCAACAGTTCAAAACTGAAAAAGGCACCCCATTTGTGAATTTAACAAAAATCTCCACTCTCAATTAAAAAATCATTTTCCCTTATAACCAATGTATGCTATATGGAAAATATGAGCCTCCTTAAGAAAGTATATATTTTTCTAAAGTTATCGCTAACAAATTACCCCATGTAATACAACCACTCGATGCCAAATATATTATACAGCTTCATATAAAGGGGGAAAACCCAGCTTGACGAAATTGACTTAATCGGATGGCATTTTATGTGACAGTCGCGAACCACAAAAGGCGATTGTGTTCCAGCTATAAACGATTTGTTTGTCTATAATATCAGATTATAATATCACGTGTCGGCGTCGCGCAATGCCTCGAACAATGACATAATCACAATGAAATGTCCGACCAGACATTTAGTGAGTGCTGGCAGTGTGGTAGGCCTGTAACGATTCATCGCGATTTCGATTCATCACGATTCGTCAATCACAATTCTATACGCGATTCATTTGTATGTAATTTCGATACACTACGATACAGTTCCGCTTCCGTATTATGCAGTTACCATACGAAGTCACTCGGGTCCCCTCGGGTTTCCGTAAGCTGTGAATGCTTACGACGTGTTATCGGAAGTAAATCTGTAAATTTCGTTTGTTTCCGTGAGCTCGCACTTTGACACAAACGTTGGCGGAAGTGAAATGACTGACCTCCGTAACCTCGCCTCAGACTGTAAGCCATGCTCCGATTGGTTTAATTTGATGAACTGCTGTGATGTCAACCAATCAAATACTAGTATATTGGATATATCGTCTGCGCAAAACAACACCACGTGGGCCGTGGAAAGATGTCTGCTCAAGAAAGCTTAAAACTTGTCAATCCGACAGCGGCCTACAGGTCGAAAATCTGGCAGTATTTCGGTTTTGGGACGTACACCGTTGAAGAGGATAGAAAGCCATGCATTAAGACAGACAGAACTAAAATGATCTGCAAATTATGTTCGACGGCAACCTCTTACAAGACTGGTGTTACGACCAACATGTCGCACCATTTGAAACGACATCATTCTCAGCGACTGTTGTGATTATGTGATATATAAACAGACGAGTGAGAAACTTTTCAACTCTTTTTCCGACTTCAGTATCAATATGTCATGTTGTACTGGTATTTCCGGATGTGTACGAGCATACTACAATACACATATAACTAAACAATTATGAAAGTACACAGTAATATTAGAACAAGACAGTCAAAGACTGTGGGGTCGCCCACCAGACTGCAAAGACTGATAAGACTGGGACTCTGGAGACCAAAACAGTCAGAACTTTTCATAATCACTTTAAAAGAAGTAGATCTAAACAGGATATGTGGATAGAGAGGCTTCATGTATGTAGATCGGGAATACCTACTTTTAAATTACCAACTGTACACTACTGATCATGCCCTCCCTCCTCTAGCTCATGTCCCTTCCTGACTGGGCTCCAGACTATCAAGTCTTAGGTTGGAATTTCACAACCGACATCTCACAAACTTTCTCAATTGTTGGAAATTTCCAATCTCAAAAGCGCCTTTTTATAAAACTATTTAGACATGTTTGAAGCCCAATTATCCATGGACCCAAAAACACTATATGTATGTTAGATTAATCAGTCAAGTAGTTCCAAGGTAGATGTTATAATGCATTTTGTATTTTAATGATTTTATTAAACACAAAAGTGTTAAGTCCCCATAGCCCCGTCATTTCTTAACAGGTTGAATCATGTTAACAAAGATGAATCTCAGTCACTAAGGATCCTCCATACTATATGTAAGCTAAATAGTCCAACCTCTCTTGAGAAGACATTTTAAGTATTAGCATAGAGACATACAGTTATGTCCCTGATCCCACCCTATTTAATCTGGTGACCCCATCTGACAACCTGATGGTACATGAGAAGAAGTCGTTTTTAAGAATTACTATGGGGGGCAAGAGTTATGGCCCTGGCTTCACAACCATTTGACAGAGTGACCTCATTTGAACAAAACTGAATGTGAGTCACCAAGGGAACATCCACACCAAATATAAACCCATTCAGTCTTATGATCTAGAGAAGATGTTCAAAGAATTGTTGACAAATGGATGGATGGACAGACAGATGAACAGGAGACAGGTGAGAAGTGATGACAAAAGCTTCGTCTCAGGTGAGCTTAAAAATTACATTTAATTGAACAAATCTGTAAATCACCCGCCCAACACTGTGGGACATCCCTGCAAGAATATGACATTATCTTATTATACCAGTAGCGTACATCATAGATACAGGTTAAGTGGGTGGGGCAGAGCTAATTCTCTTATACCTCTGCCCTTATTTGAACAAACATGAATCCCCATCTCTGATATCTGTCCATCTAATAATTTTAAACATTCACTTTTAAGAGTTGAAGTTAATTGATTTTCCAAAAAGGACCCAATTGGAACAGCAATAAACATGCCACCAAGGAAAATAATATTGGAACAGCCAAGCGTGTATTAAGTGTGTCTGAGGTCCCAAAAGGGGAATGTGGTGATGCTATTCTGTAAGGTGGGCTAGAATCACCAAATTCACCAACTGGGAACCCAAACTTACTTAATCATCAACTGCTATGGGAGACCTGGGGACAGACAGAAGTTCTCCAGCTGAAGTTGGTGGCATATGACAGTATGCACACCCATTTCACACCTCAATTATGCATTTTAGAATCTCAACAGAAGAAAAAAAGCTGCTAAAATGTCAATTTGAGACTCACTTCCCAGAAGATGAGGCCTAAGCAGAATGAGGCCCTCAAAGGGTGTATTTAGCAATGCTAGCCTGCTGTGCAGGGTACAAATGCTAGACACAAATGCTAGACACACTTCATTACAGCTATGAGAAAAGGAATTTAAATTGATATTAATGACCAGGATATTGTAAACAATTGACAGCTTGAGAAAACAAATGCTCAACACTATTGATCTCATTTAAATTATGAATGACATGAATACACTCCCAGGGGACTCTGCCTATAGCCACAGAAGTTCTGTTTATATCTATAAATCTGGCACTGATTTAAACACAACATGCCTCTATCATGCTTGGTGGTACAGAGCATAGATCGCTTGGGAATGCAAGGATATGGAACTTACTGAACATTTCTGTACATCTGTCTGTTTTCTCACAAAATCCTGATTTCAACCAAATTTAGTGGGGTGACTAGAGGTACCTACCCCCCCCCCCCCCCCCCCCGACGATGTAATGTCCTAAGTTCTTCAAAATTTTAATTAAATATTTTATTTAATAAAAAAAATAATTATTTATTAAAAATAAAATAGACATAATTATTTTGGGGGGGGGGGGGTTAAATTGAACAATAAGTTAAATCTAAAAAAAAAAATTCTTCAAATTTATGTCCATAGCCCCACCCACATTTGACCCAGTGACCTCATTTAACCAAATCTTAACCACAGTCACCCAAGGTACCCTCATACCAAATGTGAACCCATTCGTCCCAACAACTTCAGAAAAGAAGTCGTTTTAAGAATTACTATGTGGAAAAATAGTTATGGTCCTGACATCAAAACTATTTGACTGGGTGACCTCATTTGAACAAATCTGAATAAGAGTCACCTAGGGAACATCCACACCAAATATAAACCCAATCGGTCTGATGGTTTCAGAGGAGAAGACGTTCAAAGAATTGTTGACGGACGGACGGACGGCCAGACGGACGGACGAGGAGTGATGACTATAGCTCCACCGGAGACTTTGTCTCAGGTGAGCTAAAAACTATCATTAAAACTCAACCTGAGAGTTGTGCAATTTGGAGTGTTGAATAGCTATTTACTCGTGGGATCAAATTTTGCGTATCGTGATACGTATCGTATCGTTGGCCCCGTATCGCGATTAGTGCTGGGACGGTTGGGGTTTTTTCCTAACCGGTTAACCACGGGCATTAACCTAACCATAACCGGTTAACCGTGACCAGTATTACCCTCAGTACGAGATTGAATCTCAGTACGAGATTGAATACATACTATATACTACATACTATATCGGCAAAACAAATGTTTATTACGCGTCCCGGAAACGTTGACATACATGCGATCACAAACAATGTCTTGGACATACAATGCGTTCCCGTTACGGCGATCAAATAGTTGTAAATGTGTATAAATTAATTCAGTTTGGAGCCCATACAAACTAAAATATAATATAGATTAGTGGTGCGCTAGTATATCGATATTTACGGGAGTTTCGCACTGCATAACGCTTGCTTGCAAAACCTTCAGCGACGAAATATAGTCCCCCCCCTTGTGTGTATCCCGGGGCCCCCGGGCACGATTAGCTCAAACAATGTACTGAAGATAGGCATACTGTTGTTTAGTAATGTTAAGTGTATGGGTATAGCCTATAGGCAGGTATGTATTAATCACAGTGGCTACACGATGTTACTTCAATTATTTAATAAACAAATTCAAACAAAATTAAATCGTTGTGATTCATTACTCAAGCCCCAGCCAGTGTTTAGGAATTAACTTTATCGAACGCATCACCAGATATACTCTTATTTCCCACTCCCAGTAGGCCTGTGTTTTTTCTGGATGTGCGACTTCATATTGGATGTTGATCCAGAATAAACGAATCGCCTTCGGCAGGCCTTGCATACCACCCATTTCTTCTTCCTTTTTTTTCGTCATCTTCAATTATATGACTAAATGTCCCCAAACGTTTGATTTCCGTTTGTGTAGGTCTTCTGTCATCGCTTTGAGACGAACTAATGGTAATGACAAGGGGGGGGGGCAGTTTCAAGAAAACAGACATAATATTGATGACGTAATAAAAGTCTAGACTTGATTGCTTTGATGTATGCCGCGCTGCGCGTGCAGCCGGAACGTCATGTAATGCCGCCAAAAGAAATTGGCATTGAATGTGTAGCAAGTGATTCACAGACTGACACAGATAAGAGTGTTGTTGTTGGTTTCACGTCTAGAAAAGCCGCCGGTGATCAAACAGGCATGTGTTGTGGGGTATATGAATACACAATCAACTGTCCAAATCGCTTCTATAAGCGGCTACTACGTTGATAGTACGATCGTTATCAATATTACGGTTATCCGGCTGTGGCCTCCTCCAACCGGTTGACACGCATAACCGAACCGTAACCGGTTATCCGGACAACCGTCCCAGCACTAATCGCGATACGTATCGTATCGTGACCAAGCGTATCGTTACAGGCCTACAGTGTGGCGCAGCTCGCTCTGTAAATTGTCAATGCAGCTCATATCAGAAATGCATTGAGGATTCACCGAATGGGCGTGGCCAAAAAAAAACAAAAAACAAAACAAAAAAAATAATATAATATAGGTTAACCAGGGGTCACTGCTTGTAAAATCTATTTGTAATATATATCTGTAAATATGTTTTGTTCATGTACTAAAGCACTTATGTTCTGTGTTGACTTGCAGCTAAGGCATAATCAATTTATCAAACTATAGTAATGTCAACAACTGTGTAATAAAGTGGTTAAAAAAAAAAATCCAGATTATTTTAGGATGTCGACAGAGTTTGACAGGAAATATTTGCAAAAACCACACTGAATTATCTAGACTGTGAACCCAACTAGGGTATGCGCTCAGTCTACCATCTGAAATCATGACTTCTACTTGAAAATAAATCAAACATTTAGGTTTTTGGCAGCCATTTGCAGACTATATTTTGGAGGAAAAATCACAATAAAACTGAAAAGATGAATCATTATTGAGTGTTTATGTCTGCCAGATTATTGAAAACCTGGTTGAATAATATTTATGTGGTTTTGGTCCTGCAAATGGCTGCCAAATAACTAAAACATGAAATGAAGAATGTTTTATTTAATTTCTCGCAGACAGTCATGATTTCAGAGTGCATACCCTAATTAGTTCATAGTCTAGATAATGCAGTTTGTTTTTTGAAGACATTTCCTGTTAAACTCTGTTGACCTACCTCAAAAAATCTGGGTTTTTTTTTTAAACCCACATTTTTACATAAACTGGAATTGAAAAGTAGCGCGCCACAAATGTGGATCTTGGTTGAGTTGACTCAATAATAACTAATAAAATGCAGCACTGGGTGGGTTAACCCTTTACCCAACAAAACGGCCAAAAACACAAAAATAAAGCTTCAACAGCCTAAAATATCTTCGGTCTGTCTCAATAACACCATACAAATATGGATATCATTGGAACCGGTTCATTGACCACATTGTGATGGCTACAGTTATGCCCTGTGCCAATGCATTCTCATATATATGCGAGTCGACCATAGGTCGCCTCGCATATATAAGAGAATGCATTGGCCTAAAAAAAAATCTTTTTTAACACTTTTTACCATTTGTTCTTACATTCTTTAACAATTTTATTATTTTTTTCTACATTCTTTGACAATTTTATCATTTTTAATATGTGTTAAGCCAATGCATTCTCTTATATATGCGAGAATGCATTGGCACAGGTCCGTTCTGTTGGGTAAAGGGTTAACAACGACTGTCTAAGAAGTCACAGCATCAAAGGTTATACGCCAAGGTTATTCGCCATTATGACTTATCCAAGTTATCATTGACTGTACATGCATCCGCTATATTTCCCAGTTTGCGATTAGGTGCACCAAAGCAAAATTGAGTGCCTAGATCCAAAATCAGGCACACTGCGTGCCTGCATTTTTCAAAATCGTAGGACTGCATACCTGGAGATTCTTGTAGTTTGACACTATGTTAATTGAGAGTAACATACCTGGAGATTCTTGTAGTTTGACACTATGTTAATTGAGAGTAACATACCTGGAGATTCTTGTAGTTTGACACTATGTTAATTGAGAGTAACATACCTGGAGATTCTTGTAGTTTGACACTCTGTTTGTCGGAGAACTGTGATCGGTTGTGAATGAGAGCATAAGAGTGATTTGTGTTACAGTTTGTACACAAAGTTGGCTCTGCGATTCTACCACGGTCGATTTCTACTGTTGCTGTGTTGCCACAAACGTAGCATTGGAAGAATGCTTCTCGCATCTCAGGAACGAGGGGAGACAATCGGATTACCATACCACTGATAGTGATGAGTTGATCAATATCTGAAAGAAATAGAATGCAGAGCTAATAATAACAGGTCATCACATAATAGTCTAGGAAGTTCATCACAACAATCGAACTCACAATAAAGTTACCAATATTCATGAATATTCCTAGATGAGTTTGGAGCGAGTACGAACTACAAATATGGCATGAAATCCAGACTAATTTTAATGGTTGACCTCAGTTGAAGGTCTTCCCGATGTGCCACTACCTGAAGTAAATCAGTATCTTCACCCCAGATCTGTGCTATTACCATACAAAAGCAAAACTGAATCAAAAGATGCTTGGGCACAAGAATAATAAATTATTCAAATTTATTACAATCATATGTGCGATTTCCATTGAAAAGGCCATTAATTAAAAATGGTAATGTCACTAGTGAATTATGTCATTTCTCGTAATGTCTCGTGACGTCATTGACGTTACGTCGCTTACTGATCTAGACTGAATTTTCGATGGTTGATCATTCTCCACATCAGGACTTTCATGCATTAATTATGTGAATTTTAATCATATTTGGCAAACCAAATTGATGCCGAAGTGTAATAAATAGAGTAAATAATTATTTCCGAGAATTACGTTAAATAATTCACTTGAGGCGAGAGACGTTTTGTTTCTTACCGACGTATCTCGTCTCTCCTGAATTATTTACCGTAATTCTCGGAACCAATTGATTACTCTCTTTGTATACTTTCAGTCCTCGAAATTGGCCATGGCAATAAGCAATGCTGAGGAAAATACAGTGGCAACATGTAGAATCTACCATGCCACAGCATTAAATGAATCTACCATGCCACAGCATTAAATCTACCATGCCACAGCATTAAATCTACCATGCCACAGCATTAAATGAATCTACCATGCCACAGCATTAAATCTACCATGCCACAGCATTAAATCTACCATGCCACAGCATTAAATGAATCTACCATGCCACAGCATTAAATCTACCATGCCACAGCATTAAATCTACCATGCCACAGCATTAAATCTACCATCCCACAGCATTAAATCTACCATGCCACAGCATTAAATCTACCATGCCACAGCATTAAATATACCATGCCACAGCATTAAATCTTACCATGCCACAGCATTAAATCTACCATGCCACAGCATTAAATCTACCATGCCACAGCATTAAATCTACCATGCCACAGCATTAAATCTACCATGCCACAGCATTATCTACCATGCCACAGCATTAAATCTACCATGCCACAGCATTAAATCTACCATGCCACAGCATTAAATGAATCTACTATGCCACAGCATTAAATCTACCATGCCACAGCATTAAATCTACCATGCCACAGCATTAAATCTACCATGCCACAGCATTAAATGAATCTACCATGCCACAGCATTAAATCTACCAACCCACAGCATTAAATCTACCATGCCACAGCATTAAATCTACCATTAAATCTTACCATTAAATCTACCATGCCACAGCATTAAATCTACCATGCCACAGCATTAAATCTACCATGCCACAGCATTATCTACCATGCCACAGCATTAAATCTACCATGCCACAGCATTAAATGAATCTACCATGCCACAGCATTAAATGAATCTAACATGCCACAGCATTAAATTTGCCGTGGGACATTTTTCGTAATTTCGATGGCAGTACTTTTATAACTAAGTGGGAGAATCCGTTTAGTATTGAACAGGTTAATTAGAATAGGTGTTTACCTTCTGGATTAAGAGATCTCATATTCATCGTCTTCTCGGCGTTAAATGGTCGCACTTGTATCTGATGCTCGAGCACTGTGTCGCGATACTTATCAAAGAACATTTCATTCAAAGACATATCAAACGTGGGAATGACCTCTTGTGGGTAACATATCAACTGTCGATACAAGTCTGCATCAAACTGCTTGAGGTGTGCGCAGTTTACATTCAGGTACGGCTCTCCGATAGCATTAACCTGCAAATTCAAAGTATATTTAAAAAAAAAAATCAAATATACATCCATTTTCACAATTTATTAATCTGGTAGCCAAGGGGTTTGGAATAATTTAGATCAAGTTAACACTTAAAAGGCCTACTAAATTTTCGAAACCCCAGATAATTTTATGTAAAATATATGCCATATTATACACCATTTGAAAGAGGAAGCTCAAAAGCATTGTATTATCAACTTATTCGGTGTAATAAACTGTGAACATGTTGTTTTTGATGAGATATCGACTTGTGTTCTTTGGTCAAGTTTCATTATTTTCTATAGAAAGAGAATAACTGGTGATGAATTATAGTATTATAATCATATATTATGGCATAGCTTGTTATTAAAACCGTATATCAAGACAGTATAAAAAAAAATAATTGTTGACTCGAAAATTAAATGGGCCTTTGAACTACTCAGTCCTCGAAATTAGCTACGGCAAAAGGCAACACTGTAGACAAATCTGTAGAGGTCAATATAAGTTCATTAAATACTCCAGTAATGCAGTTGAAGGAAAACACAAATTTCAAAAGCTGAACTATTGTAACATGTTGAAGGAAGCACTTCCCATGTAACATGTTCAAGTCCTCGAAATTGGCTACGGCAATAAGCAATGCCGTGGTTAACGCCACGGCAACATATAGCATCTACCATCTAATATCACAGCATTAAATTTGCTGCAGGACATGTTTCCCAATTTCGAGGGCTGCATGTTGAGGCATGCACTTCCCAGATAACATGTTGAGGGATGCACTTCCCAGATAACATGTTGAGGGATGCACTTCCCAAAATGTTTTTATTCACATGCCAGGTTTTTTTTTTTAAACACAATGACAGGGGCCGAAAAGGGCCCTGTTCAAGCCTTGAAATAGGGTGTCTGTCATTTGCAGAATGAGGTCCCCAGAGGGTGAATTTATGATGGGGTAGCATCACCAACTTCACCCTCTGGGGACCTCATTCTGCAAATGACAGACACCCTATTTCAAGGCTTGGCCCTGTTCCCAACAGGAAATAACCATGATTTGTTTCCCTCCCAGGATGACGATCATATTATGATATAACTAATCCAAGCATATGCCCCCAACACACTTTCAGTTTAGATAGTGGGCACTGGGCAATACTAAATATTTGTATGGATGTAATTTCCCCCCCCCCCCACCCCCCACCTCTAAATCCAAGAAGTGTGTATCCTTTCCCCTTAAACTGGGCTATCAATACACCAAAACACAACCAAATCCGATGATCCATGCCCAAGTTACAAGCTGAAATCTTCATATGCATTACGGATACAAAATTAATAAATTCCCAAGTCAAAGGATGGTCGTAAGTTTGTAACTCTGGTAAAAATGAAAAGACGAAAACCGTAGTAATGGGATATCCTTTAGGCCAAAAAAAAAAAACTAGTCTGTTTCTGATTTCTTGAGCAAAAAAATCCAGGTAGGCAGGTAGGGAAATGATTTTTTTTGGGCAAATTTTTCTTCTTTCAAAAATCCATCTATAATGCACCATATTCTAAAGACAAGATAAAAGTTGGTATTCTCAATACCTTTGTATCCAGTTGTTGGAAGTTTCTGACAGAAAACTAGTTTTATATCTGACAATATACCCAGAATATGCACCAGAAAGTTTGGAGTGATCTGAGTTCCAAGAAGGGACACGAAAATGCTATCTCCTGTCACGAATCCTATGGCTCATGGCACCATGACCCAATGTTGCGCAAACTGTACATGACAACATTGATACTATCGGCATTGCTAGCAAAAGTCTAGACAACTTTTGTGCCATCATGCTGACATCTCATTTTCCGATTTATTCCTGAATTGGGATTCATCTGCAACAACAAATACATGTACGCATGTATATTAATAGAAGTAAATTGTTTTTGAAAATTCCATCTAAAATTATTGCTGCTTTATGTAAACATAGTATATACTATATATACATGTATATATACTAGAATATCCATATAGTTTGACGAGAAAAAAGGTTTATTTTCACATGTATGATTCAGCAAATGGGAGACCGAGCTTTAGCGAGGTTCCCCATTTGCTGAATCATACGAGGAAATAAACCTTGTATCTCGTCAAACTTTATGGGTTTTGTTTTTATCGATCGCCAAAGTTTAAAAGTCGTTAACATCTATTAAATTTCTTTAAATGGGATAAGAAATTAATGGGGAATTTCTTTAGGAAACAATTAAATCGATTGCAAGATTTTTGTTTGTAGTTCTGAGAGCGTGACTTGATTATGATAGCTGGAGTATCCGTTCTTGCTTTATTTTAGCATGTGCTAAAATAAAGCCATGTTTTATTTTCCAGCCTTTATCTTTATAGTACCGTACCGGCCGGTGGATAAGTCGCATCTTTTTACCCCAATTTGCCCTATTAAAATCCTCCTGCGACTTATAGATCGGTAAGTCAATGAGGGGCATATTTTCAGCCGAATTTTGAGGAATCAACTGCAATCACAGGTAAATAACGGGAGAAAATGCCGACGCAAACTAACTGCAACGCGATAAAATAATACAATTCGGTATACAAACGAGAGGCGGATCACGATCGGCAGATGTTTAACCCATACCTTGGCGATAGCGATTAGCTATTTTTATAAATTTTATAAATCCTTACACCAACCTTTTCATGAGTGCAAAAGTTTCAACAATTCACACTTTATATAGTGATCGTGTGAAAAATATTTAGTTATCACATTGTGTCAACAGGATTGGTGGAGGATGTTAATATTTTTAAGCAAATAAACCAAATGACCCTCACTATGCAGGTTAGGGGTGTGTTATCGTCAACTATGCCAAGAACTATAAACATAATCAATGGAAATATTTGAGTTATCAAATCGGATAGAATGGGGTTAATCTTACCCAAACTAATGAACTGATAAACACAAAATAGTCTATGAAAAGCATGTCATTGGATTTAGAACCCCATACAATAAGTCAGTCTCAAGAATACCAGCACCATTAATATTATCCTGGAGCCCAAATGCAATTGAGGGAATTTCAAAATAAGACATTTCCTCTAATGATGAATATTCAATTGGTGATGTATTGAAACCCTTACTGAACCTGGCTCAAAGTGAAAGGGATAATATTATATCTGTCTATCGCATAATATGTGTCTATGGAATGGTTTCATTTTAATCCCAAATCCATGCAAACCAAAGTGGATCACCATCAACCTGGACATAACATAGGAGAATGATTAAATGAAAAGCATCAAAACCATATGATGTGTGGAGAGGGTTAATCATTTTCAATGACATCATGTTATGGAACTAAGGAATGTGTGGATAAATTTTTGTCTAAGATAAGACAACAGTGTTTGTAAAGAACAATGTCTGTAAAACAACACTACAAAGTAACAATGGACTATTCCAATTTATTATTTTAGAATAGGTGTCATATAGTGTGTGCATATCGCTAATGTAATAAACCTGTTTCAACAAAGGGGTTAACTTCATATTGCACAGAAAGCAGAACTCCACCAGAGAGTGAGTAATCAATCACCGTTTGACATAATTATGATAACAAGTCCAGCCAGCCAGTGGTACCACTATCATGCTTTATAGCATGTAGTATCTAATGTCATAGTGATAATTAACTCATTTCAATAACACACATTGCTGTGGGATATATGTTCTCTTCAAATTCCCAGCAGTAATTACTTGAATTATAAAGGGTCATAACTCTGTTAAAATATATCGGATCAAACCCATATTCGAACTCGATCTGTATTTAGGGGTGATAAATTCATATACCAAATTTTGTGGTGATCAGATGAAAAATGTTTTGAGTCATAGCAGCTTGGGTGAATTCTAAGTAAACATAAGAGTGAAAAGGGTTAATTAAACAATACCAAAAACCATACAGATGAAGAACGTGCTAAGAAAAACCTAGGTAAGAAATATGAGGCAGATCAGAAGAAATATGTTCAACTTATTGCATTGGATAGCATGTGTGTAAAGGGTTAATTATTTTCTAAACTGATCAACCAATCAATACCAAAAACTATACAGGTGAGGGGTGTGTCATCATAAACCTACATATCAAATATGAACACAATCGGACAAAAAAATATTTCGGTTAGAGCATCGGATTTAAAAAAAAATTATTTTATTTTCGAAAAAAGGGTCATAACTCCTTTAAAATAAATCTGATCAAACCCATATTCGAACTCGATCTGTATTTTTGGCTGTGAAACTCACATACCAAATTTGGTTCCAATCAGATAAAAAATGTTTGAGTTATGGCAGAATGCGTGAATTCTAAGTTGAAAAAGGGCCATAACTCTGTAACAAAATCTCGGATCAAACCCAAATTCGAACTCGATCGGTATTTTGGGCTGAGAAACCCATATACAAAATTTGGTTTCGATTGGATAGAAAATGTTTGAGTTATCGCATTACTCGTAAAGTGTCTACGGACAGACAGACAGACAGACAGACAGACGGACGAACGACGAGTGGTCAATCCGGGCAACGACACTATGTTTACCATACTATGGTATGGGTAAACATAAAAATAAATAAATACCCCATCCTCATATGTACTTTGTCTTTAGTATATTCCCTGTCCGACATTTAAAACATATATATCGTATTATATGTATTAATATCTAAGAATTCAACCGTAAACAGCAGCAAATTCACAAACAGTGGGCGTCCTTGACCTGACTGTGTAACACATGCATGAGTGACCCACATTCAATGACTGCGGTATGTGATCTCTTTGATGTCTGCAAACTTCTAGCCGATGACGTCACATCGGAATGTTTATTTAAAGCCCTGGAATGAGCATAGTTAAAGCCCCAAAGACTCTAAATGCATGTCTGGACAGCGTGTTCTCATATTTTAATGAGGCTTATGTGCGAACTCCTGTTTATATTACATAAACATTATTTTATGCTGTACCGAGTACGCATAACATTTAATCCCCACGTTGAGTAGTTGACACTTAATACTGAAGAGTGCGTTGCATCACTATTAGCCCAAAGCGTTTTTATTCATGCTTCGCGTCAATTAGGCGACAACTAAATTAACGAGGCCATTATCCTAAAACAACAGTAAGCCGAGTCTCAGTTTTATATTCCTATAAATGATAGGATATTTTGTGTCTTTCCTCATACCTTAAAACTATTCAAACGACATCGTGCTTCATTATACCTATCAGTTTTCTTCGAATTCAAAATGGATAAACGTGGCATCAAAAGGAAACGTCTAAGTTACGAAAGTTCATACCTGTTGAAAGTGATAAACTTCGCAAATGAACATGGTAATCGGCCCGCAGAACGAGAGTTTGGTGTTAGTTAGTCCAAACATCATTCAAGTCAAAATAATAAGTTTTATAATCCATGTTCCCACACACTCCTAATGAAAATGAACCAATGTTATCTCCCCTGCTTGGGAATTCCCCCAAATCACATTGGGAATACCGGAAGCATTGGTGGAATGTTCGTTCATTTTTACGTCTGTGATAAATTCTATTTAAAAAAAAATGCTTCCTCCGCTCTAAATAACTCTAAATCCAGGTCAATCTGTCATTTTGATGTTCCCTTACAAGTCACTGGAATAGGTGCGACGTATACAACAGAAAGAGCCAAAAGGCAACCTTTTAAGCTTCAAAATTCAATGCGACTTATCCAACGATGCGATTTATCCACCGGCCGGTACGGTAGATGACAAAGGTGATGGACAAAAAGTGATATAGATGTGTTTTACATGTTTTTTTTTTTGGGGAAAACTTTCGAAAACAAATCAAGGTCGGCCCAATTTCGGCAGGTAGGTCGGGAAATCGGAAACACAGATGTTTTTTTTTTGGCCTTACTGCATACTGGGCTATCACGATATAGTCTGGTCGATAAACTCAAATTTTAGGGTCAACCTAGAAAAAATTTGGACTAAGTTGGTTTTTATATCATTTTGAAGAGGAAGCTCTCCTCTATAACATATCCAAAATCCGCTAAAATCCGCTTTGAGCAATTTTTGTAATTCAAGATGGCGTCCAAGATGGCTGCCATTTTCCTATAAGTCAGCTCGATGCAATTATAGTGAGAACATCTTGTCATATGTATACACTTGTATACATTTTTGTGAAGCTATGACATAACGCCATCTTTCTGTGCCAAAATTGAAACTTCCCGTCTAAGATGGCCACCAACATGGCGACCGGAAGTGGAATTCATACGTTTTTACTAATACTTTTAAGATAAGTTTCTGAGGTCTTGAACTGGTTGAGAATTGTGACTTTATTTTGTATATATCATGTTAACTGACCATTGGAGCAATGAAATATGCTGTTCGTGGGGGTCCACACCCTTCCGATCACTAAAAAATTCGATTTTACAAAACGCGGTATAACATTTTTACAAAAGATCCCCTTTGTGATTCTGGTCACATTTCAACAAGAAGTGGGAAGAACTGTGCAATGTAAGTGATCCATTCTATATCTTATTGATATTCGAACTCAATGGTACCAAAATTGTCACTTTGGCTCAAAATGGCTGTCAAAATGGCCACCAAAATATGGAAAAATGTTAATTATTATCCCAACGTGCCATGCAACCGCTTACAAGTTATGGTGATGTACACAAATGACTATTCCATATTATATACATTGAATACCAACATTTCTTATGCACCTTGATTAATTTGTACTATTTACCATTCTGAAATCACCAGAATTATGGGATTTTTCTATCACAAACAGCATCAAACTCGGCAAAAAATCACTATCTTTAGTATCAAAGGTTCTTTTTATTTTGATATGCCTTAAATATGACATAGTGTGGTGTTTTAGACAATATTACTCAAGATTACATGCAAAATGGCAAACCAAATTTAGTAAAAAGTTTATATTCCGAACATTATTCTAGGCTGTTCCGAAATGGTAGCAAATTGTGACTCAGTTGGTTATTAAACATGCTACTTAATCAATGGACAACTTAATCTTATATTATGGTTGTCCCAAAACCTTATGGGGCACGACAAATTAATTTTAAGGGATGCAGTATGAATTTTGCCGAACACCTCTTTTGGGATTATGTCCATGTTTTTTACGGAAACGGACGGAACGTTGAACCTGAACTGACAGGTATCATATTATGTGGCTACTCTGGCCCATTATCATCAAAATTGATTAACTTATAAACTATTGTCAGGAAAACCGTTTTCTTCACATTGCATATAAAACGCAATTAATGTGGAGAACACTCTGATATTACCTCTATCGATTAACATATCCTTGAGTTATTGTGGAAAGTGATAGTCACACAAAGGTGCACCAGTACAAATCACACATGAGCATGCAGTCACTCCATATATACATACATCAATACCACGTAAATGGCCATGTGCCACTCGCTGTATGGACATACACCTCACCCATTACCATATAGCCACAATTGGGTTTACCCATACACCAACGCATGGTCATATAGCCGTGAATAACATTGCAGACACACCAGGTATACTCCAACACATCACATAACCTGTATACATATCAACTACATACATGAACACAAAGTAACCTCTTGTATACCTATTCGCCTAACCATAGGTCATACAGTCACTCCATGTATATGTATTTGCCACATGCATAGCTATACAGCCACTAAATATATACATATACACCTCACCGATGACCATACAGTCACTCCATACCTGTTCGCTACATCCATTGTTATATATTACTTCTTGTATATCTATTTGCCTCACCAGTGGTCATACAGTCTCACTCCCTGTATATATACATATTTGCGACACCCATGGCCATATAGCCACTCAAGATATACATATACACCCAACCCAAAACCATAGAGTCATTCTAGGTATATACATATAACCTCACAAAAGTGGCCTTACAGCCTTCTAGATATATCAATGTCTCGTACCGCGCATACGGCCATTCATACACTCCAGACTTGCATATACACCTGACCCATGACATTTCAACTTCTCGCTGTATACGCATAAACCACATTCGTGATCATAGTCACTCCTTGTATATCAATTCATCCCACCATTAATTTTGTCATACTGTCAATCCCCATATACATATGTACACATTGGCCGTGCCATGGCCATGTAGTCACTCATGATATACATATACACCTCACCCATGACACAGCGGCACTCCAGGTGTGTATATATACCTCACCAATGGCCATACAACCCTTCTAGATATACCAATACCCCGCACACACGGCCATTCGTACACTTCAGACTTGCATATACAGCTCAATCGTGACAATTCAGCCACTCGCTGTATACATATACACCCTCTCCACGAGTATTCAGCTAGTTACTGTATGCTTGTACACACCACCAAAGACAATACAATAGTACATATTAACATATACATCCCATCCATCACCATGAGGTTGCTCTCTATATACACTAGCCGCCAATGGCCATCAAAGTGTACTCCAGGTACAGCACTGCTCAAATTAAGCGACCTGTTTTAACGAGGTGTACATGCGTTAATACCGCGGTGCAATACCGCCGATTTGCGGTTGCACTACCACGCGCGTACCGCGGTACCACCGCGACGTTCACGGTACCACCGCACTACCATCGGTAACGAATGTTGGTAGCGCGGTGGCACGCGGTAATGCACCGCACAAACGCGGTGACATTACCGCTACGCGGTAGCATTTTTATAACGAGGTTAATGACGGGATTCGATGGCTGACCGTCAATCTTCCAAAATAGGACAGCCGTTCTCACGATCTCCGTCCATGTTTGTGTACCGTGAAGTGTATTATTAAAATATTGAAATAGATGAAAGCCGAGTATCGGGAAATATGCCCATTATAACGGGCTTCCAGATTAAGTAAAGGTAAGTATAAGTTACTTTGAGAAAGTCATTTTTCAATTAATGTTAATATTAAAATATTACAAGAACATTTCTAGTCTCGTTTTATTGCCTAAAATTCCCATACATGACACTATTTGTAATCAGTGTTGGTTATCGGGAAGGGAACAAATGATTTCGGCCATTTTAGACAGCTCGATAAATCCCGTATCTATACAGTTTATATCAATGTTCAGATGTACGTGATCCCTAAATTGAATGATAACGACCACTATTTAAATAGTCCCCAGAATAAATATCGTTATTAACTTTATTGACATTCATTAACTGCAAATCACAAACACCATTTATTCGTATAACGGGAATTATTGGTCTTAGCAATAAAAGACACAACGTGGAACTCCCGTATATCCAGGAAAAAAAACACATTCTGGCAAAAGCACGTGTCACTGATTACGTCATACTGCAGCTGGCAGACTTTGTTAATATAGGTCACGGGGCACTTAAATTAAGATGTCGTCATGTCTTTTTATAACTGGCCTCAATGGGTGAAATAAATATTTGTGTTTTGTTGATGGTGCTATTATATAGTAAAACTACACACGTGACGCACGCGCGAATGGCTGTTTTGTGTTTTGGACACTTGTATTTCCATTACTTCAATGCGTCCGTTTGGCTTACATAATGCTCGCAGAAGGTAGTTCAGATATTTATCGATCTATTTTGGTATTGCGAATAATATTATGTGCGAACCGCTACGTGGCTTTAAACAGACAAGTCTCATTCGATCTTTAAAATGTTGTGCATGTAATAGCTATTTATAAATATTTGTCGCACAAAAGTGAGACAAACGCTCTTTATTGCTACCGTATCGGGATTCGGGAATAAACTAACAAAAAAGGACTAAAACACACCGAATTCGATCACTTGAAATAATTATGTTACAATGTTAACCTCTGTATATAACCAAACAAACATATTTTATCTTTCCAACACCATGCATGTTTTTTTCCGAATAACGATTAGATAGGAATACCGGTATGTGATATAATTTACACTGCGACCCACCGAGAACTACAAGTGCACGCCCTCGCCAAAAGTTGCAATTTCACATCAAACGATTCCGCCCGACACGCACTCGTGAGCACAATGAATGTTCACCTAACAAAATCAAAGACTGATTTGACAACGTTGTGTCTTTCAATGTTTGGTGTTTTGCGTGTGTCTTTTGTCGCGCACATTGGTGATGATAACAACTTTACTTTGCTGCATGACATGTGCCACGTAATGCGTACAATCATACGTCTTGGCGATAATATACTACATGTATTTACGCGCCGATTATGTTTGGCATATGAACACAACTATAGATTTGAACGAATATGAATATTTCTGCAACGATCGCCGCCCTGGCCTCCAAGACTAAACTCGGACTCAGTGTTACTAATGCACCATCCCCGCTGGTTTCGACCAAATTCAGATAAATGGAGGATTTACTTTTCCCATTTTTATAAGAAATTTAGATTTCGGAAACACACACAAAAAAAATAAAAAAATCCGCATGAGTGGAAACCGATATATAGGAACCGGGTGCGTAAATCATTTGACGATATGTAAGATAGATGCTAACAACAAAACTATTACTCCACGGTGTTTTGCGTAATCCAGTCGCCGTAAGCAATTATAGCTGAGTTCAAAAACCGCCGACGTGATTAAACGTGATGTACGTGTACATTTGTAATATGTTACATGTAAACCAGACATGTTCATATGTAATCCGATTGCATTATTATTCATTTATATTCATTACGTATACATAATTACGTGCAGCTTACAGGTATTCATTCAATACAAAAGTTATTCATAATCATTTACCTACCGTGTGACGCCTTGTTTCAGTCGTGTTCTCTCCGCGGTGGAGGGCCGTTAGCGGTAATTTGAACGCGGTTACGAAAAAAAAAACACCAATAACGCGGTGACCTGCGGTAGCCAACGGTAAAAATACCGTACCAGTACCGCGGGTCAACCGCCCTCCGTCGCGGTACAGAATGATAACCGCGGTATTTTGGTGGTAACACCGCGGTAAGTACCGGCCCATAACCTCGTTAAACAGGTCGCTTACTGAGAGCATAGCTGTATGCATATACACTTCAACAATGACCGTGCAGTCATTCCATGTACTCATATACACATTGCCCATAACCACACAACCACACCCTATGTATACATACACCCATCCATTACCATACATCCAACATGTGTATACATATACACCCGCCCATGACAATACATCCACCCAATGTACATATATACAGCCCACCACTGACCACACAATCACTCCATGTATACATACAGGACAGTGTAGCTGCTCTCGTTATGACCATACACCACTTCAATGACCAGACAGCCACTCACTGTAAACATGTTCATCAGCATACAGCTACTCCTTATATATATATACATCTCACTATGGACATCCCATCCATGACCATATAGTCACACATTGTATAACTATTCACACCATTCATGAATACAATAGTTCCATGTATACCTACTCACATCGCCTATGACCAGACAATCAACAGACATACACACTGTATTAAGTTGATCAATGTGGATGCTAATGAACCAGAATAGCCACTTCATATGATCCATCTCAGTTCGGTTTCAACGTTCTGTCCATTTCCGTTCAAAAACAAGGAAGCTTTAGGCAAAATCCATATTGCATTCATCAAAATCAATTTGTCATGACTCGTAGGGTACCGGGACAATCAGAATAGAACATTTAGTTGATTAAGTAGCATGTGAGTCACAATTGATTATGTATACATATACACCACGTATATACACATATGTTTATGTATATAATAATGCTTACCAAACTTGGTTGCCATTTTGGAAGCCATCTTGAGTAATTGTGTCTAAAACAACTCAGTGTGACACATGTAACACATATCAAAACAATAAACATCTTTGATACCAAACATAGTTCCATTTTACTTTCAAAATATGGCTCAAACCTGAACAGCGATTTTTTGCCGATTTTGATATCAGGATTGTGACAGAAAATTTCGAATAATTCTGGTAATTTCAGTGGTTAAAATAGTAACAAAATACCAAAGGTGCATCAGAAATGTTAGTACTCAAGCTATAAAAGACATACTAGTCAACTGTGTGCATCACCCTAACTTGTAAGCGGTTGCGTGGCACGCTGGGATAATAATTACCATTTTCCATATGTTGGTGGCCATATTGGCAGCCATTTTGAGCCAAAGTGACAATTTTGGTACCTTTGAATTCGAATATCAATAAGATATAGAATGGATCAGTTACATTGCACAGTTCTTCCCACTTCTTTATGAAATATGATTAGAATCTTTGGGATCTTTTGTGAAATGTTATACCGCGTTTTGTAAAATCGATTTTTTGAGTGATCAGAAGGGGTGTGGACCTCACGAACAGCATATTTCATTGCTCCAATTGTCAGTTAACATGCTATATACAAAATAAAGCCAAAATTCTCAACCAGTTCCAAACCACGGACACTTATCTTAAAGATATTATTAAAAAAACGTAAAAAATCCACTTCCGGTCGCCATTTTAGCGGCCATCTTGGACGGGGAGTTCAAATTTTGGCACATAAAGGTGGCGTTATGTCTTAGCGTCACAAAAATGTATACATGTGTATATATATGACAAGATGTTCTCACTATAATTGCATCAAGCTGACTTATATGAAAATGGCAGCCATCTTGGACGCCATCTTGAATTACAAAAAATGCTCAAAGCGGATTTTAGCGGATTTTGGATATGTTAAGGAGGATATATTCCTCTTCAAAATGATATACAAACCAACTTAGTCCAAATTTTTTCTAGGTCAAACCTTTTATCGACCAGACTAATACCCAAGAACAACCGTATCTAATAATACATGCCTGAATTACAAGCTGAAATATTTGGACATAGATAAAATTCAAGTCAAACAAGGGTTGCAACTCTGGTCAAAATGAATGGACGAAATCAGTAGTAAGTCGGTATCCTTACCCCCATGCTGTGCAATCACCATACCAAAGCATAACTGAATCGGAAGATCCTTGCCCAAGTTATTATAAGTTGAAATGTCTCTGGTAACCCGCAGTATGTGGGTATCCTTTCCCCCCCCCCCCAACTTGTGCTACCAGCCTACCATCGTGCCAAAGGACAACAAAATCTGTAACTAACACCCGAGTTACAAGCTGAAATGTTCTTAGATACAAGATTCACAAATTCCTGTGCTATCTATCACCACGCCGAAGATACAAAGTTACAAGCTGAAATGTTCATAGATACAAAATTAACAAAATTCCAAGTCAAACAAGGGTCACAACTCTGGTAAAAGATTTATGGTATTAAATTAATGAAACCAGTAGTATATGGGTGTCCTTTCCCTCCCAACCTGTGCTATCACCATGCCGAAGGGCAATCTAATATAAATTAACGCCAAGCCTGCAAATAGCGTGTCTGTCATTTGCAGAATGAGGTCCCCAGAGGGTGAATTTAGTGATGCTATCCCGCATAGCGGGCTAGCATCACCAAATTCACCATCTGAAGACCTCATTCTGCTTAGGCATCATCTTCTGGGGAAGTATCTATAGTATCAAATTAACATTGTTTTTAGTTACATTCCCCTTCTAGGAAGTTTCTATATCCCCTAATTTGCAGAAGATAAAATTCATAATTGAGGTGCCCAATGGGTGAACATCACCAACTTCTGATCCCAGATCTGCCATAGCTGTTGAGGGCCTTATCAGAATGAGGTCCCCAGAAGGTGAATTTAGTGACACTAGCCCGCTATGCGGGATAGCGTCACTAAATTCGCCCTCTGGGGACCTCATTCTGCAAATGACAGACACGCTATTTGCAGACTTGATTAACGCCAGAGTTGCAAGATGATACGTTCGGACAGACTGAGCCAGATTGTTTGGCTTTGGCAATCTGCTACGAGGGTTGGCTATATACCCCGCACATCCTTTGGGGGTCGAGGGCATAATAATATTTGGATAGCAGGATATCCGGTTGACAACTGGTTATCGTCGGCAACTGGTTGAATCATGGTCAACGGCAATACTTGGGTTTACAAATGTTTTTCCAAGATTTCTAATGTTCTATACGACAATATAGTTACCTTCAGAGTCCCCCAAAACTGAACTATTTGATGATAATGATAACAAAACTTATCATCATCATATTTATTTTGAAACAAGTCATTCGACTCATAGTTCCACTGAATTACGTCAATAATTTACACAATAACAATATAAAACAATTTGAAATTATAACGCCATAGTTCAATCATCGTAAATGTATTTTAAATCGTATCGGTATGCGTCGAGTAATGTTTTGAATTCTGTCAACGTTTGCGCTCCCACGACCATATCAGGTAATTTGTTCCATTCTGCAACAATTCTGTTAGTAAAAAATAATTTGTAAATGTCTTTTTTCGGTCCAGGCTTCTGAAGTTTTTGGATGTTCCCTCTGGTTGCTGAGTATATTGCTCTCTGAACAAACTGCTCTTGAATAATTTTGTAGAAATTGTTCATAATCTTGAATGTCTCAATCATATCTTATAGTGTGTTTTGAGTAAGAATAAAGAATTCAATGTTTAGTTGAAAAAGCATTATTTATCAATAACAATTTATTACAAACACAGTTACACTGTGTTACAATGTTGTTGGCAAACTTCAAAGCTGTCAATCGTTGCAACAAGACAGTGTCATAATGGCACCATTTGATGTTCTTTGATTTTGATCACTGATGTCAAATTCACCGTCATGGATCTTGGAGCACCTCAGTGTTGACACAATTATCTCACGATGGGCGCAAGAATTATGTGCTACATTTTGAGCAAACTGACTACATTGCCTTTTTAACACTGTCAAATCTTATTGGTTAATGTTTCATGTACCTACGTTATAGTCTTTTAACTCTTATTATGGCAAGTACCCAGCTGGACAAAACAAGTGTCCACTTAACGCGGTGCGGTTAGCGTTGCCACCATGGCTGAAATGCAACTACACCGCGGCTCCACTGGCTAACTACAGTTGGGCAGCCGTGTACTTGCCTTTCGGCCATGGTGTAGTTGCCGCTGTGTATGTTCATTAAACTGAAAAAAGATGATACAAACCCGAGTGCGTCCGGCCGCGGTGTAGTTGCCGTTCGGCTGTGGTGTACTTGCCGTTCGGCCACGGTGCTCAACTGCAGTTACAAACTCGGACACAGCGGCTAAACGGCAAATACACAGCGGTGGCAATGGACACTTGTTTTGTCCAGCGGGGTATATACAATGTTCCAACTAATCAACGGCAGCCCTCTTAATTCAGATTGTTTGGCTACAGCAATCTGCTACGGCAGCCCTTTGGTGTGACCCAGTTTGCTTCGGCAAATTGCTTTGGCATAGCTGATTGCCGTAGTCAATTATGAGGACTGCAACGGCAAGATATAGTCGACTTGGAAGCTATTGGCATTGATGCTGGTTCCTCGACAAATCGACTCAACACTGGTAGGAACCCTGCAAGGTCGAGCGGCATGCTTACAGTAATGCCCTCATTAATCGACTCCATAACCACAGCAGAATTATGGGTAACTTTTCAGGATTTAGTCGGAAATATGGCTTGTTGCAATTCATCGGAAAGCTCGGGGAGAGCTTTCCAATGAATGGCAACAAGCCATATTTCTGACTAAATCCTGAAAAGTTACCCATAATTCTGCTGTGGTTAAGGGGTCGATCGGCATGCTTACCTCTTCCATCCTCTGTAAATAATATGGCTCTGATATATCCATTCCCTCAAACATCTCGTCTTCAGCTACCTCCTCGTCAACAAAGCGCAAAATAAACCTTCGGAATTTCTCTTTACAATGAGCGACAACGACATCTGTCCCCCAAATGACGAGTTGTGGTCCACCAGCCGGATCACTTGAGATTTCACTTGTGAGTCGTGTTGGTTCCTGTAACAATAAATATATTTCAGTAACTGTTTCTCAAATACGGGGATTGAAATTATCAGAAATTTCTACCCTCATATAAGTTCTTGTAATCTCATAATTAGCGAAAAGTAGCGAAAAGAGCCAACACCCCCCACAGGAAATTGTTACGAATCAGTGTTCCGGTAACGCAATGAACAAATGTGCACGGTGACAACGGAAAAATGAAAGTCTCGATTCGTGTCATGAAAATGACTAAATGAGCCTTTTATACAGTTTTTTGTGTGCAAATTCCTTGCTAGATTGAATTACAATGGAGATAAACGTACACTGTTTTGTTGTACATTCTGGGATTCGAGCATTTTCATGCTCGAATCCCAGAATGAACAATTCAATAGGGTATGTTTTATCTCCTAAATATATCCACAACTCGTTTGATAAAATATTCTAGATTATTCTTCCATGACTGGAGCTTCCAGAAATTTGGCGAAAACCCTGTGCCAATGCATTCTCTTATATATGCGAATCTCCCATAGGGAGCCTTGCATATATAAGAGAATGTATTGGCCTAACAATATTAACATTGACCTTGCAAGCCAGTGCATTCTCTTATATATGGGAGACTCGCATATATATATATGAGAATGCACTGGCACAGGATATTTAATGCTAAACCAGTGCAGCTCCTGTAATGAATGTAATGTAATTTGGTTGCATTTTTTAGAAAGCCCTGTGCCAATGCATTCTCTTATATATGCGAGTCGACCATATGTCACCTCGCATATATAAGAGAATGCATTGGCCTAACAAATTTCATATTATTTTTTATAATTGCTAAAGTATGTAAGAAAACAAATTAAAAAAAAAGATGAATTATTAAAGAATGTAATAAATAATGATGAAAAATAATAAAAATTGTTAAAGACCTATGGTCGACTCGCATATATAAGAGAATGCACTGGCACACAATCTTTAACCCTTTCAGTGCCAGGGGCCGATCTTATCGGCCCTAATTTAGGCCACGGTTTTTTTATTTTGTGGTTTACGGATTTTTTCTGCCATAATCAACTTGGGTAGGAGGAAAAAAAATAAAAAATAAAAAACTGAAAAATGTGTTTTTATTTTATTTTTTTTGGTTTGTAAACTCAATTTTAGCTTGCCTTTTTAAAGACGAAGATTCAAGTGAGTTATACCCATCACTTTTAGGTATCCTTAGAAAAGGTGCTCAATAGTCCCTTAACTATCTTATTTCAGATACACTGAGAGTAATATATGCAGGACTGATGTGACAATGGGGCTTTCTTATTAAATAGATTGCCACACCCCATATTGTATATATCGGTATAAACCAAAGTTTGGCCTCACTTTCTCATGCTATTTTGACTAGGTGATACCCTGTCATGGGAGTGGCTAAAATAACTCATTCCCATTTACGTGTCAATGTACACAGCAAATTTCAAACAGATTGGATGAAAATGTGGCCTGTGGTCCGTGCTAAAGGATTTAAGTGCAAAATCCTAGATGGCCACTGGTGGCTATGTTTTTTTTTAAATCACTCGTTCCCATCTACGTGTCAATGTTCATAGCAAATGTCATGAATATTGGATGACAAATGTGGGCTGTAGTCCGTGCTAAAGGATTTAAGTGAAAAGTCCAAGATGGCCACCAGCGGCCATGTTTTAAAAGGGTGTGGCCAAAATCACTCGTTCCTACCTACATGTCAATGAAAATGTGCTTGACCATAATGACTATTTCCCATCTACATTTCAATGTACACATTCGTCAAGTTAGGCTAATATTAACTTGATGATAATGCATGTTCTAAAGAATGATATGCTAAACCCAAGATGGCGAAAGCCATGTTTTTCCATGGAAATGTCCACAAGTACTCTTTCAGATCTACATATTTTAAATGTATTAATGGTATACAACAATTTTCACGATGAATGGATAAATGCCTCCTAGTTGGTGGACCCAACTAATCAAACAGAGCTAGACGCTCTGATAATAAAAGTCAGGTTTACGGACTAAATGTCTCCCAGACTGTTTTTAAACTGCATATTCCAGGATGGCCACCGGTGGCCATGTTTGTTGCAATGTGTGGCAAAAACCACTCTTTCCCATCTAATGTCAATGCGACAGGGGCTTGTTTTTTAATTTCTCCCCACCATGAAAACACATCCACTGAAAAAAGTGTGAAAAATAATTGGCTATTTTGGGGACAAAAGTCACAAAACACATGTCACAAATTCGTTTTAATACAATGAAGGGATACATACACGTTTGTATGTCGGGTTTATCAATGGGGCATTTAATTTCTACCCTTGATTTCTTTTACAAACAAGCTGCCGCTTGTATAAATGTCAACGACGAACGATTTTGGATTTACAGAAATACTTCCGGGTTTGGAAGGGAGGTAACTCACTATTATATAAAAACACGCACCGGAACATTTCCGCGGATTGTTTTCATTCGACAATTGGAAAGGATGGGAGGCTGTCACCGGGGAAGGGGTTGTACAAATATAATTTTGACAATCAATAAGCGATTTATTCATTCAATATTCGAGCCACTTTTTTGCGTTCCTATCGTCAATCTTTCAATAAAAATATGTACCTCTGGACCCAAATATGTGGGTCGGCGGAAAATATAAAATAATTTATTTTTTTACAATATTTTTTTTAGGTCGGGGGGTTTTCCACTCGGTCGGCGGATCCGTAAACCACAAAATCAAAAAACCGTGGCCTTACGGTCTGTAAAATCGGCCCTAAAAAAAATATTTTTTTTGGGTTGAATTTTTGTTGGGTATGCTTAAGCATGCTATAGCGAATTTAAAAACAAACTGGATAAAACCTTAGGGGCATGTAATAACTCAAAACTATCACCAAGTATTCATAGTAATAATTTTGATGCCCATGAAAAACGTAAGATTCCCTGGCACTAAACCTACAAAATAAGTCTGTTAAAGAATATAAGAAAAATACAGTAATGCCCTAATTAATCGACTCCTTAACCACAGCAGAATTATGGGAAACTATTCAGGATTTAGTTGGAAATATGGCTTGTTGCCATTCATCGGAAAGCTCTCAGTGTGGTTAAGGTGTCGATTATGTTGGGCATTACTGTATTTCTAATAAGTTTATAGATGCAATTCATCATGACGGTCATGTATTTTAATCAGAAATTTTAATCTGGAAACAGTATGGTTGATCTCAGATTAGAGCAAGTTGTATAACTTTGTTTTTTGTGGATAAAAATCGAGACATCCCACGGTAGACACTCACTGTGGCATCACCCGTTCCTGATCCTCCAATGGTGACCTGCCTCATCTTCCGGTCACTGCGTACATCTGGACGAGCTCGAATTGGTGTTTCACCTACACCTGGAGTCCGCGGTGTGCCCATCAAATGTGATCCGGGTGTTCCATAATTTAATGGACTGCTCAGGTCGATCTCGCTGCTGGGAACTAAAAATAGATGATAATTATGATGCAATACAGCACACAAAGCTAGCCAAGTTTAGTATTGAAATGTTAAATAAATCGACCCTGATACAGTAATGCCCTAAATAATTGACTCCTTAACCACAGCAGAATTATGGGAAACTTTTCAGGATTTAACAATCGAGTCGACGTCGATTTCTTTATCCTGAAAAGTTACCCATAATTCTGCTGTGGTTAAGGAGTCGATTATTTAGGGCATTACTGTAACTGCTAGTCGATTAGATAAAACAATAGCACTGTGTTGGTGTCGACCTTGCTGGTATGTTGTGTATTTGATCAATTTGGTGACAATTTGCTCAATATTGCTGGAAGGTTTCCTGGCCAAATACTATGAGAATGTGTGGTGTTTGTATAATCTGGAAACTGACACGTGTTTCTTGTTATTATTTACATACTATTAACCCTTTACCCAACAAAACGGCCAAAAACGCCCAAATAAAGCTTCAACAGCCTAAAATATCTTCGGTCTGTCTCAATAACACCATACAAATATGGATATCATTGGAACCGGTTCATTGACCACATTGTGATGGTTACAGTTATGCCCTGTGCCAATGCATTCTCTTATATATTCGAGTCGACCATAGGTCACCTCGCATATATAAGAGAATGCATTGGCCTAAAAAAAAAAATTTATAATCTTTTCTTACAATTTTTATAATATTTTTCTACATTCTTTGACGATTCGCGGTTGCACTACCACGCGCGTACCGTGGTACCACCGCGACGTTCGCGGTACCACCTCACTACCAGCGGTAACAAATGTTGGTACCGCGGTGGCACGCGGTAATACACCGCACAAACGCGGTGACATTACCGCTATGCGGTAGCGTTTTTCTAACGAGGTTAATGACGGGATTCAATGTCTGACCGTCAATCTTCCAAAATAGGTCACGATCTCCGTCCATGATTGTGTACCGCGAAGTGTATTATTAAAATATTGAAATAGATGAAAGCCGAGTATCGGGAAATATACCCGGCTTCCAGATTAAGTAAAGGTAAGTATAAGTTACATTGAGAAAGTATTTTTTAAATTAAATGTGAATATTATAATATTATAATAACACTTCTAGTCTTGTTTTATTGCCTAAAAACCCGTGAATTACGCTATTTTGTGAGAAGAGTGGGTTATCGGGAAGGGAACAAATGATTTCGGCCATTTTAGACAGCTCGGTAAATCCCGTATATATTGTCTATATCAATGTTCAGATGTACGTGATCCCCAAATTGAATGATAACGATAATATTTAAATAGTTCTCAGAATAAATATAGTTGTTAACTTTATTGACATTCATTAACTTCAAATCACAAACACCATTTGTTCGTATAAAGAGAATTATTGTCCTAGCAATAAAAGACACAAAGTGGAACTGCCGTATATCCAGGGAAAACAAATACATTCTGTGCAAAAGCATGTGTCACTGATTACGTCATACTCCAACTAGCATAGACTCTGTTACTATAGGACACGGGACACTTCAGATGTCGTCATGTCTTTTTATAACTGGCCTCAATTGGTGAAATAAATATTTGAGTTTTGTTGATGGTGCTATCAGTAAAACTACACACGTGATGCGCGAATAGCTGTTTGTGTTTTGGACACTTGTATTTTCATTACTTCAATGCGTCCGTTTTATAGCTTACATAATGCTCGTAGAAGGTAGTTCAGATATTTATCGATCTATTTTGGTATTGCGAATAATATGTGTATTTTGGGGAGCAAACCGCCATGTGGCTTTAAGCAGACAAGGCTCATTCGATCTTTAAAATGTTGTGCACGTAATAGCTATTTATAAATATTTGGCGCACAAAAGTGAGACAAACGCTCTTTATTGCTACCATATCGGGATATCGGGAATCACTTTCCAATACCATGAATGTTTTTCTTCCGAATCACGATTAGATAGAAATATGTGATATAATTTATACTGCGACCCACCGAGAACTACAAGTGCACGCCCTCGCCAAAAGTTACAATTTCACATTAAACAATGCCGCCCGACACACACTCGTGAGCTCAATGAATGTTCACGTAACAAAATCAAAGACTTATTTGACAACGTTGTGTCTTTCCATGTTTGGTGTTTTGCGTGTGTCTTTTGTCGCGCACATTGTTGATGACAACAACTTTGCTGCATGACATGTGCCGCGCTTTCTTAGTTATACATTTTATTCGCACCGACAAGAAATCTTGAGGCGCAAATGTTTGTAAATTGCTTTACTAATTCACGCATGAGTACAATCGTACGTCTTGACGACAATATACTATTTACACGCCGATTATGTTTGGCAGTTGAACAAACTATAGATTTGAACGAATATGAATATTTGAACGCTGCCCTTGCCTCTAAGACTAAAATCGGACTATTACTAATGCACCGTCCCCTCTGGTTTCGACCAAATTCAGATAAATGGAGGATTTACTTTTCCAATTTTATAAGAAATTTAGATTTCGGAAACACAAAAAAAAAAAACAATTACGCAAATTAGTGGAAACCTATATAGGAATCGGGTGCGTAAATCGTTTGACGATATGTAAGATAGATACCAACAACAAAACTGTAACTCCACGATGCTTTGCGTAATCGCCGTAAGCAACTATATCTGAGTTCAAAAATATAGCGTGGTTAAAAAATATTATAATAATCTGATTTTCTGGTAAAAATATATCATATATATACATGACACGAGATTAAACTTGATGTACGTGTAAATTTGTAATATGTTAATATTGTTACATGTAAATCCGACATGTTCATGTACTTTGCCCATATGTACTCCGATTGCATTATTATTCAGTTATATTCATTACGTATACATAATTATGTGCAGCTTACAGGTATTCATTCAATACAAAAGGTAATCATAATCATTTACCCACGATGTGAGTCCTTGTTTCCAACGTGTTCTCTCTCCGCGGTGGAGCGCCGTTGGCGGTAAATTGACGCGGTCACGAAAAAAATAACGCGGTGTACGGCAGTAACGACCACCAATAACGCGGTGACATGCGGTAACCAACGGTAAAAATACCGTACCAATACCGCGGGTCAACCGCCCTCCGCCGCGGTACAGAATGATTACCGCGGTAGTTTGGTGGTATCACCGCGGTAAGTACCGGCCCATAACCTCGTTAAACAGGTCGCTTACTGAGAGCATAGCTGTATGGATACCTTTATTGTACACATGGTACTTTTAGCTGTCAGATTTCATACATGTGGCATATACTGGTATACAAGTTTTTTCTTTGTCAAGTTGAGCTAAAAAGCCCACAACATATAACACCGTTTGGGCAGATAAAGTAATTTTTTTTTTTAAATCAAGTTGTATGGTCGGTGGTTATTTTTAGGGTCCATCGATGTGCAGAAACAGACAATCTTGTTTTGTTGGTCTCAAGCTGAATTTTAAAATTATTCCTGTGAGAATTCTTGCCATTAATGACATACCGTATTTCCAATGCTTGTGTGGAGTAATCAGACAAAAACGCATGAACAAGAGTTCTAAAATGGATCATGAAAGAGGTTCCCATGCCAATCATGTTTATAAATAGAAAATTGAGAGTCTAATGTCTAAAGGGGTTCAACATATTTCTCTTTATAACAGGCCTACCTCCTGCTCTCTCTATAACAAGCTTACCTCCTGCTCTCGACATATTTCTCTCTATAACAAGCTTACCTCCTGCTCTTGACTGCGGAGGACTTGAGAACAGGGATGCATCAGCATTCTGTACAGATCCTGTTGGTGGAGAGGACGGCATTTGTGCCAACTCGCCTGGTGATGAATCGACTCTTCGTCTCTGAGATGGGGGCGATGAAGTTCCATCGGTTTTCTTGGACTTTCTAGCACTTCCTACTTTCGAAGATGCTATAAAAAATATTAAATTTAAATAATTTGATTATGCTGTTGTATATTCTTTACAGAAAAGGAAGTGTGGATTATTCTTTTATATAATAAACCAATAACGTGGTGTCACCCCGTTAATATGGCGGTACTATACCGCGGTATCATCCAATACCGCGGTACTGATACCGCTTGTTAACGCGAACAAGTATGTGTGAGTAAATACCTCCCCTCAAAGAGTTCCATGAAAATCACCGCGGTATTCAACAAAATTAATGCGGTGCCCGCTAAAAGACCGCGGTATCATTATCGCCCAATACCGTAACTCCACCGCCATGACCGTCTCGATACCGCTACCGTTTATTACTGGTATCACCGCGGTCATGACCGGGGTATCACCCAGTTTTTCTGGTCAATTACTTTGAGAATAGCGGTACTAGCAACTTATCCAAAATTGTATGTTGTATATTCTTTACAGAAAAGGAAGTGTGGATTATTCTTTTATATTAGCGAGTTTGCGATACCCGTTCGACGGGTACGGGTACCGGTAGATTCTGGTAGATTGGTGAAATTCGTCACGGTCATTTGCGTACTTTGAATGCAGCACATAAAGCGATAGGGATTTGGAACGGGTAGATGTATCCCGTTGACTGGTAGTCTTTCACTAAAGTTTTCTCACTCAAAAGTACATTAGTTCTATGAAATAACAGTCAGCTATGTATTAATATATTTATTGCACGATTACGTGGCCAAATCTCATTGATACATTTGTCATTTAAGCCATGTTTTATGTTCAAAGTGTCGAGGCGGCTTCTATCACTAAGATAACTATGGAACGCCGATTTGTTTACTGACAACGGTCTTCACTCAAGTAATGACATGCTATGATTAAGAGAGTTATTTGATGGTGCTATACGCAGTCTCGGCACAGGGACGTGATTATAGAGGGTCTCCGCATTGAGAAGGGGTGTCCACCTTCACATTCCCTACCAATTGAACCACACCAAACAGAGGTTTGTGCGGAATTCCAATTATGCAACCTTGTGGGCTCTGATTTCCCCCCCCCCCCAACTGATCCTTCACTGTCCTGAATATTATTCTAGTCTGTTCTAAATGGATTAGTAGTCTTGTTAAAGAAGTCATGTAATGAAGGGTCCACCTCGCCGACCAGAACGAGAACAATTTTGTAGATGTGAACTTGGAAATTGCAAAATCATAACATCTAGTGGTCTAACACCAGGCAAATTCACGCCCTATATTGTTTTTCACAAATTCATTATCAGTTTTGACGAGCCACTGAATGTGGATAGACCAGGACATACCGGGTCGACCATGGCTCGGTCTGGTGGGAGAACGTTTTGAAATCTGAACATGAAAATTTATCAATTATAGACTTTCCTCAAGCTTTACATTTGTTGGATATTTCCAACATAACTGTTGGCCATATAGCCCGAATTCTTTCTACCAAAAGTAGGTATATTTGCAAATGTTGGTCAAAAACTATAAAAAAAATCCCCACTAATACATTTTTGGAAAATCATACGGAATGACAGAATAATTTCAACGTATGTTTGGTGTGTTAGGTATATATAATTTCCAACTGTTAAACAATTTGACAGAAGTTGGGGTGAAACACCCCAACCCTCTCGCCACGTCCCCTATTGACCCTTTGTGAGTGGGCATAAATACACCGTGAATGTGTTACACGATTGAATACAACCGTTCAGTTATTATATCTTATGTGGTGACTGATTTCTCATTTTAATATAGATATTTGACATTTGAACGGACATGGCGCATTTGAACCTCAAGACTGTTGTATATTTGTAGTGGCCGATAGTGACACAAAATACTGATATACACACCTCATACTCGGCACAATCTTACCGTCATCAGAGCGACTTTTATCTGTTTTCTTTGTTTGGCATACAAGTGAAGCAAACTTGAACACTCTTTATTCAAACCATATAATGAATATTGTACCATTAAACACCCTTTATATCTAACAAAGTTTAATTTTTCTACCTATACATCCGGATTTAGACCCAGACAAATATCCGAGTTCTTGGGATAAATATTCCCTTGCCAGACCCTTCGAAAGATTCCAACCAAGTATCAATTATATGACTATATATTCCCCAACTAATATAAGTAAGGGGCAATTTCGGTCTTATATCTGACTAAAAGTACATGCATGTAGGACATTCTTGGACCCTGTGTCTAAAACAACATATTTTACACCGAATAATGGTTGGATTATTAAATTAGCGTAATTGTATATTTGTGCTATCATAACATATTTTCTCAGCCTGAAAATTCCATCTGTTCTAGACGAAACTAGAACGGTCTGGGAAATTACTAATGAAAGCCAATTATTGAAAATGTTACCAAAATGAGTCCAAGAAAGACGCCAATCCATTCCATTTTGGCCTCGTCCCAGGTGAATGCAATTCATTATCCTCGCAGAGGTCCATCATATGACCATAACATCAAGTATAACGTCGAATGCGGATAACAATTTCTCTATCATATATATTTTTCTGCAATTGGCTCACCATACATTACCCGTCGATATGCTTAATTCTACCCGTAAAACAGTTTGCGATTTAAAAACGTGTACCGGTACGGGTAGCTACCAGTACCCGTACCGGTTTGAAATCGCAAACTCGCTATAATAAACACATACTAGCAACTTATCCAAAATTGTATGTTGTATATTCTTTACAGAAAAGAAATTGTGGATTATTCTTTTATATAATAAACACATACTAGCAACTTATCCAAAATTTTACAAATATCAGATGAGCTTGTAGAAGATATACATCTGTCCGACAATTGTTGCACTGTTCACCAATCATGCATGATCTCCAATCTGCTTTGGCCCATAAGCTCAAATACTAAAGATTATTGATGATGTTAAAAGATGATATAATTCTTTGTAAACATGTGTTATATCATTTAAACTGGGGTATAAAATATTAGATATGAATTGAAGACCCGTGTACGGAAACGCTTCTATCGATTATCTATTGATTGTTTTCTGGTATAAACATGTGTGATTATTTAGCTAATGAACAATAGCGGCTATTGTTAATAGAGACCAGAAATTTTATAGTGCAATTTTGTCCCAAATAAAAGTTAATTAGACTCATTAATCGCTTATAAATATGGATCAAATCATCAAAACAATACAAACAATCAATCTGGGACATTTGACGTTTGGAGCATGGCAATGGGAACACTCTAATGATCTCTATTGCTATATGATATCGCCTATATGGTCTGTTCTAAAAATAGATAAATTATGTGTCCCTATTAATCATCTCATTTTATAATAAAATAATAAAAATAAAACCAATAATAATTGATAAAAGCATTTCCGGACAGGGGTCTTCAATTCATATTTATTATTTTATACCCACAAAACTATTTAAAAACGAGAGGCCGGTCACGATCGGCAGATGTTTAACCCATACCTTGGCGATAGTGATTAGCTATTTTCAGCTTGGAATCTAAAATCCATAACATTCATTGTTAAATTATTATTACCTGGGGTCTTATTACAATGAATGCCAAGTCAAGTAGGCCATTTAGGGACATTAGGGTCCATGAAATTTTATTAATAAATAATTAAATTAAAATAAATCTATGAAAACAATACTAGTACCAGTTGTTGTACTATTTTCGGCATCAAGTTGCTCGAAATACACAGCACTCAGGTGGTTTTTTGTGTTTAAAGGCACGCGAGGCCTTAGTTGTCGAAAATATTCATATTTGTTCTAATCACCGTAAACAGAAAAACATTAAAACGCATACAGTTTCGTTCATATATACCATTACCATCACGTAAACAGCATGTTATCGTAAAGACCTACTATATTTTACCTAAGCAAGAGCCTGATTGTGTTACAGTGGACAGCACAATGCTACTGACTAATCACACACAAATGGCATAAACGCTCTTTATTAGTTCCATATAAGGAATTCACCAACAAAGAACGCTCTTTATGTTTACCATCGTAATATAAACAAACACCAGAAAAGTTACTTTTTATGCTTTTGTTTACATAACAATGGTCAAACATTTGACAATAACATACTGTTTATGCGATATTTCTTATTTGTATACGGACAAAGTCTGTCTACATTTTAATGTTCTTTCTGTTTGTGGCGGTTTTTGACGGGTGGAAATATTTTCACATAATACCCACCGCCAATGCCAACCGTACCTTTAATCACCGCTCCAGAGTCCATTTGGAAATAAAAGACGAACTGGCTGCCATTTCGTCAAACTGCTTTAAGGCTTTAGCGGTAAGTTATTTTCCGAACGCGGTCAGAATGCTTGGAGCACGCTTTACAATAAGCTTTCATGACGATTGTTTTGCCATCCCTGTACTCATTCTCATAGCCAAAAGATATTTTAAACGTCCATGATAGGAACGGAACGTTGACAGGAAAACCATCATTATTTATTTTAATGGGGCTGAAATCTTTTTATGAGCCAATTCTCCCTTCATATAGTCCACCATCTGTCCCATGCCCCCCAGTGTGAATTAGTTCACATGGGGAGCCTGCGACAGAAGCTGGAAGAATGAACGGACATGTTATTTAATTATATTTATTCGTTCATTGTTCAATGAAAGCTGGTTTTGTTTTATTTTGCAAGAACTTTTAGGTGAAAACTGCAGAGACAGATTTTTGGGGTTATTGTTTTCATAGGGAAATTTTATGCTGATTACCAGTGTATGGAAGTCAATGTAATAATTTTTGGACACTATCCCACTTATAATCAAAGTTATTTTTTATAGAAGAATTCCATGTGCAAGATAATTTCTCCTCTTTGTACTCTTTTTGTATAAACTGGATTGCTGCTTGTATTTAGTTTGTCTATATCACATCTGGTTATGTAAATATACCGCTTAATCAATAGGATAACAGTTCTATAACTTACGAGTGGATGCAGCTGATCCTCTTTTGCTTCTTCGAGCTGAAAACAAATAAAATAGTGATATGATCATTATCTTCCTACGAGAACTCCCATATTATTTACAAGCTCAGTTAATAATCAGTCATATCTGCAAACCTGGAAAACCCATCAGCACTGGGCTTTTAACCCTTTACCCAACAGAACGGCCCTGTGCCAATGCATTCTCTTATATATGCGAGTCGACCATAGGTCGCCTCGCATATATAAGAGAATGCATTGGCTTAACACATTAAAAATTATAAAATTGTTAAAGAATGTAAGAAAAAATGGTAAAAAGTGTTAAAATTAGGCCAATGCATTCTCTTATATATGCGAGGCGACCTATGGTCGACTCGCATATATAAGAGAATGCATTGGCACAGGGCATAACTGTAACCATCACAATGTGGTCAATGAGCCGGTTCCAATGATATCCATATTTGTATGGTTCTATTGAGACAGACCGAAGATATTTTAGGCTGTTGAAGCTTTATTTGGCCGGTTTTGGCCGGTTTGTTGGGTAAAGGGTTAAACATATTTGTGCCACGTTTAAAAAAAATGGACTGGAAAATGACGGAATACAGGCTCAGACAAAAGATGCGTCTCAGGATGAACGACTCTCTCAAAAAAGGGGCAATAACTCTGCCAAAATGAGCCTGACCGAACTGAAAATCGCAGTTGACAAGAAAATTACAGAATATATGTTCGGAAAAAGTTCACACAGAGATAATGGTCATTACTATAGTCTAGACCCCGAAGCCACGACAAATAGTTTTCATGGCTGGCTTAACCGATTTTCGTGGCTGGTTAGCTAGCTAAGCCGGCTCAGTCACGACGTTCGTGGCTGACGAAATATGGCGGCTCAGCCGGCTGATATTTTATCATTCATCGTATTTTCGTTTCCGAAATGTTCCTAATCCCCTGTTACCGGTTATAGATGCCGTTTTTTTTAGCGTTTGTGGTGAACCCGTAGAATTCCAGACCACACGTAATCTTTTGATGTTAGGCTTTTCCATTATGGCGAAAATTTACGAAGGACTGGCATGGATATACTATGTAGTTTCCCATCTAATCGGTATAAGTAGTTACATTGGGACTTCTGTCGACTTCAGACTGCTATCATCACTGCCATCTTACGATATATGCATGCATCATTGAATGATGAACCCGATAGTAATGATATATAATATTTCAAACTATTTTCTATTCTTATGTGTATATATTGACAAATCCCAGTGATGTCTGAGACTGGGTGTTGTCGATATAAACAATTTATATTTTAACCCTTTCAATACCGAATGGATGCGCCCATTCAGTTATATGAAAGCATGCATTGGGATAGTCTATTCCACATTAAGGGGCCAGGTGTTATGATAATATAACAACCATGCCGTGTCCATGCGAGTATGCCAATATTAGGCAATGCGGTTTAGTTCTTTGCGATTCACAGTACAGTTGTGCTTGATATAAGCCCATGCACACGGCTCAGCCATTTTACAATTCCGGCGGCGGAGATTTTTAAATGTGGCTGGCGTTAGAACTTAGAACTAATATGGCTGGCGGCGGCTTGTGGCCAATATGGCTGGCGGCGGCGGCGTACGATGGCGGCTTCGGGCTCTACTATAGTCCTCAGACAGAATGCGAGGGGACAAAAAGCTACATGTACCCTGCTTGACAAAACAAGTGTCCACCTAACCGCGGTGCAGTTAGCGTTGCCACCGTGGCTGAAATGCAACTACACCGCGGCTCCACCGGCTAACTACAGTTGGGCCGTGGAGTACTTGTCGTTCGGCCATGGTGTAATTGCTGCGTGTACGTTCATTAAACTGAAAAAAGACGATACTAACCAGAAATCTAACCACGGTGTACATGCCGTTCGGCTGCGGTGTAGTTGCCTTTCGGCCGCAGTGTACTTGCTGTTGGACCACGGTGTACTTGCCGTTCGGCCGCGGTGCTCAACGGCAGTTACAAACTCTGACACCGCGGCCGAACGGCAAATACACCGCGGTGCCAATGGACACTTGTTTTGTCCAGTGGGGTACACTTATTCCATGTTGTAAATTGCCACCCTGTACTGTTGTTCCGCCCTGTACTCTTATTGGATTTAGCAGAAATGTCCACCCTGTGCTCTTATTCCACACTGTATGCTTATTTGGTAGGGATCTGCGAATCGTGGATTTTGCATCGAATCGAATCTCGATATCGAATCTTCTTCCTGATATCGACATTGAATCGAATCTCGAATCGAATCAGCTAGTGATTAACATTGTTTACCAGTGTTTATTTCGGTGTCTCATGACAAAAAAACTGCAAACTTCAATAGATACTATATAACAATGTTAATCTCGTTAAACATCCATTGGAACTTGTGTTTTCTTTTAGGAAAATCATGACATAGGCAAGTCACTCTCAGTCTCATGGAGGGTTTGGGGAATGTTGTATTGAATTTATATCTAGCTGTGTCATGGCGAAAATGACACAGGCAGTGACAGAAAGACACTTAAGTCAGTTCAATCAACGTATCACAAACCCCATGGAATGGAAGTCACTTGTCTACATTATTTGATAAAGATAATAAAGATTTGACACGCTTGGACATGGGTACACCGTTTAGCTATATAATTGTTTCAGTCCGATACCAATAGTAGTTATCTGTTAAACTTTTCACCCCACAATAATTTTATATATCAAACACCTACATCACATATTCACAGTAATTGTCTTCATGGAGGGGGTCCCAGAAAACAGACATAGATTACAAGTGTTAAAAGTTATCAACAAGATTCAACGGATCGAAACTTGTGCAACGCGCTCGATTTCCCAGGGAAACAGAAAATGGTTGTAGAAAATTTCTAGGAATTCTGCAGGCAGTGTCGCAGACAATGACATCCATTTAAGAAGGTAATAGACCGATTGTTCTGAGGTTTCTGTTCATTCCAATCTATGTTTTGTCGCGCATAACGGCGGCTGCGCACAAACATTGAATGTTAATCATATAATCTGAATTGGATATCTGAAGTTCTAACCATAAGATAATCAGCTGAGTTCCAAATCTAGCGATCACGCACAGTGTAGATATAGTGTCGATACATATCGCAAATATATGAGGCGATTGACCACCATCTGACACGGGTTGCGATCGAAACACATAATTTACATAATGCACGTCTATTCTGAACGGCATACATTCAAAATTACCTACGTTGGCTAACTTGACAACATTGTGCTTCAAAGTTTGTAATTTCAGGTCATGTGGCATGTGTTGTCTAGACGCAAATATAAACGAGACAACACCAAAGTAACACCGATTCGAAAATATCCGAATCAGCGGACCGATTCGGTGTTGATATCGAATCGGGTGCCCGATATCGACATCGAATCTCGAATATTCGCAGGTCCCTATTATTTGGACCCCTGGACTCCAAGATAATGGCAAACATCAAGTCAGATTGAAACATAATTCTCGACAAAAAATTCAATCGGGTCCACCAAATCCATGGAAAAAATACCGGTAGACATGCGTTATGGGTTTTATTCCCTGTGAATTTGAATCATCTCGATGATCTTTAAATGAAATACGGGAATCCGCTCTCATCAAATTACAAAGCTTGAAAGTAGGCTTGCCGCGATTTTGGATTTTCAAAATCGATTAATCAGTGGCTATAATCGACGATTAATCAATTTTTCTACCCATGAAATTAAATCTCAAATAGAGATTTAATTTGTAGTAAAATAGATGCCAAAAAAGAGACTATTAAGTAAGTGTAAGATGGTAAGTATAACTCCCGTTTTACGGGCACCGCACATCGGAAATGAAGGGCATTAGTTCTGAGAATTTGCTCCCATATAAATTCAAATGCCTCTATTAAACAATAAAAACAAAATAATTACTCGTAGTTTATGAACTTTATGTAAGGCCATACACACAAAATAGTTCGTTTCTCAGGGATCGCCGCCTCCCAAAAAAAACCCTGCACTACCCCTTATTTATTGGCAGCTGTAAATAATAAATATATAAATACCGCATATCCCAAACCGCCCCAGACCGATAACTTAGTCTTGAAACTTTACGCAAACTGCACATCTATCCGGACTGCAAATCTATCCGGACTTTACATTCACAAACAAGGGCGGATAATTCCGACGGACTTCCTGTTTAAAATAATAACAAAATGGCGACTTTGATGAACATTTCTATCGCGCAGAATGCATCGGAAGGCAAATGGACAATTATATCAGTCAACAGATCAAAAACTGTTTGTAAAATGGCTGGTGATTTCATGTCCACGAAAGACAATGATTTTGACCTGGTTGTTTCAAAAACGAAAACAGGGGACTTTGACACAGTTGCAGGAGACATCATGATCATCAATGACATCATGTTTTCTGAAGTCTCGCAATTTTTCGGACGATATTTTCAAAATCGAGTGACCAAAGAAGAAATCGGAAGAACTAGTTAATGTATTCTCAGTGCTGATGACATGTTGTAAGGAGGTGGTGTTGCCCAGCAAGACAAATGTGACGAATTGTGCAGTTAATTCATTCAATCATTGACTGGTTACTAGGTTAGGTGAAAACAAAGTGAAAGTGGGCTTCCAAACGGATAGCGTTGACAGTGTGGGTCGGCAGTGTGTGGCTATTGTATGTAATGCACTCTGGTTTGTGGATCAGCACTATTTCAAACTTCAAGATTTTTATGAAAGTCTGTGATTAATTAGAAAATAAACCTTTTATTTCATAAATTATTGTTGTGATTTTATATTATCAATTCATGTGTAGTCCAGTGGAACTCCTTCCAATAAAGCTTGATCTGGTTGGTGGTCACCCTGAGTTACATCAAATTTCATGTAGTTTCTACATCATCATGAGTGAATAACTCAAACTGTTTCCTCTATGCAACTTTATTACAAATCTAGATTATTAAGGGGATATATGATGGTCAGATTCCCTGCTTCGGTATATTGCCCATATTCAGTATTACTCTTTAATATGGGATTCCAGTAAATACTTTATAAATAAATACCTGCCTCACCACAAAATTAATTTGAAAAAAATAATAAATATAAATAACTGCCTCCCTCATCACTTTGAAAAAAAAAATCCCTGAGAAACAAACTATTAAGTTTATATGGCCTAAGCACTAAGCAGATTCAGAAATCATTTTGATTAAACAAATTGAACGTAGTTTGATTGTTCCGATTATTCCCAAAATCGCGACAAGCCTTCTTGAAAGAAAGGAAGCAGTTTTAATTATTAACCCTTTCATGACAGGATATTTGCTGGTGCTCCCTATGGGAGACTCGCAAATATAAAATAATGCACTGGCACAGGGTTTTCGCAAACTTTCAGGAAGCTCCAGTCACGGAAGGTTTAAAGCAAGCCTTGAAATAGTGTGTCTGTCATTTGCAGAATGAGGTCCCCAGAGGGTGAATTTAGTGATGCATCACAAAATTCACCCTCTGGGGGACATCATTCTGCAAATGACAGACACACTATTTCAAGACTTGCTTTAAAGTAGCCCTCGTACAACTTACGTGTTTTGTCACCTGCATCGGGAGGACTGCTAGGCTCGGTACTTCGACTACGTTTAGTTCTCAGCGGTGAATCAGACATTCTGCAAAATATAATGACATTTCTAAATGTTCCAGAAATGTGTGCCAATTTATTGCTTTATATTGTACTAATCACCACTTTCTAACAGCAAAAAAGGCAAATACATGTATGTGGATATGGTCAAACGAGATTATTTCTGTCAATATTATAAATAAATAACATTACATGTACAGGCTTCAAAATTATGTGTAACCTATTTTTCATTTGTATGGTTTTTGCTTAATAGGTATTACACACTCTATTATAATCACTACAACTGGTATTACTACATATCGGCATCCCGGCAACTCATTGAAATACCGTAATATTTTTGAATGTCTCAAATCAAGGTGAGAATCAGTCATCACGAGACCTACAAAAAAACTTTGGTGCGACCTGTTTTTCGTTCGCGGCATTTTCATTTTAGATAACCTCCAGGCAAACTGAACAGTCGTTCGGCTCAAATTTGCAGACCTGATGTATATTGCACTTTATTTTGTAGTGAGAGTGCCATTACATGTATATTCTAGTCCACTGATAATACGCCCTGCCCTCCCAAAATTCTCAATTAAACGCTGATTAAACTTGTAAGATTCTTGCTCAATTACATCACAACAAGTTAGGGGCATTCTGACATAAACAAGGCCAGAGAGTGTGGCCACATGGAACAACAGGTGAGCCACATGAATACTCAGATAGCAAGAATGTTGCCCTCTGTTCTTACAATAAGCAGCAATAATTTTTTATGAAAATGAAAAAATTTTAATTTTAAAAACATATTCCAGGTTGGTCCAATTTCGGCAAGTCGGTGGGCAACCGGATACAGAGGTGTTTTTTTTTTTTTTGGCCTAAAACAAAACACATTAAGTGATATTACTAGACAAATCCATGTCAACATAAAATGTAGTTATTCCTCCATAATTGAAAATGAGATAGTACACCAATGAAGCGATAGCGACAATGTCAAAATAAAGATTGGTGGCCTTGTCATTGAGGTGTTGATCGATAGTGGTTTTGTGTGTCAAAGTCATTGATAGCGATTTGTGGGAGTCGTGTAAAAGCAAAAATATAGTGTGTGTAGTTTGTATCTAAGCTGAGCTCAAAGTTGTTGTATCCATATGGATCAAACACACCATTGCAGTCCTTCGAATTTGGAAAACGTAGGTGCGCGATATATCACTCGGGAGCTTTTGGGATTTGCGCGTGCCTTTTTTGAGGGAGCACAATTCAAATTACACAAGTATAATGATACACACGTATAATTCCAAGTGTGGCAAAAGAAACAGAAATAAAAACATATGTTTATATTGTACAATAGTCCACATGATATTAAATAACATCAACAATCCGGCAAACCCGGTGAATCTGATCACGGTAATCAGTCCTTCGATTCTGTAAAATGCAGGAGTGTGGTTGGTCACTCGCCTAACCTGAAACCCAGGCGTGTGATTTTGGTGGATATTTCGGGGGTATAAAATGACGAACGAAGACTCAAAATTAAATCAATTTTATCACCATTGTGATTCATCTTGTACACATGTACATGTATTCTAACTATTCTTCACATTGAAGTAATTAAAACTCCATTCTCGATTTGCGTCATAATGCTTCCGTTGGATGTAAGTTGTTATGAAATGCGGTCAGAGACCACGTAACCACGTGAGAGTTTCCTGTTGTGTGAACTCTATCGATATTTAAAAAAATAATGTTTGATTGCCCCGAACTCAAGTTTCAATTTCTATTCATCTTCACCGTCTATCGGGGCGGCTTCTTTTAGAACGCAACACATGGTACCAAAATTACTTTGTGTTGGTGATGGGGTGAACGGTGGGAATAATTTAAATATGTCATGTTGGTAACAATATCTAGCCGAAAATTCCTCAGACCTACAGACGAATGCGACGACATCGCTAAACGCACCTGACTATAATAATGTTCTAGCGCATGCGCAAAACTTAAAACAATTACTTCCGTCATATACGGCGTGTCCGTCAGTCTTCTCCAGCAAACAAGGTTGATCGTTAACATAAACCCTTTTTCAATCGTGCGCCGGATATCGCCGAGGAGTGTGATTAATTACTCGCCAATATTTAATTTCAGGCGTGCTATGGTGCGCGAGCGCGATCGCACGCCTCATAATCGAAGGCCTGGGTAATTAGTCGACTTCCGCGTCTGAGAGCGCATGCTCATCAGACTCGATTAAAGCTTCAATCTCGGAAGTGGAATCCAAATCGTTGCCGCAATCAGAATCCATTTTTCAAAGGTGTGCAATTGCACACTTTTGGGCAGTGTCACCGTCACTATCCGACATGAATGATGATACAGTTAAACCCTAATCTAGTATTCAAATGAATCGGCGAATCCCGCATGCCGAAACATCAAACGAGGCCGCCAAAGAATTGACACGCTTTTTGCGGAAACTCGCACGTGCAGCAGTTGTGATGAGGTGTCACCCCAATCATTGAGTGCGAAAGACGCCGCTTTGATCTTTGTTACCAGGTTCTTAATCAACGTCATCACTGCTGAGAAAGATACATGGTGAATAGTCATGTCGGCGTTTAACCATTGGTGTATTGTTTGTTAAAATCTCGTTTACCGATTGCAAATTCCGAGGCGTGCATTTGAAATTTGTCGGCGTGCGCATTTAATAACTCGCTGGTTTTTAGATCCGCAAGGGCGCGAGCCTCAAAATCAAAGGACTGACATTGATTGCGGCAGGAAGTTATAAAGCTGAAGTTAGGCCCCTGAGAATAGTGAGTTTTTGACCAAAAACTAATTGAATATTTCATAATCTTACTCGCTGAATCTTACTCGCGAATTATGTTTCGTATATCATTGAAGCCATGTTGTTGTATCATTACTCTAGTATTACACATGCCACAGTGAGAATTTATCATTGGTCAATTGCATCACATCGAACTTGACAGTGTTCAGGCAGCACCGACACTTCATTTCTTTGATGATCAACATAAAATAAACCGCACCTACACGTGCATACAGCACTGCTCAAATTAAGCGACCTGTTTTAACGAGGTGTACATGCGTTAATACCGCGGTGCAATACCGCGACATACCGCCGATTTGCGGTTGCACTACCACGCGCGTACCGCGGTACCACCGCGACGTTCACGGTACCACCGCACTACCAGCGGTAACGAATGTTGGTAGCGCGGTGGCACGCGGTAATCCACCGCACAAACGCGGTGACATTACCGCTACGCGGTAGCATTTTTGTAACGAGGTTAATGACGGGATTCGATGGCTGACCGTCAATCTTCCAAAATAGGACGGCCGTTCTCACGATCTCCGTCCATGTTTGTGTACCGTGAAGTGTATTATTAAAATATTGAAATAGATGAAAACCGAGTATCGGGAAATATGCCCATTATAACGGGCTTCCAGATTAAGTAAAGGTAAGTATAAGTTACTTTGATAAAGTCATTTTTCAATTAATGTGAATATTAAAATATTACAATAACATTTCTAGTCTCGTTTTATTGCCTAAAATTCCCATAAATGACACTATTTGTAATCAGTGTTGGTTATCGGGAAGGGAACAAATGATTTCGGCCATTTTAGACAGCTCGATAAATCCCGTATCTACAGTTTATATCAATGTTCAGATGTACGTGATCCCTAAATTGAATGATAACGACCACTATTTAAATAGTCCCCAGAATAAATATCGTTATTAACTTTATTGACATTCATTAACTGCAAATCACAAACACCATTTGTTCGTATACAACGGGAATTATTGTCTTAGCAATCAAAGACACAACGTGGAACTCCCGTATATCCAGGAAAAAACACATTCTGCGCAAAAGCACGTGTCACTGATTACGTCATACTGCAGCTGGCAGACTTTGTTAATATAGGTCACGGGGCACTTAAATTAAGATGTCGTCATGTCTTTTTATAACTGGCCTCAATGGGTGAAATAAATATTTGTGTTTTGTTGATGGTGCTATTATATAGTAAAACTACACACGTGACGCACGCGCGAATGGCTGTTTTGTGTTTTGGACACTTGTATTTCCATTACTTCAATGCGTCCGTTTGGCTTACATAATGCTCGCAGAAGGTAGTTCAGATATTTATCGATCTATTTTGGTATTGCGAATAATATTATGTGCGAACCGCCACGTGGCTTTAAACAGACAAGTTTCATTCGATCTTTAAAATGTTGTGCACGTAATAGCTATTTATAAATATTTGTCGCACAAAAGTGAGACAAACGCTCTTTATTGCTACCGTATCGGGAATATAAACTAACAAGGACTAAAACACACCAAATTCGATCACTTGAAATAATTATGTTACAATGTTAACCTCTGTATATAACCAAACAAACATATTGTATCTTTCCAACACCATGCATGTTTTTTTCCGAATAACGATTAGATAGGAATACCGGTATGTGATATAATTTATACTGCGACCCACCGAGAACTACAAGTGCACGCCTTCGCCAAAAGTTGCAATTTCACATCAAACGATGCCGCCCGACACACACTCGTGAGCACAATGAATGTTCACGTAACAAAATCAAAGACTGATTTGACAACGTTAATTGTGTCTTTCAATGTTTGGTGTTTTGCGTGTGTGTTTTTTCGCGCACATTGGTGATGATAACAACTTTACTTTGCTGCATGACATGTGCCACGCTTTCTTAGTTATACATTTTATTCCCACCGACAAGAAATCGTCAGGCGCAAATGTTTGTAAATTGCTTTACTATTTCACGAATGCGTACAATCATACGTCTTGGCGATAATATACTATTTACGCGCCGATTATGTTTGGCATATATATGAACACAACTATATATTTGAACGAATATGAATATTTCTGCAACGATCGCCGCCCTGGCCTCCAAGACTAAACTCGGACTCAGTGTTGCTAATGCACCGTCCCCGCTGGTTTCGACCAAATTCAGATAAATGGAGGATTAACTTTTCCCATTTTATAAAAAATTTAGATTTCGGAAACACAAAAAAACAAAACAAATCCGCATGAGTGGAAACCGATATAGGAATCGGGTGCGTAAATCATTTGACAAAACTATTACTCCACGGTGTTTTGCGTAATCCAGTCGCCGTAAGCAATTATAGTTCAAAAACCGCCGACGTGATTAAACGTGATGTACGTGTACATTTGTAATATGTTACATGTAAACCAGACATGTTCATATGTAATCCGATTGCATTATTATTCATTTATATTCATTACGTATACATAATTACGTGCAGCTTACAGGTATTCATTCAATACAAAAGTTATTCATAATCATTTACCTACCGTGTGACGCCTTGTTTCAGTCGTGTTCTCTCCGCGGTGGAGGGCCGTTAGCGGTAATTTGAACGCGGTTACGAAAAAAATACCGCGGTGTACGGCGGTAACGAACACCAATAACGCGGTGACCTGCGGTAACCAACGGTAAAAATACCGTACCAGTACCGCGGGTCAACCGCCCTCCGTCGCGGTACAGAATGATAACCGCGGTAGTTTGGTGGTAACACCGCGGTAAGTACCGGCCCATAACCTCGTTAAACAGGTCGCTTACTGAGAGCATAGCTGTACATGTACATTGGGTTCAGTTCAGGTCATGGAGTTCACCGCCCGTGCATGACTGATGGTAGTGGCATCGTTAAAGGAACAATGCAATAAGGCTTTAAGAAGTTAATATGTGTTAACTGTTACAGATTATGTGATAATATGGCCGTGCAATGGCACTGCTGTCATGATAGCCAGGGTTTCCACTAGGGGTCGGGGATGGGTCCGGTAGCTGCTATGGGGGGAAACCCAGTAAATAATTAAATATATGAAGACCGATTTATCTGTACTAGTAATTTCGCCATTTACCGTACCGGCCGGTGTATAAGTCGCAACTTCTAACCCAATTTCCCTTATTAAAAACTTCCTGCGACTTATGTTTCGGTATGTCATGAGGGGCATTTTCCATCAGGATATTGAGAAACAAACGGCGATCACAGGTAAGCAACAAGACAAAATACCGGCGCAAAAATAAATAAATAAACAAACCCATTCTCACTGTGTCTGTGTGTCTTTATTTTATTCCCTGTCTCACACATTTATATCAAATTATATGTATTTAAGTATCTGATAATTCAACTGCAAAAGAGCAGCAAAACATTGGGCGTCCTTGACCTGACTAATAATTGTGGACACGTGCATGATATTCAATGACTGCGGTATAATAGCTTCCATTATCTCTATTATTGTGACACAATTACAGCACTGCTCAAATTAAGCGACCTGTTTTAACGAGGTGTACATGCGTTAATACCGCGGTGCAATACCGCGACATACCGCCGATTTGCGGTTGCACTACCACGCGCGTACCGCGGTACCACCGCGACGTTCACGGTACCACCGCACTACCAGCGGTAACGAATGTTGGTAGCGCGGTAATGCACCGCACAAACGCGGTGACATTACCGCTACGCGGTAGCATTTTTGTAACGAGGTTAATGACGGGATTCGATGGCTGACCGTCAATCTTCCAAAATAGGACGGCCGTTCTCACGGGATCTCCGTCCATGTTTGTGTACAGTGAAGTGTATTATTAAAATATTGAAATAGATGAAAGCCGAGTATCGGGGAAATATGCCCATTATAACGGGCTTCCAGATTAAGTAAAGGTAAGTATAAGTTACTTTGAGAAAGTCATTTTTCAATTAATGTGAATATTAAAATATTACAATAACATTTCTAGTCTCGTTTTATTGCCTAAAATGCCCATAAATGACACTATTTGTAATCAGTGTTGGTTATCGGGAAGGGAACAACTGATTTCGGCCATTTTAGACAGCTCGATAAATCCCGTATCTACAGTTTATATCAATGTTCAGATGTGCGTGATCCCTAAATTGAATGATAACGACACTATTTAAATAGTCCCCAGAATAAATATCGTTATTAACTTTATTGACATTCATTAACTGCAAATCACAAACACCATTTGTTCGTATAACGGGAATTATTGTCTTAGCAATAAAAGACACAACGTGGAACTCCCGTATATCCAGGAAAAAAAACACATTCTGGAAAAAGCATGTGTCACTGATTACGTCATACTGCAGCTGGCAGACTTTGTTAATATAGGTCACGGGGCACTTAAATTAAGATGTCGTCATGTCTTTTTATAACTGGCCTCAATGGGTGAAATAAATATTTGTGTTTTGTTGATGGTGCTATTATATAGTAAAACTACACACGTGACGCACGCGCGAATGGCTGTTTTGTGTTTTGGACACTTGTATTTCCATTACTTCAATGCGTCCGTTTGGCTCGCAGAAGGTAGTTCAGATATTTATCGATCTACTTTGGTATTGCGAATAATATTATGTGCGAACCGCCACGTGGCTTTAAACAGACAAGTCTCATTCGATCTTTAAAATGTTGTGCACGTAATAGCTATTTTATAAATATTTGTCGCACAAAAGCTCTTTATTGCTACCGTATCGGGAATAAACCAACAAGGACTTATTTATATAAAACACACCGAATTCGATCACTTGAAATAATTATGTTACAATGTTAACCTCTGTGTATAACCAAAGAAACATATTTTATCTTTCCAACACCATGCATGTTTTTTTCCGAATAACGATTAGATAGGAATACCGGTATGTGATATAATTTATACTGCGACCCACCGAGAACTACAAATGCACGCCCTCACCAAAAGTTGCAATTTCACATCAAACGATGCCGCCCGACACGCACTCGTGAGCACAATGAATGTTCACGTAACAAAATCAAAGACTGATTTGACAACGTTGTGTCTTTCAATGTTTGGTGTTTTGCATGTGTCTTTTGTCGCGCACATTGGTGATGATAACAACTTTACTTTGCTGCATGACATGTGCAACGCTTTCTTAGTTATACATTTTATTCCCACCGACAAGAAATCTTCAGGCGCAAATGTTTGTAAATTGCTTTACTATTTCACGAATGCGTACAATCATACGTCTTGGCGATAATATACTATTTACGCGACGATTATGTTTGGCATATGAACACAACTATAGATTTGAACGAATATGAATATTTCTGCAACGATCGCCGCCCTGGCCTCCAAGACTAAACTCGGACTCAGTGTTACTAATGCACCGTCCACGCTGGTTTCGACCAAATTCAGATAAATGGAGGATTTACTTTTATCACATAATTTGGCCATAAAAGCAGTTTCATAATTATCGGTAATAGACACGTTTAATATCAGCGCGTGCGATGACGTCACGACGTTCTTCAAATAACTTGCGATCGCTGTAGTTTATGATTGTTGTTTTCGATGAATATTTCGCGTTGCTTCGGGTTTATTTGATCATGTGATAAAAGGTATCTCACACTCGTCCTATTTTATACGTAATTTATCAACCTCGTCCTCTAAATTCTATTTGAGCCTCGGTAAACCTCGGCTCAAATCGAATTTAGTGAACTCGGTTGATAAATTCCGTATAAAATAGAAACTCATGTGAGATCCTCTATTTCCCATTTTTATAAGAAATTTAGATTTCGGAAACACAAAAAAAAAAAAAAAAATACGCATGAGTGGAAACCGATATAGGAATCGGGTGCGTAAATCATTTGACGATATGTAAGATAGATGCTAACAACACAACTATTACTCCTGAGTCCACGGTGTTTTGCGTAATCCAGTCGCCGTAAGCAATTATAGCTGAGTTCAAAAACCGCCGACGTGATTAAACGTGATGTACGTGTACATTTGTAATATGTTACATGTAAACCAGACATGTTCATATGTAATCCGATTGCATTATTATTCATTTATATTCATTACGTATACATAATTACGTGCAGCTTACAGGTATTCATTCAATACAAAAGTTATTCATAATCATTTACCTACCGTGTGACGCCTTGTTTCAGTCGTGTTCTCTCCGCGGTGGAGGGCCGTTAGCGGTAATTTGAACGCGGTTACGAAAAAAATACCGCGGTGTACGGCGGGTAACGAACACCAATAACGCGGTGACCTGCGGTAAGGCCAAAACAAAAAACCTCTTTGTTTCCGATACCCTGCCTGGCTGAGATTTTCTTGCCTGCCTCAATTTTTTTTTCCAATTTTCTCCAGAAAGCTACATGTAGTCTATAGTTTAATACCTGTTAGAGTGTCAATGTGAATAGTTATTGTTTTTCCCAATCTCAAAAGCAAAAATAAGTCAGTTATTAAGCTCAGCGTTGGTAGAGATCTTACTGCAGAGTGAATGAATTGAAGAGACAGCATGTTTTTATCAAATGCTTGGCTCATATTCAATACACATTGATCTACCATATTCCATGGGACCGTGACTTACACCGTTATATCGCTCACAGCTGAAAGATTAAAAAAAAAAATCCCTGCCTGCCTGTCTGGATAATTATCCCAATGTTATCGGAATCAGAGACGTTTTTTGTTTTGGCCTAACCAACGGTAAAAATACCGTACCAGTACCGCGGGTCAACCGCCCTCCGTCGCGGTACAGAATGATAACCGCGGTATTTTAGTGGTAACACCGCGTTAAGTACCGGCCCATAACCTCGTTAAACAGGTCGCTTACTGAGAGCATAGCTGTAACTGCACGTGTCTGCAAATTTCTACTGGATGACGTCACATCGGAATGATTATCTAAGCCAGCCCGGCAACGAGCATTAGACAAACTCTTACTCTGAATGAGGGCATGCATGGTCAGCGTGTTTTTCTTTAATGGGGCATTAACGCGAAGCCGCAAACTTGTGTATGTTGCACAAAGATTCTTTTATAATGATCGCCATTAATAGCCCAAGCGTTTTCATGCTTCAGTTCACGACAATAAGCCAAGTCACAATTTTATATTACTATAAATGATACGATATTTGTGTGTTTCCTCATGCCTCAAATTATACACATGCTTTATACAAGTTGGATGGAATAATGATGAATAAATTAGTCCAAACGCCTCGTCAATATTCACGTCAAGATAATAAATGAGGCAGTTTTTATGATCCACGTTCCCAATACTCTGAAGTAAATTGAACCAATGATATCTCCCTTGATAGGGAATTCCCCACCAATCACGTGGGGGAATCCCGTGGAACTATTTGTGGGGTGTCACTATTTATGGTTTGTTCATGCTGCTATGGACTGAGTCGATTCCATTTGGTCATTATTAATGAAAATAAGGTTAAATATCATATATACCCCACTGGACAAAACAAGTGTCCATTGGCACCGCGGTGTATTTGCCGTTCGGCCCGCGGTGTCAGAGTTTGTAACTGCAGTTGAACACCGCGGCCGAACGGCAAGTACACTGCAGCCGAAAGGCAACTACACCGCAGCTGAACGGCATGTACACCATGGTTAGATTTATGGTTTGTATCGTCTTTTTTCAGTTTAATTAACGTACACCGCGGCAACTACACCATGGCGGAACGGCAAGTACACCGCGGCCCAACTGTAGTTAGCCGGTGGAGCCGCGGTGTACCGCTATTCTCAAAGTAATTGACCAGAAAAACGGGGTGATACCCCGGTCATGACCGCGGTGATACCGGTAATAAGCGGTAGCGGTATCGAGACGGTCACGGCGGTGGAGTTACGGTATCGGGCGGTAAGGATACCGCGGTCTTATAGCAGGCACCGCGTTAAATTTTGTGCATACCGTGGTGATTTTCACGGAACTCATTGAAGGGATGTATTTAGTGAACGTTCAGACAACAATTCAATTGTAAATGGAAAGATTTCCGTCGAGGAAGTAACCGGTAGTTGGATTGCGCAAGCTGACAACAATGTCGCAAGTCAAAAAATAATATCAAGCACCGTTTGATTTTAGATGCGAAATCGTGGCGTATCCTTGATAACCTCCACTTAATTGCAACGTAATCGCAGTCATGTGTACTTAAAAATCGTAGCTGGAAATGATTGTAGGGTAGTCAATCACATGCTTTATTCGCGGTTTATTTATGAAAATCGGAGCGGGGGATACGGAATAAATTCAAAATGATTTGAACTACCGCTATACTTAAAGTAATTGACCACCAATAACGTGGTGTCACCCCGTTAATATGGCGGTACTATACCGCGGTATCCTCTGATACCGCTTGTTAACGCGAACAACTATGTGTGAGTAAACACCTCCCCTAAAAGAGTTCCATGAAAATCACCGCGGTATTCAACAAAATTAATGCGGTGCCCGCTAAAAAACCACGGTATCATTATCGCCCAATACCGTATCTCCACGCCATGACCGCCTCGATACCGCTACCGTTTATTACCGGTATCACCACGGTCATGACCGGGGTATCACCCCGTTTTTCTGGTCAATTACTTTGAGAATAGCGGTATGTGGAATAGCAAGAGAAATATGATTTTTTTTATAAATGCGAGTGCAATGTTTGTGTTTTTGACGCATGATTCACGGCATTGTTATAATATCTATTAATTAAATGACGACTCCTGCTGGCTGGGTTGTCAAACAGAAAGTTAAAACAATACGTCTCTAAGCCTTAATTAAGGATCTCATTAAATTCCACAGATATAATTAGAATCACTGTGTGATTTCCACGACTTCGTGCCAATGCCAATCGATGCATTAGAATGTCCATCTTACTTATCGAATAAAAATTAAAATAAACATTCCGTCATAACACATTCATACTTGTGCATGGTGAAATTATTTCAAGGGCAGGTACATGTATGTGTTGGAAGACTAAGGTATGTGATTTGGGGGGGGGGCTAACCCCGGGATGGTCGAAAGGGCCAAGAGGCCCTCTCCTTCACCCCTCATTGCCCGGACACCAGGCGATGGGTGGAGTTTATAATTTGACAGCCGATGTCGGCAACTTCAAAGTAATGTAAAGTTCACCGCGTGATACTTAGTGTTGCACTCAGGGCTGAAGATTACCATGACGACCTATCGCATTCAGAACAAGCCCATGTGACATTTTTGTGACGTGTTTATCATTTAGTGTTTGTTGTGATCGTGCATGCGAAATTTTGCTTTTAATTACTGCGTGATTCACGACAGGTCACGTTATTTCTGAACCTAAGTGCATTCACCATGCAAATTTTTAAACACACATGGTCCCTTATACATCTGAGCACTGCATGGTTTACAATAGAATTATGATTAATTCAACTTTGGATATAATAAGCAACACCTTTCAGAAAAATAGCACAATTAAATATGTTTGTAAGAGTTAAATGAAACTTAATTCACCGACCCTGCATGATGCTTCCTGCATAAAACTTGTTTTTTACAAAATTGGTAGAGTGTATAAGATAATAATTACATTAATTAATGCATAGATTATCCCGGGGAGTTTATCCATAGATTATATCCTAATCTGTAAATACCTGGTTAATCTCCAGACTAAATACTGGCAAAAAAATCAGTGATTCCAGCATCCGGGTTATGGCTAATCCGATTTAATATATCCACAAGCTTCATGATTGTCCTGAGTGACAATACAGGTCATGATTACTAGTTCCTCTCAGTCGATCAGTGTTATCACTTGATCCCATTGTCGATTTGCGCCACTCAGCCCTTGACCCAAAGGTTTAAACAAAATGATGTATAATTCGACAATTAAATACGTCAGTCGTTTGATAGGGAAGTTCCCTTGATGACATCATCGTGGGTCATATTGTCAAATTGTGTTCAACCACGTGGTTATGTTTTTGTTTGCTTCTTATAAATGTCAAATTGTAAGCGTCCACATTTGTCAAATTCCCATGTTGACTTTACGGCAATAAACAATACATGTAGCAGATACATACGGACTGTTCCCATCCCGCATGTCTTTACACGAGGACGCGCATGTGTCGTCATAATCATCAGGATTATCTCACTTATAAATAACCATACCCGACCCCCCCCCCCATTTGTCTGTAAAAGTAGACTAATCTGGTTCCAATTAAGCTGTGTTCACGCATGATATCGTCAGGGTTATCTCATTATTAGGGATCGCACAATTTGCTCACAAGAATAGTAATTCTTTTCTGCCGGGCTCCACATTTGCACCATATATTTCTGTTTTAATAATGTCCATAAAACCACACAAAATAAATCCAATTGCATTGGAGATTGATAAAAGTTGCGAATAATGGTAAGAATTGTTGTTTCCCCACCCGCACTATTATTTGGGTCATTCAGATAATTCTTACCTACCTGTACCCTGCATCGCAACTAAAACTGATATGCATTCTCATGTAGGTTTATCATCGACCTTTGTCTATATGCATGTATACGTTGATGGGTCAACATGTATACATGCACGATGTTTAAAATATACAATTAATAAATCCTATAGAGTTCAACGACAAGGGTGCAGGGTTAAAACTAAATTAGGTCGGATATATCGGATTTTCTAAGGAAGACGTTACCGTCTATCAATATCTATTTGTAATACGGAGACGAGAAAAACAAATTCCACTCAAGAGATAGTTTTTGATGACTCAGACACATAAAGAAATCACTATTGGCAAAAACATATTATACACATGGACAAATAACTATTGGCAAAAACACATCATCCTCAATAATAAGTAAATCAAATAACCACAATAAATGAAGATTTCTTCAGTATCCTTTTTTTTCCGAGCAAATTGTCCGTTAAAATCACCGCGGTATCGCGAACCGTGACCACATGCATCGTGGTGTCACTGCGGTATGCGCGGTGTTGAAGCGTTAATAAGCGGTATCAGTACCGCGGTATTGGGGAATACCGCGGTACAATACCGCGGTATTAACGGGGTGGCACCGCGTTATAGGTGGTCAATTACTTTAAGTATACCGCTATTCTCAAAGTAATTGACCAGAAAAACGGGGTGATACCCCGGTCATGACCGCGGTGATACCGGTAATAAGCGGGTAGCGGTATCGAGACGGTCATGGCGGTGGAGTTACGGTATTGGGCGATAATGATACCGCAGTCTTTTAGCGGGCACCGCATTAATTTTGTTGAATACCGCAGTGATTTTCATGGAACTCTTTGAGGGGAGGTATTTACTCACATATACTTGTTCGCGTTAACAAGCGGTATCAGTACCGCGGTATTGGAGGATACCGCGGTATAGTACCGCCATATTAACGGGGTGACACCACGTTATTGGTGGTCAATTACTTTAAGTATAGCGGTAGCGGTAGTTGCATTTCAGCCGCGGTGGCAACGCTAACCGCACCGCGGTTAAGTGGACACTTGTTTTGTCTTGCTTTTCGCCCCCCGACTTCGACTAGTCGATTAATCGTTTCAACACTAACCATGTATCCCTAACCTTCCGAAATATATTTTAGTGCTGGGCGGTATGACGATATATCGGGTATAGCCGGTTTTAATTTTGATATCGTCAATAATATCGTCTGAAATAAAAATATCGTAATACCGTCCCAAGTTGTAATATTCTCCATGTACTGTTATGCCCTAAGTAAATGGCCCATCTAACTGAAGTGGCACCCCAGTTTAACTGCGTTCCGTTTTAACCTAACCGCGGTTATAAGATGCGTTTAAAACGCAAGAGAACCGAATAAATTGTGCGGTTAAAACTGATATGTCGCGGTTAAACCGGTATATGTCGCTCTTAATGGAACAGATACCATATGGCGTATCATGTTTTAGTTGCCATGCTCGTTAGACAAGTTAGCACAAATAACATGGCAGTGTCCCTTTCAATATCAATATTTTTTGTTGTGGATCTTCTATTTATTTTGGATAAATAGAACAGACATTCATATACCAATATTTTATGTTTTGGGTAAACGGAAGATTGTGATGTATGGTGTGAAAAAATAAAAGTGTTTTTGTGTGTTTTATTTATTTTTGGATTTCTTTTTATTATGTTGAATTCTTTATAGTAGCCTTTTGGTGAAAATAACAGTTGGGCTAACCCCGACGGGTAATCGGAATTCTTACGGGCCCATTTTCAACTTTAACCATCGATAAAATAAATATTTATATAATTATATATAAATATAATTATTCGACAATTTAGCTGACGAGTGCCGGTCACTTTAAATGTAAGGAAACGCGTTTAAAATGGAACCGTAACGGAAAAAACACATTCAAACGGATCAAATGACCACTGAATTTCAAACGGATTCGAGTGGATAATTACATGTATATAAAAATATAATGTGGGGGTTAGAGTCCCACACATGCATCATAAATGTAAAGTGAGGGAAAGAAAAATGCGTTTAAACGGAACAACCGCAGTCTTCAAATGTCGGGCATTATTCGGATATCGGAAACCGATATTTAAGTTTTCCGATATTGCATTCGTTGCTATATAATCATAATTAACTACAAACGTGACACGCCAGCTAGATTCGCGAATTGCGTATGTACTATTACTAGTATTAAATTCAGCACTCTACTTTGCTTCAAACATAAGCATGTATTTTTTCTCAAGCCGAACAAAGGACGTATACTAGAACATATACGTCAAAATTATACAGTTTTCAACAAGTCGGGATTAAAACATAAAATATATCGTGTTGAGTACCGATGGTGATAACAAAAACATACAATCAACTCCTGGTCGATTATGAAGTTACCACTTTGCCGTGATCGCTAAAACACAAAATGATAACATACACTGGTAGATGCATGGGTAGTACCCCTCTCTTTCCCATTAAATATTCAAATACTGGAAGGTTAACGTTTACGTGCAGTGTAACCGCAGTTAAGGGTTATTAACTGCGGTATTAAACATAACCGCATGTAACTGCGATGCCACCGCAGTTACGGCAAATAACTGCGGTGCGGTTATGGTTTAACCGCAGTTGTAAACGGATTATAACTGCAGTTAATGGGTCAAATACTTAGGGCACAACAGTAGGTTGAAACCCATCATATGGTCCCAACAAACAGCGAAGTTAGAGTAAGTATAATAGTCCCAAACTTCCCGGAAATACGCAGTCGAAAACGTTTTAAACATCGGAGCACGTGCTTTTCAAGTTGGATATGCTTCGTCGGAAACATCATAGCGATACTAGTAGCATCAGTTGGCTACACTGTGAGATTGGTACATGTATGTCACGCGCATGCGACTGGCACAATGACCTCCTTTCAAGTTGGTGCAGCTTGCTCTATCAACCGTAACCGGTTGCTTGGAGACGTATTACGACGTCAGATTTTATATTGACCACACTTAGTCTACAGCACTGCTCAAATTAAGCGACCCTTTTTAACGAGGTGTACATGCGTTAATACCGCGGTGCATTACCGCGACATACCGCCAATTCGCGGTTGCACTACCACGCGCGTACCACGGTACCACCGCGACATTCACGGTACCACTGCACTACCAGCGGTATCGAATGTTGGTACCGCGGTGACACGTGGTAATGCACCGCACAAACGCGGTGAAAATACCGCTACGTGGTAGCGTTTTTGTAACGCGGTTAATGACGGGATTCGATGTCTGACCGTCAATCTTCCAAAATAGGACGGCCGTTCTCACGATCTCCATCCATGATTGTGTACCGTGAAGTGTATTATTAAAATATTGAATTAGATGAAAGCCGAGTATTGGGAAATATGCCCATTATAACGGGCTTCCAGATTAAGTAAAGGTAAGTATACATGTATTAATGTGAATATTAAAATATTACAATAACATTTCTAGTCTCGTTTTATTGCCAAAAATTCCCATAAATGACACTATTTGTAATTAGTGTTGGTTATCGGGGGACAAATGATTTCGGCCGCTATACTTAAAGTAATTGACCACCAATAACGTGGTGTCACCCCGTTAATATGGAGGTACTATACCGCGGTATCCTCCAATACCGCGGTACTGATACCGCTTGTTAACGCGGACAAGTATGTGTGAGTAAATACCTCCCCTAAAAGAGTTCCATGAAAATCACCGCGGTATTCAACAAAATTAATGCGGTGCCCGCTAAAAGACCACGGTATCATTATCGCCCAATACCGTAACTCCACGACATGACCGTCTCGATACCGCTACCGTTTATTACCGGTATCACCCCGTTTTTCTGGTCAATTACTTTGAGAATAGCGGTACAGTTTACCCCGCTGGACAAAACAAGTGTCCACTTAACCGCGGTGCGGTTTGCGTTGCCACCGCGGCCGAACTGCAACAACACCGCGGCTCCACCGGCTGATTGCAGTTCGGCCGCGGTGTACTTGCCGTTCAGCCGCGGTGTACTTGCCGTTCGGCCGCGGTGTAGTTGCCGTTCAGCCGCGGTGTACTTGCCGTTCGGCCGCGGTGTACTTGCCGTTCGACCGCGGTGTACTTGCCGTTCTTGGAATGATGTTGAAAAACACAAAGAGGGCACCATAAATGAGGCTTGATTGAGGCCATTGTCTAAATACCGTCCGTCAGACGATCTATTATATGTTTGAGGGTTAATCTGTCTGGTGACAAGGTGTGATAATCTTTTAAGTAGTCAACGTACCGCTATACTTAAAGTAATTGACCACCAATAACGTGGTGTCACCCCGTTAATATGGCGGTACTATACCGCGGTATCCTCCAATACCGCGGTACTGATACCGCTTGTTAATGCGAACAAGTATGTGTGAGTAAATACCTCCCCTCAAAGAGTTCCATGAAAATCACCGCGGTATTCAACAAAATTAATGCGGTGCCCGCTAAAAGACCGCGGTATCATTATCGCCCAATACCGTAACTCCACCGCCATGACCGTCTCGATACCGCTACCGTTTATTACCGGTATCACCGTGGTCATGACCGGGGTATCACCCCGTTTTTCTGGTCAATTACTTTGAGAATAGCGGTACGTCCCACCAGTAAACTGTCATAAAATCAAGGTGTCATAATCCATCCTGATTAGAAAAGGCTCCCGCTGATAATTATTAGGCGACACGGAAGTGTGATGTTGCCGACAACAGACTTCATCTAGATTTGGCAGCACGTGTCTTTTTGAGAAATAAGCATTGGAATGTCGTGCACACGTGGCAGCCTCACCATGAGAGAATTGAATCACTATGCTGTCATTTAAGACTGATTATAAAATAAGGATTGTCGCATCCTACTTTGAACTGTTTGTTTGCCCATGTTGAAATATTTGTTATTGTGATGTTGTTTTCTCTTGTTAATTTTTTTTTTTTTTTACATTAATTAAAACTATTATTTGGTTTGAATTATATACTGACAACATCCACCCATGTGGACCTCCTTTTGGAATTCACTGCCGTCCATTGAATGTATAAAAATCTGTGCCAGAATGAACAATAAAGAGCGTTTGTGCGTGATCAGGTATTTTTCTCCCGCGAAGATTTTATGAACCTAAATATTCAAATCCTTTCAATACCGTGGTTACTTTATATAAGACAAAACTGCGACAGCATGCCAATTGAACTTTGATAAAACTTGAAAGGGAATATCGAGGTGAAAGTGACATGTCATAATCATGTTAACTCAAACAGTTACGATGTAGCAAACAATGTCATTGCTACATTCCTCGCGCCCAGTTTCTGAATAATGCTGACGTAATCGCGTGCACCTGGCATTTGAGATGTACAGATGTGCGCAAAATTAACGGCGGTTATCAACCTCCCAATCGAGGGTTTCACTCAATTTTTTGTGGCAATATACGTAAACAATACTTTATAATGGATATATAACAAAATAAAAATTTAATGAGGCATGCATGGTTTATACATCCATTGAATAAAAGCGACCACGTGGTTCGTTTTTGTGAATTTGCAATAGATCGGATATGGGAGGGAGATCATGGGATCATTAGAATTGAGCTAAATTAATCGGCTTTCTGGGAAACACGGCACCAGAGCGCATCGCTTCAACAAAACGGGAATATCTGAGAATGTACTGCCGTTGCGAAAACAAAAGAATCGTGGTTCTCCGTTTTTTGTATTGGCGTATACGGCGTCGCTGTGTATTCCAATGTTTATTTATTTATGAAACTCTATTACAGTAAGCATGTTTGTTGAGATACTATACTTGTCAATATATGTCATATCTGTCTGGTTTTTAAAATCCAGATTCCTACATAAATTATACCAGTAATAAACGCATGCATGACGTATTGACCGCGTGGTTGTTTGTGCACGCGAGGTTTTCCCCGAATTATCTGCATTTCTGATCAGGGCTAGTGGTTTTCGAAACTTGTCAACATGAAATTTTTTATTTGAATATGATGACTAAATTCTTATATTTAGGAATGTTGGTAGAGAATACAATAAATGGTGTATTTTCAATAGCTTGTTAATGCATAATAAAACGGAAAACATTAAATGAATTGAAAAGCTTACCGCCCACCCCTAATTTCGGGGTGTCCGTTCGGGGAAACGTGTGCATTATTCCTTTTGACCTTATACACGTGTCCCATCACAATTCTAATTTGTTTTTCAACACACATTGTTTGTGTAATCTTTATTCAGTCCATCCTCTGGTGGCAAATACCGTGGACTTATAGATCGAGCAAAGTGTAAAATGTCGCGTATTTTCAGTTTCTGGCAATTAATTTTTACTTGGCAATGGATTTGCCACATATATGGATCGATAATATAACACTTTTATTTAATATGCTCATTTGATCATATTTTTTTCTTCAAAAAGAATAGCAACATGGGAATCATTTTATTTACCAAATCTCGGTTATGGTGTCAAAGCATACCACATTAGAACAAAATATCGGTAAGCTCCTCCCACAGCCAACCAATTAAAGCAGAGAATAAAATCTCACAAACTAATCCTGGATGATTGACAGGTGTATGTCGACGTGCTAGCATGCACAGGATCGACGCATGAAGTTTTTTTTTATATTTGACAACAAAGTTCCATTAAAATCTACCGGTACGTTAGATCGTTGAAACAGTTGGGTTAAATATAAATGTGATTTGCATAATGACCTTAAAGCCGATATTATGTACGGATTTAAATTTCCTGTAATTAAAAATACTAACCTTCGTATATTTCTACTAATAAAACATGTTTTAAACTCGAGAAAAAAAGACGATACAAACCAGGAATCTAACCCCGGTGTACTTGCCGTTCGGCCGCGGTGTACTTGCCGTTCGGCCGCGGTGTACTTGCCGTTCGGCCCGCGGTGTACTTGCCGTTCGACCGCGGTGTACTTGCCGTTCGGCCGCGGTGCTCAGCCGCGGTTCCACAAAGTGACACCGCGGGCCGAACGGCAAGTACACCGCGGTGGCATTGGACACTTGTTTTGTCCAGCGGGGTATATCAATGTTCAGATGTAAGTGATCCCTAAATTGAATGATAACGATACTATTTAAATAGTCCCCAGAATAAATATCGTTATTAACTTTATTGACATTCATTAACTGCAAATCACAAACACCATTTGTTCGTATAACGGGAATTATTGACTTAGCAATAAAAGACACAAAGTGGAACTCCCGTATATCCAGGAAAAAAAACACATTCTGCGCAAAAGCATGTGTCACTGATTACGTCATACCGCAGCTGGCAGACTTTGTTAAGGGCACTTAAATTAAGATGTCGTCATGTCTGTTTATAACTGGCCTCAATGGGTGAAATAAATATTTGTGTTTTGTTGATGGTGCTATTAGTAAAACTACACACGTGACGCGCACGAATGGCTGTTTTGTGTTTTGGACACTTTGTATTTCCGTTACTCCAATGCGTCCGTTTGGCTTACATAATGCTCGCAGAAGGTAGTTCAGATATTTATCGATCTATTTTGGTATTGCGAATAATATTATGTGCGAACCGCCACGTGGCTTTAAACAGACAAGTCTCATTCGATCTTTAAAATGTTGTGCACGTAATAGCTATTTATAAATATTTGTCGCACAAAAGTAAGTGAGACAAACGCTCTTTATTGCTACCGTATCGGGAATAAACTAACAAGGACTAAAACACACCGAATTCGATCACTTGAAATAATTATGTTACAATGTTAACCTCTGTATATAACCAAACAAACATATTTAGAGGTCAACTTTCCAACACCATGCATGTTTTCTTCCGAACAACGATTAGATAGGAATACCGGTATGTGATATAATTTATACTGCGACCCACAGAGAACTACAAGTGCACGCCCTCGCCAAAAGTTGCAATTTCACATCAAACGATGCCGCCCGACACGCACTCGTGAGCTCAATGAATGTTCACGTAACAAAATCAAAGACTGATTTGACAACGTTGTGTCTTTCAATGTTTGGTGTTTTGCGTGTGTCTTTTGTCACGCACATTGGTGATGATAACAACTTTACTTTGCGGCATGACATGTGCCACGCTTTCTTAGTTATACATTTTATTCCCACCGACAAGAAATCTTCAGGCGCAAATGTTTGTAAATTGCTTTACTATTTCACGCATGCGTACAATCATACGTCTTGGCGACAATATACTATTTACATGCCGATTGTGTTTGGCATATGAACAAAACTATAGATTTGAACGAATATGAATATTTCTGCAATGATCGCCGCCCTGGCCTCTAAGACTAAAATCGGACTCAGTGTTACTAATGCACCGTCCCCGCTGGTTTCGACCAAATTCAGATAAATGGAGGATTTACTTTTCCCATTATAAGAAATTTAGATTTCGGAAACACAAACAAAACAAAAAATTCTGCATGAGTGGAAACCGACATAGGAATCGGGTGCGTAAATCATCTGACGATATGTAAGATAGATGCTAACAACAAAACTATTACTCCACGGTGTTTTGCGTAATCCAGTCGCCGTAAGCAACTATAACTGAGTTCAAAAACCGCTGACGTGATTAAACGTGATGTACGTGTACATTTGTAATATGTTTACATGTAAACCCGACATGTTCATATGTAATCCGATTGCATTATTATTCATTTATATTCATTACGTATACATAATTACGTGCAACTTACAGGTATTCATTCAATACAAAAGTTATTCATAATCATTTACCTACCGTGTGACGCCTTGCTTCAGTCGTGTTCTCTCCGCGGTGGAGGGCCGTTAGCGGTAATTTGAACGCGGTTACGAAAAAAATAACGCGGTGTATGGCGGTAACGAACACCAATGACGCGGTGACCTGCGGTAACCAATGGTAAAAATACTGTACCAGTACCGCGGGTCAACCGCCCTCCGTCGCGGTACAGAATGATAACCGCGGTAGTTTGGTGGTAACACCGCGGTAAGTACCGGCCCATAACCTCGTTAAACAGGTCGCTTACTGAGAGCATAGCTGTAGCTGATCGTCTCAATGTGTGCAAATTGCGAGTAAAATGATTTTGTGGACATGTGCCGTACGGATCATGGCATTGCTATCGCTTCAACAAATGTCAAATTCACAAACTAATTGAACATGATTGTCTATTTATTTTCCTCAGCTAAAAAAATGCCGACGCAAATTCATTTCACGTCGGCTTTTGTCTCGGCACTGCCCATTGTGGCATTGTCGACGCTAATTCCCAGGGCTGTCGTATATGGACATTGAAGTCCCACAGCGCTACCAACTACCACTGATAAATAGTCTCACAAACAACCAATTCCTCACGAATTAATAAAATGGAAATTTGAAACCGAATGCGGCGCTTAATGTGTGCATGGTGTTGAGCGCTATGGTCAAAGGGATATAACTCTAAAAAATGTATGCGAAAACGCACGTGGGCCGTGTTATGATTATAACCCTTTGTTTCAAAGTTATTGTTTCTCCGTCGGCAAACTGTCAATTGTTGCAGACGAGTGGTCATTATATACATGTATACTGTAATGTTACTGATAATTGTTCAATACACATTTACTCGACCTCTCATGACCCACAAATCGTAAATAAAACGTAGGGATGCATTGTGCAAACTTTATATTGCATATATTGTACATTGTACTTGCCAATTGTAATATACCAAAATAATATCGCGATAATATCGTGTATCGCGATGTTGTCACCATAATATCACGATATTTTTTGGGGCCAATATCGCCCAGCCCTAATATATTTCAGGTAAATTCATATGCAGAGGCGGCAGTTTTCACGTACATAATTCGCAAGTTCGATAAGAAGTTTGAACAATCTCAAAAAAGTGATAATTTAATTAAATCGCCTTTAAAGTGATATGAAACACTCCGGTGGGGTGATCAAATAGAAATGAAGAATAATCTTGCTTAAAGTGGTTCTCTTTACGAATATTAATCCAAATTGACAACACACACCGCCATTCTCATATATTAATTAAAAGCAATGACTCTTGATGGCGAAATAATTTGTGCTAGTTTATCGCCGATAGTTGCACCCCAAATCGAGATGTAAATATTGATAATTGAGTGTAGTTCAAATGATGTTTTCTATCGAGTGGGATTGTTGATTTCTTTGAAATTTGCGGCATTGTTAGTAGAAAGCTACATTCACCAGGTTGGCATAGCACCTGCGTACTAACTTGTTAGTTTCCCGCACTCGACCAAGTACTTAATATGTCTTTAATCTCACTGAAGCTGTTTTAATTTTTTTAACCAAAGGCGTTTCCGAGAAGCTTGACGTGGGGTCTAACTAATGAAAGTCAATTCCTGTCGCGGATTTGTGGTACGGTATATGTTGAACTGAGGAAATGGACTTAAATCACATTAAAATTTGAGCTAAATTTAGCTACGTGAGCTCATTTGAGCTATTTAGCTGATTTGATACCTGTGCCCGACCTGTCTGTCTGTAAATATTGCAGTGCAGGAACCTTTCGGTTATAGGCGCAATGGTTCAGGTGCTACCACGGCCGAGTAACTTTATAACCCTGTTGTGACTCCAGTAGCGTTCTTTAACGTGCACACACCGAGGCATGTACACGGGTCAGCCATTAATGTTCACGCCCGATCGGACAGCGTATGTACCCATGACAACATACCGGACAAATGTTGTAATGGGGGAAGTCGGAATTTTGATCTTTATTCAGTGATCTCGAATGAGACTTTTCAGCCTGACAAACTGAATATCCAACAACAAGAATTCAGCTAGGATAGAGCAATCCTAACTAAATTCAGATATTGTATTTGAATTTTCACATTTCCCGGCCATGGTATTAACAATGATATATTTTTTAATTTGAGTCTAAAATGAGAAAATCAAAACGATTGAATTTAACCATTCATTCATTGAACGAAGATAGGAAACACAAACTGCTAAACTAATCAACAATAAAAAGTAAATTGCGTCAGTTGTAAAAATATGTCAGTGGTGTGAAAGATACGAGGATTATTGTGCTAAATTATCAACGATTTTGAATTACCTTGGCTATAGGGGTAAAAGTAAATCCGATTGTTGTTTGGTTGGTGATTTCTAGTGACAATGAACTTTTCTTTCGCGCGCTTTCTGAATGTAAACACATCACGTGTCTAAAACGGCGGGAACAGTTGTTTCAAAAGTCTAACTGCAATACGAAACGAACCCCCTCTCTGTAAGACTGTTTTCAGTTAAAAACGCAAATCACAACCATATGATGTGCATCAACTTACGAATTGAGTATCTTCTCTAATGGGAGCTCATAAAAGCCGAACACAACCGAACACAACCGAACATAACCGAACACAAGTCCAAATAATGGGAAATTCATGAATAAAGTTCATAGGCATGTGTATTCATGTTCACACTATTACTATACGAAGTTTGGTGGAGATTGGGCCAATAATAAGTGTTTTATTCGATATTTTGTAAGACGCGTTTAGTGTTCGGCATAGAAAAGCCGAACACAAGCTAGCTTATGTTCGACACTCATGCAGTCACCGGTAATAGATGTGGCGTTAGCTGGCGTTTGAGATATATAACTCTATATAGAGTCTACTAAATATACGACCACCTTGTAAACTTCAGACATATGTATTCACGTTCAAACTATTACTATACGAAGTTTGGTGGAGTTTGCTTCAATAATGAGTGTTTTGTTAGATGTTTTGTATAACGCGTTTGTGTTCGGCATAGAAAAGCCGAACACAAACTTCTGTCTCGTGGATTAGTTTATCCGCTGATTGGTGATAAGTAATATCTGCCAGATGGGATTTGGCAGGCTTAATTTATTCGCGAGAAAAACGTATTGTTGTCCATTTTCGTCTGCATTCTCACTAAAATGTTACCCCCACCCCGTTATTATGTTTATACACCGACAGACCGTTATTGGGTGCTTCGTCGTGACATCAGGACATGTATGTGTCTGGCCAACATCCAATCAGGTGATATATTTCTGGGGAGAGTATTATATACAACATTATTTACAAATACAGATAGCATGAAATTCACAACTAATTGTCAAAACACTGAACTACAATAGGTGAGAGACCGCCACCAACAACAATAAAAGCCTTTCGGATTAGTGACCATATGTCAGATATTAATTATCACCTAGCTAGACAGCCGTTAGACTAATCCACGACAAAATTATAACTTGTGTTCGGCTTTTCTATGCCGAACACAAAACGCGTTTTACAAAATATCGAATAAAACACTTATTATTGGCCCGAACTCCACCAAACTTCGTATATTAATAGTGTGAACATGAATACACATGTCTATGTACTTTATTCGTTATATTTCCCATTATTTGGACTTGTGTTCGGTTATGTTCGGTTGTGTTCGGTTGTGTTCGGCTTTTATACGCACCGTCTCTAATGATGCGTGTTTTATAGAATCTTCATAAGAACCAAACGGAAATGAGGAATTTTAGAAAAATGGGTAAAAAAGGATGGCGGTCAAAATGGCTTTAACTACCATGGAGTGGAGAATATATATATATACATATATAAAACATATAATTACCACAGTATTTATGTTTTCTGGACCAATATGTATAACTTTGACTTCAAAGTTTGATACTGATTTCAAATACTAGTATATTGCTTAAAATCAAATGATTTATACATTAATTCATATATAATTAGAGAAATTATGAAACTATAAAAAGATGAGGAACCAAATGCTATTCCTAAAAAATGCATCTGAGTCTGAGCTATCAGAGGTGAATGTCATCATCTGAGTCTGAGCTATCAAAGGTGAATGTCATCTAAGTCTGAGCTATCAACAGTGGCTTTGCTACATGAAGGTCATTTATCGCTCTAGGCTGATTAATTCGATGTACAATAGTGTCACTGAGTGGGTATCCCGAGAAGTCGGCCCCATGCAAAGTCGGCTCCATACGAAGTCGGCCCAAGTCGAAGTCGACCCCAGAAAAAAGTCGGCCCTGTTAATGAGATGGGAGTTGAATCATGTACCTTCATTTTACATGAGCGTGATATGCCAAACAAATCATATGTTTTCGTCTTCTTTTATTTTAATAGCAATTATAGCATCGTATTGTTAATCCTGTGCACAGGCCTTCTAAACAGCGATAATTGAGTGCTATTATTGATTTTTGAAGTAAGTAGTCCACTTACCTTACTATAAATGGACTATACTATAATATAAATCATCTTATGATAGAGAATAGATGCATTAAATTTCTATTTATTAAGATCTCAGTCATTGTTTAGAAGGCCTGTGATCATGTGTGCAATTAATTACGATTTCCGTATTAGTATTAGCCATTAATGTCAAGGCTGTCAAAATATAACTCATATTACTTATCTCAAATCATTTCAACAAAAAGTCGCCATTCCACAACAGACGCTTTGTTTGTTTTGCCAACGGTGGTGATGAAATTAATTACATATTATGACTAATTGCTTTCCCCCAACATAGGCCCCTACTGTGTGGATAGGTGTTACATGACCATCATCTTATATGGGTGATTTGAGTAATCATCTCCACATTTCATAATAGCTTTAAACATCCTCAATTACACTTATAATCAACCCATTCAATTATATTATAGTGGCTATTTGTCAACCGTCAATAATTTCAGCAGGACAGTAGAATTGTGTTAACATTGTTTTATATGGTACATTTGAGATAGAGACTAACTCTGGTCTAGCCTAAATAATTTGGGCATTATAATAATCTCATATTAGAAGTGACAATGATAAAATTTGTAATGAAAACAAAAGGCGCCTATTCAAAATCTGGAACACCATATAAATGTTCTGATCCCATATGTGTAAGTAATCTCAGTAGTTTATTAAAATGCCCTACCAGGAGTTTGTTGCTTGGGATGAGACGAGTGACATCGATGAACTGATAGGGGAACATACTGATAGTGACAGTTTTCTCAATGATGATTTTAAACGTAACTCTTCAGAATTTGACGGTCATATTAAAAGAAAATGTGTTTTATGGTGACTTTTCCCCCAAAAAAATAATTTCAATGATATATGAAAAGGGGTAAAGTGAAGAAAAGATCAAGACATTGTTTTATGTGAATAGGCTCCCATCAGCTGTGTTTTTGAGATGGGACATTTATATAGAAAATCATTCATGCAAGCTTCTTGTTCATGGTAATCTTCTTACGCTTTTTAAGTTTCGGCATCTGGAAGAATAAAAACATATTACAGCAATGTGATAAAGTGAGGACAAATTGATATCATTTTTCACCGAAAGGAAACACATTGTCTTTAATACCCAATACATATTTGGCAACTGGCTTGCGTTTTGAGAAGTGAAACAATGCAAACAGTCCATTGTTATCTTAATGTAAAATTATGAACTCTAGGATAGTCTGTTGTAAAAAATATTCACACCATACTAGTACATGTACTTATGAATTGAGTAATAGTGTAAGTGTGACATTTGTAACAATATGGTCAAAACGCTTTGTGAAGGACAACTACAAATGAAAACAACTCAAACAAAACTTGCAAGATTGGGCTAAATGTGTGTTTATTATTATATAAGACACATTTAAGTTAATTCCACGGCACTAGTACCAATTTTCCAATATTATGTAAAGCTAAATTGGCCACTGGGTTTTGTTAAATTTGTCCAGTGAATCACCATACAATGTATGGAGTGCCACGGCATTTTTTCATTGTGTCTGGGGAAATGGTGAAATTGTTAGAAACTTTGCACAAGTAATTTTCGGTAATTTAATCAAACCGAAACTGCTTAGATTGTAGGAATACTATCTTAATAACACAAAAAAAAACTTGTCTGGAGGAAATTATATTAAGCAATCTACATTTTTTGATTAGATATGACCCATCTATTCCTACTGAAAAATAAGTCGAAATTAGGATACACAACCGATCTATTGATACTTAGGTAAAAGTTTAGCAATTTCGTGAACGTAACCGACATTTTTTTGAAAGTCTACTATTAAGAAACTCTAGGAGTACAAAATTTATACCATATGGCTAATTACGTTTATTTAATTGAAGAAAAACTAAATGTTCGTATTTTCCCCATTGTTCATTGTCAATCAAAACGACGAGAACATTAATCGAATAAAGACATCGATTTAACATTTCTGTGGCCAGAAAACATTAATTAACAACAATCAAAACATGCAACCAGACATGAAGAAAATATTGATTTTCTACATAAAACATTATACTGACATATTATTGAATTATTCACGCTTATGTACTCCACTGAACAACAAAAACAGGTACTGCAAACATCGTCTGAAATGAGATCTCGTCAATTCCCGTAGCGTTCGCGATATCTTCACCAGGCGTTACAGAGCGAGCACTGTCTGTCTCACATACTCTGGATTAACGTACTTGGGTGAACCCTTAGAATCCCAGACCAAACGTGCTCTTTTGGTTTTAGGCTGTTCCACTGGGGGTAAGCTGCTCCGTGGGAAGCGGTTCGCTTGTGATAAAAGCTCCAGTTCGCAGTTTACAATGCGACGGTGCGTCTGTGATTATTTTGTGAAAAAGGAAACTGAAGTATTCGAAATGGTACGTATTATCTCTATAAACAGCATTATTCTATGGAACGTCGGTCACAAATGACCAACATGCTTCAACTGTGATTTATATATCGCATTTATTCGAACACATTTCCATACCATGCAGAAGCAGCTGATTTATCACTTCAAAACCCGATTGTGTAACGAGAAAATTCTTAATAACATGATATTTTGTGTATGAAAACGAAATAATCTGAATAATGTCCCGTATCAATTGCTATAACAAACACCTCCGCCGTGCGATTGTTGTTGGCGTTGGTGTCTCAAACAACTAAATACTGAGAAAAATGCATTTTAACACCACCACGTGGACGCTCCAGTTCGTATTTCGATAAGCGCCAGCGCGTAGACCGCCGGGACTGGAGGGCTCCAGTGCGCATTTAAAAAGAGATTTAGGGAATTGCAGAGGTGAAAACGATCGAAACAAGTTCGTATTTATTATTTCAATCACATTGGCATTATTGGAGCCTAAAACATGACAATTATCGTGTGGTGTTTCCGGAATTATCAGTTATATACCAATAGTATATCCTATTATATACTCCAATCGATATGTATTTGAATGTACATGCAGTCCTGTGTGATTCACATGTTATTGTTGTAATAATGGCCCGGTCGAGTCTATAAATACAGTGCGGGATTCCGGAAGTGACGGAGGAACCGGCACATAAATAGGCCGATCGAAGTCCCGCAGCTCAGACCGAAACAACAAGACTTATCGACAACACCTGTAATTTAATATTGATTATTTATGATGATTTGTGATCCATTGCCATCGACGTTGATTCTACATGTATAATTTGTGAGTATTATATTTCTATTATATTATATTGTAAGCTATTAATATGTAGCGTCTAATTTTTACAATACTGACGTTTGTCGTTAATAATTGACGATATTTTGCGGGAAAATTGAAAATGTAAATTACCCCAATTTCCACGTGATTCACACCGTGGTTTCTCTATTGCCTTCTAATTTGATGTTTTTTCTCTTCAATTGCTAATACCATGCCTGCTTCATTAGTTTTTCATAACTTCCATGGCCGGGTATGCTACTAGTTTTTTCGTTTTTGTTGGGAAAGAGTGTAAATGAGTTAGAAATTTTCACATGGTTTCCGGAATGAAAATTTTTGCTTTCAAAATTATATTAATTAACCCTTTTATTTACACCATTGTTCAATCAGATTTCCTGTTTTGTATGATATTTCCAACATTCGAAATGCTATTGAAGTGAAATTTCTTCTCGCCTAACTTGCCACGGGCATTGTTATCGCTGGAAAGTCGTAAGTTATTTTCTAACGGGTTTTCCAGTGGGTGTATTTTCATAATTCCTATACGCTCAATTTCTTTGACGAGAGAAGACAACGGATGGAAATTTATTTCGCTCTTGTTCGTAGTTCAATCGTCATCATTTTTCGTATTGTGTATTGTGAATAAACGATTAAATTCTGTTGTTTTGCCCCATAATTTGGAATAAGAATTGTTGGTAAATAATTACCTAGGTAGCAATTTCTTATTCAACAGATTGGGAAAGTAAAATTTTTTGCTTGAAAATTGCTGATAATATTTAGCATTCTCAGATTAAGGTAAATTCTAAAGGAAATTGTTGATACATTTATTAAGCTTTTTCTTTGTGGGAATTTTATCATTTTCAAGTATCAGACTTTTCGTAAATAATTATGAAAGTTTATATAAACACAGCCGGATTTAACCAGCTGCAAGACATACCACATGTTGGCCCAGCTATTGCCGCAGAAATAATCCATCTGCGCCGGCAAATTGATGTTATTTCGGAAATAGATCTCCGAGAACTCCCACGGTTCCGGAGCTCTAAAGACCAGTTGGGGGTAATAGATTTCACTCACCCCACGCCAAAACATTTGGTTGATAACTGGCTACCTAAAAGGTTCGAAAAGGGAGTGAACCAGGGAGAGTCTGGGAGTGAGTCTGATGAGGTTGATGAGGGGAAACCAGAGGATGTTCCTAGAAAGCCGTCACCTGATCTAATGACCCCTCCCCAAACCATTGATAAAAAACGATCCGCTATGTTATCAACCCCCGAGAGAATGATTTTATACGATTCTGGGGGTGAGCAGAAGTCGGTTAGCGTCAGACCTAAATTGCCCCACACACCTCCATCGAGGGGTCGTCCGGATGTGTCCGAAATGTTGGATTATATGCGGAGAGGTGTTTCGCCAATCTCCACTCGGACGGGGGGTACCGACGTTTAGAAAAGAGAGTAGCGTCTCTGAGTTTCATACTCATAGCGACATCTCCACAGTCACCATGAGTTCAAGGGCTATCAGCTATGGGGATCGGCCTCTGCCAAGCATGGTTCATGGGATGGGACTGCCTACTCAACCTGGGGCGCCAGCAACTTCGGTTGTTTCATTGGCCCAAGGTGGGTTAAAATTCCCTTCAACCGGGGCACAAGCAGCTTCGGCTGTTTCGATGGCCCAAGCCATGTTTCCGCCTATTAGCAACCCTATCCGCCAACCAGCTAGTTGGGGCGCGCAAGCAGCCTCGGCCGTTTCGATGGCCCAAGCTATGTTTCCGCCTGACCCAATTAGCTCAGCAGTTAGTGTTGGATTTCAGCCAAGTCTAACTGCACCTGCACCATATAACTTTATTGGCCATGCGCCAGCTACTGTAACTGTTGGTTCGACAGCCGTGGTTTCAGCATCTGTACCATCGAATACATTTGCAGCCCCCAGTAGTTTTATGTCTATGGCACCTCAGCAGGTCACTCAAGCCTATGGTGAGAGGGTTCCTCCTATTCAATATGTTCCGGTTTATACCCAGGCTACCACTTTTGGTAACTATGGGCAGATCACAGCCGGCACATTCACATCATCTTCATCATCATCCGGTCAGGTACCACCACACCAGAGTATACCAGCTCAGCCCGGTTATACTCAACCGACTGCTGGTTTCTCTGGACAGTTGATTGGCCAACAGCAGGGTAACCAATCAATCGCCATGCCCCTCCCTTCGGGATACCCCCAACCAGGGTGTCAGGGATACGGTGCAACTCAAGCTGCTGCTGGACAATCTGTACCTACCCAACAGCCGTTTTATCAACAGCCAAATCCAACGCCAACTGGGCCTTTCTACCCAGGGTGTCAAGGATATGGTACGGCACAAGCTGGTGTTGGTCCAGTTCCACAACCCCAACCCTATCAGGGAATGCCAATGTCAAGTTCTCAGTTGGGTTATGCTAACGTTGGAAACCCAGGCGTCAATGCACAGGCTCCACACGAGCCCACTGTATCGGGTTTTGGGTATAATCCACCTCCCCCCGGGACCGCCAGGAATACCAAACCCTGGGTATAATCAACCTCCCCCGGGACAGCCAGGAATACCAAACCCTGGGTATAATCAACCTCCCCCGGGACAGCCAGGAATACCTAACCCTGGTTATAACCAACCTCCCCCGGGACAGCCATGAATGCAGAACCCTGGTTATAACCAACCTCCCACGGGACATCAAGGGACATACAACCCGGGCGTAAATCAACCTCCCCCTGGAAATCCATGGGCACAACCCCAGGGCGTTAATCAACCTCCCCCCGGGAATCCATGGGTACAACAACCCCAGGGCTTTAACCAACCACCCCCAGGAAATCCGTGGATGCAAAATCAAGGTTTTCAGCAACCTGTCACGGGAAATCAGGGGATGGCAAACCCCGGGAGAAATCCAATCGCCCCGGGGCCCGGAGGTTATCCACCAGAACAACCTCCATATAATCCACAAGTCGCTCCTCACGGGAGGCATGGCGATTACAGACTGCCTCATATGCCAAAAGGTTTGTCGTATGATGGTAGTGACTCGTGGCAAGCCTTTAGGGTAAAATTCACTTTATATGCCCAGTCGCAACGTTGGGAATGGGATGAGCAGCAGCAGGCTCTCTGCTGGTGTTTAAAGGGAAAAGCTAGTGAGTATTTCACGCTGCTTACCGAGCGTAATCCCTATCTGACAGTTGTTCAGTTGCTTGATGGGTTGGAAAATCGTTTCGGATTTAAAGATTTGCCCGAAACGACCCAACTTCGATTCCAACAAGCAAAACAAGTCCCTGGTCAGTCGCTGGAAGAATGGGCAGAGACTGTTCTCTCATTGGCCACACGTGCCTTTAGAGAATGTCCAGCCGACTTCACATTCAAGCAAGCAGTCTTGCGCTTCTGTCAAGGCTGTTCTGACACCAGGGCGGCCGAACTCGTTACCATGGAAATGCCTCAGTCCATGGAACAAGCCATCAACAGAATCCGATGGCATCAGCATAATTATGCTGCTATTCATGGCAGCAAAGTGTCTCGCAGAGACGTGCGCCATGTTTCGTCGGATACTGAGGATGACACCTCTCCTGTTAGGTCTGTAAGACAGACTGGTCGTGGTAGACCAAAGCAGCGAGGATATCCTTTCAGAGGCAAGCGCGAGGGTTCCGGTTCGGAGACTGGTGGTTCACCTGGCCCTCGTAGATTTTCGCCCGGCGCTCAAAGTTGGAAAATTTCGAGTGAAAATGCAACTTCCCAGGCACGTATACTAGCCTTGGAAACAAATTTGGAAACTCTCCAAAAAACAATGGAGAAGCTAACTAATGTTTTAGGGAAGATGGGGACCAATAAGCCTCAGTCTGGCACCCTTAGTCACTTTGATACCAAAGAGCCAGATTATAAAAATAGGTCAAGGTCACCTTCTCCTAAGGCCAAGGTCATTTGTTATGCCTGTCAGGGGGTGGGGCACTTTCAAAGAGACTGCCCTTCGCGGAATCTGGGAAATCGCCCTAACCGGGATAACAAAGTAAAGTTCAACGAGGATTTAAACGGGCACGGGGCGACTCCCGAGGTCGGAGCTCGATCCCAATCTTAATTAATGACCTCGTAACTAGGAAAGAGGTAACGTCTGGTGAAATTAAACCGGTATTAACAATTAAACAAATTAAATCAGCCTCAGCCATCGAGGTTCCGGTCAAAATAGCTGGTCACGATACCCATGCCGTCGTAGACACAGCCGCCGACGTCACCATTATCTCTGATAAATTATTTCACCAACTTAGCCCTAAGCCACCCCTAATTAAATCCTTACAATTTAATACGGCGGCTCGTGATGGTCACATGGAGGGTATGTTGGTGGGACCCATAGACATTACTATTGGGGAACTCGAGTGTAGTGAAAATATATATGTGGCACCCATTGAAGATCCCATGCTTCTTGGGATGGATTTTCTCACTTAATATGATGCGAAAATTGGGGCAAATAAGGGTTCTATCTTCTTGGGAAAGTGTCGACTTCCTACAATTTCCCCGGAAAACCCAAAAGTGGCTAAAATTTCTAGAATTATAGTCAATCAACGAACCGTTATACCCCCTCAGTCAGTTGTGTTACTACAGTGCGACGCTGTCCCACCCTTAGCTGATTTTACTATTGAACCGAATCCACATCTTAGTGAGTATGTTTTGCCCACTTTGCACTCGGGGTATGATCACCCAACAGTATGTTTTGTAAATTCTCATAATTCAGAGGTAACATTGGATAAATCACAATGTGTGGGTGAAGCTTATGAAGTTGATGTGATTGAAACCCCCGTCATATCATCCGCACCCAAGCCGGTCGTTGTTCCGGTTGAAAGCTCACACCAGGGATCGCCTCAAAATAGTTCTGAAAATAACCTGGATGGGAACTTGCAACTTCCAGAGTATTTGCAGAGCTTATTTGAGCGTTCTTCAACATTACTGTCAGGAAACGACATAGCACGCCTTAAACGACTGCTTCATGAATTTCAGGACGTGTTTGCAAAGGACGAGTTTGACTTGGGTACTTTCTCTCAAATTGAGCACAGTATTCCTCTTCTAGAGGGAGCTCGTCCAATTAAACAGCCTATGAGGCGAACGCCAGCTTGCTTTGCCGATCAAGAGGAAGCTCATTTAAAAAAACTTTTGATGGCCAAGGTCATCGAGCCCTCTGTGTCGGAATGGGCATCAGCCCCCGTCTTGGTTAAAAAACGGGACGGTTCTATTCGCTGGTGCATAGATTATCGCGTCGTAAATTCTGTAACACGCAAAGACATCTACCCCTTGCCACGAATTGACGAGTGTCTTGACACACTTAGTGGAAATTCATGGTTTGGAAAGGCAGACTGTTTGGCTGCTTACCATCAGGTTACGATGTGTAAAGAAGACCGTGCTAAGACAGCCTTTCTCACCAAATACGGGATTTTCAATTTCATTAAAATGCCTTTCGGCCTTACTTGAAGCCCGTTTACTTGGTGTCGGGTTATCAATTTGGTATTGCACGGTTTGAACTGGGATATCTGTTTGGGGTACTTGGACGACGTAGTTCTGATGGGAAATTCGATTCGAAATCACTTGGAAAACATCGAAAAAGTACTATCCCGGTTCCGAAAATATAACCTTAAACTCAAGCCCAGTAAATGTGTGTTTTTTCAAAAAAGTATTGAATTTCTGGGCAGAATTGTGAGCGAGCAAGGTGTGAAAATGATGGAATCATCCGTAGAGGTTGTTCATAGCTGGCCCGTACCCCAGTGTACCAGAGATGTCGAAAGTTTCTGCGGGCTAGTTAATTATCATCGCGCTTTCATAAAAAATTATGCAGAGTTAGCACGACCTCTATATGACGTAACTGGTAAGCATAACTTTAAGTGGGACCTTGATCAACAAGTAGCATTTGACAATCTCAAGCAGGCGTTAACATCTCCACCTGTTTCGGCCCTACCAAATTCAACCGATATGTATATCTTGGATTCCGATGCTAGTAATTTTGCGATCGGTGGGGAATTAATTCAAGTCCAAGATGGTCGGGAGAAAGTTATAGCCTATGGCAGTTTTGTGCTGTCCCCACAACAAAGGCGTTATTGTACTACTCGACGAGAACTTCTCGCAGTAGTACGGTTCACACGTCAATTTCGTCACTATCTGTTGGGTCGGAAATTTTTATTAAGAACCGATCATAGTAGTCTCAGGTGGTTGATGAGTTTCAAAGAACCTCAAGGGCAACTTGCAAGGTGGTTAGAGGAATTAAGCATGTACGATATGGTCATTGAGCATCGCAAGGGAACTTTGCACTTAAATGCCGATGCGCTGTCCAGGATTCCTACGGACGGCTCACGTGAAGAGTATTTTCCAGGGTGTAAACTCTCAGATCTCCCTTGTGGCGGGTGTAAATATTGCACTCGTGTATTTAATAGCTGGACCAAATTTGAAAGTACTGTTGATGATGTGGTTCCCCTAACCAAAGGTTCTATAACATTTTCCGAATTATCTGGGAACCCCACCCCGGCAGTTCGCCAAGTAGACAGTCAACCGGACTACCCTCTAGGGTTTTTGTGGGAGCCGGGAGATGAGTGGGATAATCCCTACGAACCAATCGGTTATGTCTGTTCTAACACTGGGTGGACCCATTCTCAGGTTGATTTAGAATTGGTGCAGGAATTAAATCCAATAGTTAGGGTACGGCAAACAACAACCCCGCAGGACACTTCACTCCTGGCGAATGTTTGTACGCTGGAAGAACTCACTGAAATCCAGCGTCACGACCCTGATTTATTACCTGTAATTGGGTGGTTGGAAACTGGGGAAGAGCCCAATGAAGGCGAACTATTTATTAGTAGCCAAGCCACTAAATATATCTGGATCAACCGGCAACGCTTCCTTATAAAGAATAAATTGCTATACAAAGTTAAACGGGATTCCCAACAAGTCTTGGTTATTCCCCGTAAATTCGCCACTGAAATATTGACCCTCGCCCATGACATTCCTGCTTCTGGCCATCAGGGTGTAACACGTACCCGAGAACGAGTACGTCAAAACTATTATTGGTATGGGGTTAGTGACGATATTGAAACCTTTGTGGCTGCCTGCCCCCAGTGTAATCAAGGTAAGAAGGCTGTTAGACATGCTAAGTGGGAACAGGTATCCTACCACGCTGGGGCCCCTATGGAGCGGGTACACATTGATTTCTTGGGACCATTGCCGGTTAGCAATAATGGTAATAAATATATTTTGGTTATGACCTGTCAGTTTACCAAATGGGTCGAATTCATAGCATTGCCCGATCAGACAGCCGAAACAGCAGCCTTTGCAGTTGTTAAAGAATTCTTTTCAAGATTTGGATGTCCGCTCCAAATTTTCTCTGATCAAGGGCCATGTTTCGAATCAAAACTATTTAAGACCATGTGTGAAGCCCTTCAGATTCATAAGGCTCGTACCACGCCATATCGACCATCCTCGAACGGGGCTGCCGAACGCCAGAACCGTACGTTGATGAATGCCGTCCGGTGCTATATTGATAAAAACCAGAAAACCTGGGATAAATATCTATCGCAACTCGCCGGGGCAATGAGATCGTCGGTACACCGCCTTACTGGTTTCACACCAAACAAAATGATGCTGGGCCGCGAAGTAAATCACCCGTCAGATCTCGTTTTTAATTTTAATTCTAAAATACCAGAATATGCAAGCGCTGCTGAATATGTGCAAACGTTGGTAAAAGAATATAAAGACTGTCACGAAATCGCGCGTGAGCACTTGAAGGCTGCCTGTAAGAAAATGAAGCGAGATTATGATGTTAAAATAAATAAATATGAATATAAACTTGGTGATTTAGTATACTTGCTGGATACAGCTACAAAGAAAGGGAAAACCCGAAAACTTTCTCCATTTTGGAAAGGTCCAGGCATCATTGCTAAAGTATACACTCCATATCTCTATAAAATCTTCTTTCGGTCCGCCACCAATGTGGTAAATCATGATCGCCTGAAAAAATGTCATGATAAAGTGATCCCGCCATGGCTAACTAAATGTTCAGAGCGCTTCCGAACCACGGAAAAAGTTTGGTGGGAAATTTATGCTCCAGTGTGATTACTGTAATGATTGGTACCATGGTGAATGTGTAAACATTACTCAAGAAGGGGCCGACCAACTAGATACCTATCGATGTCCGAGATGTTAAATCATAGGGTTCATTCTTGCAATTTTGTAATCCATGACCACAAAAGGCTAGTTGAGATGTTTCACTATACTGTTGTTTCCTATATTTCAGTATACGTGAACTATGAGTGATATAGAAATTGACTCAGTCAATCCAGGACTGCCAGTCCAACCCTCAGACAGTTCGTCTGCAGCTGAGAAGCTTGATAGTGATTCAGTCAATCCAGGACTGCCAATCCGACCACCAGACACTTCGTCTGCAGCTGAGAAGCTAGAAACCTCAACCAAAGACACCTCCACACCTCCCGTTGGCCTACTTGTAGGACCACCAATCGTTACAGACAGTTCGTCTACAGCGGGATGGGCGGAGATACCAAGCATGTCAGGTATGAATTTACCGCCTGATACCGATGAGTCAGACCCCAATCAAATGTCAGTAACTGATATTCAGCACTCGATAGAAGTGCTGCTTGGTTTAACTTTTAATAATAACGAGGGTGAAAATCCTGATCTCATTGATAAATTACCTGATCTTTCAGTTGCGGAGCCCGTACGGACTCCATCTGTTGAAGGAATGCAGGTAGATTTAATTGAATTGTCGGATAGACAACCAAGTTTGACTAAGGATCTACCTGATAGTCCTCTTGGGGAAACCAGTTGCACCCAAGGGATAGATATGCAGGTGGATCCCAACTTAAACTTGGATAATATTCCAGTAAATAGTCATCCATTGGAGCTATTAATTGATGAGGCTTTACATCCTCCCACTCGCATTGTTGACAAACAATGTGTCAGATATGGTTTTAATGTTGACACTGAGAATAATCCAGTGTCGCAAATTTCACAAGCCTCAATTACTAACTCAATGTCAGACATAGAGGGTCAAAGTCCCCCGAAACCACAAGATCGGTGTGTGTTCAGGGATTGTGAGCGGCCTGTTAAGGGTCAGCAGAGACACCATTTTTACAGCCAACATGTAAAACCTTGTTGGTGGCAGTTTGACACCTATCCTGGGCCTATCCCTACCGTTTTCCGAGTACAAGTCCGAGAAGACTTAATTAACTTTGCTCGGATTCTAATTCCAACTGCTCGGGAGCTGGGTGAGCAGGAACTGCTTACCCAGTTGCGGAAATTACTAAATGATCAGTGGGACTACCAGGCAATTCCAGTGCCTTGTATTCTGGGGACAATAGCACTTCGGAATATTTCCATGTTTGGCACTGACCTGGGGGTTGCCCTTCCAAAAAGCGGGTACAGCATATCGCCCTACATTACGTCCAATGCATGTCTCACTCATTGGCGTGTTTTAGCGGCTATACTCAATCGACTGCCAGCCAAAGATATTAACTTATTTCAACAGTCTAATGCACATCTTTGGTTAATTGAGATGATGCGGGAACGCATCCAAAAGGGTCGAATTGGGGAATTGACTTTAAACGGGGCTCGAAAGAAAGCGTCAGGGTTAACAAGACCTGAAAAGGCCCCTGATGCATTGTCGGCAGCCTGTATGATTAATGACTTCTACCTCACAGAGCACCAAGTTTTAATCACTCAGGCCATGTCTGTCAAATCCTCTTCCATTTCAGGGGTTAAACCGGTGGAAGGTCCAACACCACGGCCCAGCCGGAAAGAGAGGCGAAGGGCACGATATAAAACTATTTGTATCGCCCGAGAGCAGAAGTTTTCTGAGTGGAAACTGTACCATTCAGTTTCCGTTGCTCCGCCGGAGCCTAAGAAACTCAAACTTTCTACCTCATCCTTCACCGCAGTGCCTGTCACCTCCTCTCGGGGCACTGTGCCTACATCATCCTTCTCCGCAGTGTCTTACAATCACCCTCCGGGCACTGTGCACAAATCACCCTCCCCGCAGGGCGAGTCACCTCTGCTCGGGGCCCTGTGTCTACCCCATCATCCACCGCCGTCTCTTCCACGGTGTCCTCCCTTCCAATACCACCACTCATAAAGTCGCCTCCCGTCCTACCCGACCCACTTACAAGGCAGTGTTAACCTCCATGAAAAAGGCTCTTGCACGTCAACCCGGCATCCCCAAACTTAAACTAACCGGGATTGACTCTCATTTTCATTTAGACCGAATGTGCTCGAGTCATAAATTAAAACCCCAAACCACTGCTTCGGAGGCGATTAGTCTGACTAATGTCCCTGTTTCTGCGGCCGTCACTGTCATCGGTGGCGTGCAAGTATACTGTGATCCGGATACTTATCCAGACATTCAAACTTTGCACTGTAATCCACAGTGGAAAGTTGCGGTAGGGTGTCACCCCAAAAAGTTTCGCAAGTTACTTGTGCCGGCGATGATGGATAAGTTTAAGGAGCTTATAAATCATCCTGCAGTAGTTGCCGTCGGGGAGTTTGGGCTTGATCGCTCCATTAAGCTCTCCGATCGAGATCTCCTGATGCAGGATGCCCTTTTTCGGCAAATTTTACATCTGGCCCGTCCCACCAACAAACCTATAATTTTGCATCTAAGAGGGCCCTCTGACCAACATATATGAGTTCGGATGTGAGTTTCACTGCTTTAGAGGCAGTACGCACCGTAACCCATAGGGATCAAGTTATCCACTTCCACTGCTTTTGTGGATCTAAACCAATGGTGGATTCTTGGTCTTATCACCAGCCCAACACTTCGTTCGGGTTTACAACAATTTGTGCTGGATTTAATGACGTCCAGCGGGAAGCAGTTAAAGCCATTCATCCTTCCAAAATTCTTCTGGAGTCGGATGCGCCCCATTTCGGGTCTGTGGGCCGAGCTTTCACTTCCCCCGCCGTCATCGGTGAAGTGGCCGTGTCATTAGCACGGATCCTGGGTACAAGCCCAGAGGAAGTGTTAGTGCGCTCTACACAGAACGCCCAACGTATTTATGGCATTCAGCCAATCCGCCAGTAAATTTCCACATCAATAAAACTACACTTAAATTAGCGGATCGGGCATTCCAAATTAGTTTTCCGGTTTTTATTTGGTCAGTAGAAAACATTCTCATTTTCGACCTGTTTCAACTACTTTCCAAATTTAGAGAATGTTTAATCTTTTCAGTCAGTTATTGGGACCATACTGATTTCAAATGTTAAATGTAAATCCAGTCAGTTCGGTTAGTTTCACGCTGATTTCAAATATAGTCAGTTCAGTTATTGGGACCATGCTGATTTCAAATCCAGTCAGTGGGTATTAAAATTGGGACCGCGCTGATTTCACAATTTAGGGCTTAACTTGTAAATGATTTAAACTGCCCTAACATGACCTTTTATTTCTCGCTGTACGCCAGTAGGTACAGTGTAACAATTTTTTAATTTAAAAAGAGGGAATAGTGTTGTAATAATGGCCCGGTCGAGTCTATAAATACAGTGCGGGATTCCGGAAGTGACGGAGGAACCGGCACATAAATAGGCCGATCGAAGTCCCGCAGCTCAGACCGAAACAACAAGACTTATCGACAACACCTGTAATTTAATATTGATTATTTATGATGATTTGTGATCCATTGTCATCGACGTTGATTCTACATGTATAATTTGTGAGTATTATATTTCTATTATATTATATTGTAAGCTATTAATATGTAGCGTCTAATTTTTACAATATTATTGTACGGATATAATTAAAACTATTCGTTTGTTGTCAGCCTAATTGATTTCGAATAGTGGGTTGATCATGTATGCATATTACGATGTGGGAGATTGACCATGGCATGCATGTATTCGCATAATTAATCTTGCAAAATAATTGTTGATATGCGGCTTGTGTAAGTCATAACACAATATGGATGTGCCATTATATATAAATGGCACGAAAACGGCATGCATGACCTATTAAAGGCAGACAATCCGATCAGGTGGTCCCCGTATCATCAGATTCCAACAACAATAACAACAACAACATTTTTCAAAAGACGCTTTAGTTATTAAAATCAACTAATTGCAAAAAATAATGCCAAATACATGCAATTATGGATGCATTTTAATATCTTTTCAGAAAGGTCCATTAAGATCATTGAATCCTCCATTGACCATTCCATACCCGCATACATCTGAAATGACAATAATGAAATAATAAGCGCAAGATAATCAGGTATAATTGTGGGTAGAGTGTCTTCATTGCGGGTGGGCAATATTGGGCAAATCAATTTGCAATACAAGGGTCCAGGAATTTTTTGTTTTAATTTATCATATTATTTTCTCAAAATACTATAATAAATTAAAAACATATATATTCCCTGACCCCTGTGATTTGCACTCCACCCGGAGTTGAATAACATTTATATTTACAACATATATTTCAGATACTTTCAAATATATGGGGGTATATCGTTGGAGTTCCAACCAGTTGCAAACCTGTTTCAGGTAACAGTCAGAATATTCAACCTCAAGAGTGTGCAAAATAAAAGGAAAGTCTTAAGTTGAGATAAAAATGTGCTCCAAAGTGGGGGATACAGTTGGAAATTCGAAGTTTGACACCCACCCAAACCAAGACCCTCTAGTCACGTCCCTGACACTCCCAAATCGTGCATCAAGGTGTGAGCTTTCACTGAAGCAACATAGCGATACCAGTTCAACGTATTCCCAACTAAAATAAATGTCTAATAATCATAATTACGAATCCATATCACCATTATACATATGGTGTTATGGTTCTGCGAAGAATGCACTGCAAATGATATGAATATAATTATTATATTATAGTAATTATATATACTAATGTCTAATTATCGTAATTACATTCGTATCATTTGTATTACATTCTTAATTGTCTTAATTACATTCGTATTCGGATATTTATGCTATAAATGATATATAATATATTAAATTACAACATAAAACACAAGCTAATTGAAGAAAATGACACTGAGGAAAGCACACACCACCTTCTGTAGTTTTCGGTTGTCAGAATGTTGATTATCCTGCCAAAATAAGTCAATTACGATTCCATGACACCTACGCACTGGCGCTTTATTTCATCACAAGCGCACACGATGTGTAACCTGTTATCGCAATGGCACTGGGGCTTTTTGTCATGATTTGAAAGCTTTCTGGCATTGATTTAAATGAGCAGAATACATCGACACTGATTGGGGATTACTAGATGACGTATTAGCTTTATTGTTCAATATTGTTCACGCTCAAATAAGCTTTTAAATACGGTCTATTCACCCGGTTACTTTCGGTAGTTTCCCATAGTAAATGCATAGGGAATACTTTTCAGCAATGCTAAACTGGGAAAAGGAGGGTATTGTGAGCAAAGATGTGACAAAACGTCCCTGATTTTGTTATAAATGTTATCGTAGAAGGGAGCAGCAGTGGAAATTATTTTCTATTCCTTACCTTCAATCTGTGTTCTTTGAATGTTGTAAATAAAATAACTTCTTCTGACCGGATGCGCATTGGAGCTTCGCTCATGCGCACTGGAGCTTTTATCACAAGCGAACCGCTTCCCATGGAGCAGCTTACCCCCAGTGTGTTCCATTATGGCGAAAGTACAAGGAAGGACTGGCATGGATGTACTATGTAGTGTCCCCGTCTAATCGGTAAAAGTTACATTGGGACTTCTGACTGATATCATCACTGGATGCATGCATCATTGAATGATGAATCCAATAGTATGATATAATATTTAAAAAAGTTTTCTATTCTCTTCTACATGTTATGTTTATATACTGACAAATGACAGCGATGTCTGCGACTGAGTCTTGTCGAAATAAATACAGTACTGCCCTAAATAATCTCACTGAGAGCTTTCTGATGAATGGCAACAAGCCATATTTCCGACTAAATCCTGAAAAATTACCCATAATTCTGCTGTGGTTAAGGAGTCGAATACTTAGGGCATTACTGCAGGTTAAACAGTTATGTATTGGAGCCACTTCACAGACAAAGTTTATATCAAAAGGATTGTAGTCCAACAACTCTCAAGTGGATATAGAACATTTCCTCAAGAAGCATGGGAAAAAATTATAACTTGCTGAAAACCTGGAATTCCATGGAAAATAACGTGGACACCCCCAACTGAGACCCTCTAGTCTGAGTTTAGTGTGCCTGTCATTTGCAGAATGAGGTCCCCAGAGGGTGAATTTAGTGAAGCTATCCCACATAGAAAGCTAGCATCACTAAATTCACCCTCTGGGGACCTTATTCTGCTTTGGCCTCATCTTCTCTTGAAAGTTTCTTTATTATAAAATTTCTATAGAAACTTCTTCACATAGATTCTATTTCTTTTTTAGTTTAGTTTCTCTATATCCCCAAATTGGCAGACGAAACATTGCATAATCGAGGTTCCAAATGGGTGTACATCACACTATTCACCATTTGGCAACTTCAACCTGAGTGTATGTCTCCCATAGCTGATGAGGCCATGCAGAATGAGGTTCTCAGACTTGACTAAGACCCTCTAGCCGTGTTCCTAATGAAGGGAGCCCAGGCTTACAGAAAAACTTTTTTGAACCAATGTGAATTAACATTTTTATTTGGCATCAACTGTGAAATTTTTTCAAGAGTGAACATAATTGTATACATAATAGCATGCATGATCAACGTGAGGTGGGCTAAAATATTATGCAAGATAGTAATGCTGAAAGTGTTGTCTTCATTGGTTTTTCAAAAGTTATCTATTCTAGAAATGTGCTAACCTACGAGATAACTGTCTAAACCTTTATGTGCGCATTATGTTTACTGTAAATATGTTTATTCCTCGCAGTCCTATCACATCATTGATATTTGTATTGTTTAACCCATTCATGACTGGTGTTTCCTGTAGGGAGCCCCATACAGGTGGCAGTTTGTATTGCTGAGTGTCGTCTGCACATGTATGTGAGGGGCTCCATAAGGGTAGTGTTGGTGGTTATGGCCTATAAACCCTATCATGACTGGAGCTTCCTGAATTTTTGTGAAAACCCTGTGCCAATGCATTCTCTTATACATTGTATATGCGAGTCGTCCATAGGACGTCTAGCATATATAAGAGAATGTATTGGCCTAAAAATATTTTCCTTGATCTTGTAAGCCAGTGCATCTTATATATGCGAGGCTCCCTATGGGAGACTCGCATATAAGAGAATGCACTGGCAGAGTCTTTACTGCTGCACCAGTGCAGCTCCCTTCATGAAAGGGATAAGAATGTAAAAATAATGGGAACTATTAACCCTTTACCCAACAAACCGGCCAAATAAAGCTGCAACAGCCTAAATTATCTTGGGTCTGTCTCAATAGAACCATACAAATATGGATATCATTGGAACCGGCTCCTTGACCACATTGTGATAGTTACAGTTATGCACTGTGCCAATGCATTCTCTTATATATGCGAGTCGACCTATATATGCGAGTTGGCCTAAAAAAAATCTTTTTTTAACACTTTTTACCATTTTTTCTTACATTCTTTAACAATTTTATAATTTTTAATGTGTTAAGCCAATGCATTATCTTATATATGCGAGGCGACCTATGGTCGACTCGCATATATAAGAGAATGCATTGGCACAGGGCCCTTCTGTTGGGTAAAGGGTTACATAAAACACACATGGAAAGGCATAAACGGTTATCTCGTAGGTTGGTGCATTTTCAGGATAGATAACTCTTGAAAAACCTACAAAGACAACACTTTTCGTGATAGTAACAGTTCAGTTAAATATACATACATGTACATATATCAGGCATTTCATTTGTCACAAGGAAACATTCAAAGACCAATACCCATAAGTTGATTTTGTTATGATGAAGATGGTTTTACATTAATATTTATTGAACGTAATTCTCGGAACAATTTATTACTCTATTTATTACACTTCTGCATCAATTTGGTTTGCCAAATATGATTAAAACACACATAATGCATGAAAGTCCCGATGTGGAGAAAGATAAACCATCTTTGTAGCCTTGAAATCAGGATTTATTAAAATTATGTTGTTTTAATACACTCCAAAACGCAATTTCCATTGAAAACGCTGTTAATTAAAAATGGTAATGTCACTAGTGAATTATGTCATTTCTTGTGACGTCATTGACGTTACGTCGCTTACTGATCTGGACTGAATTTTCGATGGTTGATCTTTCTCCACATCGGGACTTTCATGCATGTGTGTTTTAATCATATTTGGCGAACCAAATTGATGCAGAAGTGTAATAAATAGAGTAATTAATTAGTTTAGAGAATTACGTTCAATAATTCACTCGAGGCGAGAGACGTTTGTGTAAGAAACTTGTGCTAACGCGCACTCGTTTCTTACCGACATCTCTCGCTTCTCGTTTAAAAAAAAAATGAAAGTGTCAATGACACTGTAGCTCAACTTGGAAAGGGAATAATTTAATATATTACAGTCAATGGAGCGATTAGGAATGTGGAAAGTGTTGAATGTCTAATACTAGTTTATAGACATGAAGAGAAAAGTAAAATCCAAGATGGCTGCTGGCGGCCATGTTTTCGGCCGAATGACCCCCAAAATGAGTCGTTCCCATCTACATGTCATCGTTAACATCAATGACAAATTTTATGACGATCAGACTAAAGGTACGACCTGTAGCCCATGCTAAAGAATTTAGTCATACAAAGAGTAAAATCCAAGATGGCTGCTGGCGGCCATGTTTTTTGGCCGATTGACCCCAAAATGACTCGTTCCCATGACAAATTTTATGACGATCAGAATAAAGGTACGACATGTAGCCCGTGCTAAAGGATTTAGTCATACAAAGAGTAAAATCCAAGATGGCTGCTGGCGGCCATGTTTTTTGGCCGATTGACCCCAAAAGGACTCGTTCCCATCTACTTGTCATTGTTAACATCCATGACAAATTTTATGATGATCAGACTAAAGGTACGACCTGTAGCCCGTGCTAAAGAATTTAGTCATACAAAGAGTAAAATCCAAGATGGCTGCTGGTGGCCATGTTTTTCGGCCAAATGACCCCAAAAGTACTCGTTCCCATCTACATGTCAATATTAACATCCATGACAAATTTCATGATGATCAGACGAACAGTACTAACTGTGGCCCGTGCTAATGGATTCAATTTTTAAATGCAAGATGGCGGCTGGCGGCCATGTTTTTTGTCCGAATGACCCCAAAATGACTCGTTCCCATCTACATTTCAATTTCAACAGCCATGACAAATTTTATGATGATCAGACTAAATGTACGACCTGTAGCCCGTGCTAAAGGATTTAGTCATACAAAGAGTAAAATACAAGATGGCTGCTGACGGCCATGTTTTTTGGCCGAATGACCCCAAAATGACTCGTTCCCATCTACATGTGATTATTAACATTCTTGACAAATTTTATGATGATCAGACTAAAAGTAGGACCTGTAGCCCGTGCTAAAGGATTTAGTCATGCAAAGAGTAAAATCCAAGACGCCTGCTGGCGGCCATGTTTTTTGGCCGAATGACCCCAAAATGACTCGTTCCAATCTACATGTCATTGTTAACATCCATGACAAATTTTATGATGATCAGACTAAAGGTACGACCTGTAGCCCGTGCTAAAGGATTTAGTCATACAAAGAGTAAAATCCAAGACGGCTGCTGGCGGCCATGTTTTTGGGCCGAATGACACCATAATGACTCGTTCCCATCTACATGTCAATATTAACATCCATGACAAATTTCATGATGATCAGACGAACAGTGTGACCTGTGGCCCGTGCTAATGGATTGAATTTTGAAAACAAAGATGGCCACTGGCGGCCATGTTTTTTGTCCGAATGACCCCAAAATGACTCGTTCCCATCTACAACAGTTTCAACAGCCATGACAAATTTCATGATTATCAGACTAAAGGTACGACCTGTAGCCCGTGCTAAAGGATTTAGTCATACAAAGAGTAAAATCCAAGATGGCTGCTGGCGGCCATGTTTTTTGGCCGAATAACCCAAAAATGACTCGTTCCCATCTACATGTCATTGTTAACATTCATGACAAATTTTATGATGGTCTGACTAAAGGTACGACCTGTAGCACGTGCTAAAGGATTTAGTCATGCAAAGAGTAAAATGGAAGATGGCTGCTGGCGGCCATGTTTTTTGGCCGAATGACCCCAAAATTACTCGTTCCCATCTACATGTCAATATTAACATCCATGACAAATTTCATGACGATCAGACGAACAGTACGGCCTGTAGCCCGTGCTAATGGATTGAATTTTGAAATCTAAGATGGCCGCTGGCGGCCATGTTTTTTTTCCGTATGACCCCAAAATGAATCATTCCGGTACAAATGTCGATGTCAACAGCTATGACAAATTTCATAATGATCCGATCAAAGGTACAACCTGTAGCCTCTAATGTTGACGCCTTACGCACACACGCGCACACGGACGACGGACGACAAAGCCATGGCAATAGCTCAAACTTTACAAAGTAAAGTTGAGCTAAAAAGGAAAATACTTCAATGTGTGAATACAGTCGAGATATTGTATATTTGTTTGACAATAAATGTTTTTTACAACCTTTTAACTCAACCTTTAAAATGATTTGAAACACATGCAAATTTCTAAAATTCATATTCTCATAATATATAATAAAATAACAATATACACAATATCAATAAATATTTCAAAAACACAGACATTTACAAATCTTAGGAAAATTTTAGAGTCAAAAAATAAATAACTAACAAATGCTTCACAGAGGATCTTCATCACACACACGGTGGGGAATCGCGAGAGGATCTTCATCACACACACGGTGGGGAATCGCGAGGTTTAGAGGTTGGTGAGTACCACGCATTCAAAATCAAATGCACAAAAACATAATATATGAGTAACTGATAAAAAACATAGCATTTTGACTATTACGAGCATATGCTAGTTTATTTTTTAAAACAAGTTTATACCTTATTTGTTCGGAAATACTTAATAGTTTTCTATAACATTCTGACCAAAGTTGCCAGTCGGAGGTTCGTGGAATACACCAGTCCATACATCTAGGAGAATCCTTCGACTGAAATCTTTGATCAGATTGTTAGAGTAAACAACTGTGTTGGACACCAATGAGGTATCAGCTTGTTTGAAAACTAGTATAGCATATGCTAGTAGCTGCCAAAATACTATATAATAAATTATTATCCTAGATTATTACCTTTTTCCTCGTTTCTAGTAAAGTTTGCGAACGCTTCGGCCATTTTGAATGTGGGGTACCCACCAACTCGAAACCACGTAATTCCCCTCTGTGAGAAACAACAGTTGGAAATATTCAAGATAAAACTAAAAATTAAAACAACTCAGATCTAAAGATTCCATATAATTTGCTGGGAATTACCTCCCTCTAATAGATAATATACAGTACAGAAAAGGATGCTCTTTCACTCAAATCATGCCATGAATCTCTAGTCTGGTAGAGTAATGCCCTAAGTAATCGACCCCTTAAACACAGCAGAATTATGGGTAACTTTTCAGGATTTAGTCGGAAATAGGGCTTGTTGCATTCATCGGAAAGCTCTCCCTGAGAGCTTTCCGATGAATGGCAACAAGCCATATTTCCGACTAAATCCTGAAAAGTTACCCATAATTCTGCTGTGTTTAAGGGGTCGATTACTTAGGGCATTACTGTACGCCTGTCGAGAACATGTCAAGGTCCACCAATACCCATAACTATATGAATTTCTTGCTGGGATCTGTTTAACATCGAAAAAATAAAGCAGGTAACATTATTATTGGCCTCGCATATATAAGAGAATGCACTGACTTACAAGGTAAATATTGTTAGGCCAATGTATTCAGTGCTATTCACTTATATACCGGTATGCAAGGCTCCCTATGGGTGACTCTCATATACATGTATAAGAGAATGCATTGGCACATGGTTTTTGCTAATTTTCAGGAAGCTCCAGTCATGGAAGGGTTAATAATGTATTTCACAGGAGACGAAGGTCCCAGCTCAAGATTGCATGATTTAGTGGACTTTTGTTAGCCTGATTTTGCTTCTTTTTTTTTACTTTACTATAATAAAATTTTCCCCACTCACCAAGTTATAAAGATCCCAGCGAGAACTTAAAATAAAAATTGGGGGTTTTGAACTGGTGGAATTTGATCTCTACAGGCAAAGAGATTCATGGTAGGATTAACCCTTTACCCAACAGAACGGCCCTGTGCCAATGCATTCTCTTATATATGCGAGTCGACCATAGGTCGCCTCGCATATATAAGAGAATGCATTGGCTTAACTCATTAAAAATTATAAAATTGTTAAAGAATGTAAGAAAAAATGGTAAAAAAAGATTTTTTTTAGGCCAATGCATTCTCTTATATATGCGAGGCGACCTATGGTCGACTCGCATATATAAGAGAATGCATTGGCACAGGGCATAACTGTAACTATCACAATGTGGTCAAGGAGCCGGTTCCAATGATATCCATATTTGTATGGTTATATTGAGACAGACCAAAGATATTTTAGGCTGTTGAAGCTTTATTTGGCCGGTTTTGTTGGGTAAAGGGTTAAAATAGCCACATGCAAACAATTCTCAATGTTTGACAATAGGAGCAATTGTGTGTGCTACTATCAGGTCAGGCACATCCTAAATTCCACTAATATAGTGGTGTATGACCATTTATACCGTTTTGTGAATTTGATAAAAGAGGGATAATCCAAAATCATATTTCATGCAAATTATTGAAAATCAGTGTCGCACTAAATTCGGTATCATACATTTATTTTGTCCAGGAGAATGATTAATCATGACGGCACACGATAAGCAACTCAATTAGCATTAAAGGCCCACTTAATTTTCAAATGACCAGATTACATTATACACATCATATCCCATATTATATACCATTTGGAAGAGGAACCAAAAATATATATTTACATGCTGAGTGTGATTATCACTAAATCCAGCATTCCGATTGGTCGGCGCCCACGTGACTAGTTGCAATTATTTCTCGGTGAACACGCAAGAGGGTCATAATTGCAACCCCATAATTATATCGACGCGTCATTGATTTTGGAGAAGAACGCGTAATGTTTTGGGCGCATTTGCACTCGCGCAGGATTGACTTAATAAATCATCAGGTTTCAATATAAAGTGCCTCGTTTTGAAATTGTACTCTGGTCGGTGTATATGGGATATTTTGGGCTGGTTTTGTCACGATACACTTTTCAATTTAAATACATTTACAAAAGTGGCTTTTTCGCTAAATGTATATAAATATAAGGATTAACTGTCATGTGGACTGTTTTTATGGAGATGTAACCGTGAGGTAAGTGGTCATAACTTGGGTTTTACACAAGTTATGACCACTTACCTCACGGTTACATCTCCATAAAAATAGTCCACATGACAGTTAATCCTTATATATATTCCACCAGAATATGGAACAGCTGTGGCCTAGGAGTGTCCACCAACTGACAGAGATTCTCAGATTCATTCCAAGACTTCCCCCCGTGTCAACCCAGAATGCATCAGAATTCAAACTAAGAGATATAGTTATTCCCCTTCCATTGAGAATAATAGACTTTATAGTAGTCTGGATCAAAATTAATCACAGAACCTCAGCACCTCGACAAAACAATATGATCCCAGTTTATTCAACCGGATCAGTTGATAGTACACTGGTTTGGAGCTTCCTCTTTCAAATGGTATATAATATGGAATAAGTTGTATATAATGTGATCTGGTGGTTCGAAAATTATGTGGGTGGGCCTTTAAATTAGTTTTAATGTTGTTAATGAAGGAGCGATTGAGTTATCATGTTCTTGTCATTTAGAAAGGAATATATTAGTAATATTATTGAATAACAATGCTGGCACAAAAGATTGCACAACAAATTTTGTCGGAAGACTGTTCCTTCGCTGCGATATTATTAAGAGTGAAATTTGGCTGTGCACTGGTGTGCGCCGTCTTCTATTCCCGACGCAAATTCATGAAACATGATATGTTATGGTCATATACCACTATAATAGTGGAATTCAGGAAACATGAATATGTTATGGTCATATACCACTATAATAGTGGAATTCAGGAAACATGAATATGTTATGGTCATATACCACTATAATAGTGGAATTCAGGATGTGCCTGACCTGACTATGAGTAACTACCAGGTATCTGTTAACTTTTACTTTGTGTTCATAAGATCCTAACTGGACTTTCCTCACTGGCTTAATATAGAAGAGTTTGATGTACATGTCAAAAATATTTAGCCTATAATGGGAGAGTTTCAAGTACATACCTATTCCATTTAGCTAACATAGGAGTTTCAGGTACATGCCAACATATTTAGCCTAATATAGGCGAGTTTCCCAAACTAATTGCACTGCAGGTATGACATTTTAGAAGCCCACCGATGATATGGAAAATTGAATGAGAGAGGGAGGCTTTTTATTTTTTCCTAAGAATTCTAGAAATTAATGATTGTTTGGGTAATTTTATAGTAAAAATGCTACAATTTTTCAAGCAATGAATAGAATGCATCCTCCAATACCTTTTAACCATTATATCTTCAGCGGAAACTAAATATCTAATTGTGGATAAATTGGAGAATAAATTTAGGAAATTCTGGATAAAATTGCAAATACTAATTTTTATGAGGTCCTATTTTTGGGTGATGAGGGAGAGGTGCCTGAAAACTCAGTATTTTTTATATATTTGGCTTGAACCCTTTCAGTGCCAAGTCCAATTTTTGTATTAGAACTCTTTCCATCAATGCATCACATTATAATAATCAATAAATTTGAAAAATGATCAAGGAAATATGGGTTGATACAAAAATTGGACTTGGCACTGAAAGGGTTAATATTAAAATATTTTGATAAAATGTACAAGAAGCAAGTGACATATTAACAACACCAGCGAACATGTTTGTTGAAATAAAGAGCAAAAACTGCTCATAAGAATAACAACTTATGATATATTATAACATATATACAAAACAACAACAAATTAATTAGGGCAAGTATTTGCAGGAAGGTTTTATGAGATATGAGTTTGGCTATTACAAGCATTTCACCCAATGATCAGGGTTTAACCCTTTACCCAACAAACCGGCCAAATAAAGCTTCAACAGCCTAAAATATCTTCGGTCTGTCTCAATAGAACCATACAAATATGGATATCATTGGAACCGGCTCCTTGACCACATAGTGATAGTTACAGCTATACCCTGTGCCAATGCATTCTCTTATATATGCGAGTCGACCATAGGTTGCCTCGCATATATAAGAGAATGCATTGGCCTAAAAAATATCTTTTTTTAACACTTTTTACCATTTTTTCTTACAATCTTTAACAATTTTATAATTTTTAATGTGTTAAGCCAATGCATTCTCTTATATATGCGAGGCGACCTATGGTCGACTCGCATATATAAGAGAATGCATTGGCACAGGGCCCTTCTGTTGGGTAAAGGGTTAATCCCGATTATAATTTTATAAAGATGGTCTATCTCTTTGTAAACCACAGGGCCCCTGGTGTGACAATCCCACCACGAGTGTCCACCTTAATACATGGTTTGTATCTATCGAACTTGTATTGAGCATAGACTCACAAAACTCATCAAAATCCCCTGTGCTTGAGATAATGCCACATAACCATTTCTTTAGACCATGTTCGCACCTTTAAACTGATGTATCTGCCTCATCGATACGTGGAAGATCACCAAATATATATATGAATATGTGCACACTTTCGAAACCGGACAAACCCTTGAACATTTTTTGATTCCCATCAAATAAAGCATAGCTATCACTGTAGAATTCCACTTGTCACAATGATTCACCATGTGTGGTCCTGTCTGTGTGACCTCAGCAGAGTAAATTCTGCAATGCTACTATGCTATTTGATGGGAATCTGATCAAGGGTTTGTCCGATTTCAAAAGTGTGCACCTATTCATATATATCTTTAGTGATGGTCAACTTATCAATGTGGGAGATATATCAAATTAAAGGTGCGATGTGGTCTAAAGAACTGGGTTTGTGGCATTTTCTCAAGCATAGTGGATTTTGAAGAATTTTGTTAGCAAGCAAGTCTATGCTCAATATTGGTCTGATAAATACAAACCTTGTATTAAGGTTGTAAGGTGGGCACTAGTGGTGGGGTTGTCCCACCAGGGGACCTGTGTTGTAAAGATGTGTTACAGGAAATGCTTCTATCGATTAATATTGATTATATTTCAAATATTTTCTGGTCCAAAAAACGTGTGGTTGTTTAACTAACGAACAATAGTGGTTACTGCTAACATGGACCAGAAATTTTATTGTGTAATTTTGTCACAAATAAACATTAATTAGACTCAATATCACAAATAAACATTAATTAGACTCAATATCACAAATAAACATTAATTAGACTCAATATCGCTTATAATTATGTAATAAAACAATACAAACAATCAATCTGGGACATTTGAAACATAGCTATGGGAACACCCTAATGATCTCTATCGCTATATGGTATCACCCGAATGATATGTTCTAAAAATAGACCAATAAAGTGTCCCAATTAATCATCTCATTTCATTATAAAATATTAGAAATAAAATCAATATTAATTGATAGAAGCCTTTCCGGACATGGGTCTTCAGTTCATATTTATTATTTCATACCCACACAACTATTTCAATTTTTTTATTTAAAGAGATAATCCATCTTTAAGTTGTTTGTATAACTTATTATTACTTACATATTATGCTGTTAGTGCGATCAATTCTTTCATAAATTTGGCCGATAAATAAATGCATTAGAAAGTTAGTACAGTAGAATGTTTTGTTAAAACTGCAGCATCTGCCTTAACCCTTTACCCAACAAACCGGCCAAAACCGGCCAAATAAAGCTTCAATAGCCTAAAATATCTTCGGTCTGTCTCAATAGAACCATACAAATATGGATATCATTGGAACCGGCTCCTTGACCACATTGTGATAGTTATAGTTATGCCCTGTGCCAATGCATTCTCTTATATATGCGAGTCGACCATAGGTCGCCTCGCATATATAAGAGAATGCATTGGCCTAAAAAAAATCTTTTTTTAACACTTTTTACCATTTTTTCTTACATTCTTTAACAATTTTATTATTTTTAATGTGTTAAGCCAATGCATTCTCTTATATATGCGAGGCGACCTATGGTCGACTCGCATATATAAGAGAATGCATTGGCACAGGGCCCTTCTGTTGGGTAAAGGGTTAACTGTAGAGATATAAAATTTCTAGAACAATAGGTCATAACATACAATGTGTGTCGCACTCACTGCTCCACAAGCTACATGTACATGTATCTGTAACACTTCATTAATGCTGTACTTCACTAACATAATCGAGTACGTCACTTCAAATTATGTCTAAGATAATGCCCTCGACCTTAGGAAGCCTGAGTTTATTGTATCATTTACAGAATAAGGTCCCCAGAGGGTGAATTTAGTGATGCTATCCCCCATAGCGGGCTAGAATTACTAAATTCACCCTCTGGAGACCTCATTCTGCTTAGGCCTCATCTTCTCTGGAAAGTTTCTTTATTATCAAATTTCTATAGAAACTTCTTCACATAGATTCTATTTCTGTTTTTGTTTAGTTTCTCTATATCCCAAAATTGGCAGATGACACACATTCCATAATCGAGGTTCCCAATGGGTGTTCATCACAATATTCACCATTTGGGAACTTCAATCTGATCCTAGATCTCCCATAGCAGATGAGGCCATGCAGAATGAGGTCCCTAGAGGGTGAATTTGGTGATGATAGCCCGCTATACGTGATAGCATCACTAAATTCACCCTCTGGGGACCTCATTCTGCAAATGACAGGCACATTAAACTCAGGCATAGACCTTAGCTGAAAAATCATACACAGTTTACCAGAAGACCATAACAAATATATAGAGAGTAATCAATTGGTGGCGAGAATTACGTTAAATAATTCTCGAGAGGCGAGAGATGTCGGGAAGAACGCGCACGAGTTTCTTGGCTAAATGTCTCTCGTCTCGAGTGAAATATTTAACATAATTCTCGGAACTGATTGATTACTCTATTTATTACACTTCTGCGTCAATTTGGTTCACCAATTATGATTAAAACACCCAGAATTAAAGCATGAAAGTCTCGGTGGAGAAAGATCAACCATCGAAAATTCGGTCTAGATCAGTAGCGACATAACGTCAATGACGTCACGAGAAATGACATAACCAATGGAAATCGCACCTTGGAGTGTAATAAAGCTATATAAAGTAAATATACTTTGAGGTGATATTCACTAATATATTCAAGCCTTGAAATAGTGTGTCTGTCATTTGCAGAATGAGGTCCCCAGAGGGTGAATTTAGTGATGCTACCCCGCATGGCGGGCTAGCATCACCCTCTGGGGACCTCATTCTGCTTACACCTCAGCAGAATGAGGTTCCCAGATGGTGCATTTGGTGATGCAGGCCCACTATGCAGGGTAGCATCACTAAATTCACCCTCTGGGGACCTCATTCTGCAAATGACAGACACACTGTTTCAAGGCTTGTTTCATAGTAAGTGAAGGTCCCAGGCCAATATTACATGATTTTCATGAGCCGATTTTATGCCACATCAATAAAATAGCCTGGTGTATGAACATTTGGGTTGAAAAAAAGTAGATGCAAGCTGATGAAATTTACCACAACAATGAAAAATAGCAGAGTTGTCCATGAATTTCACAAGATTTTTGAATACGATAAGTTTTACTTAAATTATAAAAATAAATTGAGATACATGCATTTCTTCCCATAAAACTGTATAAATAGTGGAAAAGATGAAAGGAAAAAAGGCACTCTGCTATCAAGTAGTTTATTCACTACTGTTACCACACGCTTCATATTTTAATTAGCATGATCATAAACCAATCATATAAAAAGGTAAATTTTTTTTAGAATATATTGGTGGGCATGGCACTTATTTAGTGCAGTGTGCATTATATGTGGGCGTGGCACTCTTTTAGTTCAGCGTGCATTATAAGTGGGCGTGGCACTTTTTTACTGCAGCGAGCGTTATAAGTGGGCATGGCACTTTTTAAGTATAGCGTTATAAGTGGGCATGGCACTTTTTTAGTGCAGTGTGCGTTGTAAGTGGGTGAGGCACTTTTTAAGTATAGCGTGCGTTATAAGTGGGCATGGCACTTTTTTAGTGCAGCGTGCGTTATATGTGGGCGTGGCACTTTTTTAGTGCAGCGTGCGTTATAAGTGGGTGTGGCACTTTTTTAGTATAGCGTGCGTTATAAGTGGGCGTGGCACTTTTTTAGTGCAGCGTGCGTTATATGTGGCGTGGCACTTTTTTAGTGCAGCATGCGTTATAAGTGGGCGAGGCACCTTTTTAGTGCAGCGTGCGTTATAAGTGGGCATGGCACTTTTTTAGTGCAGCGTGCGTTATAAGTGGGCGTGGCACTTTTTTAGTAAACTAAACCAGGCTATTAAATTGGTATTGCCTAAACATGAATTGACTACCCAGAGAAAACTTTATAATTGAAAGCGATGTAAAGCATAGGCTTTTTGCTGAAGATGACATGACACTGATACGCTGCCATAAAATACAATTCAACCATGTAAATGAATGAACCTGCAGAAAAAATAACTAAAACGTCACAAGATTGCACAACATTTAAACATGAATATTGTAGTTTTTAAATACAAAGATAATCTCAATACTGTTCTGGTAGTTAGAGGCCGGGTCTGAAAATATGGTGCCGGATATTTGCAGAATGAGGTCCCCAGAGGGTAATTTAGTGATGCTAGCGTCACTAAATTCACCCTCTGGGGACCTAATTCTGCATGGCCTTATCTGCCATGGGAGACATAGACTCAGATTGAAGTTCCCAAATGGTTAATATTGTGATGTACACCCACTGGGCACCTCGATGCGGGATAGCGTCACTAAATTCACCCTCTGGGACCTCGTTCTACAAATGACTTTAGTGATGCTACCCAGCACAGCTAATGTTGAAAAAACTGCTCTCTGGTCTAAACTGTGACAGTATGAAGATGTCGTAACTTCCCAAGATCAGGCCAAAATTAAAAAAAATCCCCTTTTGCAAAAACCCTGTGCCAATGCATTCTCTTATACATAAGGAGAAATTTCAGGATGCTCCGGTCATGAAAGGTTAATGTTCCTCTGAAAATCCTCCAGACTCATAATAATGATGGCACAGTCAGGTTACTAGGTTTTCATAATGTTGTAGTTTTGAACCAGGAACCAGTCTATTTAACAAGAGACATAAGAGGGCGCTGATTAGCAGACATGAGAGTCACATGAACAAAGACAAATCAAGCCCTGTATGTGCCTCAATTAAACCCTGTATGTGCCTCAATTAAACCCTGTATGTGCCTCAATTAAACCCTGTACCAACTCTATTTTTAAAATCACATTTTATAGGAAGGGCGACGTGTAATAACATCTACACGTGTGTTAACCCTTTACCCAACAGAAGGGCCCTGTGCCAATGCATTCTCTTATATATATGAGTCGACCATAGGTCGCCTCGCATATATAAGAGAATGCATTGGCTTAACACATTAAAAATTATAAAATTGTTAAAGAATGTAAGAAAAAATGGTAAAAAGTATTAAAAAAAGATTTTTTTTAGGCCAATGCATACTCTTATATATGCGAGGCGACCTATGGTCGACTCGCATATATAAGAGAATGCATTGGCACAGGGCATAACTGTAACCATCACAATGTGGTCAATGAGCAGGTTCCAATGATATCCATATTTGTATGGTTCTATTGAGACAGACCGAAGATATTTTAGGCTGTTGAAGCTTTATTTGGCCGGTTTGTTGGGTAAAGGGTTAATGGGTTTATTGATTCGGTACTTGTGTCAACGCGGAAGGATAGAACTTGAGGCCGTGCCTCTCATTCTATCCTTCCACACTAGCACTCGTGCCGTTTCAAAAAATCCATTAACACACTTGTCGTTCTGTGTTTATAACTTGTTTGATATGAAAATCTAACTTTTCCTTCTGTGAAGTAAAAAAAAAAATTGTTGCCACATTAGAAGGGTCCTTGTTGCAATCAAATCAACCGCCGGACCTCTTTGCCATAATAATTTCACCAATGGTCAGCCTCGGAAAACATGATGCTTGGAACGTTGATGTGAGTTGGAATCATATTGAAATGGCTGGTCTAGCAACATGACATAAGAATCTCCTTCTCTGCCGAGTGCAGTATTATGCCACGTCCAAGCAGTTACGTTGACTGTCATGCTATCAGACCTATTCGAGCAACCTTTGCAGATAGAAATGTGTGGAGGATGAATACAACGGGCTTCGGACATGTATGCAGATCCAATTCCTGAAACAGATAATATGACCATTTATGCTAGCGTAATTAACGAACCGCAGCTAAATCACACACATAAGGGTATATAATGTGGCTTTTTTAATGTTATAAAAATAAGTTCATTGATATGTATTCCCATCAAATAAGAATCAAATAGGCCTTACTCTGGACACAAGGGCTCACCGAAAGAGGAGGCCCAAATAGCAATTTAGTGTATAAATTATATCCGGGAATATGATAAATCTGAGATTCACAACTAGAAATGAGGGTTCACACGGACACGGATCTGGTAGACAATATTATTAATACCCCATGTATTGAAGTGTGCCGGCGTAAACTTATATATACTAAATAGGTCTAGTCTAGAGAAGCCAGGGAACGTAAACAAAAGCGAAACAGTTGTCAGGATTCTGGTCCATCAAGACAAATGACGTCATAACTGGTTTTCTGCTAAGAAACATAGGATATTGATCTAATATGAACATATTTATTGATAATAACTGTTTATAAATCTAGTCTTATGAGGTGAAATCAGTTGTCCGGACATGACAATTGCAGCCTTGTTTGGATTCTGGTCTGCCAAGACCATGGTTTCTGCTAGGGAAAAATAAATGGGTCCGGTCCTGGGTGGGAGGCACACTTCGGCGCGAGTGACCATGGTTCGCGCATGCATAAGAAACTGTTCCGTTTTACAACAGCGGCGGAAATGACAGTTCCATGCATCTGAGACACGGAGAAATACACATGCACGCGCCGTCAGCATGTCACATCTAATCGGCTAACGATGGACAGTAGCAAAGTTTTCCTACTGACACAATCACGACGGCAGACGGTGCCTTCAGAAATGAACGAGGATGTCAACCAGTGTCCTTCTGTAAACGGTGCTCGCAAAAATGTGCATTCTCGGACTAAGCACCCAGCGTTTTTTTAAAGGTGATTTACTGAAATCTTAGGAATGTGGACAGACATGAAATCTTTGGTGCAATGTGGAGGCCAGTGCAAAGGTCAAACTGGGATCAGAGTGCTACATCGTTAGTCTCCCCAAGCTGCAAAACAGGGTGGCGGGGTAACATCGCAAGAGCTATACTCTGACCTTCACCCCAGAATGGCAGTCACGTTATATTAAACTAATTAACGGATCTCTTTCCGGTGGTTTTTAGAACACCAAAGTGGGTGGAACATCCTGATATATAAGTAAAATTGTACATGCAGGGTGGGTGGAGTCGATTTGTGAGTATAGATGCGCGCCATACAAGTATACCGTTAACCGAGGTCAAGGACGAGTATAGCTCTTCCGACGTTACAACTCTTCCATAAAACATGCAGTCCCCTTGCTAAGCTAGCAGGAGATTAAACTCGGACTTTCAGCTTGAGTCTCCCCTTGCGTAATTGGAAATTCTAATTAAAATGATCTTACAATCGCTCTATTGGGCAACTATTCATGACTTTTTCCCTTGGTTTGAAGGGAATCAAGGGTTTACCGGATGGGGTCGGAAACCTAAGGAATTCAAGGGCTTGGAAAATGTATTTTAGTATTGAAGGCGAATTTGATGACGCTAGCAGACTAGCGCCACTAAATTCACTTTCCGAGGACCATTCGTTAAAATTTCGAACAGTTATTTACAAAACTTGTTGATGTCGACAACAATCGGAACCATTGTCTACAGCCATATTATTGCAAGCAACATGCTCAGCAATAATTCTGTAGTTTCCTGGAAAAACATTAGGCCCAGAAAAGTCTGCAGCTGACGCACGTGAAGCTCGAGCAATTCGGCATACCGCACGGAGTTCTGCTCAGCTTATTCTGATGGCATTGATGTTTTCCGCCTTTGATGTTTTGCTCCAATGTATTTGCGTGCTATTCTTATTGTTTTTTCAGGAGATGGACTGTGTCGATTTCATTTTTGTCAATATTAATGAAAATAAGTGTAGATATATAGCCTGTCGAAGACAAGACTGAATAAGTTCTTAATAATGTCATTTATTTGTGTATGAGTGGGATTTCATGCAACGACCGACAGGGGGAATGGGTCCGTGGGGTGGACCCGCAGCCGGCCTGCCGGAAACCCTGGCCAAGACAAATGATGCCATAACTTCATAACTGGTTTGCTGCTAACAAACATAGGAAATTTTATCTAACTTGAACAAATTTACAGTGAAACCTCTCCAAACCGGACCCTCTACAATCCGAACCCGTCTCCATTCCGAACGAGTCCCGAATTTACCCACGTGCATTGTTACCTCTGTAATCCGAAACCTCTGTACTCCGAATACGGGACAGCTTTATTAGTCCGTAAGTGAACAAATACACTAATGTTTACCTCCAAATTCCGAACGCTTAAAGCGATGGAAGGGACCGAACGCATTCAGTTAAAGAGTAATGATGTGAACGTTTCTGCATTTGAGTTGACCTGTGTTTGACCTCGATTACCGTCAGTGACAACAGTTAGTTACAACAGATGAAGTGTTCCTGGTACATTAATCAAATTTATTCACAAATTAAACCTAATATAATGCTCGAGAATAAAAAGATACTACCGTATTTATATTTTATCTTATTCTAAAAAATTCCGAAAGCGATACCAGACGAACGCGCGTGCACACAAGTAATGTATTTCGTACTATTGAATATAAAGCCTACCAATTTAATTAGCGGTCTTTTGTATCGGCAAAGCTTTGAAACGGATTAAAACAACAGGTGTCTAATTAGATGCGCCTAAACCAGAATTGGTTACTGCATTGCACCACCTTCAGATACATGCAGATACAGATAGAAACATGTTTGCTTATATCACAAACTGATTGAACAATGGTGACTTCACAGGTAATTAGATTGTGCTGGAATGGACTCTTTGTTTTTACAACAATTGTCCCAACTAAACACTAATTCGCTAAAAGTACAGGACGGTGGTTTATTGTTACCATCACAGTTTTATTAAATCAAGTTATCACCATTAATGAGCCGTCGGGAAAACCATAGCTCAGAGTTGAAATCTACCGTCAACATTTTCAAAAAACCCGAATCACTGTAAAATGTATCGTTTCCGTGTTTCCTGGTTTATCTATACATATATTTATTTCTTATTATAGCATGTTTATACATTGCAATTTATGTTTATTTTGTAGTTTATAGAATAAATTTTAAGTAATCAGTAATGAGGTGTTCGGGTGTCGATAACTCTTACTGGTGGCGGGAATATATTCCAATGGTTTTGCGATTTTCTTCAAACCGAACACCTCTATAAACCGAACAGAAGGGCCGGTCCGAAGGGTGTTTGGTTTAGAGAGGTTTTACTGTATTGTAGTGTTGTGCGGTTAAACGAGAAAACAACTCGGTTTCGGTTTTAAAAAATACCGACCGAAACTGAACGACGTGATTCTGCACAAACTGACATTACGTTTTTTTTTTGTATGTTTATTTTTCACTTGAATCGACTTATCAATTATATAATGGAATTTCGTCTCAGATATGTGTTGTTATAATATCGTAAGCGTCATTGCGTTGCCAAACGAAACTGAACTGAGGAAGCATGTCGTTGCAAAAATGAGAATGCGAACGAAAAGAAATGTTATACCACGTGGGAAATGGTCCAGAAACTTTTTGTTCTGAAACCTTCGATCGAGCGATGAGTGGCCACACAGTCAACACGAACTACATGCAGTAGGTCATTGACTTTTGTCACCTTTATTGTCAAATGTCTTAGAATAAGTGTGCACTTTATTTGAATTGGTGACGCGTGCATGACGAAACATTTCGTTCCATGTGGAAATAAAGTCGGTAGTTAGAACTGCAATTTCTGAAATTTCATTCTCCCGGCTAATCGGTCAATAAAATTGAACTTTTATCTATAACGTTCAACGAAATATTACGAATTTGAGCCAGCCAATTGCTGTGTACATGTACATGCACTTATTAGCGTCTTGTTGATCGTGGCAGTTATTTTTGCACGTAACGGCATCACTAACCCACAAACTGAGCGGGAACACCAAACGCGTAATTACGTCATCATTGTCGAGGAACTGGGCATATGGTACAGCGTAACTGATTGATTACCACGGCCTTGTCTTTAAACGATATCGGTATCAATATAAGTCGCATGGGACTTCATCTTGTATGCATGAAACGTCGCTGTATTTGCGTTTCACTTTTATGTTTTGATTTTGGTATGGGGCAAATATTTGTGTATAGTCGGAAAAAAAGTTTAGGGTCAGCGTCAAGAAATATGGTCAGTCGGGCACAATTATTTTGTGTTTGCTTAAACTTGATGGTTCAATATGACTTTTATCACACATTCTCATTAAAGTTCATGATTTAGCAACACAGCAAGATGTTCCCCAACTTATTATGACCCTCTGTAACTGGTAGTGCCTGTTTTGTCCTGTTGTGTTGGACTAATTGCTATATGTTAAGTGATTGCTTACCAAAACCAAAACCGAGGTTTTTTAACCCAAAAAAAATGAAACGAAACGTAAATTCTATAACCTCCCAACACTACTGTATTGACAAAAACTGTTTATAAATAGATACTTCCATTGTTCATAATTCCAATAGTAATTCCCCTTATTTTGGAATATCAGTAATCAATCGACAAAGTAACAAAATTTTCCGATTACGTCATTAATGCTTTATGCCCACCAATCTACTGTGCGACAAAAGTAGTTGCATAAATTCAAAACAACAGCATCGTATTAAATAATAATTGGTGACGTCACAAAATCAGATATAGTTTATATACAACCCAAAGCGTCCAGCGCTAAAAGGGGGCACTGTTTTGAATGGGAGACTTAGGCACATTACACCATATTGGCAACATCTATTGGTTTTATGCCGAGTTGACATTGGACCTGGTACACTCAAGTTCCACAGGTCACGGACTCGGATTCTATCGAACATAATTATTTTGCCCATCGCTTTCCAACATTTCACGGATTTATACATGGCTATTATTAAAGGGTTTTCAAGGAGTTAGGTGAAATCCAAAGGTATTCAAGGAGTCAGGTGAAATCCAAATGTATTCAAGGGGCTTGAAAATGGATTTTCATATTTAATGAATTTCAAGGAGTCGCGGGAAACATGTATATGTGAGCCTGGACAGAAGTCCAAATTTCTTGGGTTAACTAATCATTTCATGACAGGAGCTGCGTATCATAAAAGAGAATGCACTGGCTTACAAGTTCAAGGTAAATATTGTTAGGCCAATGTATTCTCTTATATAAGTGAGCATTGGCACAGGGTTTTCGCAAAATTTCAAGAAGCTCCAGTCATGGAAGGGTTAACATTTTGTTCTGTGTAACGGAACAAAAGGTTAACCAACAATAAATAATATAACCCAAATGCAGGTTGAGCTGAATCTTGAAATATTATGCTATTTAGAGAACATCTTACCTGTTCTCCTTCGCCGAAGTCTAACCATAGCAACCTGTGGCCGTCATCTTCAGACAGTTTTAGCCTGTCGAATGGATAGTACCACAGTCCTGAACCTCTCGGAACCTCCTCCTTAGTATCCGATAGCGATATCCCATTCTCGTAATGTAGGACTAACTTCGCTTCCCTCCCCTGCCATGTTGCAGCTGCAAGTATAATATACCTTTATTAACTAACCTATAAGTAGATAACTCCGTACTGATTATGTTGCAAACTTTAAGAGAGAAAGCTTCGCATTTCTGTGAAATACAGACAATGTCCGTCCTATCTTTCATTACAAATGCCCTGGCACGTAAACAGTCCTTCCCAGGAGGAAAACATAACAAGATCACTATTTGCTCCGGTAATTCATAAGACGGGTGTAATTGCACCCTGTAATATAATCATAAGTTGGGTGTTTCTCAAACAAAATGTCATAATGGGACATACACCTACATGTATGTGTGTCAACATGCAGTTACACTTTCACATACCCATAATTTAATTAAAACAGAAAAGAATCAATATAAACCTTCAAATAGTTCAATATTGATTCAACAATTACAGTCACCATAATCATTTTGACAAGAGGTAGGAGTGCACATTTTAGCACCCATGAATAGAAAATGAGTGTGTATTGGTGCGAGAGAGTTCGTTCCCGTCTCCTGGGAAGGACTGTGTGTAAACAATATAAGGAAGTACATGCTTCGGGATGCTGAGCATCAATAGTTGATTATAGCAATTTTAATTCCTGACTGCATAAAACTCAAGAATGATATATAGATTCTTCCATATGAGAATGTGATTATATCTCAATTTAAAATTGAATGGTATTAACCCTTTCATGACTGGAACTTCCTGAAATTTTGCGAAAACCCTGTGCCAGTGATACTTGATTAGGTCTAAAAACGATCGGCCGATCACGATCGGCAGATGTTTAACCCATACCTTGGTGATACCGCTATTCTCAAAGTAATTGACCAGAAAAACAGGGTGATACCCCGGTCATGACCGCGGTGATACCAGTAATAAACGGTAGCGGTATCAAGACGATCATGGCGGTGGAGTTACGGTATTGGGCGATAATGATACCACAGTCTTTTAGCGGGCACCGCATTCATTTTGTTGAATACTGCAGTGATTTTCATGGAACTCTTTGAGGGGAGGTATTTACTCACACATACTTGTTCGCGTTAACAAGCGGTATCAGTACCGCGGTATTGGAGGATACCGCGGTATAGTACCGCCATATTAACGGGGTGACACCACGTTATTGGTGGTCAATTACTTTAAGTATAGCGGTAGCAATTAGCTATAACTGATAATTTGTCAAAAATATGATCACAGGAATCCATATAACAGCACCCAACTTGAAATCAAAAGCTCAAATAATTTGTCTTAAGAAGGGTTTGAAGTATTTGGGGTGGGGAAGGAGTAGTTTTAAATCTAATAACTATGTGCCTATTCACCCAAGGACCTCTCACTGTGAGATCCGATGGTTTAGTGATTTCGGAGGATATTTTTAGGAGTTTAAGTTAACTCATTGAAAGCAAAAGTGATAAATCCCTATCTCTGCCACTTTTGACATGCCAGATATTCAAAATTCATTCACTACTAAGAGAAATTATAATTTATTGACAAGCCAGACTGCTTAGAACAACATACATGTATGGGATTCCATCTCATATTTAAATTGTACTTTAATTACACCCCACCCCCCCCCCCCCCCCCATTCTCCCCAGTTGTTATTTGTTTATCAAACATGGACAGATAATATCAGATCTGACCTGTGTAATAAGGAATGCTTATATTATTAGGTACATGCAAGATATTAAGTGTTTCATAACAGGGGTGTACAGTTTTCAAAAATATATGTAGTTTATACAATACAAAATTGTTATCTATATAATGTTATACAGACATAATATAATGAGGATGCTGACCCCTGAATCAAAACAGATTAACATAGTTCATATAAAAGAAAGTAATTAGCCCTCGATCAAATGGTTTCACACATTACCATGTTTTACAAGTAGCTTGGACACTAAAATCCATAACTTTCAATATTAATCTTCTAAGTGCTCTGTGGCCACTAAAATTCAATCAACCATGACAATATGAACAAATGGGAAAATAAGGTTCCTGTAAATATTAACAACATCTACCATCTTGATTTTCAAAACAAGGCATCACCACCCATAGTCATGTAGATTTATCTGCCTGTTACCTATTGCATAGATAAATCATATTGGCTATCAGCCATTATTTTAATATCAAATTGAAAGGATGTGTCTGAAGGGTTAATATATTTTTCAAAAATCAATTAATCAGTCAATACCAAATTCGATAGAAGTGATGTGTCTGTGGGAACCTTGGAAAGGGTTAATTATTTTTGAAGCAGATCAATGGAAAATAGAAGACAGTTATATTGGTGAGGGGTCCCTGATCACACCCTGTAATGAAATTTCAAGAATATGAGAAACAAGTCTCATGCTGCCATTAATCATTTTGACAGATAGGATAAACAATTAGCCAGCCAGCAGTTGTTTATCTTTACCTTCATCTAAACACTGACCAGAGCTCTGTCATCACTCAATTAATAACAGATTTCACTTAGAATGACATCTGTAAAATGTACTCTCATATACTCTGGATATTGAATGTTCACATGGTAATTTATTGATATCATTATATTACATGCAACTATTGCAATAAAATCTTAATATTTTCAAAACAAGACATCACACGAATAAACCCAAATTCGAATTTGATCTGTATTTTGGGCTGAGAAACTCACATACAAAATTTGGTTCCGATCGGATAGAAAATGTTTGAGCTATCGCACCATGCGTAAAGTGTCTACGGACATGCACACAGACGACGAGTGGTCAATCCGGACGTTGACACTATGTGTACCATACTATGGTATGGGTACACATAAAAATTAACCCGTGTTTCTGCTAACCCGACCGACCCATGTTCAAAACCCCCCGACCCTAATTCCCCCCCCCCCCCCCCCCCCCCCCCCCCCCCCCCGACTGTAATTTTAATTTTTTCCTGGACCACGGTAATTTCTTTGCTTTCGCCTGTCCAAATATGCAAAATAATCTTCCATTTCTAGTACTTGCAGTCTTTAATTTAATTCAATGAGTCATTAGCCTAATTAACTCTGAAATTCATGCTCACAAAAACCCATCAAACCGGGGTTAATTGGAAACAAACTTCCAAACAATGCGAATTTACGGACTACATGTACACCAGTCATAATTACTCAGTCATTATGAACTCAAAACGAAAGCACAACGACCTCTCCCTGGCTGATAAGTTTGAAGTGATTAAGTTACTAGACCAGAAGTTTTCTCAGACTGAAATCGCGAAAAAGTTAGGTTGTTCGCAATCCCAAGTGTGCCAAATCAACAAGAAGAAGGATGACATCAGGCAGAAAGTGGAGTCTAACCCCAACCCGCTAATGAAACGACAGAGAACAGGCAAAGCTGCAGATGTTGAGAAGGCCCTCGTTACATGGTTCGACAACACCTGACACCGAGACATTGCAATGTCAGGCGAGTTGCTGGCAGAGAACGACGTGAAGCCCGACAACGACGACCAGCCTGAGACGACAATCGACCCTCTCTCCGACATTGGCACCATCCCCGACAGCATCTCAACCGAAGCCCTCGTAGAGTTCATCACCACCGACGAAGAAGTTGAAAGCTACGGCCTACCGACCGACCAAGAAATCGCCGACGAAGTGAAACCAAACACCGACGACAAGGACGACTCCGACAACGACTCCGACGATGAATACAAGGTCCCCATCATGCCGATGCAATGCACACAGGGTTTCAGCGACATTCGGCAGTTCTTGGAAGAAAACCTCGAGGAAAAGGACGACATGGACTGGGCAGCCTTCTACAAAAACCAGAACCTGTTCCAATCTCTGATTTCTAAACGCCGGCGCCAATGTAAAATCACCGAATTTGCATCGTGGATTCCATGAACACTTTAGGCCTATGTATGCTTTTATTACTGTTTATATTGTCACTGTTATTTAATATTTATCCGTTATGTTTTCAAATAAATAAAATAAATCATGTTCTATAAAATGTCTTCCTCAATCACTCGATGAGCTTCTATCGATCAAAGGTGAATAACTCTAACCAGTCCTTCAAAGTTCAATGTAAACATTAAACATGTGCTTCTATCGATCAAAGGTGAATAACTCTAACCAGTCCTTCAATGTAAACATTAAACACATGCTTTTATCGATCGATGTTTTTACAATTTTCCCTCGGTAAAAAGTAACAACAAACACACAATCTGACAATGGTATTACAAATATTTTAATATTATATGAAACAATCAATAAAGTGAACAATATTATGAAGTAAATACACATTTAATAACAGGTATTTTAAAGTTTTTATATCAAACAAACATCGGTCAAGTCAGTGGTACATCGTCAACTCGAAATTACGTTTTGGTGCATCGTCAACTCGAAATTACAACGTTTTGGTGCAAATTCGTCTAATCAAATAATCGGTTATTCAAATAAAAAATTGCTGCACCGAGTATATTCTATTAACCGAAATCGACTGTACCTCGAAAATATGGAACATTAAACAAAACTAAAACGAAGTCTTTTGGTCCATGTTTGAGCCTATATATTATACCTTTATTAACTTTGATATGTGAAGGGGTGTTGGTTAATATAACATAAAATATGAGCTTCGACATACATGACAAGTGATTGTTTGTCTGTATTGTTTTTAATTTTGTTCTGTTTAGTTCAAATAAAATATTGTTTAAACTAATTGATTGTTTCATAGAATTTCTCAACATTCTGCTGTTAAATATGAGTGATAGGTCAGGCATTAAAATGTGTAACACTAGTATGGATGCAAACATTGAGCATTTGTGGGAGGGTGGGATTTTTTTTGGCAGGTCTAAATACTCAATTATATCAAGATCATACATATATTACACATGTAGGTTTTGGTTCTCGGGCAATTTTTTTTTCAAATCAATGAGGGAGGGTTTTATTTTTTTCTGCGCATAGTAAGCATGGACAAAGATACCTTCCTCTGTCTAGTAATAACCAGAAAGGTAGAGGGAACTGTTATGCATTATAAACTCATTTAGTCTTATATAAAAATGACATTGTACTACCAGTGTATGACTGGGATTACCTAACAATATATAATGCCCCTGACATTAACTACTGTTATTGTTGTCTAAAAACTGATACCTCCCCATTCTAATATGTGATCCTGAATTTAGCCCTGTGCCTTTCAATTGTATAAAGTTACAATTAGTGTAAGTTGTTCACAATGACTAATTGTAAGAAGAGCATGAGGATCAGCTAATCATTTTCTTAATTGTAGTCATCTACTTCATGTTGTAAGCCTGCAAGTCACTTTTTAACACATTACATGTTAAAGCTCAATGCACACTAATATTCAACACATATCTGCTATGGACATGTTGATAAAATCAAAAAAAAAAAAAATATATATTTTTTTTCAAATTTATTTGTTCGTAAGTTTTTTTGTCATAACATCAGGCATAGCAATAAAAAGGCCTAATGCGGCCCTTTTTATTCAATGCGGCAGGGGCCTGAGAACCAAAACTTTTTTTTTTTTGGCCTTAGAACTATTAATTTGAATATAACAATTACTGCTACTACTATACTAGAGTCTAGAAAATCACATAGCAGCCTTCATGGCTCATAATATTTAACACAGTTGTTTTAAGATCACCATGCACCTCTTGTGTTTGCGAACTCCAGTGGCAAGGTGACTTCTTAATCTGATTTGGGGAGACTTTTTAACATCTATATCTGCTATTTTGTAATACTGAGGCACCTGGGAGCCAATTTCCTGTCAAAATTCATATATAGCCAGGCCTGTCCATATGAAAAATTGACGAGGGCTACAAAATCGCCCACGTGAACCCCAGTGACGAGTGCTAATAGTCCTCGTGATTTATTCATGCTATTTGCTTAGCCAGATATACTCCAAAAGGAACAGACCAGACTGGAGAATGTATTTGTATGTTATCAATAAAGTTGTTCAATCTTATTTATTCTTGTTTCGAGTGTTTATGTTTGCCTACCCCTGGGATTGTTACACTGACCAACATCAAATTGATATGTTGTGTTTGATACTACGCTAGGTAAATGTAGGTAACCTAGGTAAGTGTAGTTAATACTAGTTATGGAAATGGTTATGGTTTAGAAAGCAAACAATGACAAATTTGGAGGGTTTGAACATTGATATTATAAATTTAACAGAATGATTGATTGTTCACACTGAAAATTATTTGAAACGAGGGAACTCAGGATCATGTTAAAACAAAATTTCAAAATTATGACATATCTGGGATTATCTGGCAATGTGTTATGCCACCAGCAAAGTTTTATATTCATTCATACTTTCCCGTGGCATGTTGATCTCAATCGGTCACAGTGGCGTGCACATATTTTACACCACACGCGTTCTACAAAATCCCGCCCGTTTGCGTTAACAATATCATAGCCAATCTGGCCTCCAGTATTCCATCCTTCGAAAGTTTTTAACTGAACGTGGCAGCCTTTTTGATCAGCCATTATTGCATTATAGTTAATTTGGCTCCCTGAATAGAGGCACAGCTCAACTATGGACAGAGCCCCAGTTCAAAACATGTGGAAGGTGCAGGCATGTAAAAATAGCAAGCAGATTCAGTTATCAAAGTGCCGACGATGCTGACGTAATACCGAGTCATGTATGACGAGCACGTGTTGCAGGAAGAGCACGGGGTGTTAAACTCATGACACTGTCTAGAAACATCAAAGAACACAGATGCCGACGATGACGTTCTTCACATTTGACCCGACTGGCTTCAATCAGATTGTCTTAACCCCTGACTTGCCATTTAAAGCACATTGATTTTGAAAGCCGACGCGGGCGAAACTGTCGCACGCGTGTAATCGAAAATACGCGGGCTGCACGCGGGCTATCGAAATCGCCCGCGTAAAATGACAGGCCTGTATAGCTAATCACATTATTGAGCTGGATTCAGTTCTTTCCCACATAATACATAGACAGGCTCCACATATGAGGATAAATTTAAGCATTAAAGATCTAGACATATTGCGCTTGTTTAAAAAAAAAAATCCCTACCTGTCTACCTTGAATTTTTTGGTTCCACAATATAGGAAACAAGCAAGTTTTGTTTTGGCCGTAGCTACAATATAGCTATTCATGTTATGATTGATGTACTGTCAATACAGTTGCATCTTTACAGCATTGTGATCAATACTGAGTTCACCCGATTTTCATGCCACAGACAGTACAAAATACATCGTTATCAGTTTTAACATAAGGCTGGAATTTTAAAGCCTGAGAAACTCAAGTTTTTAAATAATTTTGATACTATTAGTTTTATTTTAGACAATATTACAAATGGTATTAAATTTTAACTGGGTATGGTCGATTAATCGGGAAACAATCAGCGCTATATAGCAATCACAGACTAAAATAGAATATAAATTATAAACACAGCTGGTTTAAAACTTTCCAACACATTTCAATGTATTCGTTGTGTGGAATTTGGTGGGGCAATTAAATGGTCACAAAGGAAAATGTATAAGTTTGTGATTCCCATTGGTGTCAAGTGTCAATGGGTTGCAGCCAGTTGTTGCAAGGAAATATACAAATTGATTACATACATGTATATTATTCCTTCAACAGTTCTTTGTAAACCTACACATTGTAAATTCAGGCCCATTTGTAATGCGGGCCTTTTTGTAAATCATCTCACACATATATATATTTCAATACTGAAAACAATTAATGGGGAGTGTGTAATCCATCAATTGTGTATATCTAATTATCTATCCAATCTCAATGTGTGTCAATATGTTCCTTCCCTCTATTTTGAAATAAAATTTAAGACTGTATATGACCACTCGGTTGTCAAAATATCATAAATAGAGCTTGGAGCACCTCCGAGCGGGTGTGAAAAAAAATAAAATTACAACAACAAAAAAAATAAATCCCAACCTACCTACACTACCCTGGACAGGTCCCGTTAGCAGAAACAAATAAATATTTTTTTAGGACTTAGGTGCAGGGTTCGCGCTGCCACTTGCCAATGGCAAAAATAATTCACATTTGGCAAAAATTTTGGCAGTCACTTTTGATTCCTCAAGAACGTTTAGTAATATTTGTCAACCAAACCTACTCATTTCAGGAAACTCTTTTATTAATGGTATTATTGGTGGTGATTTATAAGGTTATGAAAAGTTAACACCTCTATCAAGATGCAGTTAACCTGATATCATTAGTAAGGGGTTGAGGGTTTGCTAGTGTGTCTGATGGTGGTGTTTACATAGATAATCCTCTTTGTTTCGATGTGCCTTTCTGGTGAAGAAAACCTTCTGCAATTTCATTGTTATGGCGTTGGTGTATTGTTCTCTGATAAACCCAAGTTTAGAGGCGAGAATTGTTAATAATCAACTGCTTTCCTAATAATAATCAAAATAAATAACACAATGTTGCAGAAACTGATATAATTTGGCAACTTTTAACAGCATTTGGCAAAATATTTGGCAACAGTAAATTTCGGGCCAGCGCGGACACAGCTTAGGTGACATCAGCCTCCCAATTCGATAACGGATTTGGAGCATGCAGAAAAGTGCCAAATTTATTCGCAGGGCCCTATGGCAGGGATTATTATCCAGATTTTGTCTGAATTAAAACTTACGACAAGAGACTTCTTTGACTAGGAGTGCTGAACCATGTGATCCTTGAACGAGGGCGTGTGACCAGTGAGCAAGGTCCCTCTGTGTCTCCACGCGGAAAATGTGACTTTCAATACCGTTCTTTGTGCCTGTTCTGGTGCCAAATGTGAGTACATGGGAACCCGTCGTAGGGTTCACTTCTTTACCAGAATACACCAACCTGAAGAGGAATCAAATGCTGTTAAAGTTTATATTTCCATAACAAACATGAGGTATTATAATAACGAAAGTGTCAATGAAACTGTAGCTCAAAAGGGGGGGGGGGGGTAATTTCAAGTGTTACAGTCAATGGACCGATTAGGAATGTGGAAAGTTTGAAATGTCTAAGTAATACTACTAGATATCAACATGAAGCGATATACATTAATTAAAATCAAATTAAAATAATAAATGCTAAGGAAAGTGTCAATAACACTGTAGCTCAACTTGGAAAGGGAATAATTTAATGTGTTACTGTCGATGGAGTGATTAGGAATGTGGAAAGTTGAATGTCTAATACTAGTTTATCAACAAGAAGAGATATATATATACATGTATATAAAAGTAAAATCTAAGATGGTTGCTGGCGGCTATGTTTTCCAACAATTCAAAAACATTTGATAGCTTAGTCATGCAAAGAGTAGAATCCAAGATGGCCGCTGGCAGCCATGTTTTAATGCCGAATAACCCCAAAATGACTCGTTCCCATCTACATGTCAATGTCAAAAGTCAAGACAAATTTCATAATGATCCGACCAAAGGTACGACCTGTAGCCTGTGCTAAAGGATTTAGTCATACAAAGAGTAAAATCTAAGATGGTTGCCGGCGGCCATGTTTTTTGGCCGAATGACCCCAAAATGACTCGTTCCCATCTACATGTCATTGTTAACATCCATGACAAGTTTTATGATGATCAGACTAAAGGTACGACCTGTAGCCCGTGCTAAAGGATTTAGTAATACAAAGAGTAAAATCCAAGATGGCTGCTGCGGCCATGTTTTTTGGCTGAATGACCCCAAAATGACTTGTTCCCATCTACATGTCAATATTAACATCCATGACAAATTTCAAATTGATCAGATGAACAGTACGACCTGTAACCCGTACTAATGGATTGAATTTTGAAATCAAAGATTGCCGCTGGTGGCCATGTTTTTCGTCCGAATGACCCCAAAATGACTCGTTTCCATCTACATTCCAATTTCAACAGCCTAGAAAAATTTCATGATGATCAGACTCAAAGTACGACCTGTAGTCCGTGCTAAAGTATTTAGTCATACAAAGAGTAAAATCCAAGATGGCTGCTGGTGGCCATGTTTTTTGGCCGAATGACCCCAAAATGACTCGTTCCCATCTACATGTCATTGTTAACATCCATGACAAATTTTATGATGATTAGACTAAAGGTACGACATGTAGCCCGTGCTAAAGAATTTAGTCATACAAAGAGTAAAATCCAAGATGCTGCTGGCGGCCATGTTTTTTGGCCAAATGACCCCAAAATTACTCGTTCCCATCTACATGTCAATATTAACATCCATGACAAATTTTATGATGATCAGGTGAACAGTACGACCTGTGGCCCGTGCTAATGGATTAAATTTTGAAATCAAAGATGGCTGCTGGCGGCCATGTTTTTTGTCCTAATGACCCCAAAATGACTCGTTCCCATCTACATTCCAATTTCAACAGCCTAGAAAAATTTCATGATGATCAGACTCAAAGTACGACCTGTAGTCCGTGCTAAAGTATTTAGTCATACAAAGAGTAAAATCCAAGATGGCTGCTGGCAGCCATGTTTTTTGGCCAAATGACCCCAAAATTACTCGTTCCCATCTACATGTCATTGTTAACATCCATGACAAATTTTATGATGATCAGACTAAAGGTACGACCTGTAGCCCGTTCTAAAGGATTTAGTCATACAAAGAGTAAAATCCAAGATGGCCGCTGACAGCCATGTTTTTTGGCCGAATGGCCCCAAAATGACTCGTTCCCATCTACATGTCATTGTTAACATCCATGATAAATTTCATGATGATCTGACCAAAGGTACGACCTGTAGCCCGTGCTAAAGGATTTAGTCATGCAAAGAGTAAAATCTAAGATGGCTGCCAGCGGCCATGTTTTTTGGCCGAATGACCCCAAAATTAAACGTTCCCATCTACATGTCAATATTAACATCCATGACAAATTTCATTATGATCAGACGAACAGTACGACCTGTAGCCCGTGCTAATGAATTGAATTTTGAAATCAAAGATGGCCGCTGGCGGCCATGTTTTTCGGCCGAATGACCCCAAAATGACTCGTTCCCATCTACATGTCATTGTTAATATCCATGACAAATTTTAGGATGATCAGACTAAAGGTACGACCTGTAGCCCGTGCTAAAGGATTTAGTCATACAAAGAGTAAAATCAAAGATGGCTGCTGGCGGTCATGTTTTTTGGCCGAATGACCCAAAAATGACTCGTTCCCATCTACATGTCATTGTTAACATCCATGACAATAAGACGAACAGTACGGCCTGTAGCCCGTGCTAATGGATTGAATTTTGAAATCCAAGATGATCGCTGTGGCCATGTTTTTTTTCCGAATGAACCCAAAAGGACTCGTTCCCATCTACATGTCAATGTCAACATCCATGACAAATTTCATAATAATCGGACCAAAGGTACGAACTGTAGCCCATGCTAAAGGAAATTGTTGACGAATCACGCACACACACACGCACTACGGATACCAAGCCATGGCAATAGCTCAAACTTTACAAAGTAAAGTTGAGCTAATAATAAATGCTAATAATAAATGCTGCAGGATCTCTAACCTACAGTAATGGTTTAAGTAATTGACTTCTAAACTGTTAATTAAGTTCACCTGTTATTACTTTAGACCCATAAACAACACACATCCACCATTGACCACCATTGACATCTGACTGACTTTCCCTCCAAATTGTCTGTCCTGATCACTTCCTGTTTCAGCAGACACTCACTTCCTCTTCCTGTCTATATTTAGTAACTGTTATATACACTGTCATTTACACTGTAGTTCATAAAAAGGATTAACTGTCATGCGGACTGTTTTTATGGAGATGTAACCGTGAGGTAAGTGGTCATAACTTGTGTAAAACCCGAAGGGTTTTACATACAAAAGTTATGACCACTTACCTCACGGTTACATCTCCATAAAAACAGTCCACATGACAGTTAATCCTTATATTTATATACATTTAGCGAAAAAGCCACTTTTGTATATGTATTTAAATCGAAAAAGTGTATCGTGACAAAACCAGCCCAAAATATCCCATAGCACCCTTGGCAAAAGTTTACAGGAACAATTTCTCTTTATATTGAAACCCGATGATTTATTAAGTCAATCCTGCGCGAGTCCAAATGCGCCCAAAACATTACGCGTTCGTCTTTCCAAACCCAATGACGTGTCGATGTTATGAGGCTGCAGTTATTAGCTGTTGCGCATTCACCGAGAAATAATTGCAACTAGCCACGTCGGCGCCGACCAATCGGAATGCTGGATTTAGTGATGATCACACTTAGTATGTAAATATATTAACATTAACCACAGCAGAATTATGGGTAACTTTTTAGGATTTAGTCGGAAATATGGCTTGTTGCTATTCATCAGAAAGCTCTCCCCGAGAGCTTTCCGATGAATGGCAACAAGCCATATTTCCGACTAAATCCTGAAAAGTTACCAATAATTCTTCTGTGGTTAAGAAGTCGATTACTTAGAGCATTACTGTATCCTAATAAGTAGTGTCACAGATCCAGCAGTGACAACAGTGAGTTTTAAATTCACACACTAATGGGTGTGAAAAATAGTACTGCGCAAATTTAGATACATATGTACAAGGTAATAATAACTACACATATACTGCACCTTGTTGAGATAAGGGCGTGACTTTGGAAAGGTGTCGCCCATTCTTCTTTACTCCATGGAGCCGTATCGTAGAAGAGAATGTCTTTGTCTGTGATTGCAATGAAAACCGGTTTCCACTGACTGGTGCCTTGTTCATTGGTCGTCTGAATTTCATAAATCTATCAATTAATCACTATCTATATACACCATATTAAAGAGTAGGTCTGTTCACGATTTTCCTCCCAGATTCCTGGAACGATTTCTATGAAACTTCAGCCCAAAATTTACTTGAATGGGAAGTGGTGTAAGACTGCCAAAATTCCCTACATTAAGTCGCTGACAATATACATGTATGCAATGACTTTAAAAGTGTACATCATAAACATTTATTTATACATGTATGTCATAATTTAATAAACTATATTTATATTTGTTTTTGGATCATGCTGTAATTAGGGTTTACTAGTATATATATGCAAGTAATCACATACAGATACATGTATCATATATATTATTTGAAAATGTATAAACAGCAACAATGTGCCAGTCATTTTTTTACAGAATGTATGGTCAGAAATAAATTATTTTATGGATAATGAAAGTCAAGGCTGTATTCCTCGATATATTCCCTGAATAGATTGGAAATTTCCCATTTTGATATATTGGCTCCTCATTTTTGTTTAATTGTACATGATAAATAGGCTGGAGTATGGACAAAGCATGCGACAAAAATTAACATTATTGAGTCATTGCATGTAATCAAAACCAAATGAGTGTTCCTTTACGAATTTTAAGCGCACATACATGTATGTATATATTTGAAATTACAAGTGCAAGGTTATCCTTATCTAGGAGCAAAAATCACAGGTAATAAACACCTACGGATGTAAGACAAATTATATTGAGGTGTGGCCCGTGCCCATTCAGGATAGACAATAGATCACACCAGCATTGACGAAATCTCGGCTGTGGCGAGAGCAAGACTTACAAAATGTAATGACTTTCTTGTTAGTATGTTACTACTAGTAGTACCAATGGCAAACTAATAAAATAAATGTTTGTCTTTACATGTACATGTATTTGCCCAAACCGTTAAGATTAAATAATGGTTGTGGGGTATAGGCGGGTGTCGAGAATAAAATCGGCAGACACATGTGCAAAGCGGGAGATTAAACGGGTCTGTCGGCATGCTAATTTACCTGTACTAGGAAATTTGCTGATTCAAAAAAAAAATTTGGTCATCAAAAGTAAGTCTGTTTGACGGAGCATGTGAGTATAGCAGAAACCCTGATAATACATCTGGTTTTTTTTAAAGTGCATATAAAAATCCCAGACAAGTTTCGACAAACTAATTGGTGATTACTAGTATACCACATCAACACTGGTTAATGTAAATCTCATATATTCACTTGAAATCAATTTTTTTTCGAATAAAAATAAATAATGCCAACACTTTAATATCTCAATTATTTTATAATTTGTCGACATGTTCGTAAACCAACTAAGGCCTAAAAAATACTACCTTCGTTTCTGGTTTTAAACACTCCCTCACATTCACCAGATGGCCCTCCGTAAACTTTTTGTTTGCAAAATTTAAAAAATCCAAAGTTCCCAATTTTACAATTGAAAAATTTCCCAATCTCATTCTCCCAATCCAAAATAAAACAGTCTTTCAGACTTACATTGCATGGGTTGTGGAATATGTTTATTAACTCAATTTGAAATGTTTTGGGGTGTTGATTAATAGAAATTAAATGGCTTTGGACATGTATGACAATTTATTGTTTCATACAAACTCTGTAGATAAATTTTCTGATAGTTAGGCACTGATGCATGTAACCCTGGTGCAGTATAAAAATTGGATGAAACATTGATAATTTGTGGGAAGGTGCAGGGAGGTGTAGTAGTAGTAGTAGTAGTAGTAGTAGTAGTAGTAGTAGTAGTAGTAGAGGTTCATAGTATACCTGTATCTACAATACATTTAGGGCTGCGATTACCTTATGGGAAGTTAAAAAAAAAAAATTACCTCCTCCCTACCCTAATTTTTTGCCCTCGGTTACCCGAAACGATGGTATAATTTTATTCGGCCTAATTAAATTCATATACAGACTTGCATAAAAGGTCAGCAGACCACAGTGTCCCCCAAAAATGTGGCAAGTCGATGCCGCTTTGTTGAAGAAATTAAAAAAAATTCTTAAGTTGAAGAGGGTTAACTCAGTGAGAGCTTTTCGATGAATGGCAACAAACCATATTTCCGACTAAATCCTGAAACGTTACCCATAATTCTGCTGTGGTTAAGGAGTCAATAATTTAGAGCATTACTGTAGCGTACCTGCTCAGACAACCAACCCATGTGCCATATTTCTCTTTGGTTTGGTGCAGAAGATAACATATGATTTGTCTCAACAATAGCTTGAGCCGATAACATTGTCACGTTAGAATGAATAGCATTGAACCAGTCACTAGCTGTCGCCGGATCTGGGAAACGAAATATACAGCAGCTCTTTCCATCCGGAGAATGCAACTCGATTGTCCTCTTCTCTGAATCATTCATAGTCATATTTCTACACAGGTAGCACATTTTTAGAGGTATAGTTTTACTCTCAGACCAGTTTGATTTTGTGCTTTCCTTTGTTGAATTGTCAGCGGCAGCTTGAGTTCCCCAGCCGACCTCATTCAGTGCTGATGATTTCTTGAAGTAAGGTGTCACTTCTCGCATGAATTTTACTGTAATAGAATTAACAACCAATGAATTCACATGTGACCCGCCATATTAAATCCAGTCGAAAGTCAGGATTTTTTTTACCCTGTGCCAATGCATTCTCTTATATATGCGAGTCGACCATAGGACCATAGAGAATGCATTGGCCAAATAATTTTTTATCATGTTTTTTAAATAAATGTTTCTTACAATTTTTAGGACATAAAATAAAAAACATCCATCACCCTGCAGGGAGCCCCACACATATATAGAAGCATATAGAAGAGTGTCGTCTGCTCATGTTTGTCTGGGGCTCTGTATGGGTGAAATTATAAAATTGTTAAAGAATACAAGAACAAATTATTAAAATTGTAAAAAATTGTTAGGCCAATGCATTCTCTTATATATGCGAGGCGACCTATGGTCGACTCGCATATATAAGAGAATGCATTGGCACAGGGTAAAAAAAATCCCGACTTACGAGTCACGACTGGATTTGATATGGCGGGTCACATACTAGTATGCATGTAGTGACTAGTGACTGGGACACAAGCATTAAGTAGCATTTTAGGATTGTCATTGTGTGTTATTTTTCTGATGTTATATACATGTAAAGTTCCAAGTCATAATAACTCTCCAATGGTGAGATTTTGCATGTCAAAATTTTTATTAAATATTCGTGTTTAATAGTCAAATTACTGATAAAAGTCCAATTCCACATCATTGGGAGGGGAACTAAATCATGCATATCATTAAAGTCATAACATTTAACTGGTGGGTGGGCCAGGGGTGGGCTAGGTAATTTATCAATTTTTCCTATAAATTTGTTTCTGAAATTAAAACACAAGACCAACTTTTGAAAAATGAATATAAAATTCAAAAATAAATAGACCAACATTCTATTCTTGGAAAGTTGGGATCAAAATAAATATATGGGTAGTAGTATACTGAATAATTCCAGTATTTAACTCTTTCAGTGCCAGGCTTATTTTGTAGGTTTACCGTTTAGTGCCAGGGAATCTTACGTTTTACATGGGCATAAAAATTATTACTATGAATACTTGGTGATAGTTTTGAGTTATAACATGCCCCTAAGGACTTATCCAGTTTGTTTTTTAAATCAGCTCTGGCATGCTTAAGCATACCCAAACAAAAATTCAACCCCCAAAAAAAAAAAACTGTACAGACGTAAATTAAGGCCGATGAGATAGGCCCCTGGCACTGAAAGAGTTAATAATGCATGAGGAATCAATTAGTTTGGCATAATCATTCCACAAGCTCGCACCTGTGTAGAAAAAGCCCCGTTTCCTCCATTAGCCTGAACATTAGGTGGTGTTAAATTTAAACCACCAGATCTTGCATGTACAGTAATGCCCTAAATAGTCGACTCCTTAACCACAGCAGAATTATGGGGTAATTTTTTCAGGATTTAGTCGGAAATATGGCGTGTTGCCATTCATCGGAAAGCTCTCAGTTTGAGCTTTCCGATGAATGGCAACAAGCCATACATGTACCGCGGTATTTCCAACTAAATCCTGAAATATTACCCATAATTCTGATGTGGTTAAGGAGTCAATTATATAGGGCATTAGTGATTACTGTAGCTTGGAAGGATTCAATCCATTATTTTCTTTATAAAAACAAGCTTCCTCTGTTCTACTCTGTACATGTATTTTACTGGAAGCAAATTAACTTTTCTGAATTCATCATATCCAATATGAGAAAATCTTTGAAGGTTGCGATATCAGCTCACAAAAGTCATAGAAAAGCATGCAATTTCGAGTTGGGACCTTCACCTATGTACAGTGAAGTATATTATTAACCCTTCCCACATATATATGTATAAGAGAATACCGTTATTGGCCTAACAATATTTACCTTGAACTTGTAAGCCAGTGCATTCTTTTAAGTTATACCGTATGTGCAAGGCTCGATCCCTATGGGAACATTACATATATAAGAGAGTGCAGCTCCCATCATGAAAGGGTTAAGGAACAGATAATAATTAAGAAATATATTCCTGTGTTATTTTATCGTCTTTATAAGGTTCCCTATCAAAACTTTTAAAAGTTCCATGGTTTGGTACTGGTGGAATATGAGATCTACTACTGTTAGCCAAAGTAGAAATTCATGGCATGATCTGAAACCAGCCATGCCTCATTATAATTTATATCTCAGTTGATTATCCTAAAGATAGATACCTATTAACCATGCAAACCATTACCATCATAACTTCCAGTTGCTCAATTCAACTGAAGCAGAGATAATGACTAACAGATGAGTCTATCTTGAGCCTAAACATAGATTATTACTTCACACAAGTGCTGCATTCCAACAATTAATCATTGAACAGAGAAGTTTTATAATTAACTGCACACGTGTTTAAACAATCTACTTTCTTATCAACACAGACATTCATTGTTTACATATGCCGAGAGGTACACAACGGGTATCTATCGGGCACATGCGATACATACCTTCAAGTTCGACCACTCTGCCGGCTCGTTTTAGTGCTTTCACAGCTTCATCGTGTGTGGCCTCCCTCAAATCTTCCCCATTGACAGACATTATAGCGTCACCAACATACAGTTTCTCCGTTTTGTCCGCAGACATTCCTTTAAAAATTTTACTTATGAGGATCGGCATTTTGTTTTCTTTTCCGCCTTTGATGCTGATTCCCAACCCATTCTGCTCCTCTTTGACGACGGAAACTTTTCTGCGTTGCCCTGCTATGCTGTCGGGAGCCGTAGATCCGTTCGTTGGATCATTATTTTTATGGTTGTCACTGACCCCATTCGAAGAAAGGTTCTCTGGATTTTCCTCTAATGTCAAAAGCAGTGAATCCTCATTTAAAGTCACATGCACTTTGTAAAATTGCTGGCGAATATAAACTTCATACAAACCAGACCTGCCGACGTGAGCCGCCATTTTAAGCCGACGATAGTCACGTGACTTTCTTGAGAATAAGATAAACTCCGGTTACTGGTGTTCGCACGTTGGTTTTAAAGTTCGTCCCTTCGAAAACGAAATTAGTAAAAAATGTCTGTTTATAAGGCAATTTTTGGCTTACCACTGAGAAGATTAAAACAATACAATTAATTCGTAGCAGACATACACTACTTGAGGAGTAACACCCGATTGAATATAAAAACAAGTATATTTATTAGAAACGAGATTTAATATTCGCCGGCCGGGAAATTAAATTATAAACGCTCTTTATTATCGGCGCTAATCTGACTTTTCAAGGGCGCCTGACAAAAAAGCCAGAACATGAAATAATAACTGCTATGAAATTCACCCCATCCCAGTAATAAGCTCATCCATCAAGTTATTTTTCTGGTATAAAATTAGTTTTGGGGTCATGCAAATCAGATGGGGACATGCAAAGCGAGTTATAATCTTCATGTCATTAAATAAATGCTTTAGCCCACAGTTGTTGGGAGATTTTAATAAAAATCCGTCGATAAATACAAATTTCATCACTTTAATGATAATATTATATACCTGTAGTTATTATTACGCCACCGTAGTGTGGTGTTTCTAGCTTTTGGTTTTTTGATATCGCATGGTCGATCGATAATTCACTGGGTGATTGTACATTCGGCAAACCTCGTCAGATTCCGTCACCGTTTCATCGTACCGATAATTACGAGAGTACAACTAAGATTGGCACATGTGTTTACGTCACCGGTGTAATTGTGGGGACATGCTTCTATTATGAAGGTTTGCTATCCCGAAGGTCCGCTATTCCGAAGGTTCTCTATTCCGAAGGTTTTTGTTATTTTTAGGTTAATTCTATATTTTAAAGTATTGAGACTAATTTGAGAGGGTTCATTTTCACAAAGATTCTTTATATGGAGTGTGCGCGCTCACATCCGAACTGATCATGCGCGCACACCGATACAGATACAGGAGGAAATAACTTAACTTAGAACATTAAATGTGATTTTGTTTTGTTTTCGCTGGTTTTCTTGAGATTTTATGTCATTACGTGGGCCCATACCTTTGAATTCTTGGCATATACTATGAATGTTGTGGTATATATGGACCCTCCCGCATTGGGACATGACATAGGTTCAGTTGACTTAAGTGGTGTTCTGTGTGTGCTCCAATTTGGAGTTCAATATTTTAAGGGCCAAGTTTAGAATTTTATGGGTCCATACCTTTGAACTCTGGGCATATAATATGAATATTGGGGGGCATGTCTCTATTCCGAATGTTCACTATCCCGAAGGTCCACTATTCCGAAATTTCTCTGAATGTTCGCTATTCCGAAGGTTCACCAATCCGAAGGTTCGTTATTCCGAAGGTTCTGTGTTCCAAAGATTTTTTTTATTTTAAGGTTAATTCTATATTCTAAAGTAACGAGAGGGTTCATTATCACGAAGATTCTTTTTATGAAGGAAATAACGTAAAACATTAAATGTGATTTTGTTTTGTTTTCGAGGGTTTTCTTGAGTTTAATGTCATTACGTATGACCTTATTTCTCATTACATATTCACGCCAAGGAGCCCACACAATTGCTATGTTACGATGCGATTTAATGTGATTATGTGTGACCTAATATCTCAATAATCTGAGGCAAGAGTACGCCTGCTAAAGGCGAATTATAACAGTTGGGGGTATAACGCTCAATAAATACTGGAGGCTATAACAAACTGCGCAGTAGAATATCGCTGAATGGACGAGTATGAGATGAGCCTAAATGCAATTGTGACTTTGTTTAAAGGCCCACTTAATTTTCGAGTCATTAATTTTTTATAGTATATACGGTTTTAATAACAATTTATGCCATAAAATTTGAATAAACTACTATAATTCATCACCATTTGAAAGGCAGAATACTTCTATCTCCTAGTTTGAAACACCTTCAAAATACCGCGTCGTATATCTAGCAATAAGCAACCAACATGTCCTCCTCGGCTTTCCATAGGTTTCAACGTAATTTGATACTTATGGGTATTTGTGTCCGGGAAGTGTTTTGAACGGGTCAAATCGTGACCCCGACCTGACCTTGACCTTTAAAACTGTCAATGCAAGGTCAATTTGGGTAAAACGGACAAATTTCGGCGAAATTTTATACCTAGGGATACTTTGGTCCGAGGAGAGTTTTGAACGGGTCAAATCGTGACCTCGGCCTGACCTTGACCTTCAATATGGCCAATCAAAGGTCAACTCGGATAAAACGGATAGATTTCGACGAAATTTGATACCTATGGGTACTTTTGTCGGGGGGGGGGGGTGTTTTGGACGGGTCAAATCATGACTCTGACCTTACCTTGACCTTCAAAATTGTTAATTAAAGTTCAAGTTGGGTAAAACGGACGGATTTCGACGAAATATGATACCTATGGGTAGTTTTCTACGGGTGGGGGTGTTTTGGACTGGACAAATCATGACCCTGACCTGACCTTGACTTTCGAAATAGTCAATTGAAGGTCAAATCGCACCTTTCACCGGAAAGCAGATGGGAAACAGCCCGGGTGAAGTCGGGCCTATCAGCTTGTGTAATATATGTATATGTAGTTGTTACGTCCTAGTGACCAAGGCTGGCTTTTACAGGACGGGATCGAGTAGATCCATACTTTTTCCAGGAAGTTTTTTTGCCGAACCCGTGACTTCTTCGCCACGGTAGGGATCTTTAACGTGCGCACATTGTTGCACACGGGACAGCCATTAGCGTCGGCTCCCGATCCGACGGTGTGCCAAGTGTAGTGTCATCCCTGGTCATGACATTACGAGAGGAGCAGAGGTACGAAGTTAGTCCAGTACGCATTTTTTCAAATTTTGTCCGAGACTCTTTGGCTTCTGGAATCTTTCTCAGATCACTGATCGTGGCATCGATGATTGATTTGTGATGCCCGTGGTACTGGGAATGCAGATGGCGACACAAAGTCCGACCGATATTTTGTCGGATTTGAACCCTCGACCGTGTCGAAGGTGTAGCTCAGAGGTCGGCCCACAAACCAACTGAGCTATCCGCTCCTCGATAAAGAAGACAGTTTGATGAAAGTAATGTATGCCACGAGAAACGGGAAAACTTGAAATATGGAAGTACGCAAATTTCCCGCATAAAATTTGAAAGCTAGTTTATAGAATAATTGTATTATTATTTATATTTATGGCTAATAATACGATCTTGGTGGCGTTACCATTTCTGACTATGGTTTTCTTGTTAAAGTAATGGTATGCGTCGACAGTAAGCTAGGTGGACAAGCACATCGTTTACGGCAACTCAGGACGACGAGAATCAAACTATTTAATGAACTTTAATGGGACTCAAATTCACGAGGCTTGGCAAAAAGATTACACAACCCACAAAGACATAATCATCGTAGAAATCTGGTCAAGAAGATGATGGTCAGTAACAGAGCGACCCTTCACCACAATACAGAGCTGCTATGGGAGGCCAAATTAACATTTATTAATAATTACGCTGAAGCGCAATAACGCAATTCAATTGCGCTGAAACGCAATTCAATTGCGCTGAAGCGCAATCCAACTTGATCCATAGCAATTGCGCTGAAGCGCAATTGAATTGCGCTGAAATGCAATTATTGTTACAAGCTTACACCCCTGAATAGATAGGTTATTCCATTAATTAACTGGGTGTTCCCATATAATTTTCTATTGGATGTATTCATTAATTAACTGGGGGGTTTAGCCATATATATAAAATTAATTGTGCTTCAGCGCAATTAATTTTCAATTGCGCTTCAGCGCAAATTTCGCAATTGAATTGCGCTGAAGCGCAATTATTAATAAATGTGAATATAGCCTCCCATAAGCTGCAACATACCATGGTGATGTGTATTTATTGGCACATTTTGATAAGAATTTCCAACAACTGTGCTTTGATCTATGTCCAGAATCCGAGGATCGAAATATAGTGATATAAAGACATGAACCACTTATATGCGGAATTTGCATGCCTCGCACTATTGAAATGAAATTATATAGACTCACATCATAGAAAATTTAAGTTTTCTCCATCAAACACATAGAGCATTCTCGGTTTCTTCTTGGTGTGGTTACAATAACGAGCGTTGATCTCATTCCCGTGCAGACTGTTGAAAGCAGTTAATATTCAATGCAAACAAATCCATTGTTCTAAGCAACGACAGGGGCCGAATTCCCAAGAATGTCAGCTAACTGGGACCTTGGCTAACTGGGACCTTGGGCTAACTGGGACCTTGGCTAACTGGGACCATGACCAACTGGGACCTTGGCTAACTGGGAACTTTGGCTAACTGGGACCTTGGTTATATTTATTACATATATTAGTAGAATAGAACATTGATAATAGAATATTGTTTGTTTTATTAATTTTCTACCATTAACCACTTAGCAATGTGTGTGTATTCGGCAAACCTTGTTATACTCCGTAAGGTCGATGAGTTCAAAGTGTTTTGCGTTGTGAAGACATCACAATGTAAAGGTCAAAGGACACCGGAAATGACTTTTATTTCTTCCAAAAGCACGTGGTTTTTGGTGTATTTTGGGCTGATTTTTAAATAAACCAGAAGAAATTAATATGAATTTGAACGATATCAGTATCGAAATCGTCGAACGCCCCTGTTATTTCTTTCGTGATATATAGCCTATATTGAACTAATTAGCAGTTTTATGAATCACATTTCCATTGTCGCGATGCCATCGGATAACACAAATTTTAGTCTTCAGTGTGTATCGAGCACATATTTTGGTGATTTGCATAGAAATGAATGCTGAATTGGGCACAAGTAGGCATAAATAGTGTTTTTTATCCACCACAAAACAATGATACAGGAAGCTGTCGAAGGCCACTGGGTTTCGTTTCACAGTTAGGCAATGTTTTCTTAAGCCTTTGTATAAACACTCATTATGATAGGTAATGAGAAAACAGTCAATTATGGGTGTTAATGGCTTCCTGTGTCACCCAGGGCATTAGAGACAACTAAAACAACACAATAAACTTTATTCACATTCACAAACAATAGCTGCTCGATCTGTATTCTGGGCACTTCTCATCAATGTTGGCGACCTCCTGGCTGTTCACATGAGTAAATTTCGGCACATGGGCTTACCAGCGGGGACAACCCTAGATTTTTGCAAGCTTCAAAAGTGGGTAATGGGCTTACCGGCGGGTGGGGCTTACTGGCGGGTGTGTACGGTATATATTTCTATGAATATTTATTGTTAATAAAGTCAATAAAGTGATGGTTATTATGGGCATTCACAGTTAAGGTGCAATAAAGTGATTGTTACTCATGGCATTCACATTGAAGGTGTGAGTTTGTTTTGAAAGTGATTGTTGTTTTAATCAGTTGGTCCATATGATCTTGTGATCTAATCATTGTCAGGTTACTTGTGTTCACTTGTAACAACTGACCAGTCATCAGCAGTGATGTAACGTGTATTTCGTGTGGCGATGTGGTTAGACCAAGACAAGAGGCCTTGAATTGTGATGGCTGCTCCCAATGGCAGCATCACAAATGTATATAAGACTGTCATCACCAGATATGTCTATCGACATGCGGTCCGTGACAGCCTGGACATTCAGTGGTCCTGTCAGCAGTGTGCCAGACAACAGGTATGTACTAATTACAATGTATGTCATGTCTTAAATAAAAAAAATAATACTTTAGATCTTAATAAAAACAAAAATTAAAAAATAATGTTGAATTTAAATGGTCCTGTCAGCAGTGTGCTAATTATGTCATCTCTTAAATAAAAAAATAATACTTTAGATCTTAATTAAAAAATAAATAAAAAATAATGTTGAATTTAAATCATTTAAATGGTATGTTCTTATTGACTGTATGTTCTTATCTTTCTTGCAGAATGCTACTAGTCAACAACCAGAGATAAGTTCTATTCAACATACTCATGGGGATATCAGCCAACATCCTCACAGAGAACCCCTGGAGAGCACACAACAATCTATTGATGTGTTCCATGTTGCTAACAGTCTCGACGACAGCCTTGGAGACCCATTTGACGTGACGAGTGACGTTAGATGCCGAGAACCTGTTAACATTTCTTTTGTTTTTAACTTTCTCATGACTTAATAAAAATTGATTTTAATGAAATGATTAATAATATATCTGAAGGTCCCTGTTAGCCAAGGTCCCAGTTAGCCAAGGTCCCAGTTAGCCAGAAGGTCCCAGTTAGCCAAGGTCCCAGTTAGCCTGACTTGAGGTCCCAGTTAGCCAAGGTCCCAGTTAGCCAAGGTCCCAGTTAGCTGGATACCATTCCCAATATGCGAGCCCAAAAATTCCAGTTTAGAGAAAGTCTCCTTTTTTATGAATAGTTTCTGATTGAAGTCCCCTTTCTCCATTCGCATAAGGAATAAACAATCTGAGAAATACATTAAACTCCATTGATTACACGGAAATTCACACAAGCTTGAGTTTAGTGTGTCTGTCATTTGCAGATGGGGTCCCCAAAGGGCGAATTTAGTGACGCATGCAATCCCGCATAGAGGACTAGCATCACCAAATTCACCCTCTGTGGACCTCATTCTGCATGGCATCATCTGCTATGGAGAAATAGACTCAGATTGAAGTTCCCAAATGGTGAATATTGTGATGTACACCGATTGGGAACCTCTATTATGCAATGTGTTGTCTGCCAATGTGGGGATAATATAGAGAAACTAAACTAAAAAAGAAATAGAATCTATGTGAAGAAGTTCTATATAAATTTGATAATAAAGAAACTTTCAAGATAAGATGAGGCCTATGCAGAATGAGGTCCCAAGAGGGTGAATGCGGGATAGCATCACTAATTTCACCCTCCGGGGACGTCATTCTTCAAATGACAGGCACACTAAACTCAGACTTGAATTCACAATGAAAAATTTAAAATGCTTGCTTCTATATATAATCTAATCTAATTTTTATTAATAACACTCATTTATGTTTGTTTGTCCGGGCTATAAGCGACAAAATGGCTGGACACGCGGAGCTGAAAATTTGTATATAGGGACAATTTGACCAGGGGAATCTTAATAGATATGTCATGTTGACCTCATATGTCTTAGACGGGGAATAATAATTAATTTATATATATATACATGCATATATATTGAACTTTTTAAAATCTCATGGGATTACATCTGACACTTTTAATAATGCCCTAAATAATCAACTCCTTAACCACAGCAGAAATATGGGTAACTTTTCAGGATTTAGTCAGAAATATGGCTCTCACTGAGGTAGCAATACACGATTTCTGGCCATTTTGAGGAGGTATTGGACTACAACCTTCTGCTGTGCCATGGTCATTGATAAACAGCACATGACTGCTTGATCACAAGATACATAAATGGTCAGAGCATTATTCTGTCTGTATTTTGACAGGAATTGTCTCATCACAAGTTGAATTATTTCCCTTAACCCTTTACCCAACAGAAGGGCCCTGTGCCAATGCATTCTCTTATATATACGAGTCGACCATAGGTCGCCTCGCATATATAAGAGAATGCATTGGCTTAACACATTAAAAATTATAAAATTGTAAGAAAAAATGGTAAAAAGTGTTAAAAAAAGATTCTTTTTAGGCCAATGCATTCTCTTATATATGCGAGGCGACCTATGGTCGACTCGCATATATAAGAGAATGCATTGGCACAGGGCATAACTGTAACTATCACAATGTGGTCAAGGAGCCGGTTCCAATGATATCCATATTTGTATGGTTTTATTGAGACAGACCGAAGATATTTTAGGCTGTTGAAGCTTTATTTGGCCGGTTTGTTGGGTAAAGGGTTAGACTGACTTTAAAAACTTCATTTTAACCTTTTTTGACCGAAAATGGCCGTCTTCAGTCCAATAGCTAACCATGACAGATCGAATGTTAGTCTATAATCACCTTATGAGCTGATAGAACCTAGATATATGTAAGATATATTGAAAAATTAAATAAAGTTATCTTATCAAATTTGAAATTTTGTCTTCGAAGTGCAGACAACTATTTTCAAGGGAGAGAAATCGAGCTCTTTTCCAGGGGGAGTACCATACAGAGCTGGCCGACATCAGATTCCAAAAACATACTTCGTATTCAAACTTCATCTCATTTTGTATAAAATGTTACCTTTATAAAGTAATTAAACCATCAAACCATTACTTCCAGATATAACGGAAGCCAAACTGAGTTATAGCCCTTATATGCTTAAAATCCTATTTTTCAGCCCTTCTACGAACTCATGAAATCGTGTATTGCTACCTGAGAGCTTTCCGATGAATGGCAACAGGCCATATTTCCAACTAAATCCTGAAAAATTACCCATAATAAAAGGTTTGTTTCAAGGAGGTTGGCATTTTCGGAACAAAACAAAATCAAACTTTGGAAAAATTAATTCAAAAATTGCTATTACTTGTTACCTTTAACCCTTTACCCAACAAACCGGCCAAATAAAGCTGCAACAGCCTAAATTATCTTGGGTCTGTCTCAATAAAACCATACAAATATGGATATCATTGGAACCAGCTCATTGACCACATTGTGATGGTCACAGTTATGCCCTGTGCCAATGCATTCTCTTATATATGCGAGTCGACCATAGGTCGCCTCGCATATATAAGAGAATGCATTGGCCTAAAAAAAATCTCTTTTTACCATTTTTTCTTACATTCTTTAAAATTTTTAATGTGTTAAGCCAATGCATTCTCTTATATATGCGAGGCGACCTATGGTCGACTCGCATATATAAGAGAATGCATTGGCACAGGGCCGTTCTGTTGGGTAAAGGGTTAAGGTAAAAAGTTAACTGAATCAAGTAAGGGGAATAACTCTGCGAAAAATGATTTTTTTCTGTCATCCATATAACACATGTTGAACATTAGCAATATATGGGTAACGAGCAAAATATCAGTATTATTCGGTAACAATATCCTAAAAGTTTCAATTCTCTACATTCAAAGTTATGGGAGGAGTTACCCAAACTCAAAATGGTCAAAATTTTTCGATTACAAGAACCGGGAATACCTTGGTGAAAAATTATATATTTCTGTCATCCATATACAGGTAGTACATGTTGTACATCAGCATTATATGGTTAACAATATCATTAACCCTTTTAGTGCCAAGTCCGATTTTTGTATCAACCCATATACCCTGTGCCAATACATTCTCTTATATATGCGAGTCGACCATAGTTCGCCTCGCATATATAAGAGAATGTATTGGCCTAACAATTTTTCATCATTTGTTATTATTTTTTACAATTTTAATATTTTTTTCTTATATTCTTTAACTCTTTCAGTGCCATATTTTATTGGCCCTGGTACTCTACAGACCGTAAATTAGGGCCGATGAGATCAGCCCCTGGCACTGAAAGAGTTAAAGGCACGGTGGCTTTCGCATTGGGTATTGCTGTTAAAATAGTCACATCTGTTAAAGCAGCCATAAACAGAAAGAATATTAAAATATAGAGAGACATTGTTCTTATACCAAACATAAATATCACGTAAATAGTGTGTTATTGTCAAGTTTGTATGCTTTGTTGTATAAACAAAAGCCAAAAATGTTACATAACACAGCATATGAACTTGACAATAACATACTATTTATGATTGGTATAAGAACAAAATATGTCTATATTTTGATATTCTTTCTGTTTACGGCAGTTTTAACAGGTGTGGCTATTTTAACCATCAAAAAGACAATTCCATGGCATTAAGTTTCAATTATCTACATTTGAAACTGCAGGGGGAGTTGATTATACAATGAAGGTACCCATAATGTGTGATCGACACAAACAGACAGATGTAATTTCTTTAGGACTATATCCCTTTTCGGGTGACAATTAATGACCCACATCACTGCGGTGAACACATTTAGTTTTAAATTTGTCAGCCAGGTTCTGTGAACTGTTTGGTCAAAAATGTTAGATAAGATCATGCAGATATCACATGATGTCATGCAGCAAACTGATAAATATTATTAGAGTCAACTAGTTTCCTCCATCCCAAGCCTCTCTCTCTCTCTCTTATGACGCACAATCGATACCTATTTTCCTTGTAAATTTCAGTTATAAAACAGAGTCGACACAACGACAGATTTATCCCTCAGAGTCACTAAACACGTGCACCGTGTTTATGTAACTAAAATAGAACCGATGCAAGATCCTACGTCATTAACACGTGCAAGCGCTTTCGCTAAAATAAAGTGCGCACAGTGATACATGAATGTTAATTTCCGTAATCACGAATAATTCACAACAGTACTGGGTTTGCGACTTTCTTCTCAATTCTTGTTCAGGTCATACTTACGACACACATAAACTTATCCTTCATCAAAGCAATCATAGTTGAAGGCCCTTGGCCAGTCTGATAAAGGACCTATATTTCGGAAGCGGATTAATATGGACAGTACAAGGTCACAGCCTTTTTGTGGGCTCTGAATTCAGATTATAAGTCTGTTTATTTTGCTCCCGCCCTCCCTTTTAAATATGAGTTTTTAATGATTAATGATATTTGAACGTGCGTCGTGAATATCCACAGGTCATGTACTAGTTTATCCCATAAGACAAACATTTATATATGTTTTAACCCTTTGAGTGCCAGGGGCCGATCTCATCGGCCCTAAACCTACAAATAAGTCTGTTAAAGAATATAAGAATAAATTATTAAAATTGTAAAAAAAAAAAAAAAAAAAAAATGTTAAGCCAATGCATTCTCTTATATATGCGAGGCGACCTATGGTCGACTCGCATATATAAGAGAATGCATTGGCACAGGGTATATGGGTTGATACAAAAATCGGACCTGGCACTTAAAGGGTTAAAGGTACTCAATCCGATTAGACGCTCCTAAATTACTATTTCTTTGGCTTTGGGGGTAAAAAATATTTGATTCGAGTTGAGGAACCCACCCATCAAAGCTCAGAGTGATCAGATATGGATTTTTGAAGTTTGTTAATTTTTGGAGATGTGGACCAGAACCAAATTGCGGTTGTAAGATGGATAACTAAAAAATCAAGTGGTTACTATTAAAAATAATAACCACTTGATCTTAGAGTTATCCATCTTACACCCGCAGTTTGTCTGTTTGAGCATGTGGTTCTCATGGTCCACATCTCCAAAAATTAACAAACTTCAAAAATTGATATCTGATCACTCTGAGCTTTGATGGCTGGGTTCCTCGACTTGAATCAAATATTTTTTACCCCCAAAGCCAAAGAAATAGTAATTTAGGGGTGCTTAATCGGATTGAGTACCTTTAAACAAATTTAAAATCAAAACCACTTTGGGTTAGAGACATGATTAGTGACCTAGGTTTGTGGCCGCCTGTATATACTATAGTAATCAGGATAGCATCAAACTGCATACAGTAGCCCATACCAAGGATATCAAAATAATCTTTTTGGATTGTAAAACTGTATTTTATATTTAAATTATTATAATTATGTTCAACAATTAATTCAATTTAACAAACAAATTTTAAGCAAGTCCTAATAAATACAATGGTCACATTAATATATGGACAGACTGTTTGAATGAAGTCGTAATAGAGTCAGAATCAAACTTTATTCAAGTAATGCCAAACAAGACAGTTGCACCATGGGTGCTGGCATAACCCCTATGCCCAATTGAAACATGGGCATGCAGAACGAACCCAAAATCTTTAAGTACATCTAAATAAAAGGGCAAATGTGAACATCAAAGTTTGGCATTTCTGTGAAAGCCCTTATCACAGGGAAGTGTTGCCAGGGGTCGATCTCATCGGCCCTAATTTACGTTCTGTAAAATCGTCCCTCAGCAGAATGAGGTCCCCAGAGGGTGAATTTGGTGATGCTAGCCCACTATATGGGGTAGCATCACTAAATTCACCCTCTGGGGACGCTCCTAAATTACTATTTCTTTGGCTTTGGGGGTAAAAAATATTTGATTCGAGTTGAGGAACCCACCCATCAAAGCTCAGAGTGATCAGATATCGATTTTTGAAGTTTGTTAATTTTTGGAGATGTGGACCAGAACCAAATTGCGGTTGTAAGATGGATAACTAAAAAATCAAGTGGTTACTATTAAAAATAATAACCACTTGATCTTAGAGTTATCCATCTTACACCCGCAGTTTGTCTGTTTGAGCATGTGGTTCTCATGGTCCACATCTCCAAAAATTAACAAACTTCAAAAATTGATATCTGATCACTCTGAGCTTTGATGGCTGGGTTCCTCGACTTGAATCAAATATTTTTTACCCCCAAAGCCAAAGAAATAGTAATTTAGGGGTGCTTAATCGGATTGAGTACCTTTAAACAAATTTAAAATCAAAACCACTTTGGGTTAGAGACATGATTAGTGACCTAGGTTTGTGGCCGCCTGTATATACTATAGTAATCAGGATAGCATCAAACTGCATACAGTAGCCCATACCAAGGATATCAAAATAATCTTTTTGGATTGTAAAACTGTATTTTATATTTAAATTATTATAATTATGTTCAACAATTAATTCAATTTAACAAACAAATTTTAAGCAAGTCCTAATAAATACAATGGTCACATTAATATATGGACAGACTGTTTGAATGAAGTCGTAATAGAGTCAGAATCAAACTTTATTCAAGTAATGCCAAACAAGACAGTTGCACCATGGGTGCTGGCATAACCCCTATGCCCAATTGAAACATGGGCATGCAGAACGAACCCAAAATCTTTAAGTACATCTAAATAAAAGGGCAAATGTGAACATCAAAGTTTGGCATTTCTGTGAAAGCCCTTATCACAGGGGAGTGTTGCCAGGGGTCGATCTCATCGGCCCTAATTTACGTTCTGTAAAATCGTCCCTCAGCAGAATGAGGTCCCCAGAGGGTGAATTTGGTGATGCTAGCCCACTATATGGGGTAGCATCACTAAATTCACCCTCTGGGGACCTCATTCTGCAAATGACAGACACCCTATTTCAAGGCTTGTTCAAAAAACTCAAAATCATATTTGTGCACAGCTAGGAATTTAAATAATCTTCTGAGGTTCGAATATCTATTAAATGGCTGGATGTTGGAAGAGAGAATTCAGACTTAAGGGGAAAATGTGGGATTTTGTCCACTAGAATTATCTCTAAAAAAAATTGCCATTTACATGTGCAAATTTTTTCACTTGAGTACAATGGCAACACAGAAACATGTAAAAACATGCAAGCTGAGAAATAACAAGGCAATTCAAGTCACATTGTTGCTGGTAATGTCTCATAAATATTTCTTTAGGTGCCATAGATCTATGACAATTACCCTCTAACAACTGCAAGCTACTTGTATGCATTCCTGGATATCTAAGCCTTTGATGTGCAATGAAAGTGCCTAAGAAATGAAACATGTCATGTGCAGTCTACATGTATCAGACAAATGCAAGGGAGATTGTGATCATCTATCCGCAGTCATTTATAACTTAAGGGGTTTCCACTCATAGCCTGCAGTAATGCCCTAAGTAATTGACTCCTTAACAACAGCAGAATTATGGGTAACTTTTCAGGATTTAGTCGGAAATATGGCTTGTTGACATTCATCGGAAAGCTCTCACTGAGAGCTTTACGATGAATGGCAACAAGCCAATTTTCCGACTAAATCCTGAAAAGTTACCCATAATTCTGCTGTGGATAAGGAGTCAATTACTTAGGGCATTACTGCAGGCTATGAGTGGAAACCCCTTAAGTTTTACTGTATCTGCAGATGTGGAAAGTTAGATGGACCTACACATAACACTATTTAACTGTTGAGCTAGTACACCACCTGAAGGAATCTATGCTATCTGAAGACCACATCATGCATAATATAATAAAAGGTCAGCAGACCACAGTGTCCCCCGACAACATGGCAAGTCGATGCCGCTTTGTTAAAAAAATTAAAAAAAAATGTTGAAATTTTCTAAGTCGAAAAGGGTTAATAACTCCATAAAAAAAATATTAGCTATATAGATGTTGCAAATCACCAACATGTTAGGAACAATATCCCAGAGTTTCAAATCTCTACATTTAAAACTGTAGGAGGAGTTGATTACACCATGAAGGTACCCAATCTCATCCAAAAGGCAAAAATGTTCCAAATTTTCTAAGTCGAAAACCCCCCAAAAATATGGAAAAAATGATATTTTTTATTAGCTATATAGATGTTGCAAATCATCAACATGTTAGGAACAATATCCCAGAGTTTAAAATCTCTACATTTAAAACTGTAGGAGGAGTTGATTACACCATGAAGGTACCCAATCTCATCCAAAAGGCAAAAATGTTCCAAATTTTCTAAGTCGAAAAACCCCCCGAAAATATGGAAAAAAATGATATTTTTTATTAGCTACATAGATGCTGCAAATCACCAACATGTTAGGAACAATATCCCAGAGTTTCAAATCTGTACATTTAAAACTGTAGGAGGAGTTGATTACACCATGAAGGTACCCAATCTCATCCAAAAGGCAAAAATGTTCCAAATTTTCTAAGTAAAAAAAACCCCGAAAATATGGAAAAAATGATATTTTTTATTAGCTATATAAATGTTGCAAATCACCAACATGTTAGGAACAATATCCCAGAGTTTCAAATCTGTACATTTAAAACTGTAGGAGGAGTTGATTACACCATGAAGGTACCCAATCTCATCCAAAAGGCAAAAATGTTCCAAATTTTCTAAGTCGAAAAACCCCCCGAAAATATGGAAAAAAATGATATTTGTTATTAGCTACATAGATGTTGCAAATCACCAACATGTTAGGAACAATATCCCAGAGTTTCAAATCTGTACATTTAAAACTGTAGGAGGAGTTGATTACACCATGAAGGTACCCAATCTCATCCAAAAGGCAAAAATGTTCCAAATTTTCTAAGTCGAAAACCCCCCCAAAAATATGGAAAAAATTATATTTTGGATTAGCTATATAGATGTTGCAAATCACCAACATGTTAGGAACAATATCCCAGAGTTTCAAATCTCTACGTTTAAAACTGTAGGAGGAGTTGATTACACCATGAAGGTACCCAATCTCGGACGCACGGACGGACGAGGGTCATTTCTATAGTCCTCCGACGGAAACGTCGGGGGACAACAATAACAAGAGGATGCTGTGTCTCGTTTTCGGTGGCTTACCGCCGGTGGCTACCGCCAATTGGTGTGCATCAGTATCGGTAGACTAATTAATAGGTAAAATCTAAAAATGACTAATTAAGGGCCATAACTCCATCAAATTTTATCGGGCCAGGCTGGTTTTCGAACTCGTCCGAAATATTCTTGGCAAGTATGTCTATTCCAAATTTTAAACAAATCGGAGGACGTTTGTTGAAGTTATCGCGCTAACGAGCTAAACATTCACGAAAAATGACTAATTAAGGGCCATAACTCTATCAAATTTTATTGGGCCAGGCTGGTTTTCGAACTCGTCCAGGATATTATTGGAAGACACTTATATGCCAAATTTTAGTTGAATCGGATGACGTTTGTTGAAGTTATCGCGCTAACGAGCTCAAAATTCGTACAAAATGACTACTTAAGGACCATAACTCTATCAAATTTTATCGGTCCGGGCCGGTTTTCTAACTCGTCCGAGGTATTCTTGGGAGACACCTATATATCAAAATTTCAATCAAATAGGATGATGTTTGTTAAATTATCGCGCTAACGAGCTGAAAATTTGTGAAAAAATGACTAATTAAGGGCCATAACTCTATCAAATTTTATCGGACCAGGCCGGTTTTCGAACTCGTCCGAGATATTCTTGGGAGACACCTATATACCAAATTTCAATCAAATCGGATAACGTTTGTTGAAGTTATCGCGCTAACGAGCTGAAAATTCGTGAAAAATGACTAATTAAGGGCCATAACTCTATCAAATTTTATCGGACCTGGCCGGTTTTCGAACTCGATTGAGATATTCTTGGGAGACACCTATATACCAAATTTCAATCAAATCGGATAACGTTTGTTGAAGTTATCGCGCTAACGAGCTGAAAATTCGTGAAAAATGACTAATTAAGGGCCATAACTCTATCAAATTTTATCGGACCAGGCCGGTTTTCGAACTCGTCCGAGATATTCTTGGGAGACACCTATATACCAAATTTCAATCAAATCGGATAACGTTTGTTGAAGTTATCGCGCTAACGAGCTGAAAATTCGTGAAAAATGACTAATTAAGGGCCATAACTCTATCAAATTTTATCGGACCAGGCCGGTTTTCGAACTCGTCCAAGATATTCTTGGGAGACACCTATATACCAAATTTCAATCAAATCGGATAACGTTTGTTGAAGTTATCGTGCTAACGAGCTGAAAATTCGTGAAAAATGACTAATTAAGGGCCATAACTCTATCAAATTTTATCGGACCAGGCCGGTTTTGGAACTTGTCCGAGATATTCTTGGGAGACACCTATATCCCAAATTTCAATCGAATCAGATAACGTTTGTTGAAGTTGTTGCGCTAACGAGCCTAAAATCAGTGAAAAATGGCAAAGGGCTATAACTCTGTAATAAATGTGCAGACGAACCCGATTTTTTATCTGCAGCTTACGTGCTTGGATATGTACTCACACACCAATTTTTTTTTTTTAATCCGTCAATAAACGGTTGAGTTGTAAGCAAAACACGCCACCCCGCCCACCCACCGTCCCTCATCAAACTATAAGTCGAGTTTTGGAAAAAAACTCGACTAAAAATGTCAACAAGATGACTTTAATCACAACAAGATGACTTTAATCACATTTTTTAACCCTTTACCCAACAAAACGGCCAAAAACGGCCAACTAAAGCTTCAACAGCCTAAAATATCTTCGGTCTGTCTCAATAACACCATACAAAGATGGATATCATTGGAACCGGTTCATTGACCACATTGTGATGGTTACAGTTATGCCCTGTGCCAATGCATTCTCTTATATATGCGAGTCGACCATAGGTCGCCTCGCATATATAAGAGAATGCATTGGCCTAATGCATTAACACTTTTTACCATTTTTTCTTACATACTTTTTACATTTTTTAACAATTTTTATAATATTTTTCCACATTCTTTGACAATTTTATCATTTTTATTATGTGTTAAGCCAATGCATTCTCTTATATATGCGAGGCGACCTATGGTCGACTCGCATATATATAAGAGAATGCATTGGCACAGGGCCGTTCTGTTGGGTAAAGGGTTAAGGGAAATTTTGGGAGTAGTGTTCTCAACAAGAATACAAATTGATTGGAAATGATCAATAACTGCCATAACAAGTACTAGTGAAAGGTTCAAATGACTTTAATTGAGAGCAAGCCTTGAAATAGAGGGAATTATATATAAACAGTATGGATAAAAGTCAATCAAGGGATCAATAGCAAATGAGTTCACAAGATATGGTGCGGCTTAAGTTAGATGTAGATATTAAGCGAATACAAACATCAAAATTGATTCTGTAGAATATTATGTGTCCTAAATCCAAAGAACGCAATATCACCAAAAAATAACAAAATTCCTATGTATTTAACACACAGCTTGGCACATATGGAGGGTGAATTTGGTGATGCTAGCCCGCTATGCGGGGTAGCATCACTAAATTCACCCTCTGGGAACCTCATTCTGCAAATGACAGACACCCTATTTCAAGGCTTGATTGAGAGTAATACTGCTTTAATAATGTTAAAGAATGTTAGTTGGAAAATTATGAGCAGCCATTTACAAGAAGTTGCAATGAGGAATACAAATGTTGGTATGCAGACTTGTCCACCCAAGCAGGAAGCAATTAACTGGAAATAGGTCACAGTATTAGAGATAGCTGGTCAGCTGGAGATTTGGCTATGGACCACCCTCGAAATCAGGAGAATGTCCCATGGCAAATTTAATGATGTGGTATGTTAGATTCCAAATGTTGCCACAGCATTTCCCACAGTCTTGGAAATATGGCTGCTCAATTTTACAGGACACAATTAACTAACATTATGCCAACATTGTTGAAGCAGTGTTGCACTCGCACACCAACATCTATTGAGCTCTTATATAGCTCTTAATAACAACCATATCTACAAATTCGACTATGAGTGGTATCCAGTTATAATGGCAGTCAACGAAATGTAGTATTCATATGTATAGAGTATGAACGAGCCAATGTCTCCCTTTAGATTTTTTTGCATACAACAAGAACATGATAACGTACAATAATATTTACTTTAACTTACTTCTTGATTTACTCTGCTTCACGTCATTACAGGCAACGTATTAGAATCGCCCACTAAGTTAACTGTTATTCAGCAAACCACATACGCAAATTTATCGTGAAAACAAATGAGCACCCACCCAATCCCTTCTTTATATTTCTGATTGATATTATCATGTTAACATATGGATAGGGTGTCAATATACTTTATGAATGCATGACTATATGTTTTTGTATCTTCAAGTTAATATGTAAATAAAGTTATTAAACAAACAAAAAACAAAACAAAAACATCTAATGAGAATGATAATATTCTGATGATTCATAAAAACATATCACAGTTAAGCTTGTTCAAAGGAGATTTTCCTGAGTGAGGTTGGAAACATGTATGTAACCGGAGTGTAGTACTTCATTCCCCTGAATTTGATTGGATACCTGAGAGTAATCCGGAGTTTTGAACATCATTCCTCTGAATTTGATTGGATACCTGAGAGTAATCCGGAGTTTTGAACATCATTCCTCTGAATTTGATTGGATACCTGAGAGTAATCCGGAGTTTTGAACATCATTCCTCTGAATTTGATTGGATACCTGAGAGTAATCCGGAGTGTAGTACTTCATTCCTCTGAATTTGATTGGATACCTGATAGTAATCCGGAGTGTAGTACTTCATTCCTCTGAATTTGATTGGATACCTGAGAGTAATCCGGAGTTTTGAACATCATTCCTCCTAATTTGATTGGATACCTGACAGTAATCCGGAGTTTTGAACATCATTCCTCTGAATTTGATTGGATACCTGAGAGTAATCCGGAGTGTAGTACTTCATTCCTCTGAATTTGATTGGATACCTGAGAGTAATCCGGAGTGTAGTACTTCATTCCTCTGAATTTGATTGGATACCTGAGAGTAATCTGGAGTGTAGTACATCATTCCTCTGAATTTGATTGGATACCTGAGAGTAATCTGGAGTGTAGTACTTCATTCCTCTGAATTTGATTGGATACCTGAGAGTAATCCGGAGTGTAGTACTTCATTCCTCTGAATTTGATTGGATTACCTGAGAGTAATCCGGAGTGTAGTACATCATTCCTCTGAATTTGATTGGATACCTGAGAGTAATCCGGAGTGTAGTACATCATTCCTCTGAATTTGATTGGATACCTGCGAGTAATCCGGAGTGTAGTACATCATTCCTCTGAATTTGATTGGATACCTGAGAGTAATCCGGAGTGTAGTACTTCATTCCTCTGAATTTGATTGGATACCTGAGAGTAATCCGGAGTGTAGTACATCATTCCTCTAAATTTGATTGGATACCTGAGAGTAATCCGGAGTGTAGTACATCATTCCTCTAAATTTGATTGGATACCTGAGAGTAATCCGGAGTGTAGTACATCATTCCTCTCAATTTGATTGGATACCTGAGAGTAATCCGGAGTGTAGTACTTCATTCCTCTGAATTTGATTGGATACCTGAGAGTAATCCGGAGTGTAGTACTTCATTCCTCTGAATTTGATTGGATACCTGAGAGTAATCCGGAGTGTAGTACATCATTCCTCTAAATTTGATTGGATACCTGAGAGTAATCCGGAGTGTAGTACATCATTCCTCTAAATTTGATTGGATACCTGAGAGTAATCCGGAGTGTAGTACTTCATTCCTCTGAATTTGATTGGATACCTGAGAGTAATCCGGAGTGTAGTACATCATTCCTCTAAATTTGATTGGATACCTGAGAGTAATCCGGAGTGTAGTACATCATTCCTCTAAATTTGATTGGATACCTGAGAGTAATCCGGAGTGTAGTACATCATTCCTCTGAATTTGATTGGATACCTGAGAGTAATCCGGAGTGTAGTACTTCATTCCTCTGAATTTGATTGGATACCTGAGAGTAATCCGGAGTGTAGTACTTCATTCCTCTGAATTTGATTGGATACCTGAGAGTAATCCGGAGTGTAGTACTTCATTCCTCTGAATTTGATTGGATACCTGAGAGTAATCCGGAGTGTAGTACTTCATTCCTCTGAATTTGATTGGATACCTGAGAGTAATCCGGAGTGTAGTACTTCATTCCTCTGAATTTGATTGGATACCTGAGAGTAATTCGGAGTGTAGTACATCATTCCTCTGAATTTGATTGGATACCTGATAGTAATCCATAGTGCAGAACAGAGAGAATGATTATCCTGGAGTAATCCATAGTGTATAACTTCATCGAAACTGTTTTTCAGAGAAGTAGGTCAGTGAAGATACCATTAATTAAGGAAACTGTTCTTCGGTGAAGTCAATCAGTGAAGATACCATTAATTAAGGAAACTGTTCTTGGTGAAGTCAATCAGTGAAGATACCATTAATTAAGGAAACTGTTCTTCGGTGAAGTCAGTCAGTGAAGATACCATTAATTAAGGAAACTGTTCTTGGTGAAGTCAATCAGTGAAGATACCATTAATTAAGGAAACTGTTCTTCGGTGAAGTCAGTCAGTGAAGATACCATTAATTCCTTTGTTGGAATCACTACTCCATTCTTTTCTAGATACCGCTTCTTTTCCTGAAAACAAAATTAGTACATGTATTATTAACCCTTTACCCAACAGAAGGGCCCTGTGCCAATGCATTCTCTTATATATGCGAGTCGACCATAGGTCGCCTCGCATATATAAGAGAATGCATTGGCTTAACACATTAAAAATTATAAAATTGTTAAAGAATGTAAGAAAAAATGGTAAAAAGTGTTAAAAAAAGATAATTTTTTAGGCCAATGCATTCTCTTATATATGCGAGGCGACCTATGGTCGACTCGCATATATAAGAGAATGCATTGGCACAGGGCATAACTGTAACTATCACAATGTGGTCAAGGAGCCGGTTCCAATGATATCCATATTTGTATGGTTCTATTGAGACAGACCGAAGATATTTTAGGCTGTTGAAGCTTTATTTGGCCGGTTTTGGCCGGTTTGTTGGTTAAAGGGTTAAAACAAAAAATATATGATTAGAGCCTCAGACAATTTTTTTGCTGAATTATTGAGGGAGGGAGTACTTTATTGTTTATTTTTTTGTGTGCACATCGTAACATCGTAAGCATGGATTATGATAGATTCCCTTGTCTAGGAATAGTCAGAAAATGTAAAGGGAACTTTGTTTTGTATATACACTCATTTAATCTGATATAAAATTACATTGTGCTACAGTTGTGAAGGTTGTTTGTTCATTTCGTCTCCGATTCAGGGAAACACACACACCCGTGTCATTTCGAATATAAACCATCACTTGTAGTCAGACAGTCGAACATAGCACATGATCCAAGTCATACCTTTGCATCATGATAAGGTATATAGACTAATATACAGGGTTCGCGCTGCCACTTGCCAATGGCAAAAATAATTCACATTTGGCAAAAAATATTTTCATTTGGCAAGTAAATTTTTAATTCATCAAGACAGTTGAAACATATTGGTCAATTGATACCATTCATTTAAGGAAACTCTTACAATATAATTATTAGTGGAGTTTTATATGTTTTAGGAAAAGTTCACACCTCTATTAAGATGCAGTTAATCTGACAGCATTTAGTATCGATGGGTGGAGGGGTTACTCGTCTTTAGTGTGGTGGTGTTTACATAGCGAATCCTCTTGTGGTCGTTCAAACCGCGAGTTTCGAAACATAAGACTTAATGTTGCAGAAAATGGTACTATCAGGGATAGCATTTGGCAAATTCTAAAAGATTTTTGCAAAAAATATTTTCATTTGGCAAAAGTAAATTTTGGAGACGCCACTAATATAGCTGATATATTATTGATGTCATTTTATATACAAATGCACATGTAAACTGTGAATGCCCATTCACAACACTACTAGTATACATATATGACATTGGGATTACCTGAATAATCTTTTATGCCCCTTTTCACAATTGTTATTGTTGTCTATAAATTGACACCTCTCCATTGTAACACGTGATCATAAATTTCCTCCAGGGCCTTTCAATTGTTCTGGAGTTACAATAAGTAAACCTGACTATGATCATCAGCTAATCATTTTCTTCAATGTAATCAACTAATCATCTACTTAATGTTCTATGTCACTACATGTATGTGTATACATGATAGTCAATCTATAAATCACAGAGATATGTTAAGAGTTCATATATGTTGCAATTAATGCTCAATACATGTTGGTAAAAACATAAAAAAAAACATTTTTTTTAAATTGAAATTTTGTTTGTCATAATATTAGAAATTGAAATAAAATGTCCAATGCGGGCCATTTATTTCAATACGGCGGTGTCTGAGACTCAAATAATATTTTTTATTTCTCCTTATGTTTTGTTTTCACATGCTGAGTGGAAATAGAAGCGGTACCACCCACCCCAGCCATATTTTGGGGCGGGTTGTCCCGATTTTCCAGGACGGGTTGTCCCATGTTTAGATTAAATATATTTTGTCAAATTCACATTTTTTTTCTTTATATTTTCCTCGAAATATAAAATTCATATATTAAAACACGAATAAATTACTTGATTACATTAAGTTATCGCTAAACATGGACAGTTTTTCAAATTCAGATATGTGACTTTTTTGTATCAATCCTAAATAATATTTGGGGGAAAAATCAGTGTAATGATTTTATATTCCAAGAAGATGACTCCTGCTGTAAGAGGCCTAGTCCAAGTCTTCTCGTACTAAAACCAGCTAAGATATTGGGATGGAGGTGCCGGTCTTTAGTCCGAGTTCCAGGCCCATGCATTCTTATGACACGACTTAAGCGTTTGTGACCCGCTCAAATAAAACCACAATTATATGAAATAAAATATCACAATTGCGACAATAAACGGATATTTTCCGCAGAAGACATGCTATTTGATCTGAAACCCACATCAGTTGTGAATTGAAAGCGGTAATTTAATGCGAAAAGAGACATTTACCGCAATGTTTACAAATTTTTAAAAGTATGCGAACTCAGTTGACCTCGCGAACTGTGTTCGTCATTTTCCGTTGAAAATATTCCGTAGATTTTCGACTGACCACGCAAATTACGATGAATTCTCCATTGTAATCGTAATTATGTGTGTCAATAAATAAAAAATAAATAGATTAATTAAACATTGAAGATATAAATGTAATACATTAAAGACATATTATGTACTTGTTCGGGTGCGTGAAACTGATAAATTAGTATTCAGGTGCTACGCCAACTGGAGGAATGTAGCATTCTACTAACATCACCGAAAATCTCAAGCAAATCGACCGTACCACTCCATAGAAAACATTGTCTGAACTACGCTAAATTGTAAATATTTACTACTCGAACCGGGACGCTTCTATCGGCGATAAACTAAAGTAAAGGATTTCGCCATCGGCAGTCGTTGCATTTAATTAATATATAAGAATGACGGTGTGTGTTGTCAATTTAGATACAATATTTGTAAAAATAACTACTTTGAACAGGATTATTCTCCATTTCTATTTGATCACCCTACCGGAGTGTTTCACATCACTTTAAATAAATTACGGGGAATTACAACCCTCTCAAAGTTTAAAACAGTGTAAACACAACGACCATTAGAATAAATAATATGGTGCTACATTTCCCACATTTGGTGGACTTCAGCGAAATTAAGATATATACTAAGCGAACAGAGCAATATACTGCTCTTGTTAAGCACACAAAAAATCAAACAAAATTTGTATAAATTTTTAACCTTAAGTTTGAAAAGTCCCACTAAAACGGAAGAACTATATTTCGAAACTGTGTGATTCGGTTCTCCGATTATTTTATCAACACAAAAGTCAAAATGCACATGGATGAAAATCACACGCATGGCAAATCAGACACAAGAGTTCTAATTTGCTCCAATTTTGACAAGTTGCTTGCGAAAATTGTCAACAAAACTACCTTTCTGATCCTCCATTATGTCATTAAGTTTTTAGTGCGGGAATTGTTCTCAAAGCACATTGGAAACTGGACTTTGCGGCGATCGGGTTTCGCTATTTTGTTCGGAAAACCCCGCGCTATATATAGAAACGGAAACTAGAATACTCAGAACAAACACCGGACAATGCCGAAGTTCTTCGGAACCTGAGTTCGGCTTTCAGTTAAGTAAACAAACAGAAAAAACAGCGATGTTGGTGACAATCAACCGGAATATTCTATGCGTAATTTAACATGAAAGTTAGATTATTATACACCATTATGACCATAAGATGTCTCTCTTTCCGATGTATATAGCATCATGTATTGATTCATTAGGTAAATCGAGTAAAATACACCACAGATTCCCGCCACAGATCGTGGGCGTAACTCGTGTGATAGGATTGGTATGCAAGCGGGCTTGGACTAAAAACAGCAAATCGCCATCCCAATATCTTAGCTGGTTTTAGTACAAGAAGACTTGGACTATAAGAGGCCCTGCAGCTATCTGATCGCGATAAAGCCTATATGTACTATATGTTCCGTTTTCATGTACATTAATTTAACTGGTTCGCTGCTAAATATCCTACATACACATAATAAAATGCGTATATTTATTTCAATAAACAGAAAATCATTGAATTTTATGCTCGGAGTAGGTAATTTGCACTCTTTTCTCAAATATGACCCCCATATATATACATTTGTGATTATGTTATGAGCCTGGATGTCTCACTAGGCTATGGTTATGATCCTGGATGTCTCATTAGGCTATCGCTATGAGTTTGGATGTCTCATTAGGCTATGGCTATGGGCCTAGATGTCTCATTAGCCATTAGGCTATGGTTATGAGCCTGGATGTCTCATTAGACTATGGTTATGGGTTCTGGATGTCTCATTAGGCTATGGTTATGAGTCTGGATGTCTCATTAGGCTATGGTTATGGGCCTGAATGTCTCATTTGGCTATGGTTATGAGCCTGGTTGTCTGTTTGTCAAAGTAGGTTATGGATATGAGCCTGGATGTCTGATTAGGTTATGGTTATGAGCTTCATTGTCGGCCGCCTTTGGGCAAAACATTTGTAAATTTTCTCAAACTTTACGCGATAGAAGTACCTTTTCTGACAATTTTATTGGTCGGCATCCATTCAAACTTCACAATGTCACAATTTAATTATATATTTAACAATATTTCTTAAATATTACCTGACAAACGCTATTTAAATGAATAAACTAAACAAGAGTAGACTAAACAAGACAGTGTAATTGCCAAAGCCCATATCTGGGCTTCCAGCACTCTTACATAGGGTCCAAATATGGGCTTTCAGCACTGAACCAGTTAACTATCATCAGGGCTCGATTTATCTGGATTTGCATTGCAATTTGTGATGCAATTTCCAATTTCGGCTAACCAATTTACAATGAAAAAACATGTATTGAAGGAATGCTATACAAAATCTACCCAGTGCTGCAAAATGCCATACAAATTTTATAAATTCCATCGACCCCTGACCATAAATTTTATATCTATATATTGTTCAAATTTCATATAGCATTCTATATATGCTGCATACTGTATCAGAAATACATGTATCTATATCATATCATGTTTTCCATATTTTAATCTTATTTTAAATGAAAGTGTCAATGACACTGTAGCTCAACTTGGAAAGGGAATAATTTAATATATTACAGTCAATGGAGCGATTAGGAATGTGGAAAGTTGAATGTCTAATACTAGTTTATAGACATGAAGAGAAAAGTAAAATCCAAGATGGCTGCTGGTGGCCATGTTTTCAGCCGAATGACCCCAAAATGAGTCGTTCCCATCTACATGTCATCGTTAACATCAATGACAAATTTTATGACGATCAGACTAAAGGTACGACCTGTAGCCCATGCTAAAGAATTTAGTCATACAAAGAGTAAAATCCAAGATGGCTGCTGGCGGCCACGTTTTTTCGCCAAATGACCCCAATTTTTTTTGTCCGAATGACCCCAAAATGACTGGTTCCCATTTACATTCCAATTTCAACAGCCATGAACAATTTTATAATGATCAGACTAAAGGTACGACCTGTAGCCCGTGTTAAATAATTTAGTCATACAAAGAGTAAAATCCAAGATGGCTGCTGGCGGCCACGTTTTTTCGCCAAATGACCCCAAAATTACTCGTTCCCATCTACATGTCAATATATTAACATCCATGACAAATTTCATGATGATCAGACGAACAGTACGACCTGTGGCCCGTGCTAATGGATTAAATTTTGAAATCCAAGATGGCTGTGGCGGCCATGTTTTTTGTCCGAATGACCCCAAAATGACTCGTTCCCATCTACATTCCAATTTCAACAGCCATGACAAATTTTATGATGATCAGACTAAATGTACGACCTGTAGCCCGTGCTAAAGGATTTAGTCATACAAAGAGTAAAATCCAAGATGGCTGCTGGCGACCATGTTTTTTGGCCGAATGACCCCAAAATTACTCGTTCCCATCTACATGTCAATATTATCATCCATGACAAATTTCATGATGATCAGATAATCAGTACGACCTGTGGCCCGTGCTAATGGATTAAATTTTGAAATCCAAGATGGCCGCTGGCGGCCATGTTTTTTGTCCGAATGACCCCAAAATTACTCGTTCCCATCTACATTCCAATATCAACAGCCATGACAAATTTTATGATGATCAGACTAAAGGTACGACCTGTAGCCCGTGCTAAAGGATTTAGTCATGCAAAGAGTAAAATCCAAGACGGCTGCTGGCGGCCATGTTTTTTGGCCGAATGACCCCAAAATGACTCGTTCCAATCTACATGTCATTGTTAACATCCATGACAAATTTTATGATGATCAGACTAAAGGTACGACCTGTAGCCCGTGCTAAAGTATTTAGTCATACAAAGAGTAAAATCCAAGATGGCTGCTGGCAGCCATGTTTTTGGGCCGAATGACCCCAAAATGACTCGTTCCCATCTACATGTCAATATTAACATCCATGACAAATTTCATGATGATCAGGCAAACAGTGCGACCTGTGGCCCGTGCTAATGGATTGAATTTTGAAAACAAAGATGGCCACTGGCGGCCATGATTTTTGTCTGAATGACCCCAAAATGACTCGTTCCCATCTACATTCCAATTTCAACAGCCATGACAAATTTCATGATTATCAGACTAAAGGTACGACCTGTAGCCCGTGCTAAAGGATTTAGTCATACAAAGAGTAAAATCCAAGATGGCTGCTGGCGGCCATGTTTTTTGCCCGAATAACCCAAAAATAACTCGTTCCCATCTACATGTCATTGTTAACATCCATGACAAATTTCATGACGATCAGACGAACAGTACGGCCTGTAGCCCGTGCTAATGGATTGAATTTTGAAATCTAAGATGGCCGCTAGCGGCCATGTTTTTTTTCCATATGACCCCAAAATGAATCATTCCGGTACAAATGTTGATGTCAACAGCTATGACAAATTTCATAATGATCCGATGAAAGGTACGACCTGTAGCCTCTATTGTTGACGCCTTAAGCACACACGCACACACAGACGACAAAGCCATGGCAATAGCTCAAACTTTACAAAGTAAAGTTGAGCTAATAAAGTATGAAACTAAAACATAAAGTATGTTCTTTATTTGGGTTGGGTTGTCCCAGGTTGGGTTATCCCCTAGGCCTTAAAATCCATCCATTTTTATGAGAATCAAAGCTTATTCACAAGTTTGAGGGTACGAGAATCAAAATAAAATATTGATTATGCCAGAAGCCCAATTCTTTGTGACCATTTTTTTTAGCCACTTTATAAAAAGTTTAGCCACATACTGTGGGATAAATTCGCACCCGATGTAATATGATATAAACATTTTTCACTCAAAGTTATCACCACTAATTATATTAAGTCATAACAATATACACCATCAACAGTAACATTCAAAATTCAAACATTGTTAAAAATGCTACGCGAATTCAAGTCCTTAATTCCACTTTCTGAACGCAAGTTCAAAATCAAACTCATCCATTGGAGGCCCTTCAATTGATATTTGTTCAAATATGCCGCAGACAGTATATTTCGTTGCTTCGTTTTAACCCTTTACCCAACAAACCGGCCAAAACCGGCCAAATAAAGCTTCAACAGCCTAAAATATCTTCGGTCTGTCTCAATAGAACCATACACATATGGATATCATTGGAACCGGCTCCTTGACCACATTGTGATAGTTACAGTTATGCCCTGTGCCAATGCATTCTCTTATATATGCGAGTCGACCATAGGTCGCCTCGCATATATAAGAGAATGCATTGGCCTAAAAAAAATCTTTTTTTAACACTTTTTACAATTTTTCTTACATTCTTTAACAATTTTATAATTTTTAATGTGTTAAGCCGATGCATTCTCTTATATATGCGAGGCGACCTATGGTCGACTCGCATATATAAGAGAATGCATTGGCACAGGGCCCTTCTGTTGGGTAAAGGGTTAATAAGATTCTGGGTAGAAAACGCTCGTTCGTGATCTACAGTTGACACTGGTACACAATACAAAATTGCAGCTAAATTACTAACTATCGGAAAGAGTTCTTTATTCCTGATGATCGCAAAGACAAAAGTCACAAAACCATCTGGAGTGGTATCCACACATCCGAAGTTAAACAAACCCCGATTGCGTTGGGCTATTCAAACTAATTGCCTCTAGCCTATACTGATTCATAATAGGGTGAGTCTCATTGTCCCATTCACCACTGGTAACTGCATTAGAGTCAATGAAATGTGAGAAGCTATCACAAGTTTCTAATTGAGCATATATATTACTTCACTCTTTTGCAATCAGTTTAAAACCACCGTAAAATAAAGCCCTTTTGTTACACAAGAAGCCATTTCATTACTCTTTTGTTTATTAAATTGTGATAGTGTCTAAAGAATCCACATCTAAATGATCACTAAATAATTGCCCAGGGCGTGAAACCAATGCCCAACAGTATAGCTAATCGAATACATCCGTAATCCCGTCGCTTCTTGTCAACTCGTCTTGCGCTATTAAGCTGGTTGTTTTTTTTTATAAATCAGTCAATTCTTCTGTCATTTAGTCCGAGATCGACACGGAAAATGCCTGTAGCTATATTTTTAGCCACCAGCATATTACTTTAGCCACTTGGTATTTTTTATCGTAATTTGCTAAAATGGCTAACGGCAGGGTGAACACTGGCCAGAAGTTAGTTAGAGACTGTTTGAAGGGCATCCCCTGGGAAAGTTTTGAAAGTTCAACGCACTGAGTAAATTTCTCAACAGTAATATCATACTTTCCAATCTTAACCCTTTACCCAACAGAAGGGCCCTGTGCCAATGCATTCTCTTATATATGCGAGTCGACCATAGGTCGCCTCGCATATATAAGAGAATGCATTGGCTTAACACATTAAAAATTATAAAATTGTTAAAGAATGTAAGAAAAAATGCATTCTCTTATATATGCGAGGCGACCTATGGTCGACCCGCATATATAAGAGAATGCATTGGCACAGGGCATAACTGTAACCATCACAATGTGGTCAATGAGCCGGTTCCAATGATACCCATATTTGTATGGTTCTATTGAGACAGACCGAAGATATTTTAGGCTGTTGAAGCTTTATTTGGCCGGGTTTGGCCGGTTTGTTGGGTAAAGGGTTAAAAAAGTTTACCCTCTCCCTGAATATTCAGTCAAATGAGTTGATGTGAATGTGACAGGAATGCAGAATTGAAATATTTATTGTACATGTATAACTTTCAATTTAGAAATATTTACTGTTGGCCAATTCAAAACAAACACCCTGGGCTAATAGGTATGATATGATGTCTTTATATAACAAAGCACAGATACATGTATGTATGCAAGAATCAAACTTGATTCTCATGTTTCACTTTGAAAGAATCATTTGCGAGAATCGATTCTTTCTTGTACGAATTTCAAGCCCTGATCCCAGATTGATTGGGTTGGGTTGTCCTAGGTTGGGTTATCCCGGGTCGGGTTGTCCCAAGTTTGGGTTGTCCCAGGTTGGGTTATCCCGGGTCGATTGGGGCAGGTTTTCACTGGGGTGGGTGGTCCTGTTCCCAGTGGAAATATTCGAACAATACAAAAAGTGTGTCTGTCATTTGCAGAATGAGGTTCACTGAGGGTGAATTTAGTGACGCTATCCTGCACAGTGGGCTAGCATCACCAAATTCACCCTCTGGGAACTTCATTCCACTTAGGCCTCAACTTCTATGGAAGACCTAGGATAAGATTGAATTCACCCATTAGTCACCTTGATAATGCATTTTATTTTCTGCAAATTAGGGGATATAGAAACTTCTCAGAAGGGAAAAAAGTAACTAAAAACAATGTTAAATTTGAGACTATAGATACTTCCCAGAAGATAAGGTCTAAGCAGAATGAGGACCCCAGAGGGTGAATTTGCTGATGCTAACCCGCTGTGTGGGATAGCATCACTAAATTGATCCTCTAGGGACCTCATTCTGCAAATGACAGACATACTATTTGCAGGCTTGATCACAATCAACAGAGATAACGATAACATTTCAGTTGAGAAAAAAATCAATCATTAGTTTCTTGACATACAGTAATCCCTAAGTAATCGACTCTTTAACTACAGCAGAATTATGGGTAACTTTTCAGGATTTAGTCGGAAAATATGGCTTGTTGCCATTCATCGGAAAGCTCTCCCTGCTGTATAGTTGGATGTATATTGGATGATGATGAAGTCTGTGGCTTCAAATTGTCTTCAATCGATAGCAAGCTTGAGTTTATTGTGCCTGTCATATGCAGAATGAGGTCCCCAGAGGGTGAATTTAGTGATGCTAGCCCGCATAGCGGGCTAGCATCACTAAATTCACCCTCTGGGGACCTCATTCTTCTTAGGCTCATACTCTCTCGAAAGTTTCTTTATTATCAAATTTCTTCAGAAACTTCTTCACAGAGATTCTAATTCTTTTTTTGGTTTAGTTTCTCTATATACGACACATTGCATAATCGAGGTTCCCAATGGGTGTACAACACAATGTTCACAATTTGGGAACTTCAATCTGAGTCTGTCACTCATAGCAGATGAGGCCATGCAGAATGAGGTGCCTAGAGGGTGATTTGGTGATGCTAGCCTGCTGTGTGGGATAGCCTCACTAAATTCACCCTCCGGGGACCTAATTCTGCAAATGACACGCACACTAAACTCAGGCTTGATTTTCGGCTCTTGAAAGATAGTAGAATGGAAGATGTGTTGTCTTCAGTCCCCCCACCACTCCCCCCCCCCCCGAGGGTGAAGTTAGTGATGCTACCTGAAGAGCAATTAAACCAGCATCACTAAATTCACCTTCGGCCTCATATTCTCTGGAGAGTATCCTTATTTTCAAATTGACAAGTTTTTTATTGTCTTTACTCTTTAGTGTCTTTAGAAACTTTTTTAGAATGATTCTTTTGATTTTTAGTGTATTTTCTTTTTATCCCCAAATTTGCAGATGACACAATGCATAATCGAGGTGCCCAATGGGTGCACATCACAATCTTTACCATATGGGAACTTAAACTTAAGTTTAGGTCTCCCATAGCATATCAGGCCATGCTGAATGAGATCCCCAGATGATGGACTTGGTGATGCTAGCCCGCTCTGCAAATGACCAGCACCATATTTTGAGGCCTGAAAATAACTTACTTCACATAATCTATAAATAACTTACTGCATATAATCTATAAATAACTTACTTCACATAATCTATAAATAACTTACTGCATATAATGTATAAATAATTCACTGCATATAATCTGAAAATAACTTACTGCATATAATGTATAAATAACTCACGGTATTGCATTTAATCTGTTAATATAACTTACTGCATATAATCTGTCTTTTTTCTTCATTATTCTTCGTCGTTTTGAAGCCTGGGAATATATTACATAAAGCAAATCTGAGAAGATGTAAACCATATACAATTTCATGATTTTAATTTTGATCTTGGTGTGAAAAAGATCAAGGCTTAAAATTTGTACGAGAATCAGAATCGATTCTTGCAAATGATTCTCGCAAAGTGAAACATGAGAATCAACTTTGATTCTCGCTATTCAACTTTGATTCTTGCATCATATGTGTATCTCTGCTTTGTTATATAAAGACATCATATCATAGCTACAGTATTAGGCCACGTGTTTTTTTTCAATTGGTCAACAGTAAACTTTTCAAAATTGAAAGCCGTAGATGTACAATAAATATTGCAATTCTGCATTCCTGTCATATTCACATCAACTCATATCAACTTAAGATACAGGGAGAGGGTAAACTTTTTTAATATTTGAAAGTAAGATATTACTGTTGAGAAATTGACTCAGTTTATTGAATTTTCAAAACTTCCCCGGGGGATGCCCTTCAAACCGTCTCTAATATGGATCGAGTAATACAACATATCCCCCTCCCAACCAACTTGTGGCATAATCAGTATTTAATTTGGATTCTTGTACCAAACTTGTGAATCAGCTTTGTATCTCACTAGGGCCCTACGAATCGGGTGTTTTCATTTTGAATCGAATCAGGCAAACGATTCGAAATCGAATCGAATCTCGAACTGACATACTTACCAGACAATGTTTACAAAAATACTCAGGACTTAGATTCAGACTCGCATTTACGCAATTCGAACAAAGATCTAAAATCTGGCATACATCTTATGGAATTCACATGATTCCTGGGAAGACACTAACACACAGGCTTGTATGGTAATTTTGTTGTTCACTTATGTCATTCTTACAGATTGGGTCAATTAGTTATAGATTAGTTAAGAAATAACTCTTGTTCCGATTAAGGTTATCCGTTATAACCGAAAAGTTTGAAGATAAATTCTATAATGCGCGTAGCGCCATTATAGTAAATTTGTGACCCGCCATATCAAATCCAGTCTGAAGTCGGGATTTTTTTACCCTGTGCCAATGCATTCTCTTATATATGCGAGTCGACCATAGGTCGCCTCCCATATATAAGAGAATGCATTGGCCTAACAATTTTTTTTCATTTTTTTTAAATAAATGTTTCTGACAATTTTTAGGACATAAAATAAAAAACATCCATTACCCTGCAGGGAGCCCCAAACATATATAGTCTGGTCGATAAAAGGTTTGACCTAGAAAAAATTTGGACTAAGTTGGTTTGTATACCATTTTGAAGAGGAATATATCCTCTATAACATATCCAAAATCCGCTAAAATCCGCTTTGAGCATTTTCTGTAATTCAAGATGGCGTCCAAGATGGCTGCCATTTTCCTATAAGTCAGCTTGATGCAATTATAGTGAGAACATCTTGTCATATGTATACACATGTATACATTTTTATGAAGCTAAGACATAACGCCACCTTTATGTGCAAAATTGGAACTCCCCGTCCAAGATGGCCGCCAAAATGGCGACCGGAAGTGGAATTTTTACGTTTTTTTACTAATATCTTTAAGATAAGTTTCTGTGGTTTGGAACTGGTTGAGAATTGTGACTTTATTTTGTATTTAGCATGGTAACTGACCATTGGAGCAATGCAATATGCTGTTTGTGGGGTCCACACCCATTCCGATCACTCAAAAATTCGATTTTACAAAACGCGGTATAACATTTCACAAAAGATCCCCGAGATTCTAATCATATTTCATCAAGAAGTGGGAAGAACTGTGTAATCTAAGTGATGCATTCTATATCTTATTGATATTCGAACTCAATGGTACCAAAATTTGTCACTTTGGATCAAAATGGCTGCCAAAATGGCCACCAAATATAGAAAATGGTAATTATTATCCTAGCGTGCCATGCAACCGCTTACAAGTTGTGGTGATGCACACAATTGGCTATTCTGTCTTATATAGCTTGAGTACTAACATTTCTGATGCACCTTGGGTATGTATTACTATTTTAACCACTGAAATTACCAGAATTATTCGAAATTTTCTGTCACAAACCGAATATCAAAATCAGCAAAAAATCGATGTTCACTGAGGTTTGAGCCATTTTTAAAAGTAAAATGGAACTATGTTTGGTATCAAAGATGTTCATTGTTTTGATATGTGTTACATGTGTCACACTGAGTTATTTTAGACAAAATTACTCATGATGGCTTCCAAAATGGCAACCAAATTTGGTAAACATTATTATATACATATACATATGTGTATATACGTGGTGTATATGTATACATAATCAGTGGTGACTCACATGCTACTTAATCAACTAAATGTTCTATTCTGGTGGTCCCGGTACCCTACGAGTCATCACAAGTTCATTTTGCAATATGGATTTTGCCAAAAAGCTTCCTTGTTTTTGAACGGAAATGGACAGAACGTGGATACGGAACTGAAAGGGGTCATATTATGTGGCTATTCTGGCCCATTAGCATCAACATTGATCAACTTAATACAGTGTGTTTGTCTGTTGACTGTGTGGTCATAGGCGAGGTAAGTAGGTATACATGGGGTTATTGTATCCATGAATCATGTGAATAGTTATACAATGTGTGACCATATGGTCATGTATGATATGTCCATAGTGAGGTATAGGTATATAAGGAGTAGCAGTATGGTGATGTGTGAGGTGAACATGTTCAGGGTATCTGCCCATTTCTGGTGAATGAATTCAAGGAGTTTCAAGGAGGTTCCAGTAGTCAATTCAAGGATTTTCAAGGACTGCCCCGACAATTTTCAAGGAGTTTCCAGGAACCAACTGTTGAACATTTAATACATGTGATACCACGTTTTCCACCATAATTTTAGCATTTTTAGCTTTTTAGGCCTTTATGGGTAATTGCATTACCATAATTTAAATTAATGAGAACATTTAACTAATACATGTAGTGTGATGACAGTAGACACCAGTTGAATATCACTGCCCCTATGCTATTCCATAAATAAACTAAAAAGGAGCAGTAATTAATGTTTTCCATCACAGCTTTTTATTCCATGTTACGAGCAGATGTTCCCGGGCGGGCTGAGGTTGGTAGTACCGGTTGTACTAGTGATCTAACAGCTGTGACACTGACAGTTTGGGCTGCTTGTGGTGCTGGCTGCATAAGACTGGCAATGGGTACAGTCCCCTGGATTTCAATGTCATTTTTCTGGTGCTTCAAACTTTTTGCATGTGACACCAGGGCACTTTCGCCCATGTTTGCGACGTCAAATATTTTCTTGCATAACTGACATCTAGCGTTATATGTGTTGTTCTCAACCGCCTCCACCCATTTGAATTTGGCGCCCCATTGCGTCTGGTATTTGCATTTACCACCGGGCATGTTATTTAAAATACTCGTAAACAGGAAATGAAGGTCATCGGAAGCGGATGTGATTTTTTTGTTTCGGTTTCGTTTTTGTTAATTTGTACGTTTTTATGTAAAACACGGGTTTCTAATGTCGAATGTCTATATAATATACAAATTACCTCAATCCGATACAATAAAAATACACTAATTACGCTACCTGGGTTTGAAAAGCTCGGAACTATTTTTTATCGTGTTCAATTTTATGATACTTCATAGGGGGGTCACATAATTGAAATAGACTCGCGAGTATTGGTGTTTTGCGGGAAATGGAGTTACATCCCATGCTTCATTGGGGGGGTCACACAATTACAATTGACTCGAGATAATTGCCGCCAGCGGAAATTCAAAATGGGGTTACTTCCCATATACCAACAACGCGTTCGGAACTAAACTATCTATATGTATTGACTCCCGATGAATCGATATACCCGGGTTTAAGGGCTACATAGAATTCCAGGGTTTTCAAGGAGTGGGCATTCAATTCAAGGGTTTCAAGGGCCCTGGAAAATTGATTTTTCAAATCAAGGAGTTTCAAGGAATTCAAGGAGCCGCGGATACCCTGATGTTTACAGTGAGTGACTGTCTGGTCATTGAAGTGGTGTATGGTCATAACGAGAGCAGCTACGATGTCCTGTATGTATATATGGAGTAAATGTGTGCTCAGATGTGGGCTGTACATATGTACATCGGGTGGCTGTATTGTCATGGGTGGGTGTATATGTATACATATGTTGGATGTATGGTAATGGATGGCTGTATGTATACATAAGGTGTGGTTGTATGTTTATGGGTAATGTGTATATGTGTACATGGAATGACTGCACGGTCATTGTTGAAGTGTATATGCATACCTGGCGTAAACTTTGATGGCCATTGGCGGATAGTGTATATAGAGAGTGACCTCATGGTGATGGGTGGGATGTCTATATTTATATGTAGGGCCCATTGTATTGTCATTGGTGGTGTGTACAAGTATACAGTGAATAGCTGAATGCTCATGGAGAGGGTGTATATGTATACAGCGAGTGGCTGAATTGTCACGATTGAGCTGTATATGCAAGTCTGAAGTACGAATGGCCGTGTGTTCGGGGTATTGGTATAGCTAGAAGCTGTGGCCATTGATGAAGTATATATATATATATACACCTGGAGTGATGCTGTGGTCATGGGTGAGGTGTATATGTATATCATAAGTGACTACATGGCCATGACACGGCCAATATGTACATAGGTATATAGGGATTGCCAGTATGGCCAAATTAATGGTTGGGTGAATTGATATACAAGGGGTGACTATGATCACGAATGTGGTTTATGCGTATACAGCAAGAGGCTGAATTGCCATGGTCAGGTGTATGTGCAAGTCTGGAGTGTATGAATGGCCGTATGCGCGGTATGAGACATTGATATATCTAGACGGGCTGTAAGTCCACTTTTGTGAGGTCTATATGTATATATATGGAGTGACTCTATGGTTTTGGGTTGGGTGTATATCTATATCTTGAGTGGCTATATGGCATCGGGTGTCGCAAATATGTATATATATACAGGGAGTGAGACTGTATGACCACTGGTGAGGCAAATAGGTATACAAGAAGTTATGTATGATCATGGATGTAGCGAACAGGTATGGAGTGACTGTATGGTCATCGGTGAGGTGTATATGTATATCTTTAGTGGCTGTATAGCTATGCATGTAACAAATAAATATACATGGAGTGACTGTATGGCCTATGGTTAGGCGAATGGGTATACAAGAGGTTACTTTGTGTCCATGTATGTAGTGAATATGTATAGAGGTCATGTGAGGTGTTGGAGTATACCTGGTGTGTCTGCATGGTTATTCACGGCTATAGGGCCATGCGTTGGTGTATGGGTAAACCCAATTGTGGCTGTATGGTTGTTAATGGGTGATGTGTATGTCTATACATGGCCATTTACGTGGTGTTCATGTATATATGGAGTGACTGCATGTTCATGTGTGATTTGTACTGGTGCACCTTTGTGTGACTATCGCTTTCCACAATAACTCAAGGATATGTTAATCGATTGATGTAATATCAGAGTGTTCTCCACATTAATTGCGTTTTATATGCAATGTGAAGAAAACGGTTTTCCTGACAATAGTTTATTAGTTAATAAGTTTTATGCTAATGAGCCAGAGTAGCCACATAATATGATACCTTTCAGTTCAGTTACAACGTTCTGTCTGTGTCCGTTAAAAAACATGGACAGAATCCCAAAAGAGGTGTTCGGCAAAATCCATACTGCATCCCTTAAAATGAATTTTTCGTGCATCATAAGGTGCTGGGACAACCATAATATAAGATTAAGTTGTCAGTTGATTAAGTAGCATGTTTAATAACCAAGTGAGTCACAATTTGCTACCATTTCGGAACAGCAGAGAATAATGTTCGGAATATAAACTTTTTACCAAATTTGGTTGCCATTTTGCAAGTCATCTTGAGTAATATTGTCTAAAACACCACTCTATGCCATATTTAACGCATATCAAAATAAAAAGGACATTTGATACTAAAGATAGTTCCATTTTACTTGAAAAAAAATGTTCCAAACATGAAAAGTTAATTTTTTTGCCGAGGTTGATGCTGTTTGTGATAGAAAAATCCCATAATTCTGGTAATTTCAGAATAGTAAATAGTAAAAATTAATCAAGGTGCATAAGAAATGTTGGTATTCAATGTATATATAAGACAGAATAGTCATTTGTGTACATCACCACAACTTGTAAGCGGTTGCATGGCACGCTGTGATAATAATTACCATTTTCCATATTTTGGCGGCCATTTTGACAGCCATTTTGAGCCAAACTGACAATTTTGGTACCATTGAGTTCGAATATCAATAAGATATAGAATGCATCACTTACATTGCACAGTTCTTCCCACTTCTTGGTGAAATATGACCAGAATCCCAAAGGGGATCTTTTGTGAAATGTTATACCGCGTTTTGCAAAATCGAATTTGTGAGTGATCGGAAGGGGTGTGAACCCCACGAACAGCACATTGCATTGCTCCAATGGTCAGTTAATATGCTATATACAAAATAAAGTCACAATTCTTAACCAGTTCCAAACCACAGAAACTTATCTTAAAAGTATTAGTTAAAAACGTAAAAAATCCACTTCCGGTCGCCATTTCGGCGGCCATCTTGGATGGGCAGTTCCAATTTTGGCACATAAAGATGGCGTTATGTCATAGCCTCACAAAAATGTATACATGTGTATACATATTCAAGTTGTTCTCACTATAATTGCATCAAGCTGACTTATAGGAACATGGCAGCCATCTTGGACGCCATCTTGAATTACAAAAAATGCTCAAAGCGGATTTTAGCGGATTTTGGATATGTTATAGAGGAGAGCTTCCTCTTCAAAATGGTATAAAAACCAACTTAGTCCGAATTTTTTCTAGGTTGACCCTAAAATTTGAGTTTATCGACCAGACTAATATAGAAGCATATAGAAGAGTGTCATCTGCTCATGTTTGTCTGGGGCTCTGTATGGGTGAAATTATAAAATTGTTTAAGAATACAAGAAAAAATTATTAAAATTGTAAAAAATTGTTAGGCCAATGCATTCTCTTATATATGCGAGGCGACCTATAAGAGAATGCATTGGCACAGGGTAAAAAAAATCCCGACTTCCGACTGGATTTGATATGGCGGGTCACATTTGTCATCAAACTTTTTGGTTATAACTCATAACCTTAATCTAAACAAGAGTTATTTCTTATAATTTAACCCTTTACCCAACAAAATGGCCAAATAAAGCTTCAACAGCCTAATATATCTTCGGTCTGTCTCAATAACACCATACAAATATGGATATCATTGGAACCGGTTCATTGACCACATTGTGATGGTTACAGTTATGCCCTGTGCCAATGCATTCTCTTATATATGCGAGTCGACCATAGGTCGCCTCGCATATATAAGAGAATGCATTGGCCTAAAAAAAAATCATTTTTTATCACTTTTTACCATTTTTTCTTACATTTTTTATCACTTTTTACCATTTTTTCTTACATTCTTTAACAATTTTATAATTTTTTCTTACATTTTTTATAATATTTTTCTACATTATTTGACAATTTTATCATTTTTAATATGTGTTAAGCCAATGCATTCTCTTATATATGCGAGGCGACCTATGGTCGACTCGCATATATAAGAGAATGCATTGGCACAGGGCCGTTCTGTTGGGTAAAGGGTTAATCCGTTATCACAAGAGAACCACCATAATCAGAAGGTATAAGTATAAAAGAAGCATAAAACTTTAAGATTATTGCCGTCGAAAAGACGCACACAAAAATTGAAATTGATATGAACGCTGTCAATCAAACATCCAAGTGTTCCAGAAATATTTTGCATATACTGTGACACGAGTTGTTAGTTCTGAAACTACATTTCTTTGCAAATGTTAGCTCGATCGAGTTGATTTTTCTATGTACTTATGCAACTAAATGCTGATGGGTAATTGGTAGTAAATAAAATGGCAGAGCAGTACTTCCTGAAGGAATTGTAATGCATCATCGGAATTCCCATTTATATCGCAAAAAGTATCGAATAGTTTCCATGTACATTTTAGGTACGCGGTATATAGGCGTGGTCATATGGCACGATCCTGCTATGAGTGCTGTCATTTCAATAGCAATTTCAATTAAGAAATTTAGGTTATCGAGAAATAACTTTTAATGGCTAAATGTGTGACAACCAATGGGTTTATAGTATTCTGTGGATTACCCTGTGCCAATGCATTCTCTTATATATGCGAGTCGACCATAGGTCGCCTCGCATATATAAGAGAATGCATTGGGCTAACAATTTTTTAAATAAATGTTTCTTACAATTTTTAGGACATATATGTGTGGGGCTCCCTGCAGGGTAAAAAAACATCCATTACCCTGCAGGGAACCCCACACATATATAGAAGCATATACAAGAGTGTCATCTGCTCATGTTTGTCTGGGGCTCTGTATGGGTGAAATTATAAATTGTTAAAGAATACAAGAACAAATTATTAAAATTGTTAGGCCAATGCATTCTCTTATATATGCGAGGCGACCTATGGTCGACTTGCATATATAAGAGAATGCATTGGCACAGGGTAAAAAAATCCTGACTTACGACTGGATTTGATATGGCGGGTCACATATATAACAACCAATGGTTTTATAGTATTATGTGGATTGACAGCTTATGATTAAATTATTTGATGATGACATTACATGTCCTGCCATCGGACATAATGGTACGTGCGTACGTTTAGTACGTTATTATAGTGAATTTTCTTTTCTAGTAAGAACATTGCGGTCTGTAGAAAGCACAGAAATGCACCTGTCACCAAAGATTCGACGAACTCCGAATCATGGTAGCCGATTTCGAATCGAATCGAATCAGACGAACGATTTTGAATCGCATTGAATCGAATCGATTCGCAGGCCCTATTACTATGGTAAGAAAAAAATTAAAATAGAAATAAAAAACTCGCTCCCTCATTGATTTAAAAAAAAATCAGAATCAAATATCTTCTTCTTTTTTTTGGCCTTATCTTGATTAAGTGAGCTTTTAAAAAAAAAGATGTCACAAAAACAATTAATACAAATCTAAAACTCACCGTGAAGTATATGTGTATTCCAAACAGGATATGAAAGGTTGTGAGAACTATCAAGAGTGAACACACAGACCATTTGTCATAACTGTTAATCTCCTCCACTGTCCACGACCGTCCATACAAAGCCATCAGGGAATTCTGAGCAGCATTGATGACCAGAAAAACTAGAGCTGCCAGAATATATGTATCCTGGAGGAAATGAAAATAGCTACAGTACAGTAACGGAATGTAAAGTAGTGCTCTAAATAATCGACTCCTTAACCACAGCAAAACTTATGGGTAACTTTTCAGGATTTAGTCGGAAATATGACTTGTGGAAATTAATCGGAAAGCTCTCACTGAGAGCTTTCCGATGAATGGCAACAAGCCATATTTCCGACTAAATCCTGAAAAGTTACCCATAAGTTTTGCTGTGGTTAAGGAGTCGATTATTTAGGGCATTACTGTATGTATCCTGGAGGAAAAGAAAATAGCTACAGTACGTTTTTATGTGTAACCATATAAGGTAAGTTGATGTCTGACCAGGAAGCAGAACTGCCTAGGTAAGCCACCCCACACCTAGCACACTAGAATGATAGATAAAGTCAGAGTAATGCACTGGCAGGTGGACCAAGAAGGCCTTTTAGAAAGTCAACTAAGAAGAACAGTAAAACGGCTTGGAACATATTTGTCATAAGAATTTTCAACACAATATATGCTGGTATGTGCAAAATGTGCAAAATGTATGGCCTATATGGCAGAGATGCATTGATTGTCATGTATAGCATTACACATACTAGGTTTTGTCAAAGTAATCTTATATCCCCATACCATAATGTATCTATAATATATGATAATGTGCAGATATGTGCACGAGTATAGTCTCTCAAAAATTTAGCCATAAACATATATACATGATACGAAATAAAGTTCCAGTGTACCAATATTAATATCGTTTATTTATATTATTAGTAAGAGGCAGTTAAATTTATAAATATGAGTTTAAATCAGGGATGTAAATACCCCGTTGTCTTATGTAAAAGCTAAGAAAAAAAACAAGAAAACGCTCTGAATTTAGCGCGTGCCAATGCATTGGCTTAACCAATTTTATTTTATTTTTTATAATTGTTAAAAAATGTAAGAAAAATTTATAAAATGATAAAATGCTAAAGAATATAAGATCAAAATGATAAGAATTGTTATAGAATGTAAGAAAAAAATGACAATTTTTTTTAAAGAATGTAAGAAAAATGGATAAAAAATGATAAATTGCTAAGCCAATGTATTCTCTTATATTCTCTTATAATGCATATAAGGGAATGTATTGGCACATGGTCATATCCATTTAGAATATATGAATTCTGGAGGAAAAGAAAATAGCTATAGTACAGAATGCATGTTTGCTTCCCTATACATGTACACAGGCCTGCAAATAGCGTGTCTGTCATTTGCAGAATGAGGTCCCCAGAGGGTGAATTTAGTGATTCTATCACCAAATTCACCCTCTGTCTGGAGACCTCATTCTGCTTAGGCGTCATCTTCTGGAAAGTATCTACAGTATCAAATTAACATTGTTTTTAGTTTTCCCTTCTGGGAAGTTTCTATATCCCCATATTTGCAGAAGATAAAATTCATAATTGAGGTGCCCAATGGCCAACATCACCAACTTCAACTGGGGAATTTCAATCTGATCCTAGGTCTACCATAGCAGTTGAGGGCCTAAGCAGAATGAGGTCCCCTGAGGATGAATTTGGTGATGCTAGCCCGCTATGCGGGATAGCATCAATAAATTCACCCTCTGGGGACCTCATTCTGCAAATGACAGACACGCTATTTGCAGGCTTGCCTATACAGTATACAGGATTCCTCTTTCGAATAATATATAATAAATAAAAGCTCGTTGGACCACATGTCCCTCGAATATGGTGGCTTTACTTGACCAAATGGAGTTTTTAGAAATGAAAAATTTGATTCTGGGAACATATCCCTTCAAGCAAACATTGCTTCCAACTGTCTATGTTAACTATTTCTGAATAATGCAAAATTCCATTGGACGTATTCTCAGCATGCAGAATTCATCGGACATAGCCCAGATTAGAACTGGTTCCAGATTCTCAAATTATAAGTCGAAAAGGACCATAACTACGGTAAATTCAAACTTGATCTGCATTTTCATATGATTAATCCATTGATATAGTTGGAAGACTCTACTTGACGACCTGTTTTAATGCGACGAAAGTGAGAACAATGTGATGGTAACCAAGCCTGAGTTTAGTGTGCCTGTCATATGTAGAATGAGGTCCCCAGAGGGTGAATTTAGTGATGCTATCCTGCATAGTGGGCTAGCATCACTAAATTCACCCTCTGGGGCCTCATTCTGCTTAGGCCTCATCTTCTCTGGAAAGTTTCTTTATTGTCAAATTTCAATAGAAACTTATTCACATAGATTCTATTTCTTTTTTAGTTTAGTTTCTGTATATCCCCCAGACGACACATTGCATTATCAAGGTTCCCAATGGGTGTACATCACAATATTCACCATTTGGGAACTTCAATCTGAGTCTATGTCTCCCATAACATATGAGGCCATGCAGAATGAGGTCTACAAAGGGTGAATTTGGTGATGCTAGCCCGCTATGTGGGATAGCATCACTAAATTCACCCTCTCGGGACTCATTCTGCAAATGACAGGCACACTAAACTCATGCTTGATGGTAACTGCCAGTCTATATACTCACTAAAGACCAGTTTAAATGCGACGGAGGTGAGGAACAATGTAATGTTACTGCCAGTCTATATACTCACTAAATAAGTAAGGTAGGATATAGTTGGAAAACTCTGCTTGACAACCAGTTTAAATGCGACGGAGGTGAGGAACAATGTAATGTTACTGCCAGTCTATATACTCACTAAATAAGTAAGGTAGGATATAGTTGGAAGACTCTGTTTGACGACCAGTTTAAATGCGACGGAGGTAAGGAACAATGTGATGGTAACTGCCAGTCTATCTGGTGTTTTTGCATCGATGCTGTACGTCCCAAAGATGAGAACAACGATCAGAAACTGAAACATAGCATTATAAAATTACCTTTTCATTTAACCCTTCCATGACTGGAGCTTCCTGTAGGGAGCCCCATACAGGTAGCAGCTTGTATTGCTGAGTGTCGTCTGCTCATGTCTGTGAGGGGCTCCATAAGGGTAGTTTTGGTGGTTATGGCCTATTAACCCTTTCATGACTGGAGCTTCCTGAAATTTTGCGCTATTTACCCTGTGCCAGTGCATTCTCTGATATATGTGAGTATCCCATAGGGAGCCTCGCATATATATGAGAATACATTGGCCTATCAATATTTACTTTAACCTTGTAAGCCAGTGCATTCTCTCATAGGGAGCCTCGCATATATCAGAGAATGCACTGGCACAGGATTTTACTGCTGCTCCAGCGCACTTCCGACATGAAAGGGTTCTTCTTTCACTCAAACAAACATAAACAATTTATAGAAAAAAAGATACGTTTTCCGCACATCGACCGACCCTAATAATATAAACCGTGACCATATATAAGCAAGAGGGATGAGTGCAAATTTTAGCACCAGTGATTGGAAAATTTCGAGTACGTACAGGTGCGAGAGCAATCGCACCCGTCTCCTGGGAAGGACTGTGGGTGATTTTGATCAAGGTAATATACGCAACATTAACGTGTATAGTCACAGAATCTAGATTTTTTTTTTACGGCCATCTGTTCATAAAAATATTTGGCACAGGCAACTAAAATTAGACCCGGAACTAGCAGCGACGGAATGCGGACAAGCCTGAGTATAAGGTGCCTGTCATTTGCAGAATGAGGTCCCCAGAGGGTGATTTTAGTGACGCTATCCCGCATTGGGAACCTTGATTATACAATGTGTCGTCTGCAAATTTGGGGATATAGAGAAACTAAACTAAAAAGAAATAGAATCTAAGTTTCTATAGCAATTTGATGAAACTTTCCAGAGAAGATGAGGCCTAAGCAGAATGAGGTCCCCAGAGGGTGAATTTGGTGATGCTAGCCCACTATGTGGGATAGCATCATTAAAATCACCCTCTGGAGACCTCAATCTGCAAATGACAGGCACACTAAACTCTGGCGTATGCCCTAGAAATAAAAACTAATGAATAAAATATAAAATCACACATGCGCTTACTTTTCAATATTTTGGCCCAGGCCTGAGAACAAGCTGCCTGTCATTTGCAGAATGAGGTCCCCAGAGGGTGAATTTAGTGATGCTATCACGCATAGTGGGCTAGCATCACTAAATTCACCCTATGGGGACCTCATTCTGCTTAGGCCTCATCTTCTCTGAAAGTTTCTTTATTATCAAATTTCTATAGAAACTTCTTCACATATATAGATTAAATTTCTTTTTTAGTTTAGTTTCTCTATATCCCCAAATTGTCAGACGATACATTGCATAATCAAGGTTCCCAATGGGTGTACATCACAATATTCACCATTTGGGAACTTCATTCTGAGTCTATGTCTCCCATAACAGATGAGGCCATACAGATTGAGGTCCCAAGAGGGTGAATCTGGTTATGCTAGCTCCCTGTGTGGGATAGCGACACTAAATTCACCCTCTGGGGACTTCATTCTGCAAATGACAGGCACACTAAACTCAGGCTTGCTTGGGCCTGAGAACTGGGAAATTGACTTTGCATCGCCAATATCCTCACCCCAAATTTAATAGAATGGAATTCTGACAGTAATAATGTAATATATTTAGACAGGAGGGATTTTTTCCAGACATTTTTTTCCTGCAAGTCTTTGTGACTGTTTTGGCAATGAGTTTGGCTTAAAAAACACATCTATATATCAATATTAACATAAATGACAAATTTCATGATGAACAGACAAACAGTAGAGCCTGTATCCCATGCAAATGGATTGAATTTTGAAATCCAAGATGGCTGATGGTAGCCATGTTTTTTTGGCCGAATGACCCCAAAATGACTCGTTCCTATTTACATGTCAATGTTAACATACATGACAAAAAGTATGCACAGAAATTCATATACAGCTGTTTACAGTGAATTCCATACCCCCCCCCCCCCCCCCCCCCCAAAATGTTAAAAAAAAACTGCCGAAAACAGATTTTTTTTTGGACGAGGGGGCGGGTGTGTTCCAACAAGGGTCGAAAGGGAAAAATCAGCATCCATGCCTGAATTTTTTTCCGACCCTCCCCCCCCCCCCCCCCCCCCCCCCCCCGGTAAAGATAGAAAAAATTGACATACCACAATGAAAATGATATTCCAGACAAAAAAGCCGACTTTTCTGGCAACTCGGCACCTGATATTGAGGATGGGGTGTACTGTGGAGCTGACGTATTCTATAGTTGTTCTATCTCGGAATGTTTCCACATGGGTATAAAGCGTCCATTCTTGGGCGTCCATGAAGGAATCCTTGTTAACTGCACATAACCCATGTTGATCCTCCAACAGATCAACCTCGTTCTCAGACCGCTCTGATGATAGCTGTAAAGTCAAGTCCTGCAAATAAATGTTGTTAAAGTGATTAATAACACTCTTGTTCATTAGATATTAATAGTCCATCAATATATGATATTTGGTCTGATTCTATAAGGCCATTTTTTTATTTGATAAGATGATATGCAGATCGATCCCTCGATCCAAAATTCTCATCTTCAAATTTTTTTTTTTTAATTTAATGTTTAATCCTTTTGCCACCTTTTAGGACAAAATTGGAACTCCCTGCTCATTTCTTGTTGAAATATGACTAGAATCACAATGGTGATTTTTTGTAAAATTTTATGATGTGTTCTGTAAAATAGAATTTTTGAGTGATCGGAAGGGGATGCGGACCACAAGAATGGCATATTTCATTGCTCCAATGATCAGTTAACATGAAAAATACAAAATAAAGTCACAATTCTCAACTAGTTCCAAACAGCAGAAACTGATCTAGAAGATAGTAGTGAAAAAATGTCATATTTTCCACATCCGACGGCCATCTTGGACAGGGGGTTCCAATTTTGACCTAAAACAGTTGGCATTATATGTCTCAGCTTCACAATAATATATATATTTGACAAGATTTTCTCGCTAAAATTTTCATCAAACTGACTTAGTCCCAAGCTAACCCCAACAAGACATTTAATTTTCTTTGGCCCTCTCAGGGAGGAATCTCTAATTGAGGGCTCTATTCCCCCAGTTAGTAGGGCCCTGTGAATCAGGCATTTTCATTTCGAATCGAATCTCGAATCAAATCATCCAAATCATTCCAAATCGCATCGAATCTCGAATCGAATCATTGCATCAGGCATAATAATAGTGAAGATGTAGATAATACATGACTCGTACGAATATAAATTTGCTCACTTCGTAACGACGATAAATGATCGTCAGTATACAATGTAAATATTATTTATAAATGAATCAAATGCATGTCTAACCAATTATGTGCGCATTCTTTGTGGCCGTTTCTGTTATAAAATAATTAAACAGTATCAGAAGCAATATTGAAATCCAGAAAGCATTCGCATTCACAAGTTTGACATATATATGAAATTTTCCTTGATAAGTTGCATAAGTCTTAGAATGCTTTGGTGGTCTATAGTATAGCTCAGTCGACTGCAATGTTATTTCTATGCATTGGTATCATAATATATCTTCGCGAAAAAGCAATGTAGTCCATTGGAGTAACGAGAAGGCAACTTGTGCCAATGATTCGATACAATTTGAGTCAGGACAGCCAATTTCACATTGAATCGAATCAGATGAAAGATTCCAAATCACATCTAATCGAATCGATTCGCAGGGCCCTACCAGTTAGCACACTATACTTAGTCAAATAGGCCATGCAAAGTCAATATTATGTCCCATTTCTCATACAAAAACATTTTGAAAATCACACATGAGCACTATTTTCTATTTTATTTTTCATTTCTGGGGCACACACCAATTGAAACATTCCACCTCCGCATCAGTTGCCAATACTTCCCAAACAGAGTTTACTGATTGATTCCATGTCATTTATTTTGTCAAAAAATCACCCAATCAAGTATCAAAATAGATTTTTGACTTGGATTACTGTTGCATTCTTCACGTTTCTAACACATGTTTGAAGCAAGCCTGAGTTTAGTGTGCCTGTCATTTACAAAATTAGGTCTACAGAGGGTGAATTTAGTGACACTATCCCGCATAGTGGGCTAGCATCACTAAATTCACACTCTGGGGACCTCATTCTGCTTAGGCCTCATCTTCTCTGGAAATTTTCTTTATTATCAAATTTCTTCACATAGATTCTATTTCTTTTTTAGTTTAATTTCTCTATATCCCTCAAATTGGCAGATGACTCATTGCATAATCGAGGTCCCAATAGGTGTACATCACAATATTCACCATTTGGGAACTTCAATCTGAGTGTATGTCTCCCATAGCATATGAGGCTATGCAGAATGAGGTCTCCAGAGGGTGAATTTGGTGATGTGTCCTCATTTGTTATCATTTGTTAACAATTCCAATCCGTCGCCGTGTTTCATCATCCATTATAAATTCCTTGTTTATTCTCTTGTTCTTTGTGCCTCCTCTCTGCGTCCTGTTCTGTCTACGTTTCCTAATTTCGTGTGGCGCATGTGTTTATCATTCATCGGTCTCTCTTGCCTCTCGCGACACGTACGTGGCTGTGGTCGCTTCATTCTCATGGTTCAGGAAGTGTTCAATCAGTGGCTGCTCAACAGCAGTCGCGCGGCCAACCAGCTCGGGGTTCAACAGGGTAGGGACGCTGTAATTACAGTGACCAGGTTCTGCAGTCTCGTCGCCGCATACCAGATCGGCGCCAGCCGGACGGCTCACATCGTCCAAAGTTTCCGCGTTTCGACTCGAAGTCTCCATCTGCTTCAGAGTCGCCAATGTCTACTAGTCGCAACAGCCGATATCTTTGTCTGGCAGATCCAGCTCATCACCCAGGTGCGACAGGGCATCCCAGGTGGCTTCGGTGATGCGTCATCGTGCCACTTTACACATGGACAGGACTGCTCCGGGTAATGAAATGCTTAATTATCCAGCCTCGCTGGTTTCCCCACTGGGACAACCCCATGCCCAGGCCTACTGCGGCAGAGTTACGGAACCCACATCTCCCACTCTATTCATGATAAAAAATGTTCGGGGCGATTTTGTAAATTTGGATAAGCTACAGGAACCCACCCGGTCCATTCATACATCTGATCCCCTTCCAGGCAAATCTGTGTTGTTCCGAGAGAGCATGCTGCCCCGAACACATTGGTTGACTCATGGGCCAATGCCTTCCTCACCTTCATATCAGTGTACCTCGAAGTTCACCCCGAATCATTGGCACAGCCACTTCTGCATTATATGTGCACTATTCGTTTTACACTAAGTCCAGCAAAGAGCCATAACTCTGGAAAAAAGTGAGGACAAAACCTGCACTATGTGGAGATCCATACCAAAGAACATCCAATTGGACTATCGATACTTGAGCTGTGTTGTGAAATGAAAGACGGAAATTAGACAGAAGGACGGACAGAGGTCTCCACTATATACCCCCTTATCCTCCTTTGGAGGGCGGGGCATAATAAATCATCTGAAGTCCATCAACTGACTTTTGAGGACATTTGATTGGGTAATAATAGCCATGGGCAACTAATATTAACCCTTTTAGTGCCAGGGGCCGATCTCATTGGCCCTAATTTATGGTCTGCAGAGTGCCCTAAAAAAAATAAAAAAATGATTTGTTTTTGTTTTTTGGTTAGACTAATGCATTCTCTTATATATGCGAGCGAGGCGACCTATGGTCGACTCGCATATATAAGAGAATGCATTGGCACAGGGTATATGGGTCGATACAAAAATCGGACCTGGCACTCAAAGGGTTAAACCCAGAGCTAGTCGATCCAGGGGTGAATATTTTGTTGGTGTGTGCCCCAAAAATAAAAAATAAATTAAAACACCGCACGCTCCCATGCTTTCCAAATGTTTTGGCCTGAGAAATGGGAAATTGACTTTATTATATAGTAATAAAATATGTTTAAAGATACGGATGGCCTTCGCATCGGTATTGTTGTTTAAAAAGTCACATCCGTTAAAACTGCCATAAACAGAAAGAATATTATAATATATGCAGATTTTGTTCTTATACCAATCATAAATAGCCTGCTATTGTCAATATTGTATGCTTTGTTAGTAAACAAAAGCCATATTATTATAGAGTACAGTGAGTCAAGAGTGTGCAATAATCAAACCACTCAACACCGGGGAGACCCCACTTTAAGTGAACTTTGGTTAAAATTTACACCATACCGATATCAAGCCTTCAAATAGTGTGTCTGTCATTTGCAGAATGAGGTCCCCAGAAGGTGAATTTAGTGACGCTACCCCGCATATCGGGCTAGCTTCACTAAATTACCCTCCGGGGACCTCATTCTGCTTAGGCCCTCAAATGCTATGGCAGACCTAGGATCAGATTGAAGTTCCCCATTTGAAGTTGGTGATGTTCACCCATTAGTCACCTCGATTATGAATTTTATCTTCTGCAAATTAGGGGATATAGAAACTTCCCAGATTGGAAAATGTAACTAAAAACAATGTTAATTTGATACCATAGATACTTCCCTGAAGATGAAGCCTAAGCAGAATGAGGTCCCCAGAGGGTGAATTTAGTGATGCTTAGCTCGCTATGCGGGGTAGCGTCACTAAATTCACCCTCTGCGGACCTCATTTTGCAAATGACAGACGCGCTATTTGCAGGCTTGACCGATATAGCACTCACTAATCATCGTCACTCCAGATTTCCATGTTAAATGGGTCACCGTGAATCACTCTCCCAAAAACATTGCCACTGTGTTGAGTGTTTTGCTTATGGTACACTCTTTACGTGCTGTATATAAACAAATGCTTGGTTCACACAAAGTGTGTTTTGTGGGTAATATCGCATTCATATTATCATTATTATATTCTTGAAGAAATTCAGTAATTTGGTATCTTTTATTTCTAAATGTAACCTACAGTAATGCCCTAAATAATCGACTCCTTAACCACATGAGAATTATGGGTAACTTTTCAGGATTTAGTCGGAAATATGGCTTGTTGCCACTGAGAGCTTTCCGTTGAATGGCAACAAGCCACATTTCCAACTAAATCCTGAAAAGTTACCCATAATTCTGCTGTGGTTAAGGAGTCAATTATTTAGAGCATTACTGTACAACCAAGGCCATCATTTCCTTTAAAGTATAAGTACTTACTTGGACATCAACAGGGAAGTGCTGAAGCTCCAAGCTTTCCCTGAACTGCCCCTTAAATCTCCACATCTGTGTAACCACTGGAAGGTTGTATCCTCGCTCATACGCCTTCACCATATGTGTCTTTTTGTCCTTGTCAAGCTCTCCAATAACATTCATTATTATTACCTTCGGTTTCCAAAGACTGTCCTCATCAATAATGTCCAATTCCTGGAATGTCAGTGTAAGGGTAGCCATATTAACATATTAATTACTTTTCAAATAAAAGGCCGCTCGGCCAGTGTCCCCCGAACCGGTGGCTTCATTTGGAGCGGAGGCTTTGTAGAAGTATACTATATGGATAAGACACTTGTGCATTGTCTCATTACTGACATGCATACAAATAACCAAATCTTAAAAAAACTCTTAAAGTCAAAATATAACCTCAAATTGGCACAAAATGAAGAAAAGTCGAAAAGCCCATAACTCTGAGAAAAATCATCATCAAATTCGAACTTGACCTGTATCGTGATATGACTGATCCACATAAAAACGGTATTTGCAATTAAAGGATCCAAACTTGAGATATCATCCGGAAACCGAAAAAGTGAGAAATTTTCTAAGTAAAACAAGTCGAAAAAGGGCCACAACTCTTGAAAAAATGGGCGGAGCATACCCATATTCGAACTTGACCTGTACATAGGGCTGATAAACTCACAAACCAATTTGGTTCAGATATGATAACACAAACTGAAGTTATCATCCGGAAACCAGAAAATTACAAGATTCTAAGTAAAAAAAGGGCCATAACTCTCGCAAAAATGGGCGGAGCAAACCCATATTCGAACTTGACCTGTATTTTGGTCTGATAAACTCACCTATGAAATTTGCTTTTTATCTAATAATTGAAACTAAAGTTATCATCCGGAAATCATTTCCGGACGGACACACGGACGGACGCACACACAGACGCACGGACGGACGGACACCGGCTATTTTAATAGTCCCCGGAATTTTTTTTTTCGGGGGACAAAAATTTAAAACAAGGAATACAAGCTCAGACAAAAAATATCTGAGTCAAAATAGGGGGATAACTCAACTAAAAAAACGTTGAACCCAGCTCATAATCACAGGTGCATAGATTCGCATAGTGGTAAATAAAAAATATCCAAAAGTTTTTTTTAAAATGGACCAGAAAATATAGGAATACAAGCTCAGACAAAATTATGCATGTTGAGAAAATGTTCTAAGTCAAACTAGAGGTGGGACTGTCTGTCCCAGTGGGACTAATGATACCCCGCAGTGCAATTTGGCTACATTAGAGATAGCTAATATATTAACATATTTGTTTTTTAACCCTTTACCCAACAAACCGGCCAAATAAAGCTTCAACAGCCTAAAATATCTTCGGTCTGTCTCAATAGAACCATACAAATATGGATATCATTGGAATCGGCTCCTTGACCACATTGTGATAGTTACAGTTATGCCCTGTGCCAATGCATTCTCTTATATATGCGAGTCGACCATAGGTCGCCTCGCATATATAAGAGAATGCATTGGCCTAAAAAAAATCTTTTTTTTAACACTTTTTACCATTTTTTCTTACATTCTTTAACAATTTTATAATTTTTAATGTGTTAAGCCAATGCATTCTCTTATATATGCGAGGCGACCTATGGTCGACTCGCATATATAAGAGAATGCATTGGCACAGGGCCCTTCTGTTGGGTAAAGGGTTAATAGCCATCTGGAGCAAAAAATGGATGCATGTGCCATTGTTTATGAATTTCACACAAAATCAGTAATTTGTAAGCAATTTGTCAGCTATAAAGTGTTAATTAAATAGCTTGCTAATTGGTCCAAAGCGGTTCAAGCCTGCGTTTATTGTGCCTGTCATTTGCAGAATGAGGTCCCCAGAGGGTGAATTTAATAACGCTATCCCACACAGCGGGCTAGCATTACCAAATTCACCCTGTGGGAACCGCATTCTGCATGGCCTCCTCATCTGCTATTGGAGATATAGACTCAGAATTGAAGTTCTGAAATGGTGAATATTGGGATATTTGGAAGATAACAGGAGCATAGAAAAAATATTCCTTCACAAGTTTATACATCAGAATTTAGAGAAAAATAATAAAACAAATCACAATGCTTTTAAATACAAATTTAAATTGCGAATTAGGGATGGGACGATACACAAATTTCACAATGCGATATGTATCGCGATACTGAGGTCACAATACGATATATATCACGATACATTGTATTCAAGTCATAGCCAACTGCACATCCTGCAATTTTGTATAAGATGGGGGCCACAAAGGGGCAGCAGCATGATAGATTAGGATATCTGGAAGATGACACAAGTGAATTACAGCATAGAAAAAATATTAAAACAAAAACAGATTGCTTTTAAATAATAATATTTATGATCTGAGCGAAAGACAAAATCTCTTGTCAGTTATACATGTAGCTGTAGAGTAATATTAATTGACACTAGCCGTCTTGTTGTTTCAGCGTAATTATACTTTAATTCTAATTAATATATTGTGTTATCATGAACCCATTTCAGAAAATTAGTGTTTTATTGTCACTATTAAGTGTCATACAGTAATGCCCTAAGTAATCAACTCCTTAACCACAGCAGAATTATGGGTAACTTTTCAGGATTTAGTCAAAATATGGCTTGTTGCCATTCATCGGAAAGCTCTCGGCGAGAGCTTTCCAATGAATGGCAACAAGCCATATTTCCTAATATGTTGCCATTCACAAGCCATTGTTGCCATTCATCGGAAAGCTCTCGGCGAGAGCTTTCCGATGAATGGCAACAAGCCATATTTCCTACTAAATCCTGAAAAGTTACCCATAATTCCTCTGTGGTTAAGGAGTCGATTACTTAGGGCATTATTGAACTTGCTCATTTTGGGGTAAAGTGTGATCACCTGAGGTGCACGGAATAAATTGTACCAGTAAATCGTAAACACAGTTTTCATTTTTGACAGAACATGCATTGTGGCTGTCTGTTCTGTTCAATGTGTTTAACTGGTTCGCTGCTAAATATCCTACATACACATAGTGAAATGCGTAACTTTATTTCAATAAACAGAAAATCATTGAATTTTTTGCTCTGAGTTGGTAATTTACTATATTTGCACTCTTTTCTCAAATTTGACCCCGATGTATATACAATTGTGATTAGGTTATGAGCCTGGATGTCTCATTAGGCTATGGTTATGTGCCTGGATGTCTCATTAGATTATGGTTATGGGCCTGGATGTCTCATTAGGCTATGGATATGAGCCTGCTTGCCTCATTAGGCTATGGTTATGAGCCTGGTTGTCGGATTAGGTTATGGTTATGAATCTGGTTGTCGGATTAGGTGATGGTTATGAGCCTGGTTGTCGAATTAGGTTATGGTTATGAATCTGGTTGTCGGATTAGGTGATGGTTATGAGTCTGGTTATCGGATTAGGTTATGGTTATAAATCTGGTTGTCGGATTAGATGATTGTTATTAGTCTGGTTGTCGGATTAGGTTATGGTTATAAGTTTGTTTTCAGAATAGGTTATGGTTCGGAGTTTTGTTGTCAAATTAGGTTATGGATACGAGTCTGGATGTATGATTAGGTTATGGTTATGAGCTTGGTTGTCGGACGCCATTGGGCAAAACAATTTGTCATTTTTATCAAACGTTTCGTAATAGAAGTACCTTTTCTGACAATTGTATCAGTCGGCATCCATTCAAACTTCACAATGTCCCACTTTAATTATATATGTAGCAATATTTAACAAGAGCATCACTAGGGCATGGCAAAATATGCCCTTTAGCCTTTTCGAATTGTACTATCGCAAAATAAGATAATCCTTTGAGCTTACATTTGAAGAAAATCTGACATACCCCTAATTTCAATGCCAAAATGCTGCCAAATTCTAAGTAAAAAAATGGCCATAACTCAATATGTAAAAATAATTAGACAGAACCTATATTCAAACTTGGCCTGTAGTTTTAGCTGGGAAATACACATACAAGCTTTAATTGGTTCATCTCAAATAATCAAAACAGGAGTTATTGGTCCGAAACCAAAATGTTATAAAATTGGTCAAATTATAAGTTGAATAAAAGGTCGGTAGACCTCATGTCCGCCTCTAAGCGTCGGCTTGATACGACCGTTGTTTGCGCATAAAAATTGGCATGGCTGAACATGAAATCGAATTTGATCTGTCTTTTGTGCTAGTAAACCTACATATACCAAATTTAATTTCATTCAGTACACATTTACTAAAGTTATCATCCGGAAACCTCAAATTGGCAAAAATTCTAAGTAAAAAAGGGACATAACTCTGGTGAAAATTGGCGGGCGGAAGCCGAATTCGAACTTGACCTGTGTTTTGCTGGGAGAAAGACACATACCAATTTTGGTTCAGATCAAATAATCCAAACTGGAGTTATCGGTCGGAAACCAAAAATGTTAACAGACGAAGTCGAAAAATATAATTTTTAAAAGTAAAATTACTTTTTCCTTAAGGGAAGCCCGAAACTGAACTATACGGATTATTATCCTCGGCCTTGTGTTATCAGGAGGGTTAAAATTTATTGTCCGTCTATTGCCTACTCAGATCAATCAGTGCTCGGGATTAGCTACGCATGGATGCGTCTCGTGTAACTCTCGCGTGATTCTCGCGTTGTAACAATACAGCTAGTCAGTTTTAAATTTTCCGACCGAATCATAGGATTTGCGAGTCGCGGGGTTGGGAATGGCACCGCCATGGGAGGGATCTCTGATAGTTCAGTTTCGGGCTTCCCTTAAGGAAAAAGTAATTTTACATTTTAAAATTATATTTTTCCGCCAAGGAGAAGCCCTCAACTGAACTATATGGATTAGAATGCAAGCCCAGGAGGAGGCAACGAGCAATAAATTTAATATCCCAGTTTGACGGGAATGTACTCTTCCGAAAACATATTTCATGTAAATGTGATTTAGTCATGAATCAGCCTTGATATGTTATGTGAAAGAGCTCATAAATTCAGATTCCAGTATTGCTCAAGCTTGTACCTGCCCCCCCCCCCCCCTCCTGGTTTTAGGAAGAAACGTCCCAGGCAGTGCCACACCATACGCGCCAGCTAGAAACCGAGCAAGTAGAGACTTCTTCTTCTGCTGCTGACTTCACTGCGTCTTCTTCTCGTTTTCATGTGATGAGAGTGATTTCTGTAGATATCTTCCAAAATAGAAAGCGCTATTGACAGTATGCGACATCGAGTCGTCCCCACACAGAACAGCCTCCAAAGGCTTGAGTGCGATTGTCCTGGAGGATTGGTTGCCCGAATCTCCGAGAACGGCACCCCGCCTGCCACGGACTGCTGGTGCAGGACCATGGGGCTCGAACTGGTTCATCCCGAGGTAAAGACTGGTACAGTTGTGCAAGTTTGTTTAAGTCAGTTGACACATATCCTGTGATGAAGTTTTGTACAATAGATCGACCCATGTCGTGTCCATACGCAAAGCGAGTTCCTTAGGAACGACAGAATCCCGTGATTCTTGCCAAGCCATCAGACGCCATGAGAAGTATAGGAAGCATGTCAGTATCGACCACAGCAACAGACCACCCTGCATCAGGTTGAGATAAGGTACTATAGGGAAGCCCACTCGGGGAATGGCTCGAACGAGGTATAAATGCTCTCGCAGTTGAAGTTAAGGTGCTTTGGCCCACCCCAATGCCAGAAGGTCAGCAAAAGATAAAATTAGAAGGATCCATTTGACCAGAGAAAACCCCCCCACCGAATCTCCCGAATGCAGGTGGTCCAGACAAACTGGAATAAACGTCGATGACATACCACTAGGATCCCATGACGGCAGAGGAGCAGGCCTGGACGTATCACGTGGGATGACGTTTCCAGGGGGACAAGACCGACCCTCGTAATGGGGTGGGCCACAGCGCCGTGGGGAAGCGTCAGAAGGCCTTTTGGCTGGAGCGCATTGAGCGGCACCGGACATCGAGACTTCCCCACCCAGAACAGCCTCCAAAGGCGAGTGTGCGGGTGTTCTGGAGGATTGGTTGCCCGAATCTCCGAGAACTGCACGCTGCCACCCAAAGTCTGCTGATGCAGGACCAGGGGGGGCCGAACTGGTCCTGCCCGAGGTAAGACTGGTACGTTTGCTCAAATTGTTTAACCATGGACCAACGGGCCCTCATCCAACAATGACAATACCGCATATTGCCGCGTTTATTTCTTGAGCAACCAGCACGGTGTGTGGCCATCAAAGTCGAATCTCGTTGACTATAAGCAAGACCAGACATTCTGTTAGTTATTAGCAAGCGTAATACACAAAACATTTTGTTAGTTAATTCAAAATAATGTTAATAAGGTAAATTCCGTTCATTATGTGGCCACGTGGTCTTACCTGCTAGCAATTAAACTGCAGGTAAGATATTGTCACTTCTCGGCGAAGAGGACGATGAGAACCGATTTCTCCTGTGCAAGAACAGTTTTCGCGGTGCCCTTGCTTACGGTGAGGAGAATGTTTTATACGCGTACGGAAAGTCCTCCGAAGGTATAGCAGGCCTGGACATATCCCGAGGGAGAATGATTCCAGGGGGACAAGACCCACTCTCGTAATGGAGTGGGCCATGGACCGTGGGGAAGAGTCAGAAGTCTCAGTCCTTCCCAGATGACAGTAGCAATTGTACTCGCACCTATATGCACTTGTAAGTCTCTAATTCACGAGCATTAAACTTTGCCCTATCCCTCTTGACAAAATGTGCATGGTTACAGTAACCGTTGATTCAATATTAAACTATTGGAGGTATATTTAAAAACCGGTCCCATCGCAGGTAAAGTATCGGAATGTGAAAGTGCAACTAAACATGTATCGAGGTCTATCCCACAAAGACATTTAATTTGAGAGAAACACAACGAACGATTATATTACGGATGCAATTACATCCGTCTTCTGAATTGTGAGAGAAAATGAGAGCTTGAGCTGCATTTTCATCTGGGAAGAACTGAAGGCTGGTTGGCTGGTGCGCTGTCAGCGGCACATGACGAGTCTTCCCCACCCTAAGGCTCAGGTGCTGAGGCGTGCGCCCATGAAGATTGGTTTTCCGAATCAACGATAGTAGCACCCCGCCAGTCACTGGTACTGGGCAGTGGTCATACACGATATAGAGGCTTCTTGCGGAACGGCGCTGTATATGTGTGATGATACAAAAGCTGTCATTTGTGTTAGTCATTTAGGTATTCTATTCACCAGATAATCATATGGATATTTAGTAATAGAAGGAGAAGAGATATGTTTTGGACTCTTCTGAAATTGGCACTGGCAGGTCTGCGGAATGAAAAATATGCGCAAGCCGTAACATACTAGTATGTGTCGGCTTTCTGGTTGTCCTTAGGTACCCATAAGTTACACAAACAGTTATAATCAGTATCGCGAGAGCCTCACACAACCTTGGCGCAACCTAGATTTCGCAACCGTCATGTGAACCGAACCGAACCAATACGCAGGCCTGCCGTGGTCGTGCGCAATATAAATCTAAATGCTGTTCATGTAAACGCACTTAATTTGTGTGACAATACAAATGCTGTCCTTTTTGTTATTTGCCCGATAATCAATTGGATATAGGCAATAGAAAGAAAAGAGCCATGTGTTGGTCTCTGTTGAAAATTATAGTGGCAGCGGCCCTGCGCAATATAAATGCATGTTATGTAACTGTGCTTTATTCGTGAGTGAAGACTATTTCACATTTGATCTGTTCGATATGTGGAAATAGAAGGTTGAGAGCCAAGTGATGGGCTCAGTGGGAAAGGCTATTGGCAATGCATCTGGAGCACGTGACAATATATATGCATAGTAGTTCGCCGTTACTATTCACGGATTGAAAGCCAGAATTAAGTCGGTATCGGTGAAAAATTGTCGCCATATTGACATAGTCAGTTCTTATGTCATTGAGCATGTAAGGCACTGATACCATTGGTATGGAACTATCACGGCTGGCCATACATGCGTCATGCTCACCATTTGACCAGTTTGTGGCGATGAGGCACTGATAACATATTGGTCCTGATTAATGGACCAATGAATGTTGAATGTATCGATACACTGATGTCTGAGGATAACAGTTCATGCCAGGTCACATCGGATAAGGCGACTTGCCACAAGTAGGCCAGTAGGCTCGCAACAAGGATCTCATCCAAAATGTCACCAAAGAGTTCTGACCACGGACGGAATTAACATTGTATAGGTAAGCAAACTATAGCTGAAGGTTCAGGCTATTGCGCTTGCATGGCTGTGCAGTCTTGGAACAGGGGAACCCATTCAGCAAAATACAGTAAGTAATTGCAAAGAAACGGACACAATTGTTGCCAAGAGAAAGTCAGATTATGATTTGATGGAGATCGCCATTCGATAATGTAAACTAGAAACGAAAATCCTTGTTGTCAAATCGTGTGTCTGATAATCCTATTCCCCAATCAAACCAGTTGCACGAGTCGTAGCAACCGGACACTGTCAACTCATACTATACATGTACGTAAAGAAAGAGACTATTATAGTATTACAGCATTATTTGACACAGGTCATATAATACTAGATGTATAACGAACAGAATCGCCTTGTTGCTAACGATTATTCCATTGATACAATGATGGAAAGTGAATGGAATCGCAAGAACAGAGTCAGGATTGTCAAATAAATATTGTGAAGTCACTAACACCCGCGCCAACGTTCCAAGTATCCAAATACAAGCCCTCATGTTAAGACATTACGGGCTAGCTAAGATTTGCAAATATTAATCGCTTAAGCACAATTAATGATAAGGACATAATGTATAGGTACAATGATGTTCTTCAATAATCATTTCCCAAACGTCGATGAGGTTCCAGTTGCTCAACGTCAACTTACAAAATACAATTAGTTGAGGCAAAGGAAATTACATCAGGTAACAAGTTCTATCTTAGTTATTTATTCATGTAAATTAGTGCCAAAGGAGATATTTCTGTCCTGGACAACGTTCTGCGCACTAACATAGCTGTTGCATATATGATATGGCAGTATACATAACCTGAACGGGGCGAAGAGACGACGTCAGTAAATAGAATGTGTAGCGCGAAATTAGGCTACTCCGCATACCGCACCACGTGGATTCCGAAATTCGACGAGTCATGCCACCGTATATGTTGCACAATAATGCAATATAGGTTGGCCATAAGTAAACGATGTGCATCTGAGTCAAAATGGCCACTGATGGCGAATATGTCAACGTGATTCCAACGATGTTTTTTGTGAAACTCAATCACAAATTCGTAGACAAAATGTGTCGATAGAAAACACGGAATTCGCGCATACAATGAAACGAAGAGTTTCTGCGAGTTCGTAATTTTTTTATTAAAAGACTGGGTAAGCAACGGATAAATTGCAAGTTGTTATCAACAATAAATATTGAGTTGATAACGCGCAATACAGAATAATACTTCCTTAAAATTAACCACGTCCGATAGCTGGAGGAGGAATTAAAAACTGACTAGCTGGATTGTCACAACGCGAGAATCACGCGAGAGTTACACGAGACGGATCCATGCGTAGCTAATCCCGAGCACTGATTGATCTGAGTAGGCAACAGACAGACAATAAATTTTAACCCTCCTGATAACACAAGGCCGAGGATAATAATCCATATAGTTCAGTTGAGGGCTTCTCCTTGGCGGAAAAAGGGCCGTAACTCATGTAAAAATAATTGGACGGAACTCATATTCGAACTTGGCCTGTAACTTTAGCTGGGAAATACACATACCAACTTTGGTTGAGATCAAATAATCCAAACTGGAGTTATCGGTCGGAAACCAAAAATGTTAACAGACAGTAAAATTCTAAGTCGAAAAAGGGGCATAACTCTGGTGAAAATTGGCGGACGGCACCAGAATTCGAACTTGACCTGTCTTTTCTGCTAGTAAACCCACATACCAAATTTAATTTAATTTGATTCACTCTAACTAAAGTTATCATCCGGAAACCTCGGAAGCACAGACAGACAGACGGACGGACCTGCTGATTATAATAGTCCTCCGAACCCGTTGGGTCGGGGGACAAAAAGGGCCGTAACTCATGTAAAAATAACTGGACGGAACCCATATTCCAACTTGGCCTGTATCTTTAGCTGGGAAATACACATACCAACTTTGGTTCAGATCAAATAATCCAAACTTGAGTTATCGGTCGGAAACCAAAAATGTTAACAGACGGTCAAATTCTAAGTCGAAAAAGGGCCGTAACTCATGTAGAAATAATTGGACGGAAACCATATTCGAACTTGGCCTGTATCTTTAGCTGGGAAATACACATACCAACTTTAGTTCAGATCAAATAATCCAAACTGGAGTTATCGATCGGAAACCAAAAATGTTAACAGGCGGATGGACGATGGGACGCACTGACGGACAGACAGACAGATGGACGGACAGACTGATAACATAATACGACCTTTTTTCAAAAAGGGCGTATAAAACTATTACCGGACAAACTCTATTTAAATGGTTAAACTACTGAACCAGTTAAGTTGGCATGCTTTGTTGACATGCTTACAGAATTGGATTTTCATAAAAATTATAAAGACATTGGTGGGACTGATGTACAGAGGATAAATACACAAAAAGAATGTGGGAAAAAATTATTTCTGAATCAGAGATTACTTATATCATGTGGTTTATATTATTTCTTGCCCACATCTGTAAAATCCTCTGTTCATATACATGTATATGACCACTCAGATAATATGCATGTACCTGTGGTCACCATATGTTGGGCAATTTTCGGCTGGAATTCAGTACTCTATTGACTTACCTACTGACTTACAAACGTGTAAGTGGCAGGGATACATTTGAGGGGAAAATTATGTTAAAAAGTTGCAACTTATACAGTGACCGGTTTGTATCACGATGTGGCGATACTACAGCTTGTGATAGGATACAAATATCGGGAATAACCATATCACGATACATTGATGCATCGATGTATCATCGCATCCCTAATGCAAATGACATCATATAGCACCAAACTGGCTTAATGACATACAGTAATGCCCTAAATAATTGACTCCTTAACCACAGCAGAATTATGGGTAATTTTTCAGGATTTAGTCGGAAATATGGCTTGTTGTCATTCATCGGAAAGCTCTCAGTGAGATCAGCTTCAGAGGGGCCTGCAGTGATGACCCTAGTTTTCTCGTTTATGTATCTTGATACGGGTCCGCTTGTGGTTATGACAATATGTGGTGAAACCCATTTTAAAGTGATTAGCCCCAACCAAAAAGACAACCCCAATTAATGTATAGCATATTATACATGTATTATAGTTATGTTATTTGCACTGAGTGTTGCCACTGAGTGTAGGCAGGTGCATAATGTAATAACCTAAATCATATAGGCAAATGCAACACAAATAAAAGCAACAGAAAATTACTGCCAGTGCATGCATGGGCTCGAGCAAAACTGTACCAGTACTCATGGACAGATATAGGTTATTCGTTAAAAAGTTAAATCTTTCAAGCAATTAAATTCGACTGAGAAAATCAGTTCAATGATACCAGAGTCCTTTACAAAATGTTTCTACAACCATGCATGCAATCCCATCGGCATGGACAACAAGCTCCTTATCAAGTATATCATGCTACAAAATTCCAAAACATATGGGACTCGTATATCAGTTTATTTGAATAATATAGTTTGTTGAATGTGTCATTTCAGTACGAGATGAGATGGATTGAATTGAGAACATCTCGTCCAGGAAACGAAATAGTCGCCTCTGAAATTGACTCAATTTATGAAAATAGTAAAAGAATGAATATTTATTTCAACGCAAGGTGGTTGAAGGAAGATTTAACTATAGGAATCTGTCTCTGAAAAAATCAATGAGGAAATACTCAATTGTGTGCTAAATTCTGATACATTTGTGAAAAAATCTGTTTCAAAGGCAGGAACCCGGGCTGTTACTGCAGCCTATTTCTACTCCAATGCTTTGACGAAATTATACAGAATTTTATCGAATTCAACCTGGCAAATGTCGCGGTATAATTTGAGCAAACAGAATTTACTGTCAAGTAAATCCTAACCATTCCATTCTGTCAAGATAAATTAAAACACTCTTATTTCTGTCAAATTCGTAATATAGATTGCAAAATAAAACTAGGAGATGCGCAGTTGTATAGTTGGCTACACAGATGCATGTTTTTGAATGGTCGGTATGATGGTGCAAATTCAAATATGGGCAGGTAGGAACCCAAATAAAATGTTCGGAGCCATCGCCATCACTCAGTTCAAAATGACTGGTGCCATCAGATGAGGACCTCTGCAATTCTCTCCTGTAAGATCAGTCATACAAATAATGAATAAATAAAAGGTCGCCGACCACCTGTCCCTCAATTTTTACGAAGGAGAGCTTTTTTTTAACTGTGTCAAAATTCATTGGACGGTGACCAAATTCAAACTTAGTCATCTGACGAAGTTCTAATTTGAACCACATACCAAATATCAAGAGATTCAGTTGAATTTAAAAACAATCAGATAACTAAAAAGTTAAGTTATCATCCAGAATCCAAAATAATCGGCTAATTTTAAGTTGACAAGGACCATAACTCTGGCAAAAATGGGCAAACCAAATCCATATTCGAGCTTGACCTGTATCTTCATGTGGTTAATCGACATACCAAATTAAATAAAAGGTCAGCTGACCACAGTGTCCCCCGACAACTTGACAAGTCGATGCCGCTTTGTTAAAGAAATTAAAAAAAATGTTGAAATGTTCTAAGTCGAAAGAGTTAATAATTCCAGAAAAAAAAAATATATACATGTTGCACATCTCCAATATGTGGGTAACAATACACTGAAGTTTAAAATATCTATGATCAAAACTGTAGGAGGAGTTGATTACACCATGAAGGTACCCTCATACAGAAAATTATAAAAAATGTTAAAATTTTCTAAGTCAAAAAGGGTTAATAACTCTGTCAAAAAATTATTTTTCCGTCGTCTATATACATGTTGCACATCTTCAGTATATTGGCAACAACATTCTGAAGTTTCAAATCTCTCGGATGAAATCTGTAGGAGGAGATGATTACACCATGAAGGTACTCAAAAGTGTGACAGATAGACGAACGGACGGACGGACGAATCCCATTTCTATAGTCACCCGGACGAATCCCATTTCTATAGTCACCCGAAAATAAAGTTTTCGGGGGACAATAACAATCAGATTACAAAAACTAAAGTTATCATCTGGAAACTGAAATAATCGGAAATTTTTAAGTTGACAAGGACCATAACTCCACCAAACCCATATTCAAACTTGACCTGTATTTTGAGCTCATAAACTGACATAACAAATTTGGTTTCTATCCGATGACCCAAAATAAAGATATCATCTGGAAACTTTCCGAACGGACAATGGACAGATTCTAAGTCGAAAAAGCACCATAACTCTGGGAAAAATGGGCGGACCAAACCGATATTCAAACTTTACCTGGGTTTTGAGCTGATAAACTCACATACCAAATTTGGTTTCGATCTGATAGCCCAAAATAAAGTTCTCATCTGGAAACTTTCCACACGGATGTCCCCATGCCCTGACGGACGGACAGATACCGGCTATTTTAATACACCCCCAAAACAATTTTTCCAGAGGACAGAATCATCACCAGAAGAGCCTGATGGACAAAAATCTCGAAATATTGACAAACTATAAGGGCCATAATTCAGACAAAAAATAAAACCTGATTTTTGCACTTGTATATACCAAACCTTATTGAAATCAGTTCATATTTGTTTGAGTTATCAACTGGACAGACCACAATCGGGAAAAATTGACAAAATAAACTGATCGGGACAAACCTGGTTTGCTCACTGATTTGAGATACTGTGGCAAGTAACTTGTTTACAAAAATTATTGAAATTGGTTCATATTTGTTATCAATTAAGTTATCAAGCTGGATGGATGGACGGACAAACGGATGGTTGCAGTCAAACCAGTATACCCCAATTCTCTTCGAGCGTGGGGGTATAATCAGGGCCCTGCGAATCGATTCGATTCGGAATCTTTTGTCTGATTCGATTCGATTCAAAATCGGCTATCCTGATTAGTGTTGAAACGATTAATCGACTAGTCGAAGTCGACGCGACTATTAAATTAGTCCATCCAAAAATCTGCTAGTCGATTAGTCGGGGAAAAAGCACTACCTATGTGCTATCATGACAGCAGTGCCATTGCACGGCCATATTATCACGTAATCTGTAACAGTTAACACATATTAACTTCTTAAAGCCTTATTGCATTGTTCCTTTAACGATGCCACTGCCATCAGTCACGCACGGGCGTTAACTCCATGACCTGAACTATGTATGCACGTGTAGGCGCGGTTTCTTTTATGTTGATCATCAAAGAAATGAAGTGTCGCTGCCACCTGAACACGGTCTAGTTCGATGTGACGCAATTGACCAGTGATAACTTCTCACTGTGGCACATGTAATACTAGAGTAATGAATGATGCAACAAAATGGCTTCAATGATATATGAAACTTAATTCGCGACAAATCAAGCTGGTAAAGTCAACTCAGTAACTGAATAGATTCTAATATACCCCCCCCCCCCCCCCCGCGCTACTTGAGGCGCCTGTTTAGAGAGACAATAGAACACACCCGACAACTCATTAGCGAGACTTACGAACGAGACTTGCCTATTTATTTCCTGTTTTTATTACCTGCATTCCCCAAACCGTGAGATTATACGGAGGTTGCAGGAGAGTCGGGTTTAAGATATCAAATTGGGAGACTCACGGGCAAAACGGGAGATTATACGTGCTTTCCGTTTGAACGTTCTGAAATGAAGAGTTGGATACTAAAAATTGCGATGCCACATGGCCCATTTTATACGTCATGTGGGCATAGAAACGGGAACTCTTAGAAGGGGTCCAACTAGTCGACTAGTAGTCGATTACCTCTGGCGACTAGTTGATTCCTTAAAAAGTTAATCGTTTCAACACTAATCCTAATTCGAAATTTTATCGAATCATTGGCACCCTTTGCATTCTCAACTGACACCTTTGCTTTTTCGCGGAGATAGATTATGATACCAATGAACGACCACATACATAAACACTGTTGTAGACTGAGCTATATATACTATATAGACCACCGAAGCATTGCACAACTGATGTACCTGATCTAGCAAAATTTCATATATGTCAAACTTCAGCTGCATGGATGTGATTGCTTACTGACTTCATTATTGCATAATATACTGTTTCATCATTTTATAGCAGAGATGGACACAACAAATGTGCACTTAATTGGATAAATGCGAATTTGATCCATTTATGGATTATATTTACATTATATACTGATGATCACTTATCATTGTTACCATGTGAACAAATTGATACCGGTACGACCACACAGTCCAGTGATATCTATATCTTCACTCTTGATACCACTGATGCAATGATTCGATTCGAGATTCGAAATCACTTGGCTGATTCGATTCGAGATTCGAAATTAAAATGCCCGATTCGCAGAGCCCTAGGTATATGGTGATATGCACTTCTATGCAGTAATAAAATGCCTGATTCGCAGGGCCCTAGGTGTTATGCACTTCTATGCAGTATTAAAATGTCCGATTTGCAGGGCCCTAGGTATAATGTGGTGATATGCACTTCTATGCAGTATTGACACTGATGGGGTTTAAAATTTATTAAATAATAAGTAGTATTGTTTGGGTTTTAGATACTTAAGGAGGAGGTCAAGTGACCAATTTTGAATGGGCATCTCCATGCAAATCTCCACAGCAAAAGTTGAGTTGCAAATATTTCTGGGGGTGACTCTATGCGGTATTGAAAGCAATACACATTTATCTGGATGGTCGGCTTGGAATTTGTTCCATTAGAAAGTTATATGGTATCTTGATGAACATGTGTATATAGGTCACAGATATATGGTATCTAGATGAACATGTGAACATTTATGGTGAGAACAGTTAAAACATCACCTCTTGACTCATTCCCTCCAAACTCTCATCTTCCCATTTCATTTGAATGAAAAATTCAGCTTCAAATGACTGCAGTAAGGTGTCTATATCTAGAACCTTCAAAAATGTACACTTTAGCCAAACAGGCACCTGAAATGGAAAATAAATGTGTCTGACAACATCCGACTAAATAGCTAACATAAATTAGATTGGGGCTGATCCAGGCCATTTTCCGACCCGGGTGTTTCTTTGCAAACAAACAAAACAAAACAAAGCCAAAACAAATTTTTTGTTGTTGCTAAAGTTGATAGAAAACCGAGGGTATCGCCAAAACCGAGAATATGGGAAAGTCATTTTCACGTATATGATATGGGGATATGTTTGTTTCTCATCGTAATACAGACATCGAGCATCGTATGTGTATGTCCACATGAAGCAGGAGTATTTATCCACTAGTTGTCATTTAGTTTTCCCAGATCAGACCATTAATTTCTTTTTGGCGAATTTTTTCAATGGTGTTTTTGCTTTTGCTCACTCAAATTTTCGAGAACATCCATTCACTAGTATAGTTCCTGGACTCCCACGCTTCCAAAACAAATGCCGGTATATAGTTGAATCTGTCAATGAAGCATACGATTTGACAGAATTTAAAAAATCCCTGTCGTTCTCAATATCCGCGCGATATGAAGGGACCACTGTCGGTCCAGAAAGATGCGAACGGCACAGATGAAGATGCGCCAAACGCCGAGTTTCTGTGCAGTAAATATGCGTATTACTTAAGGAGTTCTGATGAGTTTTCAAGTGTTTTTATGTGTATCTGAGACTGATAAATTGGACTGCGAATGTCATCTGAAATATGAATCCATAACATATTCGAAATATTGTGTGCATATATATTATGAATGTGTTTCAATTGAAATTAATTGAACATTCATCTCAGCATTCAGATTTGCGATCTCAAGAACGTGAATGAATGATAACGCGATACCTTGATCACATGCACGTGAATGCTGCCGTTTCGCATGCATGCAGCTAATCGGTTATTCGTTTAGTATTAACATGCTTGGAGTTTGTATATAGACCACACATGCCAGACGACACGCTACGGCGTATCAATGATTTGTCATAATCATGTTTATTTTACAGACTTTAAATTATGACTCGTTCCCACTCGAGTAGACCGTTACGCGACAATGAAACCGAGTCATCTTATTGAATATACATATATATATCGTATTGCTCCAAATTATGCAATTCTGGCTTTTTTGAGAGTCATCAGATAAAATTGTAACGATTCTATGTTAACACACTAAACATCCGAACATATATGTACACACACACACAACAAAGTTACTGCTATTTATAATGAAAGTGTCAATGACACTGTAGCTCAACTTAGGTAGGGGAATAATTTAATGGTCGACAGTAAATGGAGGAATAGGAAAAGTGCTAATTGAAATGTCTAAGTAAGACTAGATGTACATGTCAATATCAACATTCATAACAGGTTTCATAATGATCGGATCAGGGATGTGGTGATTATGGTGTACCAAAGGATTTATTGAAGCAAAGAGTAAATTCTAAAATGGCCACCGGCAGCCATGTTTTTTTCCGAATTACCCCAAAATGACTTGTTCCCATCTACAGCCTTTACAAATCTCATAATGATCTGACCAAAGGTATGACCTGTAGCCTGTGCCAATGGATTTAGTCATGCAAAGAGTAAAATCCAAGATGGCTGCTGGCGGCCATGTTTTTTGGCTGAACGACCCCAAAATGACTCGTTTCCCATCTACATGTCATTGTTAACATACATGACAAATTTCATGAAGTTCCGACCAAAGCTACGACCTGTAGCCCGCACCAAAGGATTTATTCATGCAAAGAGTAAAATCCAATATGGCTGCTGGCGGACATGTTTTTTAGCCAAACGACCCCAAAATGACTCGATCCCATCTACCTGTTAATATTAACATCCATGATAAATATCATGATGATCAGACAAACAGTACGACCTGTAGCCCGTGCCAATGGATTGAATTTTGAAATCCAAGATGGCTGCCAGCGGCCATGTTTTTTGGCCGTATGACCCCAAAATGACTCGTTCCCATATACATGTCAATATCAATATTCATGGCAAATTTCATAAAGGTCAGACCAAAGGTACGACCTGTAACCCGCGCCAAAGGATTTAGTCATGCAAAGAGTAAAATCCAAGATGGCTGCTGGCGGCCATGTTTTTTGGCCGAACGACCCCAAAATCACTCGTTCTCATCTACATGTCATTGTTAACATCCATGACAAATTTCATGAAGTTCTGACCAAAGCTACAACCTGCAGCCCGCGCCAAAGAATTTAGTCATGCAAAGAGTAAAATCCAAGATGGCTGCTGGTGGCCATGTTTTTTGGCTGAACGACCCCAAAATCACTCGTTCCCATCTACATGTCAATATTAACATCCATGACAAATTTCATAATGATCAGACGAACAGTACGACCTGTAGCCCGCGCCAATGGATTGAATTTTGAAATCCAAAATGGCCACCAGCGGCCATGTTTTTTGGCCGAATGACCCCAAAATGACTCGTTCCCATCTACATGTCAATGTCAACATTCATGACAAATTTCATAAAGATCAGACCAAAGGTACGACCTGTAGCCCGCGCCAAAGGATTTAGTCATGCAAAGAGTAAAATCCAAGATGGCTGCTGGCGGCCATGTTTTTTGGCCGAACAACCCCAAAATCACTCGTTCCCATCTACATGTCATTGTTAACATCCATGACAAATTTCATGAAGTTCCGATCAAAACTACGACCTGTAGCCTGCGCCAAATGATTTAGTCATGCAAAGAGTAAAATCCAAGATGGCTGCTGACGGCCATGTTTTTTGACCGAACGACCCCAAAATGACTCGTTCCCATCTACATGTCAATGTCAACATTCATGACAAATTTAATAAAGATCAGACCAAAGGTACGACCTGTAGCCCGCGCCAATGGATTGAATTTTGAAATCCAAGATGGCCACCAGCGGCCATGTTTTTTGGCCGAATGACCCCAAAATGACTCGTTCCCATCTACATGTCAATGTCAACATTCATGCAAAATTTCATAAAGATCAGACCAAAGGTACGACCTGTAGCCTGCGCCAAAGGAAATTGTTGACGGACACACGGACGACAAGCCATGGCAATAGCTCAAACTTACAAAAGTAAGTTGAGCTAATAAACACTTCACTGTGGAACATGTGTATACTGCCATGATTGTTATGTGCACATGTAAATTGCACTATAGTTTATAACTTTTCTAATTTAGCCCTAGGACCACATATTTAGTGGGCATAATATTTACACAAGACTTCATTATGTTATCGTATAGGTTGTATATACTGTAATTGATATGTATGTTTAACCGAAATGAATCTTATCTCCGTCCTGAGTTTGGTTTATGGTTCTAACCAAAATTGTTATGGATGTTCAGCGTCAAGTCGCATCTGCCTTTCCCTAACGCTTCGTCTATGGGCACAATTTCCAATGGCGCATCTGATTCAGACATGGTATTTCATAATACTAAATTCGAGATGCCACAAAATATCCGCGCAACACACAAGGGACCGGACGAATTGACTGATTAAGGGATCAATTCAGGGAAGGATCCAGGGCTGTTGCGATACCTGTTACAGGTTTGGGCGCCCAAACTCTGGAGGCCTAAATGTCCCCAAATTGCAAGTGGATAGTTTTTATTAAAGCTGAATTTTCTATATTTTCAAGGAAATTTTCTATTATAATTCAACAACATGCAATGCAAATCATCAGTATGCCTTTATTTGCATAATCAAGATTGCAGTGAGGAATATTTTAACCCTTTCATGACTGGGGCTTCTTGAAATTTTGCAAAAATCCTGTGCAAATGCATTCTCTTATATATGAGAGTCTCCCATCTAAGGAGACTCGCATATATAAGAGAATATATTGGCCTTTATCTTGACCTTGTAAGCCAGTGCATTTTCTTATGTGGGAGACTTGCATATATAAGAGAATGAAATGGCATAGGATCTTTAATGCTGCACCAGTGCAGCTCTTGTCATAAAATGGTTAACGTCCAATTTAATTTTATATAGGGATATTCTCAAATGCAGAACAGGTGTCCCCAAAAAATCTCTGGATTCTTCCTTGGATCAATTATAATTTTATTATGATTTTATGCGGACTGGCTGTTTTTGCTTTGTTCACAGACAGAGATAATTGTTGTGATTATAGCTCCACTCGTGCAAACTTTCACGAGGCCCGATGATGAGTATAACGTGTCATTCATCATAAATTTATTTGTCTTCGGGGAGAGTATTTGTTTTGTTGGGGCGGAGTCTTAACCTCTGTCAAACCATTCAACAGAGAAAAATGGACACCATAGCACATGGTTATGGCAAGCCAAACCGCTATTTAATATTAATTTTACTTAAGTAAAATAAAATGACACTTTATTTCACTTAAGTGAAATAAAATGACATTTTATTTTACTTAAGTAAAATAAAGTGTCATTTTATTTTACTTAAGTAAAATAAAGTGTCATTTTATTTTACTTAAGTGAAATAAAGTGCCATCTACATGGTTTTATTTTACTTAAGTAAAATAAAATGACACTTTATTTTACTTAAGTAAAATAAAATGACATTTTATTTTACTTAAGTAAAATTAAAACGCACACTAATTTTACTTAAGTGAAATAAAATTACCATTATGTTACGCCCTTTTTTATTTTACTTAAGTAAAAAAGAATTTTACTTAAGTGAAATAAAACACAGTTTTTATTTAACTTAAGTAAAATTCTTTTTTACTAAAGTAAAATAAATGAACATTTGTCATTTATTTTACTTAAGTAAAATAAAGTGCAACCAGGTGTTAAGAGTTATTAATGATTTCCCCCAATCAGTTTAGAGACCAACGCCAAATCCCACCAAACCACATGTGATCTTGTTATAAGGACAGCGAGTGTTTCATGATATATAGATGACAGAATGAGATTAGCACCAACCTCATGCAATAAAATTGAGAACATTCCACACCCACTGCCATTACCGCAATAATCAGAGAAAACTGCTAAAATGTGTGATGTGTTTGTGTTTGATGCTTATTGTGCTGAGAACGAGATATAATCACATAACATACTCTTTTAAATATCAGATTTATGGAGGCATGGACTTAGTACGAGTGTTAATTGCTTAGTTTAAACATATTTATTGTAACTCAGTTTACAAGGGATTGGGGGACAAGTTATAACAACTTAAGGTGGCCCCTCTCCCGACAATATTTACACAAATGTTTAAACAAGATGAATAACAGATATAATGTACATGTAATAATAAGAATGTTGATGATGATGTCTGGTGATTGATGTTATACCGGTCCTGAGGTCCTCTCCTGTATATATCATGCCATGCCGTGCCGTAAGTTGTTTACGATTTTTCTTCGTTAAGTGAAACGTTTACTTTCTGATATATATTTTTGTACAATGTAAAATCGCCGTTAATAATTATAGGGTCCCATAGTGTTTGAGAACTTTGAGTAACTCTTGTTGGGGACGTGACTACGTTTTTGAGGGTGTAAAAGTTGATTATATCATTTAATTTTGAGGCCGGATCAAGGAGATTTGAATTGTAATCCCCGGTTAGTATAATGTGTTCAGTTATGTCTAATGCATCATGAATAGATGTTTCCAATAATTCCCAATAACTCGGGTGACAGTATTGATCAGATCTGTAAGACAACCCGAACAGGAATAGTCGCGATTTTGAACATATTTCGAACCAAATTATTGAGGAATCAAACTCCAGATCATGTCTTCTACGATATATTAGATGCTCTGCAAAATATATACAAATTCCACCTCCTTCTGAATTTCTGTCTTCTCTTATTGGGCTACAATAACCAGTAATTTCTAGTTTTTCTGAGGAAAAAGAGGGATCTAAGTGAGTTTCAGTGAAAGCTAAGATATCGTAATCAGTGATAAAATCTACTATTTTTTCGAGTTTGTGGCGTATATATGCTTCGTATGTTCTGGTGGAATATATTTATTGTTTTCGTTGATCTATCACAGACTGGCCCCGGGTTTCTTTCTACTCCAGCCCTTACCAGTAAAATTGCTAATATAATGCCCAGTAGAAATTGGTGAATTTTCATTTTCCATCTTTGATGATTACTTGTGCTTATTTTTGATGTTTTCGGCAAGTGGGCACTCTTTTTAAGATCAAAACGTCCAATTGATACACGGTACTGCTCAAGTGATATCGACATGATGGAAATAGAACTTGGCAATCACTGTAAGCGGGACCGTGTACGGACTGGACACTTGATTTGTAGTCATTTCGTAGGAGAGGCTGAGGACCGGGTGTGGTGGGTTGATTTCATTTCTGTGTGATTTTTTTACAATAGATTGAGGAAGTTTTCTAGATCGACCGGAAAAGGTGATACAAATAATGAAGAAAACATGAGCAAACATGAAAACAACATGAATAAACGGAACGGTGAAGTAAATGGGTCAGCATTGCTACTTTGTAAGTAGATACTGGATGAGGTGCAGATTACACATGTACATATAAAGAGATGTGTCATATACGTGTTAATTGCTTCAAATGTACTTGCTGCAGCGAGCGAGACCATTGGTGAATTGATATTGCAACATAATGCCAACATTATGCCGACATTCCAAGTTCGGAGTTGCGGTACAATAGTTAGTGACCACCAGCTGTGGCCGGCTGCAGCTTTCTGTAGCTTTCTACTGCGCATGCCTAGCCGGCTACGGCTGTAGCCTGGGTTGCTCAAATGCACTCATAATACACAACGGGAGATAACTTTCTCACGAACATGAAACAGCACTCCCGGCGCACGTGCCAAGGGAGCAATTGTTAGTTTGCAAGATGACTCCCATAGTGGGCGCTTTATTTCACTTAAGTGAAATAAACGCCATCTACCGGTCATCCATATATGTCATTTATTTTACTTAAGTAAAATTAACGCATTATTTTACTTACCGGTAAGTAGAATTCTTTTTTACTTAAGAAAAATAAAGGTCATTTTTTATTTTACTTAAGTAAAAAAGAATTCTACTTAAGTTAAAACATGGTTAATTTTACTTAAGTAAAATTCTTTTTTACTTAAGTAAAATAAAAAATGACCGTTATTTCACTTAAGTGAAATAAAATGACATTTTATTTCACTTAAGTAAAATAAAGTGTAATTTTATTTTACTTTAATAAGTAAAATTAATATTAAATAGCGGTTTGGCTTGCCATACATGGTGGCGGTCAGACGAGCAATTTCCAATGATAATTCTTATACAAAACATCACAGGAAAAAAGATAAATATTTATACGTGCTCTCTCCGCGAACATACTAGGCTACATCCGAAGACCACATGTTCTGGCTTTTAGTCGGCTAATTCATCCACTTGGTTATAGGGATTGACAGTGGTGTGTTGGTGTAACATAACACTTCCCCAGAGATATATATATATATATAGCTTCATCTGAGGAAGATACGTTATTTATCAAAACTGCATGGTCTGTTTTGAGTTTGTTTAAACATGGTGTTATAGGTTGGTAAGCTGACTACATGTGCTACATAGACACAACACAGAGGCCCATCGACATCCAGATAAGAAGGCACACACGTGTGCCACACATAGCACATTGTGATGATACATGTACTAGTACGGATGTTTAAGGTTAACATAGAATCGTTACAATATTATCTGATGACTCTTAAAAGGCCAGAATTGCATAATTTGGAGCAATACGATATATGCATATTCGATAAGATGATTCGGTTTCATTGTCGCGGAACGGTCTACTCGAGTGGGAACGAGTCATAAAGTCTGTAAAATAAACATGATTATAACAAATCGTTGATACGCCGTAGCGTGTCGTCCGGCATGTGTGGTCTATATACAAACTCCAAGCATGTTAATACTAAACGAATATCCGATTAGGTGCATGCATGCAAACGGCAGCATTCACGTGCGTGTGATCAAGGCATCGCGTTGTCATTCATTCACGTTCTTGAGATCGCAAATCTGAATGCTGAGATGGATGTTCAATTAATTTCAATTGAAACACATTCATAATATATATGCACACAATATTTCGAATATGTTATGGATTCATATTTCAGATGACATTCGCAGTCCAATTGATCAGTCTCAGATACACATAAAAACACTCATCAGAACTCCTTAAGTAATACGCATATTTACTGCCCAGAAACTCGGCGTTTGGTCGCATCTTCATCTGTGCCGTTCGCATCTTTCTGGACCGACAGTGGTCCCTTCATATCGCGCAGATATTGAGAGCGACAAGGATTTTTTAAATTCTGTCAAATCGTATGCTTCATTGACAGATTCAACTATATACCGGCATTTGTTTTGGAAGCGTGGGAGTCCAGGAACTATACTAGTGAATGGATGTTCTCGAAAATTTGAGTGAGCAAAAGCAAAAACACCATTGAAAAAATTCGCCAAAATGAAATTAATGGTCTGATCTGGGAAAACTAAATGACAACTAGTGGATAAATACTCCTGCTTCGTGTGGAAATACACATACGATGCTCGATGTCTGTATTACGATGAGAAACAAACATATCCCCATATCATATACGTGAAAATGACTTTCCCCATATTCTCGGTTTTGGCGATACCCTCGGTTTTGGCGATACCACGTACATGGGGGTGACCATGCAGGCATTTGGATGTGTATCTATTTCACACCCCTAACAGGTTCCTCAAATTAGACATGCCCCCAAAATATATTGGGAAAAGATCTATCTAAAAAACATGATGTTATAGAATTATATTCCAGATTATTGTTTATCACCTGCAGGGAGCTAATCAGCTAAAGTAGCTGTTGCCTTACTCTGTATACCACCATACAGAGTATTCCTGTCATTTCCATAGAATCAAAATACAGGACAATTCCATGATCCTTCCAGATCCGTATATAATTCGGGGACATTACAGTATACAGATTAGTGTGAAAAATTCACTGCCCAATAAATCTTAAGAAATTTCAAAAACAAATTGAGTATTATATGTTGTACAATAGAATGGGGTTGGGGTAATGCTAGGTTGGTGGGAGAGTAGAAACAAACTAAATTTGGGGGGGGGGGGGGGGGGGGGTATGTCGATACACATTTGTGACCATGGCCCTCTGACCACAGTACCATGGGGAAAATTACTAAAATACCAATATAGACTATACCAGTGTAAAGGTTCCAATGATCGATTTTGGCTAAAACCACACCAACTATCAAAACCCTACAAAATTCTAGAAATTTATAATCGCAGTCAAATTATCCCCAAGTGTGTTTTATTGGCAATGAAATTCCCTTTCATTTGACATATAACTCGGCGAAATTGAACGAATCGAAGTCGAGATATCCTATCGCAAACTAGCGAAATCTACCAAAAACATCGGGGCGTCAATCTCCCCACTCAGAGGCCTTTGACCTAATTATAAAATCAATATTTTTTAGAAATAATTTGTTGCAAATGTGTACTTAAATGCAATGACATAACCTATAAATGCTCATATATGTTACGCAAGTCATTCCGAAGCCATCCATATCTTTTTTATTTCATCCAATGCGTTTGTGACCATTTTCAACTTTATTCATGAAACAAATTCCAGAAACAAGACGTGTCTGCGACTGGCAGCAAATTTTGACCAGCTTGCTGTTTGACAATAATCGAGAGTCAAGTTCACAAATGATAGCTTGAAAAAAAAATATGCATAGATATCTAATAGAGTATTGAAGAAACACTTGAATTATAAATTTTCTCTGTACCAAGAAGTTTATCTGATTTAAAAACAGAAGTGAACTTGAAAGTATAGCTAAATAATTGGAATTTGCTTCGATACAATATTAAAATTCTGGGAATTCCACATGGCCTTGACCAGTGAATTCTAGTTTTACTTTTGCATTTAATATTTACTTCCAGTCGCAGATATATCCTGTTTCTGGAATTAGTTTGATGATTAAGTTGAAAAATTGGGCACAAACACGGTGATACACCATATTCCCCTCCCACCCACAAGCGTGTCTGTCATTTGCAGAATGAGGTCCCCAGAGGGTGAATTTAGTGATGCTATCCCACACAGCAGGCTAGCATCACCAAATTCACCCTCTGGAGCAGAGAAGGATCCAGGGATGTTTTGATACCTGTTACAGGTTTGGGCTCCCAAACTCTGGAGACCCAAATTCCAAGTGGATAGTATTTATTCAAGTTGGATTTTCCTTATTTTCAAGGAATTTTTCTATAATTCAGCAACATGTACTAGTAATGCAAATCATCAACCTGCAGATGTTATAGTCTATTATATAGAGCCTTTATTTGCACAATCAAGTGTCCAGTACTGAATATTTTAACATCCAAATTTATATGGGGACATACTCAAATACAGAACAGGTGTCCCCAAAAAATCTCTGGATCCTTCCCTGCTCTGGAGACCTCATTCTGCTTAGGCCTCATCTTCTGGGAAGTATCTACAGTATCAAATTAACATTGTTTTTAGTTTTCCCTTCTGGGAAGTTTCCATATCCCCTAATTTGCAGCAGATAAAATGTATAATCGAGGTGCCCAATGGGTGAACATCACCAACTTCAACTAGGAAACTTCAATCTGATCCTAGGTCTACCATAGCAGTTGAGGGCCTAAGCAGAATGAGGTCCCCAGAGGGTGAATTTTGTGATGCTAGCCATCACTAAATTCACTCTCTGGGGACCTCATTCTGCAAATGACAGACACGCTATTTGCAGGCTTGTCCACCCAACTTAATTGTGGCCTATCATAATTTGATTTTGATTCTCATGCCCTAAAACATGTAAATCAACTTTGAATTTCGCAAAAATTAATTAATAACCATACTCTAGTGTCCCGAATAAACATACGTGTATGTTTATTTTTTTTTATGAAAATTGCCATATGAGCTTATTCCAGTCTCTACAGGTCTCTATGTCTATTATTTTTTTCAATTTTAATCTGACATAATCGTATAAAAATTGCCAGCTGTGACAAGCTGTAGCTTTTTACTGACAAATTTATAAGCCACAGCTGGCAACAGCCAATCCGATGTCATGACACTCAATCCCATCTAAAGTTACCACTAGTAATACATGTACTGGTATTGGTACTGGTAGATATCGAAAACTGGATGTCATTGACTTTGAATTCAATTACAGTTATTGGGACACTCAAGTACCAGCAAATACCAAGGGAGGGTTGACAGATTGATAGCCAATAATCGGCTTGTTAGAATATTGAGATATCTAAGAATTTGTCCGCCCTGTACTTCTATTCCGGTCTGTTCTATTATTGAAATTTGCCCAATCGTCCGCCCTGTACTACTATTCCGGTCTGTTCTTCTATTCAGGACACTAGACACGTCTTGTTTCTGGAATGCCTTTGATGAATAAAGTTGAAAAATTGGGCACAAACAATGTGATACACCTAGGGTCCTGCGAATTGGAGATTTTGAATCGACGAAATCGAACCGAATATCGAATCGAATCATACCTGTGTGTTGCATTCTCAATTAGGCATGCTTAATCAACGATTAGATGGTTTGTGAAAAGTTCTATGAACTTCCATGAAGTTCCATCATAACTTATGTGGCGATCAAACGTCGTTCGCGATACTATTAACTTCAATTGATAATTGTCGAGAGAAAAAAACACAGATTAAAACATCCATGCGGCCGCCACGACGATTAATATATAACCACTAAACGGATTATCGAACTAAAATCACGCTCAATTTGTACAGTTTACATGTACATGCAAAATTGCAAATTGGCATTTGGAAACACCCGTTGTTATAAACTTGAAGATACAACAACAGTCGCAGGGTAGCCTGTTTATGCAGTGCTGGATGCTTCTTTGACATATGATTCCATAGATTTGTCGTTGCCGCAGACGTTTGCGATTTATACACCATGTTGCATTCAACACACGTGTAAGTTCCAGCACTGCCTGCAGCTTTGTCATGTTTAAATTAAACATGAATAACGGACAACATAATTATTGTCAAGTGTCGAAGAACGCTCCGAAACTGAAAGTCAACTTCAAAAGAAAACACCGCCCACGTGCACTTTTTGACACCGGGAACAATTGTTGTTTACATTCTCAGCTACAGTACATATAACGCGGAATCTGAGACGGATAGTCGGCGGATAACGCTAGCAGTTGCTCAGTCTCATAGCTATTATAATTTATGCGCATCGTCGGTCCATCGGCGATCTCCAAGCTTTTGGCTACCATGTTCAAAGTTAGATTTCAGACAAATTTAGTCATCCAATAGTGGCTAATTACTGGCTATGCTTATATTTAATAGCATGCGAACATTCGCGATGTACAATAAGAATTATAAGGTGCATATATTCATAATTTTCGGGAATTAAATGGAACAGAAACAGCTAAGATCGACGTGTGTACTTGTCCATGAACAGCCTACTTTTTCGTCAGTGTATATTCGAAATTTTGAGTTGGAATATTTTAGACTCGAATTCGAATCGAATTTGAGTTTCGAATCGAATGTCGAATCGAATATCGAATATTCGCAGGACCCTAGATACACCATATCCCCCTCCCACCCAACTTAATTGTGGCATATCATAATTTGATTTTGATTCTCATGCCCTCAAACTTGTAAATCAACTTTGATTTTTGCAAAAATTAATTAATAACCTACTGTAATGCCCTAAATAATCGACTCCTTAACCACAGAAGAATTATGAGTAACTTTTCAGGATTTAGTCGGAAATATGGCTTGTTGCCATTCATCGGAAAGCTCTCGGTGAGAGCTTTACGATGACCGAGATTTGCCCATAATTCTTCTGTGGTTAAAGACATATTATGGACTTGTTCGAGTGCGATAAACTTAGAAGTTAGTACTCAGGTGCTATGCCAACCTGGGGAATGTATCATTCTACCAAGATCGCCGAAAATTTCAAATGAATCGACCATACCACTCCATAGAAAACATCATCTGAACTATGCTCAATTGTAAATATTTACATCTCAATTCGGGAATCAACAATCGGCGATAAACTAATGAAAACGATTTCGCCATTTAGTGTCATTGCATTTAATTAATATATAAGAATGACGGTGAGTGTTGTCGATTTGGATTAATATTTGTAAAAAATAACTACTTTGAGCAAAATTATTTTCCATATCTATTTGATCACCCTACTGGAGTGTATCACATCACTTTAAGATTATTCTCCATATCTATTTGATCACCCTACTGGAGTGTTTCACATCACTTTAAGGAGTCGATTATTTAGAGCAATACTGTAATTGCAGTGATTATGTACCACTTCATTCCTTGCGTTTGGCTTCACTGTGATGGTGGTCTCCTCGGGTGCTTTAGACGAACCATTCTGTTGCGAGAACTGCAGCGATTGTGAAACCCTGTCCAACATTTCATTGTTGCAATCTATGCTGTGAATTAACCTTCTGAACAAAATTCCAAGGCTTTCTTCTTTATTACTGGCCATTATTAAGTCAGGTGATCTGAAACATGAAATGTCAAGTCAGTTAATCTGAAACATGAAATGTCAAGTCAGTTAATCTAAAACATGAAATGTCAAGTTAGACCCAAAAAAAAGAAGATAGTATGGTTCCGCTAACGGTGTGAAAAAATTAGGGTAGGTAGGAAGGGATTTTTGTTTTTATTTTATTTTTATCCAGCTGCAGAAATATATGACTACCTCAACCGAAATCCCAACTCATGTTGTGGGGGAAGTATTGCTTGAACACAATGGAAATATATATTAAGATTGAATAAAAGATCAAACTTGGTTGATGCTTAAGTGTGTGATTTGTTATTCACATACCAAATTTTCATAATTTTGGCTATATTACTTGGTATGAAATTGATGTCACTGAACTTTTTTTTAACTTTTAAGGTCCAGCTGTCACTTTATGGTCACTTTACACAGGGAATTGTTAGAAACCATGTGTTTTACACACTAATGAACATTATTATGTATGTGCATTGGTGGTTAAAAACAGTGAAAAAAAAAAAAAAAATTATAGAAATTTCAACTTTTTCTCAAAATATCAATAAAAAGATTAGGGTCGGCCGTTATTTTTAGGGTCGGTCGATGTACGAAAACATTTAATCTTTTTTTTTTTGGCCTTAGTTAATCTGAAACATTAAATGCTGGTCCATCATAATTTAGGTCCGTAGTGTTCGAAGTGTAAAATATTGTACCCGATGATGCCTTTCATACCAAATTGGATGTAAATATAGTTATTTGTAAATTTGTGTTAATTTATAATGCTAGCTAAGACATTATTTAATCAGGGAACCTGCTGGGTTCTATTTGCACAATCGCGTACTAAAGGTTTGTTGCCCCAGATTTGTTACACACCAGCAACGTTCAAAGAAATCAGATTTCTTAAGTTCCGTATTCCTGGCGTTTAGGTGCCAGAGACCCAACAATAACCCCCAATATGAGTTCTATTAGGACTTTTGAGTACAAAAGCTGATTTTTATATTATTAGCACTCCAACAATTACTGATCAACAATACACAATTTCTTAAATGAAATTTCCTGGCATTTTCGTTTCAGAAGGGGAGTTTTGAAAGTACCCCAAAAACCCCCAAATTTTCTTATATTTGCACTTTCGAGTACACAGCTGATTTTCATATTCATAGTGCTCTAGTCATCACTGATCAATAATACACAATTTATGAAACTCAATTCCCTGGCGTTTTCATTCCAGAATTGTTGTTTTTTTTAAAGTACCCCCAAAAACCCCAAAATTTACTTTTATTTGGACATATTGTCGTAGACAAAGCTGATATTTTTCCTCAATAGTTATCCTGCTATCGCTGGTCATAAAAACCTTGTTTAAGGAAAGAAATTCCGTGACATTTTCATTTAAGAAGCACAGGTCACCAGAACAAAAATTTACCCTACCCCAAGAATAATACTTAATTATATAGGAGTGAGTATTATTGGGGGTAGGCAATTATTGTTCTGGGGATCTGTGCAAGCCTTGAAATAGTGTGCCTGTCATTTGCAGAATGAGGTCCCCAGAGGGTGAATTTAGTGATGCTACCCCGCATAGCGGGCTAGCATCACCAAATTCACCCTCTGGGAACCTCATTCTGCTGGGCTAGTATCACCAAATTCACCCTCTGGGCACCTCATTCTGCTGAGTTAATACTATCTCTCCACTATCATCATTGTTCACAGACCAAATGGTAAAAAAAAAACGAAATCACCCGGCAAATTCATCAACAAGGGTGGACTCTGTACGTTCACACACTTTCAAATCAACCTGGCAAGTTTATCGGAATTTCGTTGTAGAAGCCCTGAAGCTAAGATCTGTATGATTAATTCTTAATTGATCAGAATCAATGGTGCTCTGTCGACAATTTGTAGAATATACAATGACCCAAAGAGTAACCATGTCGCATCATCAAATGAACTGCCGACTGTTTGCAACATATTAGTAGTACTCATATTGTCGGAATCTCTTTGATACGCAATTTTTAACCCCTTGGTTGTAGGTTAAACTGTGTAAAACAAACATATGGTATTCGCTAATACCTGGCATTTCCAGACGTCCGATATAACACAGATTAATCGACAATGGAAATGGTAATCGATTATCGTCTTTATCAATGGTTCATCGATTATACGATTAATCGTGGCACCTAGTGCTGGGCGGTATTTCGGTATACCGATTATAATCGGCAAGATTTTCAATACCGTTATCGTCATTTTTTTCTATAATCGGTAAACCTTGAAGAAGGTATTATCATGGTTATAACTCTAGTGTGCCGAATAGAAGAACAGACCGGAATAGTAGTACAGGGTGTACGATTGGGCAAATTTCAATAATAGAACAGACCGGAATAGAAGTACAGGGCAGACAAATTCTTAGATATCTCAATATTCGAACAAGCTGATCATTTTCTATCAATCTGTCAACTCTCCCTTGGTATTTGCTGGTACTTGAGTGTCCAATAACTATAATTGAATTCAAAGTCAATGACATCCAGTTTTCGATATCCACCATTACCAATACCGGTACATGTATTACTACTGGTACATGTACTAGGATAGGATAGGATAGGATAATTTATTTACAATACACACATGAATAATACAATGGCACATAATAAGACAATATGGGCGTATTTAACCAGAAAAGAATTAAAATTTGCAGCCCAACCCCACCCCCCCCCCCACAAAAACCACACGAGGAATGAAAAATGCTATTATGCTAGTATTCACATATAGTACATTTATACTAGGGCTGGCCGGGCAATATTGGCCCCAAAAAATATCGCGATATTATGGCGACAACTTCGCGATACACGATATTATCGCGATATTATTTTGGTATATTACAATTGGTAAGTACAATGTACAATATATGCAATATTTCATGAATAAAGTTTTCACAATACATCCCAGCCCTCTTAATTCAGATTGTTTGGCTTCGGCAATCTGCTACAGCAACAGTATGCCGTGGCCCAGTTTGCTTCAGCAAAATGCTTCGGCAATGCTGATTGCCGTAGCCAATTATGAAGGCTGTACATCCCTACGTTTTATTTACGATTTGTGGGTCATGAGAGGTCGAGTAAATGTGTATTGAACAATTATCAGTAACATCACAGTATACATGTATATAATGACCACTCGTCTGCAACAATTGACAGTTTGCCGACGGAGAAATAATAACTTTGAAACAAAGGGATATAATCATATAACACGGCCCACGTGCGTTTTCGCATACATTTTTTAGAGTTATATCCCTTTGACCATAGCGCTCAACACCATGCACACATTAAGCACCGCATTCGGTTTCAAATTGCCATTTTATTAATTCGTGAGGAATTGGTTGTTTGTGAGACTATTTATCAGTGGTAATTGGTAGTTGGTAGCACCGTGGGACTTCAATGTCCATATGCGGCAGCCCTGGGAATTAGCGTCGACAATGCCGAGGCAAAAGCCGACATGAAATGAATTTGCGTCGGCATTTTTTTAGCTGAGGAAAATAAATATAGACAATCATGTTCAATTAGTTTGTGAATTTGACATTTGTTGAAGCGATAGCAATGCCATGATCCGTACGGCACATGTCCACAAAATCATTTTACTTGCAATTTGCACACATTGAGACGATCAGCTAGACTAAGTGTGGTCAATATAAAATCTGACATCGTAATCCGTCTCCAAGCAACCGGTTACGGTTGATAGAGCAAGCTGCACCAACTTGAAAGGAGGTCATTGTGCCAGTCGCATGCGCGCGACATACCAATCTCACAGTGTAGCCAACTGATGCTACTAGTATCTCTTTGATGTTTCCGACGAAGCATATCCAACTTGACTGCGTATTTCCGGGAAGTTTGGGACTATTATACTTACTCTAACTTCGCTGTTTGTTGGGACCATATGATGGGTTTCAACCTACATGGAGAATATTACAACTTGGGACGGTATTACGATATTTTTATTTCAGACGATATTATTGACGATATCAAAATTAAAACCGGCTATACCCGATATATCGTCATACCGCCCAGCACTAATTTATACACCCCATTCTAATTCCCAAATTGTCCCAGATGTCGGTTATTAATAGCAAGAAGACAGTATCAGTTTATCGTTTATTATGGAAAGTTGAAAACACGATGACTGCATGAATGAAATAAGCTGCATGTAAGAATCTAAGTTATACAGTCTGTCCGGACTGGCAATCTGTATTTGAAAGAAACATCAACATTTCAGCCTTCATAATTGGCTACGGCAATCAGCATTGCCGAAGCAATTTGCTGAAGCAAACTGGGCCACGGCATACTGTTGCCGTAGCGGATTGCCGAAGCCAAACAATCTGAATTAAGAGGGCTGACATTTAAAGGCCCACTTAATTTTCGAACCCCCAGATCATATATATATATATATAATATGCCATATTATATACCATGCATTTGAAATAGGAAGCTCTCTAACATTATATTATCAACTTATCCGTGTGTAATAAACTGTGAACATGTTTTTGTTGAGTTGCCGATGTGTTTTTGTGCTAAAGTTTCATCTGCGGGTTTTGTTGTGCAAAGTGTATTATTTTCAATGGAGGGGGAATAACTCTATATTTTAAAGATAGAGTTGTTCCCCTTCCATTGAAAATTCCCTTTTTCTAGCTTGAATTCTGTTGCATTCTGGGAGCCATAACGGGGGGATTTTTTATGATTTCAGTTATTTTATATTTCTCTATGGGCATCTTCTGAGACACATACGTTTCAAATGGTGATGGATTAGCTTTAGCTGGCGTATTCTTGCCGCTTCTGAGATTATTGAGAATGAGATATAAGTTTATTATAACGCCATGGAAACATAGCAATTGTGTGGGCTGCGTGACGTGACATTAAATTTCAAGGAAACCCGCAAAAAAAAATCACATTTATTGTTTCAATGTTTTAAAATTTAAGTTATTTCCTTCATAAAATTAAAAAGAGTCTTAACTCAATACTTTAGAATATAGAATTAAACTTCAAAATAACAAAAACCTTTCGGAATAGAGAACCTTCGGCTTCGGAATAGAGAACCATCGGAGTAGTGAACATTTGGAATAGACTTATAGAGAACGTACTAACTAACTAAGTTACTAACGTGATCATAAAGACATAATTCATATTCATATATCCCAAGTTGGCCGGAAATACAGGCACTCCCAATCCATGAAACATACATTTATCATTTTATTGATGGACGTACGTGTTTGGGTTGTCCATACGTACTGTCGTAATCATATTATTGACTAATTCGTATGTTTTATTTTATTTTTAATCGCTCGTTTTCGTCATGTTTTAAATTAAACTTGAAATGACTGCGCACTCAATCACATTGAATGTGACGTCACATATTATTCGGTCAAGGTCATCAATTCAAGCCTTCCCGGTTGTGGTTCCTTCTCACGTTTACCAAATTAAACAGTGTGTAACTTTAGAAGGCCTGTGCAAAACGCTACAAATTACAATTTACAAATTAAAACAAAATTAATCGACCACTGCAAGTTTTCACGGGACGGGATCAAAAATACGGAAATAACCTACTTCAACCTGTGGTCAGAACAAGGTCAATGAATGTCCATATATTGCTTTAGTTTATCTTAAAAGTAATTTGAATGAGCGCAAAGTAAACTTGATTCAGTTGGAGAAAAACACACACGGAAGCAGACGGCTGACAGTGCATTTCTTAAACGGAAGTGGATTGTCTCCACCTCCTTTAGTCGGCTCTTCCAGCGTCGAGGCAGATATGCCATTCACGAACAATAACTCTACAAGAAATTATGGTATTGGAATCCATGTCAAAAAGGACAACAATGTAGTCACGACATGCACTATCAACTATAAATATTTATTATAACCAATTACGTACATGAAAGTTGCTAGCTGCATGGTGGGGTCTACTGTCTTTAGACGCCACATGGATCGTTGAACAGTAGACGACGCCATGTGGATCGTTGCCCACAGTAGGGTTCTTTAACGTGCACACATGGTTGTACACGGTGCAGCCATTAACGTCTCCACCCGATAGGACGGCGTGATCAAGCCAGTGTCATCCCTGTATGGGTAATGTGGGGCATAATGAGACACATAAGCACATTAGACCCCACCATGCCAATAAAAACGATGGAAGGGCACAAATTATTAAACTAAAAGTTAGATAAATATTTCTAGTATACATGTTATTACTCACACTTGCCTGGGAAGCACCAATTTCTGAACACCATTACTCCCCCGTCGACCTACCCAATCCGTCGCATTATGCCCCATACACGGGTACAATGAGACACATTTGACATTACAACATCAGCATATATACCGAACTTAATAAATACAAGATGGTCTGCAGTCTCTTTTCTTTTGTGGATTGAAAGAATGTATAAGCGTTATTTAAAGTCATAGCAGCAGACCAATTAGACATTTTATTGATTTCTATGGCGGGTAAAAATAGCACCATAAAGTTTGATTTCAGGAAAATGGCCGGGGCAGGGTTAACAATAATCTAATATATATTTTGGGACTTCTGTTTGTCTGTCTGTCTGTCTGTCTGTTTGTCTGTTAGCTATGGCCGGGAAAACTGCCCGACGGATTTTGACGATTGGACGGGTCAAATCGTGATCCCGACCTGACCTTGACCTTCAAAAAGGTCAATTCAAGGTCAAATCGGGTAAAACGGGGCGGATTTCGACGAAATTTGATACCTAGAGTTAATTTTGGACGGGCAGTCTTTTGGACGGGTCAAATCGTTACCCCGACCTGACTTTGACCTTCAAAAAGGTCAATTCAAGGTCAAATCAGGTAAAACGGACAGATTTCGATGAAATTTGATACCTATGGTTACTTTTGTTCACGGAGTGTTTTGGACGGGTCAAATCGTGACCCCGACGTGACATTGACCTTCAAAATGGTCAATTCAAGGTCAAATCGGGTAAAATGAGACGGATTTCGACGGGTACTTTTGTCGGGTACTTTTGTCCGGGCAGTGTTTTGGACGGGTCAAATCGTGACCCCCCCCCCCCCCCCCCCACCTGACCTTAACCTTCAAAATGGACAATTCAAGGTCAAATCGCGCAATTTGCTGAAAAGCAGAGGGGAAACAGTCCGGACGAAGTCGGTCCACCAGCTAGTTATTTATATATATCATGTTTTAATGTTAGGGAATTATCGAATATGTTCTTTTATTTCTTTTCTTTTGAACTAAGGTTACGATAAGATTAATTTTTCCAGGTTTGATTTGTGATATGCCTAATCAGAATTTGTTCTCGTACTGGTTGTACCCGAGTGTCGCATTATGCCCCACAACCAGACAACCCGCCTCTCCCAATATGAGTGAATGTGAATAACCGGTGTACATAGAACCGATCAAATTACTATAGAACTCGTCTTACTTTACCAAAATACGCATACGTAGCTTTGGTGGTAGTGGTAAGATGTTCTCGTTTTACATGTATAAGACCTACCGAAAGTTAAAACCATTCAAAAATGGGGGTCACCAAATGTGGGTACCCCGCCTACTCCGGCGTTTCGCATGTGAGATTAAACAGTCATAATGATGTCGGTCCAATAGGGATGTCCACTTCTATGATTGGTCTTACTAAAAATAATAAATATGCGATTCAACTTCAGTCATGGAAAAATATCTGGCCTGATAACGACCGTCTGTCGCATTATGCCCCGCGTAGCATTGTGCCCCACATTACCCTACATGACACCGGGCGGGAGAGGATTACCGCTTCACGACACCTCAGCGAGGCATACAAGATACTTTATATAGGAACGCTCGGAGCTCCCGACTTTTGTTTTGTCGAGGATCGGGGTGAATCGATCCGGGGTCCAAGCGAAACCTCTGGCTGGTAATCGAATACGCTAACCACTCGGCCATCCAACTCGCACAACCGTCTCCGATCTCGCTACTCTCACGGTTGTGGCGTCTGAATTTTCCTATTGCACCCATATCTTTCACGGCTCCCAATTTTTCGACCGGCCCATGCTCATTCTCAATTTGGATGAAAATTTAGTTGTACCCACCCCCACCCTGGGCCTTGGTTGGAAATTGGTTCAGATGAGTGAAAACGTCGGTTTGTCCCCGGCCACTCATAATCTGTGTTGTTTTATTTGTTTCAAATCACCAAATCATTAGAATATAAGTAAAGATCGATGATCATTCAATTTCCAAGAACATTTGTTTGTTTGTTCAGGACTACGAATCCAAGTGATTTAGCCTGGGATTTGATAATTTGTATTACAACGGCATGGAGCTATATTTATTCTGGCATGGTGTCAGGGGGGTGGAATTTTTTTCCGACTCCCTGCTGATGGTGTAAGTAATTTTGATTACATCGACCGGAGCCACTAGAAAACACATTCTGGACAAGCCTGCAAATAGCGTGTCTGTCATTTGCAGAATGAGGTTCCCAGATGGTGAATTTAGTTATGCTATCCCGCACAGCGGGCTAGCATCACCAAATTCACCATCTTGAGACCTCATTCTGCTTAGGCCTCATCTTCTGGGAAGTACATGTATCTATAGTATCAAATTAAACATTGTTTTTAGTTACGTTTTCCCTTCTGGGAAGTTTCTATATCCCCCTAATTTGTAGAAGATAAAATGCATACTCGAGGTGCCCAATGGGTGAACATCACCAACTTCAACTGGGGGAACTTCAATCTGATCCTAGGTCTACCATAGCAGTTGAGGGCCTAAGCAAAATGAGGTCCACATAGGGTGAATTTAGTGAGCTAGCCAGCTATACGGGATAGCGTCACTAAATTCACCCTCTGGGACCTCATTCTGCAAATGACAGACACGCTATTTGCAGGCTTGATTCTGGATGATAAAATGATATAATCTGATCTGCAGTGGATTTTTTATCTCATGACTTGGATGGTTGTCGTAATATAACATTACCCGGGGGGTAATAACACATTTTCAGGACGGTATGCCGGGGTTGGTGGGTGGCCAGAGGGGGGAAAACGTGTTTTTTACAACCGTATGCAATATTTGCCCATATTTTACATTTGTAACAGTTTAAAACATATTATAAGAATTTATAACTGCAAAAACCAGTTACTTAGACCTCATATATATGGGCCTTATAGGTGAGAGGCCAGGACCCAAAAATGGCCGTATTTACAGGTATTTAATGAGTTTAATATACCTATGGTAATTAAGCGATTTGTATATGTCATATGAAAGGTTAGATTATATGCTACAAGATAGGCCCTGTCAAAAAATTTGAAAGTGGTGCGGTAACCATGGAAACGGTGACCCGACTTTCGTGAAATTAGCAATAATTGTAGCCACAATCACAATAAAATACAGTTCATGTTATACTGTTCCACTAGAATGGGGACCAAATGTGCGTTGTATTACGACAGGCTCATTTTCCAAACTATACCCTGTGCATTCAGACTTCATTCGCTTCTCTTTTTAATGTTTTTCTGAAATTTTCCGTCATTTTGGTGTGATTAAAGTGTTTTGTTTATGGGGAAACTGGTGAAAATTGGAATGACATTCCTTTGTGAGAATGACAGTTTATCTATCAGAATGTAATATTATTTGAATTCACAGAAATGACAGCATGGGATGTGTGGGAAGATTTTTTTTAGGGATTCTTGGCTAACGATGTAATGACGTTGGCAAAGTAATGGCATCACGTGAGGGTTCAAACACTTTGTTGAAACCGGATGGAGTATTAATTACATAGTGGAGCAGCAGAGACCAGAAAAGGGCCTTATTTTTTACTAGTTGAATCATGTCGCCAACCACCAAGACGTACTATATATCAAATTGTTCGCACTGATATGTGGAATATGAAAACTGAGTTAGCCAGAAACCTAAATCTATGCGAACAGAGATTTTTTGAGAAAACCACTTTTTTGTATATATATATATTTCTGGAGGACGGTGCTCGTTGTGTGTCAAATGACACCGAGGACACTCGGGCACCGTTCTCTAAACACCAGCTTATGTTACCAGCTTCCCGTAACATCACCATCTTCATATTTATTAACAGCTGTTTACCAAGGAGTTTGGCTCCCGTGAGTTTCGTATCGTGTTGACAGATCCCCTGCGCACCAATATTCCTGACTGATATCATAAACTGCTATGTAATCTTAATGTACATGTATGTACATTTGCGTCACAATAACTAGGTGCAACTGCATTCCATATAAATACGATATGCAGTTCATTGTAAAATTTCAGATTATATGCGCGAGAGCATCAACCGTTAATATCAAGTCATTGTTTGGTGAATAATGTGCCAAGAGACGCCAACGCAACAATATGTTATATTTCGGCGTTAGTTTATTATTGAGATTGTGGTGTATTGGGGCTTTCATTTCAAGCAATGAATAAAGTGTCAGTTACGCCGTGACGTGTCGTATTTGGGTGCAACACCATCTAAAGATAAAACTGCGCAGTTGGTAGGATGGAATGTTAGTGTGGGTTCGTTATGTAAAACATTTTCGGTCAGAAATCCAAAACGGCGCACATACGTTCATGGACTGATAGGCGCGATACATATCACATAATTATTTAACATTACGGAAACTACATACTAGCGGACCCACCATATAAATTCGTCGTCGTCAGGGGCATGGCGAAGTTATCCTGAATGGGGGATGCCCAAGTAAGAAAATCCGATTGCATCACACTAGTCATCAATGGATTCCCAATGTTCATCCCCTCTCGGATCCCCATATTTCATAAGTATAATGAAATTATATGGATATTGTTTGCACCATGCACCCTCGTTTCTTAAATTGGACCACAATTAATCCACATGTTTCGACTAATCAGGCCAAACCATATGAACTACGATACATTTTATTCTAACACATCCCTTTGGGTAGGAATTTCCCAGTTGGGACCCTAACAAGTATTTTGAAGTTTTCCATAACAAATCCAAAAGTCTATTCGAAAGTTAAAATTAAAAGTTAAAATTAAAAATTAAAATTAAAAATTAAAATTAAAAATTAAAATTAAAAATTAAAATTAAAAATTTAATTAAAAACAAATTCGACAAGTTTAAACTCTGAAATTTCCTTCTGAAGGCTTCTGGATGGTCGGAATTTCCTACAATTAGCATGGTTGTTTACCAAATGGAGGGGACAGACGCCATATCGCCATATCCATGTTCGTATGTATACATATACGATCTCGATTGTAGGTGTGTGTTAAAGGGCGTTAGCGAAGTAGTGTGGTCGTTGAAGCATTGAACCTATAACAAATTGATAATAAGCTATTTTGGGGTATTTCTTTCTGGCGGAATCTGGGGAACAACATATCCAAAATCCTCTGAAATCCGCTTTGTGTAACATTTTCTAGAGATCTTTGAAAAAGTTTCCTATTTATGGCTTTTTTGTAACATGTTCCATTTCTGATGGAATATACACTTCAATGACATTTAAATTTAAGTTATAAATAAGACAGAAACATGCAACAAAAACAGATTATTATAGTTGTCATGACTGACATGTCATTCCGTGTACCATTAGATTGTCACAATCGAAAGAGTCGGACAAAAGGGAAAACCGGAAGAGGTACATTTTGGCCAATTTTGGCAAAATTTCACCAGATCGCTTTCATTTACTGTAAAATCCTTTTAATTCGTGAGAGTCTGTTATTCATTTATTTCGTGGTTTTGCTCAACCACGAAATCAACAACCAACAAAGTATTCGACTCTTGCGTTGAATGAGCAAAAAACCCATATAATATACGAGATGGAAATAAAGATCGGGCATTGTCTGTTTTCGACAAGTCGTATAATGTATGTAGAAAAAACACAGAAGACGAGATGAAACGTAATCGTTTTCAATACAATATCATTCATTCACGGTTCACCGAAACAAAATTGGTATGCTACATCACCTGATCTCGGCTATGATAGTTTGTATAACAATGCATTGGTTTCTTTAAAGGGCTATTGGTTTACTAGTAACCACGTTGCTGCATAGACGCTGGTTTGGGGGGTAAAGGTACATTATAGAAGTACATTGGAAGTATGGGTACATATTATACTGCCCTATTGTCTACCGACATCAAAGGAGATCAAAGGAAAGTACCCCGCCCCCGCACCGTATGACGTAACGACGTTGTATGTAAACAAAGATCAAAGTACCACCGCCCCCGCACCGTATGACGTGGCGACGCGTGGGTGTTTGAGTATACGCGTGTGTGTATTTGTATACGTCACGGTTGTGGGGGGTCCTTCTGTATATGGATGTGTACTTCGTGGGTGTGGCTATTTGATAATGGTTGTATACGCTTTCGGGCCCTTGAGAAAGGTACAATGGGCAATCGTATACTTCCGTCATCGAAGTACGTCGTGTATACTGTTCGTCAGATACGAAGTATATTTGACAATGATGGTGTAATGAGTCATTACAATCTAACGCAATCCCTTACTTCCGGCGCAACGCCTGAGTCATTGGAATCTGATGCAATACTTCCGGATGAACCCTAACGGCTGACACCACGCTCATTGGCCCCGCAGTTCTGGAACCTTATCCGATATCTCCAATATTCTGGACCCTATTAAAAATCCCTTCATAATTGCAAAGGCATAGTACGTGATCCCTTTAAGTTTCATACCTGTGTCGTATGTGTTTCCTTTAATTTGATACCTGTAATCGAATTCTCAGGAATAAATCAGACTGTATACCAGGGGTAAAACACGTGTCAATATCCAATAAATTAAATCACAGCGATATGTTTCCGTACACAACACAACAGACAGACAGATTCTCGAAGCTTCGTAATTAAACACACGTTTAAGTCATTAACTGCCACGATACAGATCAACATGTCTGTTATTGAAAAATGCATGTTCCTAACGGCTTCTGTGCAAGGGGTTTGTGAATAGAGTGGGGGGGGGGGGGGGGGGTGATGAGTGTATGAGACCATCACTTCATAGATTTTCCTGGCAATCCAACTTAAAGCATTTATGAAGTATGTAGGGACACCGATCATTATACATTTTCACAAACAGATACACACTAATCGGTTCAGACTGGCGGTACACTATTCTCTTGAATTCCACATCTGTTAATAATATTTATTAAAATATATCTCTTCTGGTGCTCTATATGCTTTCTTTAATCGTTCTGCCTTACAAATCTTTACATATTACGTATCATTACGTATCAACTCAACTCAATTATGGAATACTTCTCACAACTACCCCCTCTCCCAGCATCTCATCCCCTTTATCTCTCTCTCTCTCTCTCTCTCTCTCTCTCTCTCTCTCTCTCTCTCTCTCTCTCTCTCTCTCTCTCTCGTCATCTCTATGTCTCTCTCTCTCTGGTGTATCCCTGTAAACAAATTCTCAGAAATCATACAAGAATTTTCTAGAATGTGAAAAAACAATAACAGAGGGTATCTCCTATAATATAATATTCTCAAAGTCGTCACGTGACCTGACAGTTGGGCAGTAAACTCATTAGAATCGACAACGCACTGTCTGTTTATCAAAAGCACTTGTATCACATGCTCTGCCAATGCATTTGGAATGTTCGCCATATAAGCTTCAGTTTGAATCGCTCAAGTCCATGGTCCCATAACATGTTCTCATTTGAAGACATTTGAAGAGCGTCTGGTTTAATCTCATGGTAAAGTATTGCACAATCATTCACAGAATAGATTAATGGAATCATTCTGCAATTTTCGAAGCTTCACATTCTCCAGCCATTGCTCTGCTGTTTGAATCCACATTATTAAAAAGATTAACATCTCTCGCCCGATGCGCTATAACCTTCATCACAAACACATGTCATTAAGTGTGCTGACAGAGGCAACAAAGCTAAGGTCTCGTCTTTCTCGCAATATATTAAACCCTCGAGTTATCTACCTTCTTGAATATTCCCCTTTAGTAAAGTAAATGATCTGTATACAGGTAATATTACTTTCATGGTCGTATGTAACCAAACGAGGCCCCTCTCATACTCTAGCAAACATAAAAGAGTGGCGGAAGAAATAGAGAGGGGCAGAGAGAGAGAGAGCCAGGCGTAGAGGTGTGTTGTTTTATGGCTATATATTTCATGCACATAGATCACATACAGTAATGCCCTAATTAATCGACCCCTTATTTACAACAGAATTATTGGTATTTTCAGGATTTAGTCGGAAATATGGCTTGCTGTCATTAATCGGAAAGCTCTCACGGGGTTATGTGTGTTTCATAACCTTGGAGACGTTCGTATCGATGTTTGGTGCTGCTAGTAAATAACCAATACTTACTTCAGGTGCAACACCTGAGTCATTGGAATTTCAATGCAATCTTTGTGTGAACCCTAACGACTCACTCCCCGCTCATTGGACACATGTAATCTTCAACCACGCAATTTTTCTGGAACATTCTACATGTGGAAATTCCACAACATTCTATTTGACTAGTATTGAAAATTCCTTCATAATTTCATAATGGCATCGTATATGGTCCGTTTAAAATACCTGTATGTGGCCCCTTTAAGCTATGTATCCCGACTAATGGTACACTGTTATTTCAATGGCAAACTTGATTAAATCATCTCTAACATTCGTTATACTTTTTCTCTAACTACCACTTTACAATATGGTGTATATAATCGAACTATCAGGAATCAATCAACGCCTTACCCATAGATATTTGAACATACAACTGAACGCATTTAGGGTCACATACATTAAATGTGTTTTGGACGGGTCAAATCGTGACCCGACATGACGTTCACCTTTAAAATGGTAAATTCAAGGTTAAATCGCGCAATTCTCCGAAAATCAGAGGGAAACATCCCGGACGAAGTAGGGTCCACCAGCTACTATTATATATTTCTAGATTTAGTTACAAACTAAATACCTGTATATTGTACAAAGAAATGTTTGACAAATATATCTGTATCAATATTACCATACGGGTCATTAAAATAGATATGACGAAACAAATTTTGAAGGGTGCATGTATCAGGTAAATTTTTATATTTCAAATGATGACAGGAATGCGGAAAGTTGAAGTACCTACGTAATACTGGCTATCCGAATGAAGAGATATACATGTATATAAAAACCAAAATAGAAGATGACTGCTGGCGACAATGTTTTCCAAAAAATTTCAAAGCATTCGATATCTCCCATCTAGTTGTCAGCCCGAAGATCAATATAAAGTGTGGTGACTATCAGATGAGGGATATGTCTGTACAGTTGCTAAACAATTCAGTCATGCAAAAGAGGATCAAACAGTAAGATACCAAATTGCTGCCTGTGGTAATGTTTTTTAACGAAATTCGGGAAAATTAGATTACTCTCACCCTGGTTATCCAGAAGATCGTTGTGGAATCTGGTGACGATCGGACAGGGGGTGTCGTCTGTACGATCAACCAAATTATTTAGCCATAAAATAGTAAAATTCAAGATCACCGCTGGCAGTGATGTCGCAAATCTATGTTAAACGACAGGAGCATTATAACAGAGTGGTCACTTACCTTCAAGTAAAAAAAAGTACCATTATGTTCTCATTTTCTATCTTATCATTATGAAATTTGTCACGTGCGTGCCAGACGTCACTTAGAGGTCAGCACCATATTTTGGTTCGAATATTTTTCAATAACATGGCTGCCAGACTATTTCCAATTTTAGATATTTAAAATAAAATGTCAGGCTTAATTCACGCCGAACCACGGGTTCTCGGTTGAGAAACTTGGCCTCCAGTTGTCATCTTTTATTTAAGTCATAAATGCACTTCGAATTTTAAAGTGTCATAGTGGGCTCATGTTTCCACCAATCATTACGCAATTTGGCGAGTACGTGCCCGACGTCACTCAGATGTTATCACGAGATTTTAGTTCGAATCATACGAAAAACATGGCCGCTATTTTGTTTTTAAGTGATAAAACTACAGAACGAGGTGCAGAGTTTGGTCGTGTCGTGGTATTTCTCAAGTCATTCTCATTCTGTAGTGTTATTACAAAAATCACAAGATAATCGAAGAAGGTCATGCCAGAGAATAATTTCGACATGGTTTTCTACACGTGGGTCGGCTTTTCCATAGCAGTAAAACTGAACGCATCTTTTAATAATTTACACATTTTATTATTTATCAAACACAATCCATTTATTACATTACATAATAATTACAGTTTAAAACGAATCAGGTGTATATGTTTTGCATAATTCCGGTGAACAGAAACTACACATTAAAATGCCAAGCTGATTTTTTTTATGATCCTCTTGCATGTAGCAGGGTACTAAAGTTTGTAGTTCCGGTACAGCCACAGTGACGTCATTAATGGTGGACATCAACTGTTCAAATTCTGAGTGGTTGAGAGTTACACCTGTCTTCGTAGGGCAAAGTCTCTCACTGTCTTTCGGGTAAAAGAATTTTCGGATATGTACAACACGGTGTTCATGATCATAAGTCACGTGTTCATTATGTCCGATATGTATCCTTTCCAAAGAAGATCTGCTTTGTAAATGTTAATACACTTTCTGTGCGTTATCAGCTAATTCCAGCCACTGTTGTAATCGCAGGCAGGCGCCGAATTTAGTAGGGAACTTCCCATCGTTCCATATTCTGATGTCTATATTTTTGATGCTTTTATATTCACCGACGGTAAGGTATCTATCCCGTCCTAAGTGTTTTGTGAAAATTTTAGAATTCATGGTGTCGTTTCGATGAACGCTGAACTGAAAATGTCGGAGGCGCGTGGATGTATTACGTTTATACCCTATATGACGTCATTGGGCGGTCCCATCACAACCGTTTCAAAGTATATAATCAATCAGATTGCCCCCCGGAATCGTATTAGTCAAATATGGAAGGGCCAATCATGTTTCGATCAGAGGGAACTCTCAGACAGTGGCTCGGAAGTACATTAGCTAAATACAGAATAAAGGGGTTTCGTGGTAAACTGTCTCGGCCTATAGGAAAGGGCCGGAAATGACACGCAACCGTGATTCAGGGTATTCATAACGCAGGTATGAATCATTTAACCAAAAGTTTTGGCATAGGCACCCACTACGCTTCTGCACAAGGGACAAGTCTCAGAACCGAGCGCGCACATGCCACACATTGCTACGTGTCCACATGGTAAAAGCACACAGTTTTTATTCTTCTCTAGACAAATGATACATTTGCATTCTTCAGAATCGTCTACTGCCGTATCAGGCCAGTCATCTTCATAGGAACCAGACAGTCTCTCATCGTTTATTTCAGTCATTTCTTCGAAATTAACGGTAAGGTCATCTACTGAAAATGTATTCATGTCTTGAACAGAGGCACTATCCACGGGACGTTGCAATGAAACATTTGCTGGTACATCGGGGATTTCCATTAAATATCTCGGTCTGTTCCACTGTTTATACCTATCTTCAGGCAGGAAACGTTGCAAATAATTGAGATAGCTACAATTTGGAAAGAAACGGTAATGTTCAGTTCGAGGATCATCTCTCTTTTCCCATTTCCACAACCTACATCCGCAACTATAACATATGGTTTTATCAGCGGTCTTTGTGAAAAAGAAACCAGCTCCAGCTATTTTAGCAGCCTCCACGGGCGAGGTCCAGTTTGCGAAAGAAGCTAATCTCGAGTGAAAATTTCGATACTCTGGGTATGACGGTTTCCAAGCCACAGTAAGACCATACAAGTTTAATAGTTCTGGTATCGTGCTTACACTATTATCGCTCGAATCAGCGGCGTGCTGCGGGATATCCATCACCTGTTATTTCTCCCCCACCCTGACAATCAGTATGAACCTGTAAATGTTAGTTCAAGCCTTATAACAATGGTAATATATAGAAACACGTTCATTGGCTGCTGTATTAACATTATTATTATTGTTTATATAGATGTACTTATTTTTCTTTTTACAGATGGAAAATTTCCAGGCTGAACAATTTCATCGCAATGCGTGGATTCGAAAGTAGTGACCTTATGAGGGGAATTAATGCGAGAAGAAAACGAATGACTCATTAAATAGGTCACTATACAACAGACTGGTTGAGTTGGAACCATAATTCCCAATTTACAAAACCCTCTGTTTATTCGAGGAAATCCGCTAACTGACAGGTCCTTGGACACGAGTTTCACGTCATGATGCAAAATCACGCAATCTGTGGCCCTAAATTTGCACGTACCTAGTGAGCATTTGATATCTAATAGCGATCAATGAAGTATTTAGTTCTTATCATAATATTTATAACAGCCAATCAAAATCCGTTGATGGATTTAACTATATAATACAAGGACAAACGGAATGAAAACATCTGTGCACCAACTTTATGTATTCCAGCCATAGTTCATTCATATTATTACTCTAAAATCTCCATTACATGGCAAAACCAAAGGACCCATTTGATGTAGACTAGTATATAAATACTTACTTCATGTATTCTTTTCATCAATGATATGTATTGTAACACCTATAAATATAGTCTGTTATAGAGGAAACATTACCCACAGCCTCATGCCACAAAAGGCCTACTATGTGAACACATGTGTATATTAATTCCATATTTTCTTGTCAAAACGCTCTATTATATAACGATGTATTCGTTAATCGTTCCTTTATCTTTATTGTTGTTAATTTATAGCATTGTTAGTAGAAATTTAATCTAAACTCGATAATATATTGAAAATAATTCGTCAATACTGCTTTATTGGTGGTAACTGAACTTATTACATCATGTATGCAACTAAAACAAGCGAGACAACTCATAAATTTGTAATAGTTCTCATGTCTATGGCGGTTCACACAGTGTACATTTTCATTACCATTTAATGCGCACATTACTGATTTATGCATATGAACGCGTTTCCATGTTTCTTGAAGCAAATCCGTTACATATAAATACGTTATGACGTAAATTAAGTGTCATTTTCACTGTTAAATCACGTACAATATTAGCAAACGTGGTATTTCACACAAAACTATATCGAAACGGCCATTTATCAAACGAAATGACATGTCTGGGATCAAACGTGCTAATCAGGCCTGTGTTTTCGCCAACAAGGGAGTTTGATTTTGGTTGTATATGATGGTTCAGTCATTATATGATACCTAATCGGTTGCACATGGTGCTGTCTAGGGTATATACTGTGCATGTATATTAAATGCTCCATTGATGTTAGGAGTGTTTCTTAATTATGCACTCTCTTTACTATGACTCAATTTTATTGTGTACATATCATAACTGGCATTATATGTATTTTTTATCATTTAATGTAATAATTATTTTAAAAATACCGTGTATATCACAATACTTTACTATAGCCGATGTGTGTCTAGAAGCTTATTCATGCTATCATCACATACACTTGAATTAGATACTAACTATCGAGTTATGATTTTCCCTGTATTTTCATGCAATATTCGTGAATGGCAACAATCAGCAGTTCTTTTCTGATGAATGTCAAACGAGATTTCTCACCCCAATGCCCCCCTCTAACTGACATTTCGATAACCTTTATTGAATCTTAAACACTGTAATTTCTCTAATTTCTCCACGTTACTTCTCCTATACACGTAGTTCGATCAGCTGTCAATGTCATGTCTGGTGTTGCTGTTGTGTTCTTAATGGACCATCTGCTAACTAACGATGCGTGTCAGGTATGCATACTATTTGTTTTAATATGCCTGGTATACATGTATTCTCAGACACTCACTCTCAGATGTATCTCTTCGGTAAAAACACATAGATATGATATAGCTGTGCAGTAAGGTTCGTCCATGACATTACTTCATTCCGACATTCTGATACATAGACCAATCACATAAAAGTAAAGAATGTACTCCCAATACGTTAGGCATATCTTTTAATCTGAGTGATGTCACCACAAAACGCGAGGTTCAAAAACTTCAAAAATAGTTAAAAGTACACATTTTTTTATTTCGAATATCATTATTTATGGTCAATTTCGTGTTATGAAATGGGCCATTTTACAAACGCGTAATATGTGATTAAAAAAACGGCTATTTGATAAAAAAATTAAACGCTATTATCACTATATTTGGAATATAAAAAACGTTGTATTTGACGAAGTATGACAATGCAAAATGACTACTTTTATAAACGCGAATTTGAAAACACTAATATCGGAACGAATTTTAAACTAATTTCGTGTTATGAAATGACTCATTTTATAATCGCGGTCTAGTCAAACGGGGAAACTAGTATGTATGTGTAAGTCGACTTAACGCGGACCTCATTAAACCCCACCCATAAACACCTCCCCCTGTCCGGATGAAACCCTGACCAAAAAAAGGGGGATGGGGGAGGGGGGCGCGCCGTTTTTTATGACAAAAAAATATGATGTAAGGGTGACTAAATATAATATTGTATACAATATGTATGAAAAATGGTAAATATGGTATATTTGCCTATACCCAGGATGATATTGGAACTATAACTATGGATGTAAAACTGACTAAGGTATTGAATTATAGCTATATATTTATTCAGCCATAGAACCGCAACATTTTGTACACTTGAAGTACGATTCTTGATACTCCTTATGTTTATAGAATTTTCCTATTCGTATTGTCCAATATTTATTACAGTAGCACAGAAACCAGTCACTCCCAATATGCTATTTCACAGAACGTTTCTCTAATATCGCTTTTTTGATGTCATCACCATATGAAGACATATTGTACCATAGATCCTTGTCCATATAAATTCCATATTTAATTGGCAAAATACCGTCTTATAATTGCCATATGTTTATTTTCACCCTTTTCTTCAGTAACTGTTAGGTATCTCTGTTGGCCATACATTGGTTTCACAATCTTCTGGTGATATAGCTCCATGCTTCGCAATGGTTTCTCAGCAAGTGATGGGGAGTATGTGATTTGGGGTGTGGGGGTGGCTACCCCGGGATGGTCGATAGCCCCTTTCCTTCACCCCAGTGACTGTGATGTCAAATGCACCTCATTTATATATCTTAATATTAACCAATGGCAAACACTTATATGTGACATGTTTGGACAAGTCCAGTAATACTTCTCTGACTCTTTCCAGGAATATAAACACACCTTCTCAAACCTAATGTTTTAGTACAATGTTCCAAAGTATTAGTGTATAACTCATCTTAACCTTTGATATAAGGTAGTCCACCTCCTCAAGTTGCTAGTGTGTAAATGTATGTTCCAAATTGTGCCGCTGCCATTACAGCAACTAAAATAAGAAAAAACAACGACAACAACCAAACTAACATCAACAACAGCATCAAAAAGCAACCACAGCAACAACAATTACAACAATATGGTGAACGATTTGGTATGAAACTGGTTGCATGAAAAATATCTGGCATATTTTTTTGTCATAAAAAACGGCGCGCCCCCCTCCCCCATCCCCCTTTTTTTGGTCAGGGTTTCATCCGGACAGGGGGAGGTGTTTAGGGGTGGGGTTTAATGAGGTCCGCGTTAAGTCGACTTACACATACATACTAGTTTCCCCGTTTGACTAGACCGCGATTATAAAATGAGTCATTTCATAACACGAAATTAGTTTAAAATTCGTTCCGATATTAGTGTTTTCAAATTCGCGTTTATAAAAGTAGTCATTTTGCATTGTCATACTTCGTCAAATACAACGTTTTTTATATTCCAAATATAGTGATAATAGCGTTTAAATTTTTTATCAAATAGCCGTTTTTTTAATCACATATTACGCGTTTGTAAAATGGCCCATTTCATAACACGAAATTGACCATAAATAATGATATTCGAAATAAAAAAATGTGTACTTTTAACTATTTTTGAAGTTTTTGAACCTCGCGTTTTGTGGTGACATCACTCAGATTAAAAGATATGCCTAACGTATTGGGAGTACATTCTTTACTTTTATGTGATTGGTCTATGTATCAGAATGTCGGAATGAAGTAATGTCATGGACGAACCTTACTGCACAGCTATATCATATATATGTGTTTTTACCGAAGAGATACATCTGAGAGTGAGTGTCTGAGAATACATGTATACCAGGCATATTAAAACAAATAGTATGCATACCTGACACGCATCGTTAGTTAGCAGATGGTCCATTAAGAACACAACAGCAACACCAGACATGACATTGACAGCTGATCGAACTACGTGTATAGGAGAAGTAACGTGGAGAAATTAGAGAAATTACAGTGTTTAAGATTCAATAAAGGTTATCGAAATGTCAGTTAGAGGGGGGCATTGGGGTGAGAAATCTCGTTTGACATTCATCAGAAAAGAACTGCTGATTGTTGCCATTCACGAATATTGCATGAAAATACAGGGAAAATCATAACTCGATAGTTAGTATCTAATTCAAGTGTATGTGATGATAGCATGAATAAGCTTCTAGACACACATCGGCTATAGTAAAGTATTGTGATATACACGGTATTTTTAAAATAATTATTACATTAAATGATAAAAAATACATATAATGCCAGTTATGATATGTACACAATAAAATTGAGTCATAGTAAAGAGAGTGCATAATTAAGAAACACTCCTAACATCAATGGAGCATTTAATATACATGCACAGTATATACCCTAGACAGCACCATGTGCAACCGATTAGGTATCATATAATGACTGAACCATCATATACAACCAAAATCAAACTCCCTTGTTGGCGAAAACACAGGCCTGATTAGCACGTTTGATCCCAGACATGTCATTTCGTTTGATAAATGGCCGTTTCGATATAGTTTTGTGTGAAATACCACGTTTGCTAATATTGTACGTGATTTAACAGTGAAAATGACACTTAATTTACGTCATAACGTATTTATATGTAACGGATTTGCTTCAAGAAACATGGAAACGCGTTCATATGCATAAATCAGTAATGTGCGCATTAAATGGTAATGAAAATGTACACTGTGTGAACCGCCATAGACATGAGAACTATTACAAATTTATGAGTTGTCTCGCTTGTTTTAGTTGCATACATGATGTAATAAGTTCAGTTACCACCAATAAAGCAGTATTGACGAATTATTTTCAATATATTATCGAGTTTAGATTAAATTTCTACTAACAATGCTATAAATTAACAACAATAAAGATAAAGGAACGATTAACGAATACATCGTTATATAATAGAGCGTTTTGACAAGAAAATATGGAATTAATATACACATGTGTTCACATAGTAGGCCTTTTGTGGCATGAGGCTGTGGGTAATGTTTCCTCTGTATAACAGACTATATTTATAGGTGTTACAATACATATCATTGATGAAAAGAATACATGAAGTAAGTATTTATATACTAGTCTACATCAAATGGGTCCTTTGGTTTTGCCATGTAATGGAGATTTTAGAGTAATAATATGAATGAACTATGGCTGGAATACATAAAGTTGGTGCACAGATGTTTTCATTCCGTTTGTCCTTGTATTATATAGTTAAATCCATCAACGGATTTTGATTGGCTGTTATAAATATTGTGATAAGAACTAAATACTTCATTGATCGCTATTAGATATCAAATGCTCACTAGGTACGTGCAAATTTAGGGCCACAGATTGCGTGATTTTGCATCATGACGTGAAACTCGTGTCCAAGGACCTGTCAGTTAGCGGATTTCCTCGAATAAACAGAGGGTTTTGTAAATTGGGAATTATGGTTCCAACTCAACCAGTCTGTTGTATAGTGACCTATTTAATGAGTCATTCGTTTTCTTCTCGCATTAATTCCCCTCATAAGGTCACTACTTTCGAATCCACGCATTGCGATGAAATTGTTCAGCCTGGAAATTTTCCATCTGTAAAAAGAAAAATAAGTACATCTATATAAACAATAATAATAATGTTAATACAGCAGCCAATGAACGTGTTTCTATATATTACCATTGTTATAAGGCTTGAACTAACATTTACAGGTTCATACTGATTGTCAGGGTGGGGGAGAAATAACAGGTGATGGATATCCCGCCGCACGCCGCTGATTCGAGCGATAATAGTGTAAGCACGATACCAGAACTATTAAACTTGTATGGTCTTACTGTGGCTTGGAAACCGTCATACCCAGAGTATCGAAATTTTCACTCGAGATTAGCTTCTTTCGCAAACTGGACCTCGCCCGTGGAGGCTGCTAAAATAGCTGGAGCTGGTTTCTTTTTCACAAAGACCGCTGATAAAACCATATGTTATAGTTGCGGATGTAGGTTGTGGAAATGGGAAAAGAGAGATGATCCTCGAACTGAACATTACCGTTTCTTTCCAAATTGTAGCTATCTCAATTATTTGCAACGTTTCCTGCCTGAAGATAGGTATAAACAGTGGAACAGACCGAGATATTTAATGGAAATCCCCGATGTACCAGCAAATGTTTCATTGCAACGTCCCGTGGATAGTGCCTCTGTTCAAGACATGAATACATTTTCAGTAGATGACCTTACCGTTAATTTCGAAGAAATGACTGAAATAAACGATGAGAGACTGTCTGGTTCCTATGAAGATGACTGGTCTGATACGGCAGTAGACGATTCTGAAGAATGCAAATGTATCATTTGTCTAGAGAAGAATAAAAACTGTGTGCTTTTACCATGTGGACACGTAGCAATGTGTGGCATGTGCGCGCTCGGTTCTGAGACTTGTCCCTTGTGCAGAAGCGTAGTGGGTGCCTATGCCAAAACTTTTGGTTAAATGATTCATACCTGCGTTATGAATACCCTGAATCACGGTTGCGTGTCATTTCCGGCCCTTTCCTATAGGCCGAGACAGTTTACCACGAAACCCCTTTATTCTGTATTTAGCTAATGTACTTCCGAGCCACTGTCTGAGAGTTCCCTCTGATCGAAACATGATTGGCCCTTCCATATTTGACTAATACGATTCCGGGGGGCAATCTGATTGATTATATACTTTGAAACGGTTGTGATGGGACCGCCCAATGACGTCATATAGGGTATAAACGTAATACATCCACGCGCCTCCGACATTTTCAGTTCAGCGTTCATCGAAACGACACCATGAATTCTAAAATTTTCACAAAACACTTAGGACGGGATAGATACCTTACCGTCGGTGAATATAAAAGCATCAAAAATATAGACATCAGAATATGGAACGATGGGAAGTTCCCTACTAAATTCGGCGCCTGCCTGCGATTACAACAGTGGCTGGAATTAGCTGATAACGCACAGAAAGTGTATTAACATTTACAAAGCAGATCTTCTTTGGAAAGGATACATATCGGACATAATGAACACGTGACTTATGATCATGAACACCGTGTTGTACATATCCGAAAATTCTTTTACCCGAAAGACAGTGAGAGACTTTGCCCTACGAAGACAGGTGTAACTCTCAACCACTCAGAATTTGAACAGTTGATGTCCACCATTAATGACATCACTGTGGCTGTACCGGAACTACAAACTTTAGTACCCTGCTACATGCAAGAGGATCATAAAAAAAATCAGCTTGGCATTTTAATGTGTAGTTTCTGTTCACCGGAATTATGCAAAACATATACACCTGATTCGTTTTAAACTGTAATTATTATGTAATGTAATAAATGGATTGTGTTTGATAAATAATAAAATGTGTAAATTATTAAAAGATGCGTTCAGTTTTACTGCTATGGAAAAGCCGACCCACGTGTAGAAAACCATGTCGAAATTATTCTCTGGCATGACCTTCTTCGATTATCTTGTGATTTTTGTAATAACACTACAGAATGAGAATGACTTGAGAAATACCACGACACGACCAAACTCTGCACCTCGTTCTGTAGTTTTATCACTTAAAAACAAAATAGCGGCCATGTTTTTCGTATGATTCGAACTAAAATCTCGTGATAACATCTGAGTGACGTCGGGCACGTACTCGCCAAATTGCGTAATGATTGGTGGAAACATGAGCCCACTATGACACTTTAAAATTCGAAGTGCATTTATGACTTAAATAAAAGATGACAACTGGAGGCCAAGTTTCTCAACCGAGAACCCGTGGTTCGGCGTGAATTAAGCCTGACATTTTATTTTAAATATCTAAAATTGGAAATAGTCTGGCAGCCATGTTATTGAAAAATATTCGAACCAAAATATGGTGCTGACCTCTAAGTGACGTCTGGCACGCACGTGACAAATTTCATAATGATAAGATAGAAAATGAGAACATAATGGTACTTTTTTTTACTTGAAGGTAAGTGACCACTCTGTTATAATGCTCCTGTCGTTTAACATAGATTTGCGACATCACTGCCAGCGGTGATCTTGAATTTTACTATTTTATGGCTAAATAATTTGGTTGATCGTACAGACGACACCCCCTGTCCGATCGTCACCAGATTCCACAACGATCTTCTGGATAACCAGGGTGAGAGTAATCTAATTTTCCCGAATTTCGTTAAAAAACATTACCACAGGCAGCAATTTGGTATCTTACTGTTTGATCCTCTTTTGCATGACTGAATTGTTTAGCAACTGTACAGACATATCCCTCATCTGATAGTCACCACACCTTATATTGATCTTCGGGCTGACAACTAGATGGGAGCTATCGAATGCTTTGAAATTTTTTGGAAAACATTGTCGCCAGCAGTCATCTTCTATTTTGGTTTTTATATACATGTATATCTCTTCATTCGGATAGCCAGTATTACGTAGGTACTTCAACTTTCCGCATTCCTGTCATCATTTGAAATATAAAAATTTACCTGATACATGCACCCTTCAAAATTTGTTTCGTCATATCTATTTTAATGACCCGTATGGTAATATTGATACAGATATATTTGTCAAACATTTCTTTGTACAATATACAGGTATTTAGTTTGTAACTAAATCTAGAAATATATAATAGTAGCTGGTGGACCCTACTTCGTCCGGGATGTTTCCCTCTGATTTTCGGAGAATTGCGCGATTTAACCTTGAATTTACCATTTTAAAGGTGAACGTCATGTCGGGTCACGATTTGACCCGTCCAAAACACATTTAATGTATGTGACCCTAAATGCGTTCAGTTGTATGTTCAAATATCTATGGGTAAGGCGTTGATTGATTCCTGATAGTTCGATTATATACACCATATTGTAAAGTGGTAGTTAGAGAAAAAGTATAACGAATGTTAGAGATGATTTAATCAAGTTTGCCATTGAAATAACAGTGTACCATTAGTCGGGATACATAGCTTAAAGGGGCCACATACAGGTATTTTAAACGGACCATATACGATGCCATTATGAAATTATGAAGGAATTTTCAATACTAGTCAAATAGAATGTTGTGGAATTTCCACATGTAGAATGTTCCAGAAAAATTGCGTGGTTGAAGATTACATGTGTCCAATGAGCGGGGAGTGAGTCGTTAGGGTTCACACAAAGATTGCATTGAAATTCCAATGACTCAGGTGTTGCACCTGAAGTAAGTATTGGTTATTTACTAGCAGCACCAAACATCGATACGAACGTCTCCAAGGTTATGAAACACACATAACCCCGTGAGAGCTTTCCGATTAATGACAGCAAGCCATATTTCCGACTAAATCCTGAAAATACCAATAATTCTGTTGTGGATAAGGGGTCGATTAATTAGGGCATTACTGTATGTGATCTATGTGCATGAAATATATAGCCATAAAACAACACACCTCTACGCCTGGCTCTCTCTCTCTCTCTGCCCCTCTCTATTTCTTCCGCCACTCTTTTATGTTTGCTAGAGTATGAGAGGGGCCTCGTTTGGTTACATACGACCATGAAAGTAATATTACCTGTATACAGATCATTTACTTTACTAAAGGGGAATATTCAAGAAGGTAGATAACTCGAGGGTTTAATATATTGCGAGAAAGACGAGACCTTAGCTTTGTTGCCTCTGTCAGCACACTTAATGACATGTGTTTGTGATGAAGGTTATAGCGCATCGGGCGAGAGATGTTAATCTTTTTAATAATGTGGATTCAAACAGCAGAGCAATGGCTGGAGAATGTGAAGCTTCGAAAATTGCAGAATGATTCCATTAATCTATTCTGTGAATGATTGTGCAATACTTTACCATGAGATTAAACCAGACGCTCTTCAAATGTCTTCAAATGAGAACATGTTATGGGACCATGGACTTGAGCGATTCAAACTGAAGCTTATATGGCGAACATTCCAAATGCATTGGCAGAGCATGTGATACAAGTGCTTTTGATAAACAGACAGTGCGTTGTCGATTCTAATGAGTTTACTGCCCAACTGTCAGGTCACGTGACGACTTTGAGAATATTATATTATAGGAGATACCCTCTGTTATTGTTTTTTCACATTCTAGAAAATTCTTGTATGATTTCTGAGAATTTGTTTACAGGGATACACCAGAGAGAGAGAGACATAGAGATGACGAGAGAGAGAGAGAGAGAGAGAGAGAGAGAGAGAGAGAGAGAGAGTGAGAAGAGAGAGATAAAGGGGATGAGATGCTGGGAGAGGGGGTAGTTGTGAGAAGTATTCCATAATTGAGTTGAGTTGATACGTAATGATACGTAATATGTAAAGATTTGTAAGGCAGAACGATTAAAGAAAGCATATAGAGCACCAGAAGAGATATATTTTAATAAATATTATTAACAGATGTAGAATTCAAGAGAATAGTGTACCGCCAGTCTGAACCGATTAGTGTGTATCTGTTTGTGAAAATGTATAATGATCGGTGTCCCTACATACTTCATAAATGCTTTAAGTTGGATTGCCAGGAAAATCTATGAAGTGATGGTCTCATACACTCATCACCCCCCCCCACTCTATTCACAAACCCCTTGCACAGAAGCCGTTAGGAACATGCATTTTCAATAACAGACATGTTGATCTGTATCGTGGCAGTTAATGACTTAAACGTGTGTTTAATTACGAAGCTTCGAGAATCTGTCTGTCTGTTGTGTTGTGTACGGAAACATATCGCTGTGATTTAATTTATTGGATATTGACACGTGTTTTACCCCTGGTATACAGTCTGATTTATTCCTGAGAATTCGATTACAGGTATCAAATTAAAGGAAACACATACGACACAGGTATGAAACTTAAAGGGGTCACGTACTATGCCTTTGCAATTATGAAGGGATTTTTAATAGGGTCCAGAATATTGGAGATATCGGAGAAGGTTCCAGAACTGCGGGGCCAATGAGCGTGGTGTCAGCCGTTAGGGTTCATCCGGAAGTATTGCATCAGATTCCAATGACTCAGGCGTTGCGCCGGAAGTAAGGGATTGCGTTAGATTGTAAAGACTCATTACACCATCATTGTCAAATATACTTCGTATCTGACGAACAGTATACACGACGTACTTCGATGACGGAAGTATACGATTGCCCATTGTACCTTTCTCAAGGGCCCGAAAGCGTATACAACCATTATCAAATAGCCACACCCACGAAGTACACATCCATATACAGAAGGACCCCCCACAACCGTGACGTATACAAATACACACACGCGTATACTCAAACACCCACGCGTCGCCACGTCATACGGTGCGGGGGCGGTGGTACTTTGATCTTTGTTTACATACAACGTCGTTACGTCATACGGTGCGGGGGCGGGGTACTTTCCTTTGATCTCCTTTGATGTCGGTAGACAATAGGGCAGTATAATATGTACCCATACTTCCAATGTACTTCTATAATGTACCTTTACCCCCCAAACCAGCGTCTATGCAGCACCACGTGCAGACTACATAATACATTCCTAGGCCAAAGTGATCCAAAGTATGAAATGAAGCTGGTAGCTATTATGGTAATGATTGCGTGATCTGGTTTCAGCGCAGGAATACCTTGGGGTCTAATTTCTCAATAGTACACAAATAATGTTTGTCATGCTGCTATTGTAGGACCTGTTAGTGTGCATAACAATGATATCTGATCCACGAATTCATGTACCGACGAAAAAGCCTTTTGATGACAAACCACGAAATTGATGGCAACGAAATCAAAGCCAATCGCAGTATAAGAACAATAATGTGTTAAATGGCCATTTGTGCCAACACATACTATGGTAAATAAATATATGATAATTATGAGTCACATGACGAGGAATTGGCCCTTCATGTCCCTAAAATTCGAAAAAGATGTAATAAAATTTGAAGACAAATTATTATTTTAACGCCCAGAATATCCGGCATTGAATAGAGCAGTGTAGCGAATACTAATTAGATGTCACAAATAAACCACTTTAGCAGAAATGATGGTTTCTTGCACTTTCGAAAATGTGGACACAATGGTGACGATGTAGTGTGTGGCTGTATTGTCACAGGTGGGTGTATATGTATGCATCTGTTGTATGTATGATCATGACTGGGTGTATGGATAAATATGGAGTGATCTTATTTTTTATAATTAATAGATATTAAAACAAATTATTTATATATATATATATATATATATATACTAGCTGGTATACCCGACTTCGTCCGGGCTGTTTCCCCTCTGCTTTTCGGCGAATTGCGCGATTTGACCTTGAATTGTCCATTCTGAAGGTCAAGGTCCGGTGGGGTCACGATTTGACCCGTCCAAAACACTGCCCGGACAAAAGTACACGACAAAAGGAATCCATCCGGTTTTACCCGATTTGACCTTGAATTGATCATTTTGAAGTTCAAGGTCAGGTCGGGGTCACGATTTGACCCGTCCAAAATACCCAGTGGACAACAGTAACACTACGTATCAAATTTCGTCGAAATCCCATACAAAATCGCGATTTGACCTTAAATTGACCCGATTTCAAGGTCATGGTCACGTCGCACGGGCAAACAAATAGGCTTACGACACTCCCCATACGAAAGTATCCCTAGACACTAATTTTCATCGAAATCCCGTGATACTCGGGTGTTTGACCTTGAAATTACCCGATTTCAAGGTCAATGTCACGTCGCACGGGCAAATTAATAGGCCCATGCCATTCCCCGGCCGAAAGTATCCCCACATACCAAGTTTCATCGAAATCGGCTCGGCCGTTCTCGAGTCCATCGCGAACAGACAGACAGACACACACATACAAACTTTCCTCAAATATATATTAGAGAATATCAGTGAAAACTGGAATTGAGCTGCAGGAATAACATATCACGTTATTTTTTGTTGGAAACTCTCCTAAACCGTAGACTATGGTCATGCTCACATGTTGTAAGTGGTTCTTGTGTTATCGTAATGTTCTAGGGTTCATGTTTGGGTATACATCACCATTTTTGGTGATAAATGAGAGAATTCTGGAATCCACCAAAAACATAATATACGTCGTCAATGGATGCAATTTTATAGCTTTATTTATCTATACTTATGTTTTCAATGTGATTTATCTACATAATACGTCAACTGTTGTTGTTAGTGTAAACATATTTTATTGCATAATAACGCTACGGGATTGAGACACAAGTTTTGCAACTTTTTGCGGCAGATGTTTGCACATTAAGGTGGTTAATTAAAGTTTAAACCGCGATGTCGAGGTTATGTATAATTGGACACCCCTAAATATGTTCCGGTTTTGTGTACTATTCAGAGTAGTATCTCCAAGGAGGAGTTTCCCGAGGTTAATATGTTGTACACCCAGCGTAGCAAGTTGGTCAAACCACACATATCTTTGGTTTGTATAAAATGTTGTAGTTATTGGGATTTCGGGCGAAAATTGGGGTTTTAATAGAAAATTGTGATTTTCGCATATAAAACCAGTGGGTGGTCGTCCTGTTCACCCGGCATCTATTGTTTCTGATAGGTGTTGCGGTAGGTGTTATAATCCTCAACATCACAGAGTTGCCCACTATGGTTTTTATCATTCATCATGACCAGTGCGAACTGCGAACTGCGTTTTCTTTCTTTTTTGGGGGACCACTTTTTCGAATACAAAATCAGTGAAAACTGGAACCCAGCTCTAGGAATAACAGTTGACCTCATTTATGGTCGCTGATTCAATTAGACAAGATTATATGGTGAGTTTCATATGGTATGTGAGGTTTATTGTGTGAATAAACATTTTAGTGTTTATTTTGTCCATTTTGAAGCAAAAACACATTATTTTGTGTTACATGAGAGAATTATGGAAACCATCAGAACATAATATACATCTCTATATATTGCTAGTATGTTTGTAGAAATTATATAGGGCTATCGAGTAACAGAGTGAGATTAATTGCATTTAATATAACACGGTGTCATTGAATATTAAAGTTATATATCAGTTTATGCATATACATGCGAACACAGCGGTTATTGTTATATACATAATTAGTCAATACACTACATCCATATACATACCATGCGGTGCATTTCAAATGTTAAATGCTACTTTTATGTTCATTTTCGGGACAAAATAACTAGGCCATTGTCCATACTGCGGATGTTTTTAATAGAGAAATTCGCGAAATAAATTCTGCACCAAATGTGTAAGTGACATAAAATATATAAGCTTCAAATTAAACCCAGTAGCTCAACATCCGAATAGCGCGTTGTACTTTTCTGAGATCGAAATGGGTCGAAAACGGAATGATTTTCTCTGCTGCATGCACATGTATCAATGGAATTAACAGCATTTATCCCAAGTCTCTGCATACATTTGAAGGCATTTATCTCTTTAGTTCCCACGCTAGCTGTGTAAGCCACCCCGTCATCTCCCTGTTGCTATATCATAACCCCGACGGCGTGTTCCCGGCCATATATCAAGTACCAGACCATATTTCTCCAGGATTGTTTGGGTCGTCAGATAGTACCCGTTGTTCCATAAATGGTGGTAAACATGTAACTGTGTTGACGCAGTGAGGATAATCTGTTGGAGTGACATTTCCAACTGGTCTAATGAGCCGGTACGTGTACGTAATTTGATAAAAAATCAACACCTGCTTGAGCCATGGGAGCAAGAGCCATGGGCAAGCAATCATCTTCGACCTTTTCATTAGGATTAGTGTTATGAATGTACAATGTTTTTTTTGCGGTAATGGGTATATGTCGCTACTGCCAGAAATAATGTATTTCCGCCGGAGAAAAGTACAAGTCGCTCGCGAAAATAAATAAATAAATATATTTGTCCGGTATCAATTCAAAAACTCTAGATATTATCTGTGTTGTTATCACAATAACGCGATGTCGCACTGTAATGCTCTGTTCGCGGCTGTTTGTTACTATTCTTTGGTAATTCGCTGTACGTACACATGTACATAGAAAGCTCCGGCCTCTTATATCTATAGCTTGAACGGCTTCTTATTTATTAGCACAAATCAATGGTAATTTAATCTCCATATAGCAATGTACAGACTAAAATATAGGTATACATGGTATGTCATTGAATTTTCGGTGGGTTGTCTAATTACTCAAAATCAACTTTGCTTCGACTTCAAAAAGACACGAATATATTATTACATCTTGCTAAGTGCGGAATATGGAAGTTCATATTTGTGCAAACACATTCAGCCTATTCTCCCATAAATAAGCGCATATATAACTTATTTTCAAACACGAAATAGGCCCATATAGGGATTAATTGAATCTGAATTAAGCTATATATGAACCTAAATGGGACACGATCAAAACAGCCGAATACATATATGCTCATATGGACACTTAATCAACTTTTTCATCGACACGGCGTACCAGTTAAACGCTCTTTATAATGTATTTTAACTGCGGCCCGCGCCATTCAATGTGAGTATGAGCGGGTACGAGCCTAAAATAGCTTATTTCAGAATTAGATAAGTTCCATATATTTACATACACCTGATGTCGCTTCCGATTTCCCCATAGCGTTACGGTAGACACGCCCCCTGAGTCAATGTGTTCATAAACCTATGAACGTAACGTGACGTCACTTTCAATGTCGTTCAAAGGTTTATGAACACATTGATCCCGGAAACCACCGGGGATTGTCGGACATGAGCGACTGCTTGAGTATTCAGCACGTCCGGATTTGGCAAGAAATTTGTTTTGGTCTGTAATCAGTGTTGTTACATACCCTGCACCTAAAACTCATCTCCTCTGATTACACAACCCACGTCTAGACACTTGTTGCAATGAGAATAAAACGTGCGGATATCTCACACATCACAGCTATGCTGTAATAAAAGGTGACACTCTGTTTATAACCCCCAAAGCTTTCGAAACATCGCGAACAATGGTTTTTGCTCATATGCATAATTTGCAATTGAAATGCGATCTGCATGTATAGTGTTGCGACCGACGTAAATTCGTTTTATGGTGTAAGTTTCATATTGGGTATTCTTTCATTAGCACCGTGGACCACATATTTGCACAAACGCATTTTATTGCAGCTATAATATTGAAATACCGCAGACAAATTACACAACCGAGCGATCATACAATACGATTCGTGTTACTAAGCGTTGATGTTCAAATAACAGCGCCACTCAGTAGAGTTTGATCATTTGCCTTGCCGCTACAAATATTCACACGACCTCAAAAATGTATCATTATGGTAGAACGGCGTGTTGCCAATTTCTTATCCAAAGCCGAAACTTAATTGTTAGCTTCATATTTTATCATTCTTGAAATCAACACGAGTCGTCTACATTCATTACAAGCTGAACAAGACATTTCGTCATACTATTATGTGTATACTTTACTGTGAAATTGCGTTTTTCCGCTCTCCGTCAACGGATTCTCATAATGTTTGGTTTTCTAAAAAGCGAGGATTCGAACTGTCCGAACTGAACTCCATGCGTTCATTTAAAGTTGAATAAATAGTGGGAAAAAAAGACAATCATTGTTCATAATGAATTTAGTATATAAATATAAATAATAAACGGCGGATTCAACGTGGTCATGTGTTTTGACCGCGATAAAAATTCAGCAAACTGCGCATGAACCCCTTCGGGGTTCATGCAGTTTGCTGAATTATTATCGCGGTCAAAATCCCATGACCACATTGAAACCGCCGTTCATTTCTTATATGTACCTATGTGGATATTTAGGTCCTATATGAACCTATTTGCATGAGGATATGTTGACACATTATGGCATCAACATTTAAAATTTAGCACCGACATTTGGTTGCTGGTCATTCATGTTTCGACGAAAATTGTTATCGTTGTGGCCTCGGTGGTTTGGAGTAAGGCAACTACGTTACTGACACATCAGAAGAAACCACTTATAGGCAGTGGCCTACAGTTACTGTCAGTGTTATTGTAAGTTTATGCCGAATCTGGCTCCAATATAAACCCTATCCAATATAAATGTGTACCAATACATATCGGGATTTAAATATATGTACAAAATGAATACGTGCGATGGGAGATAACTCTAATGTCCTTGTGGCAGTGGTATCTCAGCAGAGCGATGGGATATTTCGAGAATATCAGCAATAACGTCCAGAGGGTTAGTGCCTAATGTTTGTGGTTTCTACCATAATTCTGCCTGCGGATGGTCGTTTTCAAGGGAAAATTAGATATGGCAAGGACTGTGAGCAGAATAAAACAGAGTCATCCATATATTTTATGGATGATGCAAGTATAAATGGATTTTTATCTTGTTTACGCCTAGTTTATCAATACGCTGAATCAACAATCTGTTCTGGCGAAATCAAGATTATATTATCAAATGTTTCAATCAGATATAAATTATTCATTATTTTGAAAAGTGACACATAGAGCAGATCGCCGATATCTGATTACTCGTCAGTTTAAACATTTGTCGTCATCGTTGCAATAACTTCATAAAATATAGATGCCTGTTAGTTCCGAGATAAGGGTATGTTTTTTTTTTACCTTGTTTCGATTGTTGTCATGACGCCATTGTCCGAAATCCATTAATATGCACTAAAAGTGAAACGCTATGCAATCAAGCATCAACAATTCATAGGAATGTCTAGATGTGTTCCATATATTTTATGATGTGCAGGCGTTGATGCACAGTGTTGATGACCGGTGATGGAAATTGCTACAAGCATTTGTGTTCAGGATTTTGCCATTTGAACGTTCAATATTGTGTCACAAATCATTGCAAACAAGTATATGAATTCAAGTATCTAATATTCCCGTCTATTTATCAAGTAGTTTGTGCGCCTAAGCTGACAGAACGTACCCAACACATACTAACATTGGAGTATATGGGTCCGGCGGGAAGGGTCAACACGACCTTAAATGACTAAAATATAAAAATTAGTCGCACCGATTCTGATAGACGGGTACTATATGAATTCAAATCTGCAATATTCCCATCAATTTGTCAAGCAGGTTGTGTGCCTAAACAGTCGCAGCACTTTAGGTCTTGTGGGAGATCGTCTGAGTTGATAGACATGCAAATAATTAACTGATTGGCTTGATGCACCGATGCATTGATAGTCACATTAATGTTTGATACAGTTGATCGCTTTTTTCCATACACATGATGATCCAGGCTTTAGTTAGATCAGGACAAGTTTATTTATTTCAGTTTTACATTTTTCGAAGCTTCTTTCTGAAGGATGTCGGGAAGGAATTTTTTTCACCCCACCATGTCATAGCTTAATATCATCTCCGCTGAGGCTCATATGAGGTCCTTAATCGTTAAAGAAGGTCTATCTATTCTGTAACAAGTTTTTATATTGATTCCTTGGTGTAAAATAATATACATGTGAATCGAAGACCCATGCCATTACGCTTCTATCGATTAATATGGATTATACGTGTATTTCGAATAATTTATTGCATAAACATGTGCGATCGTTTATCTAATGACCAGTAGTGGTTACTTTTAACATATACCAGCAATTGTATTGTGTACGTTTGTCATAACTCAGCATCGCTATGGAATAAAACAATACAAAAGCTAAAACTGGGACATTTGACGTTTGAAACGTAGCAATGGAAGAACTCTAATATTATGATATCGCCTTAACCCTTTACCCAACAGAAGGGCCATGTGCCAATGCATTCTCTTATATATGCGAGTCGACCATAGGTCGCCTCGCATATATAAGAGAATGCATTGGCTTAACACATTAAAAATTATAAAATTGTTAAAGAATGTAAGAAAAAACGGTAAAAAGTGTTAAAAAAAAGTTTTTTTTTTAGGCCAATGCATTCTCTTATATATGCGAGGCGACCTATGGTCGACTCGCATATATAAGAGAATGCATTGGCACAGGGCATAACTGTAACCATCACAATATGTTCAATGAGCCGGTTCCAATGATATCCATATTTGTATGGTTTTATTGAGACAGACCGAAGATATTTTAGGCTGTTGAAGCTTTATTTGGCCGGTTTTGGCCGGTTTGTTGGGTAAAGGGTTAACGGTGTATATATGTCCATCTTGATCATCGAATTAATAATAAAATATCCGAAATAACAAATATGAAGTACTGACTGTGCATCTATACCCTGACAATTCTTGAAAACTCTCCTTTTTTAAACCCCAACCTTAATGCGTAACAATCACGAACCGTGGTGTCATTAATTTGCAGTATTATTGATTTTAATTTGCAATTAAAATGCGTTGAGCATAAATGGTGTTATGACTGACTACGTATGTGTAAGGTTCCTATTGGTCCTTTTTTTTTAAAATAAATAAGCTTCATTCCGCTCTCCGTCAACGGAGTCTCACAATTTAACCAGCAAAATAACGGGACATTAACAGCCCCCACCATGAGTGGGTTTACCGTTACAAAAATAAATTTGAAGTTTAATAAATAGGGGGATAGCCAAACAATACTAGTTCATGATGAATTTAAGCATATAAATAAAAATAATACATGCTCGATTCAACGTGGTCATAAAAATCCCGCAAACTCATTCAGGGTTCTTGCAATTTGTTGAATGTTTCTTGCAGTCAAAATCCCATGACCACATTTAATCCGCCGCGTATTTGTTGTACATGAACACTTTGGTAGTCCATCATTGTCATCAACTTATGGTACATAATTCTGATATCGCCATTGGCATTTCAATTATAAACACCAATGTTCTAATCCAATTAGCATCACTAAATTGAAAATAATAGAATATTAACATATTTGGATCACCTCGTTCAATTTTGCTGAAGAATTAAAATTTCACAAGCTTTCACTAATTTTATACAGTAAATGGAACTTGTATTCAAAATAACATAAAACAAATACCAACATTGGTCATTAAAATCAGAACGATCCTTTATTCCGAAAGTAGATGTAGTCTAGAACATTCTAGGGAATGTTATAAAGGTCAATACTATTGTTGTAGTAGATTGTCGGTTTGTATCGATATACTTTTCATGAATTTTCAAGGAATTATACACACATTTATTCCGAAATATTAGAGTCGTTTCCATGACAACAAAATCAATGCCCAACCATATAAGCCATCCAATCAAGATCTTCAAAATGACATATCACAGTCCGTTTGATAGTGTGTTGTTCTCAACCAGCACTGCAATTCCAAAAATCACAATTTTCTCACTAAAAAACCCTAAAATTACCCCAAAAACGGCGTTCCAACCACCATACGGACTCATATCTCCAATAGGAACGTTCACATATCGTCCTTATACCATTAAACCAGAATTGACTTAAAATGAAAAATGAATGTTGAAAAATGCAGCCTTCCATTATTCGATCGATAGCATTTATTGACAATACCGTCGATATGTGACAATACTTTTGGGGCCCCGTTTCCATGACAACCGCACCACTTTCAGATCCGATAGTAGGTCATATCAATTAGCCTACATCCTCACCTTTCCAAAGATACCAAATTTGTCCTTAAGTACGGTGGGTATATTAAATCGATTTTTTGGGATATCTGCCGCTCACCTATTAGTGGATATGACATTAAGCTATTGCATGTTTTCATATTGGATGGTGGGATCGTGGGTTGAACATGTTCCTTCCCGCCACCCTTCGGAAAGAGTCGTTCGAGTCAGGGATACACGGAAGGAGAGAGGGGCACCAAAATTGATCAAACTAATTTTAGCGCCGATTTCCACCAAATTGATATATATTCTTCTTCATGATACAAGGAATCTAATTGTGCGATTTAAAAACGCCAAATTGTTGTAGTTTGGATGATAGATTTGGGGGGGGGGGGGTGGGCACTAAATTTTATAAGAATGGGATTAGTCGCCGATTGCCACAACACTTATACAAAATCATCCCCATGTTATGAGGAGCCTATAATGGTGTGGCTTAAATCTGTCAAATGTGACCTCATTCGAGTCAGGGGTGCACTGAAAGGGAGAGGGGCACCAAAATTGATACACAATATTTTTAGCGCCAATTTCAACCAAATTGATACACGTTCTTATCCATGATACGAGAAATCTAATCGTGTGATTTAAAGACGCAAATTGGTGCTGTTTGGGTGATAGATGGGGAGGGGAGGGGTGGTCACCAAATTTGATAAAAAAAATTTTAGTCGCCGATTAGCACCACACTTATAAATAATCATCTCCATGATATCATAAGTGTAATTGTGTGGTTTAATGATGTCACACGTGGGGTCATTTGAGTAAGTGGTGTATAGAGGTGAGAGGGACACACAAAATTATAATAATATGTTTAGCGCCGATTTCCACCACATTGATATATATTCTTCTCCTTGATACGAGGAATCTTATCGTGTGGTTTAGATACACCAACTTGGTGCCCTCTGAGTGAGATATATGGGGACCTTGAATTTGATACGAATTTGTATACTCGCCAATTTTCACCAATTTTATATATATGCATCTCTAATCTCTAATGAGTCTAAGTGTGTGGTTTAACGGTGAGAAAAGTGGCACCGCTTGAGTCCAAAATAGGGACGAGGGGGGGGGGGGGGGGGGTCACCAAAAACTGAATATTTTTAGTATCAATTACCATAAAATTCAGACACGTTCTTCTCAAATGATACGAGAAATCAAATCATGTTGTCTGTCTTTCTGTCTGTCTGCATGCGTTCTGTATATAACTTCACGGTGTGCAATCGAGATGGCACCAAGGCGTTCTAAGAGGGGTAAATTTTTACGAGGAAGATAATGGTGCGGGTTAAAATTTTCTAAAGTGACGCTGTTGTGTCAGGGGAAGAAAAGGGGGAGGTCGGCAAAATTTAAAAAATATGATGAAATAGTTCTGTCGCCGATTTCCAACAAACGCACACATAATCACCTCCGCGATATGGGACTGTTCGAGTCAGCGTTGCAGGGAGGCATCAACAATTGATTTAATAAACTATTTTAGCGCAGATTTCCACCAAATTGATATATTATTCTTCTCTACGAGGAATATAATCGTGTGATTTAAATACGGCAAATTGCTGCCGTTTGGGTGAGAGATGTGGGGGGGGGGGGTGGTAAAAACTATTCTAAGAATTTGTTTAGTTGCTGATTACCACCAAACCTATATATAATCATCTCCAGTATATCATGCATCCATGAGTCTAATGGACGTGGTTTAAATATGTCAAAAGTGGCGCCGTTAAAGTCATGCATGAGGATGGCAGTTGCACCAAAGCTGATACAAATATATTTAGCACTAATTTCCACCAAATTCATACACGTTCTTCTCTAATGATACGATGAATTAAATCACACTTGGTGTCGTTTGGGTCACGGGTGGCGAGAGGATATGCACTATCATTGATCAGATTGCCATTCGCCGATATTCACCTATAAGTTATATGTAGTTACCCAGACAATCTCCATGTCATTTTAAGGAGTTTTGGGCGTTCAAATTTCACAATCTCGAGAAATGGTGACCCGATTAAGTTACTTGAACAATTATATCTTCTCAACTGTCATATGTATATGGGGATGGCACACATTCTTGCAAACTGAGAGACCTCGAACCGTCAGAGGATTGCATATAGATTATAATACAATTGAGTCGGTTCCATTCAATACAGTTTCCACAATAGGTTACAATTTGTCAAGAGATATGTGTCGAAGGCCTGTTTAAAAATAGTAGTCACAGTGTGCAGTCAAATATATTTTTCTTCTGATATAAAACAAAACATGACTTTTCAGTATCATCCAATACTGATATCTGACAAGGGTATATCTGCACGATACAGCGGAATTTTTAGAACAGACTCATCGACTGACATACACAACTCAAAATCTCGCTCTGCGTCTGGCACAGGTAGCTGATACACATGCGCAGCAACATTTCTTTTAAACTGTGAATATTTAGCCAATATATAGCCCCACGAACAGGGGATCACCTGGAAATTTCTTTAAAACATCTGTATCGTCATGGATATATGATAGCCAGGTGTCCTCAAGATCTTAGTCCAACCCACTAGATTTATTGATACATCTCTATATGTAAAACCCAATTGTCGTCTTTTAGTTTTGCGAACTAATGTGTTTATGGTGTTCATGTATTATATTATAACATCTGAAGTATACGCTGTTGTAAATAAATAAATACTTCATTATTGGTGGAACGGATTAATCGCGATAAACAAAATGACAATCGACAAGGTCAGCCACTACTTATATTCCATGACTGTAAGAATCATGTTTTGTGATGCTATTTGAATATACAATTTATGAGAATACGTGTAACACTTTGAGCAAGAGTGTTCTCTATTCCCAACAAATATACACAGCGTGCAGAGGGTTTCACATCACTTTTACCTGGGCAACGCCGGGTAACCCTGCTAGTATATATATATATGGAGAAATCTCGAGTTCACGAAGAATAGAAGTAATCGCCTCTTGCACGGAAACTAAATTACAGCACTTGACATCATATGTATACCAAAATCAGTGATTGTGGAATTTGTGTCCAACACTCCAACTCATAAATTCCACCGTGGTTCTTGATTGGTTGGTTGATTAAGAGTCTATCTGCGTCGTTGCCAAGGCAGTCATGCCATATCTCGTTATTTACATCACCGTCGCACCGCCATGACTCCACCATTGAACCTGTAAGCAGAGGATTTGTTTGTTATAACATGCCATTGGGAATATTATTTTCAGTGTATGTACATCTATATCAGTATTATAATTCATACAATACAGAGCGCATTTTAAGAAAGGAAAATAGTTTTTGAAACATGCTAAATGTATACTACTCATTATAGCTTCACATAATGAATGTTCTGACATTTTATAAATATATTTTACTTTATCAATATGGCCAAATCGAAGCCTCATTAAGCACAATTTTGACACGGGGAAATTTACGATTTTACATAAGGATGTTAGCTATATAACACAATACATTCATATATAAGGATTATAATATTAGAAACATGGCGAGTTTGATAATAATGGACCCCCCTGTTATAGTATAAACGATAACTCTTCAGCTTGTACGTGACTTTATCCAAAGGCTAATAATACTTTAATGATATCTCACATTCTCACTATTCTGCAGTATTTATAATTTGAGATTATTTCTAAGTTCATTATTTGCCAATGTCTTGCTAGGAACATGCATTTATGATATATAGTCATGTTATCATATTCAGCCAACTGTATAATAATTTACTTCAATTTAGGGGGATTTTGAGTAGTTTATTGAATGGCATAATTATCTTCACAATTTAAAGTTCTGAGCACAAACGGTGGCTACATATGTAGAACTATAAATCGCATATTAGATATATGGCACACCCATACCTCGGTAACCGAATTTACGCGAGTTATACATAGCAGCGGAGCCAAACTATGCATGTTAATTTTTCACATTGTCTTGGTAAATCACCGATATAGTGGAACAATAAATACCCCACACACCCAACAATTTGTTTCCCTTGGTACATTGATCGTCCATTGTGGCATTTCAAGGTTCATTGCAACAGTGATGCCCCATCATATTCAAATGAAATTATTTTGAAACACCAATTTCAGACATTTTGTGTGATTCCGTCGGCCACATAGAACTTGATACTATAATACGACTATAGGGCATTTCAGTGGCACCCATAAGTCTCAGTCAATTGGGACGCCGCTACAGATCGCGTTATCTTAGATGACTATTGTAAAAATTGGCGGTATATATATGGCCCTATGTCTATTATATTCCCAGCTAGCTAGAGTCCGAAGCCGCCATCGTACGCCGCCGCCGCCAGCCATATTGGCCACAAGCCGCCGCCAGCCATATTATTTCTAACGCCAGCCACATTTAAAAATCTCCGCCGCCGGAATTGTAAAATGGCTGAGCCATGTGCATGGGCTTATATGTCAAGCACAACTGTACTGTGAATCGCAAAGAACTAAACCGCATTGCCTAATATTGGCATACTCGCATGGTTGTTATATTATCAGAACACCTGGCCCCTTAATGTGGAATAGACTATCCCAAATGCATGCTTTCATATAACTGAATGGGCGCATCCATTCGGTATTGAAAGGGTTAAAATATAAATTGTTTATATCGACAACACCCAGGATCAGACATCACTGGCATTTGTCAATATATACACATAAGAATAGAAAATAGTTTGAAATAGTATATATCATTACTATCCGGTTCATCATTCAATGATGCATGCATATATCGCAAGATGGCAGTGATGATAGCAGTCTGAAGTCGACAGAAGTCCCAATGTAACTACTTATACCGAGTAGATGGGAAACTACATAGTATATCCATGCCAGTCCTTCGTGAATTTCGCCGTAATGGAAAAGCCCAACATCAAAAGATTACGTGTGGTCTGGAATTCTACGGGTTCACCACAAACGCTAAAAAAACGGCATCTTAACCGATAACAGTGGATTAGGAACATTTCGGAAACGGAAATACGCTGAATGATAACATCTCAGCCGGCTGAGCCGCCATATTTCGTCAGCCACGAATGTCGTGACTGAGCCGGCTTAGCTAGCTAACCAGCCACGAAAATCGGTTGAGCCAGCCATGAAAACTATTTGTCGTGGCTTCGGGGTCTACAGCTAGCAGTCTATATAGAGAGACTCTAAGATAAAGGGCTATATACCACTTTACTCAAGTTGCAGGTGGGCTGGTTGAGGTGCAGAAAGTCATAAAGCTTTATACATACAATATGTTCTCTTCTTGTTCATAATACTCATGCGGAAACATACAACACAGTTGAACACACTGGTATGGACAGATGATGATGAATCAGAAGCGACATGAATCCGAAGATATATATATTTGGTTGAATCAGTAACCTACGTATGAAGTCTGGAAGCTATACCCTAGAACGATAGATAATACCTAATCTAGAATGTGTATATACTATATAATAGAGAACTAGGGTATAATTATATAAAAGAGTAGAAACACCATTAACGCTCCAACATGGAGACTTCCAACAATTACAACTATTTACAGCACCGTGATAACAAAGGGATTTATCCAGGTAAATGGACCATCCATTCCAAACTACTCTAAAATTATACATTACAGATGTGGATGGTCACAACTGATTTATAAATATAAATGGATGATAAAACAATACATGTAACAAGACAACACAAACGTGACAAGTAAAATGATCAGAGATAATAAATAATATCAGCTTACCAATTCGAAATTATTTGAGTCCGGGTGAACATGTATATCCTTTATGGAATAACTTTATGAAACTTATATATTAAGTAGTATTTGTTGATTTATATATATAAGTTTAAGATAATAACACAACCGCTCCATTTTGTTTATATGATAAAACTAACTCCCTAACGGCTGGAAACCTGAGTGAGAAGTACTCACTGCGGGATTGTGCTAAAGTTAAAAGAGGCAAGGCAGCAGGTAGAAATTAAGTAGGAGAGAGACGGACAGATTTATGTGCAGTGTAAATTAACAAATGATGGTTTAGTAATTATTGTTAAAAAGGTTGTTAATAATAAATAATCCTAATAATTCTGATCTAATATAATATTGATAATATTACATATTTTACCACCGCCACATGTATAAACCAGTTACAATAGAATATAGAATAATAAACATACTTACTATAAATACATCTTGGATCCGCAAGGATTACAAAGGATATAAATCTGGATACATTTGTAGAAACACGTCATTTAGGTTTGGTTCTGTTTTTCGGTCTGATGATCTCGAGGCCGGTGGGTTCCTCCTCAACTCCGGCGTAGTAGTTTCGTCCTCGAATAGCGCCGGTCCCGTTATCCGGCCAGTTTCACAACACTATTCCCTCATTTTGAAGAATCCCATTTTATAGAATTTTGATGAATCCCCCGTGTCGAAAGTATAAACCCAAAGTTTGTAGAATGCTGACGTCCAAGAATAATGAATCCCAATTTTTTATGACAAGTCCAAAGTTTTACACACAATCACAGAATCACAAACATAAAACATAAAAATCACACCGCACCTGCTGGCGAACAGCGCATCAACAGTAAAGTCATTACAGTACATAATTAAAAAATGTCAGCCAGGGCAGTTTACAATGGCTCAATCTATGAATGTGTATAATCAGCAATGTAGAATTTACCGTACTGACTTGATTTTGAAGTTGATGATATCGTTAATAAGAACTTTGAACACGAGAGTGTCTCCTACGAGTCGAAAAGCCAGAAAATAATTTGGAACACCTGATCAACAGAAATACGTAGTTAAAATGAAGTTTATATGTTGATCGGCTGAATGCCATACAGTCTTTGTGCATTTAGCTGTGTCCGTTCTAACACTTCCTCCGGGGAAGTTCCCAGGATCCGTGCTAAGGATACCGCCCACTTCCCCAATGACTGCAGGAGTGGTAAAAGGACGTCCCGGCGAGCCGAAATGTGGTGCGTCCGACTCTAAGAGCAACCTGGTTGGCATGATGCTTCGAATAGCGTCCTTTTTAATTTCATTAACCCTTTACCCAACAAACCGGCCAAAACCGGCCAAATAAAGCTTCAACAGCCTAAAATATCTTGGGTCTGTCTCAATAAAACCATACACATATGGATATCATTGGAACCGGCTCCTTGACCACATTGTGATAGTTACAGTTATGCCCTGTGCCAATGCATTCTCTTATATATGCGAGTCGACCATAGGTCGCCTCGCATATATAAGAGAATGCATTGGCCTAAAAAAAAATCTTTTTTTAACACTTTTTACCATTTTTTCTTACATTCTTTAACAATTTTATAATTTTTAATGTGTTAAGCCAATGCATTCTCTTATATATGCGAGGCGACCTATGGTCGACTCGCATATATAAGAGAATGCATTGGCACAGGGCCGTTCTGTTGGGTAAAGGGTTAAAGTTAGCACAGGCTGTAGTAAACCCAAACGAGGTGAAGGGTCTATGGAACGACCAAGTGTCCACCATCAGAAACAATGAAAGTGAATTTGCTGGTTGTTATGAGTTTCTGCGATCACTTTTTCCAGGACATCCTGACCAAGATGCTGGTCAGAGTATCCTCTGAGATGGAAATTAGGGGTTTGCCGGAAACTCGAGCCATCCGCAAAATCTCTCGGACTAAATTATCCTGTATAAGAATATCTGGATCAGGCAAATTAATTGAACGACCAAGACCAATTTCGCCGATAGCCACGACGGCAGGATGTGCGATTAGGGCCTTGAATTTATTCATAATGGCTGGCACAAGTAACTTCCGGATCTTTTTCGGATGACACCCGATAGCGACCTTACAGGTCAAGGTGTTGATGTCTGGATAAGTATCGGGATCACAATAAATTTGTACGCCACCGATTAGAGCCCGAAGCCGCCATCGCACGCCGCCGCCGCCAGCCATATTGGCCACAAGCCGCCGCCAGCCATATTATTTCTAACGCCAGCCACATTTAAAAATCTCCGCCGCCGGAATTGTAAAATGGCTGAGCCGTGTGCATGGGCTTATATGTCAAGCACAACTGTACTGTGAATCACAAAGAACTAAACCGCATTGCCTAATATGGACACGGCATGGTTGTTATATTATCAGAACACCTGGCCCCGTAATGTGGAATAGACTATCCCAATGCATGCTTTCATATAACTGAATGGGCGCATCCATTCGGTATTGAAAGGGTTAAAATATAAATTGTTTATAACGACAACAGTCACAACACCCAGTCTCAGACATCACTGGTATTTGTCAATATATACACATAAGAATAGAAAATAGTTTGAAATATTATTTATCACATAATTTGGCCATAAAAGCAGTTTCATAATTATCGGTAATAGACACGTTTAATATCAGCGCGTACGATGACGTCACGGCGTTCTTCAAATAACTTGCGATCGCTTTAGTTTATGATTGTTGTTTTCGATGAATATTTCGCGTTGCTTCGGGTTTATTTGATCATGTGATAAAATGTATCTCAAACTCGTCCTATTTTATACGTAATTTATCAACCTCGTCCTCTAAATTCTCGGTAAACCTCGGCTCAAATCGAATTTAGTGAACTCGGTTGATAAATTCCGTATAAAATAGAAACTCATGTGAGATCCTCTATATATCATTACTGTCGGGTTCATTCATGCATGCATATATCGCAGTGATGATAGCAGTCTGAAGACGACAGCAGTCCCAATGTAACTACTTATACCGATTAGATGGGAAACTACATAGTATATCCATGCCAGTCCTTCGTGAATTTTCGCCATAATGGAAAAGCCCAACCCCAACATCAAAAGATCACGTGTGGTCTGGAATTCTACGGGTTCACCACAAATGCTAAAAAAACGGCGTCTTTTACCGGTAACAGGGGATTAGGAACATTTCGGAAACGAAAATATGCTGAATGATAACATCTCAGCCGGCTGAGCCGCCATATTTCGTCAGCCACGAACGTCGTGACTGAGCCGGCTTAGCTAGCAAACCAGCCACGAAAATCGGTTGAGCCAGCCATGAAAACTATTTGTCGTGGCTTCGGGGTCTACCACCGATGACAGTGACGGGAGCTGAAACCAGAATGTTAGTTGCCCGAATGGCTTCCAGTGCAGTGGATTTTGCATCCAGTTTGCGGCTTTGACACATCCGATCTAAATGAAAGTGAGAATCGATTTCCGTTACTGCTCTTCGTTTAGGAATGCCCGATTGGTGAGCTAGGACCTTCTTCATTGAAGCTCAATAGCCTTATAAGTCGGCTTTGGAACTGTAACGGGAGGAGAATTGATGGGTGGTTGAATACTTGTTGTCACAGTGCAGGTATAATTAATCGGCACTGCGGTGGATGGTTATTTGGTGGTTACAGTAGCCGTGCTGCGAGTTGAAGTCACGGGCACTGTGGTGGATGGGGATGATTTCACAGAGCCCCGAGTTGAATCAACTGGCACTGCGGTTAGTGAATATCGACCTTTCTTGGGCGCGGATGGAACAGGAACCAGATGGGTACGTTTCCGATCACAAGGCAGTGGATGACTAGAATGATACTGCTGCCTAGCTTCGTAATTATACTGTTGCCTAGTTTCAAATTGGCTTATACCTTCTCCGTTTCCGGGTGAGACCGCTCGAATTATTGGTCGTTGCCAGAGAAGATTTTATAGGTTCTACAGTTACTGTAGAAGCAACCTCATGTTCGACGGTATAAAAGTCGTGAATGATGCAGGCCGCCGTTATAGCGTGGGAGCTAGCTCGGGTGTAAAGATGCCAGAGGCTGAAATGATTGAACGAGCTTAAAACAACTCCTCGTGGGATGCGATTTTTAACGATTCGATCCCTCAGTATATCCATCAACCAAAAGTTGGAATTCGACTTTTGGAATTGCTCAACTTCTTTGTCTGGCCGTCTATTCAGAATGGCTGCCAAAACCCGCCAATGGGTTAAACATGCGTTAGAATTTATACGCGGTGGTATACTGAACCCGCTTTCCGGAGGGGTCACTCCCAGATCGCACCAAATGTTCCGATATGCTTAAGGGCCATTACTCCAAGAAAATATGAGTAGTACGCGGGGCTCCTTGACGCCAATCGTAAAATTGGGCATAAGTGTATTTTGAGTATGTTAGTACTATAGTACTATATATTTGAGAATCGTTGATAAAAAATGGGCGTAAGTATATTTTCCATATGGGCGTCATATTTGAGCGACATGTTGGTGTGTTTATATTTTTGGTGAAGTTGCTTCTTTTTGTAATCTCGGCCGACTATTGCGTGTCTGACACATAAACTAAATAATCTCAGCTTAAGATGGCTTAACCAAATTATTCATAGTGCAGGTCGTCATATTTGAGCGTCATATTTGAGCGTCATGTGTATATATTGAAATAAGGTCATCTGACACACCAAAACAAATAATCTCAGATTAAGGTAAATCACCTGGCTTAGACAAATTATTTCGTAAAGGTTCAGACAGGATTTGGGGGGGGGGGGGGTTAGGTATACCTCCATGTGATAAATAAAATGCTTATACATCGCATTATCTAACATCAAAACTACAGACACCGCCATATTATTTTGTGAATTTAATACAAGATTCAGACAAATTAACTCGGTATTGTTTCTATCAATTTTTTGTTTAATTTATTAATCGACAGTCTACAAATAGCTTAACTAGTTTATATACCAATTATGTGGGTGCAGATGTTGATGTTTTTTTTTTAGGTATTTATTTTCGAAAAAAATAATATATTTTCATAACATATTCTAACACACACTATCGACAACCTAAAAAAAAATGCTGCTGGAAGAGATTATGAAGTTTTTATGTTTATGCATAGTATATGGCATATACCAATGGATTGTTGACAATGATCATCACGAGGACAATACTGAACACGAGTACAATACTGATGAAAGTGATGACGCTTACAATGAAGATGATGACCTGCCTATTTTTCACTGGGTTGGTCTTATTAATCAACGGATTCATGCTGATGGTGACAATGGCCAGGATGACAGGGACTCTGACCCGTGGTCAGTATCTTCCGACCACTCTTATCTGGACGTAGAGGCTGACTACTGGACCACCAGTTCCCAATCGTCGTGGACTAGTTCGGATTCTGATTCAAGTACAGGCAGTTACCACGAACGTCCCGAAAATTAGGACATTGAAATTGATTTGGATGCAGAATATGAATATCTGATGGATAGTGCCTACTCATCAGAGGAAATGTCGGACGATTCTGTCGACTGGTAGATCTAAAAATAATACTCGGAAGAGCTGTTGATTGAATTGTGTGTATTCATCCAAAGAAATGTCTGATTCTGTCAACTGGCATTAAAAAATGAACACTTTAAATATTGTATATCCTGCCATATGTGAACTTGAATTATATCATCACCAATAAATACATGTATAATCGATTATCTTTTCAATAATAATATCTCTCTGGGTTCTATCGTGGTAAAAAATCTTTTGTTTGACAAGAGATTTTCCACTCAATGTTTGTCACAGACCTACGTCATAATACACCCCTCCCCAACAACCCCTCCTCCCCTACCCCAACCACCTTCCCATCTCACATCACTTACCCGCACATATTCATGCGCGTATATATTGTACAATGTGTACGTGTCGGAGCACAAGACATCCAAATAAGGAGTATTACCTCATAGTAAAGCGGGGGGCCTCGGTGGCTCAATCGGTTAGGGGTACAACTCCAAGCCGTTTCGCATTCCAGCGCTGGCGATAAGGGTTCAAATCCTCATGTTTCCATCGTGGACTTTGTAACTCGAAATCGTTATCTGGGAAAGTTGTCAGTTACTTGCCGATGGCCGGTGGTTTGCCGCACATGGTCACCGAGTTTATCAGCCATTGAAATCACTGTTAGATTAGCCGTAAGTGTGCGGATTTCCTCCACCATTAAAACTGGCAATGTCTTGATATGGCCTTAGTGGCTAAAGCGACATAAAACCCCAATCAATCAATCAATCAATCTCATAGTAAAGCAACGCTCTTTATTCATCTTTCAACATAAATGACACACGTGCATTATCGCGAATTATTGGAAGAGCTTACGTTTATAGAGTTATTGTTCTTAGAACGAGAATCGTTAGTCGGTTATTTTAAAAAGCGTTGCTAAAAAGGGGGCGAGGACACCGCCACACCCTGTTTTAGGGAAGTTACTCGGATGATGTGTCAGCGAGCCATTTTTCATAATTCCAACCTCGGGATGACAACGTCGTAGAGCGGTGTTATAATAATGAATGAATTTCACAGCGAAAATTACTAAGGCTATTATCCCTGTAGTTTCCCTTGTGCTCATAACCAGAGTGGTTTATTCATATAACATCAAGGTTTGCGTGTGTGTACACTTATAACATCATTATTTGTATAACGTGATATGTTGTTAACACGTCCGGGTCATGAGATTATGTGACGTTTTAGCATTAACGCGATAATTAGCTATCAAAATATGCATACATAAGCTCAAGTAAAACGTACATGTGATCATACACGCAATAATATAAGTTACTTTGATGCTGTTGTTATGAATAGAATTGTATCAACCTTACGTATTAACAGTTTATCACGTTAAACAAATAATGTTATAAGAACTGTAGGTTCTTATAATATTACAGGCTGCAGTGTCATCCTGGCAATTTGTTTACACCTGTTCGTCTTTGTCCGAATTTAGAATGGTCATCTGTATCTTCACCGAAGATATTCCTTCATGATATAACTCTGTGTTGATGCGTTCTATTTGAGCTTTTTCCACAGCCTCTTCAACCGACACGCTCTCTTCCATCTCAAACGCACATTGCTACTTCTCAAACTCAAAATAACGAAGCAAGATGGTTCGGCTATAACAGTTATGACGATGTGGCTCTGATAAATGCAGATATTTTCGCAGGTCGATTTGAATATACAGCAAGTGCCCGTGAGTCAAGTTGGTTCGAATTATCCATACAGAGCATATTTCGATGTACTCTTAGTGTCGGCGCACACGATCACGGTTGTCCTCGGTTTACCCGGCTGCGGTGTAAATCGGGCCCGATAAAATCGGGGGGTTCAGCGCACACGAGTCCGATTTTCACTCCAGTCATTTGCATGCTATGCCTATGGTCACTGTAGTAAATAGCCAACTGGTGTTGTCAGCCGATCTAGACATTTACTATAGCTAGTCATGGTGATTTATATTAATATGTATTTCTAAAGACTAATATTTATTAATAATAAACTGAATGAATATATAATATTAATAATAATATATTGAATTTGAGGTCACGGGCAATACTGAGAATACTGCCAATAGCCGTAAATTGGCGTAAACTACCTTTCCACAGCTACCGCCTTCTTGTTGCGATTACTATATACGGGCACCTATTTTCTACCCATAGGTCTACCAGCAGTTGTTACTTGTCGATGGATCAGAATTCTTGACATAATTTTCGAATAGCGGTCGCTGCTAACTATTCCGACATTTTGAATGATGTTTTGGTCATGTGACAAGCAAAACACGCGCGTTGCCATCGTCACGAGCCGGTTTTTCCGGATGAAATCAAACTCAGTTTGATCAGTCCGGTTAAATCGGATCCGACAAAAACCGGGCCAAAGTGTCGGCGCACACGATCCCGGTTGTCCCAGATTTACACCGCAGCCGGGTAAACCGGGGATAACCGTGATCGTGTGCGCCGACACTTAGAAACTGAACGTAAGGAACAACTACATGGACAAGCGTTCGAAAAGGACACGGCAGGTGCTATGGACCTGACAGATTCGAAAAAGTGGGAACACTGGCCTGTATTACAGGTCCAGAACAACACGTAATAGTCAAATAATGGATATTATGGGATCATAACAGGACAAATTACTACTTAATGGACTCCCCCTCACACTAAAATTCTGGCAGACAAGAGATGTTATTAGACTGGTGTATACTGGAACCACTGAGACATACAAGATGAAAATACAGGAAGCTAATTTGAGACTAGCGACTGTGAAAGTTAACCCAGGTGTATTACTCAGTCATACTGAATCACTCAAGAAAAGGAATGCGTGTTATCCTTTTTCAAAATCTATTATAAAGACGTATACAGTGTCAAAAGGGGCATTCAGTTTGGGAGAAGATAATCTATTTCAAGGAGACGTACCTAGTAGTTGTATTATTGGTTTAGTATCATCAAAGGCTGAAAGCGGTTGACACGATAAGAACCCGTTCAACTTTGCGACTTTTGGATGCAACTTCGTCGGATTTTACGTCAATGGTCAATCTATGCCGGCCCAAGCACTACAGCCGAACTTTACCAGTAAGGAATATGTAGAAGCTTACAATACGCTAATAAAAGATGTGAAACGAAGAGCCGTTCATATTACTTATGCGGATTATGCGAAAGGTTATTGCATATATAGGATAAACCCGCACGGAATTAATCATGATCGAGTCATACCACAGAAAGGTAACACACGCCTTGAGATTAAATTCTCATCGGCTTTGAAAGACAATTGTACGGTAATTGTTTATGCCAAATTTCCTGCTGCTCTCAAAGTTGACGAGAGTCGTAAAGTTTACATTGAATAATGAATACACGTGGACTCTTGAGGGCGATAAATAGTTTCACAAACCATAATGAGATAGATGTTTGTCCCATAGACAAATTACCTCTTTATATCCAATATCCCCGGATGTATATAGTTAACACTGACGAGAGTAGCCACCCTGGACGCCATTGGACATTGATGATATTCCATGAACATAAATTACCAGAGTTATTCGACCCAATGGGGTTAAAACCTGAGTGTTACAACAGACGATTTAAACACGTGTTGTTATTGAATGGACCTCGTTACGATCGTAATGGTTACAGATTACAGGGTTCTAATCTATGCGGTCCCTATTGTATATACTTTGCATTCTATAAACTGTGTGGATACAGTCTAGAAAATATGAGGCGTTTCAGTGCCAATAATTATATGTATAATGATTTAATTATTAAGGATTTTATGTTGAAATATATTCTGTAAACGCTCTTCATTAGCGACATGAAAAAGAGAAACGCTCTTTAAAGTATATTATGTATATTATATAAATAAATATTGTAAATACAATTATTTATCGTTCTTACATTATCATATGTATGATGGGAAAATACATATATTTATTCTGAAAGTAATTCAAGTTCACATATAGTAGGATATACAATATTTAACATCTGCTTTTCACTTTTAATGCCAGTAATCACAATTTTTCCATTATGAAAACATGTAAAATGTATTTTCTCACGTCTGAACATTGCCGCAGGGAACAGCTCCGATTCGTAAGAACATTCGATAAGTTTCACTAAAACGTTTAAATAAATTTTTCCATTTAACTGACAAAATGCAGACTTTGTCAATGTTTATGGAATGTAATTTCACTTGCCAACCACATTTTTGAATATGTCTAGCGTATCGACGCAGTCGAACGCGTGCCTGTTTGACATTATCAGAACGCCCGTTAGCGCATATTTTACCATTGCTGAACACGAGGCAACATCCACCGAATTTAGAATGTTTCCATACAACTCTGCTAAACTTTTTGGAATTGTATTCAATGTTCGAACAGCCGAGTGTCAAATCCCTTAGATTAATAGAACAGTTCAAATCTGCAGAACATACGACATTAGTTATTCGTAGCATCATTTCAGCAGAGTAATGTTTATATGAATGTCAACATCCGGCTAATCAAACATGTTCTATCACCGTTGGGGCAGCATTCCCTACATCTTAAAGATCCTTCCTGGTTTTGATGATCGTCGGTCAAATAACACTGCACAGCCTGATCAATTTCAGGAATATTAGCACACAGGACGAATATAGCTCCAGCTTGTTCTTCAAATTGATCGAATGTCAGAGATATTCCGTATTTGGTAGCACACAAATCCTCTGAATATTCAGGCAGCCAATACCTGTGAATATCAACACGTGGGATGCCGCTCTTTATAGTAATGAAGAAATTCCCACCGATATGACGTCTCAGGAATACATCAGGTTCTCCCGTACGATAACTGACCACTTCTTGATGTATATCTTATAGGTAAGATTTCAACTCTTTGAATCTCCTTAGATTTAATGTAACCTTCACCACACTCTCTTATGTGAATATACAAGTTTCCCTTGAATCGACCATCACATAGGAAAACGTCATTTCCTAGTGGGACCAAACATTGTGGACGGAATGCTCTCTCTTTGGTTTCCTTCCGTTCTTCAACTTTTCCTTCACCCTTGGATTGATCATTCATTTTATTTGAACCTGAAATAAGAAATATAAACACATTACTTATCAGTTGTACACCAGGAACCCCAGTCCTAAATGAGTACAAAGTCCGAAAGGAGTCCGACCACCCGCCCGCCCGCCCGCCGCCAACCCGCGCATACCAAATAAGAATAAGAAAAGAACCCGTCATTGAGTCGGTTCATTATGGAGAGAATACTACCCGTAGAAATACTGGAGAAAATATACGATCAGCTAATTGACATGTCAACTATAAATCCAGAAATAAAAAAACAACTACTACACAATTGGTTTATAAGAGAAATTAAAATAATACTGAAGAATATAGATGAAGGATATTTTCCTGTACAGCGATTGAAATCTTTGATTGCGAGGTCGGAATTTGAAACTGATTTCTAACAGGATATATTGAATCAAATGTTTTCGAATCATTGGGTATTTAGATATATCATTGTCCGTGAACCGTGTACACTGTTCACGATTGAACAAATACTTAACATAGGCGTGATTTTGGATTACATTTATACAAGTAAATCGAAATATATTTCAGAATTAGAGAATGAACTAATATGGTCATTCGGAATAATCTGGAATTATGGTGACTCTTCGTTGAGAAAAAAAAACCAAAAAAAAACATAAGAACATTTGTTTTGGTTTAACATTGTTTTAAGACCGAGATAATATTATTATAAGCGGTAATTGAAGTATAAAGAGCGCTAATTTGTTCATACTGTAGGTAAATGCAATGATAGATAATAGAACAGTTTAAATTCATAACTAACGTGTATAGAATGTTTCACACAGTTTATATGTAGGACTAACGAATTTGTAAATGTGAAATGGATGGGGCAATATTTTATAGATCGAAAAGTGACACCTTGAATAAATCGACCAATGACTGCTATTGTAGCTTTTCACAGATATGCGTGTGCAGACTCGTTTGATGTTAGCTATCGCATTACTATAATCTGTTGCTTTACATTGACTCGTGTGATTATTTGTGATAAAAGAACGAGCGAATGTTTACACTATCATTACAACCTTGATCAAATATAGACGACTAAATTATATAATATGTTACATACCTCGTTCAATATCCATATGGTAGAGTATCCATGTTATCTAGACGCCTGCGTTTTGTATACACAACTCTGTACTGCTTCTCCTCCGATCTGTTATATAATTTTCTTTTTCCTTTGGACCTGGATATTTTTCGACGATTGATTGTGGTGATGGGCACTGTACTTCTGGATTCTAACAGATCTTTAATCGTGTTGAAATTGATGAGCTGAGAATTTTCAAAGTTCAAAGAGAAACCCTGAACTTTACACGCCTCTTTAGCACCAGACACAAATTCCTCGATGTATTCATCAGGATCTAACTCACTAGTCAACTGTCCCAAATAGTCACCCAGTGGGGGATTAATTTGATCCTTTGTGCTGCTGAATATACAGCTATCCGTATCGTAATATAACACTCTTCTGTCCAAGGAATGAATAACTTCATATAACATTAATCTCGCGTGACACGTCGTGAACGTGGCCAAATATATGTTATTTGATGATCCGCATGGTGCACAGTCATTTCTATAAGTCCACTCCATTTGAAGAATGTCATCGGTTATTACATGAAAATTTTCCATTTGTTTCATTGGATTTGAAATGAGTTGGAATAGAGTGTCTTGTTCTGATTCATGGAAATATTCTGTCTGTTTGAAATTCTGGTTTTGGCCCCATTTTCCCCAAAATGAATTGAGCATCAGCTTTGACATTTGGCGTAATCCTGGATTTCTTTCGATGTTTTCCCTGTCCAGCAATATACCTTCACGGAGTCCGCCTGTATCCAGACATAAATTCCTGTCGTTCTTCTTCTCATCACCGTTATTACAAGCATCACATAGAGGACAACAATTTCTACAGGTCGGTTTCGTTTCCAGCGATTTATTCATACATTCGAAGCAAGCTGTTTGCGCGACGATGAAGTTGGGTGTATGTTGAACTTTTCCGCACCATGCTTTGAAACAGTTCTGAAAAAGTAATAATTTTTTAACCTCTAGCTTTATTGATAATAAAAATAAACGTCTAGAATTTGTCACTAATTATTTAAACCAAAAAAAAGTGGCATATTTTTTTTTATAGGTTCAACGTTAATAAAGAGCGTTCATGTAAAAATAAAATGGTAATAATATTGTTAGGGGTTGACATGACGACCCTAAAATTACTCGTTCCAATCTACGTGTCAATATTAAAATTCATGATAAATTGTATGATGATCAGACCAATGTTACGACATGTAGCCTGTATTGTTGACGACTCACGCACGCGGATACCAAGTTCAATAACTCTAAAGTTAAAAATTATGCAAATATATTTTCAACAACGAAGATAGTATGTTTGAAATGTAGCTATGCTACAAAGCTCTTTTCACAAAATGTGTTACACATTTTCAATGTGTCAACAATTAAAAATGAAATGTCAATAAGTTAATTACTCTGTGTTCGGGTTAACATCTGTGACTCAGTTTACTTCAAAAAACATATAATATTGAGACCATGTGTCAAGAATTAAAGGATGAAATGTCAATCAGCTATTTACTCTGTATTCGGTTTAACATCTGTGACTCATTTTAGTTGAAAAAACATAATATTGAGACCCTTAACTTTGGTCGAATTCAAGCATGTAATTGTTATATGGTAAACTCACATGCAGAATTGAAAAGAAACAGCTAAAGAGTGTTCCTCTAATAATCTAATATAATTTAAAAAATGAAGAGCGTCTCTAATTATGTGTGTCGATAATAAAGAGCGTTACATTATCGTGATTTCGACTAATGTTTTGATATTAAATATATATTACAATTAGGTTAAGACTCATCTGGCTCCTAGCACATGTCTTGCATGTATGATCTTCTTTACATTCCTGGCAATCATTTATATGTAAAGGTGAATATCCGTCTGAACATTCCAGTATATCTTGTTGAAAGGTTTCAAAGTCAAAGAAGCATAATTTAGCTCTTTCATTGTCAGTAACAGGAGGTATGGCCCTTAGATAACATTCGTGTCCTGACATTGTGTATTTGTCACACGATCTACAAAATTGTTCTCTTTCGAAGCTTGATTAACAGGTTTTTCTTTATGACGCAGGAAACATTGATGAGACATACACGTCATGTTACAATCTGAACAATGTTCTTTGATTTCACTTTGTTCACATTTATCACTTTTACACACGAAACATGTGCATTCACAATGATGATTTCCTTTAGTTGAATGATGTTTTAAGCGACGCACACAGAAATATGCTGCACTAAAGAATCCCGTTATGGATTGGATAGCGTGAAAATGTTCATTATCAGTCAGATATAAATATATCACTTGTCTTTCTGGACCGTCTGTAGGTGCACTGGTGATGAATTTATTTCCTAGTCTAGCACTAACGACTAGTATTGTCAAATTCAGACTGTCCTCGAATGCTTTTAGGTCTGCTAAACTGGCGGGTCTGTCTGTTGATACACCAGCCATGTCAATGATTACTTTCGCTAATTTTCCTTTTCAACATATGTCTGTAATAATGTGTCTATTCTTTGTTTATTAGATCTGAGTGCAGCTTTCGACACTTTGGACCACAGGATTCTCCTGAAACGACTCGAAATTTCTTACGGCATCTCTGGCAATGTTTTGAAGTGGTTCGAGTCATATCTCACAAATCGTCAACAGACAATTCTCATCGGTAGTGAAAGTTCTGAACCCTACCCAATTGATTATGGTGTTCCACAGGGATCTGTTCTTGGACCTATTCTATATCTACTTTATACTAGGCCCATCGGTTCTCTTATTCGCTCCCAAGGAATTAATGTTCACATGTATGCAGATGACACTCAATTATACCTCTCTGGTGATCCGAACGACGAAAGCAGTCTGGTTAGCAGAATCAGAAATTGTATTCTAATAGTCAAAGACTGGATGACTTCAAACCGCCTCAAGCTAAATGACGACAAGACTGAAATCATCTGGATAGCAAAACCATCAATAGTAAACAACGTGCGTACCACCAAGCTAGAACTGGGTGATAGTTCCATCGTCTTCTCGAATAATGTGAAAAATCTGGGCGTCCATCTTGACCAGACTCTCTCCATGACGAAACAAATAGACTGTCAGTCCATATTTATTGAACTCCGCCGACTAGGACGAATTAGACAATACCTCACCACCGAAGCAGCGAAAAGACTGACAGTATCTTTTGTTCTGACAAGAATGGACTATTGCAATGCACTGTTGTTCCGAGCCCCAGACTACCAGCTTCGGCGAATACAGCGTATGCAAGACTGTGCTGCAAGAATCGTGTTTAGGTTGAAGAAAGGCAATAGTCCAACCACCATGAGATCACAACTACATTGGCTGCCTATTCAGGATAGAATTTCTTTCAAAATTGCAACATTCGGATATAAACGTTTAAAGAATTCAGAAACCGCCCCTACTTACATGAAAGAGCTCATTTCTCCTTATGTGCCAACAAGAAATGTTCGATCGAAGGATGCAGGCCTACTAACACCAAAAGGCGCCAACCTGAGAACTGTTGGAGATCGCGCATTTTGTGTTTCATGTCCGTTCACCTGGAATTCCTTACCACAACCCATCAGAGAATCGCCATCATTCGGAGAATTCAAATCAACACTGAAAACATATTTGTTCGAGCGGAGGTATCGAGACATTTTGAACCTTCAACGATGACATTCTGTACATTCTGTATATATCACTGCATTTTCTCCTTTTCTCTCTATATATTTGAACCAAATCATGTGAAGCGCCTAGGGCCCATCACCACGGGGATAGGCGCTATACAAGAACAATTATTATTATTATTATTATTATAATGGTGCGGTACTTTTCTGTAGTCCATGATGAGCTGTAAATTACTTCCGGTTCCTCTATTCTGGGTTATCTCTCGCCATTCATCAGGACTGCAAATATTTAATTTACACCAACAAATGGCGATAGCACGAGCCATACATATATTGTCTGTATTCTCCGCCGTGCGCCACCTTTAGGTAACTCAATTGTTCCAATATCTATGACGAAACTTTGATTAACAGCCAGTGTTTGGTTACTGTTCAAAACGTGTTCGATTCTGTCTATCACTGTGTTAACATTTAACGTTTGTAACGGAACTATTATAGGATTGTCCAAACTCTCATGGTGAATAATAACTCTGCCAATATCATTGTCCGCCAAATTTCCACGAGCTTGTTGAATTGTGTCCACGAACATTGAATGTAGATTCTTGTATATGTCGATTAACTTTTTATCTTTGTAACTTTCATCTAGTTTGATTTCATAAGTTCTCTGTGTAGCCAAATTGTTTCCGAAGGTCCGTTCACTTCTTTTGTGAATACTATATCCTGTTATTTGGTTATCCGAACTGCTGGTAGTTTGACTCTGATTTTACAGGTCCTTCATTTTGATCAGGTGTTTGTTCGCCGTCTCGGTTTTGTAAGCCTGATGTTCCAGCTGTATCAGGTTGTGAGTTGTAAACATCATTTTTAGTTTCATCATCTTCTCCGTAGCCGATTTGGTTCGGCCATGGGTCATCTCCAGAACAAAGTGTAGATGCTTCAACAATATCTTCATCAATCTGATAAGCTTCTATAGCCCTGTCGTATTCTTCGATATATTGAAGAAGACGTTCTATCTCATAAATTTCCTCCTCTGTTAGAGGCGTCATTATTTCTTCATCCATTTTCGAGAATAAGTCATGAGAAGTGATTACACCGGTGTCTATCCACTATATGTGATGAAGTTTCGTCATAGATATTTATATACCATAACTCCCGAATATAGTTAGCAAAGCCGAGTCAACATTAGATAAGATTATATTTATATTTGAGCTTAAGTATGAATAGATAACAGTATGTCCATTTGATAAAATTATGTATGCATAGGTCGATAAACTGTTAATACGTAAGGTTGATAAAATTACATTCATAACAACATCAAAGTAACTTCCATAAAACAGGGTGGGCGGGGTGCTCGCCCCATTTTTAGCAACGCTTTTTAAAATAACCGACTAACGATTCTCGTTCTAAGAACAATAACTCTAGAAACGTACGCTCTTCCAATAATTCGCGATAATGCACGTATGTCATATATGTTGAAAGATGAATAAAGAGCGTTGCTTTACTATGAGGTAATACTCCTTATTTGGATGTCTTGTGCTCAAGACACGTAGACATTGTACAATATATAGGCGCATGAATATGTGCGGGTAAGTGATGTGAGATGGGAAGGTGGTTGGGGGTAGGGGGAGGAGGGGTTGTTGTGGGAGGGGGTATTATGACGTAGGTCTGACAAACATTGAGTGGAAAATCTCTTGTCAAACAAAATATTTTTTACCACGATAGAACCCAGAGAGATATTGAAAAGATAATCGATTATACATGTATTTATTGGTGATGATATAATTCAAGTTCACATATGGTAGGATATACAATATTTAAAGTGTTCATTTTTTAATCCCAGTTGACAGAATCAGACATTTCTTTGGATGAATACACACAATTCAATCAACAGCTCTTCCGAGTATTATTTTTAGATCTACCAGTCGACAGAATCGTCCGACATTTCCTCTGATGAGTAGGCACTATCCATCAGATATGCACATTCTGCATCCAATTCAATTTCAATGTCCCAATTTTCGGGACGTTCGTGGTAACTGCCTGTACTTGAATCAGAATCCGAACTAGTCCACGACGATTGGGAACTGGTGGTCCAGTAGTCAGCCACTACGTCCAGATAAGAGTTGTCGGAGGATACTGACCACTGGTAGAGTCCCTGTCATCCTGGCCATTGTCACCATCAGCATGAATCCGTTGATTGATAAGACCAACCCAGTGAAAAATAGGCAGGTCATCATCTTCATTGTAAGCGTCATCACTTTCATCAGTATTGTCCTCGTGTTCAGTATTGTCCTCGTGTTGATCATTGTCAATAATCCATTGGTATATGCCATATACTATGCATAAACATAAAAACTTCATAATCTCTTCCAGCAGCATTTTTGTTTAGGTTGTCGAAAGTGTGTGTTAGAATATGTTATGAAAAAAAATAAAACAATTCGAGAATAAATACCTAAAAAAAAAAACATCTGCACCCACATAATTGGTATATAAACTAGTTAAGCTATTTGTAGACTGTCTATTAATAAATTAAAAAAAAAATTGATACAAACAATACCGAGTTATTTTATGTGAGATATTATAATTTGTCTGAATCTTTTATTAAATTCACAAAATAATATGGCGGTGTCTGTAGTTTTGATGTTAGATAATGCGATGTATAAGCATTTGATTTATCAGATGGAGGTATACCTACCCCCCCAAAGCCTGTCTGAACCTTTACGAAATAATTTGTCTAAGCCAGGTGATTTACCTTAATCTGAGATTATTTGTTTTGGTGTGTCAGATGACCTTATTTCAATATATACACATGGCGCTCAAATATGACGACCTGATCTATGAATAATTTGGTTAAGCCATCTTAAGCTGAGATTATTTAGTTTATGTGTCAGACACGCAATAGTCGGCCGAGATTACAAAAAGAAGCAACTTCAACAAAAATATAAACACACCCAACATGACGCTCAAATATGACGCCCATATGGAAAATATACTTACGCCCATTTTTTATCAAAGATTCTCAAATATATAGTACTATAGTACTAACATACCCAAAATACACTCATGCCCAATTTTACGATTGGCGTCAAGGAGCCCCGCGTACTACTAATATGGTTTCGGAATGGCCTTGCAATCCCAGTGTTCGTTCAAGTAATACATTAACTTGGTGAGCAGAGCTTGATCGTCCAGCTCACAAGCATTAGGACACAACACCCGAGCAAAATGTTTCAGGTCGTCACGGACCTGTTGACGGAATATTTTGGGCACTCATTGACATGCTGGGTATAAAAGTGGTGGCGTTGCTGCCCTTTGATTGGCCTGTCGCAGTCCTTAAACACACAAGTGTCTCGACTGTCTTGACTGGGTTCCCTCGTCCCTGAAAAGGAAACGCTTATTGAGGATTGTGATAATGGGGGCTTACTTTTTGGTTTGCCATCAGTGTCCTCAGTTTCGAAATTATAACGGATACATTGTTTATCCACTATGCAAGTTGGTGTGTGGAATATCTCCTCAATCAACTTGCTTAATGGATTATTTACAACCGCTGGAGTACGAATTGGCTCTTTAACCCTTTACCCAACAAAACGGCCAAAAAACGCCCAAATAAAGCTTCAACAGCCTAAAATATCTTCGGTCTGTCTCAATAACACCATACAAATATGGATATCATTGGAACCGGTTCATTGACCACATTGTGATGGTTACAGTTATGCCCTGTGCCAATGCATTCTCTTATATATGCGAGGCGACCTGGCCTAAAAACCCTTTTTACCATTTTTTCTTACATTTTAAAACTATTTTTATAATATTTAGTCTGGTCGTTGAGACTCGATTTTGAGGTGAACCTAGAACAAATTGTTTACAAGCTGTTTTTGATGTCATTTTGTCGGGCAGACCCTGGGGAACAATATATCCAAAATCCGCTAAAATCCGCTTTGGGGAAAATGTTATACAGCTCGTTGAAATGGGGTCCTATTTATGGCTTTTTGTTAAATTTTATTGTACTTTATTAGCCTGACTAGTCAATCTGATGGAAAGAAAAACCCAACCGTTAAAAAAATACTATGCAATGTGCTTTGGTGTCCTTGAATGTGACTATATCCATATGATAACATAACCAAAATCCCCATGGATCCCAGGGTGGGAAAATCGTCATTTTTGGATCAAAAGACAGGAATAAGTAAAAAAAAAAATGGTGAAAATTGTAATTTTCTGGTTGAGACTCAGATTTTAAGGTGAACCTATATTAAATTGGCAACAAGCTGTTGTTGATGTTATTTTGTCGGGCAGAATCTGGGATACAATATATCCAAATTTCGCTTTGGGGGGATTTTTCTACATATCTTTGAAATAGGGTCCAATTTATGTTTTTTTGAGTCAAATTTGCAGTTCCTTATTAGTCCAGTCAAACGGATAGAAGGAAACGCCCAACCGTGAAAAAAATTGCTATGCAATGATTTTTGGTCTTTTTGAGTTTGACTATACTCATATTATAACATATCCAAAATCCCCATGAACCAGAATGGGAAAGTCGTAATGTTTGAGTCAAAATACTGGAATAAATAAACAAAAATGGTGAAAATTGGAATTGTTTTAATAAACAAATCGACCAACCACAAACGCTCAGTCGAATTCCCTGACTGCCAAATGTGACCATATAATAACATATCCAAAATTTAATGCCATGCATTTAATGAAGGAAAAGTCGTTAATTTTGGATAAAAATTAAGAAAATATGTAAGAAAATGGTGAAAATTGGAATTTTTGTCTGGAAACCAAGTCGGCCAAAATGCTTCTCCGGAGTGGGGCCCCAGGTCTAAACTTGATCTATTTTTTCGTAAGGATGTCTGCTCCAACTAACGTGACGCTAACATGCTGTAGTGAATGTTACGGGGCATTATCAGCAATTTCCTGGGGTGTACTTCCATTCACTACAGTGTCCTCTAAATGTATTAATGTGATAGAAACATGCAACAAAACCTGCATTGTTCATGTTGCCATAGCATAATTATGCCTGCCATTTCGTCCATAACTTGACCCTCAAACTATAAAATGGCGAATCTTAATCCGTTATAGTAAGTCATATCCCGAGGATTTGACAATTCGGTGTCTAAACAGTTTTCGAAATGACAGCAAAAATAGCAGTCGGAAGTGAACAATTGAAGTGTTTTTTTAAAATAAATCTTACGATATGTTATAGACAACATGTAGTCATATATGCCACCATGCGAGTTTTCAAAGCCACCAATAGTTTCATAATACATCCAATGAGTGTCCCACATCACACAACAAGTCCGCCAAACCATATACAGAGTTACAAAACCCATCTTATATCCAAAAATATATGGTATCCAAATCCATACGATGGGCGCCCCAAAACATTATTCTAAACTATTGACGGGGTGTCACAATCCACCAAACGAGTTTCACAAACCACCCAGACTGATGTAGAAAGGTAGGTAGCTCCCCAAACGATATTCAACTGGTGTCGTTACCCACACATATAGTTCCCGAAACCATGCATCTGGTATTCCAACTCACCCAAAATGAGTGTCCCAAACCACTAAATGAGTGTCTCAATCGATCTGATTAAGGACCCAATCCATTCAACGAATGTCCCAAAACCACACCAGTAGTGCTCCATATGTTGCAACCTTTGTTCGAAACAACATAACAGGTGTGTCCCAAGCCATCCAGTAGGTTCCAGAAATATAAAATGAGTGTCCATAGCCATCATATGAGTAAAACATACAATGAGCACCAATTATTGAGTGTGCCAAACCACTCAATCAGTGCCACAAACCACACAATGTGTGTACCATGGTTATCAAACCATCCATCGGGTGTTCGAAACAACACGAGGGGCAGGCATCCAATATGTAGCCCATACCACATGTCATAAAACATACAAATGTCGTCTCAATCCATTCAACTGTAGTGTTCAAAACGGCCCAACCAGTGACCCAATCGTCCACGCAGTGTCCCAGTGCACATAACCAGTATCTATAATTTATAGCGAATGTCCAAAATCACTCAATGTTCGCATTCCACCCAATTTGTGTCCCAAAAGCATCCAACTGAAGTCACAAATCACCCAGCGGGTGACCCAAACCATAAAACTAGCATCATACAATATACAATAAGTTCCCTATCCACCCAACTGTACAGGTCTGGTGTTACGAACCAACCAACAACCAACTGTCATATCAATACATCTACAATAGTGTATAAAACCCTCCATCGAGTATTTCACACGATCAAGTGAGTTTGTCAAACCATCCATTGAGTTTACCACAACATAGTTTGATTTATTTGATGGATGGTTTTGTATACTCGTTTGGGACACCTATTAAATGCCTGGGACATTCAGTGTGTGGTTTGAGACCCTAGTTGGACGTCTTAGGCACTGCTGATGGTTTTGATAATCATTGTGTGGCTTGGGACACTCATCGGATGATTATTGACACCCATCTGTTGGTTTGGGACACCCATTGGATGGTTTGCGGTACACACTTGATAATTTGAGACACCCACTTGTGTGGTTTGCGACACCACGTACATGAATTGGGACACCCGATGGGTGACATATGACAATCGTTGGATGGTATGGAACACACAGTGGACTGGTTTGGGCTCTAATTATGTGATACTATCTGGGTGGACTGTGTTACATATTATGTGGTTTAGGACACTCCTCGTTGGCTAATTTGAAATGCCCGTTCTATGGACTGGGACACTCACCGATTGATTTAAACTTACTTTATTATCCCTCAGTCAATAAACAAAATACAAATGCTGATAATAGAATTGATGACATGGATGGGATTAATTTGGTATATTATTAAGAATGTGGTTGAGACACATGTTGCGTGGTTTTACACTCCTTAGATGGTTTTGGACAAGCGTTAAGTTGTTTTTGACACCAATTGGATGTATTTCAATGCTAGTTTGGTTGCTGTGTACACTCATCAAATTATATTCGATACCGGATATGAGAAAATCTGGCTAAAAATAAATGACGAAATAGATATTTCTGACTTTCGATTGCAATATTTGCCACCATTTTGGGACACTGTAGGGACATATTCTCGACATGTAGCTCATTATATTTTCGGATTAGAGTCATTTAGACGTCATTTACTGTTGTGCTAGAGATTACATGTGTTTTTGTCTAAATTGAAACAATCTGGTGAACTTTAACGAAAATTCCCAATTATACTAATTTCAGTCGCCATAACTAGTGTCCCTATTTTTGGAAGTGATTGCCTCGTTTCTGGCAAAATTGGCACTATTGGTTCATATCTGACGACTAATGAGTATTCAGTACACTGGTGTGTTCGATTTGCGGTTATTCTGGGCATTAAAATAATATTTGATTTTTCTTCGAAATTTAGTACTATCTATTGCGAATCTGAAGGGCCTAATTTCCCAATCCTCCTGATATGGCTCACAATTATCAGACATTGATTTAAAATAGTGTATGTTGGCGCCAATGGCCATTTAAACCAAATTTCTTATAAATGGAAACGATCTGGTAAAATTTAGTGAAAATTGTCCAATTTTTCCAATTTCGGTCGCCATTTTGTCCGCCATTTTGAATTTGGACAATCAAATTGTACACGAAATAACATACGTCTGTCATGATAACAATCATAATTTGTTTATGTTGCATATTCCTGCCATCTGTATAATTTAATTGAAATGACATTCATGTATATATTTCATAAGAAACGGAAAATCATACATAAAAAACACAAATAGGACCTTTTTTTCAAAATGCTCTAGAAAATTTTACCCAAAGCGGATTTTAGCGGATTTTGGATATGTTTTTCCTCAGGTTCTGCCCGACAAAATAACACCAAAAACAGCTTGTAAACAATTTGTTCTAGGTCCAAAGCTTCAACGACCAGACTAATTTGTCTACATTCTTTGACAATTTTATCATTTTTAATATGTGTTAAGCCAATGCATTCTCTTATATATGCGAGGCGACCTATGGTCGACTCACATATATAAGAGAATGCTTTGGTACAGGGCCGTTCTATTGGGTAAAGGGTTAACGGCTGAGCTACTCTGATTAGTACCTATGTCTTGTTGACGACGTTGATAAAATTGGGCGTAAGTGTATTTTGAGTATGATAGTGTTACAGTACTATATATTTGAGAGTCGCTGATAAAAATGGGCGTAAGAATATTTTGAGTGTCATTGATAAAATTGGGCATAAGTATATATTTGAGCGTCATTGTTAAAATTGAGCGTGTGTATATTTTGAGTGTCATTACAAGTTGATGTGAAGAATTGGTTGATAGACCAACCAAGAAAGAAAATGCAAATAGTTTAATCGTAAAGTTTCAGTAGAACCAACCAATAAAAAAAATCTGATGACTTGGACAAAATCGTAAAGGTTCAGACAGGCTTTGGGATTAGGTTTACATGCATTGGATGTAATCTCTCTGATAAAGCAAATCCTTATACATCGCATTCTCTAACATCAAAACTATAGACACCGTTAAATTATTTTGTGAATTTAATACAAGATTCAGACAAATTATAATATCTCACATACAATAACTCGGTATTGTTTGTATCAATTTTTTGTTTAATTTATTAATCGGCTGTCTACAAATAGCTTAACTAGTTTATATACCGATTATGTGGGTGCAGATGTTGACATTTTGTTTTTAGGTAATTATTCTCGAAAAAAATAAAATATTTTCATAACATATTCTAACACACACTATCGACAACCTAAAACAAATGCTGATGGAAGAAATTTTCAAATTTTTATGCATACCCTCGTTATACCGATGGTTTGGTGACAATGATGAACAAAATGCGGATGAATGTGATGACGCTTACAATGAAGATGATGACCAGCCTATTTTTCACTAGGCTGCAATTATAAATGAATGGATTGCATATGCTGATGACCAAGACGACAGCGACTCGGACCAGTCGACAGAATCGTCCGACATTCCTTCTGATGAGTAGGCACTATCCATCAGGTATGAATATTCTGCAGCCAATTCCATTTCAAGATCCCAATTTTCTGGACGTTCGTGGTAACTGCCGGTACTGGAATCAGAATCCGAGCTAGTCCATGACGACTGTGAACTGATGGTCCAGTATTCATCATCTACATCCAGATAAGAACTGTCTGAAAGCTGTTGAGAAAAAATATGTCATAACACGAATATACGAGGTTTGGCACTTTAACCCTTTACCCAACAGAACGACCCTGTGCCAATGCATTCTCTTATATATGCGAGTCGACCATAGGTCGCCTCGCATATATAAGAGAATACATTGGCTTAACACATATTAAACATGATAAAATAGTCAAAGAATATAGAAAAATATTATAAAAATTGTTAAAAAATGTACGAAAAAATTATAAAATTGTTAAAGAATGTAAGAAAAAATTATAAAATTGTTATAAGAGAATGCATTGGCACAGGGCATAACTGTAAATATCACAATGTGGTCAATGAACCGGTTCCAATGATATCCATATTTGTATGGTGTTATTGAGACAGACCGAAGATATTTTAGGCTGTTGAAGCTTTATATGGGCGTTTTTGGCCGTTTTGTTGGGTAAAGGGTTAACAGAGTTGAACAATATGACCCACGCAATAAAAGTGGAGGCATATTCACTAGCTACATCAACAAATTTCTCAAAATGAAGCAGGAAGCTAGTGGCTGGCGTGAGTGGTGCATCACCGAAAACGACAAAACTGACTACATCAATGGTTATAACGAAAGAGAAGGAGTCCTGCTTGAATACCAAACTATCATAACAAATCCGAGCTTGCGTTCACTGGCGAAACTAATGTTGAACAGGTAATTTATACAAGCTATATAATTAAAATGTAATGTGATTTAAAATGTGTTGCTATTTAATAGTACGTTGCAATACTTAAACATGTATAGGTCAGATAGTAAATTATATATCCCATCTGGTTTTCAATTTTTATGGAAAATTTGATTCAAAATTGTATTGCTATTTGATAGCATGTTATAATACTTAAATATGTATAAGTCAGATATTAAATTACACGTCAGATCTGTTATTTTTCTTTCAGTTTCTGGGGAAAACTAGGTCAATGATCCAATATGCCACATGCAGAATACGTCACAGACCCTGCTATATATTTCGACATGATGACAAGACAGTGATAGACAGGAAATGACAGATGTAAAATTCGTGAGTGAGTAAGTGGTTGAAATGCGGTGGAAATATAAGGACGATTTTGTAGAACAGTCTGGAAGAACAAACGTTATTTTGGCGGCATACACAACGGCTCAAGCCAGGTTGAAACTTTATAGCTATCTTGAACAACTTGGCAGTAGAGCTCTGTATGCAGATACTGACTCAATCGTGTTCACTGTGAAAGAGGGAGAGTGGGAGCCACCTCTGGGGGATTATATAGGTGATTTGACGGACGAAGTGGCCGGTATGAAGATCACTCATTTCGTGACGGGAGGTCCTAAAAACTATACACACAGTTGAAAATAATTCGGATTCCAGTTCACAAACCATCTGTAAAGTTCGTGGGATTACATTGAGTTGTAAGAATGCTGAAAAAATCAACTTTAAAACGATAAGAGACATGGAGACAGGAGTCCCAACAAGATAAAGTAACAGTAGTTGACAATTTTAAAATTGTAAGAGATAAGGATTCTTCTAAAATATTAACGATGCATCAAGATAAAGACTACAAGCTTATGTTTGACAAACGTGTGATTAAGGATGTGTATAATACGCTACCATATGGTTTCTAGGATTCAATATTGCATCTTTGTTGTTTGTAAAATAATTCAATAAAAATACTGCTCTTTACATGCTTGTGATGCGTAATTTTTAAACATGTCTTGAGGGTACATTTATAGGTTAATCAGATTCATACACCTGAACTCTTTCTCTTGAGAACAGCTCATTTTAAGAGCGCATTTTATGTGCTCATTTTAGGAGCAGGAGTGCATTTTAGGAGCGCATTTTAGAAGCAGGAGCGAATTTTCAAGAGAGCATTTTAGGAGCTCATTTTAGGAGCGCATTTGGGAGCGCATGAGCGCATTTGGGAGCGCATTTTTAAGAGTGCATTTTTGGGGAGCGCATTTTAAGAGTGGAACATGGCCCCTCTAGATCATTCATGGTTTATGGTCCCTCCTCTATAATTTTACATGTAAATGGCATATATAGGGGGTATATCGTGGATCTATGTGGTCCAGCATTTCCTATTTGGGGTGGGGGTATTATTGACTCCGGTGCTAAAATTTGACTCCTCAATTTGGCTGCAGTGCTTCCTTACTAAAAGGACTACCTGAAGTATAGTTCATAACTGTGCTCTACCTATGTTTAGCTGTAAGTGCTCGCTATTATGTGACTATATCAGTCGAGTTACTCGGATGGCAAAGCAAACACATGCCGAAATTAATATAAATAAGTGGCTATAAATAGATATCACTATGGGTCAGGAGAAAGTTCTGTGTGTGGTTATGTGCACTACACAACGCGTATCTCTAAATATAAATGATTCATTGTTTGTGTAAACATGCACTGCGATGGCATATCGATTTTTTACTCCAGTGCTTTATGACTAAATATTGAATCCACAAATTTCGTCCCAGTGCTTCATCAATAAATTGACTACCTATAGATGGGTCTATGACTACTACTCTGATCCAAGTTTAATGTTGAATCCACCTGCATATGATCGACCGCTTGAGTGTGTATGGACTGAATAACGGGAACACCATGAAGATTCTCCATGAAACTTGGGGGACTATCAGTAACCTCAATGATAGAATCTACCTGTTGTATATTTTCAACCACTTGAGTGCAAGTTGACTCTAGAACGGCCACATTAGGGAGATTCTCCATTAAGGCTAATTTGCTTTCAGTGACTGACACTTGTTTCTCCATCGCTTCGGAAGAATTAGCCTTGGAAACGTTGATACCAATCAAGTTATCTATCGACATTAGAATGTCAGTTACTGGCAAAGGGCTTGCAGGAATAGTATCGGAAGAATTATAGAATATAATATCATCAGGTAGCAAATTCATACCTGACGTTTCTGGGTGATCCACCGGTCTCACTACAGACGAATTGTCCACTGGTGGTCCTGCTAGATCAACTGGCCCTGTTGGCTCTTCATCCGAGTCGACACGTATATCTTCCGTGTCACTCATACCTTACACATACTGAAATATAAGATAACAGTATGAGCTGTTAGCATCTCAGACATAAATAAATACACAGTAATAAGTTTTATACATTCACCATGGTATCAATCATAATATATTATAATAACACACAAGCCTAAGTTTTCCACCCCATTTTACAATTTATTTTTCGAGCAACTAATAACCTATGGAGGGGGGTTATTTCAAGTGTGCTTTCTCCCATGTCATGGAAGTAATTGAAACATTTAGTTAGCCATGGTGGAATTATTCGATCGTTATATTTTTTGAGATGCTAACCTCTTTGAATACATATTTTGAACAATACGAATTTGCACATTGGAACAAGTATAATAATCATCAAGTGTATAATATCCATTTATATATTAATTTATATTAAATTAGTACTATTCATTTATATATTAATTTATATATTTGAAAAAGAACAATTATATTAAATCATCAAGTTTATAATTTTCATTTATAAATTAATTTATATTAAGTTATCACGGTAATAATTATACAATTTGAAAAAAGAACAATTTTATTAAATAATCAAGTTTATAATATTATATACCATGATCAGGAGAAGTACCATAACAAGGATAGGTAAATAACAGTTACAGGCTGTTTGATTGAACGAGCTTCCTCTAAATAAAGGAAGATTATGTTATGTCCACTGGTCCTTGCAAACACGTACTGGAATTCGTGAAACATTCTTTCAAGACGCGCTATGTCAGATTCTGACAATAATCTCGAGGAACGCTCAAATAAACTCTGCAAATACCCTGGAAGGGTCAATTTGCCCTCCATGCTATCTTCAGAGCCAACACTTTGAGACTCTCCCCGAGGTTATAATTCAACCAGAGCAAATTCCGGCTTGGGCGCAGATGACACGACTGAGCGTTTGGTCACATTAAGTTCACAAGCTTCACCCACACATTGTAATTTACCTATTAGTACCTCTGAATGTTGAAAATTTCTAAAACATACTTTTGGGCGGTCGCCCCGTGCCCATTTAAATCCTCGTTAAATTTCACTTTATTTTACTTGTTAGGGCGATTTCCAGATTTCCGAGAAGGTCGGTCTCTGGAAATATTACACCACATAACAGGAAAAACATGCCAGGGCGTTTTCCAGGTTACTGGGAAATGCAGTTTCCATGAAAATATCACACCATGACAGGAAAACATGCTATCTTGGCATTAAGAGATGGTGACCGTGACCTATGTTTGAAATTGGGACTCTTTTGTATGTCCTTATTTAGAATAGACGGGCTATTGGTCATCATCCTTTCTAAACCAGGTAATTTCTCCATTTTTCTGGAGAATTTTCACAATGGTTTCCTAGACGAGTATACTCACCTTGAAAACAACATTATCACCCAATTTTATCCAAACTTGGGCGCCGGATAAAAACCTACTAAATGCTAGGCGAACCACCCATCTCAGAATTGGCGACGTCGCACTTACCTTTGAATCCTCGCTTTCCAGTCTGTCCTCAACACGAGGAACGTCTGGTGGGTGTATTCAATCATCCCGGGGTTTGGCATCCACATATGGCCTGGGGCGGTGGATACATAGTTTCGACATACCAACACCAGATATGTTTGGAAATGGTATGACCTGGACATAAGCATCCGGGTTGGCTAATTTGCTGATCATTGTTGATGTGGCAAGATTTATACTGAGAAACCAGCATTATTATGGGTATGATTTGGCTGTGCTGGCACACTCAGTTGTGATGATACATGATATGGCGATGATATATGTGGACCTGCTGTAACAGGTATCTGTCCATAGTTACCATAAATGGTAACCTGGGTGTAAACAAGAACATTTTGCATAGGAGGAATCCTCCAATCAAATGCACATGTACCATGCCGAGAAGCAGCATAGCTGCTAATTGGCCTAGACGTTGCCTGGGGTACAACAATAAGTGCTACATCTTTTGAATTGACAGTAATGGTAGCAGACGCTTTGCCATAATGTAGGAGTTATGAAGCATTGGGTGCAACTTCAGGTGCTACAACTGTTGAATTGACAGTTACAGTAGCTAGCGCTTGGCCATAATATGAAAATGAAACAGCTGGCCTTAGCTGAACGCCTTTAAGGTGATACAACTGGAAAAACAATGGTCATTGGCGGTGCGCTAAAGTAGCTGCTGGCATGATAGGTGCAATAGGGGTAGGTTAATGAATGGATGGAAAAGATTGAGCTTAAGGCACAATCATTTGACCATGGGGATTAATTTGCACCATAGAGCCAATTGGAGTCGCTTGGACCCGCGGAGCGGGAATCTTAGCTCGGCCATGGTAACAACCGAAGTTGCTTGTGGCCCAATTGCTTGAAACCTTAGCCCGCCTTGTGACACTGTAACAACTGAAGTTGCTTGTGACACAGAGTGGGGAGCCAGTCCAAATTGGGAGGCATAGTTGAACTGGGCTGATTCCCACTAGGTTACACCACTGAAGTTATGGTTTGGGTAACCTGGGTGATTTCTCCCTGAATCTGGAATTCAGAGGAACTATATCATCTGGTTTCCAGCCCCATATTCCGAGTTGAGATGGGAGAAGTACCCCTCTGAAACCAGGGAGGCGACTTCATAATGACTTGTTTGAGCAGGGGGTGTGTAACCTACGGCTCACGCTATCTGACCTCTGCTCACTCCCGGTATTGTGTAAAACCAATATATGTGGGTTGGCAACAAAGACAGCTTCTTCTCATTAGTATGGAGTGGGGTCAAGGTCGCGGGTGACTGAACTCTTGGATAGTCAGCCGTTACCTCGTCCTCAGCTAGTACCGATTTATTCAGACTATATAAGAGCCGTTACCAGTTATTAACTTTGTAATCCTTAGCTTAAGGGGGAGACGCACGTTTTGCATAAATCACAGTAAATCCAGCCAGAAATGGCAAGTGATTTTCAACAAAGAATTTCTCTGGATCTATCTGGTGAAAAATCTTGAATTTTACATATGATAATTTTCATTATATATAGAATCAGAGCAATTATAAAGAGACAATAACAATAATGGATTTTAATACATTTGAGAGGTTGAAATTATTTGTTTCGTTTCTGTCCCTTTAGGTACCGAGAACTGCCAGAAAAATTTATAATTTCAAACAACATGTCAACCATCAAATAGCTTATTGTCTTGACTCCATGAGAGGAGGCTTCATTTGTATCATAATGTTGAGTTAGCTTTTTAATTGCATATTATAGCATCATACCCCAAGTATTATAATGAAGAATAAAGCAGTCACAAATATGCCAGCCCAATGAAAACAAATGTTCAAATGTGGTGCTGTCCACTCAAGCATGGAGCAATCAACAGAAATTAGGCCACAGTGTTAAGAGATATGGTGGTCAGATTTAACTTGGTTATGAACCCATGACCCAGAACTCAACTGAGCCCAATTTTTCAATGACCAACAAGCATGGCATGACAATTCTCAATAATAAAATATTATTTATGGTAGTTGTCTTTCTGAATGAAAATAATCATTAAATTTCATGAATCAAGAAAAATTAAGTCTCCTCTCATGATCTTCAGATATGATATCATGTATATATGAAATGCACTTTCGAAAAAAATCTGTTTTACAGTAGTTCTCGGTACCTGAACACAGTGAAATTTTAAAGATTTTTCATGCCATAAAAGTAAAGTAAATGAGATTATAATAACCAAATGTCCAATGGTTCTTATGTATGGTACCACAATAATCTCTTGTACAAAATTTCACAAAGATATTCCTGATATATTTAGAGAAAATACATTTTGAAATACCAGGAAATTTTGGCCAAAGTGCGTCTGACCCTTAACTGGTATTGAATGCCTCTAAACTGGAGGAGTTTTGGGTTACTAACCCAGTAGGCACACGACGTCGAACTGACGTTGGATATTGGTTGGATTTAAGTCGCGACGTCGGCGACCTGAATCCAACGTCCATGCAACGTCAGAATCAAAACGTTGTATTTACGTCAGTCGTTGACGTCGTAGCAACGTCGTGTAGCAGATTTTATTCTAACATATTCTAGAATGAAAGTTTTCGACCTGAATCCAACGTCCATGCGACGTCAGAATCAAAGCGTTGTATTTACGTCAGTCGTTGACGTCGTAGCAACGTCGTGTAGCAACGTCGTGTAGCAGATTTTATTCCAACATATTCTAGAATGAAAGTTTTCGACCTGAATCCAACGGCCATGCGACGTCAGAATAAAAACGTTGTATTTACGTCAGTCGTTGACGTCGTAGCAACGTCGTGTAGCAGATTTTATTCCAACATATTCTAGAATGAAAGTTTTCGACCTGAATCCAACGGCAATGCGACGTCAGAATAAAAACTTTGTATTTACGTCAGTCGTTGACGTCGTAGCAACGTCGTATAGCAGATTGTATTCCAACATATTCTAGAATGAAAGTTTTCGACCTGAATCCAACGTCCATGCGACGTCAGAATCAAAACGTTGAATTTATGTCAGTCATTGACGTTGTAGCAACGTCGTGTAGCATATTTTATTCCAACATATTCTAGAATGAAAGTTTTCGACCTGAATCCAACGTCCATGCGACGTCAGAATCAAAACGTTGTATTTACGTCAGTCGTTGACGTCGTAGCAACGTCGTGTAGCAGATTTTATTCCAACATATTCTAGAATGAAAGTTTTCGACCTGAATCCAACCTCCATGCGACGTCAGAATCAAAACGTTGTATTTACGACCTGAAGCCGTTTAACGTCGGCTCCCGATCCGACGGTGCGCTGGCCAACACAGTGCTATCCATGGCGACGTACGACACTGAGAGAGGAACGGATGTACGAATTTTACTGAGTACGTTTTTGTTGTAATACTTCCGGTTATCGATCGCCCATCGTGGTTTCAATATCGTTTGCTTGACTTTAACTTAAGCAATCCGCTGCTATCGCTTAATTAATTGATCTCGCAAACTTCACGGTCGACGCTAAAAAACAAGAAGGTAAGTTCTAGGCCTACACAATTTTTATTCATTAATTGAATTTGTTTCTCTTGGCTAGAATTTGTCGGAAAAATTAGGCCTAGCACGAAATCAATGATTTTGGGGAAAATTACCTCTGAACAATGAAAGATATAATATATTCATTGGTAACCTAAACCGTAACCTGATATTCCTATCAGTATCATTATCAACTATCATAATCATGAGTCTATGATTTCATGATTATAGACATTTTAAATTGATGTCAGTGACTCAGAATTGAAATTCAGATTTTGAGAAAATTCTTCCATCCATCCATAATTCAAATATTTGTACGTTTGAGTCAGATGAATGTAAAACATGCACAGGTAAACTGTTGTATATATTATATATATGCAGGTATGTTAGCAATATTGTGTACAAACTTCGGGCTCTCAGGGACTAATGGCGCCTGGACACGTCCCAAAATTTCATTTCTCTGATGAAAATAGGAGGGGCGCGTGCCAGGGCGCCAGATGTTAAATCCACCCTTGTGCATTATCCTGCTATTTTCACCATATTTATTCAAACTTTGGGGTGGGTCCCCAATTGTATCCGGGGGTGAATTGTATTGCAGGGTGTGTGTGTGTCCACCGTGCTTTCCCGTGGTGGTGGTGGGTCTCAAAAATAATAGTTTTTAACCTTTTTAACTGACACAGTCTGCCCGTGCCAGCATGTTCTTGTGCAGCTGGTTTTATAGTCCTTGCATGTCATATCAGACAGTCAGAGAGGCATCTACATTGTATTGGAGGCTTTTTTCAAATTTATTCCTCATTTGAGCTGAAGCACAAATAATTACACTGAAGCACAAATAATTGCGTCTATTTGTGCTGAAATGCAAATATCTATGCTAAATCGCAGTTGAAGAAATGATTTAGGTAGAGCCTCAATTATGTCTATAACTGGATGTGTGATTTAGGATGAATCGTTACAGTGAAGTGTAAATATAAATTATTATCAATATGTAGTGATTCCCACTATACTCGGTCTCAAAGTCTTAAAGATACATATCGCTCAAACATAGGCCTACTGACCTTCCACCCCTTCCCCGCTAGGTATTTCACTAAAAACATGCCTACAATAACGTTTATTGTCCATGTGTAAGGCAGAACATTGAAAAGTTTGATGTCCGGAACAATATTTGAAGTAAATATATGTACATGACATTTCATACCCAGCAATGCTCTAAATAATTGACCCCTTAACCACAGCAGAATTATGGGTAACTTTTCAGGATTTAGTTACTGAGAGCTTTCCAATGAATTACCACAAACCATTTTTCTGACTAAATCCTGAAAAGTTACCCATAATTCTGCTGTGGTTATGAAGTCGATTATTTAGAGCAGTACTGTAATATATAGTGCATGTCATTTTATAACACATGTATGTTATATTTTAGAGAGGATACACAACGACCCTGAGACGATGTCCTGCTGTGGTAGTAAAACTGATTGGAAGATGTACACATTACGCTGGACCAAATTGAAGTTTTCTATTTATAACCGTAATTGTTAATATAAATACTAATCAATTCAAAGATGCATAATCTATTTGAGGACCCTAAATTACTATTTCTTCGGCGTCGGGAGTAAAATAAAATAATTAATTTGTGTCGAGGAACCCACCCGTCATAGCTCAGAGTTATAAAGATTTTGATTTTTTATATCCACCTCGAATATTGTTCAGCTTGGCATAATTTCACTGACTTCTTCCAGAAATACATGTATACGGAAAAGCGCATATGCGGTCATGAAATATTAAGAGGTCACACATGGTCATGGTTCAGTGGTTCACTGTGACTTTGCATGGCGATCACAAATTAATTTCGGAATATAAAATAATGAAAGGTAAAAGCCAGCAACAACAAATAAGGAATCTTGTGATAATTGGCATGCGGATACATAGAGCCTAGAGGATATCTACACTTTTACAAAATTCATTTCCATGAGTGGCTCTTAATCAGTTATGTTATATTCATGCCAATAGACATGTTATATAACAGCATGCTGAATATCTGTCTGTGATGACTCGATTTGGGGAATTTCATTTTCAACCATATTTATTACAAGATCATTGCAAAACAATTTTTTTCCGCAGCTCAAAAAAAATGTTCTCCATATTATTCAACTATGTTGGCCATAAAACTTAGAATTAATAAAAAATTAACATCAGGACCTTTAGACTGTCAGTATAGATTGTTTCTTGTTGTGAACAAGCCTTGAAATGAGGTTCCCAGAGGGTGAATTTTGTGATGCTACCCTGCATATCGGGCTAGCATCAGCAAATTCACCCTCTGTGGACCTCATTCTGCTTACACCTCAGCAGAATTAGGTTCCCAGATGGTAATTTTGGTGATGCTAGCCCGCTATGTAGCATCACTAAATTCACCATCTGGGGACCTCATTCTGCAAATGACAGACATGCTATTTCAAGACTTGGTTGTAAAATTATTAAATCGTAAAGGCTATTCTGCCGTATATGGCAGAAATAGCCTATCAAACTATTATGCCGTACATGTATATGTTGGCATGAAAGTTTGAAGTCACCGCACGTGCCATCCGAAGCATGACGTCGATTTGATTGGACGTTTTGTCTTGTCGGGGATACTTTTAATGGAGTGACTAAAGATCGATATACCATTCTTTAGCGCTAGAGGCTAAAGAGCGGTATACTGCTCTTAAGCCGGTACACACCAACTATCTTCATAGACTGAATTACAGTAGATTCTGGTCATTATCTCCCATATCTGCTGAGATCATCACACTTCAATTGCAACTGTCATTAATTCGATGACACAAGGCGTGTTTGAACCAACGCTGTTAAATTTCTCATCTTATCTGTAGCCTACATACATGTAGGGCCTGTTCGAACACTTGTCTTGTTTATCTATAATTGTCAATTAAATCATATAAAATGCTCGTTCTGGACTGCTCGACCTTTTATTAGAGTAAAAGCGAATAAATGGCCATCGGGGAAAAAGTATCATACAAGTCTGAAAATTTTCCGACTACCCCCTGTTGTAAGTGTTAATTAGTAGTGACCCAATTTGAATAACTAAAATGCCTTTTGATGTAAACTTCCGTTGGATCTTACAGGGACCATCAAATCTGATTGTGCATCTTTAAAAAAAACAACCTAATTATGTTGTATATTTGTTGAAATTATGTGAACATTCCTACATATGAATGAATGGGAATCTATGTTCTGTACCTGTGTTGAAAAACAGTTCAAACAAATGATAAAGAATTCCAATGTATAATGTCTAGCAGAGGGGGTGTTTCAGTGTTTCTAAGTATCAATGTATGTATGGATGTATGCTAAATAAAGTACTACCTGTGTTAAGTGTGTTTAGGGTAACAGGAGAACCAAAAAAAAGGGTGGAGTGAATAATCACCGCATTTTGTATTTTAATTGACAGAATACTGGATGACGCTAAACATAAACTTAATTAAAACCCATATATATGCCGAACAATTTTTTTCTTTTTTCTTATTTATTTTTATGATATTATATAGTTTCAGGTTAGTAATGGGCAAAATCAACATTGGATGGCAATGTTAAGGGTCTTTTCCCAAATTTTAACCCAGCCAACGAACGGTCCTTTATAAGGGACGCTAGCCATACACATGGTCAATTTATGTTCATTTTAACTATATTTAAGTTATGTGAAACACTTCGGGAGGATGATCAAATAGATATGGAGAATAATCTTGCTCAAAGTATGTCATTTTTACGAATATTAATCTAAATTCACAACACGCACCGTCATTCTTATATTTTAATTAAATGCAATAACTCTAGATGGCGAAATCGTTTGCGTTATTTTATCGCCGATTTTTGCGTCCCGAATTAAGGTGTGAATATTTACAATTGAGTGTAGTTCAGACGATTTTATCTATGGTGGTATGGTCGATTCAATTGAAATTTCCGATGATCTTAGTTGAAAGATACACTCCCCATGTTGGCATAGCGCCTGAGTGCTAACTTATAAGTTTATCACACTCGAACAAGTCCATACTATGTCTTTAATTAGATCATGCAACATGAAATAACATTTGGTATCATCAAGAACTGTGAATTGATACCCACCGGCAAGTGTTGTATTCCTTATTCCTTATTCGACAAAAATATATTTATGTCAAATAGAGTGTGTTGTAGGGTGGCACCCAAGACACTCTTTCAACACACCCCAGTGACCCCACTCACCCCACCCTGATTAAAAATGGTCACCATCCAGAGGGGTTCAAATAGGGCACCCATGCCATATCTCTGCCATTTGACCGATTTAGGTCAAATAAAGGGTATTGCAGAGTGGCCCCCCCAAGACATTCCCTTCCTTACTTCTTCACCCTATCACCCTACCTCGATTCAAATGGCCGCCGCCCAGAGACGATCAAATAGGGCACCCATTCCATATCTTCGCTATTTGACCGACAGGTCAAATAAACGGTGTGGTAACGTGGACCCAAGACATTCTACATCTTCACCCTACCCCCATCCAAAATGGTTGCCGCCCAGAGGGGGTGAAATAGGGCACCCATGCCATATCTCTGCTATTTGACAGACTTAGGTTAAATAGAGGGTGCTGTATGGTGGCCCAAGACATTATACATCTTCACCCCTCACACCCCACCCTGATCCAATATGGTCGCCGCCCAGAGGGGTTGAAATAGGGCACCCATGCCATATATCCACTATTTGATCGACTTAAGTCAAATAAAAGGTGTGGTACGGTGGGCCCCAAGACATTCTACATATTCACCATCACACCCCAACCCGATCCAAAATGGTCGCACACAGGAGTTTAATAGGGCGCACATGCCGCCTCTCGGCTATTTGACCGATTTAAGTCATATTTCGGCTATTTGACCGATTTAGGTAAAATAAAGGGTGTTGTAGGGTGGCCCTAGCAAACCGGTGTGCTACGCCGCTAGTTCATATAACCTGAAATCTCTGTTTGCATCATCGCAAAACCTATATACACGATACAATTCATAGCATTAACATTGTAAACATTTGACCATACATATGCCTAGTATAATTTATAACGGATCGGGAATCAAAATATTCGGGGCCCCAGCCATGCCTAGCGTCCTTTATAAAATACACTTAATCAAGGAGATATGTTCGCTAGATATATCCACAAATTGCAATAAATTTATCATATATTCATTTAAAAACAGTATTGTGATAATACTGAAGTAAGTTATAACATGGGGTTAAAAATATTTATTGTGTGAAATTACCTCCCTTGTTGGTTTATTTTCCATGAAAAATACAGCAACAATTAAAACCAGACTTACAGGCAAAAATAATGCTAAAATTGCTGATCGAATTCAGTATCATGCTTTACTGTCAAGGATGTTCTATATTTATACATTCACGAACTTTCCATAGTGGAACAATCCACTACAAATCACCCATCTAAGCAGAAATTATAAGCGTCCTTTTAAAAGGATGCTACTAGGCATATATGGGTTAACCATAGCCACGGTGGCCTTATAATTGCCCTTATAATTATCCAATAACCTGAGGTGTTTTAAAGTGATGTGGATCACTCCACTGATGTGTTCCCGAAAGGAATAAGAATTTAATCAGACCAAAATAGGTTATCTTAAATATGATATCCATATACATGTAGTTGAAAAACAGCACCATTGTTATAAATGAATTAAACGCAATGACTATTATTGGAGCAATCATTTCTGTAATGTTTATACTCAATATTAAAGGCGCCTTGATAAAGTAGCAAATATGCACATATGTGTGTAGTTCAACCATTGCGTTCTCTGAAATGTTACTGTATATATGGGCAGGTGATATGGGTGGAAATTTAGTTCCTAATATTAGATTTTTGCTAAATAATTCCAGTGGAGGGGGGGGGGGGGACAGTGTATGGACACTAACTGATTGCTTATATACACCCGTGTATTCCCATTTAAAAATACAGGATGTATTATGTTATTATAAAATTATTATACAATGTTGTGTTCAGTATTTTTCTTGTACGAGTCCAGTTTGTGATGAAAAGTCATATTTGACGAGACATGCAGTGTCCAATATGACTTTTCACCACAACCTGGATGAGTACAAGAAAAACACATGCCATACACAACATTGTATAATGGCAATTTTATTATCCATCTGTATGTTTATCCAAATTTTTGAAATAAAACTTTTATGGTTATTTTTGGTATTTGTCAGTACTTGATTCTCTATACTAAAAGCCTGTATATGATCATCAGAAAGCATGATTTGGGACTGTAAACACGTAGTGAAAAAAAAACTCAGTGCGGAAGTGAAAAGTCTACTAAACATGCACATCACAATTTCACTTATTAATTTGGCATATAGAGTTACTTCGTGACATCATGCAGTCCCGATAAAAAAAGTCATATTGGACTCAATCAAGTCCAATATGACCTTTTTTTTACTGGAATCTGTGATGCCAATGAGTAACTCTATTGCCAAATGAATCGGTGAAATTGTGATTTGCACGCAATTGGAATTTCGGAGGCCTATTGACTTTTTCCCGCTTTATTGTGTGACGGCTTCTGCCCAATCAGAAATAGTGTTATTTAAGGGTGGATAATAATATATATTATGACATCTGTCTGTCTATCCATCAGTTCACTTTTGGATTCCGGATTATTATAATACTTGCATAATCTCTACTGAATGGAATGAAATTTGGAATGGGTGTGTTTACTAGCACAACTTACAGGTCAAGTTCGAGTTTGGGTTCAGCTCGTCAATTTCACCAGAGTTAAGGTCCTTTGTTGAAATTGCCATGGGTCATTTTGCCATGGCCTAGCAATGCTCTTGTTCAATAAAACAAGTCCACAATACATATACATCTTTAAATTTGATATTTAAAAATGGTATTTTATGCTTTTCTTTTCAGAGTACATGTATGTTGACTGACATTGGAAAGTATGTTCACTGACATTGGAAACCAGAATGTGCACAGCATACAGAGGAGGGATGTGTGTAACAATGTGTTATCTGTGCAGATACAATATCTTATTCAATCAACTTTTCGGACATAAATATCATACCACATTATACAAGTGGAATGCAGCCTGTGAAACTTCAACGGTATAATGATACTATGCAGTCAAGTACATTCTCTGCTTCATATCTTTAAATACTACTGCATGGCAAGTGGATAATCAGATAAGCTGTCCTTCTTGTGAAAGGTCAATGTAAGCAGATGTATTATAAACTATATATTTGGAGTTAATTAATTGAAATTATTGCAATGGTGAGATGTGCACAGAAGACAGGAATAGACATTGCTTTGGAAGAATGGCTGGGATATGAACTATTTTCCTGCTGGAAAAGTTTGAATTAAAGCTTTAATGTCAAAAGCTCAGTGTCTTCATTTACATACATAAAGACATAACCATTCATGTTTGTTTTAAAATGTCATTCTTAGATGCACCCAATTATATTATTTGGCCAAGTTTTCTTCGTCTTTGCTCACTTATGATATGATTCATAATTAGGGACCTCACATATGCACTGGCAGGCAAATTACATGCCTCGATTTAAGATTACTGGCACCAATTCAATGGTCCTCATGCGTTGGTGATTTCATGAAAAATTTACTTTGTAATTTCTATACAAGCATGCGCTCTTAAAAAAGTCACTGCATAATTATGTGAGAAACATTTGCCAGTTTTGGGACCAACTGTTTCTATCAATAATTTCAGGACTGTAAACAGAAAATAGACCGATGGCTGTCTTATCCGGATATACCCCGTGCAGTTTCTGCCATAAATAAATATCAATTGTACATATACGTGTTATTTTTATTACAACCAACGTTTGTTTCAATATCATAATCTGACGTAAATCCAACGTCACAATATGACGTCTATCTAACTTTCATATCCAACCATAATCCAACGTAAATCCAACGTTTGGGTCTAACGTAAATCCAACGTCAGAATATGACGTCTATCTAACTTTCATATCCAACCATAATCCAACGTAAATCCAACGTTTGGGTCTAACGTAAATCCAACGTAAGAATATGACGTATATCTAACTTTCATATCCAACCGTAATCCAACGTATATCCAACGTTTGGGTCTAACGTAAATCCAACGTCAGAATATGACGTCTATCTAACTTTCATATCCAATCGTAATCCAACGTAAATCCAACGTTTGGATCTAACATAAATCCAACGTCAGAATATGACGTCTATCTAACTTTCATATCCAACCGTAATCCGACGTAAATCAAACGTTTAGGTCTAACGTAAATATGACGTCATGTGCCCACTGGGAAAGCTTATTCAACTTATATACCAGCGTAGATGAATTATCTCGGTGGCAATGTGGTTACCAGCATGGGGTATTTGTTGCATCTTTGTATAATTGATTGTATTTATGAAAACCCTCATGTTGACCCATAATTATTTAATTATTTTGAGAACATCTCCCAAAAATGTTCACAACTACAATGTTCAATAAAATACCATTATCAACAATTTCCCATAGAATTTATGCTAATGGATACGGCTCAATATTTAATCAACATCTATTTCTTTCCCAGAATTTATAGCACTTTCCCATTTTTACCAAGACATCCCATTAGAAAACAACGATTTTTCCAATAAGAAAATGCTAGGTACGCATATGACTACTATGACAATTTCCCTGAAACACACTAAGCCACGGGAAAAACCGAAGAAGTTGCTTGGGGGGGGGGGTGGTGGCCTTACCGATCCCCATTCATATGTTAACTTAGTTTTGACAGGGTTAACCACTCTGATCTCAGTTTACCTTTCATATTGGAGCCATGTGTGGAGGCGATTATTCAAGGGTACCATTTCGTCAGCTAGTTTCCCTGTCATTACACAAATGTTGACTATAGGCCATTTGAAAATCAACATCTTTAATTATTTTATATTAATAATTCGAGGTTAGCAGTATTGACATTAAGCTTAAAACCACTACGCTTTCACGTAGGTGGTGGCTCACGAATGGTAGGTAGTGGGTGTCTTTATAGTATTAACAAATGACTGATTTGTAAAGGTAGGGCTACTACATGTACATTGGTCCCCTTGTCATATTCTGCTAATTGTTCCCATTATAATCTCATTGGAACCAATTATTAACCTCCGACACAGAAGCTGGTCTTTTAAGGACTTTGCTAACCCAATTTTCCCCAAATTTTATGGAGTCATAATAAAGGTTTATGTTCACTTTTATTAGTAATCACAGTAACCAAACCCATGAATGCAACATTTTAAGAGTATAATTCATGGTGGAACATGTTAGAAATACTAAATGTAAAAATTTATAGAGGTTTTTAAAATCTATTTTTTCGAACCCAAAATCAATAAACACAAAGTCCATATCAAAGAAAAAAATATGGCAATGTGTACTGAACACTGAAGAATGATGAACAATAAAATAATATTCATATTTATCAAGCATTCTTTGATAAAATTACTAAGAACCAATTGTTTACAAATAATTGAGTAACTTACCTGACATCCCTCGTATTGAGGTGACAGTAATGTGTTAATATATGTGGACAGTGGTGTGTTGTGAATCTCTTGACAAAAGAACTGTAAAATCCCCAATCTGGGTCACCAATCAGTCTGATTCAGGATATCATATTATCATGGGTCAACACCTGCTGGTCATAATCGCAGCTGGATTGAGTGAACATTAACTTGACCCATCAAATTCAGTTCCCAAATAGCTTTTCTGAGCAATGAAATCTACCATTTGTAAACAACTGCTTCAAAGCCAAAAATCTTAATAAAACTGAAGAAATGTGAGTATATCTTTATTGTTCATCATTCTTCGCAGTGTTCAGTACTCATACCCATATTTTTTTCTTAGATTTGATCTTTGTGTTTGTTGAATTTGGGTTCGAAAAAATAGATTTTAAAAACTTCTATAAATTTCACATTTTGAATTTCTAAGTTAATCTACCATGAATTTTACTCTTAACATGTTGCATGCATGGGCTTGGTTACTGCTATTACTAATAAAAGTGAACATAAACCTTTATTTTGGACTCCATCAAATTTGGGGAAAATTGGGTTAGCATAGTCCTTAAGATCAACGAGAGCCCACCGCTCTTCACTTCTACGAAACGTGGGATTTGTGCCAAGTCGTATTTTGACAAGTATGACATATCACGACGCTTGTGAATAATATCAGCCGCTATATGAGGGCCGACATGTGGAAGATTCTGTAATTCAGCATTATGTGCCGAATTTATACAAATTGTCTCCCTATCATACATTTTGGTTTTAACACCAGGACATGTTCACTAGGAATTTGCTAAGGAATTTACCAACAATTCAAAGTAGAAAACATTCTAAATTTAATAACTTTAATACTTAACCCTTTACCCAACAAACCGGCCAAAACCGGCCAAATAAAGCTTCAACAGCCTAAAATATCTTCGGTCTGTCTCAATAGAACCATACACATATGGATATCATTGGAACCAGCTCACTGACCACATTGTGATGGTTACAGTTATGCCCTGTGCCAATGCATTCTCTTTATATATGCGAGTCGACCATAGGTCGCCTCGCATATATAAGAGAATGCATTGGCCTACATTCTTTGGCCTACATTCTTTAACAATTTTATAATTTTTAATGTGTTAAGCCAATGCATTCTCTTATATATGCGAGGCGACCTATGGTCGACTCGCATATATAAGAGAATGCATTGGCACAGGGCCGTTCTGTTGGGTAAAGGGTTAAAGAATAGTTTATTTTTTAATTCAAAACACACAATACGCGAAACAATGACGATCAAACTACAACAAGAGCGAAATCATTTCCATCTTCGGTCTTCTCCTGTCAAATAAATTTCGTGTATCGGGATTATGAAATTACACCCACTGGAGAACCTGTTCGAATTGAACGATGAATATCCAGCGATAACAATTCATTTTGAAAGTTAGGCGAGATGCAAATTCACTTAAATAAATTTTATTCATGGGGAACATTGCACAAACCAGGAATTCCGGTTGTACAATTTGTGCAACGAAAAGTTTTCAAAAACCAATGAAGCAAAATTTCCCATGTGGAATTCACCTGAAAAATTATAACTTTTTTCCTAACACTCTTTTCCCACAAAAAACCCCAACAAACTAAGAACTCACCATGCGAAGAAAGCAACGAGAAGCCATTGAAATTGGCATGGCAAGCTAATTTAGCAAGTAAAGTGAAAGAACATTTATTTATAAGGCAATAGAACAAAAACCACGCTGGAATCACGTGGACATTCATATTGGGGTGGAAAAAATACGAAAAATTATCCCGCAAAAAGCATCAAATTATTGACGATAAACGCCAGTACTGTAAAAATTGGCGGTATATATAAACCAGTTACAATACAATAGAATATAGAATAATAAACATACTTACTATAAATACATCTTGGATCCGCAAGGATTACAAAGGATATAAATCTGGATACATTTGTAGAAACACGTCTTGTAGGTTTGGTTCTGTTTTTCGGTCTGATGATCTCGAGGCCGGTGGGTTCCTCCTCAACTCCGGAGTAGTAGTTTACGTCCTCAAATAGTACCGGTCCCGTTATCCGGCCAGTTTCACAACATGACTCAATGGATCGGGTTATTAAAAACCTTAAAGTGACCTCCCCGGACCAAGACGATCTATTAATGGCTCTTAACTTTGTGCCTGGTTTTTGTCACTCAATACCGAAAGACGAGTTTATTCGCACCATACTTCACACCTGTAGTAGCTCTGAGTTACTACTAGAAAAACTCCTCAAAAACTTATTCTCACATCTCCAGGAGTCTCCCCTGCACACTATCGATATTTCGGTTGTTCTTAAAAAGAGATTGAAGCCTAAGAAACTAAATAAATCATCTGAAGTTACTTCGCCATCGCTTGCTGAAAAACTTGCCAGAGATATATATTCCCTTCTTATGTAAAAAACGGACTTTCGCGATGAACACATCTCAGATTTGATAAGTGGTGGTGTAACAACACGGATTCAGTCCTCATCTCAGACCAATAAGTCTGTGTCCTCTGATACCGAGGTCCAGAATAAACTCGATGTTATCATCCAGTCCATCACAGACATTAAAGTACAGTTGAGTTCTCTCAAAGAATGGAATACAAAAATCAATAAAGCAATATCTGTGGCATCCCACTAATTCAGTGTGAATAACAAATCTAGACGCACGTGTATCTGTGATTGAGAGGGACATGACCAATATTAGAAACACTGTTAATAGTAACAAGACAATTATTACCCAACTGCAAGATGAAAAGTTGAATGGGGTGCAAAAGTTAAGTCCGACTTCACAGTTATGCGCCAGGACCTCAACGACAGATTCGACCAAATATGGCAGAAAATAAACTCAAATGCCGGTTCTATCGGCACAGTTAACGGCAAGATTAAGGATCTTGCAAAATCAAAATCAGCGAACGAGACGTCTACGAATAAACAATCGGATTCTTGCACCACCGAATTTGTATCGTGCATTAAGGCCACCATGGGCGCATTCTTTGATGAACTCAGAACTAGGATGCATTAGTAATATGATTCCGGTGATACTACTCCGCTCAAGAAGACCTGAACCGTAACACAATCGTCACCAATAGCTCGGCGCCTAATTCCGTGGAAGTTGTTTCTCCATCACAATCCAACTATTCAAGCCTGCAAATAGCGTGTCTGTCATTTGCAGAATGAGGTCCCCAGATGGTGAATTTAGTGGCGCTCCCGCATAGCGGGCTAGCATCACTAAATCCACCCTCTGTGGACCTCATTCTGCCAAGGCCATCAACTGCTATGACAGACCTAGGATCTGATTGAAGTTCCCCAGTTGAAGTTGGTGATGTTCACCCATTGGGCACCTCAATTATGAATTTTATCTGCTGCAAATTAGGGGATATAGAAACTTTCCCAGAAGGAAAGTACTAAAGTACTAAAGAGATGATATATCACTTCAAAGCATGTAATGTCGATAAAAAGAGCTTATCGTGCAGTTTCTTTCATATTTGTTGATGGATTGAATTAACCCTTTACCCAACAAACCGGCCAAAACCGGCCAAAACCGGCCAAATAAAGCTTCAACAGCCTAAAATATCTTCGGTCTGTCTCAATAGAACCATACAAATATGGGTATCATTGGAACCGGCTCCTTGACCACATTGTGATAGTTACAGTTAGCCCTGTGCCAATGCATTCTCTTATATATGCGAGTCGACCATAGATCGCCTCGCATATATAAGAGAATGCATTGGCCTAAAAAAAATTCTTTTTTAAAACTTTTTACCATTTGTTTTTACATTCTTTAACAATTTTATAATTTTTAATGTGTTAAGCCAATGCATTCTCTTATATATGCGAGACGACCTATGGTCGACTCGCATATATAAGAGAATGCATTGGCACAGGGCCCTTCTGTTGGGTAAAGGGTTAAAAGGGAGACAAAATTCAACGTACCCTATTTCTTCGGATATTCTGAGATTCAGCATGGAAACAGTTTGTGAACTCGCTGTCAAGCCGGCTCGTATCATCTGTTTTCATGCTGAATCCCCGAATATCCGACAGAGTACGTTTATCTCCTAAATAATTTACACAATCTTCAGTTTATCTGTATTTTATTCACAAAATAGCAATTTGTAGTCTTGAGATCTGGATTAATAAAAATTATGTTGATGTGACCCGGAAGAGTTAGACCATCTTTAAGTTTCAAGGTGTTCTTATTTGGTTAATTTGGGGACACCTTATACGACCTCCGATCCCCCTTTGTTTAAGAAAATTATCGAAAAGTAATAAGAAATAAGTGACGTATCTTCATAATAATATATGAAACAGTTTTATTAAAATTGTAAAAGTATATTAAAAAGTTTAATTAAAATCCAGAATATACAATAGTAAATTCACACACAAATACAAATGATGATGTTTCGTTCAACATTGAAATGCATCATATACACTTTGTTCCATTGTGTTCACAGTTCACAGGGCAATGGACCTTTCCACAGCTGTCAGTTAGCAGATATTTTCGACCAATCAGCGACTGAAGAAAGATGGGATCAAAATGTGTATGCAGCCAAACTGCATACACATTCTGATGCCATCTTTATTCACCCTAATTTCGATATTCATGCATACATTCAGTATTAAATTGGTCATATTCAAACAACATTTTTGTTGTCAAATCATAATGTACTGAATTTCTATTTTATCCATGTTGGACATTTATCGATGGTTATAACACATATTTTCATTTTGCATGATACTTGTCATATTTTTCACAATTAAAGGAGAAAAGAATGTATGTTTTCCAGTGTAGCTATGTATTTAAAGAATAGAATCTGTCTGTTCGCGATTTTTCTCCCAGACCTTTGGACCGATTTCAACCAAATCCGGTGTGGTGACTCGGGGTTCGATCGCTGTCGGATGTTATAACTGCATTTGTTTTTTATATTTTTTGTTTAAATTAAATTATATTTAATTTTTTGTTAAATGTTAAATTGAGTCTAAAAACATACCACAATTAAATTAAATTTTATAAAAAAAAAAAAAAATCATTTAAAATTAAAATTGACTCAGCTGTTCAGCCTAAAAATAATACAATAATTAAATAAAATTTAATTTGTTTAAAAAAGTAATTTAAAATTTAAAGTTAATGTTAAATTAATTAGTTCAATATAAAACATTCAAAACTTTTATTTTTGTGGAATTAAAAAATTAAATTTAAATTTATATGTTAAATTGAGCAAGGAGTTCATATAATACATTCAAAAATTAAATCAAAGCAATGCGCACGTAGGATACCATTTCAGCTAGTTATAACATAAGGGGAAGCGTGGCTTATTGCCAGTGGGTGGTACTACCGCTGTGGGTGTGGCCTCTGTGGAAAGCTCCATTCCCCAAATTTGCCAAACGATTATTTACTTTACCCATGTTACCTGTCATATCTGATATTACTTTACCTGTCATATATGATATCATGACTCATGTACATGTATACGTCCGCACAAGAGTATATATCAAAAACGTCACAATACTCGCATAATACAACTAGCAATATAGCATATGCCGTAACTAACACTATAATGGTAGCAGATTGTTTGTTATATATATGGCACTTGCTTACAAAAACCTGACTTTGGGCGCACGAACAGACATGTAGCAGTCAGATAATTTCCATAAATGAAATTATATCCCGATTTAGGAGAAATATCTCCATCTAAGGAATATTTTATGTTTCAAAAACTAATTTCATTTTAGTTTTCCAAAGTGAGGGTACGAGTTGTTAATAAACACCACACAGAAAACCCAACAGCCATGTTTGACACTGGCTGTGGTCAGATTCCCTCAACAAAGCAATCAGACAGTTTAACATAATTATAACCAGTCTGGTCGAAATACCAATCACCATTAATCAAGAGAATATTCATCGAATGGTCAATATCAACTTCGGAATGGATAGTGTTGGTCAAACCGTTGGTGGCCTTCTAAAATATCGTACCTCAGGAAAATAATTTTTTTAGGAAACTAAAAAACAAATATTTATCTCTGGAACTAGAATCGGTATCTGCCAATACATTTGCACAACAACACTTTGTATCACAGTTGTTATAATAAATACACCTTCATATTCAATTATCTTCTAGTTGATGATACAATATGATTTGGTGGTGCTATACGACACTTTAGAAGTAAAATAAATTTCTATACGACATTTTAGTTTTGACGATTTCCGTGACTTCCTTAGTCGCTGTCACTCAGAATTAGAAGTATACACCCTCTGGTGTCACTCAGAATAAGGAGGATACGCCCTCTGGTCATCCTTTATCTAAACAATCCAATCAGAATTATCCTATCGGGAACGGTTTCGAAAATAAAACTTACACGACATTTCAGAATTAACGAAACATTTTCTCGGGGAACACAGATATTTTAGAACACGAATTTCCCTAATAAACGTCGACAAATGGCATTTATACTTGATATATTGACAAGTTATCTCAAGAACTTATGTAAAGAGAACCCGTATATTCCAAAAATGCAATAAAAAGTTTCTCGCCAAAATGTATCGATTTGTCAACAAAACATTCTTGACAGAGAGCTCCCCAAGTAAGAATTACTGTTATATATGGACATTTATCACCAACAGATCCTGGACGTGCACATAAAGTCAGATTTCAGTTAGGAAGAAAGTATAATATTCCACAATATCTATTACAGGTAGAGTGTTAGTTACTTTATCGAATGCAAGTATAGTTGTTTTAGACATTCCTGTGAAGTTTGTGCCAATTGTTGCTCTATTTAAAATTCGCACAACTTATTCTCATATCTTATCAGAGCGAACACATCTAATGACAACAAGCACTGTATGCACACAACGTACTTTTATTCCAACTATTGGTGTTGTGAGCTTTTTAAATAATACAGGCGGTCTTATTATTGGTTACATGGACATTACTTACACTGGACACATGTTTTTACTGTTTACCATGATAATGTATTAACAAAGCGGGCATGATTTCAATGTAAAACTAAATTATATACCGGAATGTTGGAATAAGCCGAGGTCACTTGGTGGAATCAAATGAGTTCACAATCTTTCGAAATTAGGTATAGATCGTGGTAAATGTATTTTTTAAACATTATATGACCAGTTTCAATTGACATAGATTTGAGAATTAATATCACATCTGTTATGTAATAAGCCGGTTAACCTCACAATTGTCACTTTTTATTAGCATTTTAGATGATTGTGTTAGGATAGCAAAGCTGTAGGAGTCACTATCACAAAAAACAAAAGTGTTGAAGGGTACAAAGGTTTTGAAAATGTTGTGAAGGGTACACAGGGTTTGTGATCGGCACTAACGCAGTCACTTCCACCTTGTTCCTGAAAGTCTGGCTCCCAACAGCAGTTTGTTTTCAGTTCATTTTAAATATTTTCATGGGATCGTAACCAAAATTTCTTTTGCAGAAATCATGACAGACACGAAAACTAAACGTCACTTAGAATGAGATTTCAAAACCTGTGTACCCTTCAGCACATTTTCAAAACCTGTTTTGCCAGCCCTCTCTCTATGCCTGAGTAAAGACGCCTTTATTTATTTATCTATTTCAATCCAGATGTTTTGAAAACCGTGGAAGGAATTTAAATAATATGAATAGCGTACACAGATATATATAACATATATACATTATATAATTCCCACTTTGTTCTGTTCTACATGGACAGTCTTTGTTGTTTTTTTAATCTATAGACAATATATTGATGTCTAAGGTCCCTGGTACTGTTTCAATGTCCAGTTTCCATTAGTGTGATTTCCGCTGGTTCTGTGGACACTGCTCGATAATTAACTGGAAAATGAATTTTTCGTTATTTACATTTAACTGTCAGTTTGTAAAAGGAATGAAGATTGTATGAACTACACACTGCTGTGACACGGTGGGGGATCACGTGGTTTCGAGGTTGGTGAGTACCACGCACTCAAAATGTGCAACCACACAAAAAATAATATATGAGGAATTGACACAAAACAAAGCATTTTGACTGTTACGAGCATATGCTAGTTTATTTTTAAAACAAGTTGATACCTTACTTGTGTCGAAATATTCACTAGTTTTCGATAACATTCTAACCAAAGATTCCAGTCGGAGGTTCGTGGAATACACAAGACCATACTTCTAGGAGAATCCTAATTCGACTGACAACTTTGGTCAGAATGTTAGCGCAAACAACTGTGAGTTTGGACACAAATTAGGTACAGGACTTGTTTGAAAAATAGTATACCATATGCTCGTCGCTGCCAAAATACCATGTAATATCAATTTATCCTAGTTTATTACCCTTTTCCTCGTTTCTGGTAGCGTTTGTGATCGCCTCGGCCATTTGAATGCGTGGTACTAATCAACTCGAAACCACGTGATTTCCCACCGTGTGTGAGGATTGATTGATTGATTATCAGATGGTTTTGTTATTGAGAACACAGAATAAAAGCGGAGGAAGCGACAAAATACACTTACGCATTCATGCTCTCAATCCAAGACATGGACGAGTTTCGCTCTTCCGTGCCCTGACCTACTTTCTTACATGTGAGGTCCCCAAAGGGTGAAGCAAAAACAAAGCGGGATAGCACCACCAAATTCACCCTCTGTGGACCCCATTCTGCATGGCCTCATCTGCTATTTGAGACATAGACTCAGATTGAAGTTCTCAAATGGTGAATATTGTGACGTACATTCATTGGGAACCTCGATTATGCAATTTGCCGTCTGCCAATTTTGGGAGAAGCTAAACTAAGAAAGATATATAATATATGTGAAGAAGTTTCTATTGAAATTTAATAATAAAGAAACTATACAGAGAAGATGAGGCCTAAGCAGAATGAGGACCACAGTGGGTGAATTTAGTGATGCTAGCCCATTATGTGCGATAGCGTCATTAAATTCAACCTCTGGTGACCTCATTCTGCAAATGACAGGCACACCAAACCTAACTGATAAAGTTTAATGTTCAACCCACAGGAAACCTCCCCCAGATGGATGTGTGCACTACAGAGTGCCATCGGCTCCAGTCTATGTGGGGCTCTCTGTGGGTTATACACACTAAACTCAGGCTTGGTGACATACTAAAATTACTAAGACCTATTAATGAGCACTGCCTCTAAGTGCGCTTGGAAGTGAGATTATTGTCAAATTTTCCGATATTTCAGCAAACACCTTTATAATTGGGGGCTAGTTACATACACTCAATTTCATACTATTATTTATAAAACAGTAGTTTGCATGTGCTCTTGTTTAACTGCATGGGGCCATTTATGGATCATCAATTCGAGATTGCTGCCTCAATACACATATTAGTTAATTGTTTGATACCACTGTTTGATAGTATTAACCGATAGCAGTTTGGATAATGCAAGATGGCCAATTTAAGGCAGTAGAATAAGCCATCTGATTTGTAACATAGTCCATCTGATTTGTAACATAGGCCATCTGATGTGTAACATAGGCCAACTGATTTGTAACATAGGCCATCTGATTTGTAACATGTGTATGAACAAAAGTCAATTATACAAATGTTGTTCGTGCACTCAGCTCATAATGTTTCTTCATTTGCTGTCTGCTATTTGAGTCAATTTTATATACACTGACTTAGAAACTGCATGAAACACATAACAAGTAATGTTTATTGAAATTATAAATGTATTACACAATGTAATCCTTCCGCTCTTTGTCTAATGAGGTTCTGGACATTTTACAATATGACTAAATAGTCGATATTTTGAACAAGGGAAATATCCTAACCGAAGATCTGTTACATGCAATTTTAGTAGATAGCAGCCGGGTAATAGCGGCAGCATATGAGGATAGTGGCAAAGTCACGAAATTCCTATTGTAAGTCATTCATCTATATGACCGTTTGCTTTTATTGGGCTAGATGGCTAAACAAGGATCTTTCAATGTTGCGTCTTATCACAGTATCATGACTATTCAAGGATAATGTGTGTACAATCTTATGGTTACCAATCGATATTGCCCGTTGTTATTTGAGGCAAATACATTCAACATATGGTATATATAAATGATATATGTTGCAACGAATGAGTGTTGGTGTTTGTAATTTCAGTTGAGGTAAATATAGGTCCGAGTTTCCATCGAGGAACAGCCTGTGCTATCATTCTATGTATTGAACTGTTAATGCGATACATAGAGGATATCTAGTGTTTTTGAGTGGATACCGAAAAATATGTCATGAGTGAGCGAGACAAATGTTTGTCACAGTCAGGAATGACGCATTTTTCGGTATCCACTCAAAAACACTGGATATTATTTTTATTATACGCATTTCCAAAGAAATTCACCATTTACGACGTTAAATGATCTCACAGTCGTCTTCAATCGATGCATCATTTTTGAAGCCATCAGCTGATCGATGCCTGTTCACGCAATGCTACTTCACCATCCGCAGAATATAAACATATAGTTCCCGTATTCTTCTCTTTATTTTCCCCATAAATATGTCGAATTTCAACATAATCTAGAATTTAGTTATAACTGTAATATCAGTGAATATAATATAAATTAGAATATCATAATGGATTCTTTCACTTTGGACAATTGTCAGACGCCAAATTCTAATGTTTATAGGTTGTTAGCAGTGTTCGCCCTGGCCCGAAATTCTTTGTAGCCATTTCTTTAGCCACTTGTGCAATTTTGTTAGCCACTTTTGAAAAAGTTTAGCCACATACTGTGGGCTAAATTAGCACAAGATGTAATACGATATAAACATTTATTTACTCAAAGTTATAAGCACTTATAAGTCATAACAATATACAACATCAACATTCAAATGTGCCGCAGACAGTATATTTCGTTGCTTCGTTTTAATAAGATTCTGGGTAGAAAACGCTTGTTCGCAATCTACAGTTGACACTGGTACACAATACTGAATTGCCGCCAAATTACTAACTATCGGAAAGAGTTCTTTATTTCTGATCGCAAACTGAACATAATTGTCTATATCGTCCATGTGCCTTTTGATCCTACACACTTTCCTGATTCCCTTCTTCCTCATTAATGTCATCATCGCGCATAGTTTCACACAATCCACCAACGCTTGGAATGCTTTATGATAATATGCTTATCACATTAACGGCTCAAATTGTTTGGTCAATTTAACTAGAGAGGATCTCCAAGTACTCGTCATCAGCGAATCTACTCTTCAAATTATCAACCAGAACAGATGCAAACTTCCTGCAGGCGGACACTGCATCTTGTCTAAGTTTAGTTCCATCTTTAATTTCATGTCCGCGAGTATCATTGTCCCATTCAACACTGTCCACTCCATTAACGTCAATGAAATGTGAGAAGTTATTGAGTTGAGTGTATATATGACTTCACTATTTTGCAATCAGTTTAAAAGACCGTAAAATAAAGCCCTTTTGTTACACAAGAAGCCATTTCATAAATCTGTTTACTCAATTGTGATAGCGTCTAAAGAATCGACCTTTAAACGACCATTAACTAATTTCCCAGGGCGTAAAACTGACACCCTATAGTATAGATAATCGAACACATCCGTAATATCGCACTTTCTCGTCAGCTCTCGCGATTAACGTTAAGTCGTCTTGTGCTAAGCCGGTTAATTTCTTTTGTTTACAATAAATTGTCGTTCAGTCCGCGGACAGGAAAAATGCCTGTAGCCATATTTTTAGCCACCAGAATATTATGTTAGCCACTTTGTATTTTTTTTCGCAATTTGCTAAAATGGCTAACGGCAGGGCGAACACTGGTTGTTAGGCTCTGCTTTGAAACTGTCTGACATAATATCAGGTTGAAATATTGAGTTATTTTAAAGGAAAATATAACAGGTAATGTGATATTTTGCAAAATAAATTGATATCGTTTGCAGTTAGATGAAATGTATTCTATTGGAGAGTAGTTTTTAATTATTTGTTTGCCAAAATCTGGGGTTTTCAGATGTATGATTATTAGAACTTATTACAAAATACAAAATATTGGAATTGGAAAATTTATGGAACAAGTTTTTCCTCCCGGTCGAGTTATAACATACTACTGACCTGTGTTCCATACAGTCATATGGTCGTAATGATATGCCTACCCTCCTTACATGGTACCAGTAACAGCGCCGGGATCAGAGCAATTGAAGATTTCTAAAACCTTATAATTGAGCTTGAACTTGGAAAGCATGTTTGATGTTGTGGCCAGGGTGGGCAGATTGCATTATTTATAGTAAAAAAGTGACAATTGAGAAGATTAACATAATTGTGGGATAATACATCATTATTAGTTTCCTTTGGGATTATTTTGGGTGATAAAAAAGATATGTCAGGCCTCGTTTTTAAATGTCAGATCATGTCTGTTTGGTGCCTGACAAAATGTCAGACAGTCAAATAAAAATTATTTTAAGGCTGAATACATCTCAAACAACCTCAAATCATTTGACTTCAGCGTTATTCTTTAGCCCATATTCAGATAACTAACGCCGGATTCTGACCCAACAGATAGAGATGTTTTCATGGAGTCCACTGAGCTGTCAGTTTTGGATGCAGACGCAGAATACTGTGATGCTCTCCCCTTGCAGCAACAAAATCGAATCCACTGCTGACGGAACTGCTTGTCTCGGAAGCTGAAGAGTAGGAAGACGAGTACGCCCTGGAAGGCGTTGAGAATGGCGAACAGATAATTGAAAACCAGTCGAGCGTCTTCAATCGTCAGGAATCCGAAAATCCAAGTGAGTCCTGTTCAAGAAAAGAGAGATCATTGAGAATGTACGTCATAATTTGCTTGAAAATGGCGACAAGATTCTCACATCGAAGATTCGAAGTGAGTATTCAACTTTTTCTTCACCTATATAAATAACTTAACGAAGAATTTTCGAGAAACTGGTTCCTTTTATAGTTATAACATGAACGCATGCATCATCACTTGAGTGTTTTTATACAGATATAGCATGAAGGCATGAGTCAACACTTGAGTGTTTTAGGTATAGGTCGATGGGACAATATATCGTTACCAGCTTGAAAATTCACCTAATTATTATAACCCCGATATACGATACGCCTACCCAATAACACAGTGTCGTCTATGGTTACAGTTGTCGTAGGATAAGCTGCACACACCAGCAAGGCTCGTGAATTTAAAATCTCAATCTATTATATATTTTGGAAGATCTGTGTGTGTGTGTGTGTTCGATGGACTCGAACACGGCTGGACCGATTTCGACCAAACTTGGTACAGACACGTAATTCGACCCGGGAACGAACATGGGCCCGTCCATTTGTCCGTGCTGCGTGACCTTGACCTTCAAAACTCATATCTCGGGATCCGCAGTGCTATCACGCCGGATTTAGCACTGCGATGCAGGGAGGATAACTCTATATGCATACGTCGACGAACGTAAGCAATTTGCAGGCATGCAATTACGCATCGTGTATAACATTTACAATATATATTGTCAATTTGCAGGCTATTAAAAATCGTGCATCTATCCCAAAATATATCATTTATTACAATTTCTGATATATCAATTTTTTTACAGCTAATATTCTTAGGTTTATTGTCGATAGATTTATTTTTTGTATATTCACACCACCATAGGCTCAAGCTGTTTACATTTACCCCGCGGGTCTGGAAACTCATCCAAGAATCCATTTAGCTGAAATGATACTACGAAATGGAATCTACCGGTGGCCCCAAGCCGTCAATGTCAACAACATCGAAATTGTTCAACTTTGACTGCGAGAAAATAATTATTTAAAATTTACCACACAATGCTAATTTATCTTTACGTTGAAGCTTGATAATTAATGAGCGTGTGTATATGAGGCGCGTTTACATACTTTAGTGGAAATCAAATCGGGTACAACTGGCGGATTTTTCCGGACGAAATTTTATACATAGGGTATCTCGGTATCCGCTGGGCCGATTTCCCGGTATCCGCTTGCCCAATTTCCACCATTTTTTGGGGTGTTGGTGTTGGAAAACTGCCAGACGGATTTTGACAAAATTTTATACTTAGTGGTAATTGTTTCCAGGGAGTGTTTTGGACGGGTCAAATCGTGACCCCACCTGACCTTAACCTTCAAAATGGTCAATTCAATGTCAAAGCCCGGACGAAGTCGGGTCACCTTCTAGTTGTTATATATTGGTGAACATGTAATATATTTATCCATATTTCAGTCACTGCAACCATATTCACTCCCATCCTGTAACTGAATATGATGTGCGGAAAACGTGGAAATGAAGTGAGCGAGATGTGAGGGAATTGAAATTATGTCAGTCGCTCTATATGCACCTCTGTTTATTATTTTATAACAAATAAAACTAAATATCTCAACCACAACCAAAAGAAAGGAATGAGCTGTAGTGTATAGTTATCGATATATGTTTTTCTACTATGTATCCCGTCCCCATATAAATATGATTGGATGAGAAGATATACTTATACGGGAGACTTCGTGAGCAATGTTTTTAATGCTGATATCCCAGAAAAATATTAGAGTTAACCTTGTATGCAATATCCGAGATGAGTTTGATAGCTCATTTGGGATAATAGCTTACTGATATATTTGGAAAATACAAAGAAAAAAACGTATGTCGAAATTGCCAGGCGTGACCTTTTTCGAGCAGATTACGATGTATAAGTTCCCGGGGCTGATATAGTTCAATGAGGAAGATCAGGGCTGCTTGAAATGCGCTTAGAATGGCGAACAGGTAATTTAACCCTTTATCCAACAGAAGGGCCATGTGCCAATGCATTCTCTTATATATGCGAGTCGACCATATGTCGCCTCGCATATATAAGAGAATGCATTGGCTTAACACATTAAAAATTATAAAATTGTTAAAGAATGTAAGAACAAATGGTAAAAAGTGTTAAAAAAGGAATGTTTTTAGGCCAATGCATTCTCTTATATATGCGAGGCGACCTATGGTCGACTCGCATATATAAGAGAATGCATTGGCACAGGGCATAACTGTAACCATCACAATGTGGTCAATGAACCGGTTCCAATGATATCCATATTTGTATGGTGTTATTGAGACAGACCGAAGATATTTTAGGCTGTTGAAGCTTTATTTGGGCGTTTTTGGCCGTTCTGCTGGGTAAAGGGTTAAAACCAGCCGTGTCTCTTCATGTGAGATGCAGTACATTTCTACTTCATGGGAGATGCAGTACATTTCTACTTCATGGGTGATGCAGTACATTTCTACTTCATGGGAGATACAGAACATTTCTACTTAATGTGTGATGCAGTACATTTCTACTTCATGTGTGATGCAGTACATTTCTACTTCATGGGAGATGCAGTACATTTCTACTTCATGGGTGATGCAGTACATTTCTACTTTATGGGAGATGCAGTACATTTCTACTTCATGGGAGATGCAGTACATTTCTACTTCATGGGTGATGCAGTACATTTCTACTTCATGGGTGATGCAGTACATTTCTACTTCATGGGAGATGCAGTACATTTCTACTTCATGGGAGATGCAGTACATTTATACTTCATGGGAGATACAGTACATATCTACTTCATGGGAGATGCAGTACATTTCTACTTAATGTGTGATGCAGTACATTTCTAATTCATGGGAGATACAGAACATTTCTAATTGATGGGAGATATGGTACATTTTGACATTGTGCTTAGTGTTTGAAATTTGCTATATAGCTGTCGTCTGTCATTGTTTCTTTAAATCTCATGCATGTTCGATTATTTGCACGCACGCAATGTCTGTAATTCAATAGACTGTTTCCTGTTCCAAAATTACAAAAATCTTAAAACGTAGTAATCTAACCCCTCCGGTATATGTGAGCTCAATGTGTGTTAAAACGTAGTAATCTAACCCCTCCGGCATCTGTGAGCTCAATGCATGTTGCTTACTTTAACAAATTGAAGACACAGCTTGCCTCTCTAATGTAAAAGGGACACTGTACCCAAATGTTGTTGTTGGTTTTTTAATCTCTGAGTTGTAGAATAAGGTAAACATATTTCCATTATTTGAAAGTCTGTTGAGTACAAAGTAATTAGTCGATTAGCCGGAATGCAAAAATATCAATTGTTGTTGTCGAGTAATTTTTGGACAGTTTTCAAGCAAATGTATCAAATGAATGTTTTATAATAAGCATATATACTATTTAATTTATTGTATAGTCACTAGCCGGTGAGTGGCTTGAGTTTACGCCCCTTATCAACATAATTTTTTACACGATCATGTGTGCCACACTTTGCTCAATCCACTATCCGTGAATTATTTTTGATTACGTCTTCTACACGGAAACTCGTAATTTAATTTATGACTCAAGCCATAAACTAAATTTATATCAATTTATTAACTTTGATTTTAAGATAACCTATTAAAATGAACGTTTACAGATTACATCTTCGACTCAAATTACTTACTTTTCTATATATTATCGATATTAGATCGTTGTTATCACTGGGAATTTATTGAAAATGTCGTACAGTACCCCTTTAAGGGAGTGAGTTCTTACCTAACAGAATGAAGACACAGATTGCCGCTCTGGTGTTGAGGAGACGGAGTTCTTTGGGGTCCTGTGTACTTTGTAGTCCTTTTGGTCGCCGACATAGACTCCACATGACGATGGCATAAACAACCAGATTGAAGACGATGATGATGCCCACAGGGATAGCAAACGAGTAGTAGAATGCATCAAGAGACATCCAACAGCTGGGGAAAGTCAATCGATGATATCAACCATTTGGGACACAACATAACAAGTTCATATTATTTAGGCCTTTATTATTACAGATTTTTGGTAATTATAAACTATTTACAATAACAATCATAATTTCAAAATTCAGTCGATCGATGTGCTTTATGCAATAAATTTATCGTTAAATTTACAATTTTTTCAGCATTATACATTACCCACCAGTCAGAGAGGTAACATTAAAAGGACCACATACACTATATAGGTAAAAATACCTGTACCAGGGGAAATATTTATATAAATTAATATTTTTATGGCAGTTTAATACATCAAAAGATAGGGACGAATAATATGCATAATTACAACTCAACTATATATAAGCCAAGTTCCCTGCAATAACAATCCGGTTCATCACCCCAAACATCGAGCAGTATATAGGTAATGTCAAGTTGTTGAAAATGTTGGTCGGTACATTTTGTTTCAGAAATTATTATGTAACTTCCTGTGTAGTGTTGGGCGTTTCATACAATGAACGATTGGTGTAAAGTTGTTTCATACAGTCTTGGCTTTTTGTTTCATGGTCTTCTTAGATGTTACTTAGGTACCATAGGTCTGGACGTGTGTATATCCAACTAAATAAAACCAGATGTATCTGCCAGAGAATGACAAAAGAAGGTACAATGTACCACTACACTGAAGCATTTAAAGGAAAGCACATTTCTCTCAAACGTACACACAAATGTTTAATTCTGTCTGGTTACGTATCGATTTCTTAAATAACACTGCTTATATTATGTTTTATAATAACTGATGGTTATTGTGACCAGAAGTTAGCCTGCGAATGTTAATCAGGAATGTTCTCATGTATTAAGTTTGTCGTAGATGAAAATCGTAACAGTTTCCTCCATTATATGTTACAAGAAAACTAAGATGCATGCATCAGGTCAGTCATGAACTATTTAGCAATAGAATAATTCAGTTCGGTTGCGGTTTCACAACGTTACAACTGACATACGATTACACAAGACGAACCTTGAATGTGGAACTATGTAAGAGTGAATATTAATGTTCTAAATTCCATGTTTCACCTTTAGTGGTAATGGGGTCGTACTTTATTAACACGCAAGTAGTGTAATTAAGTACGGGTAATTAGAAGTAACAAATCGTTTAGTTTCTATCGTATCGGCTAAAAGGGGTGAGCAGATTGCTGATGATGAATGCGTTACGTTTATACACTGTAGCATTGGCGGGCCAGACTGTGTTGACATGTTAAGTGTTTGGTTCATTAATAACAGATCAGCAGGGATTTGTCGTGATAACGTATACGTGGAAATATGCTACCTAAACGGTTAAATGAACGGTTGATATAGAACACCACCGTGTATACTCGGGTTTAAATAGGTATATTATATAGGGACGTGTGCTCAATTTTGGTGCGGACCGATGATAAACAAAAAATCAGAGGTAAATGTCGGCGGGCGGGAGGGCCATTTTTTCAATAATTTTTAAAGAAATTGAACAGTTGCAGCAGCAGCAAAAAAAGGGTGTACAATTGGCAAATGATGAGGGGCGGCGTGACGTGTAACTAGGATTAGATATGCAATTTGGAGATTATTGGATGAGGGATGTTATATTAATTATATTAAAGGGACGAGGGGGCTTAGTTGTCGAAAATATTCATATTTGTTCCAAACACCGTAAACAGAAAAATATTAAAACGCATACATTTTGGTTCAAATATACGATCACTATCGCGTAAACATCATGCTCACATAAAGACCTACTAAATTTTACCTAAACAAGAGTCTGATTGTATTATAGAAGGCAGCACAATGCTACTGGCTAATCACACACAAATGGTATAAACGCTCTTTATTATTTCCAAATAAGGAATTGAGCAACAAAGAACGCTCTTTATGTTTACCATCATAATATAAAGAAACACCAAGAAAGTAACTTTTTATGCTTTGTTTACATAACAATCGTCAAATTTACGACAATAACATACTGTTTATGAGATATTTCTCATTTGTATATTAACAAAGTATGTCTATATTTGAATATTATTTTCGTTTGTAGCGGTTTTTGGCAGGTGGAAATATGTTCACAGGATACCCACCAAGGCCTTCCGTACCTTTAACGTATACTGCAACTTTTTTTCTTGTCAATAGCAGAATACATAATGCTATTAAGAAGTGACACAAAACACAGAACATTTTTTTAAATTATAAGTATTGAGCAGTGCGAAATATTTGAGTCGAGGAAACCAGTAACGAAAGGCAATATTAACATGATTTCTGTCAGCGAATAATTGTTTACGTTCCAATGAATATTAAAATGTACTGAAAACAAACTGCTAATGGGTGCCAGACTTTCATAAACACAAATTATGTATTAATGGTGTAACGACATATTTCGTTCTTAATTGTCTAAAAAAAATAGGGGATGGGGATGTTTGGATCTCTAGTTTAACGACATTTTTCGGTCTTTGTAGTTTAACGACATTTTTCGGTCTTTATAATATCTCAAGATATAGGGGGTATTTGGATCTCTAGTTTAACGACATTTTTCGGTCTTTATAGTTTAACGACATTCTCGGTCTTTAATATTTCAAGATATAGGGGCCCTTAGTGGGTATTTGGATCTCTAGTTTAACGCCATTTTTCGGTCTTTGATAGCAAAATGGAAGAAGTACATCTTTGGAAAGATGTGGTGGCCCTAAAAAGGAAAGTTGTTTGGTGATCTTGAAATGCAGTTTTTCTGAACAGTCTTCCTTCATTAAAGTGATGTGAAACACTCCGGCATATGATGCGGTATTATTCCTCGAAATAAACAACAAACCCGTCGTTACTTCGAAATGTCGTTTGGGCTATCATTTACACAAATCCTCCGTGTGTTCTCCTCAATTGACACGCAGGTTCTCAGTCGACACACAGGTTATCCCAGAAACTGGTGTGAAATAAACAGCCAAGGTTTGGCTGAAATGAATATTTACCCGATCAAATAAGCAAGTTAAAAAAGTAAACGTCCCCCTGATGTAATACACTGTACCCCAGTAATCCTAAGGCCGATTGTCCGGACCATTTACATGTCTTTGCAGTATATTGGGACTGATGACGTGAGCAAGTGTCGATCAACTGATAAGCACGTGTTGGTACCGTTATAGGCCAGTCCATCAATGGTTATGGGTATTTAAAATTAACACCACTAAAGACCTATGTAGTTTTTATTTTTGATTGCAAGCTTTCAACTGGATATGAACAGTCTTTGTCAGGCAAATAATGGTAGATTACATGAATGCTGGTTTTATATAAAGTAATGCCCTAAATAATCGACTCTTTTTGGGTATTTTTTCAGGATTTAGTCGGAAATATGGCTTGTTGCCATTCATCAGAAAGCGCTGAGTGAGAGCTTTCCGATGAATGGCAACAAGCCATCTCATTTTGAAATGGTTTATTACGTTATGTTGGGAATTTCGCATCGTTGTAAAAATTAAATATAATGGACACATCTATCTGCCCGCAGTTTCATTACATTCTGATTGTAATCTGAAGATATCGTCCAATATATCAGGTGGGAACGTTTGAGGTGTTAAAAAGATTCGTTTCTTTTTGCCAAATGGTGGAGTGATTTACATAATTATTATCCTCAATATACTTACTATCTATCTCCCCCTCGGTACAAATTGTAATCGATAGCCAATACAACAATAACTGGAATCAACGGCAAGCCTGAAATAGAATGGTGATAAACAAGCCTGCAAATAGCGTGTCTGTCATTTGCAGAATGAGGTCCCCATAGGGTGAATTTAGTGACGATATACCGCATAGCGGGCTAGCATCACTAAATTCATCTCTGGGGACCTCATTCTGCTATAGCAGACATAGGATCAGATTGAAGTTCCCCAGTTGAAGTTGGTGATGTTCACCCATTGGGGGCCTCGATTATGGTTTTTATCTTCTGCAAATTAGGGAAAATAGAAACTTCTCAGAAGGGAAAACTAAAAACAATGTTAATTTGATACGTTAGATACTTCCCAGAAGATGAGGCCTAAGCAGAATGAGGTCTCCAAATGGTGAATTTGGTGATGCTAGCCCTCTATGCGGGATAGCGTCACTAAATTCACCCTATGGGGACCTCATTCTGCAAATGACAGACACGCTATTTGCAGGCTTGGTGATAAACCTTTCTACTATACAATGTACACATATACACATGCTACAATTGGCGAGACATCTATATTTATGCTCTAACACTAAGTCATATGTGTTACTAAAGTAACTGTACTCTTCAACATAATAAATGACTAGTCTGTTGGTTTATCTGTTTACTGAGCTTTATTGGCATTCTACATGTAGAGTAAATGCAACTGACATTGCAGAAACACGAATCAGGTAAGGCAATTTGTTTTTTATTACTTGGTTTATGGATTTCCCTACCCAAAGCCTCCTGATGATGTTTATGGTATTGAATGTCAACGCCAAGATGGCGGACTCTGATATTGGCAATATTTGTTCATCTATCCGTATCATGCTTTAAAGAAACATCCAAATAAAAAAACATATCTGCCCATGCTTGTTTTAGATGTGGAGATTATTATGCAGCAAATAGTTTATTTCTCCCGACCATATATTTTTTGATAATTTAAATTTAAAAATAAAATATACTGGTTTTCTTTTTATTTGTTTTCGTCCCACCTCATCTACCTTTGAGCCAAAGAAATGCGTAAACCAAGAAATACAAAATAAAATGCCTAAACACTTGTGCAAATCAATCAGAATTCGGCCCTTCTCGTGATTCAAACTTACAAAGAAACATTGAAGTTCATCACATTTGTATAAAATCATATTTGAACAACCAAATCAAATTTTGTATAAACTGAAAACAGGGTAATATATACGACAAAAGCCAAAAATGCGTTGATATTGCTTACCCCATGCAGGAATACCAGCTTTCAACATGAATTTCGGAGCATAAGTGCCAAGGACTTTGGCGAATCTCATGTATTGTAAAACAGCTTCTACAGCCATCCACATAAACGCAACCAACAGGAAGTAGTGGATGAGAACAGCGATGGCGATGCAGCCACCATTATCCTCGGTCCGATTTATCCCGACCAGGAAGATAATCCAAGCAGCAACCAGGGCAATTGATAAGTTAAACATCGTCTTCTGTGATCTACCATCTCTTAGTTTCCTGAAAGAAAGATAATAAAACTGGAAAATACATGTACAGTAATGCCCTAAATAATCGACTCCTTAACAACAGCAGCATTATGGGTAATTTTTCAGGATTTAGTCGGAAATATGGCTTGTAGCCATTCACCTGAAAAATTACCCATAATTATTCTGTAGTTAAGGAATCAATTATTTAGGGCGTTACTGTAAACTGTAATGCAAAATTGTATCGAACCACAATACAGCTGACCCATTGTATCGAACCACAATACAGCTGACCCATTGTATCGAACCACAATACAGCTGACCCATTGTATCGAACCACAATACAGCTGACCCATTGTATCGAACCACAATACAGCTGACCCATTGTATCGAACCACAATACAGCTGACCCATTGTATCGAACCACAATACAGCTGACCCATTGTATCGAACCACAATACAGCTGACCCATTGTATCGAACCACAATACAGCTGACCCATTGTATCGAACCACAATACAGCTGACCCATTGTATCGAACCACAATACAGCTGACCCATTGTATCGAACCACAATACAGCTGACCCATTGTATCGAACCACAATACAGCTGACCCATTGTATCGAACCACAATACAGCTGACCCATTGTATCGAACCACAATACAGCTGACCCATTGTATCGAACCACAATACAGCTGACCCATTGTATCGAACCACAATACAGCTGACCCATTGTATCGAACCACAATACAGCTGACCCATTGTATCGAACCACAATACAGCTGACCCATTGTATCGAACCACAATACAGCTGACCCATTGTATCGAACCACAATACAGCTGACCCATTGTATCGAACCACAATACAGCTGACCCATTGTATCGAACCACAATACAGCTGACCCATTGTATCGAACCACAATTCAGCTGACCCATTGTTCAAGATTGTATATCTCTTCGCAACAAGTTTTATATAGATTCCAGGGTATGAGATAATAGATATGAATAAAGGACACCTGTCTGTGAAAGTTTTATATAGATTCCAGGGTATGAGATAATAGATATGAATAAAGGACACCTGTCTGTGAAAGTTTTATATAGATTCCAGGGTATGAGATAATAGATATGAATAAAGGACACCTGTCTGTGAAAGTTTTATATAGATTCCAGGGTATGAGATAATAGATATGAATCAAGGACACCTGTCTGTGAAAGTTTTATATAGATTCCAGGGTATGAGATAATAGATATGAATAAAGGACACCTGTCTGTGAAAGTTTTATATAGATTCCAGGGTATGAGATAATAGATATGAATAAAGGACACCTGTCTGTGAAAGTTTTATATAGATTCCAGGGTATGAGATAATAGATATGAATAAAGGACACCTGTCTGTGAAAGTTTTATATAGATTCCAGAGTATGCGATAATAGATATGAATAAAGGACACCTGTCCATGAAAGTTTCATATAGATTCCAGGGTATGAGATAATAGATATGAATAAAGGACACCTGTCTGTGAAAGTTTTATATAGATTCCAGGGTATGAGATAATAGATATGAATAAAGGACACCTGTCCATGAAAGTTTTATATAGATTCCAGGGTATGAGATAATAGATATGAATAAAGGACACCTGTCCATGAAAGTTTTATATAGATTCCAGGGTATGAGATAATAGATATGAATAAAGGACACCTGTCCATGAAAGTTTTATATAGATTCCAGGGTATGAGATAATAGATATGAATAAAGGACACCTGTCCATGAAAGTTTTATATAGATTCCAGGGTATGAGATAAATAGATATGAATCAAGGACACCTGTCCATGAAAGTTTCATATAGATTCCAGGGTATGAGATAATAGATATGAATCAAGGACACCTGTCCATGAAAGTTTTATATAGATTCCAGGGTATGAGATAAATAGATATGAATCAAGGACACCTGTCCATGAAAGTTTTATATAGATTCCAGGGTATGAGATAATAGATATGAATAAAGGACACTTGTCCATGAAAGTTTCATATAGATTCCAGGGTATGAGATAATAGATATGAATCAAGGACACCTGTCCATGAAAGTTTTATATAGATTCCAGGGTATGAGATAATAGATATGAATCAAGGACACCTGTCCATGAAAGTTTTATATAGATTCCAGGGTATGAGATTATAGATATGAATCAAGGACACCTGTCCATGAAAGTTTTATATAGATTCCAGGGTATGAGATAATAGATATGAATCAAGGACATCTGTCTGTGAAAGTTTTATATAGATTCCAGGGTATGAGATAATAGATATGAATCAAGGACACCTGTCCATGAAAGTTTTATATAGATTCCAGGGTATGAGATCATAGATATGAATCAAGGACACCTGTCTGTGAAAGTTTTATATAGATTCCAGGGTATGAGATAATAGATATGAATCAAGGACACCTGTCCATGAAAGTTTTATATAGATTCCAGGGTATGAGATAATAGATATGAATCAAGGACACCTGTCTGTGAAAGTTTTATATAGATTCCAGGGTATGAGATAATAGATATGAATCAAGGACACCTGTCTGTGAAAGTTTTATATAGATTCCAGGGTATGAGATAATAGATATGAATCAAGGACACCTGTCTGTGAAAGTTTTATATAGATTCCAGGGTATGAGATAATAGATATGAATCAAGGACACCTGTCTGTGAAAGTTTTATATAGATTCCAGGGTATGAGATAATAGATATGAATAAAGGACACCTGTCCATGAAAGTTTTATATAGATTCCAGGGTATGAGATAATAGATATGAATCAAGGACACCTGTCCATGAAAGTTTTATATAGATTCCAGGGTATGAGATAATAGATATGAATAAAGGACACCTGTCCATGAAAGTTTTATATAGATTCCAGGGTATGAGATAATAGATATGAATAAAGGACACCTGTCTGTGAAAGTTTCATATAAATTAATATCAATTTTAATAAGAATTTCTTATGACATTTGTTGGGCTACTTTACGAATGGTAATCTGCATAAGTAATTCAAATAATAAAATATTATTAAAGTTTTGATAACTAAGCATCGAGTCAAGTGAGAGCCCAAATTACCAAGGTAAAATAATAGCAGAAAATTATAGTTTAACCCTTTGGCTGGTAAAATTACATTTATGTCACTGTATACTTTGCGGGTGGAAAAGCATTTGTCATTTACGATAGTTCTGGGGTAATATTAATTTACTGTGCAATAACTCGAAATCGTCTCCTAAATGGGAACCTTTTATGGATATCATGCGGATAGATATAATTTTCATTATTTACATTGATTCGTGCTTGTAATAATGTTATTTATATGATTTATTTCTTAAGTAGGCCAATGTTATATTACTCAGTTTATTTGCAAAAATATATTTACTCATGGATATGACATCATATGTGACGTGCTCATCCGTTAAAGGTTTAAATATGTATTCATGATTCCAGGCTTTTACATGAACCTGTATTCATTGGGGCCAGTAACCAACATCACCAACGTGTGATCTCTAAACCACCCTTAAGACATTCAGAATCCTACATAACTAATGTGATATCTAAACTGTCCTTAAGACATTCAGGAACCTACGTCACTAATGTAATCACTAAACCATCCTTATGCATTCAGGATCCTACGTCACTAATGTAATCTCTAAACCATCCTTAAGACATTCAGAACCCTACACCACTAATGTAATCTCTAAACCGTGTTAAGACATTCAAGAACCTACACCACTAATGTAATCTAAACCATGCTTAATACATTCAGGAACCTACGCCACTAATGTAATCTCTAAATCGTCCTTAAGACATTCAGGAACATACATCACTAATGTACTCTGTAAACCATTCTTAAGACATACATACTCCTACATCACTAACGTAATCTCTAAACCGTGCTTAAGACATTCCGGAACATACACCACTAATGTAATCTAAACCGTGCTTAAGACATTCAGGAACATACGCCACTAATGTAATCTCTAAACCGTCATTAAGACGTTCAGGAACCTACTTCACTAATGTAATCTATAAACCGTCATTAAGACGTTCAGGAACCTACTTCACTAATGTAATCTCTAAATCGTCATTAAGACGTTTAGGAACCTACTTCACTAATGTAATCTATAAACCGTCATTAAGACGTTCAGGAACCTACGCCACTAACGTAGTCTCTAAACCGTGCTTAAGATAATCAGGAACCTACGCCACTAATGTAATCTCTAAACCGTCCTTACGACATTCAGGAACATATGCCGCTTATGTAATATCTAAACTGTGCTTAAGACAATCAGGAACCTATGTCACTTATGTAATCTCTAAACTGTGCTTAAGACATTCTACCCCACTAAGTTATCATCTAAGACGTCCTTAAGACATTCAGGAACATACATCACTAATGTACTCTGTAAACCATCCTTAAGACATACATAATCCTACATCACTAACGTAATCTCTAAACCTTGCTTAAGACATTCCGGAGCATACACCACTAATGTAATCTAAACCGTGCTTGAGACATTCAGGAACATACGCCACTAATGTAATCTCTAAACCGTGCTTAAGACATTCAGGAACATACGCCACTAATGCAATCTCTAAACCGTCATTAAGACGTTCAGGAACCTACTTCACTAATGTAATCTACAAACCGTCCTTAAGACGTTCAGGAACCTACGCCACCAATGCAGTCTCTAAACCATGCTTAAGACATTCGGGAACATATGCCACTTATGTAATCTCTAAACTGTGCTTACGACATTCAGGAATCTACGCCACTAATGTAATCTCTAAAACGTCCTTAAGACATTCAGGAACCTACAACACGAATGCAGTCTCTAAACCATGCTTAAGACATTCAGGAACCTACGCCAATAATGTAATCTCTAAACCGTCCTTAAGACAATCAGGAACCTATGTCACTTATGTAATCTCTAAACTGTGCTTAAGACATTCAGGAATCTACCCCACTAAGTTATTATCGAAGACGTCCTTAAGACATTCAGGAACATACATCACTAATGTACTCTGTAAACCATCCTTAAGACATACATAATCCTACATCACTAACGTAATCTCTAAACCTTGCTTAAGACATTCCGGAACATACACCACTAATGTAATCTAAACCGTGCTTAAGACATTCAGGAACATACGCCACTAATGTAATATCTAAACCGTGCTTAAGACATTCAGGAACATACGCCACTAATGTAATCTCTAAACCGTGCTTAAGACATTCAGGAACATACGCCACTAATGTAATCTCTAAACCGTCATTAAGACGTTCAGGAACCTATTTCACTAATGTAATCTACAAACCGTCCTTAAGACGTTCAGGAACCTACGCCACTAATGCAGTCTCTAAACCATGCTTAAGACATTCAGGAACATATGCCACTTATGTAATCTCTAAACTGTGCTTAAGACATTCAGGAATCTACGCCACTAATGTAATCTCTAAAACGTCCTTAAGACATTCAGGAACATACAACACTAATGTAATCTGTAAACCATCCTTAAGACATTCAGAATCCTACATCACTAACGTAATCTATAAACCGTGCCTATGACATTCAGAGAGTTGCTATCTTGGACTCCTGCAGTGGGTAAGCTATATGTGTGTTGCAGGAGTTATTGTACATATCACATGAAAGTCATGCAGTGGGTAAGCTATATGTGTTGCAGGAGTTATTGTACATATCACATGAAAGTCGTGCAGTGGGTAAGCTATATGTGTGTTGCAGGAGTTATTGTACATATCACATGAAAGGGATTCAATTGTTGAGGTGTGTTTGATATTTAAAATCGGGACACAATCAGTATCTATTCCCACAAACATTAAGTTATAAATATGAGATTTTAATTATTAATGATATTTTAATATCAGTTGTGAATTTCTACAGCTCGTGCACTAGTTTATCCCGTCAGACAAACGTTTATATATGTTTAAAAAATGACAAAGAATTGATTGTTGTCATAGGGTCCTGGCTCTGCTTATTGTGATTTAGATTTTAGACCAAGACGTGTCATTTAAAGGACACTAGTTTCAGTTATATATAATTTTGATCTATGCATTTCTTCTAATAACAGCAATGATCATCACATTAACATTTCAATAAGAAAGTTGTACTGTCTTGTATTTGTCAAGTTTATACATAATTTGGTTTCTATCATTAATTTGATGGGACTAACAGATATAGTGGTGAAAGTTAGAATGTGTATGTTGCTATTGTAAATAGAGGTTTAGAACTCTTAAAACGACTTAAAACTCAAGGTTTCGATTTTGAATGCAGCACTTATATCGCAGAGTAAATATGCAGCCTGATCTTTTTATTTATATATACATACTAGAAGGGTGACCCGACTTCGTCCGGGCTGTTTCACCTCTGCTTTCATCCGTCGAAAGGCGGACAAAAGTACCCCTAGGTTTCACATTTCGTCGAAATCAGTCGAAGGCGCGATTTGAACTTGAATTGACAATTTTGAAGGTCAAGGTCAGGTCGGGGTCACAATTTGACCCGTCCAAAACACTCCCCGTACAAAATTACCATTAGGTATCAAATAAGTACCCGACAAAAGTACCCGTCGAAATCCATCCGGTTTTACCCGATTTGACCTCGAATTGATAATTTTGAAGGTCAAGGTCAGATCGGGGTCACGATTCGACCCGTCGAAAACACTCAGTGGAGAAAAGTAACCCTACGTATCAAATTTCGTCGAAATCCGATAAAAATTCGCGATTTGACATTGAATTGACCCGATTTGTTGTTGGCATTCAGGGAATGGGGGCACAGACAATTCTCACATTGCCGTAAAGATAAATTAGCATTGTGTGTATTTAGTAAATTTGAACTAATTATTTTCTCGCCGTCAAAGTTCAACAATGTCGATGTTGTTGGCATTGACGGCTTGGGGGCTAAATGGATTCTGGGATGAGATTCGAGACCATAAAGATAATAATTATAATTTAGCGAACTTTTACCGGGGTAACTGTACACGACTTGGCACTATGCGTGGTGTGGAAAATAATAGCATATATAAAAAATAAATCTATCGACAATAGACCTAAGAATATCAGCTGTAACAAAATTTATATATCAGAAATTGTAAATGATATATTTTGGGATAGATTCACGATTCTTAATAGCCTGCAAATTGACAATATATATTGTAAATGTTATAATTTTGGGATAAATACACGATGCGTAATTGCCTGCAAATTGCTTAAGTTCGTCGACGTATGCATATAGAGTTATAATAGATATATAGGTGTGTGTATAGAAATGTGCTTTAAATAAACAATATTTTGAGAACATCAATGAATCATTATACAAGCTTTCAGCTATACATCATCTAAAAGAGTGAATAGTTAATGAAAAGACAACAGTAAACTATACAGGCTTATTTACCACATTACTATACGGTAACCTACATCCCATTGACAGTACCTGTTACAATTGACACCAAAACGTAAATGGTGGGAATATCATATACGAATATGATCTTTGTTAATACCATGTTTGAAACAATCGGAAGGTTCAATGATTTGTAGATCAGCTAATCTTTGTCTATATATTATATATTTATATATTGTTTGCTCATTTTAATTCTTAGTGACAAGCACTTGTGTATCTATTTAACTCTTTCACTGCCAATCTTGCATAAATGCGAGAACACCCAGTCGCTGCTAATGGCGCATTTATGCGAATTCGGGGGTGCATCTGGTATAATGGGTGTAATTCTATTGTTTTGTTGCATTAAAACGGGGGATGGTTATTTTCTATAGAGTGCTCATGTGCGATGACAATTTAGAAGAAAGGTCGGTCAAGATCAGTGTACTTCTGAAGTTCTATGAGTACAGTCCAAGCCAGAACTGTGTTAGGACCGCTCCTCTTCCTATGCCACATCAACGACCTACCGGACACTGTAAAATCACAAGTCCGATTGTTTGCAGATGATTGCCTGCTCTACCGACAGATAAATAGCTATAAAGTTCATGAAATACTACAACAGGACCTATGTAACCTAGAACAGTGGGCCATAACACGGGGAATGCGCTTCAATCCATCCAAATGCTACACCATGAGCCTAAAGCAGGAAACCCAACGCTTCTACCAACTAGCGGGGCAATTCCTACAAGAGGTAAATCACAACCCCTACCTCGGTGTCCAATTCGCAAATGACATGACATGGCAGCACCACGTAGATACCATCACAAAGAAATCAAATTGAACCCTGGGCTTCATTCGACGAAACCTGAGACACTGCCCAAGGGACTTCAGAAAAACATCATACATAGCACTAGTTCGCCCTCAACTAGAATACGCAGCGACAATCTGGGACGCATACTACGAGAAAGACAAATCAAAACTAGAGAGGGTCCAACGAAGAGCAGCGCGATTCATCAAACAAGACTACCGATCAAGAGAGAAAGGCTGCGTGACAACCATGCTCAAGGATCTAGAGTTACCATCACTAGAATCAAGAAGATCAGAGCAGAGACTAGCACTATTTTATAAGGTGGTTAAGAGGTCGGCCCCGGGTATAAAACCTGAAAACTACCTGACGAACTATAAACCAAGAAGAAAGAGGAAAGCTAAAAAGTTCGAGGATTTTGTCAGTGATAACATCGTAGAAAAACGGACTATTAACAACGAAAGTGCATTCGAACTGATCCCGACAAACACAGATCAATTTGGAAACTCCTTTTTTCCAAGAACCGTGATTGACTGGAACCATCTGGACGATACCACAGTCAACGCTGCCGACTTAGATACATTCAAGTCGGCCGTGGGAGAACACCACTAGCGCTCCTCCCACTTTCCTGCAAAAGCCAGATTTGGTCACTCAGGACGTACCATATACAGATACAGATACAGAATATACCGTTAAAAATTCACTTTTGGTGGGATGCAATAAATGAGTGGAAAATAAACATAATTGTTCCCATGAAACAAGAAATTCAATTAATTGAGGAAAAACACCCACTGTCCCGAGTGGTATTGATAAGCTATTGGAGGGTCTTCCACTTCGCATGCAAAATAACATTGAATGTCTCAATGACATCGATTCAACAGCTTGAAGATGGGAATAACCCACCATATATTGTAGATATTCAACAGGCTCTGCTTAAGTTTGTTAATTGATGACTGATGTACAGTACACACAAATAGTAATAACAATTAACGTTATTATTTGGAAACTAACCATGATAGAATATTGACAGTAAGGTGGTATTAACTACTACGAGTACTGTTCGTAATAATAGTACTACATATATTCTAGCATAATATATGTGTACATGATGTATGGGAAATATTAAAGGACAAAACAATAGTTACAATACAATTATAAGAATATTTTTTAATTAAGCGCAATAAGAGTTAATTGCGCTTAAGCACAATAAGGGAATCTCTATTGTGCTTAAGTACAATAAGGAAATATTTAAGTGTGCTTAAGCGCAATAATGGAATTTTCAAATTGCGCTTATATAATAAAACCCAATAAGGAATCTCTTAATAAGGAATATATTATATATAGTACATAAACTACATATAATTCAGGTGGTGTAGTCCATCTCCATGGTACAATCGGTGGAACAAATATAGGATTATTCTAATTGCACAAGAGTGATCTAATGAGAGAGATATTAATTGCGCTTAAGTGCAATATGGATGTAATTTCGCTTACGTGTAATAAGGAATGTCTTATTACACTTAAGTGCAATAAGAATATTCCTTATTACACAGGAATATCACATTGTGCTTAAGCGCAATAAGGTATCTCTAACTGCGCTTAAGCACAATAACTTAAGGAATATTCTTATTGGGCTTGAGCTCAATTAGAGATTCCTTCAAGCCCAATAAGAATATTCCTTAAGTCATTGCAGTTAATCGAAATTGTCTATTCAATGTCAATTTGGTTTCCCATAGAAATCATTAACGATGTCTATGCGCAAGGGACCCACGCCAATCTTCTCTTTTGGGATTCCAATTGTTGGCTTATTAAATATGCACATATGCTTAAGATACAGTCACGTGCGAAGCGGGCTCGCATAGGTCGGGTTTTGGATCCCAGTGAATTAAAATATCATTCAAATAACCGGTTTCCCCCCAATAAACATCCATATATTGAATATACATGTTTTTGGAGCAGAATTAGGTAGTCCATATTGGACGCCATCATGGAATTTAATTTTTTTGTTTAATTTTCACACATATTTATTAGTTATGTGGATGGCGTTATCATTAAACCTCACATCCTTATATCGATTATGTGGATAGAGTTATCATTAAACATCACATCCTTATATTGGTTACAGTAATGCCCAAAGTAATTGACCAGTTAACCACAGCAGAATTATTGGTAATTTTTTAGGATTAAAAAAACTGAAAAATTACCCATAATTCTGCTGTGGTTAAGTGGTCAATTACTTTGGACATTACTGTATGTGGATGGAGTTATCATTACACCTCACATTCTTATATTGGTTAGGTTATGTAGATGTGAGTTATCATTAAACCTCACATCAGTGTGTTTGGGGATTTTTGACCTTGACTTGGGACCTTTGGTTTTTAACGCAACAAATGCGAGTACACCTTATACACAAGTTTCTTGGATAAGATGAGTTTGAAGCCTGCTTACATTTCGAAATGTTGTCAGTTTTGTATCGTCTGCAGCGGAATTCGGCATGTTGAAGCAAAAGTTACAAGAGATAAAATATGTACGTAATGAGACTATAATACAAATGAAAAAATAAATTGAGGGAAGGGTGGGCGATACAGGGAACTAAGGGTTGAACCAATATAAATTTGTAGAGCGATAACGACCAATGTTGACATATTATGCATCTCAACTCTACTGTTGCAACAAGGCTATAAAATAGGGGGGTGTCAAAATCTTAGTTATCTCTATATAGTGCCAGAATAGTCATTTATGGACTTCTATAGTGGTACATTGCAAATTGGAATCAAATGATAAAAATATGTATGTAACACAACTATACCGATGAAAATAAAAATAATAATTTAGGCCGGGATTTGATGTTGGGTAACTTGGGTTTGTTATATAGACTCGAAGAAAAAGGGGACCGATGAACTGACATAAATTAGTAAAGCGATAGCGATAATTTTTGCCATGTAATGCATCGCGATTGTACTGTAGCGGTAATGATATAAAATTGGGGGGGGGGGGTTTGAGATTATCTCTATCTCTATAGATGGCACCAGGATTATATAGAAATAAATAGCAATTGATATACGTATACCGTATACTATAGTAATTATAAATACCATAAACATATAAGTACAAGTATCACGTGATAAAATATTACGTAACGCGACTATAGCGATGAAAAAATTAAATAAATTGGACCGGGATTAGGGGTTCGGTTGGTTATATGTGGACAATTGGATATGGAATTCATACCGATGAAACGATAAAAATTAGTGGAGCGATAAAGACCAATGTTGACACTTAGTCAGGCTACACGGGGGAAATAGGGGTTGATACGATAACCGAAATACATTTGTCGGGTGATAATGACCAATGTTGACGTATAAAGTAACGCGATCGTACCGTCGCACAATTATCAGGTAGAACCGGTCAAATATGGACTCTGGTGCCCAATATGGAACAGCTCAGAAAACATTCGCAGGGCCCTTAAAATTTATTTATCATGAGATCTGCCATTCAAATCGATTTATGTTGATAAAACTCTTATTTTTCTAAATTTTAAGCTGATACTTGTTGTGTCTGTGTGGAATACTTATATATTCCTAAAATAACAGGGTACAGCACGTAATTATTTTTTAGATGGAAGAAATGAATGTTGTTCGATGATATTGATAAATTTTACCATGGGATTTGCTATTGAAATCGATTTATGTCGATAAAAGTCTTATTTTTCAAAATTTTAAGTTGAGATTTGGTGTGTCTGAGTGGAATACTTATATATTCCTAAAATGACAGGGTAGAGCACGTAATAAATTTTTATATGGAAGAAATTATTTTTTTTCGATGATCAATTTTTAATTATTTTAACATGGGATTTTCCCATTAAAATCGGTTTATGTCGATAAAACTGTTATTTTTCAAAATTTAGAGCTGAGACTTGGTATGGTTGCGTGGAATACATATATATTCCTAAAATGACAGGGTCCAGCATGTAATTATCTTTTAGATGGAAGAAATTTATTTGTTTCGATGATAAAAATTCAGCGTGTGCTGTGCGCTAAAAATGTAAACAACCATTTTCTCAAGTGTCGTTTTTGTCAAAATATCGCTTTCTCGACGGGGAGATCTGATCCGAATAATAGCTAAGATGTATTTAGATATAATCATTGAAAGAATTTGACAGATTATGGTGCATTTTGAGAGAACCGAGTGGAGAAAACGTTTACACCAAACACGCGAATTCTGCCAATTACAGTTGCAGACGAGCGCTATCAGAATCAGATTGACAACAAACCTTCAAACGGAACAAATGCAGGCCTGAAACTCACATTTTTGGGAGATAAATCCAATTATTAGATATCAAAACAATCTTTCCTAAGCACATTCAAAGATATCCCACAAGTTTTAAATATCTTAGAAACACAGTAACAGTCAAAATGAATGAATTTAAATCACGCTTCCGAGACGAATATGTGTATGATTTGATTCATTTTGAGGCGCCTTGTTTACGATGACGTCATTTCGCGCGCCGCGCGTTGCTCCCCAACCTTAACCTTTCCACTACCAGCAGCATTTCAATTGGTTGAAATTAAAAAAAATTCAAGTTCCAGCTCAACCTGAATCTAGATACCCAATTGGTAGAAATACATTAGCAGTAGTTCTTAGTTTTATGAGTTATAACTCTAATTTTATTGACGATATGAGCTCAACATCATAATATGAAACAGTTTATGGCGGTGTTATCCAAACGTGTGCTTTGATAATGATTATAATTTTATTTTGCGATCAAACGCCAGTGCAGCTCAGCAGAAACGCATAGGCACTAGTTCAGTTCAGCAGAAACGCATGAGCTCCTACGATTATAGTACACACCACTGGACGCGCTTCGCGCGTCGGTCAGTTGGTGAAAAAACACAATAGTTGTATATACAATACAGTAGTAATACTATATATATATAAACTATACTAGTGTATTTCTAAATTATACAATGTTATGTGGTACTGCAGTATATTATGGTTTTACTACACAACAGTATACAATAATATGCATCTATGATCTACCATAGTAATACAATGATACAAAAACTGCCGAAAATCATAAATTAAAACAAATCCAAGATGGCTGCCAAGGTCACGTAACCATGTGACCCCTATGATGACCCATATGACCTTGAATGGGTTTCCTGGTCATATGTCATTGCCATATATACCCACATGTGAAGTTTCAAATAAATACATCAATACTTACCCGATAGTCATTGCATTACCCACACATACATCAAATACTTGTATTTACACCCAGAATGCTTGGCACTAGGACATATGTCCACGTGGCGGGGTGGCAGCAAAATTGTTAATAGACTTCACTCACCTGAATGCTATAAATGAAATGATGACTATGCTCAGTGCAATAATTGAGAGGATCAGTCCTATATATGTGATGATTTCGAGGGCTGGGATAGGTGTCTGGCCACTGAAATCCTGCAAAAAAGAGATATATTACTTAACTACCTGTATGAGATGTCATAATAACAAAGAAATCTGGAAGACTCAAGAGAGTTCAGGGTAGAATGAATTTTTCAGAAACTCAGGCTAGCACATACACAACAATGTAATATCTATGAAAAGTTTTTAGAGGACATATTTCCATTATTCCCAGCAACCCAGGATAAATACCCAGGATTACACATGTCCATTGCAAAGTCTCTTTGATGATATGTTTGAAATCTACAACAAATAGTCACATCACATCTGAACTGTGATTGTGGATAAAAAATAGGTGAAACATTATTTCCTAGTGAACGAAGCTCCTGTTGACTGGTTCTACTGACTCAAAATGAGTCGATTTCAGGCAATTGAACACATCTCTAAGATGGACCATTTCAATATTTGAGTGTCAGGCGAATATTGAAAAAACTAAATCTTTCAGAAATACTAACTAACAAGCGAATTTAGTGCAAGCTTTGGTGTATTTTTTTCAGAACAGAACATTTTTTTTGCAGCAGCTCTCTGTTTTGAAGAAAACATTAATCTGTTCGTACCACGAAGAACTTAGCAGAGTTGATACACTATTAAGTGTACAAGTACAATATCAATGTTCAAGGTTTTGGTAATTTGAAAAAAAATTCAACTAACCTTCTAGTTAGTTTAGTTTTTGGAAAAAGTGTTGAAAAGATCTTGAGTTCACTATAAGTATCATATCGGTGGCATCAGTTGTTGCCAATTTACATCTGTGAGAAACTGGGCTCTCTCCTGAGCCTTTCCTAATCGGAAAGGGTTCTCCAATTTACTATACATTGCAATGGTCCATTTATTATTAATCTGGAAGAGTTATCATTTAACAAAAGTAGATGATGGACAGTAAAGATAATTGGTGGGAAATGTTCAGATAAAAAGTTCAGGCAAACAACCTAGTAAAGAGGTGGTTCCATCTGTACAAAATGTTGACAGTCTCAGTTCCAAATGATCTTTTAATTGTCAAATGTGATAGGGTCATTGAATAGAATCGACTCACCATAAGGATAGCAAAATTGGTGAGATGATCACATTGACAGGTGTGCCGCCCGTCCTCGGCACGTTCATAATGACATCCATCAGTAGCCCATTCACCATATGACCATTGTTGGAAGTTATAGCGCCAATAGACACACTTATGCTCATGGTCATGAACCTGAATTAAAGGAAATTTCATTGACACAAAATCGACGTATTAATTTATCACATTTCTATGACATATTTCCTCATCGTTTATATATACAACTGGTATCAAATGCAACCACAAACTAAATCATCGGTCAGTAGCACAATCACCATGTGATCATTATTTATACAGCCAATATCCATAATTATGCTCAAGTTTGCTCAAATTATTTAAGAGAAAGTCACAAGTGTACAAGTGGTGACATAGAAAGTGCAGATGACTTTTGATTAGTCTACCCAGGATACAATCAAATCTGGAATGAATGTTTCATGTTAATAGCAACAACATTAATGACCAGTAACATTCTCCCGAATGGCTCTCAGGATACAATCAAAAATCCGGATGAATGTTTCATGTTAATAGCAACAACATTAATGACCAGTAACATTCTCCCGAATGGCTCTCAGCAACAACATTAATGACCAGTAACATACTCCCGAATGGCTCTCATAATATCCCTCTTGAAACAACTACAACATTTTTAATGATATCCCACCCACCACCCCATCCCGCCACCCATAGTATCTTATGCGCCACAGGCGCCTGTATATAGGCTACTGCCCACATAAATAGAAGTCTAATGATATCCCACCCACCACCCCATCCCGCCACCCATAGTATCTTATGCGCCACATGCGCCCGTATAGAGGCTACTGCCCACATAAATAAGAAGTCTAATGATATCCCACCCACCACCCCATCCCGCCACCCATAGTATCTTATGCGCCACAGGCGCCCGTATAGAGGCTACTGCCCACATAAATAAGAAGTCTAATGATATCCCACCCACCACCCCATCCCGCCACCCATAGTATCTTATGCGCCACAGGCGCCCGTATATAGGCTACTGCCCACATAAATAAGTAGTCTAATGATATCCCACCCACCACCCCATCCCGCTACCCATAGTATCTTATGCGCCACAGGTGCCCATATATAGGCTACTGCCCACATAAATAGAAGTCTAATGATATCCCACCCACCACCCCATCCCGCCACCCATAGTATCTTATGCACCACAGGCGCCCGTATATTGGCTACTGCCCACATAAATAAGTAGTGTAATGATATCCCACCCACCACCCCATCCCGCCACCCATAGTATCATATGCACCACAGGCGCCCGTATATTGGCTACTGCCCACATAAATAAGTAGTCTAATGATATCCCACACACCACCCCATCCCGCCACCCATAGTATCTTATGCGCCACAGGCGCCCGTATATAGGCTACTGCCCACATAAATAGAAGTCTAATGATATCCCACCCACCACCCCATCCCGCCACCCATAGTATCTTATGCGCCACAGGCGCCCGTATAGAGGCTACTGCCCACATAAATAAGAATTCTGTTGATATCCCACCCACCACCCCATCCCGCCACCCATAGTATCTTATGCGCCACAGGCGCCCGTATAGAGGCTACTGCCCACATAAATAAGTAGTCTAATGATATCCCACCCACCACCCCATCCCACCACCCATAGTATCTTATGCGCCACAGGTGCCCGTATATAGGCTACTGCCCACATAAATAGAAGTCTAATGATATCCCACCCACCACCCCATCCCGCCACCCATAGTGTCTTATGCACCACAGGCGCCCGTATATTGGCTACTGCCCACATAAATAAGTAGTCTAATGATATCCCACCCACCACCCCATTCCGCCACCCATAGTATCTTATGCACCACAGGCGCCCGTATATTGGCTACTGCCCACATAAATAGAAGTCTAATGATATCCCACCCACAACCCCATCCCGCCACCCATAGTATCTTATGCGCCACAGGCGCCCGTATATAGGCTACTGCCCACATAAATAAGTAGTCTAATTATATCCCACCCACCACCCCATCCCGCCACCCATAGTATCTTATGCGCCACAGGCGCCCGTATATAGGCTACTGCCCACATAAATAGAAGTCTAATGATATCCCACCCACCACCCCATCCCGCCACGCATAGTATCTTATGCGCCACAGGCGCCCGTATATAGGCTACTGCCCACATAAATAGAAGTCTAATGATATCCCACCCACCACCCCATCCCGCCACCCATAGTATCTTATGCGCCACAGGCGCCCGTATAGTGGCTACTGCCCACATAAATAAGAAGTCTAATGATATCCCACCCACCACCCCATCCCGCCACCCATAGTATCTTATGCGCCACAGGCGCCCGTATATAGGCTACTGCCCACATAAATAGAAGTCTAACATGTATTACCAGGAGTGGTTAGTTTTTATTGGCCTCTTGTCCTTCGCTCTTATATACTCCACATATTCTCCTTTTCTAAGGAGATAACTCAACACAAGAAATCACTCGCCTGTTCCTCTTATTTATATGTGTTCATGTATTGCACCCATATTATCTATGTCTGAAATTAAGCTACATAGGCAGACAAAATCATTAAGAAACAGATATGTTTCCTCCCATAGTCAGGGGTGGATGCACACAATATCTTTCAAAAAGTTATAAGCTATGATTAGTTATACAAGTGACTTCCGCTGTGTGTATATTACACTTTGCTCTTTGTGTGTCGATTAAGCCTATGACATGGCACGGGTTGTTGCACAGTTGATTCTTGAAGGTCAATTACAGGTAAATGTTAGTTGTTAAATCAGAGATTACATTGCTTATATAGTACTCGGTTGCACACAGGCATTATACAATAATTTTGTGGGTCATATATTGATATGCAATCACACTGTAGCAGTTTTCCCACGTCATGAATTATAATTAGTTTCCTTGACCTAATAAATGTAAGGGCATCTATGAAGTAAAAAATAATGAACATAGAAAAATTACAAACTTCCTCCACAATAGGCAAGCGTGTGATGGATCAATAAAATATGTAGCTAGTGCCGTCTCTTAACCTGTTTATGTCCGGTCGGGGGATTTGATATTTTTTGGGCGAGTCTACGCTGAGTCCAACAGATGCCCAGAGCAGATATAAACAGCTTAAACGATGGTACCAACTACATATACTATATATATATATGCTGGACCTCACCTTGAAAGGAAGATACACTGATGTTACATTTGATCCACTGAGATCTGTGATAGGTTTACCATCCTGTATCAACGTCGCAGCAACTATTTTACTGTTAGGGTAATTCTTTGTTGCCTCCCCGTCGGTGGAATTCTCTGGGCAGAACAGCTTACGTGTATTATATATGTGTAAGGCCACCCTGAAATCACTGTTTGGGATGTCTGAAACAGAATTTGTCATTTTCTTATTAGGTGGCGAGTCCCAACAAATTACTAGTAATAATATTATTGCCTTAATGTTAAAATACATTTAGTATTCCAGACCTCCAGTTCAATATAATGTAAAATAGCATCTTTACTGTGGTACTTCTCATTCCAAAAGTGTTATTTTATACACTAAAATCTAAATAAATAGTAACATTTCTTGGTTAAAATATGGACGGGAATCATGAAAACATCTGAGAACTAGGTCTTCTACGAATTATTTTATGCTCCGACGTCTGGTGGGTTGGTTATCGCATTCCGGCCAGCCCCCATACCGAGTCTGCGGGGAGCATCACAACAAGAATTGCTGTTGCTAGTTCTGCTTGGACGACCCCCGAGGGTACTACCAGGGTTCCTGCTGCTAATTTGCCAATGGCAAAAATAATTCACATTTGGCAAAAAATATTTTCATTTGGCAAAAGTTTTGGCAAGTCACTTTTTATATATGTCTGATATGCATTATACCACTCTGTATTTTAGCCAAGATACATGTCCCTGATCTATGCAAGAAAAAGTAAAGGTTGAATGTAAAGGCCACACTAAGTAAAGATTGAATGTAAAGGGCACAGTAAGTAAAGGTTGAATGTAAGGGGCACACTAAGTAATAATTCCTCAAAAATGTTTAAAAATATTGGTCAATCAATACCATTCATTTCAGGAAACTCTCACAATATAATTATATTAGTGGTATTTTATAAGGTCTAGGAAAATTTATTAAGATGAAGTTAATCTGATAGCATTAGTATTGATGGGTGAGGGTGTTTACATAGCTTTATTAATCCTCTTTATGTGCCCCTCTGTTGAAGTAACCCTTCTATAAGTTAATTATTCGGTGATTGGTTTATTGTTGTATGATAAACCACAAAATAAGACTCAATGATGCGAAAAATTATACTATCAGGGATAGCATTTTCAATTGGCAAAGGTAAATTTTGGACCAGCACGGACCCTGGGGACCACCCGACGAGTTGCTGATATATATAATAATCTTGCACTCCTTAAAATTCACACCCCTCCCTCAAACATTACAACTGTTGGAATGTCCCCACATTCGGTCTCACACCATTAGTGTTGGAAATGACTAACATCATGTTCTTGGAAACTTTCCAACTGATAGCTATCAATCCGAAATGTTGACTGAAATATTCTACACATGGTAATAAACATTATTCACGTTGACACTATACTACTACTGTTTGTACAGATTGAGGTCAAACTATTTTACTGACATCTAAAGCAATATAAGTATATATGTGTATAAGGTCATGTAATATTTTGGCTTCAAAATCCAAGGATTGGACCATTAGAATCGAGTGATAGAATGTGCCACTATTTGTGATGGCCACAAGCTGAGATCAGGTAGTCAAAAATTTCACCAATGAATTTTCAATGTAGGAGATTGTAACAGACCATATTGCCAACTATCTCTGCATACATTCATTATGGATATACATAATGATACTACATTGCTACCATGATGGGTAATCATACATTCATTACATATATACATAATGCTACTACGTAAGTACCATGATGGTTATCATACATTCATTATGTATATACATACTGAGATGACTGAGGGCAAGTATAATCTAGCAGCTAAACGAGTCTGCTAGACACAAACACCTGAGCAAAGTGTAACACATCGCTATGGTAGGTCATGAAAGTGGCAAAAGTTAAAAATATACCCTACATATTTATTAATATAGAAATATCTATTGTTTATGAGCGGATATTAAAAATAATGTCACGAGTGAGCGAAACAAAAGGCACTAAATATTCTTTTATTATAGTTGTTTCCAAAGAAATTCACCATTTAGGACAATAAATGTTCTCACAAAAATGCATTGAATCAAATCCATCAGCTGATTGATCCCTGTTCACCATCTGCAGCATAGAGAAATATAGTTCCCAAATTCTTATGTTAATTTTACCAATAATTGTGTCGAAATTACAACATTAAATAGTTGTTGGCGACACACCAAATAATATGAATCGTACGTGACATGTAGTGGAGCAACCACACATGCTGTGCCACAAATTTGCCTTTTATCGGCGAAATAACGCTAAGAATAATTTATGTAACATCAAGCAGTGGTCACGATGGAGATGACATTCCAACTTGACAAGATGTGTCGTGGATTGTGCAATCTTGTCTGGATTCTGGCCCACAAATCCAAAATGACGTCTTCATTTTTCGTTTTCATTAAGGTAACCAACGAAATTGGTCTAAATAAAATGAATAGGCAAAAATCACATGTGAATTCTTCGTTAGTTGTGAAGTAGTTACTTTCATTTTCAACGCGATGCCTCATTCTCAATTCCACGTTTTTTTGCAATCTCCACAATGTTGCTGACCGGAAGTCATGTGACAATTTCTCAAAAATCTATACCCGCGATCTTTGAAAAATCACTGATGGTTGCGAATATACAGAACAACTATCAACAGTCAACATACTTTGTATGGTGTCAACTTTCAATAATAAAATGACCAACTATTTGGAACTGTAGGACTGTTTGAAACTTTTAACTAAAGTTTAATCCTACTGTGAGATTGTTCTATATGATGTTTCCTGATAGTTCGCCAAGTCTCACGCAAATCGCTTTAGTCTTTTAAAACAGGTACACTCAAATATATGATATCAACTAAGCCTTTCAACAGAGGTATCATTGTATCTGCATCAGTCTATCACTAAACTATTTGTTTACTTTATTCAGCATTATGGGTGACGCCGAAAAGGAGCAATAATAGAAATAATACATGCATTTGCACGTTAATTACAAAACAAGCAGCAACAATTGTAAAGATCATGAAAAAAGGAGTATGTCGTCAATTTGTTGGAGGAAAACAATATTTTTTCCGGTGAGTGTGAGTCCCTGGTTGGGCGGAATTTTTATTTTTAGCACTGTGTATGAAATGTTTTGACAGAACCCCCTCCCTGCATGCAGCCTATAATTCTTACCTGAAATTTTTTGTATAATAAACTGTTTTGGTAAGATAATTGCGGCATCAATATCCGGAATTTTGAGTTCGATATTATCCTCCAGTGATATAACAGAATCATTTCTTATGGGAGTGGTCTCAGTCGTGATGTCATATCGTTCATCCTCCAACACGATACCGATTATGAGGTTGTTGACATCGATATCTATAATTTCCATGACGATGTTATCATGTGTAGTCCTCCATATACCACCAGTATCCAATTTGGTTATCACCCTAAGGTGTCGATAGATTTGGCGATCCTATGAAAAGAGAAATTCTTCGTTTTATAAAGCCCAAAATTTAGAGGGTTTCGGTTAGGAGTTTCCACCTTTAATTTTCCAACTGTACCCAACCACTTGAACCAGATTAAACTTCCAAGTTCACAGCAGTTTACTTTCACCTCACCCCTTGTGTTTGAATTTTCCAATTGCTATATCAAGCTTTCCAACTGTTGGAAATTTCAAAATCCTAAGACGTTTCCCAACTGATGGCCATTAAAATAAATTTCTACTAAATACTGTTTGGCTAAATACACGGAAAGTCGGATATTCTGAAGTATGAATAATCCGAAGGTCAAATAGACCAAAGGTCTACTATTCCGAAGTTCCAATTCTCCGAATGTTTTATGATATAACGACGGGTTTTTCCGCGTGCAGACCGTTGATTGGATTTTTATGGATAAATCTACCAATGGATTGTGCATTGTCGTGACTGGGTTTCTGAGATTCTGTACCGCCCTAGTGGGCCTTAGATGAGAGAAGGCACGAGAATTTCGTTCTTTATTCTTATTCATCATATGTCATAAAATGACCAGAATGACAAATTATTCGTTCATAGCCACCTCGGTCAAACATTTTGATCCGAAAATAAGTTGGGTGCAGTTTGAAAAAGTGGGTCGAAAGTTGTCCGAGCGTTGCTCAGACCGAAAAATATCAGGACTTGGGCAGAGTGACCCCATATGTTTTCGGCACGAGCAGCACTCAGACAACTTTCGACCGACTTTTTCAAACTCGACCCAACTTATTTTTGGCGCGAAATGTTTAACCGAGGTGGCTATGAAGATTCTGGTCATTTCCCGACTGTCACAAGTTTCGATAGGTGTGTGGTGGAAAAATGTTCTGGAGGTGGGGTGGGTGGGTCATCACCAGTTCAAAAATCAGTTTTTTCCGCACGACGAAATTTCTTTCCTCATGCCCTTTTTTCAAAATATCATAAATTTTAACCCAGAAATGATAATAAACATTGTACACTGAATTATATGCTATATAGTGTTCTATAGGAGTGAGTTATTACTTCAGAACCCACATTGAATCCCTCTATTGGATGCATATAATCATCAGTTTCAGATTGTGACCCGAAAAAAATTCAAGACTTCACCAGTGACTCTGAGTGACTTACAAATTACTTGATCAGTTCTAACAAGATGATTTTAATCAAACATAACATCAGAATATAATGAAATATATATGATAATGATAATAAATTAAACAGAATAAATTAAAACTAGGTTCCTGAACCATCTGAAGCGATGGTTCAGATATTACATTAGTTACATAAGTGCCTGGTCCTGTATGATGTAGTTATAATTCTCAAAACTTTTTGATTAATTTTAGATTAACATGTTTAGTTTTGTCCCAAAAATATAAACATTGTATATACACCAATGTTATGCTTACTCAATCTAAATATATAAACCAGTAAGATCTTCTGTATATTTGTCTGAAACCTTGGACCTATTTCAATCACATCTGGTCTGGCGACTCGGGGTACCCTGGCGGATGTCATAACGGCGTTAGTTTTTCATATTTTTTATTTCAACAAATTTAATTAAATAATATTTCCTTTTTTTTAATTCAAATATTTAAACATTAAAAATGTGCCCGAAGCCCACACATATGCCGCCGCTGAATAAGGCTCCGTCAAAGATTAAAACGTACAAATAGGCACTCCGACGATGAAGGAGTCTGTTTAAACTAGTGACACTATATTACTAGGGTGACACGAATAGTGACACTATATTACTAGGGTGACACTAATAGTGACACTGTATTACTCGGGTGACACTAATAGTGACACTATATTACTAGGGTGACACTAATAGTGACAATATATTACTAGGGTGACACTAATAGTGACACTATATTACTAGGGTGACACTAATAGTGACACTATATTATTAGGGTAACACTAATAGTGACACTATATTACTAGGGTGCATGTCATTTTAACACACCATTTCCTACTTCCCTCCTATATTACTAAGGTGCATGTCATTTTAACACACCATTTCCTACTTCCCTCCTATATTACAAGGGTGCATGTCATTTTAACACACCATTTCCTACTTACCTCCTATATTACAAGGGTGCATGTCATTTTAACACACCATTTCCTACTTACCTCCTATATTACTAGGGTGCATGTCATTTTAACACACCATTTCCTACTTCCCTCCTATATTACTAGGGTGCATGTCATTTTAACACACCATTTCCTACTTCCCTCCTATATTACTCGGGTGCATGTCATTTTAACACACCATTTCCTACTTACCTCCTATATTATTAGGGTGCATGTCATTTTAACACACCATTTCCTACTTACCTCCTATATTACTAGGGTGCATGTCATTTTAACACACCATTTCCTACTTCCCTCCTATATTACTAGGGTGCATGTCATTTTAACACACCATTTCCTACTTACCTCCTATATTACGAATTAATTTCTAAATTGATTCCAGGATAAATTTACGGACATGGTCCAGACGATCTTAAAACAGGAAGCTTATACCAGTAAAATCTCTGAGTTTGGTAAGGGTCACGATGTAATTACCCGCACCATTTAATATGTGTAATTATTACAATAATTGTGAACAAGGTTCAAATACTCAAGATACTTTTTTTAATTCAAATATTTAACGTTAAAAATGTGCCCGAAGCCCACAAATATGCCGCCGCTGAATAAAGGCTCGTCAAAGATTAAAACGCACAAAGGGGCACTCCAACGATGAAGAATCCTGTTTAAACTAGTGACAATATATTACTCGGGTGACACTAATAGTGACACTATATTACTCGGTGCATGTCATTTTAAAACACAGTTTCCTACTTCCCTCCTATATTACTCGGGTGACACTAATAGTGACACTATATTACTAGGGTGACACTAATAGTGCCACTATATTACTAGGGTGCATGTCATTTTAAAACACAGTTTCCTACTTCCCTCCTATATAAAGTAAAACCCATAATTTAACGTGCATTAATGTCTAAATTGTTTACAGGATAAATTGACTGACATGGAGCAGACGATCTTAGAACAAGAAGTTTATACCATTAAAATCTCTGAATTTGGTAAGGGTCACGATATAATCACCAGCACCATTTAATATGTGTAATTATTACAATAATTGTGAACAAGATTCAAATACTCAGATACTTTCAGTTAAACACAATAACCCCATCTTCTCGACACGTCCCTGAATATGATAATCATTTGTAACCGAGTACCTCTGTGGTCCATATCCACGTTCCTCAGCAATAGCAATGTCCTCATCGCTCATCGACAATATATTGCTAACAACAGCGAAGACATCAGAAGCAACCTGCAAGTGGATTATGTTTATATGAAATATACAAATGTTTAAAGTCCTATGGAAGTTTACGCCCGCAATTAGCTACAAGTAATTACACTAAAGACGCATTCAGGTTTCCAGAACTTCAGTTACAACAACAACACCATATGAATTTTAATTTAACATAAAGTTCTGTTTTGTTTACTGTTGAAAACCAGATATGACCTATAGACTAGACATATAACTACAGTGAGAGCTTTCAGATGAATGGCAACAAGCCATATTTCCGACTAAATCCTGAAAAATTACCCATAATTCTGCTGTGGTTAAGGAGTCGGTTATTTAGGCCATTACCGTACCAATAATTTTGTTATTGAATAAAATTATGAAATGTTTGCAGTCCCTCTAACACTTTGATATTATTTGGAATAAATCCATAGAACAATTCAATATCAAACAAAATATCATCATTCTTTTGGCACTTCTTGTCCCAAACATGTTATTTTATATAATACTAGCAGGTTAGCCCGCCACCGGCGGCTTGTCCGAAACATGACATTTTTATATATATTTTTTTAATTTTTAGCTCCACGCGTTTCAATAAGAAAAATTTGTACCCGGTAGCTCCACCAGTTTCCGAGATCTGGTCTGCGCATGAAAATTTGTACCCGGCGCAAGATACATTCACATGCCAAATTTCAAGTCGATAGCTCCACCCGTTTCCGAGATCTCGTCTGCGCATGCGCTGCACGGGCGTCGCACGAGCTCACGACCCGATATAAATTGTACCCGGCGCAAGATACATTCACATAGCAAATTTCAAGTCGATAGCTCCACCCGTTTCCGAGATCTCGCATGCGCATGCGCTGCACGGGCGTCGCACGGGCTCGCCAATACGACAACGACCACCGCCTGGTCAAACTACACACACGTACCAAGTTTCGTCCCGATCGGTCGAGAATCGTAGATTTGTATGAAGTACAACACACACACAAACATAAATATATAAGAGAGATATGTAAATTAGATAGATTGTATCAAAATATATAGGAGAGATATGTAAATGATCTACACACCATTACTGGTGTTTGTCAAAGTTTAGTGGGGTATATCAATACTCATTCACGATCATATCATTGAGGTCCGGAGGGTGTGGGCTATCTCTCGAATACAAGGAGTTCTCAAAATATATAGAAGAGACTAGCAGGTTAGCCCGCCACCGGCGGCTTGTCCGAAACATGACATTTTTATATATATTTTTTTAATTTTTAGCTCCACGCGTTTCAATAAGAAAAATTTGTACCCGGTAGCTCCACCAGTTTCCGAGATCTGGTCTGCGCATGAAAATTTGTACCCGGCGCAAGATACATTCACATGCCAAATTTCAAGTCGATAGCTCCACCCGTTTCCGAGATCTCGTCTGCGCATGCGCTGCACGGGCGTCGCACGGGCTCGGCGACCCGATAAAATTTGTACCCGGCGCAAGATACATTCACATAGCAAATTTCAAGTCGATAGCTCCACCCGTTTCCGAGATCTCGTCTGCGCATGCGGTGCACGGGCGTCGCACGAGCTCGGCGACCCGATAAAATTTGTACCCGGCGCAAGATACATTCACATAGCAAATTTCAAGTCGATAGCTCCACCCGTTTCCGAGATCTCGTCTGCGCATGCGCTGCACGGGCGTCGCACGGGCTCGGCGACCCGATAAAATTTGTACCCGGCGCAAGATACATTCACATAGCAAATTTCAAGTCGATAGCTCCACCCGTTTCCGAGATCTCGTCTGCGCATGCGCTGCACGGGCGTCGCACGGACTCGCCAATACGACAACGACCACCGCCTGGTCAAACTACACACACGTACCAAGTTTCGTCCCGATCGGTCGAGAATCGTAGATTTGTATGAAGTACAACACACACACAAACATAAATATATAAGAGAGATATGTAAATTAGATAGATTGTATCAAAATATATAGGAGAGATATGTAAATGATCTACACACCATTACTGGTGTTTGTCAAAGTTTAGTGGGGTATATCAATACTCATTCACGATCATATCATTGAGGTCCGGAGGGTGTGGGCTATCTCTCGATTACAAGGAGTTCTCAAAATATATAGAAGAGAAGATAATCTAAATAAAAAGTAACATGGGCGTTATCATAATTAGCCTGGTATCTTGAATACTTTTGCTTTCATAGGACACTATATGACACTATATGACACTATATGACACGATATGACACTATATGACACTATATGACACTATATGCCACAGAAAGTCTTATTGAGGTCATATTATTTAGAAACTTTGTATTCAGAAATTACTTGGAGCTTGGGCTTCCTTTATTGGTGTATTCCAGATAGGTTAATACATAGGGTTTGTCTCGTTGTTCTCTGATAAACATAAAATATAGTCGAAAATTGTTACGGTGTTGGCAAGTTTCCCTTCTGACAAAGTAAAGTCCTATAGTACGGGGTCCGTGCAATATCCACCATAAAGGTTGCGTATCGGGTCTGCATTAGAATATGTAGTTACATTGAATGGGATCTGTTTTGTGCATTGAAATGATGCCTTTGTCTGCTTTGGAATGTGTAATTAGATTGAATGAGAGCTGTTTGTGTTATCAAATTGTGCATAATGGGGCCGTCACTTACCATGTTGTCAAACGAGGGCGGTGAGTAGATGTAATGATGTCTACAGAAACTACATTAATGTATAAAGTGAACACTCTATTAGGGTGATCAAATAGAAATTGATATTAATCTTGCTAAAATATTAATCGAATATTAATACAAATTAACAACAGACACTGCCATTCTTATATATTACATATATATTAATTTAATGCAATAACTCTCAAAGGCGAAATCATTTGTGTTAGTTTATCGATGATAGTTGCATCACGGCTAGTGATGTAAATATTTACAATTAAGTTTCAGATGATGCTTTCTATGGAGTGGCATGGTCGATTTCTTTGAAATTTTCGGTGATTGTAGTAGAATGCTACATTCCCCAGGTTGGCATAGTACCATATCAATGTCACGCACCCGAACAAGTCCATAATAATTATGTCTTTATTATTTAAATTCCATTAAATGCCCAAATAACCTGGGGATTTCCACAACTTCACTTGACCAGTCGTGTGTGAGTTTGTGACCCGATTTCCGAACAACAAAAATGGTAAAATGAAGCTTAATTATGGGAAACTTTTCAGCATTTAGTCGGATATATGGCTTGTTGCCAGTGAGAGCTTTCCGATGAAAGGCAACATTGCCGACAAAATCCTGAACAGTTAGCCACAATTATACTGTGGTTAAGGAGTCGCTTATTTAGGTCATTATTTGTGAAATATGCTATTTGTATTTCCTGGACACCGTCTAGAGTCAGTTTGAGGACATATGTGAACTTTTATCTATATTTTACTGGATCGTCTCCATGTCATGTAATCACGTAAGCATTTTCAGTATATTGTCTAAATGTTAATTGTAGAACATAACAGAAGGGCAGAGTTTGAATCCAGTGAAATTTTTGTGACTATGAATGAGTTGTGGTTTAACCCTTTACCCAACAACACGGCCAAACCCGGCTAAATAAAGCTTTAACAGCCTAAAATATCTTCGGTCGGTCTCAATAAAACCATACAAATATGGATATCATTGGAACCGGCTCATTGACCACATTGTGATAGTTACAATTAAGCCCTATGCCAATGCATTCTCTTATATATGCGAGTCGACCATAGGTCGCCTTGCATATATAAGAGAATGCATTGGCCTAAACAAAATCTTTTTTGAACACTTTTTACCATTTTTTCTTACATTCTTTAACAATTTTATAATTATTAATGTGTTAAGCCAATGCATTCTCTTATATATGCGAGGCGACATATGGCCGACTCGCATATATAAGAGAATGCATTGGCACAGGGCCGTTCTGTTGGGTAAAGGGTTAACTAACCGCATTATTTACTACAGCAGCGACGGTAATATGCGGTTGTTAGAAATGATCGGCTGATATTCAGTGTCAAAATAACGATATCAGTTCGACGAATTCCGACACTGATGAGCTTCACAACAGGGCCTGGTTTCGAGTTAAGCGAAATGTGACTGTAGAGGCGAGTTGTGACCATTGAACAAGGTCGCTCGCACTGTTATTGCTTCGCACCACTCATGAATTAATGGAGTATTCGGCTCAGGTGTCGATCTATCGTGTCATTATGCTAACAGTGATATGCACACGAATTTGTTGCACTAGGGAATGCTTCCTCGTCGCCCATTCATAAATGCACTATGTTGTGCTGTGGGGTTATTTCCACGATCCGGTTTAAGAGAGAGGTAAAGTGGCAACATTTAAATGGTGAATTCAGTGCTAATGATTTATGATTTGTTTTGTGACATTTGATGGAAATATTATTAAGGTGTGATATGGTCACCTGCGCTTTTGTAAGGTGTGATCAATCTATTCTAAAATATTAACACTGAATTCCACATTCAAATTTTGCCACTTTAATCGTGGATCCAGATGGGTGAGATTGGTTCATTTATGTTATGTTGCTACGTCAGTCAACATGAATGTTGAATTTTGATTTCCACATAATTATATGACTATACAGTTTGCTGGAACTTTTTTTTTACTTCAGATATATTATATAAACCAAACAATTATTCATTTCCAGTGAACGGGTGTTAATAGTCAATTTAATATGTCAATGCTGTTCCGACGAGGAATACCATAAGAAGACATACCTATTTGGACACAGAGTGCCGTAAGCAGACATACCTGTGTGGACACAGTACCGTAAGCAGACATACCTGTGTGGACACAGTACCGTAAGCAGACATACCTGTGTGGACACAGTACCGTAAGCTGACATATCTGTGTGGACACAGTACCGTAAGCAGACATACCTGTGTGGACACAGTACCGTAAGCAGACATACCTGTGTGGACACAGTACCGTAAGCAGACATACCTGTGTGGACACAGTACCGTAAGCAGACATACCTGTGTGGACACAGAGTCAGTGGCGATAATGTTTTCGAGTATTTTAGCCACATGTAAGATGTCCCTTGGCGATAGCTTCGTTGGATCCTGTGTAAAGGTTACGGTTCTATTACTGATCTGTCTAACAGTGTTTGGATTCGTATTTTCCTGTAATAATAAGAAATATTTACATAGCCTGTCTGTGTTACACAAATTCCTGTCAGGTGATTGGTCAGCGGTCAATTGGATTACCCGTTTCATACACCAAAAACACAGACAGTAACACGAAACGTCACAAGTTGTTGATCTGACCTAATCACTAAAAGCGATGAGCGTACTTTTCGAAGTTCAGCCGAATTGCATCTGAAGCCAGTTATTAATATCTGTCACGTTATCGTTGCCACGGGCTTGGAAATCTTATATTGGACTGACGCATTGTGCTGCGTGGGCTAGTCTTAATTCTCGACAGGTTTTTTGGAAAATAAATAAGAAAACTCTCGGCTAATTTCATGGGAAATATCATCAAAAAGCTATATAAAGAAATGAATGCAATGGGTGTGTTATTCAGTATTATTGGAGGATACGCCGCTGTGGTCGTTTGATGCACTTTCACACAATGTGTCCCAACGACAACAGCGCCGTATCCCCCATTAACAGACACACCCACTACATTCATTTCTTAAATGAAACTCATGACCTCCTAGCCCAAGTTTACTCCGACGTAAACTAACAAGTGAAATAATCGGTAGGATAACACTGGTTTACGTCGAAGTAAGATTGTTTTACTCTTCTATATCCAGTGGCGGGATTTTTCGTGTATTTTAATCGACTTGATCATACAAATCAATACAAATGCTATATCTATCGGAAAGAGTGATATCTAACGGTCGTGTTAAATGTAGATTATCTCTTTGTAAATATGTATTATATAGTTACCGGGGTATAAAATATTAGATATGAAACGAAGACTCCTGTCCGGAAATACTTCTATAGATTAAAATTGATTTTATTTTGAATATTGTCTGGTCTAAAAAGTTGTGATTACTATTAACAGAGACCAGAAATTCTATTGCGTAATTTTGTCACAAATAAACGTAAATTAGACTCACTATCGCTTATAGGTATGACATAAAACAATACAATCAATCAATCTGGGACATTGGACATTCGGTACGTAGCTACAGGAACATCATAATGCTCTCTATCGCTATATGGTGTCGAATGGGTCTGTTCTAAAAATAGACAAATAAAGTGTCCCAAATAATCAACTCATTTCATAATAAAATATTCGAAATAAAATCAATATTAATTGATAGAAGTCTTTTTCCGGAAAGGGGTCTTCGATTCATATCTATTATTTAATATCCACGCAACTATTTCAAATTTGTTATTTAAAGAGATAATCCATCTTTAAATTACGCACATGATATGCCGTGTAATTAGTATTAATCTCATAATTGGGATAATTATTGGTTCACGTCTAGATACTTTACAAAGTTCACGAGGTCAAATGAATTCGTATTCTTTTGAGATTATGTAAACATTGTACTAAACTATATTTTTCATATTAAATTAAATTACTACTTTCAGTTGGAAACTCTTGTGGAGTTCGGAATAAATGTTTGTTAGGAATAAATCGGTGTAACAGGTTATCGCCCCACCCAGGATATCTTCCCCCCATAAATGACTACAATAACATTTCACACATTTGATATCGTTTGACCCCGATATGGCCAGAAATAGTTTTGAGATTTAAGTAATAATTCATATTTTTTTTAGATTAAAGGTTTTGTTTTTTAAAGCGACAACATTTGTTTTCCACATATTTGATAGTTTGATCCTGAAATAGACAGAACATTTTTTTTTATGTTTAATTTTTTTTCATTTAAATTTTGTTTAAGTGTCCAGGCCTAGTTATCTCTCCGCCCCACACACACCCAGCACCTGCATGACAAAAAATCCTCTTATGGTTTTATTGCTTATTTTGCTTTATGTAGTCATGAAACAGCGAGAAAATAACCCTTTACCCAACAGAACGCCCAGAAACGCCCAAATGAAGCTTCAACAGCCTAAATTATCTTGGGTCTGTCTCAATAAAACCATACAAATATGGATATCATTGGAACCGGCTCATTGACCACATTGTGATAGTTACAGTTATGCCCTGTGCCAATGCATTCTCTTATATATGCGAGTCGACCATAGGTCGCCTCGCATATATAAGAGAATGCATTGGCCTAAAAACATTCTTTTTTTAACACTTTTTACCATTTGTTCTTACATTCTTTAACAATTTTATAATTTTTAATGTGTTAAGCCAATGCATTCTCTTATATATGCGAGGCGACATATGGTCGACTCGCATATATAAGAGAATGCATTGGCACATGGCCCTTCTGTTGGGTAAAGGGTTAAGGGCCCATCTTAGAAGAAAATTTTGATGTGCCTTTGGATGTCTCACATGGGAGCCTCGCATTTATAAGAGCATGCACTGGCTTACATGGTCAAGGTAAATATTGTTAGGCCAATGTATTTTCTTATATATGCGAGGCTCCCTATGGGAGACTCACATATATAAGAGAATGCATTGGCACATGCTTTTCGCATAATTTTTCAGGTACCTCCAGTCATGGAAGTGTTAACTAGTGCTTTGAGCTTTGGAATATGTTCTTGTATCATTATATAGAACCCATGCAATACATGGTGTTGCCAGCAGAATGGTCATACCCTATTATCGAACCGTGTCATCGGAATCTCGACTATATGACATGATTTTTTATTATTTTCTTGGACAGTTAAAAATACATAATTATTATAATTATGTACAGAAGCATAATAAGGGGGCATTAAACATTACCACCACATACTTTAAGCAGATAACCGTTGAGATAGTCATGTGTAGGTAAACAGTCAATAGTACATATCAGATTAACTGTACATAATTTCTGAACTAATAATGTCACTAGGAATTATGAGAGCAAAAAGGGAACCAAATTAGAGAAGAATTACTATGGCCAAGATGGAATATGTAAAATTTACAATGTAGGTTTGCCAACAAAATAGTGGACTACGTTATGAAATAGCCAGAATGAGTCTATTATTATTGGGCGCATTCGACGAGATAAGCGCCTGACCAGGGTTCACACTGGACCAAAAATTTCTTGATGTTGATGAACGATACCAGTGCACTGGACGCGATGTTGATGAACGATACCAGTGCACTGGACGCGATGTTGATGAACGATACCAGTGCACTGGACGCGATGTTGATGAACGATACCAGTGCACTGGACGCGATGTTGATGAACGATCCAGTGCACTGGACGCGATGTTGATGAACGATACCAGTGCACTGGACGCGATGTTGATGAACGATACCAGTGCACTGGACGCGATGTTGATGAACGATACCAGTGCACTGGACGCGATGTTGATGAAGGATACCAGTGCACTGGACGCGATGTTGATGAACGATACCAGTGCACTGGACGCGATGTTGATGAACGATACCAGTGCACTGGACGCGATGTTGATGAACGATACCAGTGCACTGGACTCGATGTTGATGAACGATACCAGTGCACTGGACGCGATGTTGATGAACGATACCAGTGCACTGGACGCGATGTTGATGAACGATACCAGTGTACTGGACGCGATGTTGATGAACGATACCAGTGCACTGGACGCGATGTTGATGAACGATACCAGTGTACTGGACGCGATGTTGATGAACGATACCAGTGCACTGGACGCGATGTTGATGAACGATACCAGTGTACTGGACGCGATGTTGATGAACGATACCAGTGCACTGGACGCGATGTTGATGAACGATACCAGTGCACTGGACGCGATGTTGATGAACGATACCAGTGCACTGGACGCGATGTTGATGAACGATACCAGTGCACTGGACGCGATGTTGATGAACGATACCAGTGTACTGGGCGCGATGTTGATGAACGATACCAGTGCACTGGACGCGATGTAGATGCATGACAGGAAAAACCAAATTATGCCAAAGTACGACAATATCTTATCTACTCACTTCGGCTACTTTAGACAGCTCATATGTGGAAGCTGAGGTGGGTACGTCTGTCCAGTTACAATTACGGTTGAGTTCGAAGTTACCCCAATAAGCTCCTTTATAGAAGTCGCCCATACACGTCGCTCTGCCCATTGGTTTCCCGTCTGCAATATGGAACATCATAAAAATAACATGATACTGAAGGACATTTATGGCTCAAAACGACTCGACATAAATGATAAACAGCCTGGCATAAAGGGTTGATACCCTGGATACACGTTTAACAGGTTATTATATAAAACTAGCAGGGTGCCCCGGCGTTCCACTGATTAATGCCATTGGGATCATTTCGCTGGGGAAATAGATAGGAATATAGAGTATTTTTGCTCAAAGTAATTATTTTAATAAATTGTACACACAAATGGTGAACAGAACGTTAGTGCCATGATGTAATAGTCCGAGGGTTCAATAGTCCAAATGTTCATTAGTCGGAGGGTTAACAGTCCAATTTTCCTATGCCACAAATGTTGATTTCGACATTTCCACAACCAATATATTGCCATATTTGAGCTAGCAAATGTTTATTAAACGCGTCAACAGTCGCAGTCGATATCTGAGATGCATTAGATATGTAATTTAATTTTGGTAAGTATACAGCTAACTATTTTATCAGCATACGCCAAATATTACGACAAATAAAAAACGAACGACGGTAAACTGGCAACGGAAACAACTTCGATAAAAAAGTATTAACCCTTTACCCAACAGAACGCCAACGCCAATGCCAATGCATTCTCTTATATATGCGAGTCGACCATAGGTCGCCTCGCATATATAAGAGAATGCATTGGCTTAACACATATTAATTGTTAAAAAATGTAAGAAAAAATTATAATTGTTTTTAGGCCAATGCATTCTCTTATATATGCGAGGCGACCTATGGTCGACTCGCATATATAAGAGAATGCATTGGCACAGGGCATAACTGTAACTATCACAATGTGGTCAATGAGCCGGTTCCAATTATATCCATATTTGTATGGTTTTATTGAGACAGACCGAAGATATTTTAGGCTGTTGAAGCTTTATTTGGGCGGTTTGGGCGGTTTTGTTGAGTAAAGGGTTAAACCACAACTCATTCATAGTCACAAAAATTTCACTGGATTCAAACTCTGCCCTTCTGTTATGTTCTACAATTAACATTTAGACAATATACTGAAAATGCTTACGTGATTACATGACATCGAGATAATCGTTCAAGGGTTAATCAACAATGTCTGACGTTGCATAATTATATGATATATACCTTATAATAATATAATTATAAACTAAAATCATAACATAATTATATAATAAATGTTATTGAATTTGCACTGTATTTTTATGAACTGCTTTCTGTTTTCGTTACTTGTGTTATTTTTGATGAATAACATTATATAAAATAATAGAAGCTATGGGGTAACTTTGATCAATAGCGTGTATAATAATATGTATAAGGTGGCCCGCCCATCACACCATCCCGCCACCATAGTATATTATGCGCCGCAGGCGCCCCTATATTTGTCCACCGAGGAAGCAGACTGAACCCACCTCCCATAGTATCTTATGCGCCACGGGCGCTGGAGACTAATGCTACTGCCCACATAAATAATATGTACAAGGTGGCCCGCCCACCACCCCCATCCCGCCACCATAGTATATTATGCGCCGCAGGCGCCCCTATATTTGTCCACCGAGGAAGCAGACTGAACCCACCTCCCATAGTATCTTATGCGCCACGGGCGCTGGAGACTAATGCTACTGCCCACATAAATAATATGTACAAGGTGGCCCGCCCACCACCATAGTATATTATGCGCCGCAGGCGCCCCTATATTTGTCCACCGAGGAAGCAGACTGAACCCACCTCCCATAGTATCTTATGCGCCACGGGTGCTGGAGACTAATGCTACTGCCCACATAAATAATATGTACAAGGTGGCCCGCCCACCACCCCCATCCCGCCACCATAGTATATTATGCGCCGCAGGCGCCCCTATATTTGTCCACCGAGGAAGCAGACTGAACCCACCTCCCATAGTATCTTATGCGCCACGGGCGCTGGAGACTAATGCTACTGCCCACATAAATAATATGTACAAGGTGGCCCGCCCACCACCCCATCCCGCCACCATAGTATATTATGCGCCGCAGGCGCCCCTATATTTGTCCACCGAGGAAGCAGACTGAACCCACCTCCCATAGTATCTTATGCGCCACGGGCGCTGGAGACTAATGCTACTGCCCACATAAATAATATGTACAAGGTGGCCCGCCCACCACCCCATCCCGCCACCATAGTATATTATGCGCCGCAGGCGCCCCTATATTTGTCCACCGAGGAAGCAGACTGAACCCACCTCCCATAGTATCTTATGCGCCACGGGCGCTGGAGACTAATGCTACTGCCCACATAAATAATATGTACAAGGTGGCCCGCCCACCACCCCATCCCGCCACCATAGTATATTATGCGCCGCAGGCGCCCCTATATTTGTCCACCGAGGAAGCAGACTGAACCCACCTCCCATAGTATCTTATGCGCCACGGGCGCTGGAGACTAATGCTACTGCCCACATAAATAATATGTACAAGGTGGCCCGCCCACCACCCCATCCCGCCACCATAGTATATTATGCGCCGCAGGCGCCCCTATATTTGTCCACCGAGGAAGCAGACTGAACCCACCTCCCATAGTATCTTATGCGCCACGGGCGCTGGAGACTAATGCTACTGCCCACATAAATAATATGTACAAGGTGGCCCGCCCACCACCCCATCCCGCCACCATAGTATATTATGCGCCGCAGGCGCCCCTATATTTGTCCACCGAGGAAGCAGACTGAACCCACCTCCCATAGTATCTTATGCGCCACGGGCGCTGGAGACTAATGCTACTGCCCACATAAATAATATGTACAAGGTGGCCCGCCCCACCACCCCATCCCGCCACCATAGTATATTATGCGCCGCAGGCGCCCCTATATTTGTCCACCGAGGAAGCAGACTGAACCCACCTCCCATAGTATCTTATGCGCCACGGGCGCTGGAGACTAATGCTACTGCCCACATAAATAATATGTACAAGGTGGCCCGCCCACCACCCCATCCCGCCACCATAGTATATTATGCGCCGCAGGCGCCCCTATATTTGTCCACCGAGGAAGCAGACTGAACCCACCTCCCATAGTATCTTATGCGCCACGGGCGCTGGAGACTAATGCTACTGCCCACATAAATAATATGTACAAGGTGGCCCGCCCACCACCCCATCCCGCCACCATAGTATATTATGCGCCGCAGGCGCCCCTATATTTGTCCACCGAGGAAGCAGACTGAACCCACCTCCCATAGTATCTTATGCGCCACGGGCGCTGGAGACTAATGCTACTGCCCGCATAAATAATATGTACAAGGTGGCCCGCCCACCACCCCATTCCGCCACCATAGTATATTATGCGCCGCAGGCGCCCCTATATTTGTCCACCGAGGAAGCAGACTGAACCCACCTCCCATAGTATCTTATGCGCCACGGGCGCTGGAGACTAATGCTACTGCCCACATAAATAATATGTACAAGGTGGCCCGCCCACCACCCCATTCCGCCACCATAGTATATTATGCGCCGCAGGCGCCCCTATATTTGTCCACCGAGGAAGCAGACTGAACCCACCTCCCATAGTATCTTATGCGCCACGGGCGCTGGAGACTAATGCTACTGCCCACATAAATAATATGTACAAGGTGGCCCGCCCACCACCCCATTCCGCCACCATAGTATATTATGCGCCGCAGGCGCCCCTATATTTGTCCACAGAGGAAGCAGACTGAACCCACCTCCCATAGTATCTTATGCGCCACGGGCGCTGGAGACTAATGCTACTGCCCACATAAATAATATGTACAAGGTGGCCCGCCCACCACCCCATACCGCCACCATAGTATATTATGCGCCGCAGGCGCCCCTATATTTGTCCACAGAGGAAGCAGACTGAACCCACCTCCCATAGTATCTTATGCGCCACGGGCGCTGGAGACTAATGCTACTGCCCACATAAATAATATGTACAAGGTGGCCCGCCCACCACCCCATCCCGCCACCATAGTATATTATGCGCCGCAGGCGCCCCTATATTTGTCCACCGAGGAAGCAGACTGAACCCACCTCCCATAGTATCTTATGCGCCACGGGCGCTGGAGACTAATGCTACTGCCCACATAAATAATATGTACAAGGTGGCCCGCCCACCACCCCATACCGCCACCATAGTATATTATGCGCCGCAGGCGCCCCTATATTTGTCCACCGAGGAAGCAGACTGAACCCACCTCCCATAGTATCTTATGCGCCACGGGCGCTGGAGACTAATGCTACTGCCCACATAAATAATATGTACAAGGTGGCCCGCCCACCACCCCATTCCGCCACCATAGTATATTATGCGCCGCAGGCGCCCCTATATTTGTCCACCGAGGAAGCAGACTGAACCCACCTCCCATAGTATCTTATGCGCCACGGGCGCTGGAGACTAATGCTACTGCCCACATAAATAATATGTACAAGGTGGCCCGCCCACCACCCCATACCGCCACCATAGTATATTATGCGCCGCAGGCGCCCCTATATTTGTCCACCGAGGAAGCAGACTGAACCCACCTCCCATAGTATCTTATGCGCCACGGGCGCTGGAGACTAATGCTACTGCCCACATAAATAATATGTACAAGGTGGCCCGCCCACCACCCCATTCCGCCACCATAGTATATTATGCGCCGCAGGCGCCCCTATATTTGTCCACCGAGGAAGCAGACTGAACCCACCTCCCATAGTATCTTATGCGCCACGGGCGCTGGAGACTAATGCTACTGCCCACATAAATAATATGTACAAGGTGGCCCGCCCACCACCCCATCCCGCCACCATAGTATATTATGCGCCGCAGGCGCCCCTATATTTGTCCACCGAGGAAGCAGACTGAACCCACCTCCCATAGTATCTTATGCGCCACGGGCGCTGGAGACTAATGCTACTGCCCACATAAATAATATGTACAAGGTGGCCCGCCCACCACCCCATACCGCCACCATAGTATATTATGCGCCGCAGGCGCCCCTATATTTGTCCACCGAGGAAGCAGACTGAACCCACCTCCCATAGTAATCTTATGCGCCACGGGCGCTGGAGACTAATGCTACTGCCCACATAAATAATATGTACAAGGTGGCCCGCCCACCACCCCATACCGCCACCATAGTATATTATGCGCCGCAGGCGCCCCTATATTTGTCCACCGAGGAAGCAGACTGAACCCACCTCCCATAGTATCTTATGCGCCACGGGCGCTGGAGACTAATGCTACTGCCCACATAAATAATATGTACAAGGTGGCCCGCCCACCACCCCATACCGCCACCATAGTATATTATGCGCCGCAGGCGCCCCTATATTTGTCCACCGAGGAAGCAGACTGAACCACCTCCCATAGTATCTTATGCGCCACGGGCGCTGGAGACTAATGCTACTGCCCACATAAATAATATGTACAAGGTGGCCCGCCCACCACCCCATCCCGCCACCATAGTATATTATGCGCCGCAGGCGCCCCTATATTTGTCCACCGAGGAAGCAGACTGAACCCACCTCCCATAGTATCTTATGCGCCACGGGCGCTGGAGACTAATGCTACTGCCCACATAAATAATATGTACAAGGTGGCCCGCCCACCACCCCATCCCGCCACCATAGTATATTATGCGCCGCAGGCGCCCCTATATTTGTCCACCGAGGAAGCAGACTGAACCCACCTCCCATAGTATCTTATGCGCCACGGGCGCTGGAGACTAATGCTACTGCCCACATAAATAATATGTACAAGGTGGCCCGCCCACCACCCCATACCGCCACCATAGTATATTATGCGCCGCAGGCGCCCCTATATTTGTCCACCGAGGAAGCAGACTGAACCCACCTCCCATAGTATCTTATGCGCCACGGGCGCTGGAGACTAATGCTACTGCCCACATAAATAATATGTACAAGGTGGCCCGCCCACCACCCCATCCCGCCACCATAGTATATTATGCGCCGCAGGCGCCCCTATATTTGTCCACCGAGGAAGCAGACTGAACCCACCTCCCATAGTATCTTATGCGCCACGGGCGCTGGAGACTAATGCTACTGCCCACATAAATAATATGTACAAGGTGGCCCGCCCACCACCCCATCCC